>CM062391.1:448638-1845588 GCA_031304145.1 Cardiospermum halicacabum | reverse complement strand
TGCTGCGAAGTGGGTTATGAGATATGTTAGTGTGGTTTGCTTTTGTAATGCAGATATGGCAGGGAATGTACACAATAACTTATGGGTTAGAATTAATTGATGGACAATAATTAAAAATACAATAATTTTTGTATGAGTTTATATGTATAAAACCAGAATGAAGTAGACAATTTGAATATAAAATGAAAAAAAGAACACATGGAATGAAAATGTGTGAAATTCTGATTAGAAGTGGATAAACCAAAAGAATAAAATAAAATTCATTTAATCGGCTCCATCTTCAAAACAACCCTAAATTTAATTCTATTATTTCATAAAGTATGGTATACTCGGAAAAGAACCACATAACTATATTCAAGGTAATGTTTCACAATCTAAATGATGGACAAATTTTAACAAACAATAATGAAGAAAAATAGATTAATACACACAAATTTCACACTATAACAAATACACATCCCTAGCAAAATCCACACCATTACATATAAACATCCTTAAGCTTCACAGGCTTATAAATACCTGGTCCATAAGTATGCATACAAATATCTACCAAAAGAGGAAATTGCATCCAAGCAAACAATGTCACAGGCACAGCACAAAGCGATGCTACGAGAAATGTAGCCCACATCCATGGTTGAGAAATTACGATAGAAAATGTTGCCGTAAAGGCTACCATCATGCTGGCAATAGAGAAAAACAATGCGATGAGACCTGTCATTAACTTTTTGGGTAAGGAATAAAGAAAATCTTCTTCTGCGTAACGCGAAGTGAGGATTCCTAAAAACATTTGGACCGAAGCCGTGGAAGAAAATAGTGCTAGGGCAATAGATATAGAAAATATTTTGAAAGATAGGTCTTCGGAAAAAATAGGCCTTCCGTTGCTATTTAATCCTCCCGGAACGGTAAAAGCTGATGCGAATACCACAGTAATTATAAGAGCGGCAACCACAGAGCATGCTGTAGCGGTATCTTTCATCCATTTTTCGCCTTTTTCAATTAGTTCACCATGTGTGTCGGTGAATACGTCTTTTGGAGTTTTTCCATTCTCATTATGTTTTCCTTGAAGTGATGGATGGAAAAGATCTTCTACCATCTGAATTTATACATCATAATGTGTTTATTAATAATAGAAACTTTATGAATTAATTTCAGCATTTACCCTGAATGGTTTTTAAATTTATTCATTTTCATTCAAAATTTTAAAATATTTTATAATAAATAAAAAAGTTATATTTTAAAATTTGAGTAATTTTTTTTTTCATAAAAGATATCTTTTGTCCCTCCCTGATTGGAATTTTTTTTCATATAAAGTTTAAGTATATAATTATGGGTTTTTTAATAATAAAAAAAATTATTTTTTCAAACGTTTCACTTTAAACTCCGATTTTGAAAAGTTTTGCAAAATCACCCCAAAATCAAAATCACTGATGATTTTGGTATTTTTGTGAGAGGTTTTGGTGTTGTATGAGTGGTTTTGAAATTCTATATGTTTTAATTTGGATATTCGAAAATTCTCTAAAATCAAAATTACTTATACAATACCAAAACCACTCAAAAAATACCAAAACCACCGGTGGTTTGATTTTGGGTGTGGTTTTGCAAAACTTTTCAAAATCGGAGGCTCAAAGTGAATTGTTTGAAAAAATGAGGGATTTTTTTGGAAAAATCCATATAATTATAGGCTTCTTTTGTTTTGAAATTTTTGCAGAACTAAATTTTGAATTTCACTCCATAAACCATTCACAAACCGTGACCGTAGTTCACAGACTGTGAACACAGAATCTCTGAATAGTAAAAATTCAGAGATATTTTAAAAAAATAAGTCTATGAAGAATTATTATATGGATAACTAATAATATTTAACAAATCATTATAAAGTAGGGACCAATGTAAAAATAAAATTACCTTATACCATTGTAACTCTCGTTGCATTTGTAAAGCAGCTCCAGGAACTTCATTGGATGGAGCCGACATTGCAGCGATATGCAAAATCGTGAACCCTAGATTATTTTTACCCATAGTTATAGGGTCACGAATCATAGGATCGCACACTTGATAAACAAGATTGAATACTTTCTCTTGACGACATAAAACTGCAAGACTCAACATTGTATGCCCTAAATGATCCACAAATGATGCTGCAAGACTGTACACTTTGAGAACTTCATCTACTACTTCATATATTCCCAAACTTGTAGCTTTTAACACTGGCTTTTTGAGCAATTTGTTTGCTTTTACAAAATCCCATTGGGTGTAATCTCCTAGCATCATCTTCACTATCTCTAGGGTTTGCCTGTGCATGAGCTTTTTCTCGCGAATTCGCTTGATATTTGGAGCTGATAATATATTATGCAAACTATTTTAATTTATAATTCGGTTTCGAAATTATTTAATGGTAAACGTTAAAGATAATGTTATTGGTTAACTTTCAAATAAATAAATAAAAAAAATTGAGTTTTTATGAATGATAATTGTACTATGGGTATTTTTCATTAATTTTTGTTTTTTAAGAAAACAACATTTTTTTTTCATTAATTAATGTGTTTTAAATGTTATTTTTTTTAAAGAAAATTACAACTAGTTTCAAAACAATATTTTTAATAAGAAAAAATTGTTAAAGCAGTGAATTAATGTAAAAAGTTTATTGATTTTTTTTTTAAAAAACGTATGAAGCCACTGGATTAACACCAAAATTTTTTAAAAAAATAGAATTTTTCGTAATTAACCGAGAAACCTAAATTGTAGGTACTTTGAAAAATATTTTTTAAATTTAAAATTTTAAAAGTATAATTTCAAAAATAGGAGGATTTTTATTTGTTTTTTTTTTTATTTAAAAAACCCTAAAACTATGGATAAACATAATAAAGACTTTTACTTCTCCCTACACTTTTTTTTTCTTTTTTTTAAGTTCAAGGTTTTTTTTCCTAATAATCTTCAAATATTTTAAGAAATTTAACTGATTAATTTAATTTAAAAAATAAATAATAAGTATAATTCATTAAGTATCCATATATAACA
Organism: Cardiospermum halicacabum; assembly: GCA_031304145.1. Classification (NCBI taxonomy): domain Eukaryota; kingdom Viridiplantae; phylum Streptophyta; class Magnoliopsida; order Sapindales; family Sapindaceae; genus Cardiospermum; species Cardiospermum halicacabum. Next base: position 1,842,570 of record CM062391.1, on the reverse strand, counting down.
TATTTACCTAGCCACATGAGTATATTCCAAAAAATAATATTCAATAGATGAAGCAAGTTCCCTTCACCTGTAAATAAAAAGATTTATGTTTATAAAATTAAAAAAATTAAATAATAGTAATAAATTATAATAAACAACAAAGTATAATTCGGACTCACCATTTTCAGATTTTTCATTTGATTTCTTTACTTCTCCAATTACTTTTTCACGTAAAGGATAATTCTTCTTTTCTTCTTCGAGAGGAATACCTACAAAGAAATAGCAAGCAATTTAACGTTAAAGCCCCTCATCTCTCATATAATTAGTGTTTTAAATGGAAATAGACATAAAATAATTACAATAGTAGACCAAGCTTTGCCAAAATCCAAGTCGAACCCCACTTTCGAACAAGAAAGGTTTTCTGGCCATTCGATTGAAATTACTTTTCCAATGATTTGCATCTTGATGAGCCAACTGGGGGCAGTGTTTCAAGAGATTAAGAGCCGTCCCTGTAAATCAAATATTAGTTTTGACTTCTATTTTTTTTTTTTTAAATAAATTGAGAATTGTTTTTAAGTAATTTCAGAAATTTTTTACTTCTATAAATAATTCAGACTATTGTAAAAATAAGTTAAAAATATTAATTTTAAAATTAATTTAAAGTTTTTATATACATATATATTTTTTAAAAAATCATAAATTTAGATTTTTATTTAATTTTTTAATCAGAAGTTTTCAAGTTCTTCTTAAACAATGAAAATTTTTCAAATTAGATAGTGAACTTTTCAATTTCTCTTTTAAATAGAAAATTTCTAAAAACATTATTTTAATTTATTTTTAACAGTAGCATGTATTCAATTTGTTTTTAAAAATTGAGGTGTCTGAAAAATTCTTCATTAATTATATTATTTTCGTATTTTCAATATCAATTTTTCATCTATAATATGTATACATAATTATTTCAATAATAAAAGTAAAAAAGTGGCCTTCTAGCCGTTAGAAGATATAACTTCATAAAAATTATGAGTAATACTACATAACTCACTCTTATATACAATTATCAGTGCCTAATAGCAAGTAATTGGACATTAAATAAATAAAAATAAATACTTATAATAATTAATAACAATTCAACCTATTAGCATGTATAAGTAAAGAAAAAGAATGTTAAAAAAATTAAGCTATATAATATTATTCAAAAAATATTATATTTCGAGTAATAATATATAATTTTAACGGTAAATTGAAGAAAAAAAAAACCTCTACCTTTTTAAACTTTTTCATTAATTCACCGATTTCAAACGTTACTAACATTACAGTAATAAAAAAAATTGCTTTATTTGACATTTAAAACTAATAGATTAATACAAAAAATTTAAAAATATGTTTGAGAATATGAGATTTTTTTTATAATTAACCCATAATTTTAATATAATAATCTTGATATATATTTATTATATATTTAATTTTATTTATTTATCATGGAACTACCAATAAAAACGAATTATAAAAATATTACCCTTATATTTTACTCACCGAAGAGATTCGTCTTAATAAGAATCTGAAGAAGCAAGGCACCAGTCTCTCCAGTCAAATCTATCTCCGGCACCTGAGCCATTTCCGACAGTAGATACTCAACCGTTTCTTTCCGGCTACAATACGCCGCAATATGAACCGGAAGCACATCATCCACACCATCTATAACATGTCCCATGCTTAACAAACGCTTGTTCTTCTCCACCATCACTTTCACAGCCTCAGTGTTCCCTTTCGATGCGGCATTTATTATAGCCGAGTTTCCCTCTATGTTACGGCGTTCAAGTGATTCTGGTTCGACTTTTTCGATAAGTCTTTTGATTAGAGTTATAGCTTCTTCGAAAGGGACAAGCAAGTGAAAAATGTTGTCCCCTAATTCTGTTATGTCGTTGTTTAAGGTTTCGTCGTCCGTGAAATCTTCTACTGCCTTCCAATCCTTCTCTCGTATCGCTTTGTATAGATGGCGGTATCGGTATCGACTTACGTCTCCGCGTTTGGTGGTTATTGCCGTTTCCATATTGTTGAGATACTCCTCTGAAAAAATATTTTATTTTAGAGTTCATTGGATTTCTAGGCCATCAAAAGTTTACTGTACAATTATAAGCCAATTTTGAAAAGTTTACAAAACTAAACTTTGATTTTCACTCTATAGACCATTCACAGCTGTAAGTGTAATTCACAGACTGTGAGCATAATTCACAGCATCTGTGAATTGTAAAGTTTCAGGGATATTTTGGGAAACTCGGCCTATGGAGTGAAAACTAAACTTTACTAGAAAGAAGATTAACAAGAAATCTGAAACAGAATTTTAAATCATTACTTTATTACTTTAAAATTAGGTGGTAGACTATTAAAATAAAGTTTAATAGTTTTAGTGATGGGAAGAATGATGAAATGAATTAATTATTTTTATTGTTAATATATTTTTATTAAATTAATATATTAAAGTTTTAAGGTATTTTTATTCCTATTTTATAAAAGTAATTTAAAAAATACTAATTTTAAAAATAATTTGAAAATGTATTAATTTTTTTAAAATATTTTAAAATTTTATTATTTATGAAAAGTAGGTTTTTTTTTAAAAAAATATTTTTAAAAAATAGATAAAAATGAAAATACTTCGTAATTTCATTAAAAATCATTTAAAAGAAAATTTTTCAAACCTACAGAAGCCAGAAAAGTTTTAAACGGAAAAATTTTAAAAAGTGAGAGTAAAAAAAAAAAAAAAAATTCTTAATTATTATTTACAATTTTATAAAAATAATATTAGACTTACTTTTTATATTTTGATTTTTCATGCTACCAAAATTTTTTATTTCGTTAACTCTTTCTCATGCTCAAAAATTAGTATATTATTTTAATAAAATATTAAAAGTTAAGATATCATAATTATCTAAAACAATCTACAAATATCAAAATCACTCACATACATCTAAACTACTAATTATTTAAATTTTAAGATGATTTTAAGAAAATTTTCAAAATTATAAATTTAAAGTGAAAATATATAAAAGAAGTGCAAGCTTTTGAATAACTCTTAAAAAAACAAATAAAAACATTAAATAAGTATAAAGAATCACATACTCTCAGCAATCTTCATCATCATTTCATGCATTTTGATCATTTTCACAGGAGTTAGTTCGTCATCATCGAACATATCATCATCCATCGGTGGATATTCATCAATCGGCGGCGGCATCGTCTGCATCGGAGCTCCATCACTCACCGGTGGCCCCATGGGTTGCATTGGAGGTCGAAAACCCATCGGAATTGGCATTGGAGGATTCATCATCGGCTGAGACCATCGGGGCCTCAGTTGATTAGGTTGTTGCGATGGTCCCGACTGATTACTCATCCATATCTGTGGACGATACCCTGATGGCATCCGTGATGGAGCCTGACCAAACATTGTTTGGTCAGGTCGACATGGTACCTGCTGGCCACCCCTTTGAAAATCGTTCATTTGTCTTACTCCGTAATTAGGGTTCCAAAACCTTGACGGATTATTCATATATGACCTCGGCTGGTCACCCCTGATCATAGACGGATTAGGTTGGCCAGGTAGCCGCGATGGTTGACCTTGTTGGTCCATTGAAAATTCGTTCGGTTGTCTACTTTCAATATTGAATTGTTGCTCACTTTGATATAAATTTGACGGATTAGGTTGATTAAACAGTTCCAATGGATCCAAAGAAACTGGATGGTCCATTGCAAAAACGTTCGCTTGTCTGCTCAGCTCAATGTTGAATGGTTGGTTACTTTGATATGGTTCCATAAAGGAATATAGATATTCTAACTAAGTATAGGTAATCAATTTCGATGATTAGGTTATAATGAAATCATTAATATATAAGTAATTATATATAGCTTTAGTGAGGATGCGTATTCACGTGTTACTTTGGATAAAACATTTGGGGACCACAAATATATGATATGCTAATCTTTTAAGTACTTCGACAAATTCAAGTGGCATCAACAGTTCGCTTTATAGATATCAAGCATCTTCTTTAGAGTTGTAAAGTAAAGGTGTACAAATAATTTAGCTTTGAAAAGACTCGTTATAGTTTATCGAATCCCGTACTAAGAAAAATCTTAGATATTTTATGTGGTGGTAATTGGAATCACGTACTACAAGAATTCTAAGATATTTTATATCAATAGTTTGTTTCATAAAATGACATCATCCTTAAAACTTGATTAATGATTTTGGAGAAGTTGTGCATGATTGTTAACTTAACGAAGTGCCGAGTTCTGGTAATTTATTCAGTTGGGTAGAAGCAAAATGGGCATATTATTCACTAAAGAAATATTTAATCGACAAATACTTAGCTGGTAGAGTTACATAAAATCTCTCCTATAAGGTTTGTATAGATGCATAAATTATTTTCATTCCTATTTTCGAATACAAAGAGAAATTTTTCCAAATTTAGTAATTATCCAAAATCGTAAAATTATTCTCATTAGAAACTCACGAATTACAATTGGTTCGGTGAATAGGAGATCCAATAATGGATCTCATTTATTAGCTTCATTTAAGTTTGGTAGTTTTAAATTTTGGGATGTAATTTCAGATTATTTGTGTCACCTTCCTGATGAATGGAAATTTCTTTTTCCTTATAAAAAGAAAAAATTAATAAATTACCATTTATTTTACTAAACTTAGTAGCAACACTAATAACATCCTCACAAAGAGGCATTTTACAAAAGATTAAAAATGGAAAATACAAAAGGAGCTTACACAAAGCATTATTTGTCACAAACTTCAACAAACCAAAACATTGAAATCATGAAAATGAGAACTTCAAACACCTCTTTCAACACTCTCAATTAGCCTAAGCGTGAGGCTTTTCATAATAGACTCCAATAGCATCAATGTAATCATCATGACGACCATGAAAACCAACAATGGACCCATCTTTCAAAGAAAAATCGAAAGGGCTACCATTTTCACGTCCAAAAGGTCCATATGATTTTATATTAGTGTGAAAGTATAAAGACTCCACCACATCTCGGTTATAAAAAATATTATGAGTTCCAGTTATAGATCTCAAATACTCATTTGGCCAATTGATTGAAATCACGGATTTCTTTCCACCTCCACTAGCACCATATTTGTCACTATTATTACCATCTGAACTCTTGAAAGAGATTGAATCAATTATCCATCCATGCTGAACTGTTATCTCTGTAATGGCACCCTTTGGTTTGTAGTCCCATTCTTTTCCTCCATAACCTCCACTTGCCTCAATCTTCTCAATAGGTTTACCCTTCAGGGAAATCAAATAAATTTATTTAAGATGGAAGTCTCACAGTTTAAAAATCCCGCTTAGGTATCGTCTAAGCGCTAGACATAAAAATGTTTGAAAAAGGCGCGGGTTTTAGGCGTTCAACCATCTAGATACAGTTTAGGCAGTCCAAACGCGCCTATACCGTTCTAAAACATCAAGTTGTTTTATTTTTAAATTTTTTAATAATAAAACTATATTATTAATTTAGATATGTTTTTCATTTTATGTTAAGCATAATATTGTAATCACCATAATAGAAAATTATATAAAATAGTCCAAATAAAATTTAAAATTTCAAAATTAATCTAAAAAAAATTTATTTATATTTTTTATCCATTCAAATTTTGATTTTAAAAAATAGCTCTTTACAATTGTGAAGAACTTCATTCACACTTGTGAAATCTCAGTTGACACTCTGTGAATGTTTACTTTTTAAAAGTGAAAGTTTGAAAAATTATTAGTGTGAAGTTTCTAAAAATACACTAGTATAAATAAAAATCATAAAAAGACGAAAATGAAATTCTCCCAACTAATTTTTCATAAATATAAATGACATAATTTTTTTTCACCACCTAAAGTAAAATGCCTACCATTCCCACGTTACCACTTAGGCACTAGACATCAGGCTACCACCTAGACATTAGACATCGGGCGACCGCCTAACACCTAACTCCTTTTAAAACCTTACAATACTAAATTAATAAACAAATTAGTATCCTTTTAAAACCTTACAATACTAAATTAATAAACAAATTAGTATTGAAGAAGATGATAGGTACCTTTGTGGGATTAATGATGTCTTTTTTAGGAGAATAAGATATTGTGTAGACTCCGAAGGCACTGAAAAGTTCGCCGCAGCGTCCATGGAAACCCACAATGGAACCATTTTCTGCATAAAACCTAAAACGATTTCCTTTGAAAGAACCAAAAGGTCCATATATCTTCTTGTTTGTACAGAAACATATAGATTCAATATCTTCCTCCAAAGTACGAGTAGTTCCACTTATAGCTACCAAATGCTCTTTTGGAAAATCCAACGAGATTGTCTTCATAAGATATAAAGACGATATTAGCAGTGATAATATATATATTTTGGCGGATGTATTGTATCCTCCATTTTTTCTTCAAAACACTTATAGTACTATTATAATATTAAAACAGAAATGAGAATATAGAAGTTAGAATGTAAGAGGTAATATTTTTTTTTCTTTTTTTTTTAATATTAATGTTCTATGAAATGAGTGGATTATTAATTTATGTGATTCGAAAATTACTATTAATTTTCATCTTTCAAATTTAACACAGCATGATATAATCCTAATTCTAATTGATTCTCATATTATAGAATTAGTAATAGAACAAGTTACAAATGTTTCAAAAGATATTAAAATAATAATAATAATAATAATAAAATTAAATTCACTATATTTTTATTTTATTTTATTTTAACTTACATTTTTATCATGGTAACCTCTTATATTTTTATTTGATTATTTGATAGTTTAAATATAATAGGCATAAGGGTCTTAGAAGCCCCTAAACTTAACTATATTTTTCAAGTTAACCCTTCAACTTCACAAAAGGTCAATTTAGCATCTTAACTTTCAGATTTTGTGTCAAATGAGTCCTTTTTGCTGATGTGGAGGGCATAATTGACATTTTAAAGTTAACAATTTTTGCTGCCAGATCAGCCTCCACATCAGCAAAATGGCTTAATTGACCCACCATTTGGAAGTTGAGGGACTAAATTGACTCTCCGTAATGTTTGAGGGCTAACTTGAAAAAGTATAGCCAAGTTCGGGGGCTCCTTACCCTTATGCCAATATAATAGAAACATACTATATAATTATATGTCGCCATTTTAAAAATTTTGGATTCGCAGCTATATACATACCTCTTCCTTAATGACATCTGGGTCAGATGTCTGTGCACATTCAAATCCAGGATCATCCTCGTCAGGAGTAGACTTGAAGGACATGGACTGAATATATTTGTCATTATAACCTATTTTGATCTCTGTTGGTCCTTTGAGAATGTATGTCCAGTCTTTGTTTAGTGAATCCGACCATCCACATAGCCCTGACTTAATACAGTCCTTTGCATCCAAAGAACCAACCACCTAGTAACAGTGAACAATATTTAATCAAGGAAAATGAAAATATGAAAATCTAGAACTTATCAATTTTTTAATTTTAGTTTTAACTCTTTTTTTTTAATATTTTTATAAAAAAATTACAAAAATAAATTTTAAGAAAAATATGTAAAAACTGAGCTTCCCGGTATTTACTACCAAAAAGCTCATAAGTTTTTGTGAGCTTCCCATGTATAATATGGAAAAATAAAAAATCGTTTCCTAGTACTAAACATCAGGAAACATATTTAGATTTTTTTTTTTACATATTCTAGTGTGTAATACCTAAAAACTTAGTTTCTCAGTATTACACATTAGGAAACAAATAAAATTCAAGTCTGTTTATATGTTTCCTTGGTGTGTACTACCTTTACTTTCAATATTACACATGGGTGAAAATAAACTTTAATTTTGCCTATTTTCTGGTATATAATACCAGAAAGCTACTGGAATTTTTTATTCCAATATTGAAAGATAAGTTGGTCATTTTGATCTATTTTTTTATATTTTTTTTCAAAAATTTAGTTTTATAAATTTTTAATAAAAGTTTAAAAATATAATTTTTTTTTAATAAAAAAGGTCAAATAAAACTATAATCAATAATTATAATAACTATAAGAAAGCTTACAAGAGGTCTTGGTTTAGGGACTTTGGATATTTCATGGGAGTGTTTGGTATAAACTCCAAGACCTGATATAAGATGTTTATCACGACCATTAGCATCATAATACTCTTTGCCATAGAATCCAACAATCACTTTATCGTCCGATTGAAATTCAAACGGGCTCGTCAGAGAAGCTTTTGGTGGCTTATACGGTCCATATCTCTTTTTATTTGTTCGAAAACTTATACCCGTTATGGAACCACAATGGTCTTTAAACCACACTTTTACTGACGATAAATATTCACGTGGCCAATCAAATATAACCTGAAAATACATGTATATATTTAATCAAACAAACAAACAAAACACTTATGGCTCATATGGATATATAGTATAAGGAAAATGATTAAAATAAAAGTTTTGTATAACAATTAATTTATCCATAAATTATATTTGACTAGTTATCGTATAAGTAATATGACATGATAAAAAAAACTAAATTTATTTTTGATAAAACTCGATAAGTAATAGAATAACCGTATGAATTATTAAAATACTCAAAAATTTAACAAGTAATAGAATCGTTATTTACTGATTAAAAATAAATAAAATAATAAATATAATAAATATATATTAATATTTTTAAAATAAAAATAAATATTAGGAATAGTCCTAAAAAAACCTATTAGGATTTTAGAAATTTCTTAAAAGGCCTTTGTAATTTTTTCCCCAATTTTTCATTTTGTTGTCAGACAATGTCTAATTTACAATTTTAACTTCCTCTTTTTTTACAAATTTTGGAATTGTAATTTGGTCATTCTAGTTTTTAATTTTTTTGAAAAAAATAATTAACAATAAAAATTTAAAAAATACACTAAAATAGAAATATAAAATAATATCAAAAATTTTGAAACGGTAATTGGGTCATTTAAATTTTCGAAAAAAAATCTGAAACCCTCCTGAATTTTTTGGGATTATTCCAAAATTATGTAAATTTTTATTTTATTTTATTTTTTAATTTTATCAAATGATAATTTAGTAATAATATAGTAAACATCTAATACAAAAAGTACGTGATAAAGTTATCGGTTAAAGTTATCGGTTATTCTATATGTACCGTGTAAAATTATTGTCAGTATTATTTTATCATATTCTCAATAACAACCAAATGTTTGATAAACATATAAATCATATTAAGTTATCTTATTCTATTTCTTATACTGTAAAATTTTTTTGGAAATTTTTTTTATAGGCCATAAAAAGTTTAATATATAATTATAGATTTGTTTTAAAAAATTTGCAAAACTAAAGTTTGATTTTCACTCCAGCTATTTATATAATTCATAAATATTTTGAAAAACTCTACCAATAGGGTAAAAATCAAACTTTTAAAAATTTATTTTTATATATTTTTCCAAACAGACCTATAATTATTTTATTAATTTTAAATTTTTTAAAAAAGAATCAAATAAAATCATATCAAATTAATGTCTGATTTTAAATCAGTATTTTTAGTGAGAAAATTAATAGAAAATGTTAGTTTGATAATTTTAAGATTCTAAAATCTATTTTTATTAATTTTTAAAACTACTATTTTAAGTTTGACATGTAGTTTTTATATCCAACATTAAAATAAAATAATAAAAAAAATAGTGAATTAATGTAACTGGTGTATTTTTTTTTAGAGAATCCAAAAGATTACGATGGTTTTTTTTAGATTAATTTGAGTTTTTATAACCATGGTGAAAAGAAGTGAATTAATGTAAAAAGTCTGATAAATACGATAATTTCACTCTCTTAACGACTCAAAGAATAGTATAGTTTTACCTTAACAACGGTGTCACCAGCACCAATACCATGATAAGAACCAATAACATCAGAATACTGAATGTTTCCATCCTTATCCACACTTTGAAAGACTATTGATCCAATGATGTCATAACCCAAGTGATATCCAATCATTACTCCTGTGATGACACCACCATTTGATATATAATTCCATTCTCTTCCTCTTTTGTCCTTGCCAAACGCTGCATCAAATGCATCCACTCCATTGCCAAATACTTTCACTGCATTGCGAGATCGATCCTCGTTACTGGAAAACTGATTAGCCATTTTATTTGATAGAAGACTTTCTGTGCTAATATCAACAGCTTTAGGGTTTATATATAGGTACATATTGCAACTTGTACATTTTATAATGTCCCAATGTGAACATCGAACAAGTTGTTGCATTACATGCATGTGCACTGATTAATATGATGGGAATATTATATTATTTAATACTACAATTTGGTATTAAATTCTCAATTAATTGTTACTCCCTCTGATCCGTTTTAAGTGATGTTTTAACTTTTTAAGTGATGTTTTAATTTTTTTCACTCTTATTAAGAAAAAACTTAAAATGACTTTATAAACCCTCATAAATGCATTCTCTCTCATTCTTTTACTCTAATCTTACTAATAATTACTAATGATAAATAAGGGGGAAATTTATTTAACTTTTTATCTAGAAAATCTAAAACATCACTTATATTGGATAATTTCAAACCCTCTAAAACATCACTTATTTTGGATCAGAGGTAGTATAACAGTTAGGTGGTAGATTAGATTTTAAATTAATTGTAGAGTTAGCGGTTGGATTGAATATTTGGTATTAGTTATAAATTTTAAATAAACAGTTAGATATAAAATTACTAAGGGCCTGTTTGGATAGACTGACTTCTGGCTTTTTTTGGCTTCTGACTTCTGAAAGCTGTTTTAGATGGTGTTTGGGTAACTGGCAGAAGTGCTTCTGCCCTCTCAGAAGCTCTTCAAGATGAATCAAAATATATTAGCTTCCTGAAAATGGCTTCCACTTTTTTTCTTCTACAGACAGAAGTTAAAAGCAGAAGCAATCCCAAACAGGCCCTAAAATTTATTATAGATATAAACTTAATTTAAAAAATAATAATATAATTAATTATAAAATAAAAATTAGTAAAGTAAATCACTATTAACATTTGCGTGGAAAGCTATTTTTCATCACTTTTTCTATATAATTTTAAACGCTAATTAAATACTAAGACCGGTAGTAAATAAAAAATTAATATATAAAATTCCTATCGCTAATTAAAAATAAAAAAATCCAAATACACGCATAGTCTCTCATGATTTATGGATCTAAATGTGTTCAAACCTCGGCCAACTTGTTAATCATCTTTAACGTCTACATTTAGATCAGGCAAAATAACATGGCCGACATGTTGAGTTGATGATATTAATGAAGTTACAACTTGTGAATTATACTCTAGAAAAAGACTTTATCAAGTCTTTCGTTTAAATTAAATTAAATTAAATTTTGAATTATTTCAAATTATATAAAATAATAAATTATATAACTTACCTTTAAATAATTTAGTTGGTAGAAAACTTTATACTAAATAATAGTCACTAAATAAATAAATAAAATTTTTAAAATAAATTCAGAAATACACCAACAACATAGTAAAATAAATACAAAAAGAAAATAAATAAAAAATAATAATCAGAAATTCAGATAGGGGAAAGCTTTGTACCATATCCTAAATAAAAAGTTACATGCTGAACCAATCTCCTGATATGAAGAGAGATGAAATAGTACTGCTAAATCCAAATTTGAATTAAAGCTATATAATTTGCCTCATATTTTTGAGTTGAGAAAAATGTCCTCATAAAAGTAGGTCATCATCATCATGAGTTGGTGCTATTAATGTAGTTGCAACCTAGTCAATCATGTATGCTTATTTTATGAAAATACATAAAGAAAGACTTTCTCAAGTGTTGACATTAATTGCTTTGTTATTAATGTACTGTGTTAGAGGGGACAGTTACTAAATAAAATATGATTTATGTTTCTTCTTTTTTTTTCTTTTAAGCGTTCATATTATTAAAATTCAGCCACTTTATAAGAGTAAAAAAAATATATATATATGGTTAGAAGAAAATTCCTAATATAAGCAACCATATTATCGATTCTATTAACCATATTTACCAATGTCCACGGTACATAAAAACATAAAGTAAGAGGGAAGACAAAAATTAAGCCCCCTCTGGCTATACCAAATTGGAGAGGTCATCTTGTAATGGACAAACAAATGGTCCAAGTCATTGCCCCCAATACCACAAAAAGGACAAAGAACAGATTCATCATGTAGATTTCAAATTTTAGCAGAGATTTTATTCTAACAGCAAGTCATATAAAAAAAATTTAATTTTTGGAGTAACCAAATTATTTTATGTTTGATCATGTAGGTTTTGTTTGAATTGCTTGTGTTGGTTCAGGAGATGGGGTGGGGCCCAATCCGGTCCATAGAAATCCTAATTATTAATATGTTATTTTCTCTCATCTGAGTGTGCAGTCACTATAGCTTTGTAGTATTTTCTGATTTCTTCCTCTATTAGGGTTTTCGATAAGAAGATTGTTGACTTTGTAATTTTACCTTCGTGCCTCATTTTTTACTATAGTTTTGTGGTATTTTCTGATTTCTTCCTCTGTTAGGGTTTTCGACAAGAAGATTGTTGACTTTGTAATTTTACCTTCGTGCCTCATTTTGTACACTCCTTGTCTTAGTGCAATCGGGTCTCCGAGTCCCCCCCCGGTGGACGTACACCTTTTTGGAGGCTCCTTTGAGCAACCGGGTGGAACCACGTAAATTGATGTGTTCTTTCTGATTTTGGTTTCAGATTCTTGAATGTTGAACGATTATTTATTGTATTGATTACGGGAAGTTGTATCAGAGCTTAATCGCTCAACCTTTTAAACCCTAATCTCTTTGTTTGTTGATCTCTCTCTGTTTTTACTCATTTGTCACTTACTAATTTAGATTTTTTGATTGTTTGCAGGGCGCAACCCCTCTAACGACGAAGAATGTCTATGTCAAAGTGACATGTCGACAAACAGACCAGATCTGACGATCTTTTAGAAATCCTAAACCCAGATCTAACAAGATCATTCTGGAACCCTAAATCTTGAGTAAGTATTTATTTATTCATGTCTTCAGTAGTGCTGATTTTGTGGTAGTTACAGGTTCTGACAAACTAGAGAAGATTGTATGACTAATACATAAGAGGACAAGCTGAACAATAATGGGTGAAGGCAATCCCAAGAGAAATCGGGATTGTGGAGAAAAGCAGACCTTATTGAACTAGGGTTCTGTTGCGAGCAGCTTAGGAAGCTTGAGAATTCTCTAAACCCTAACTTTGTTATTCCCTTTACTTGTTGTTATTGTTAATATCTGCCTCTACTTGTTAATTGTATGACTTTGTGGTGACTTTGGGCATTGGCTGAGGGACAGAAGCTTAGTTCTTGTTAATATCCAAGCAAATGCCAGTGCGTTAGTCTAGCTTGTGTGATCTGGTTGCAGAGATACAGACCTCGTTCTTGCTAACATCCCAAACGTCCGTTGATACTTTAACTCAACTTTTTTTAGGCCCTTGGTCTTGTGTTGTTTGATTTATTAGCTGAATTTGTTTCTTGATCTTACTTATACTCCAATTTTTTGGTTGATTTTCGTACTTCTCGTTGACCTCTATAGTTTACTATTTTGAATTATATCTCTGCATTGGCTCATGTTTGTATCTGCAATTGATTCTTGATTGGTCAGAATTTTGTGATTCTGCTCTTTGTGGTACATTTTATCTATGTTGATTGTCTATTTGAAATTCTAGATTGTTGTTCGAGTCATTGATTTTCTTTGATTACTTTTGTATTTAGATAATTGTCATTTGATCGTTGTGACTTGATCTTTACTTGATATATTGCATTCTCTTTGGTTATGTTATGATGTAATTTTCTTGAATATAAATCAACTAGTAGCCACTATGTTGATTGCTTGGGAAAATCGGTTTATAATCTGTTTTTCAATACTAGGGTGATTTAAATTCCTTTCTCAGAGGCTTAAACAACTTCTGTGTGATAATGTTTCTACGTGATAATGTTCAGTTATTTCTTTGTGATCTTCTTTGAGATTATATTCAGTTTATTGCTACTTTGTGTTAACTGTAACCTGTCTGGTTTGTTATGGCTTTGTGATAATTGATAATTATTGATTTTTTATGTCTTTGTGACTATCTGCAGTTATATGTCTTTATGATTACTGCAGTTATATGTCTTTGTAATTACTGCAGTTACTGCAGTTATATGTCTTTGTGATTATTGCAGTTCTATGTCTTTGTGATTAATGCAGTTCTATGTCTTTGTGACTATTTATAGTCTTATATCTTTGTGATATCTTTGTGATTAAATTCACTTGGTATTGTTATGTAACTTTGTTATTCTTTGAACAATGTTGAACCTTGATTTACTAGTGAATATATTGATATTGACATAAAGTTGTGAATTCTTTGTGAACCTGTGTGATAAATGAAGTATATTGATTCAGTTTTTGTATGATCTTGTAAAAGGATAAAAACTGAATTGTTATTGTTTGCTATGAACATGTTGACATATTGATTTTTTGATTGCCTATTTTAGTGATATGGTCTCTGTGGAGTCAACAAATTTTTTATTAGTTTGTGTGTTTTTTTTTAATTATTTTCTTTTCTCAAATAAGACTTATAATGTGTTTTAATTGTCTTAAACTACAAATTTTAAATGTTTGCTCTTTAAATAAAATAGTTAGTCCATTACTTTTAAATTGAAGTATACACATGGTTTCGAACATGTTGTTGTCTGAATTTTTTGTCAATTTCAGATATATCTATCCTGTTAATTTTTTAAAATTCTATCATGATTAGCAGATACCTGGTTGTTAATTTCTAAAATTTTCAAAATGTATATTTAAATCTCTTAATATGAATTTGATATGTTTCAAATTTTTGGTAAATCTATAAAAGGTGTTTGGGACTGCTTAAATAAAATAACTTAATTAATAATTTAAAGCAGATTTGAGTGTTTGAAAATTTATTCAAAAGCACATTATTTAACAATTTATTTATTAAATAATTGAATTTTGAGGAGTAGGTAGAGGGATGCTTTTCTAAGGTGATTATTAAAAAGTGATTTAATTTTCGTTGAAATTTACAAATGTATTCTTTTGATGCTATTTAATTTTACTTTTTCAAATTTACAATTGTATTCTTTCAATGTTATTTAATTTTTTTAAAAGAAATCTATTTTAAAATTTAATTTCCATGCAAACAGCTTATGTTTTTAATATTATTATTAAAAATAAAAACGACAATTTTTTAATTACAAACTAATTATAATTTTCTTGATTTTTGTAAATTGATATCCTGAATTTTGGTTTTTTAACATTTGTGCAATTATTGATTTTTATACCTTTTTTATTTGTTAGTAATAATAATTAAATTTGTTTAAAAAATACAAACAGTAAATAATAAATTTTCAATTCCAATTTCTGATTATTATTATTATTATTATTATAAATATTAGTACCAAATAAAATTCTTTTTAAAAAATCTAAAATTGCAAAAAAAAAAATAAAAATAAAAATAAACAAAACAAAATAAAAAAAAAAATAAATAATAAAATGGTTCATTTTGGTACAAATAATTACTCACAATTATTCAAATGCATATTAAAAAATAACAATTAAGAAATTAAAACAAAAGGTAAAAAATATTTAAACAAATTAAAAAATAAATAAATACATGAAAAAATTTCTTAAAAAAGAAAAATTTTAAAAATATATTTTACCAAACACAGTTTTTCAAAATTTATTTAAAATTTTATAAGTAAATTATCTCTAAAATTGATTAATAAATAATTCTTTTCTAATCTAAACCAGCCTCACTTCCAAACACAGTCAAAGTAAGGGTCCAATCATATGTATAAACCAACCCTTTCAAAATTTTAATCAAGTTTATCAATCACATCATTATAGTTAATATCAGGTCAAAGAAGTTAGACTTGAGCGACCAAAGGCCGTCCAATCAAAAACCATTGTGTTTATGAATTCCAGTTCAGAATTCACACGTAAATCATTTTAAGGAAAGCAGGAGAGAGAGAGAGGCTCAGGAAATTCATATATAAGTATAAAGTACATTCTTCTTTTATCTAAATTAATACTTTCTGATTTTAAAATACTTTCAATATTTCAATACTTGCAATATTTCAATATTTTTAATAATATATAACTAAAAATTATACCAATTTAATATTTAGAAAATACACACCAAAACGAATAAAACAAGACTCCATTTGACTAGTATACTATTCAAATGTTATCACTAAATAGAAACGGAAGAAATATAAAATATGAAATGAAACATGTGTAAAGGTGGAGCAATCATGTGCATAGCATAACATGTAGTAGATTATTATTTTATACCTGATAACTTATCTACTAAGTTTACTTCATCCTCTTTAAATACATAATCCAAACGATAATACTCATCTCACATACTCAATCACTTCAAATGGATGACAAAAAGTCCAAAGCGAATAGTGATGGGATCTCCGAAATAGATGAACGTGAGTCCAATCAATCAGACGAGAAAGAAAGCACCAAAGATGCTTACAGTGACTCCGACTCCGATGAATCTGCTGATGATTGGTACAGTAAAAAATACATCGATTCAGATGACTCCGACTCCGATCAATCAGACAACGAAGGAGGAAAAAAGATAAAGCTTAAAATTCAAAACAGACGTGAAGATATTAACATCCGTAGAGGTAAACCTAACTCCATATTAAATTCACTCCTTATTTTATCCTCTGAAATTTTAAATTAATTTAATAAATTATTTAAATTTTATTTTAAATTTATAAATTTTAAATATTAAAATTTTAACCCACATATTTGACTAATATATCTTTATAAATTTTTGTTAAATTTGAAATTTCATCGCATATTCTTCTATTTACCGTTTAACTTTAACGGTAAATATCTTTCATTATTATACGCAGTTAAAAATTATAATAATCTTATGTTTATAAAATAGACACTAAGATGAACCAAACAAGATTACATTTGACTATATTTTTTATTTTAAATATAAGCAGGATCATGCAAGAAAAAATTGATGAATAAATAGTAACTACGTAGTAAAAAAAAATCATTAGAGAAAGTATATTAGACTGATATATTTTTATAATTTTTTATATATTTTTATTTATTTAATAGTATTTTTATTTTTTATATACTTTTTTTATTTAATAGTATTTTTAGTCGTTTAAAACTTTAAAATACAATATTTATTTCGGTGAAATCTCATAAAATTTAAGGTAACACCTAAACGTGCTTTTATAGGTCCTGGATATTAAAAAAGTAATAAAAACTTTAAAATATATATAGATAAAGTTATAGAGTGGGAGGTAGATTGATATTTTTATTATGTTCCAAAATTTTAATTTTTAAAAATTTTAAAATAAATTTTATGTAATTTACAAAATTTAGAATATTAATTTTTGTAATTTTTTTCTAAATTTAATTCTCTGTGTAGTAAATTTGTTCTACTATCTCATACTAATTGTGCATATACTCTCCAAGATGTCCAATCTTCTTTAATGATGCATGAGTGCAGGTTAGAACAGATCAATGCAGAATCTCAAATAGTAGTTCAGAATCCAACTGCTAATTACTCTCAGTTCTCAGCACATTCTAGACCACCTAATCACACTTCTGGGAGATCAAATTTTCGAGGAGGAAGAGGACGTGGTAGACCAGGCAGATGACGTGTATACTATCAACTTTGTCAAAAGCCTAATCACAGTGCTTTATAGTGTTATAGGCGCTTTGATCAAACTTTGCAGGGAAATCAAAGTTCCTTTCAACCTAACTTGAGGTCACCTACACAACAAACTCAGCCATGGAACACTTATCAATCTACTAATTATCAGACTCAGTCTTTTCCTCAACAGAATAGCATTCCACAAGCCTATATTGCTCAGCACTCATCAAATACACCTAGAATGACAAATGATTCGACTTGGTACTTGGACAGCGGTGCAACAAATCATGTTACACCAGATCTGCAAAATCTGAGCACCGGAAATGAATACACTGGAAATGAAACACTAGCTATTGGAAATGGTAACACTCTCCCTATTCTACATGTTGGATCCTCTGTTTTTCGATTTCATGACACACAACATATACCAGTGCATTTAAAACATATCTTTCACGTTCCATCTATTACACGTAATCTATTGAGCATCTCTAAATTAACTCGTGATAATAATATAGTTGTTGAATTTTCTAATGATGGTTGTGTGTTCAAGGACAAGGACTCAGGGATGGTGCTAGTCAGGAGAGTTCTGGAGGATGGCCTTTACAGCCTTAAAACTTTTTCACCTAAATTTCAAGGCTCACACTCTGCATATTCTGCCATTGCTACAGCAACAGATTGGCATGCCAGACTTGGACATCCATCAAATCAAATTCTATCCCTAATTGCCAGACACATTAACACAATATTTGATATTTCTACTATTAAGTTTTGTGATTCTTGTCAGATTGGCAAACATCATCAATTACCTTTCACTAGTCATCAAATTTCAGCATCTAAACCATTGGAAATTATCTATTCAGATATTTGGGGTCCTTCTCCAACTTTGTCTTCTAATGGTCATCGTTACTATATCATATTTATTAATGCTTTTTCAAGATTCACTTGATTTTATCCTCTAAAATTAAAGTCTGAAGCACTGTCTACATTTATAGCCTTTAAAACACATGTTGAAAAACAATTGAATCACAAAATCACTTCTTTTCACAGTGATAATGGAGGAGAATACAAAGCTTTCATTCCTTTTCTTGAAAAATGTGGCATTAAACCTAGATTTTCATGTCCTTATACACATCAACAAAATGGTGTTTCCGAAAAAAAGCACCGTCATATTACAGAAATGGGATTAACTTTAATTTCACATGCTAAAATGCCACTAAAATTATGGTTGGAAGCGTTTTCTACAGCTACATACTTAATAAATAGGTTACCTACCCCCATTCTTTGTAATATTTCTCCTTTTGAGAAATTATTTCAAAAACAACCTACATATACACACCTGAGACCATTTGGTTGCACTTGCTTTCCATATCTACGTTACTATTCTCCTCATAAATTTAATTTTCATACTACAAAATGTGTGTTCATTGGCTATAGTGCTCAACATAATGGCTATAGATGTTTATGTGCTAATGGAAAGATATATATTTCAAGGCATTATGTTTTCAATGAGGCAGAGTTTCCTTATTCTACTATTTTCTCAAACTTAGACACTCCCTATTCAAGTACACCACAAACACATCCTAGTCTACTATTTCATTTCTCACAAATAATAATCTTGTGCTCCTCCTCACTCTACTATCATCCCTTAATGGTGTCCAATCATCTCTACTCAATCCTTTCCATGCCATCCATTCCAATACTACTACCTACCACACACCCTATTCTTCATTCACAACCCATAAATACACACCCTATGCAGACTCGGCTGAAAAGTGGAATTCGAAAACCAAAGATCTATAGTATTACTGTTATAAACTCCTCAGAGCCAAAATAGGTACAAGAGGCTTTACAAAATCCTACCTGGAAAAGGGCTATGGAAGAGGAAATCAGAGCACTGCATAAGAATCAAACATGGACTCTTGTCCCTCCTAATTCCAAGATGAATGTTCTAGGTACAAAGTGGGTATTTAGGATCAAATACAATCCAAATGGGTCTAATTCTAAATACAAGGCCAGACTTGTTGCTCAAGGTTTCAATCAAAATCCTGGAATTGATTTCCATGAGACATATAGTCCTGTTGTTAAGTCTTCTACAATAAAAATTATTCTCTCACTCGTTGTCTCATTTGGTTGGGAAATTCAATAGGTTGATATCAATAATGTTTTTCTCAATGGAGCACTTCAGGAGGAAGTTTATGTTTCTCAGGCTATAGGTTTTGAAGACAGTCAAAATCTATCATATGTTTGTAAGCTATCCAAGGCTCTATATGGCTTAAAACAGGCTCCTAGGGTCTGGTTTCATACTCTGAAACTTGCTCTTAACAAATGGGGGTTCAAATCTTCTCAACATGACACATCAATGTTCTATCTACATCAGCAAGGCAAAGTTATACTCTTATTGATCTATGTTGATGACATTTTAGTAACTGGAAATGATTCTGTCTTAATGCAGCAAGTCATCACAAATCTCAACAGTCAATTCTCTCTTAAATCTCTAGGGCAATTACATTACTTCCTAGGTTTTGAGGTTCACAGAAACTCTACTGGACTATATTTATCTCAGAAGAGATATGTTGAAGACTTACTTGTTAAGGCAAATATGGCATTGTCGAAGCCTTGCTCCACGCCTATAACCTCCGGCATTAAGTTGTCATTATATGATGGTCTTCCATTCGAAAATCCCTCCTTGTATCGTAGTCTTCTTGGTGGTCTTCAATATCTTTGCCAGACTAGACCTGACATATGTTTTGCTGTGAATAAACTTAGTCAGTTTCAATCTGCTCCTTTACAACCACATTGGATAGCTTTAAAAAGGGTTCTACGATACCTCAGGGGTACTTCTAATCATTGCTTAGTCTTTCGAGCTTCTTCTCTGCCGCTGAAGATAGAAGCTTTCAGTGACTCTGACTGGGCTTCCTCCATTGACGATCGAAAATCCACATCACGAGGATGTGTTTTTCTAGGGGCGAATCTTGTGTACTGGAGTTCCAAGAAACAGCAGGTTGTTGCTCGCTCCAGCACTGAAGCAGAATACAGAGCTCTCTCTCAATTATCTGCAGAAATAATCTGGCTTTCTTCTTTTCTGCGTGAAATTGGTTTTTCTTTAACACATCGTCCAACCATCTGGTGTGACAACAATGGCGCAAGAGCACTTGCACAAAATCCAGTCTTCCACGCGAGAACGAAGCACATTGAAATTGATGTGCATTTTCTGAGAGAAAAGATTGAAGATGGATCATTAGAAATCAAATATATTAATACAACAGACCAAATTTCAGATGTTCTTACCAAGCCTTTGTCAGCATCAAGACACGAACAACTTGCGCACAAACTCAATCTCTGCAGCTTACGAGAGTTGAGTTTAAGAGGGGCTGAAGAAGTAACAAATCAATCTACAGGCTTCTACAAACAAAGTTCTGGACTCAAGCCTGCAGATTCTTTACATAGGCCCAATATTTGTAAAGCCCATCAGAAAATGTTCTTGAATGTTCCAGGTTCAACAGTTGTCCCATGAGCTGTACAAAATGACAAATTCAAATAACAAATTCTGTTGTACGAAGTTGGATATATATATACACACCATCATCAGTGTGATATGATATCAAGAAATACAAAATACAAACATTCATCTTCTTTATTATTTTTCTTATTCTTCTATAAAAGTCAGAAAAAAAATATTATATTTAACAAATAATAGTGCGAGATTAATCATATTTGATAAATTATATATAAATAATTATTATTAAATATTTTGTTTATTGATATTTTTATTTGAAAAATGAAAGTTAATTTTTTTATTTTAAATTTTTAATAAAAAGTAACTTAATTAGTTTATTTATTATTTTCATATGGTTTTAACCATTAATTTAATTTATTTTTAATTAAAAATAATTATATCGGTTTATATCATTTAAATTTATTGATTAATTAAAATATTATTTTTATTAAATTATTTATTTAAAAATACTAGTAGTTAAACCCCCAGCTAAAAATCATTACTTAAAAATATTAAACATTATTATTTTTTATATTTAAGAAAAAAATTAACACTGTAAAAACAGTGTTCCTGCAATATAGTCTTAGCCAGCCATAACTCCATGGAAAAGATTGGTCAAGAAATTGACTTGAGCGACATAAGGCCGTCCAATCCTAAGCCAGATGTCATTGACACGACATTCACATTGACTTTATGAAATCCAGTTTGGAATTCACATGTAGATCATTTCCTGGAAAGCAGGAGAGAGGCTCAGGAAATTCATATAAGAGCATGTGCTTTGTTGGGATATTTGATGCTCTGTCACGTGATTAGAGATAATCAAATAAATTAAAAGAGAGAGGGGATTGGTCTTGATACCATATATGTGTAAGATAATTATATTTGTAAGATAATTGTGAAAAAATTAGTACGTGTGATGCAATTGCGTTCTGTATTGGAAGGTGATTTTAACGCATCAGTTGTAAGAGTGGTACTAAAATAAGTTTAAAATATATGTTATTATAGTGTGTCAGTAAATATTCTATCTATTGAAAAAACTCTGTATTGTATATGCTCTAACTGTAATAAAAGAACATTCTTTCTAACTAAACTAATAAAAGTACTCATGAAACAACATGTGAACACGTGTAAAAGTGAAGCAATCACGTGCATGGCATAACATAACATAACATAGATTTTTTTATCCCTAGCTTTACTAACTTAGATCAGATAACTTATCTACTAAGTTTACTTCATCCTCTTTAAATAAATTAAAAGAGAGAGGGGATTGGTCTTGATACCATATATTTGTAAGATAATTATATTTGTAAGATAATTGTGAAAAAATTAGTACGTGTGATGCAATCGCGTTCTGTATTGGAAGGTGATTTTAACGCATCAGTTGTAAGAGTGGTACTAAAATAAGTTTAAAATATATGTTATTATAGTGTGTCAGTAAATATTCTATCTATTGAAAAAACTCTGCATTGTATATGCTCTAACTGTAATAAAAGAACATTCTTTCTAACTAAACTAATAAAAGTACTCATGAAACAACATGTGAACACGTGTAAAAGTGAAGCAATCACGTGCATGGCATAACATAACATAACATAGATTTTTTTATCCCTAGCTTTACTAACTTAGATCAGATAACTTATCTACTAAGTTTACTTCATCCTCTTTAAATACATAACTCAGACGATAATACTTATCTCACATACTCAATCAAAGACAACCACTTCCAATGGATGAAAAAAAATCCAAAGCGAATAGTGAAGTAATCTCTGAAACAGATGAACGTGAGTCCAATCAATCAGACGAGAAAGAAAGCACCAAAGATATTTACAGTGACTCCGACTCCGATGAATCGGCTGATGATTGGTACAGTAAAAAATACATCGATTCAGATGATTCAGATTCCGATCAATCAGACAACGAAGGAGAAAAACATATAAAACATAAAATTCAAGACAGACGTGAAAATATTAACATCCGTAAAGGTAAACTTAGCTCCCTAATCAAATTGACTGAATTATATAATGTATTTTTTTTTTTATCATTTTAAATTAATTTAATAAATTGTTTAAATTTTATTTTCGATTTATAATTTTTAAAATTAAAATTTTACCATAGATGTTTTACTAATATGATATTTTACTGATATGTCTTGCAGAATTTTATATATATATATATATATATATATATGTAAAAGAGGTATTTTACTCATGTTTTATGTTTTTATTTTTCTAATTTTTTAATTCGTACTTACGAATTTATTTATGTCAGGAGAAGAAACTGTGAATTTTTAAAAGAAAACCATCCAAACTCTGATGTGGGATAGGTTGATAATTTAATTATTTTTAAATTTTAATTTTAAAAACTTATAAATTTTGAAATACAATGGAAAAAAAAATTAATAGTCACCAAAATTTTAAATATACAATTATTTATTTATTTTAAAACATTTATAAAATATATTTTTAAAATTTTAAATTTCACTAAATAGACCAATATGTATAAGGCAAATTTTAAAAATATTTTAAAAAATTAAATCTATAAAATAAAATTTTTAAAAATTATTTTTATAAATTTTTAAATGGATTTATAATATTATACTATAAAATTTAAAAAATAAAAATATTGTATTGTTTAAACTCTCATTTTTATAATTTTTTCTAAATTTAATTCTTTGTACAGTAAATTTTAGAAAACAATGGAAGGAGAAGATATCAAGCAACGAAGAGAAAGAGGCAATAAAACGTTATAAGCCACTATTAAAAGCCCTAACGGAGAAAAACGTAAAAGCTATATCAAAACTCGTCGACAAAAATCTAAACACCTTATCATCTGACCCTGTAATCGACCTGTACGGAGCAACCATTTTCGACCACATCATCACTGTTCCTGGCACCGACGACGTGATTGAGAGGTTAATAAATAAATCCACAAAAGAATCATTGAATCGAGAAGGAGTGTCGGGGATGACAGCACTTCAAGTAGCAGCAGAGATCGGGAACTGGGAAGCTGTGGCACTCATTATTGACAAATATCCGGATTTGTTGGTCCACAAGGACAAAGACAATTGGCTTCCGATTGACTTCGCGATTGGAATGGGCCGTGGTAATGAAGAGACGATTGCGTATTTACTATATGCTCATGCTGCGAGATCTGATCGTTTTGATGATGAGGAGTATATTAAGGATTGTGTTAGTGTTCTTCTCCGACTCATCGAAGTTAATCATATTGGTAACTTTTATTTTGAGTATATTTCAATGATACTAATGCTTTGCACCAATATTATTTTAAACAGTGAAAATACGTATTTTTAGACTGGGTTATTTTCAAAAATCACCCAATTTTTGAAATATTTTACTTTTAATACTTGATTTTGCAAATTTATACTAAATCGCCCCAAAACCACCCAAAATTAAAACTACTAGTGGTTTTGGTGAGGTGTGGGTGGTTTTTGTGTTATTGAGTGAGTTTTGTATTTTTGAGTGGTTTTACTAAGTATTTAGTTTTAATAGTTGTTAAATTTTTTGTTTAACAGTTTAACTAAAATTTAAATATTTTATTAAATAATTTAAATATTTTTTATTTAAAAAATTTTAAAATTTTACTAAACTAAAATAAATTATTATATAGTTTAATACTTTTTAAATGTTTGTTGAATGATTTTCAATAATTTTAGTTTTAATTTTTATTTTTAAAATTTACTAAATTTAAAAAAAGTTATTATGCAGATTTAATCATTTTGAAATATTTGATTAAATAATCTTAAATAATTTTTTATTTAAATTTTTATTTTTTAATTTACTAAAACCTATTGTAAGAGATTATTTAATTATATGTATGTTTGAAATTTTATTAAAAATTTAATAGTATTATTGTATTATAATTTTATAGGTTCTTAAAAATAAATATCAAAAAATAAAAAATATTTAAAATTGAAAAATAATTTTAAAAAAATGTTGATATATTTAATAGTTAATTTATTTTTGAAAAATAATATAAAATAAAACTCAATTTTTCCTTAAAAACTATTTGAATTAGATAATTTTTGGTTGTATGTATAGAATTAAAAATTAAAGATTGAAAATAAAAATTATTAAAATTATTCAGCTAATTAAATAAAAGAATTAAAAATTTTAAAAATGATTGATACTAGTTGTAGTTTAGTAAAAATAAAAGTAAGAAATTAAAACTATAAATTAAAACTATAAATTAATAAAGTTAATGAATAAAAAATTAAAAATTTCTAAAACTATAATATATATATAAATTATTTAATAAAATATTTAAAAATTTACTAAAATTATTAAATCAAAAATTTAAAAATTATTAAAACTAAATAATTAGTAAAACCACTCAAACACACAAAAACCACTTAAAAACACAAAAACCACTTATACCTCACCAAAACCACATACACCTCACTAAAACCACTAGTAGTTTTAATTTTGGGTGGTTTTGGGGGTGGTTTGATATAAGTTTGCAAAATCGGGTGCCAGAAGTAAAATGTTTCAAAAATTGGGTGGTTTTTTTGGAAATAACCCTTTAAAACTTTATATATATATATATATATATATATATATATATTAAAAAAATAGTTTTAGACCAACTTTACATTTTTCACACTTTAAGACTTTTTTAAAAAAAAAATTACAAAAATGAGCTTTCAGGTGGACCGGGAAGCACCAGACCATAAAACAGGCAAATATAACTGTTTCCCGGTGTTCTGTTTCCCGGTTCGGGAAGCAGAACAGCGGGAAACAATTATATTTTGCATGTTTCTCGGTGTAGTTTTTGCTTCCCGGTCTGCTTTGTCCAGGAAGCAAATCAAGACCGAGAAGTAGAGGTACTACAGTCATTTTGGTCTATTTTCTACAAAAACTTTTGAAAAAAGTTTAGTTTTATAAAAATTTTAATTTTGGTTTAAATATATAATTTTTTTAATAAAAAGTCCAAAAATGCAATGCACCATTTTAAATATTAAATATTAATTAAAATATTTTCTTTTTATAAGTTAATTAATATAATATGCTTATGTGATTGTGCAGGTTTGGCTTCCCATTTCTTGAAACAATATTCAAAGTTAGCGGATCGAAATGTAAACCGACTTTGGAAGAAAACCATCACTGCTCTTGCCAAAAGGACTATGGAGTTTCCAGATGGAATTTGGCAATACTTTATTTATTGTTGTCAGTAATTCTAACCATCTTAAAATAATTAAAGTATTTTATTAATTTTTAAAATTTTTTAATTATTTTTTATTTTTTATGGATTAGATATTTTGGGGAATTTAGCGGACGTGAATGAAGATTTAAATGAAGATTTTGACGGCGGAGATGAAGAAAATCTTATTACAACAAAAACATCATGGAGAGAAAATTATTTAGGAGGATTTAAATATAAACTTTTGAGCACATTCCTTCCTTTAGGTAAAATCATATTCATTAACCTCATTACTAAATATTATAACGGAAAATTCTCTTTTTATTTTTAATTTATTTTAATTACTTTCCAAAAATTTTAATTTTGAAATTATTTGACATATGGTTCCACTTTATTATTTGATTTCAAAATAACTTTCTTAGTCATTACAAAATGGTGGTGGCGCATTATCTCTTTTGGTACACATTATTTATTAAGATAATACATTTCCAATATAAATTACAGGCATGTAAGAAATACTTTTGATTTTGAATTTAAAAAAATAAATAAATTTTAAAAAAAAAATTGCTTCTTAAAGAAAGACTTTTTGTATTTGTTTTCTCCAACCTTGTCTTTATAAATAATCTTTTTAATTATTATTTAAACTTCATGAAACTCACCTATATAACTTTTCGTATTATTTAGTGCCAGGAGTAAAAAGCGCGTATGATCAAAAATTAATGCATGATCAAATATCCGAAATGATAAAAACAATGATGGAGAAAGAGGAATGGACTCCTAAGGAAGCCGTGAAATTTCTAAGAAAACCAATGTTAACTGCTGCAAAATGTGGAAATTATCAATTGGTAGATGAAATTTCTAAAATCTGTGAAATTTCATATGAATTTATGGATGAACATGGGCACACTCCGCTTCATATGGCTGTATTACAATCTTATTAACGAAAAGCCAAATAATATAATTAAACAACAAATCAATAAGGTAAGTGATGATACTAAAAGCAACATTTTACATTTAGCAGCAAAGTTGACGCGATCAGATAAAATAGCGGGTGCAGCTTTGCAAATGCAAAGAGAAATACAATGGTATGAGGTAAGTAATATAATTTCATTTTTTTTATTTTGAGATTTTTTCTTATTTAAAATTTTAAATTAAGTTAATAGACTGTAAAAAATTATTTTAAATTTATAAACTTTAAACTATAAAAGAAATTTATTTTAAATTTATAAAGTTTAAACTATAAAAATTTTATTTTAAATTTATAAATATTTGAAAATTAATTTTTTTTTAAAATAACTAAAATATCAACATATATCTCCCGACAGTTTCACTAGTTATACGTCCTATTCACTAACTTTTAAAAAAATTCATGAACATGAGAATGTAAGGGATATTTTGGCGGTTGTAATTAATTTTAACTTTTTTCTTTAAAAAAAATGGTTTGGTATATTAACAAGTTTAAGAGACTGATTTTTTTTCTCTGCATTCCTTTTTTATTTAGAATGTTGAACTTTCCTATCCTACTCTTAAATTCGGGCATAATATTTATGGAAAAACACCAAGAGAGGTATTTACAAAAGAACACGAAAAATTACTGAAAGAAGGCGAAAAATGGATGAAAGGAACAGCTACATCTTGTTCCGTTGTGGGTGCACTTATAATCACCGTCATTTTCTCAACGGCTTACACTTTTCCGGGCGACCTTAATGATAAAGGTATACCCAATTTATTATCTAAGATTCCAGCTTTCAAAGTCTTTCTCGTCTCTATCATCCTTGCTCTTTTCTCTTCCACGGCTTCTGTACTTGTGTTCTTGGGAATTCTCACTTCGCGTTATGCAGAACAAGATTTTTTAGAATCGTTGCCCAAAAAGTTGATTTATGGCCTAGTCTCACTCTTCTTCTCTATTGGGAGCATGATGGCAGCCTTTGCGGCTACGTTTTATATATATCTTCAAGAAAAAATATGGGCAACGTCTATTATTGTTGTTTTTGTATTTTTGGTAGTGACCTTATTTGGGTTTATGCAATTTCCATTGTTTGTTGATATTTTCAAATCTACTTACGGTGATGGTATTTTGAGAAGGAAGAAGGGGAAAAAGTAATATTTGTTTTCGAATATAGTTTTGTAGTGTTTTAATTTAAAATTTCATATGTATTATGTAATGGTGTATGTATGGATTCCACCAAATCCATTACTTGTCATGTTGCATGGGTTTATTAACCCAAAATGTGACAAGTGTCCATATTTTTGCCTATAAATATAAGATGAAGGCAATGAGAGATTTTGCCAATTCACTTCATATCTTCCTCCTCTCTTTCTATCTCTAGTATTATGTAAGTCATTTCTTGTGTTGGTTCTAGTATTCTGGGTGTTGATTCTGGTTTGGTTTTGTAACACGTTATCAGCACGAGTATGCTCTCTGGTTGCCGCCCAGACGGATCCTCCAGATCAGAAAGTGATGGTAACGATGTTTTGGTTACACTGAGATGCTGCCGGAATTATATTGAAAAAAAAAAATTGAGATGTTGGTCTGGAACCATAAAAAGATGAAAATGGAAAATATGCTGGAACCATAAAAAGAGGGAAATGGAAATTTGGTAGAAAAGAGAAAAGGAAAGAATTGGTATAAAAGAGGAAATAAATAAAAAAAAATTGAAAAAAATGGATGAAAAGAGGAATAATTATTTGAAAAAGAGGATGATATATTTATTTAATTGGAAATATATTTATTGATTAATTGTTTGGTGTTTGAAAAAAGGGAATTGTTCATCTTGAGATATGAAAAATATGTATATTAATTGAGATGAAAATGAAATTGATTTCATCAAGTGAGTTGGTCTTAGATTATTGAGTTAATTTGGAAATTGGTTGAGAAATAGAATTCATATATTGGGTATATGGAAATAATGAATGATGATAAAAATTCCATTGAAAGAAATTATTTTTGAAAGAAATTACTTTTGAGATGAAAATTTCTGAGGTTCAAATTATTATTTGTTATAGAGGGAGAAACAAAAATGACAAAAGAATAGGACATCTATTGTATTTAAATTTTGTCATATGAAATCTATTGACCAAGAAGATGGTTAAATTTATTTATCCAGGAAAAGATAAATAATTGAATATGAAGAAGGTTGATTATGTGGAAAGTTTAAAATATATATGGAAAATTATTGAAATATTGATGTAGAATTTTGAAAAGAAAAGAGGAATTATTCAATTTGGTTGATTGAATTGAATTGATTTGGACCATATAGAAATTATATTTGATTATTTTGGGAGTTGAAATATTTACCAAGAAGATATCATTATTCCAGAAAATCTTTGTGTGAAGTTTGGCGCTGCCAACCCAAGATAGAAAATTGGTCCAGATATATATGTATATATTTTTGTTGCATCATTAATCTTTATTTAGAGCATACGCAATGCATTTTAATTTAATTGTCAATTTATTTAGTTGTGTTTATTATTTTAGTTATTGGTATGGACACTTGAGAAGTGTCGGAAATTGGAATATTGAAAAGGCTCTGGATCTATCTGGGAAAAATTATATTGATATAAATGGATGAGTATGGAAATGGCAATAATGAGATTACTCTCCAACCCAGATCATAATCCTGATTATTTGAAAGGGAAAAAGGATCCAATTAAGAAATGAGCCTAGAAAAATCTCAGCAATGAATATTTGAAATAAATATAGTTTATTGAGATAGAATCTCAGAGATTAAATTATGAAAATTATGAAGAAATTATATGAGAAATCCATGATGGGATATAATTGCATGGATATATTTTTCGACTTAGTATATTGATGTATTTATTGATTAAAGTCAGAAAAATTGGAAAATTCTGATATGTGGCTTTGTTTATTTGGATAGGATATGGAAATTCCAGGAAATATGTCAGAAATATGTTTGATTGATAGTGCTACAACCCATTCTATCCTCCGAGATAAAAAATATTTCCTGAACATATCTGAATATAAGGCTCGAGTAAATACAATATCTGGTTTTGCTGATTTAATTGAGGGATATGGAAAAGCTATAATACTGTTAGAAAAGGGAACAAAAATATGTATCCATAATGCATTATATTCGAGTAATTCGAAACGAAATTTGTTGAGTTTTAAAGATATCAGGAAAAATGGATACCATATTGAGACAGTGAATGAACAAAATATGGAGTATTTGTATATCACGTCTATTGTTTTTGGACAGAAAATTGTTCTGGAAAAACTCCATACATTATCATCTGGTTTATATTTTACGAAAATATCTCCAATAGAAGCCTACGCTGTAATGAATAAGAAAATAACTGACCCTAAAGTTTTTCAATTATGGCATGATAGACTTGGCCATCCTGGGTCCACAATGATACGTAGAATTGTTAAGAATTCTAATGGACATACATTAAGTGATTTAAAAATATTGATATCAAAAGATAATTTTTGTACTGCTTGTACTCAGGGGAAATTGATAGTTAGACCATCCCCCTTAAAAGTAAATATTGAATGTCCATCGTTTTTAGAAAGAATTCAAGGGGATATTTGTGGACCAATTCATCCACCAAGTGGGCCATTTAAGTACTTTATGGTGTTGATTGACGCATCTGCGAGATGGTCACATGTATCTTTATTATCAACACGGAATGTGGCGTTTGCTAAGTTGCTTGCCCAGATAATAAGATTGAGGGCACAATTTCCAGATTATCAGATTAAAAATATTCGTTTGGATAATGCTGGTGAATTTGCATCAAGGGCGTTTAATGATTATTGCATGTCAATTGGTATAAATGTTGAACATTCAGTACCCCACGTTCATACCCAGAATGGATTAGCGGAATCTTTTATTAAAAGGCTTCAAATGATTGCCCGAACGTTGTTGTTATAAACTCAATTACCGATTTCCGCTTGGGGTCATGCAATATTACATGCAGCCACATGATACGTCTGAGACCCACTGCATATCATGAATATTCTCCGTTACAGTTGGTAACTGGAAATAAACCAGATATATCTCATTTGAAAACTTTTGGTTGTGCTATATATGTTCCCATAGCACCCCCTCAAAGAACCAAAATGGGACCACAACGTCGTTTGGGAATTTATGTTGGATATAATTCACCATCTATAATTAGATATCTGGAACCCATGACGGGTGATATGTTTACTGCAAGATTTGCAGATTGCCATTTTAATGAAGAATTATTCCCACGACTTGGAAAGGATGAACCTTCTAATGCTGGTAAAAATGAACTTGTTTGGAAAAGTGAAATGATGCATTATTTAGATCCACGTACTGGTCAAAGTGAAAATGAAGTACGTAAGATAATTCATTTACAAATGATTGCGAACCGTTTACCAGATAGTTTTGTTGATGCTACTAAAGTTACGAAATCTCATATACCAGCATGTAATGCACCAGCTCGACTGGATGTGCTTACTGAGAAATCAAAACAGATGGTAACTGGTGAGGCATCTGAAATCCAGAGAAAACGTGGTAGACCTGTTGGGTCCAAAGATATTGTACCACGAAAATGAAAAGTTAGAATCGAGAATACTATTGATATGATACCTCCGAAAGATACTAATCAAAATTTACAAATTGTGGAAGTCGGAAATCCAAATGAGGAAAAGACCTCTCAGGAGGTAAATGTATCCAAGAATGAAGAAATATCCATTAATTATACAAAAGAAATTTGGAACCGTGAAAACTTTGTTGTTGATAATATGTTTTCATATGCAGTAGCTATTGATGTGATGAATGATGATTATGAACCTCAATCCATCATTGATTGTAGGAAACGAAATGACTGGCCAAAATGGAAAGAAGCAATCCAGGCAGAATTAAGTTCATTGAATAAACGGAACGTTTTTGGACCCATTATTGAAACACCAAAAGGTGTTAATCCAGTTGGTTATAAATGGGTATTCGTTCGAAAGCGAAATGAGAAAAATGAAATTGTGAGATATAAAGCCCGATTGGTTGCTCAGGGTTTCTCACAAAGGCCTGGGATTGATTTTGATGAAACGTATTCACCTGTGATGGATACAATTACTTTCCGGTTTTTGATTGGATTAGCGAAAGAAAGGAATCTGGAAATGAGGTTAATGGATGTGGTAACTGCATATCTATACGGTTCCCTGGATACAGAAATCTTCATGAAAGTTCCAGAAGGATTAAAAATCCCTGAAATTAATAAACCTCGAGGGTTATACTCAGTGAAATTACAAAGGTCACTATATGGATTAAAACAGTCTGGACGAATGTGGTATAATCGTCTAAGTGAATACTTAATTAAGGAAGGGTACATTAATGATACTATTTGTCCATGTGTGTTCATTAGAAAATCAGGATCTGGTTTTGCAATAGTAGCAGTCTATGTTGATGATATGAACTTGATTGGAACTCAAAATGAAATCCAAGAGACTGTTGAATATTTGAAAAGAGAATTTGAAATGAAAGACCTGGGGAAAACAAAATATTGTCTGGGATTAGAAATTGAACATAGAAATAATGGAATTTTGATCCATCAGAAAGCTTATACAGAAAAGATCTTAAAAGATTTAATTTGGAAAAATGTCATCCATTAAGCACCCCAATGGTCGTTCGTTCTCTTGATCCCAAAAAGGATCCATTCAGACCCAAAGATGATGATGAAAATGTTTTGGATTCTGGAACACCATACTTGAGCGCAATTGGTGCCCTTCTATATCTAGCCCAATGTACGAGACCAGATATTGCTTTTGCTGTAAATTTATTGGCTAGATACAGTTCTGCCCCGACTCGTCGTCACTGGAATGGGATTAAACATATTCTTAGATATCTTCGGGGAACTGTTGATTTGGGACTGTTTTATTCAAATTCAGATAATCCTTCTGGGTTGGTTGGTTATGCTGATGCCGGTTATCTTTCGGATCCACACAAAGCTCGTTCTCAGTCTGGATATATTTTTACATAATGGCACAGCTATCTCTTGGAGATCCATAAAGCAAACTTTGGTTGCTACTTCTTCAAATCATGCTGAAATTTTGGCATTGCATGAAGCCAGCCGGGAATGTGTCTGGTTGAGATCGGTTATACATCATATTCAGAGTTCATGTGGTATCCCACAATCAAACGAGCCAATAATTCTTTACGAAGATAATGCTGCTTGTATCGCCCAAGTGAGAGGTGGATACATCAAAGGGGATAGAACGAAGCACATATCTCCCAAATTTTTCTACACCCACGAGCTCCAAGAATCCAGACAAATCAACGTGAAGCAGATTCGATCTTCAAACAATTTGGCTGATTTACTGACAAAGACATTACCAACCTCCACATTCGAAAGGTTGCTTCACGGAATCGGAATGCGAAGACTCTCCAAATTAGTTGATTGATTCATGGGTGTTTCCATCAGGGGGAGTTTTGTAAAATGTCTGGGTTCAAACTGTACTCTTTTTTCCTTATCCAATTTTTGTCCCACTGGGTTTTTCTGGTAAGGTTTTTAACGAGGCAGTCGATGGTGAAATCCAAGGGAGAGTATTATGTAATGGTGTATGTATGGATTCCACCAAATCCATTACTTGTCATGTTGCATGGGTTTATTAACCCAAAATGTGACAAGTGTCCATATTTTTGCCTATAAATATAAGATGAAGGCAATGAGAGATTTTGCCAATTCACTTCATATCTTCCTCCTCTCTTTCTATCTCTAGTATTATGTAAGTCATTTCTTGTGTTGGTTCTAGTATTCTGGGTGTTGATTCTGGTTTGGTTTTGTAACAATATGCTTTTAATGAGTTTGTAATGATTTGAATTTAATAAGAAATGGTTAATTTGCTTGTTTATTTTCTTTTTTTTTTAAGGTTAAATCATTTTCAAAACATCTAAAATTTATAAGAGTAATCATCAAAATATTAATAGCTTAGACACTTAACCCCCAAATCCCAAACCTCTAACTAAATCCTAACCCAAACCCTAAGTTGGCGAAATATTAGGGTGCGTTTGGTAAGTTGTTTTTAATTTCCGTTTCCATTTGCATTTTTAAAATTTTTAAAAAATGTGTTTAGTAGGTATTTTTATTTTTCAAATTTAAAAAACATAAAAATCATTTTTTGAAAACAAACCATTAAAAATGTAGAAATTTGATAAACAACTAAAACTTGTTTTCCTACATCATTTTTTTAATTTGTTTTTCGAAAATGGCGTGCAACCAAACGCATTTTCAGAATTTAGTGAAAATACTATTTTCATTTTCGTTTTCCTAATACAAAAATTTGAAAATAAAAATGAAAAAACTTCTTACCAAACGCACACTTAACTTTCGAATATTTTTTACTTAAATGGATCCTATGTGACTCTTTCTATGCATTTTAAAACATTTCTACATGTTAAAAAAAAATAAAAATCTAAAAAAGATAATTAGCAAAGTTGAAGTGTATAAATAACTATTCATGTCAACTTTAAGGGCTTCCAAGATAATTTCACTTCATTTATATTTTTAATCCACCTAATGGCTTTTTAAAGAGTAATAATATTGCCACCCTAAATCTTAATTTGCACACCCCATTCTTATATTATCAGGTGAATTCACCGTACCCATAATACCATAACAAAGTGTGTAGTTTATAATAGTTATAACTTTTTTTAAAAAATATTTATTTAAAAATTAAATATAAATTAATATATTTTATTTTTGTATTAATATAAATTTATTTTTTAAAAAGGTTAAATTTAATAATTTATATGTTGTTTTCCTTAATTTTTAATTTAATATTAATTTAATATAATTTTATTTTTTAATTTTTAATAAAAGCAGGAAAATTTAAGAAAATATATAATATTAAAAATATCTTATATGAGTTTATTAAATTAATTTTAATTTTATTATTTTGATATTAAATATAATAATATATTTAAATATTTTTAATTAAAATAACTATTTGAACAATATTTATAAATAAAATTGATTTTTTTCCTCTCAAATTATATATTTCAATAATTACTAAATATTTAATAAAATTAAATTTCTATGAGGGAAGATGATAAAGGGCAAAATCAGCCCTAGTTTTTAAAACCCATTTGTCTGTCCATTATTTCCTGGATCTGGACTAGATATAAATGAATCGATAATCACTTGGACTTCTCAAATCCAGCCTGAGAGTGATTTTCCAACGACCCGACCCAAATCCAGGTCCACTTCCAAATCAGGATAAGGCGTTCTCCTATTTAGATGACACGTGGCTTCCGGATTTTTGTCCATTTTAACAAACAAAGATCCTCATTCCATATGGCACGCCACGCATCATGGTATCTCCTCCCAAAATTTTCCCTTCTTTTCTCGCTTTTTCGCACTAACCAAACAGCCTACAGACGTTACAATTCTTTACAATGAGCACCAGATCGTCTTCGAGACTCCAAAGCGAAAATCCACTTGAAGATGACGCCATCGCGGTTCTTTGATGGTAAAGAATTGTACTCTTTAACGTTCCCGTTCTTGTTTTATGACTCCGATTTGATATTCAAAGCAGTAAAAATTAGGTCAAGAAGAAAACAGCATTTCGTTTTTAAGTTGATGTCGAGTCAGACTTTGTTGATGTTTTTGTAGAAACGGACACAGACAAATTGATCAAGACGGCCTGCTTCTTCATTCATTGCCTTAGTCGGTGTTAATGCGGATTGTACGGTAGTATGTTCGATCTTAAGTTTTTTTGTTGATTTCTTGATGTTGACGTGTGGTTGTGTTTGTATCATTGTAGTTTTTTTTACCTGATCTATGACTCTGTTGTCGTGTGATTTTGTATTGTAGTTAGATTTTCGAAACCTTTGCGTGATATTCTTTGTGCTCACTTTGTAGATCTGGATGTTAGTCGTAATGTAAGCATTGATTTACTCCTCCCTTAGCCAATAACAATGGATTAAGAGGATCCATAACAATGCTTAGATTGAATGTTTGGAGTTTTGTTAGTCTTCGTGAACTCTTCATAGTTCTTGGAGTTCGGGAACTCCTACATGGAATCTACTTGTTAAGCTTGCCGTTATATTTTCTCATGTCTTCTCCTTCTGAATTATACATTTTACATTACTTAATACTCCTATATCGAATCTAGTTGTTAACTATGCATAATTGATTGATAGATATCTCTGTATTATTTAGTCAACATATCTCTCTGTTGGCTTGGCATTGCATCATCATCAGTGATTGTGAATTCATGTATGTATGTATGTATGTATGATATAGATTCTTGGAACTTCTACGTGATGTCTTTCTTTCGCCTTTGGATAAGTAGAAAGTAAGCTCTTAGCATTGATTACTCCTCCCTTAGCCAATAACAATGGATTAAGAGGATCCATAACAATGCTTAAATCGAATGTTTGGAGTTTGTTAGTCTTCGTGAACTCTTCATAGTTCTTGGAGTTCGGGAACTCCTATATCGAATCTAGGTGTTAAACTTGCTGCAATATTTTCTTCTTGAGTATATCATGTTTTCCTGAATTCTCCAATTTTTCCTCCTTGCATAATTGATAGACATCATTGTCTGCTAACATAATCTGTACTATTTTTACTTTTTCAGCGAATATATGTCTGTTGGTTTGGCATTACATCATCAGTGATTGTGAATTCATGTATGTATGATATAGATTCTTGGAACTTCTACCTGATGTCTTTCATATGCATTTGTTTAAGCAGAAAGTTAGCTCTTAGCATTGATTACTCCTCATTTTCCGTTACAAATGGTCTTAGAGGATCCATAACAATGCTTAAATGGAATGTTTGGAGTTTGTTAGTCTTTGTGAACTCTTCATAGTTCTTGGAGTTTGGTAACTCCTATAGTTATCTTGAACTTGCCGCAATACTTTCTTCATGAGTTTCATGTCTCCTCCTGAATTATCCATCTTTTACATACCAGGCCTTGAGTAATATTGATATATGTTGTTGTGTGTTAGTCTCTGTATTATTAAATCTCTCTGTTGGCTTGGCATTACATCATCACTGAGTGTGAAATTATGTTCATTTGTGGCATAGACTTCTGTGTGGTATTTTTCATACCCCTTAGCTGAGCAGAAAATTAGCTCTTAGCATTGATTACTCCTCCTTTTCCCAACTCCAATGGGCTTAAAGGATCCATAGTAATGCTTAAATTGAGTGTTTGGAGTTTGTTAGTCTTCGTGAACTCTTTATAGTTCTTGGAGTTCGGGAACTCCTATATGTATTTCATATCAACGTAGAAAACGTCAGATTGATAATTTTATTTCTGTATCGAGAGCAATGTGTATTTGCATAATTTTTAAAGTAAACAGTCAGTCAGACATTTTCTCTTGTTCACCAGTTCCTCTTCTTATTTGAGGGCATTATATGATTCTGTTACAGACTTCACGGGCTGCAACTTTAAACAGAAGTAGGGGATATCTTCCATGGCCATGACCTGTGTTTGAAGCTTTGCTTTGGCGTTATGTTGATGTGCTCTAACTGATCTCTACATGCTGGTTAATCAAGTGAGTTAATTGCTATCTTATTACATTTTTTTTTGTGAGATCTCATGTATATCAGTTTCTTTGGTGCACACATAGCAGAACATAAAAATAAGTACTAGCGTAGATATACTCTTCCCTTTCCCTACAAAGATGGGCAAGAGGATCATAGCAACGCTCAGATTCGACATTTGGAGTTTTGGAGTTTGTTAGTCTTTGCGAACTCTTAATAGTTCGTGGAGTTGGGGAACTCCTACACTTCATAATTCTGTCTTACATGTCTTATTTTCATTATTGATGTTTCTCGTGTTTTGGTTTTTCATATACCCTTATAAACTAGCAGATGTTTAGCCTGTGTTCTTGTGGAATCGAATCTATGCACACATCGTATTGTTCAATGATAACATATTTCTGTTTGTTTACTTGTGGAATCAGCTCGACCCGCAGCAGCCAGTTGGTGCCTGTGAGACTGCAGCCACCTGATGGAGGATACGGCAGCTCAAGACCTGTAGCCATTGGATATTGTTTTCAAGACTTGAATCTGCAACTTCGTTACTGTTGTACTTGGTGTTTTGTGTTATACGTTCATAGTTGATACAATAATTTCAAGATTGAAGCATAGATTCCTCTGCTACAATCCTATATATGTATATAGATTACATGGTTAATGTTTGTAAATGTAACCTTAGAATCTCTCGTATGATACTCTCGTTGTTTCTATTAATTTAATTAATAGTTTCAAAACAGCCTTTAATCGGATTCAACCGTTTGTGAATTTGTGCATAGATCCGATTCAAACCGTTCTTTACATCGCAAATAGTCCTAATTCAAACGGTTCGGTATATGCTTCTAATAATTTTTTATTAATTTAAATGAAAAACATAAATAATAATTTGATTGCATATATGGTATGTGTACACATCAGACAAATGCCGGACTCGACTATTTTATGAAATCCAACCCACAAGAATTTCGAATCCGAAACCGTGTGCACTCGCATCCGCTTCAATACACATATACACAAACTCACGCGCGCAGCACGCAGCACGCAGATACACTTCACACATTCTCTCAGTCTCTCTCGCTCGCGATTTTCATTTTTGTATTTTGTTTTTAATTTAATTTAATTTAATTTACAGAACTCAGCGAGTCAACTTAGTCGCTATCGAGTCCACTTCTCACACTCCTATGGTGAGTACTTAACTCGCTCAATTTTCGTTTTCGATTGTTTTTACTCTGTTTTTGTAATTTGAATTGATTTTTAATTGATTATTTGGTTTTTGTTTGAGGAAAAATTATGACAAAAATATCTGGTTGCATGTTTGTTTGTGAACATTGACTCTGTTAGGTTATAATCGGGGGCTTGTAATGTAGGTGATTTGATTGAATTGGAAATGGAATGATAACTTTTTTATATATTTTTGAGGAATTTTGTTGTGCTTGTTTCTTGTTTGATGTTTGCATGTTTATAATTAGAGTGAAAAATTAAAGATATGTGAAATCTAGTTCAATTGGTTTGTTTATTGGGTTATAATTTGAATATCTGAGTCTAAATTTAGTGTTTTAAAGAGTGGTAATATGTTGTTTGAATTAAGAATTTGAAAATTTTTAATTTGGAGTAAGGTTTTAAGATTTGGTTTATTGAATGCTTAAGGTGTATGTTGTTGAATGGTTTTCTTATTTAGAATTGGAGTTAAATTTGAGTCATGCGACTGATGATGATTGTGTTGATTTTATGAGAAGGGTTGAAGAGTTCGTGTTGCGATTTGGTATTGTTTGTTTGTTTGTTTTTCATTTGTTTTTGGATGGTTTCTGTTGTTCTTTTCAGTTAGTGTATTTGAGTTGCATGTGGTGGATTTTCCATGGAAACAGTTGTTGGAGTTGAGGGGAATGACGTGGGGAAGTTTGAAAGGATTGGAACCGAGAATAGAAGCTGTGCAGTGTCTTCGCGGAAGCTGGCTGCAGATCCGGTTGTGTATAAGCTTGTTCGGGTAGGTTTTATATTTGTTCATTTCTACT
The DNA here is from genome assembly GCA_031304145.1 of Cardiospermum halicacabum. Taxonomy (NCBI): domain Eukaryota; kingdom Viridiplantae; phylum Streptophyta; class Magnoliopsida; order Sapindales; family Sapindaceae; genus Cardiospermum; species Cardiospermum halicacabum. The sequence continues at coordinate 1,802,747 of CM062391.1, read as the reverse complement.
GTTAATGTAACAGCTTGTTGTAGTTTGATGTTCTTTATTCTAGATGATGAGGATGGTTTCTTGACATAACCATTCTAATTTTTGTTTCATTGGAGATAAGTATTAGTGATTTTCTTCAAGTGATGTGAAATAGCCGATATTAATGCAATCGCAAAGGAAAGATGAATATTTCTCTACATTTCTAATTTGCTTGTGGCTTAAACAAATGCAATTTTATTCATATTCTTGCAGACTGCATGATTTGTAAGTTGCTTTCATTGTTAACTTAGGCTGTGTCTATGGCTTGTGTTGATCCAATGTGAAGTACAATAGTGCTCAGAATCATATGACCAGTGATGACAATTTATTGTTTGTTTACTTATCCTGTTCCTGTATACTAGTAAGAACTGAGGTTAATATTAGAATTCTCGGTTATTGTTGATATTTGACCTTTACTCTTGCGTGTCTGTTTTCGTCTTTGTCTTGGATTGCGTTGTTTTAGATGGAACAGAATCTCATGCTAGTGTAATTTACAGATTGAAGGAGATGGTAGATTAGTACCTGCAACTGATGATGAAATTATGGAGGTGGGAAATTTACTAGCCGATGATAAAATGGAAATGCATCTTGTTGCAGACACTCGGCAGGTTGGAGGAATCATATGTAGTGGAAAGGCTTCCTCCATGCCGCGGTTAGAAAGCTTAGAAGGTATGTATACTACAACGGGTAGTTGGTGATGGTTAAATTTATACTGGTACAAGCAGTGTAATTCATTCCCAATCCCCAATTTTTGCTCTTGTTACATTGTTCATTAAGATTTAATTTTTAAATAGTAGTTTACTATCATTGTCATGTTGTACCAACATCTTCGTCATGATCGATCAAGTTATTGGTTTTAGTAAAATAGATTCTTCCTTTTGTTTCTTTATATAGTATCTGTTCTGATCTAGCTTTGTATGCCAGGCTTGTCAAAATCTGAAAACACAGAAGTTGAGGCTGACAAATCAAGTTTACATCTTGAGGTATTGCCCAGAGGTTATTCAGGGATTCTCTGTTTATGTGAAGCTGAATGAATGAGGACTATTGCTTTCTCAATTTTTTATATATTTGTCCTGCAGCCTTCATTACCTAGGTTCTCATGTTTAAATTATAGTAGTTAGGTATCAGGTGGGGGCAGCATTGGCTAGTTGCTTTGCTGTTCTGTGTTTCTAAAACTTTTATTCACAAGATTACTGTTTAAAGTTAGCATTGGAATAAGTTCTCACTATATTGTCTTATACATAGGCTCCCCTCTCCTTTTCCCTTTAAGGTATTTTCTGCTCCTTCCTCCATTCTTTAGATACCACAGAAAGTTGTTTTTAGTGGCCTGAGTAAACGAATTGCAACAGGTCTGATTCTGAAACTATGAGTTTCTCCTTTTAGTTTTGGAATCGCCTGATTCTCGCTCTGCTTATGTGATTGTAGACAACCAGCATTCTGATCAACATGATAAATTGCCCGCTATTGATGAGAAGCTCCATATGAAATTCCTTTGCAGGAAAATGTCCCTTCTTCTGCTCCAAGTATGAATGAAAGCCAAATCAATAAATCTGGAACTGAAGGGGAGTGCTCAAATCCCCCAAATGAACTGGTAGAAGGTCAGTCATCAACATCTGCTGATGGCTCAAATTTAAAGCCTGATTTTTCTAAGTTAAATGGAGAAATTTGCTTGGATAATCTATCAATTAAAGAACTTCATGAAACTTTCAAAGCAACATTTGGACGGGAAACTACTGTCAAGGACAAGCAGTGGCTTAAGAGAAGGATTGCTATGGGGTTAACTAATTCTTGTGATGTTTCCACATCAAGTTTTGTAATTAGAGACAATAAATTGGTAAGCAAAGATAAAGAAGAAAACACAAATATTCGCCTTGACCATGCATCAGCAGTCCGAACAGTGAATGACAGTATAAGTTCACCAGTTGACCACAATGTCCAAGTGGAAACTCTTCAAGTTATATCAACTGAGAGACTGAGAAATTCAACCTTAGATGATGATTTCAGAAGTGAAGACCTTAACACAGAACAAAGAGCTGCCAAGAGAGTCCGGAAGCCCACAAGACGATATATTGAAGAACTTTCAGAAGGGGAATTGAAAGATCATATTGGAAGATCAGTAGCTTCAACTAAAAGCTCCAGCGTAAGACCAATTTCCGTTAAATCTAATCTCAGGCCTTTCCAAATGGCTAGGATGGATTCCTTTGGAGGATCAGGGGTTCAAGTTCCTTATGTTTGTCGGGTTAGAAGAAGCCGTCCAAGAAAAGATGTCATGGCACTTGTGGTATGTAACATATTAGTGCTGCTGCATTATGTTATTTATCTTTGTTATTTCACCATAAAATACATTTTCTATACCAGATTATTTGTGTCCCTGCTAATTGTCAAATTACTTGGTTTTGCATTATTTTCTCATGGTTATTGTTTATCAAAAATTAAAACTTTTCTGGGCGTATGATTTGTTTATTGTGTTAAACTACCACAAATACTCCTTGTTTTAATTTTTATTTTTATTTTAAGGATAACTGATTTTTAAGAGAGTATAAGGACTCTATGTATACTGACCTAGGTAGGCTCTTGCTCTTTAATTTGTAGGGATTCCATCAGGATAGTATGAACCTGGAAGCCACTGAGGTAAAGAGGGCCCTTGATGTGCATATTAATGAACCAAATGCTGAGAATGTAGATGAGGTTTTGATGGCCAGATCTACTCCTGATCAGAGACAGCAACCGGTGAGACCAACTTATTGTGTCTGTCTTGTCAGTTGAGATGTTTTCCATTTGATTTCTTTTCAGTTCATATTATCATGAAATCTTATTGTATTCCATGTTTGGGAAATTTAATTTTGTTTAACTTGGGAGCCAGCTAGAATTATCTGCATAAACTAGTGAGAGTCTGGACATGTGATCAGGTCAAATGAGACTTGGATAATTTGGCAGCTTCATTTTAGACTTTGAATGTGTGTTTTTATAAGCAACCTAGTGCATATTGAAGAATGGAAGCAAATTGGCACATGAGTTATGATGAACATAGGATCTGAGGGGTGTTTATCAAGTTCTTTTTTTTTTTTTTTTCCTTGCATTGTAGCTTTATGGCTGTTGGACTTGGCTAGTCATAAATCTTCAAAATTGCCACTGCATTGCAACTTATACTGTTCTCTTCTACACATTTTTGTGCTCAGGCTCCTGTTGAACCACAGATCGATCATCAGCTTCCAGCAGTGGCTTCAACTGAGCAAGGTGAAGATGTAGAACCGAAACATAGGGACCAATCTGGCGATGGCTCAGATGATAATGTAGCCACCGATAATGTAGCCTCTCTTCCTACAGTCAAAGGTGGAATGAGAAGGAAACATCACCGAGCTTGGACACTCAAAGAAGTCATGAAACTTGTCGATGGTGTATCGAGGTATGGTGCTGGAAGGTGGTCTGAGATCAAAAAGATTGCTTTCGCTTCTTATTCTTATCGCACCTCTGTTGATCTCAAGGTATGCTTCTATATCCATCAACCATAATATCTCATTCAACCATTGCAGGTTGTCAATAACTATTGTTCTTCAATATATTTCACAGGATAAGTGGAGGAATCTCCTAAAAGCAAGCCTTGCTCAAACACCTGCTGACAAAAAGGTAAACCTATAGTTTTTCCTCCACTATCTATTGGTGCCATTGAAATCATATTCATCTATCTGGTAATTTACAGATGAATGTTCGAAAAAATCCATCTGCGATGCCTATTCCTGCTGCAGTTCTACTGCGAGTGAGAGAACTGGCTGAGATGCATCAACATTCGCAGCCAAATCTAAGCACAAAGCTGGCTGGATCTACTGGGAGAAATCTACATGATACAAGGTCATCCGGGTATTTGTAATTTTGTACATATATAATCCAAGTCTGTAGCTGACTAGAACTAGAATAAATTTCAAGGTACTAATTTTGGGTTCTGTCTTTCATCAACATTAGTTGTTGTATTGACATTAAGTTAGATGCCTTATAGTTTATATGAATTTGATATATTATGCATATGATGCTTTAGTTATTTATAGTTGTAATGCTTTTTTAGATACTAAGGGATCATCTGCTGATTTGAATTCTTGTTGGTATTTATATGATGTTATCATTAGCTTATTTCAGTATCAATTATGAATTTAAATTTCATAGAGACTGAAGTTGTTTACCGCTTCACAATTATTACGTGGGACAACAACACATTCATATCCTTGAAATGGGATTTTGTTTGTCATCAGTTCCACATAACAATTGCGAAGCTGTAAACATCTATTTTTTAATGTTAACGTGCTAACTTTTTCAGTCGTTAAATCGATCTCAATGAGATGTTAAATTCATGATGATGATAATGAGACAGAATAGTTTAATGATAAAATTGTATAACGTTAAGAGTTGTTTCAGTTTCAATTTCAGTTTAGTGGTCAAAACTTTCAATATTGAATTTTATACATGATAGTAAGATGAGGATGATTTTTATAATGAAACATGTGAATATGTTGAGTTTTATTTGTCATTTTGAGTTTCATAGTTATTTGCTAGCTCTTTGGTTTAAATGCGTTGTTTCATACTTTGCTGTATGTGCTACCTCTTAGTTGTTAAATTCATAATATATTACGAGAACGCTGGTTATTATATATTCATGATATATAATAACAAGAAAATTTGTTTGAATTCATGATATTTAGTGATAAAATCATTTAATGGTAGTTTTGTTTGTTTAAATTTAATGGTGGAGACTGGAATTTGTATATGATATTAAGATGAGGATTGTTTTATAATGAAATGTTGAATATGTTACACTTTAGTCATTTTAAGCAGTGATGTTATTTCCCCAACTCTTTGGTTTAAGTAAGGTGTTAACACCCTGCTTCATGTGCTATGTGTTAGTTGTTGAAATAATCTCCGGGACGAGATAATAATGAACTAATCATAATATCGTATAATGTTATTGTTAGGTAAGTTTAATGCTTGAAACTTTTAATAAGATTGAGATGGTGTACCAACATAATGTCAATTTGTTAGGCTTTAGTCAATTTGTTAGGCTTTAGTCAATTTGAGCTCTCTGCTTGCTAGCTCTTTGGTTTCAGTAGTTACTTCATAGTATGCTTTATGTGCTGTCTTTTAGTTAAATCTATCTCTCAATGAGATATTTATGATTTATGGTGAGAGGCGCTAACCTGTATTATTTTGCTAGTCAAAAATTAGCCCCCGCCTAGGCGTCGCCTAAACCGATTAGGAGCCTGTCTAGCTATTTTTCATTATCATCAAAGTGACTTATTTGAATTTATACTACTGTACTTTACTCATATTACTTATGATTTTATAATAATGAGAACATATATGAAATATGTTTGTAATTTTTTTCAATTTTAATATAATTTTTAATTATATTTTATAATTAGTCAATATATTTTTTTATTTATTTTTAGTAAAAACTTTAGGCCCGACCCAACGGGCTAGGCTTTGTTTGGTTTTTGAAACTGAAACTACTTAAGGACTTTGGTGCATGTTTGTTTTTAGACTTTAGTACCGTTTTGTTGAACTCGGTTGTTTCAATTTAAGGTGAAAACTTCTGAGATTGAATTTATAATGCATTTGCTTTGATCAAATAATTCGTTCACGTGTATTCATGCACTTTGATGCAATTTTGGGATAATCATTTGTTCATCGCCGGAAGAGACTCCCGAGTATTCGTATACACGCCAGTAACTCGCAAGTGCATCAATGATGCAATCATCAATTCTTCCATAAGGCAACAATTACGAGCATTATTTGACTCAAATTCATGGTTTATGAATGGATAATGATCCCATTGTTTCAGCTCCAATAATATTGAATTTACATATGCTATATAAATGGAAATAATGAAAAACGTCTATAGTTATAATAATAGTTTTTTTTTTTAATAAGTTGAATTAGTTTTTCATATTAGGATAATGGTTATTTAATTACTTATATATATCCCATGAATTTTTTCTTATTAAATTAGATTAAAATATCTATCCAATATTTTTTAAAATAATAATAAATTAGTCTCAAATATTTTAAAATATAAAAAAGTATTAAATATATAATTTTTATTAAAATAATATATGTGATTTTAGCTACTTAAAAAAATTCATTGCACTAATAAACCATCTGCACTAAATACACCCCACAAAAACTCTAAACACACCCCACTCACTCACAGCCCTTTTCACCACCATCGCTTCTCTTCTTCTTCTACCTCCACAATCACTACCTCAGTTTCCATTACCTCCGATCCACCTCTACACTCTCTGTAAGTCTCCCAACTCCAAAATAATCCAAACCGCACTATTCAAAATCCGTTCTTTTTATCATCAACAGCTCAAATTCACTTCCTTTCTGTCTGCAATTTTTCTTTTAAAAAAAAAAAATTGAATGATTTTTACTTGTGAATGGTTGCAGGTAGAAGAACAAAGAGAGATACAAAATGGGTATCATCGAAAAAATCAAAGAAATCGAAGCCGAGATGGCTCGGACCCAGAAAAATAAAGCCACCGGTACTTGCTCTATTTATATGTATTTTGCAATTGGTGTTTATGTTAAAGGTATTGTTGTTTGATGATTATGAATGTGTTGGATATACGTAGAGTATCATCTTGGGCAGCTCAAGGCAAAGATTGCGAAGTTGAGAACTCAGTTATTGGAGCCTCCAAAAGTATGTGCTTTTTCTTCTTTTTGTTGTTTTGATAAGTTTTGTGTGTGGAAAGTGTTGATTTGATGAGTATGAAGTTTTGAAGAGTGACTTTAGATGCAATGGTAATTGATTGTTTGTGTATAGGGTTCTAGTGGAGCTGGAGAAGGATTTGAAGTTACAAAATATGGACATGGACGCGTTGCTCTTATTGGTTTTCCTAGGTTTGTCTAGTTCTTATGTTGAAATATATGTGTGTTCAAGTATTGGCTTGTTTGTTGTATATGTGGAGAGGTAGAACTGCATATTGAGTTGTGATTGTATTTGTGTTGCAGTGTGGGAAAGTCTACCCTTTTGACTATGTTAACTGGAACTCATTCAGAAGCTGCATCTTATGAGTTTACAACGCTTACTTGCATTCCTGGTATTATACACTACAACGACACTAAAATTCAGCTGCTTGATCTTCCTGGAATTATTGAAGGTGCTTCAGAGGGCAAGGGACGTGGGCGGCAGGTAAATATCTCTTAACTCAGTTGTATATTATTCATTGTGATGGCATTTGGACTGTTTGCTCCAAACTATTAGCATGTTGGAAATCTTGTCAGGGTTTTTCAGTCACATTCATGTGGAAGTAAAGAAATTTAATGTACCTATTCATCTATCAGGTTATTGCTGTTTCGAAGTCTTCGGACATTGTGTTGATGGTTCTTGATGCATCAAAAGTAAGTTTTCATATTCTTATATTGTTGCTAATGCTATTATTGCCCAACTTGTTGCTGCTTTTGATCTGTTTTTATTTTATTTGCAGAGCGAGGGTCATCGACAGATATTGACGAAAGAACTGGAAGCTGTTGGTTTACGGCTAAATAAGAGACCGCCTCAGGTTAGTTGTTATCAATTATGCCAATTTAAATGTCTATTATCCAAATTATCTGCATCATGTGATATAAGTGAATCTCTTATTTGTAAAATCTTATAGCATTGGCATGTTCAAAATGTGTTCACTTAAGTCTCTTTGCAATTTTTTCTTCTCTACCCTTCTTTATAGATTACTCCAATGATTAGATGGTAACTTGTGCTATTTTGCCGTTTAACATTATTGATTTTGTCTAGTATACACAATAATGAAATATTTGTAACCTCGTTCTATATCACTAAAAATATTCATTGGTTCCTGTTATTTTTGTGTATTTGGCAGATATATTTCAAAAGGAAAAAAACTGGGGGTATTTCTTTCAATAGTACTGTACAATTAACTCATGTGGATGAAAAGCTCTGTTACCAGATTCTTCATGAATACAAGATCCACAATGCAGAGGTACACTCTCTTATTGCTGTATTTTCAATTCAAGTGTATGTTATTGTACTTCATCTCATATGCTAAGCTTGTGTGATTGCTCTAGTGCCTAAATCTTAAGTATCCCATATCATATGAGCTTTATTTACATGACATATTACTCTCTTTAAACATACTATATGCAATTCCTATGGTGTGATTCATACATCATCTCATATATGTCACTGTCATGCATACTTATCCTTCTGATGGATTTTTAAGGTGCTTTTTCGCGAGGATGCCACCGTGGATGATCTTATAGATGTCATTGAAGGAAACCGTAAATACATGAAGTGTATATATGTTTACAATAAGATAGATGTGATTGGTATTGATGATGTGGACAAATTAGCTCGTCAACCAAATTCAGTTGTCATTAGCTGCAATCTGAAGGTATTATCTTGATTACAAGGTGTACTGTTTTACTATATTTTCGTTCCATGCACTATTAAGTATAATGTTTCGAAGTAACACCAACTGATTACTTGTTGCTTATACAGCTGAACTTAGACAGATTACTTGCTAGGATGTGGGAAGAGATGGGACTCGTGAGAGTATATACTAAACCACAAGGACAGCAACCTGATTTCACAGATCCTGTCGTTCTATCTGTTGTACGTTTCATATCTCCCTCATGTTGGTTAATGATCGTCTATGCATCCAATTTTCTGGTTCTACTTTTGTGCCTATGTTTATACTTCTCTTCTCTGCTACTCAATAGGATAGAGGCGGTTGCACTGTGGAAGATTTCTGTAATCACATCCATAGGAGTTTGATAAAGGATGTCAAATACGTGCTAGTTTGGGGAATAAGTGCTAGACACTACCCGCAGCATTGTGGCCTTGGTCATGTTCTTCAAGATGAGGATGTGGTACAAATTGTTAAGAAAAAGGTTGTGAAATCTGTTCCTTCTGCTTATTCGTACAATAGATGGTACATCTGATAATCTTCTTTTTTATTGACTCTGTGATATGAAATTTTCAGGAGAAGGAAGATGGAGGGAGAGGTAGGTTCAAATCACATTCAACAGCACCTGCTCGAATATCTGATAGAGAGAAGAAGGCTCCGTTGAAGACATAATCAAATTTATAGGTAAACGGTTACCGAATTGCGAATCTTTGGTTGTCCAATGTAATAGCTATTAGCAAAAACAAATAAAATACTCAAATATTGTTTGCCCCGGTGAACAATGGCTGTCCTGCATCTGATATTTAGAATAGAAATCTGTTTTGTCTCTGCAGTTGTATTTTAGTATTTGTCTGTTAAATTACAACAAACAGATGCTTTCTGTTCTTTTGTGATTTAAAATTTTGGAACTATAGTAATAGAAACCAGAGAGCATGTAAGACAGATTTGTTTTGTATCTGTAGTTGTCTTTGAATGCGTATCTAGATATTGAGTTATGAGATAAATGTTTTGCACTTTGAATTGCATGTGTGAAATCTAAAGCATGACTGTTACAGTTCTTCACTTCTTCCCAACTGTTATTCGATGGGAAGAATCAGAAGCTTGAATCAAGCTCAATCCTGGAGTTTTCTGCTTTCTTAAATCCCTCATCATCTTCTTCACTCTTTCTGCATCTTTCCATTTACCTACTGATGCATAAACATTCGCTAAAGCAATATAATTTCCTGCATCATTAGGCTCAAGTTCGACTAGATGCCTAGCTGCAATCTCTCCCAATTCTGCATTACCATGAATTCTACAGGCTCCTAATAGAGCACCCCAAACTCCTGCATCAATATCTCTTCTGTTGTGCTCCATTATAACCCCATATGCCTTCTCTAGCTGCCCAGATTTTCCAAGTAGATCGACTATACAAGTTAGGTGTTCTGACAATGGAGCAATCTGATAATTTTGAGTCATTAGCTCAAATTGTTTAAGCCCCTCTTTTACCAGCCCTCCTTGGCTACATGCACTGAGGACTCCGGTGAATGTAACCTGGTTCGGCTTTATGCCTTCCTCTTCCATTTTCCGGAGAATCTGCAGAGCTTCCTCGGCTTTTCCGTGATCGGCGAAGGCCGTGATCATTGTGCTGTAGGATACAACATCTCTGTCTGGCATTCTATTGAATTCTCTCTCAGCTTGCTCCAAACTTCCACATTTTGAATGCATGTGTATCAATGCATTTGATATTATCTGATTCTTTCCTGCAAGGAAAAAAACAATTAAATTATGGAGTTTAGTTTTACATCTTCTGCTGAATCACATGAAACTTCTGGAGATGAAAACAAAACCTACCACAGCAACCTTCCTCTATATGCTTATCCAAGACAGTTGCCATTTCAATGTCGCCAAGCTGTGTACAAGCAGATATAGCACCCACCATAGCCACTTCACTAATCTTCACATTCCTTTCTCTCATCACCTTATACATCTCTATACATTCTTTTGCATACCCATTTTGAGCATAAGAAGTCACCATTGCTGCCCAACAAGAAGCATCTGGTTCCAAAATCCCATCAAACTCTCTTCTAGCCTCCCTAACATCACCACACTTGCCATAACCAGCAACCATAGCGACCCATGTAATCGAATTTTTCTCCTCCATGCTATCATACAACTCCCGCGCCGGTCTCATATCGCCACAACTCGCATATCCTGCTACCATTGCGGTCAACAGAATAACATTCCTCTCTTTCACAGAATCAAACAATCTTCTCGCATCATCCATCTTCCCCATCTTAGTATACCCACAAATCATTGCACTGCAAGCAGTGACATCCTTGTCGCCGTCATCCATCCCATCGAAAACCCTCCTTGCTTCCACCACAAACCCACATTTTGCATACACATCCAGCAAAGCAGTCGCTACAAACTTGTTCCGCAAGTAACCCAACTGTACAACTTTAGCATGAACCTGCTTGGCTTCAACCAAGGCAGGCATACGAGCACACGCAGCCAACACAGAAGAGAATGTAAACCCAGATGGAAACACACCAAGTCGCTGCATTTCGGCATATAGAACAACGGATTGCTCAAAATGTGAATGTGTAACATGGTAACGTATTAAAGAAGTAAAAAGGAACTGTGTTTTTCTTCTCTTGGGAATTTGATCGAACAAGTGGAGTGCATAGGTCAGATTTTTGCCAGGGAGGTTAAGTAGTTTGGTGAGGAACTCAGTGGTGTGATATCTTTGTTGTGGTTTGGTTAATGTTTTGATTAAGAAAGTGTGTGTTTGTTTCAGATGGTTCAGGGTTTTGGCTATGAACAAGTAGGTATCTATCAGTCTTTTGCTGGTAAAATTGTTGCTTGTCATCAATGTTTTTGGAGATTTTTATGATCATATGGAATTAGTAGCTGCTTTATAACTAGATAGAAATACATATGATGTTGGTGAATTATATTAAAAATCAAAATCGATGTGTTTGGAATAACGGGTGTTTTTACTTATATCAGTAGAAGAAGAGAAGTAAAAGCACTTCTATAAAAGCATCAACTGCTTTCACTGGTAGCACTTTTCCAGTATGTAAGTATTTTTAGATTTCTATCCAAACAATACTGGAAAGTGCTTTTAAATTCAGAAAACTATAAAAATACTTATATAAGTTATTCTAAACTCGCCTACTACTTTTAGTTCCCTGGATTCACATGTTCTGATTCTGATATATCAATGAACTTGTACAAATCTCCCCTCCATTGTTTCTCCAACTGAATACTGCATCTACACAATCAAAGACATTACATGATCAAGATCAGAAAAGTTTGATAATCAATCCCTACATTATTGCTTAAACATGATTGTCTTAACCACAACCTTTGAACCTCAATGGCAGCATAATCAACCTCAGCTACCAACACAGTCTCTTCACCGCCAGCAGTCGCAATCGTCTCACCTGACTGTTTTAACTCGAAACCATTAGTTCGCCATGAAAGACAGTCCTAAAAAGCTAGAAAGCTTTGACGTACCGGCGCAATGAGACTCGAATGACCCCATATCTTATATGATCCTGCAGACTCTCGAGAAGGCGAGCAAGTAGCTACAAATAACTGCACACCACATCTCAAGCTCACATACACTACTTCACTATCCTTTTAACTTAATCACAGATATAAGGTTTCGATTCTACCTGGCTATCAGCTGCCCTATATTCAACAATACACATATGAACATAGTTAGGCGAATTCGAACCAGCTATTTTCAATTTATCAGTTGTTACCTTGCTCTCTGCATCAGCTCCCACAATGATTCACCTGTGCTTATGTTAAACGCCCCAGGATAACATATCATATGAGCACCTATACCATAATTCAGAATCAGATTTATAACACATTTTCGCATGTCCAGAATCTAATAGTTTTAACCAGAAGCACGGTTTACCTTTGGCTCTATATGACATTGCGAGCTCAGGGAAGCGAATATCGTGACAAATTCCAACTCCAATCCTCCCCACATCTACACATATCATGCACTTATTATCACTATACATATAAGCAAATCGAACTACAGTTATAGCACAAATGCACATACCGGTTTCAACAACAGTAAGCTCATCTCCAGCAGCAAATGTATCAGATTCTCTAAATGAGATATCTCCAGGAATATTAATATCAAACAAATGCAGCTACAGCCAATAACATCATATCAATTTTCAATCAAAATCAATCAAATACAAAGTCAGTCTTAAACTTGCTTACTTTCCTGTGCTTAGCTTTAAGTTCCCCATCCGGCCCGAAAACGCAACAAGTGTTGTACAAACAACCATTGTGCATTTCAGGCACTGAACCACCTACAATGGTGACACCATAACAAGAAGCAGCCTTTGACATCAACATAAACGACTCTGACCCTTCTTTATCATCGAAATCCTCAGCAAATTTCGCGAAATAGTCATCCGAACAAGGACAGTTCCATATCTCCTATTTAGACAAAATCAATCAACTTATGCATTTAATAGAAGACAATAAAATTGTGTACACACACAAGCTAGTAAAATATTCAGTTCAATTCAACTCACAGGTAACACAACAAGCTTTGCTCCTTGTTCTGCAGCAACATGAATTGAATTCCAGGCATGATTCAGATTCTGATTTTTGTCTAATGTAACTGACATTTGACAGATTCCAACCTTGAACTTGCATCAAACACATATCAAACAAACAAACAACATCAATACTTAGTGTAAAAACATGAAATTTGGAGGATGAAGATGTGTTGATCATATATACCTTAGAGATTGAGGGCATATTCATGGGGTTTTGGACTGTAAAATTGGTGTTGATTGACTTTTTGTAGAGATGAGTTTGGTTTATATTTGTTAATTGCAAGTTAGATTATTCTATGCTTTCATTTGTTCAACTTGAGTGTTTTTTTTTTAATGTTATTTTTGGTCTCATGACACGTATTACATTCTTACATTAACGCGACATTAGTCATGTCATAACGGTTTTTTAATAAGGAAATTGGATCATGTAAGGCCCAAATCGATGTCTCGTTTATTATAATTTTTTGGACCTACACATAAGGCCCAAATTGTGATGGGTTTATTCTTCCTTAGCTTATAAACATAGGTACAATTTTTTTTTGTGAAAATTCTAAAAGTTTCTATAACATGAAGAACTAAAGTTCAATTATATAATCTATGAAAACAAATTAGCTTTATGGTATGTTTCGTGTCAATTTATATATATATATATATATATATATTGTTCAATTAGTATTAGTATTTTGATTAATATTTCTAAAAATTCAATGTATACCCAAAATATTTATGTGAAAATATTATAATAAAAAAATTAATTTATATTTATTATTAAATTATTTTTTTAAAGTTTAGAGTACATTAATATATTTTTAAGTTAAATTTTTATTATTATTTTGGGACTGAAAACTACTCAAATAAAGCACCAAATATTTAATTAGCAACTAATAAATATAATTAATTGCTATCACTACTTTTAATATATAGGTGGCATTATGTGTCCACCTATTTTAAAAATAAATATATCCACCAAATCTTTTATTTTTTTAAAAAAAATAAAATCAAATATAACTTCATTATAAAGAATCCATTCAAATAATTTTATTTTTAAATTTATATATATATATATATATATATATATAACTATCACAAATTCAAGCAAAATTAGTTTCATTTGCACCTAAAACAAATTTCAACACCACCATTAAAATTCACCCACCAATTTGCTAACAAAAATTTGAATAACGAACCTACCAATCAATACAAACAAAATATGTCAAAAAGTCCATTAAATTATACTATTTCCAAGTCCAAACCCCAATACAAAAAATACAAATCCAAGCAACAATGACCTAAACCTAATTTCATCAAAATTTCATTTTCACCTATAACAAAATAATAAATTTTTAAAATTATTTTCCGGTGGTTTCGCCCTATTTTTAGAAAAAAAAATTACAAATAAATAAAAATATAAAAAAAAAATCATATTGTATATTAATGTATATATAATTTAGGAGAAGTCATTGTTGTATATAGAGGACAAAATTAAATAAAGCAATTTGATGAAAATGAAGGTTCATGAGAAGATAATATCTTTGGTTTCAATTATATATAATGCATTGATTTTTATTTTTATTTTTATTTATATTTAATTTTTAGGTTCATGTACACACCTAATTTGTGAGAAAAATTCATAATAGTTTTGGCATGAGAATGAGATGTTATGGGACCTGCTGCTGTTTGTGTGAAAATGGTATATGTGTGTTAGGTTTTTTATTGCATCAAGTTTAAATCATGTATATTTAGATGCTGAAATGTTTGACTGAATCTTATTGTTGAAGAATACATTTAATTCTATGATTGTGTGCATGGGAAAAGTTCACTATTCTTCAATGGGATAGGACAAATAAAAGAAAATTAAATTTAGATTTTTTTAACTAATAGTTTTAAAAAATATATATCATTTAAATTCAATCCAAAATGAAAATTTTTCATTTGAAAATGGATAAAAAGTAACTTTTAAATTTTCGGAAAGATTATAACTTCTTAAATTTTGGAAAAATTTTAGTATTTTTTAAAATATATGATTTTTTTAAAAGTAATATTAAGACAATATTTGGTGTTCAGATATCAAAATTAACAATTTAAATAATTATATCAATCCGCGATTTAAACTATTTACTAACTATCATGAGTCATTATTTTATAATATTAAAAAAATTTCATTAATAAAATAAAATATCTAATTTACAATATATAAAACTAATTAGAATATTAATCAATTTTTTTATTTTAATAATTCAAAAAATTATTATCTAAGCCGATATTATTGTAATTATTCGGTATTCATAACTAATCAAATAATTATTAGATATAATTTATATAAAAAAAAATTGATAATTTTTTGTTTATTTTTATTAATATTAAATATAATGACATTTTAAAATATTTTAAAAATAAAATTAAGAAATTATTTTAAATATTATTTTTAAATTACATTAAAACTAAATGCTATTTTTAAAAAATGTTTCCAAACTTGTACTTTTATGAAATATTACTCATTTGCAGGTAAAATGTAGATAATAGCCTTGGTCAAAACTTCAAAATCAAAGACACGTTCAATTTAGTGTCAAATTTTGTCACACCTAGAAGACTAGTACTAGTTAGAAGTGCCCACACATTTAATTTAACTATTCATATACATAGAGTTAGTGGACCATGTACATGAAATTGAAATAACTAAAGCTTAACCTAACTCCCTAGGCATGTAGTGTAGATCTATAGCAACCAATTTATTTATATAAAATAAATTAAATTTCACTTTAATCACATAATGTGATGTGAGTCCTAAAAGTCAAATTGATAGTGGGACACCTACCTATGTATAACCTCACTTGTGCCCATTAAAATAGTTTTCACTTTCATTCAATATTATGAATGCTTTTCCCACCTTAGGGTTTTTATTTTATTTTATTTTTTTAAGTTATGTAGTCAACATTTGTAATAGTTCACTAAAGCTTGAGATTGTATCAAAGATACATTCACATTTCATTTATATCATGATTTTGTGAGGTTCATAAACTAAATTTGGCTATATACAATGAGATATAGAATTTTTTTATTTTAAAAAAAAAAAAAAACTTTAATTTTTTATCATTTTACCTTTAAATTTTTTTAAAACCATTTTAAAAATTATAAACAATTTAGTGATTTTAAATTATTTTTATTAAAAACAATTAAAAAATTATTAATTATTTATAATTGTTAATTCTTAAAAATGATGAAAAACATTACATTATTGTTAACATATATTTTTCGTTAAATTAATAAATTTACGAAATATATTATTATTTAGAGGTAAATTTAATAAAAAAATTTAAATTAAAAATAAATTAAATTTTAAATTATAAAGTAGAATGAAATATAAAGTAAAACTATAAAATATATATAATTTTTCTCTTAAATTCGTCTTAATTGTTTTTAAAAAGTAAATTTATAAATTTATATGTATATAAAGTAATTTTAATAATTTTGAATGAAAAGATTTTTATTTTAAAGTTCTTGCCTAAGTTTAACATTCTATTCAAACCATTCAGTATGATGGTTTCTTGTATAAACAAATAAATTGTAATTTTAGCTTTGTGTTTAATCTAGCTTATGTAGTTTTTTTTTTTTGTTTTTTTTTTCATTTTTAAATTTATTGTTTTATTGATTTAAACTCAAAAGAAAAAGGTGTTAGTGTAGGAATTTGAAAGTGGGAGTTGTAGTGGAAAGTTATTGTATGTTTTTAGAATTTAATTGAATTAATTAGTCATACAATCATTATCTTTTGATGGGCTAGTTTAGAGTGTAGGGATGTTTTTTAATTGAAAATTATAATAATTAAATATGTGATAAACGTGGATTATGAATACATAGATAGAGGCAATATATATGTGTGGTGGTGGAAGTTGCTTTTTTGCACTTCATGCAAAAGCACTTTTGCTTAATTTTAAGGTGTTTAGTTGATAAACACTTGTCAATGTTCCATCATTAAAAAGAAAAAAGAAAAAAAATTAAAGTAAAAATAACATTTTTTTTAAAAATAAATAAAATACTTAATTTTAAAAAGTTATTTAATATTAATTTTTAATTTATTCTCTACCAAATAAACAATAGCATCAAATTATTTTTATCTTAACTGATATTTTAAATTTTTTATAAACAACAATTACTTTTTAAAATAAAATGCGTAAAAAAAATTAAAATATACCATATAAAATATAATGTAGGTCTCTTATTAAAATTATAAAATTATATATTTTATTACAAATTTATATTTATGTACATAAAATTTTACTTTAATTAGAGTATATTGTATTACAAAATGTATATAAATATAAAATTTTTAATATAAATTTAAATTCACACTCTTGGAGCTATTTAAAATAATAAAATATTATAACATAAAAATAAAATTAATAATTTTTATGCTTGTATAATTTTTTTAAAAAAATAATTTTACCCAAATTTTTATATTTTAGAAGGAATAAATATATTTATAAAATAAATCATCTATTTGTAATTTATTTACTTATTTAAGAGAGTGTTACTATAATTTTTTTTAAGTGATTTTAGTTCATTAATTGTTTTTTAAAAAAATTCTTTTAAATACTCATGATTTACTTTTCTTTTTTTTTTTAAAAAAAAACATAAAAAATTGGGTTGCCTAACATATAATTATTGTGCAATATCAATTATGCTTGATTCTCCCGATCAAAAGAAGAGAAATTCTTGGCATTACTTGCTACAAAATTTTTGCAAGAATCTAGTAATGGTTAGGTTTCTTGTCAAATATGGAACTATTTATCCCAAGTCAATACAAATAGGAACCTAAACAATACTCTACTAATCTAATCTTGTTCATTAAATCAAACATAAAATTTTTACATCTTATCTCACATTCCAATCAATGTCTAAATCAATATTTAAAACCACATGATGTTCTTTTCTTTATTTCATGTATTGCAAAAGAAAATTAATTTAATAAATATCTTATATTAAATTTTAAAATAATATTAATATCATAGTTGTATTAGTTGTACTTTACCTCAAGATATTTGAAAGAAAAAAATTATTGCAAGAGAATGGAATGTAATGTTTAAAGTTTGCATGAAAGATATAAATATTAACTATATGTAAATCATATTATTGTATAAATAATTAAAATATATATTATTTTATTTTGATCGAAAGAGAATTTATTATATATATAATTAATGTCAGACTAATACATTTTAATATAGAATTCGCCACTATTTTTTTGAAAAAAATTATTATTTTTTATTATAAATTCATATATTTTAAATTCTAGCACCGCCACTTATATTTAAATTATGAATTTTTTTTCTCACCATTCAAAACAAAACTCTAATTCTTTGTTCTTATTTAGTAGTAATATTAATAATATTAAAATTTAGTGAAAATTATTTTACTGAAACTTTTTAAATTTAAAATATCTGTTTTAAAAAACATAAAAAATAAACTTTTAAAAGTTTGATTTTCACTGATAGGTCGAATTTTTTAAAATATTTCTAAATTTTTATAATTTATAAATTTTATAAATTACGGTTACGGTATGTAAATTACGGTCACAGTATGTGAATTGCGAATGAAAATTAAAATTTAGACTTACAAACTTTTCAAAACAGACATATAATTATATATTAAACTTTTTATGACTTAAAAATAATTTTCCCTAAAATCTAACTATTCATATCATATACCATAACATTTATGTTCTTTAATTTATTTGCTAACCTTTATCCAATATTCCAAAACATAAAGAAATAATCGAAAACGATACTTCAATTCTTTTGGCTAAAAAAACAACTAAAACCAAAGTGAAAGAAAGCTCTCTAAGATCAATATCACCTTGAGAAATCATTCCATTTTTTATTGTATAAATATATTCACATTACAACTTTTTCTTTTTCTTTTTTTATCACTATCTATAAAAAAATAAATTAAAGATAAAAAAAATAATAATAAAAGCTGCAACGGTTGAAACAGTTGAAATAAATTTAGAAAAATGTAATCTTATTGGGATCACCAAAATTCTCTTATAAACTTTCTCTTTTAATTCACTTTTCTTTTACTAAAGCTGCCTTGTCTCCTCTTCTCTATCTCTTTATTTTTTTATTTTTTTTTAATTTTTTTTTTACTATGTTTGATTCCAAGTGTGAACCGAACTATATAGGTACTTGTTCAAATAAGAGGATCAATGAGATTTTCTAATAAATATTTACTCGGTGAAATGAATTATACACTCACTCATATTCTAAATATATAACTTAGTTAATAGTGGGTTTAATAATGATAGTAGTTAGTTAATTCAAGAAGAATTAGAATAATTATTAAAATAATTATTACAGAAATTATTCAATAATAAAAGTAGTGATAGTAATTTACATAATTGATAAAATATAAATGATGGGAAATAGATTATATTAGAATATGGGGAGAGTTTGAATTAAGGTAAATTAAAAATAAATAAATAAATAAATAATTATTAATTTATTATTATAAAATGGATAATTTTAGAAATGCGATCTAAAAATAATTAAAAATTTATAATTCCGAAAGTAAAAATAATAATTTTATTTTATTTACTCTTTTAAAATTTTCTTCCAGCATTTTCAAAACAGTCGAGCATTTGTTCGTTCATCTCTTATAATAGAATTGGACTTATCAATCAAATAAAATGGGCTACCAAAATATTCTGGACAAAATAATTTTCAATATTTTGTAACGATGGAATTACCGAAAAAAAATATTTTGAAAGTTTTTAAAATAGTAATTTGGTGAAAACTTACTCAAATAAACTTTTTTTTCTATAAATTACTCTAGAGTACTTTAAAAAATATTATTAAACACGGAGATTTTATCGACCGCATACATTATTCAAATTGGTAGAGTTGAATACTTCTATACCCTAAATTTATGGTATTAATATGATTGATACTTTCTGTATTTTCATTTTCTTATATTGATAGAATAATTTTATATCAAATAAATAAATGAAATCATATTTTCAGTTTTTTTACAAATTATTTTTTATTATTTCATAAGTAGAAATCATTTCAAAATTTTAGTTATACTAAGTGAATTAAAATAATAATTTTTTATTAAATCAATGAAGTAAAAACTAATATAATTTGAACCTAATGAAACTAACTAATTTCTTTAAAATTTTGCTAAAAACATTAAAATTAAAAAATTAAAAAAACCCTAAAAACATGAGAACTCAAACCAACCACTATCAAAACCATATATACCATTAGTTTAAAATTGAATTATTCCATAAGAATATATGGTTTGATAATGTTGTGCTCAAATTGGATTGATTTCATTACGTTTTGTTCTCATATATTCCATAATTATTATTTTAAAAAATAAAATAAAAATAATAATGGTAAGTGGAATCTGGCACATACACACGTGTGGGGAAGAAGTGATGACCCTTTTGGACATGCAATAAGGGAACAAGTTTTGATAATAGGTGGGTCCCACCACCAACCAATGCATGATTTTGATGTTTGTGTTTTTTGAGTTGTTGAATTTTCGTGGGATCTGATTGGTTGGTTGTTGGTTCGTTGATAGTAAATGTAGCAGAGGATCCAAGACAACAACAGATCAGATCGGAGTTGTTCACACGTGCATCTGCTAACATGACACGTGGACCACTTTCTCACGTGCATTGCATGGATTTTCCATTTTTATTTTCTAATATAAATGCATGGATTGTTGTTAATTATTTTTTTTTTAAATTTAGCATAGGTGATATTATGTTATTTCATAAAATAATAAAAGTCAATTCAATTCTTAATTATTTAAAATTCTATGCTAATCTACTAAAAAATAAATCGAAAATACATCTATCTAACTACTCATTAATTAGCCAATGTAGGAATGCACATTTACAATTTTAAAAATAATAATTACTTTATTTCAATATAATTATGAAATTTTATTTCATTTTTAAATTATAACTAAATCTAATTTATTTATATTTTAATATCTTTACAAATTTGAAAATTTAAAAATTATACATGAACAATGTATATTTTATTTCAAATTAATATAATTTATATTTAAACTTAATTTTTTAAAAAAAAAATAATTAGACCCTGACCTTACTAAAAACATTTTAGGTAGATGTTTAACTATAATTTTAAAAAATTAAAAATAAAAATAGTTCAAACTTTAAAATTTCTCAAAGTGTAATTAAAATTCAAATTTTTATCTTCTATATGTCTTATTTTAAAAAATTAAAATTAAATTAATTTTTTTCAATCGATAATTTTCAATTTTCTATCAAATTAAAAGAATAAAATATAAACAAAATGAATTTTGGACTATTATTACACACTTCCAATAAAAGCTGAAGAGAATCCAAATTGTTCTTCTCCACACACTTCCAATGTTAATTACATGACCCAACATGCACCCTTTCTACATAGACAACAAGAAAGCTGGTCTAACCAATCATCAACCCACTTGTCCACTAAAACCCTAACCCTAACCCTAACCCTAACCCTAATCCAAAATCTTGTAGACCCAATTCTCATCTCTACTCTTCACATTTTCATCTAGTAAATTTATTTTCAATTTTCATGCCAGTGATTTATGCTTGGTTGGTGAGTGACAACCCTAGCACATAGCCCAATTGTGTTGCCTCTAAAATATTTTTTATTATGATTGTAACAATTCAACTCCATTAATAAACACAGACATTTTAATGGGACATACCCTATTTATGATTTTTTTTTTAAAATAAATGGTTGGTGGTTTCTAGATGAATTTGGCCTAGTTTTCATGTTTGATTTAAAGACACGATTTACTTATCTTTGAATGAAACATGTCGAGATTTGGAACATATAAAACAAAAGAATTGTAGTAGTGTTTGTGAACATTAATTAGTTGTACATTGTTGTATTTGTGAAGTTGATTAATTTGATGTTTGAGCTTCATGATAATGATATATTTCGATGCAATTATTATAAGTTGATGTTGTGGTGTGTGTTACGTGTCGAAACCACACACCATGTGAAAACACTAGCTTTAATAATTGTCAATAAATAATGACAAAAAAATTGGTGTGGTCTTGTAATAATAATAATAATAATAATAATAATAATAATAATAATAATAATAATAATAATAATAATAATAATAATAATTACACTAATAGTCATAATATTACTCCAATTTGACTAATTTGTATTTCGTGAATTTTGGCATATATATTTATTAGTAAAATAATTCATAAAATTATTATTATTATTACTATTATTATTATTGAAAATTTATGAATTTATTTTAAATTAAAAATAATGTTAATTTATCATTCATTTCAAAATATGCTATAATTATTGCTATTATCAATCTCTTAATTATGTATTATTAAGGTAAATTTCATAATATTTTTATAAAAAATTATTTTTAAAATTGAAAGAAAAAATAAAAACTTTGAAAAATTTGAAAGATTTTTTTATTTTATTTTAGAAGAATTAAAAAAAAAAGTTTAAGACAAACTTCCGATAATTGGTGATTGAATAAAGGAAATTTAAAATTAAAAATGGTCAAAATTTTATTTTTCTATCATTTTCCTGTGTCAAGAATCACAGCAATTTAACCTCTATTTTAGAGTTCCACGAAAATTTTAAAAAAAAAAATCAAATTTTAATATTTTTCATATTTACAGTGATAATATGATAAAAAATAAAATTGATGGAATTTTTTTAATTATTTTTTTATTAAATTTATTTGTATGGTTGATGGTTTAAATGTGAGAGGCATATAATAGTACAAATTAATCATTTAATATGAATTATTGAATATAATTATCACTACTACTCTTCCAATCAAATAAAAACACAAAAACATTTCAATCCCATTAACCCCAATATATTTACATGTCTTAAACCACAAGAATATATCATTATTAACTCATGCTATAATAATAACAAACTTGATTGCATTTATCTACCTAAGAACAAAACAAACACAACAATTATAATTAAATTAGAGAGTTACTTCTTCTTGTAAATTAATTAATTAATTAATTAATTAATTATTGATAGGAAAAATAATGATTATGGAATAGGTTGAAGAAGCAAATTGTCAACGGGTACATATGGGTTGGTCATCATTGTTTTCATCCTCTCCACTTCACCAACCATTTTGAATTTCTTCTATTGATTTGCTTTTTTAAATTTCAATTTTGTTTGGTGTAAATATCTTGTACTATGAATCATTGTGATTTACCGTTAAAAAAATAATAATAATAATAATAAATAAATCTTGGAAATTTTTTCTTTTAAATTAATGCATGAAGGGGAGGATTATAGAACCTGTGATTTAATATACTATTCAAGTTCGATGAGTTTTGATTTGATTGTTAATCAATAATTAATACCAAATTAGATTGCAACTTATAAAGTTATAAAATAGAAATTAACGTATAAAATTCACTTAATAGGCCATATTATAATTATTATATTAATAGCATTTTTTAACCATTATTTGGCTTCTAGCCGATCTTAAAGTACAAAAGGAAAAAAAAACTTTAAATATAAACTCAATTATTATTTTCAAAAAAAAATTGACTATATTTTTTAATATAATAATAAATTAAAGAAAAAAAAATAATTTTAAAATTATTGTATAAACCAACTCCACTCTCTCGTTCCACTTTAAATTTATTTGAGAATGTTTAAAATATTATATATTAGTGATGATCGTAAAAATGTTGATATTTAAAAAAAAAAAAATGAATCGGAGATAATTTTAAAAAAAAATAAAATTGTCTTAGTATCATATCAACCCTAACAAAATTCCTCACATAAAATACAATAATTCAAATATTAAAAAATCTTACTATTCCTATTAAATTGGATCCAAATATGAAAATCATGTAATAATTGAAAAGAAACCAAGGCATTTGCATGGCAAAAGAAGTACATAGTATAAACTGATTAGCAATATATTAATTAATTAATTAATTAAACTTTGGTCCCCATGTATAACTTTGAATTGTATAGGCAAATAAGAGCCTACGTTACACTTTTGACTTCTAGGATCTTAGCCTTTTTCTCTAATCTAATCATACAGTTCAAGCAAGTACTTCTATAATTTAATTAAATTTAATTAAATTTGGGCTTAATTAAAATATATCTTATTTATTAGATGAAAAATTATGCTATGATGATAACTTAATTAGTATATCAAACTGTTATGATTCAGTGGTCCTTCTTAAGTCTAGATCTTTCTCTTTAAGTCATGCTTCTCATAATTTTTTGAATGTTAACTAACCTAATTAATGGCCTATGTATACCTATATTTTATTAGAATAAAAGTTTATTTAGTTAAATATATTTAAGCAAAGAATATATTAACAGTCAATTCCAAGTTGGTCCTAATATATTGTTTAATACAGTTAGTGAATGAGAAATAAAAATAGATTAGTATATATGTATATATTTAAATAGTATTGTTTGAAAATGTGGAATTTTGTATTATTATATAAGATTTTTAGGGTTTTCATTTATTTTTAAATTTATTCTAAAAAAATTCCATTTAATTATTGGATAAGATTTTATTTTAATATTTTAGAAAAAATAAATCAAAGGTATATTTTTAAAAATTCTGTTTTTAATATTATGTGAATAAATTCTTGTGGATTATTGAAAGGTAGAAATTGCTTGTCTTTAAAAAAAAAAAAAAATCCATTTATCAATATTTGATAGATGATGAGATTGAAAAATCTATAATAAAAAAAATTTGTATTTTTTAGATTTCTGTATAAGATTTTCAATGAAAATAAATAAATAAATAAACATTATGTGTATATGTTCTTAGTCTAACCTTATCAATAATTATGTTTTGAATATTAGAGACAAAAAAGCAAGAATTTAAAAGGGTAAAAAAAATCCCATAATGTATTAATTCTATTGGACTAGATGGATTTGTAATCAAAACTTTAAACAATAAAAAACCTATAAAAATTCAAAACATTTCCCATTAAGAACCCTAATGCTCTGCATGTTCCATTGTTATTTTATTTGCATGTGAGGAGGAATAATTGTTATTATTAATAATTATTTAATAAAACAAAACCAAAGGTCAATAAAACATCCCAAATGGACCAATCTTGATATATGGTGGGTTTGAAAATGAAGTTTTGTGGGCAATATTTTAGGTAAAATTTGTAGAAACTTTCAATTACTTTTGGACCATGCTCATGGCTTATGAGCCAACCATATTTGACAACTAGGGTTTTCAATATCAAAGATTAGATCCTTATGTCCACTTCTTTACAGACCATGTATTCATTCCCTTTCCTCTTTATTTTAATAATCTCTACCCTAAATATTCAGTATCCATTAATTTAAACAGAAAATTTGAAAAAAATTATTATTATTTATTAATGATAATAGTAAAATTATATATATTTTTAATAAAAATTAATTTAAAATATTATTAATATTTTTTAAAAAAATTTTATAATGATATATAAGGTAGTGTTAAGTTGAAGCAATGAAGGACCCCACAATACATGCATAGTGTGAGAGTGAGAAAGCAAAAGTTGAATTTGATAACTTTGTTTCTTTTTTCTCTTCTCCATGGATGATGGAGGTAGAAAATCTGCCCTTTGCTTTAACCTCATCTATCTATATACATCTTCACCTTCTCTTTGATTTAATTACTTTTTTTTAAAAAAAATAAATCTACAAAAATTTAATTAATTAATTCATTCGATCTCTATCTTTATACCATCATCACAATTTTTTCTCTTTTTAAGATTTGTCTAAATGTCCAATCTAACTACCCTTTTGTCTGATTATAATCTTCCCTTTTGAAAAAATATATAAACTTATAATAATAAAACCAAAACAAAATTCCAATTTCATCTCTATTAATATATTTAATTTATTTTTTTAATTAAAAATATGGGGAAAAAATAGTTACACTAGTAATCAAGAAATAAATAAATATATATATATATATCAAAAGATAAAAATTAAAAAAATAATAAAGTGAAAGTGACATCTTATTCCTTGATGTAAACCCCCAAACCATTCATTAAATTTAAAAAAAAAATAAAAATGTAAAATTACAAAATCAACCCACTAGCTATAGCTCTATTGGTATCAATACGAGTAGTTTCATACACCGGTAACTCTTCCCTATACCTCTCAATCCCAATACTATCCAATTCAAACAAATCCGAACTCGCACAACTCGCCACGTCATCATCATCGTCCTCGTCATTTCTCCGATTCCGTTCACTAAACTCCTCCTTTTTCCGATAATTTTTCAACAACTCCTTAGCAGCTTCGACCACCCGACGATTTTCACTCAAAATCGAATCATTTTCGTATAAACTTTTATGTCCACACGGTCTACTATCTTCATCTACAATAACACTAACCGGATAAAACCTAACGGATCTTTTTATTCCACTTTTGCCCTTGGAAGTGTTGCTTAAACACGAACGCGAAAATGAAGATGTCGAAGAACATGCACTGATGGACTCGGTTTGAGTCCGATTCGACGTCGTTTTGCTTTTCTTCAAATTCCCCGCATTGAATAGTGAATTTATAAAAGTAGCGAGTCGGTTCCCGGGAGATATCGGCTGCTTTATTTTCTTCAAGTCGCTATATATCTTCATAGCTTTCGATTTCGTTTTCGATTGTGACGTCACCATAGTAGAATTATAATTATAATTATAATTATTTGAAAAATACTCGTATTTTTCGGGTCGACCGGTTGAGACACTTGTTCTAACCGGTCTCGGTTTGGAGAAGAGGAAGGAATCGGATTCGGAAGACGAAAACCCACCCGAACCCGAACTTGAATCCGAAGAACTCGAACATGAGCCCAAACCCGTTTGGAAATCTGGCATGGATCTTCTTCTATAAACGACTTTCTTTTCCGTCGTTTTGGTTTCACCGTGTTTGTTGTTGTTGTTTTTTTTCATCGTGGTTTTGTCTTTGTAGAAAAACAACTCTTCTTTTCTTCCATTTTTTGGTTGTTGGTGATCTTGACCGTTGGATTCATCGATCGAACGGTAGATAGCGTCTAGAAGTGTGGAAGAGAAAGATGGGTTTGATGTTGTTGTTTCCATGAAGACATGAAAGAGGTTTGTGTGTTTGGTTGTGTTGTGTAATGAAAGGCAAAAGTCACGCTTGAAGAGGAGAGAAGAGAAGAGGGAATTATTGAGGTTTGTGAGGAATTTGTGCTTTTTATATATAACAAGAGAATCAATGGTGGTGACGTGTGTGTGTGACAGATTGGCAGTGATGACGTGGCAGTAGTGATTTAGGGTTAATCATGATTAAAGAGAGATTTAACTGTTTGTTGTTTTGTTTTTTACTTACTACTAATTGTTTTTAACTTTTTAGTTATTTTGAATTGAGATACTAGGAGCTTTGTGTTTTTGTGTTGTGATTTTCATGATTGGTTGTGAATTTAATTTTATGATTAGAATTTTAAGTATTTTTAGGGCATAGAATTATTTATACTAGCTCAACATCGATTTTTTTTTTTTAATATTGAGAAAAATAAATGATTTGATTTTAAATTAGATTTTGATAGAAATAATATCCTACAAAAATAAATATAGTTGTGTTAAATAAATAAAGTGTAATTATTTATAGTTGATATATTTAAAAGGATATTTTAGGATTAATCTATTTTAAAATAATTATAAAACTATAGAAAATTCAATATATTACTGGTTATAACCTATGGTTTTTATAAATAATATTTATTACATTTTAAATAAAATATTATTATTATTTTAGTGGATATTAAAATTTCAATAGAATTTAAACACACCATTATAATTATAATGGTAATTGTGGGTTAACGGCAATGTAATTTCAAAATTATTAAAGAAAATGATTGTTTCAATAGATTTTTTTTTATTTAATAATTATGACGGTAAAATTTACCTCATGCAACTAGATCCAGATATATTTAAATATATATATATATATATTTTTTTTTTAATTAAACAAATATTTATTTAAAATTTTATAATAGAATTGGCAATATCCAAATCAAGAATTTGTGACAGTAAGAGTTATTGAATATGAAATATATAATTTTATTTATGATTGAAAAAAACCTTCATTTTATCATCTCATGATAGGTTTTGATACAGTATAGGTTGATCTTATCATCTAATGATAGATTTTAATTTGATATTAAGAATTTGAATTATGAAATTCAATTGGTTAATGGTTAATAATTTGGGATGGTGAAATTGGATT
The DNA here is from genome assembly GCA_031304145.1 of Cardiospermum halicacabum. Lineage (NCBI taxonomy): Eukaryota > Viridiplantae > Streptophyta > Magnoliopsida > Sapindales > Sapindaceae > Cardiospermum > Cardiospermum halicacabum. The sequence goes on along the minus strand of CM062391.1, from coordinate 1,774,484 downwards.
TATGAAGTGACATAAGATCCTTGCTTTTAAAGAAAAAAGTAAAAGCAAGGGTAAATAATCATGAATGTTTTTTCTATGATTGTGCATAGAATATATGTTGATACTAACAACAAAGCCAAAGCCAATCTTCATCTTGGTCCATATACTTTGTTTGATTTCCTCTTAATTAAAATATAATTTATTTCTTTTCTCCAAACCAAAGAAGATCTTGATCCCTCTATCTTTTTATTAAAAATACAATCAATTCAATAATGGGGGATGGAACTTGTAAAATATTTTATGATCGAGTATGGGGTTTATATTAAAATTTATTATTTTGTTTAAAATAAGGTTAATTTATATTTTTACCTTTTTAAATATAATATTTAAATTTCAAATGAAGTGCATGTATTGGTGTGGAGTAAATAATAATAATAATAATAATAATAATGATAATAATAATAGTAATAATATAATAATAATAATAAATCAATATATAATATCATTTATGGGATTTTAAAATGAAATGGTTTTATTAGTCATTTGCCTAATGTGGTTTTGCAAACTTATTTATATTTTTAGAATATTATCAAATTTGAAGTTAACAATATACATTATTTATTTATAAGCAACAAAAATTAATTGTTATGTGAATGTTTATAAAATTTAAAGTAAATAATTAATTTATATTAAATTTATAGATCTAATATATGTTAAAATGAATAGGGTGTTTTTAATTATCATTTATATAAAATACATTTAAATTAAAAAAGTATTGTACCAAAAATCCGATATTGATTCACAAATGAACCAATATTAAAATAAAAAAATTTAAAAAAAGTTGAAGTAAAATTAAATGGATGTATCTAACTCTTAGATTGATAAACCTAAACAAATATAAATGAATACAACAACCTGATTTAAATGAATAATGTTGAAGCGGAGAGGTAAGATTTAAGTGAATGGACACTAAAGTGAGATCAACAAGATGAAGGAATATAGTTCCTAGATGAACAAATCTAATTTCCAAGGTTGGCCGCTTATTGATTATTGATTTTCAAATGAATTAATATTAAAATCAATAAAAAAATTGAAGTAAAATCGAATGGATGAATCTAACTCTTAGATTAATAAACCTAAGTTTTAGGTGAAACATAATTGAATACAACAATTTAATTCTTAAATAAACAATGTTAAAACGGAGAGGTAAGGTTTAAGTGAATGGACACTAAAGTGAGATGGCAACAAGGTGAAGGAATATAGTTCCTAGGTGAACAAATCTAATTCCTAAGAAAATTAACAATGATTCCTAAATGGAGTAATATTACAATTACGTTAATTTGAACTAAATGAATTGACCGTTTAGGTGAATGAGATGAGAAATCATATAGGAAAAATAACAACTATCTATGAAACTTCACATTTTAAATATGACATATATTAAGTGAAGTGGATACGTTGCTTAGAATGTGTCGCTTAGAATGTGTATATGTTAAAATAAAAGTGATGGTTCCTATTACAGTTAAATGTAATTCATTAAATACAAGGAAAGGAAAAGTGAAGGAAGACAATAAAACTTCAACCGTAATGAGATTTAGCCAATTATATTGGTGGATCAATTATGTTGTCAGTCAACTAACCTATATAAAATCAAATAATACATCATCCTATCAGGGAATTTATAAGTCAATCTTAACATTAAAATAAAAGATAGAGAAGAATACAAATTTAACACCGACTAAAAGTTTGCAAGCATATTTGTACATGCCTCTATAATTCAAAGTTACTCAAAGTCGAATCCACTAACAAATAGTTGCATTTTTTTTCCTAATACTTCTCTTAATCTCTTGCACTATCTCTACTTTATACATATCTATATCTAAAATTCTCATTTGAAATCATCGGTATGAAAATACTAAGAATTTGAGTATTTAATTCTTTTAAAGGTAACATTCCAACAATTTCTTATTTCTTTACCTTTTTTTAAGCCAAATCGGATCGACAAAACCCTTAGAAACATCATTTTATCCATAAAACTTGACCAAGTTTTATCTCATGGATCTGATAAATGATTCACTTTAAAAACTATCCATAAGCAGGTCATATTGGTCATGACTTGCCGTCTACATTGCTTCCTACCCTACCTTGTGGTGGAAGATAAAATATTTGAACTCCCGACATATCCTACCTTGTGAGGACCGACTCTGTCCTACCTTACTAAGTTTATTGTATTATTTGATCTTCAACTATTTTTTATTTTTAAAAAAGGTATTATATATCTATCTTCGATATTAATTAAAATCATAAATTTTTATTATTATTTAGCGTTGAAATATTTAGAATGGTTTATATACTAATATTATTTTCAATATAAAAAATATTAGAGATAAAAAGAATATAATTCGAATATTTTTTTTTTTAAAATAATAATAATGAAGTATATTAAATACAAAATAGTGTAGCAACCAAACTTACACTTTATCCTATTTTGCCGGACGACGAACTTGTACTATCCTTACCTAATAGATGATCAAAATCTAATATATTCAACGGATCAAATCAGATCGGAATATTCCGGGATATATTGGATTTTTTAATCGCGGAAAACAAATACTATTCCTACCATTCATGAGTGTAGAATTTAAGTAACTCTAAAGAATTAACGAAGAACATTCAACTCAAAGATTGATAATATCACGAAGAATTCAGTTCAAAGTGAAAATGACAACAAAACTATATGATTTATGAATAGAAAAATCTCTGTCTATTTTCATTCATCAACAGTATAGATATATATACACCATTTCACACACATTTTTATCTCCTGATAAGATCAGAATTTACAGCTAGATACTAGCTAGTGAACCTTATCTACAACACAGCTATTGATGAGCTGTAATTTGTCTTCTTCTGTAACGTCCAAGGACTATTACTGCAGCTATTTGTTTTAACAACTGATTTATGTTTTCCTGACACTTCTTCTGGACTTTGTTTTGCAGGCTTCAAATACATGTTGGGCTTAATTGAGAGTGCAGGCTTCTTGGATTTACTCGGAACCAACATCTTCTCGGGTCGGATATCTTCAACACCCCCAATCAGACTGAACCGGATTTTGGAAGACAGGTTGAGTTTGCCTCGGAGATACTCCGATCTCGTTGCCGATAACGGTTTTGTCAGTAAATCAGCTAGTTGTTCATCAGTATTGACATATCGTACATCAAGCTCGCCAGAGGTGACTTTATCTCGAACAAAGTGGACATCGACCTCAATATGTTTTGTTCAAGAGTGAAAAATCGGATTTTTAGCTAGAGATCTCGCAGCGTTGTTGTCACACCAAAGGACTGGTGGCTGCGGAAGCTTAAATCCTAATTCCGTCAATAAGGAGGTCAACCATAGAAGCTCGGTAGATATGAAAGCTAAGACCCTGTACTCCGTCTCTGTGCTAGATCGTGAAACTGTCCGCTGTTTTTGAGAAGTCCAATATACGACATTGCCCCCAGAAGAACAACACCACCGGTGGTGGATTTTCTGTCGTCGGAAGAGCCAGCCCAATCTGAATCACTAAAACCATGAAGCTCAAGAGGAACAGAAGATGGTTTGAAAAATAATCCAAAGTCAGCTGTGCCTTTAAGGTAACGTAACACTCTCTTACAAGCTATCCAGTGTGTTGTAGATGGATTTGCAAGATATTGACTGAGCTTGTTCACTGCAAAGTTGATGTCAGGTCTCGAATGGCAGAGATATTGAAGTGCTCCTACTATGCTGCGATATTGCGTAGGGTGCTCAAATGAGAGTCCATCATACTGAGAAAGATTGGATCCAACAGAAAGGGGAGTGCAACAAGGCTTGCAGTCAGACATGTTAGCACGTTGGAGGAGTTCAGTGACATAGCTATGTTGGGAAAGATGCAGACCATATCTATTACGGTAAACTTCAAATCCTAAGAAATGGTGAACACTGCCTAAAGTTTTTAATGCAAACTTAGTTTGTAGCTGATGAATGATTGATTGAATATCATGCTGAGAGTTGCCTGTAACTAGAATATCATCAACATATACTAGGAGAATTGAGATGTTACCCTCTGTGACTTTGTAGAATAGTGATGTATCAGACCTAGCATTATGATACCCCCAATCAATTAAGACTTGTCTTAGAGTTGAGTACTAAGCTCTTGGAGCTTGTTTAAGACCATAAAGAGCCTTATCAAGCTGACATACATAATTAGGATAGGCTAAATTCTCAAAACCCTGTGGCTGATGCATGAACACTGTCTCATTTAGCTTGCCATTTAGGAAGGCATTATTGATGTCGATTTGCTGAATATCTCAGTTGTAAGACACTGCAAGAGAGAAAATCACTTTGATAGTGGATGACTTCACAACAGGGCTGAATGTCTCTGTAAAGTCACGACCCGGAGTCTGTTTAAACCCTTTGGCCATAAGTCTGGCCTTGTACATGTCAACTGCCCCATCTGGATGACGCTTAACCCTGAGAATCCATTTAGTGCTTAGGATATTCATGGAGGGATGAAAAGGAACTAAATGCCAAGTTCTATTTTACATCAGGGCTGTGAACTCATCTGTCATTGCAGCTTTCCAATTAGGATCAGCTAAGGCTTGAGCAACAGTATGTGGTTCTAAAGTATTTTGAGTAACACTAGTATATATTTTTGGCTTATAGATACCACTCTTAGCTCTTGTTTGCATAGGATGAGCATTTTTTTTGGTAGGAATAATAGGTGGTTGGAGTGGAGAAATTGGGATTGGTTCTACAACAGTTTGTAGTTGTTGTGATGACTGGGAAACAGGGCTAAAAGTAGAATCAATAGGAGAGCTATCATAAGCAGATAACATAGGAGTATTAGAATTTACCTGTCTGCTGGATGTTGATGACGAACTTACAGGAGAACTATCTGCTAAGGGAGTATCTTGAGTAGTCTGCTCATGCCTTAGAGTAGAAGAGATGGCTGAAAGGGGTAGAGTAGATGAATATTGTGGTAAGGTGGACTGTTGTGGAGTGGAGAATATTGACTTGTAAGGAAATTCTCTTTCATTGAACAAAACATGTCTAGAAATATAAATTTTTCCTTCAGGTGAGAGACATTTGTAGCCTTTATGAGATGAACTATAACCCAAAAATATACACTTTTTGGAGTGAAAATCGAGTATGTGTTTATTGTAAAATCTCAAGTATGGAAAGTAGCTACAACCAAAGGTTTTGAGATCAGAATATTGAGGTGGTTTACTGTATAGTTTTTGAAAGGGGGAGATATTATTTAAAAGTGGTGTAGGAAGATTATTAATGAGATATATGGCTGTTGAGAAAGATTCCAGCCAAAATTGGAGAGGCATGTTAGCTTGGGATAAAAGTGTAAGACCAAGTTCTGTGATGTGTCTATGTTTTCTCTCGGAAACACCATTCTGTTGGTGGATATATGGACAACTAAAACGAACTTGAATTCCTTGTGAATTAAGAAAAAGAAGCAAGGCTATATATTCTCCACCCATGTCACTGTGTAAGGCTTTGATTTTATGGTTTAATTGCAGCTCAATATAGGACTTGAATCTGATAAAAACTGCTTTGGTTTCAGATTTGTGTTTCAATGGATACATCCATGAAAATCTAAAATATGCATCAATGAGTATAAGATAGTATGAATGTCCTTCAGTAGAAGGATAGGGAGATGGTCCCCATAGATCTGAATAGATTATTTCCAAAGGTTGTGTGATAGATATGGAATGTGTTTGAAAAGGAAGTTTGTGTAGTTTTCCTTGTTTGCAAGCATCACAGAAATGAAGTTGATCCTTGTAAAATGTAAATTTCATTGATCTTAAAACTTGCTGAAGTACAGACTCATTTGGATGACCAAGACGTTTCTGCCACACATTGATGTCTAGATTTTCATTTTTAAAACTAATTTTTGGAAAAGCAGTAGTTGCAGAAAGTAAAGTAGGTGTAGAGCTGGATTTGGTAGACTTGGCTGATTTAATTTGTGTAGGAAGACTGTACAGACCATCCTGCATTACTCCCTTGAGCAGTGGTTTCCCTGAAAGTTTGTCCTTAAACACACAAGCAGTGTCAGTAAACTCAATACTAATATTGTTATCTTTTGTTATTTGAGAGATGCTCAAAAGATTCTTGGTGATTTTAGGAACATGTAGAACCTTTTTGAGAGTTAATGGTGTATGTGTGTTTGATGATAAAATGGAAGAGCCAATGTGAGAGATAGAGAGTTTATTACCATTGCCAACTGTTAACTGCTCAGGTCCATTGTACTCAGTGCTGATAGTAAGATTGTTGAGATCAGATGTGACATGATTTGTTGCCCCACTGTCCACAAACCAATTTGGATCTGAATTAGCCTCTGAAGTAACTAATGAGTTGGGATTTTGTGTGAGATATGACTGATATCGTGGTGTAGAGGTGTGAGATTGAGCTGCTGATGAGTGAGGAGTAGAAATAGAGTTTGTTCTGTAGTTTGGGCTGAATGTTTGAGAGTTACCAGAATTTCCTTGCCAATATATATCAAAACGTTTATGACACTTGAGAGCATCGTGTCCCTGCTTTTGGCAAACTTGACAATGCAGCCTGTTGTTTCTACCCCCACGTCCTCTGCCCCCATATCCTCTATAGTTTCCTCTGTTTGAGGGTGTTGTTGAGCGGTTTCCTCCTGAGTGATTGTTATAGGCCACATTTGCAGATGTGTTTGGAATAGAGATTTGGGAGTGAGTATTTTGCTGTTCCAAACGAGTTTCATGCATCATGAGAGAATACTGCACATCCTGTAATGTTGAAAGCTGCATAGTGTGTGTTAGATGCACTACAACAGGGTCATATTCTGATCCAAGGCCATTAAAGCCACATAATATCAGCTCCTGGTCAGAAACTGCGTGACCAGCTATATTAAGTGAATCACCAATTTACTTGATCTTTTGAAAATAATCAGAAATGGTGAGAGATCCTTTTTGAAGTGTAGATAGTTGTTGTTTAAGTTGCAGTACACGAACCATTGAGGTTTGTGCGTACAGACTGGTAAGAATCTGCCATACCTGACGAGAGGAGGAGGCATGATTAACTTGACTTACTACCTGGTCACTTATGGTGGTGAGTAACCAACAGAGTAGCAGCTGGTCTGTCCTTATCCATAGCTTGTAGGCTGAATTCTCTATAGGCATAACAGTAGAAATCTCTGAATTTGGATCTGTGGTTGAAACTTCTGCTGTGAGAAACTGTACAGGTGGTGTGGCTGTTTGCGAGATATATTGCTCCAGATCCAGTGCTCTAATGGCTGCTAACACTTGAGCACGCCAGTTTGTGAAGTTTAGTCTATCAAGCTTTATAGGAAGATTAAAGTTCAAAGCTTTGGCTAAGGAGGGCAGAGTGATTGCAGTGACATCAGATGAATTTGATGTTTTTGTGGTGTTTGATTCATTGTTGACAGAGGCCATATTTAGACGTTTGTCTGAGCAAAAAGCTCTGATACCATGAAAATGTCAACAAAACTATATGATTTATGAATAGAAAAATCTCTGTCTATTTTCATTCATCAACAGTATAGATATATATACACCATTTCACACACATTTTTATCTCCTGATAAGATCAGAATTTACAGCTAGATACTAGCTAGTGAACCTTATCAACACACACATATTGATGAGCTGTAATTTGTCTTCTTCTGTAACGTCCAAGGACTGTTAACATTTATTTAACTTGATGTTTTCCTGACACTTCTTCTGGACTTTGTTTTGCAGACTTCAAATACATGTTGGGCTTAATTGAGAGTGCAGGCTTCTTGGATTTACTCGAAACCAACATCTTCTAGTGTCGGATATCTTCAACACAAAGTCCCTCAATCGAACATAAACATAAACATAAACATAACTAGGGTTTTGGTTAGGATACTATAATTGTGCCTCCTAAACTATAAATAAGGATCAAAACAACACAATCACAACAGTCAATTAATGCGGCTTCTTTGATCTTTTGACTTTTAATTCACAATATCATCACCAATTATACACCAAACTTTCTCACATTTTCAATTTTTGTTTTTAAATAATAATTTTCTTAATTTATCAATTTATAATAAATGTATTTACTTATTACTATAGATTTGTCAGTAAAAAAAAAACTTGGCTGAATTTAAAAATAAAATAGAATATATAATTAGTAAAGGAAACATCTTTACCATAGTCATACTTATCAATAATAAAATATTTTACAACAACAATTCACATTCTATAATTTCATTAATAGTTTTGTAACAAAGTGATAAAAGTTTGGTGGGCTAATCCTAGAGTGATTAAAAATTAATCATAGACTAATAGGCCATTTAAGTAGCAAATCAACATTATAATTATGAAGATGATATGGTTTAAACAGGAAATCTACATGGTAATTAAATAGGAAACAAAAATTAGATATTATCATTAAAGTAAATATATTATATTTTTATTTTATTTTAACTACCCACCAAAATATAACATTAAATATTACTATTAATTAATTACTTATAGTACAAAGCCTATAAACTAGCCTTTTACATGGCAAATCAATTATGGAAGAGAATTGTGTTTTTACTTTTACAAACAATTTTTTTTATATTTTATTTATTTTAGAAGTCTCCACTCATTTGATTCGTGCAAAGGGTAAACTCAAATAATTTCATTTTGTTACAAAACAAAAGCAAAACCAATACCAAAATAACTTACAAGACTAGAGAGATGATACTACTAGAGAGAGAAAGAGAGGAAATAACAAGTGAATTGGCAAAGTCTCTCATTGCCTTCATCTTATATTTATAGGCAAAAATATGGACACTTGTCACATTTTGGGTTAATAAACCCATGCAACATGACAAGTAATGGATTTGGTGGAATCCATACATACACCATTACATAATACTCCCCCTTGGATTTCACCATCGACTGCCTCGTTAAAAACCTTACCAGAAAAACCCAGTGGGACAAAAATTGGATAAGGAAAAAAGAGTACAGTTTGAACCCAGACATTTTACAAAACTCCCCCTGATGGAAACACCCATGAATCAATCAACTAATTTGGAGAGTCTTCGCATTCCGATTCCGTGAAGCAACCTTTCGAATGTGGAGGTTGGTAATGTCTTTGTCAGTAAATCAGCCAAATTGTTTGAAGATCGAATCTGCTTCACGTTGATTTGTCTGGATTCTTGGAGCTCGTGGGTGTAGAAAAATTTGGGAGATATGCTTCGTTCTATCCCCTTTGATGTATCCACCTCTCACTTGGGCGATACAAGCAGCATTATCTTCGTAAAGAATTGTTGGCTCGTTTGATTGTGGGATACCACATGAACTCTGAATATGATGTATAACCGATCTCAACCAGACACATTCCCGGCTGGCTTCATGCAATGCCAAAATTTCAGCATGATTTGAAGAAGTAGCAACCAAAGTTTGCTTTATGGATCTCCAAGAGATAGCTGTGCCATTATATGTAAAAATATATCCAGACTGAGAACGAGCTTTGTGTGGATCCGAAAGATAACCGGCATCAGCATATCCAACCAACCCAGAAGGATTATCTGAATTTGAATAAAACAGTCCCAAATCAACAGTTCCCCGAAGATATCTAAGAATATGTTTAATCCCATTCCAGTGACGACGAGTCGGGGCAGAACTGTATCTAGCCAATAAATTTACAGCAAAAGCAATATCTGGTCTCGTACATTGGGCTAGATATAGAAGGGCACCAATTGCGCTCAAGTATGGTGTTCAAGAATCCAAAACATTTTCATCATCATCTTTGGGTCTGAATGGATTCTTTTTGGGATCAAGAGAACGAACGACCATTGGGGTGCTTAATGGATGACATTTTTCCAAATTAAATCTTTTTAAGATCTTTTCTATATAAGCTTTCTGATGGATCAAAATTCCATTATTTCTATGTTCAATTTCTAATCCCAGACAATATTTTGTTTTCCCCAGGTCTTTCATTTCAAATTCTCTTTTCAAATATTCAACAGTCTCTTGGATTTCATTTTGAGTTCCAATCAAGTTCATATCATCAACATAGACTGCTACTATTGCAAAACCAGATCCTGATTTTTTAATGAACACACATGGACAAATAGTATCATTAATGTACCCTTCCTTAATTAAGTATTCACTTAGACGATTATACCACATTCGTCCAGACTGTTTTAATCCATATAGTGACCTTTGTAATTTCACTGAGTATAACCCGCGAGGTTTATTAATTTCAGGGATTTTTAATCCTTCTGGAACTTTCATGAAGATTTCTGTATCCAGGGAACCGTATAGATATGCAGTTACCACATCCATTAACCTCATTTCCAGATTCCTTTCTTTCGCTAATCCAATCAAAAACCGGAAAGTAATTGTATCCATCACAGGTGAATACGTTTCATCAAAATCAATCCCAGGCCTTTGTGAGAAACCCTGAGCAACCAATCGGGCTTTATATCTCACAATTTCGTTTTTCTCATTTCGCTTTCGAACGAATACCCATTTATGACCAACTGGATTAACACCTTTTGGTGTTTCAATAATGGGTCCAAAAACGTTCCGTTTATTCAATGAACTTAATTCTGCCTGGATTGCTTCTTTCCATTTTGGCCAGTCATTTCGTTTCCTACAATCAATGATGGATTGAGGTTCATAATCATCATTCATCACATCAATAGCTACTGCATATGAAAACATATTATCAACAACAAAGTTTTCACGGTTCCAAATTTCTTTTGTATAATTAATGGATATTTCTTCATTCTTGGATACATTTACCTCCTGAGAGGTCTTTTTCTTGGATTTCTGACTTCCACAATTTGTAAATTTTGATTAGTATCTTTCGGAGGTATCATATCAATAGTATTCTCGATTCTAACTTTTCGTTTTCGTGGTACAATATCTTTGGACCCAACAGGTCTACCACGTTTTCTCTGGATTTCAGATGCCTCACCAGTTACCATCTGTTTTGATTTCTCAGTAGGCACATCCAGTCGAGCTGGTGCATTACATGCTGGTATATGAGATTTCGTAACTTTAGTAGCATCAACAAAACTATCTGGTAAACGGTTCGCAACCATTTGTAAATGAATTATCCTACGTACTTCATTTTCACTTTGACCAGTACGTGGATCTAAATAATGCATCCTTTCACTTTTCCAAACGAGTTCATTTTTACCAGCATTAGAAGGTCCATCCTTTCCAAGTCGTGGGAATAATTCTTCATTAAAATGGCAATCTGCAAATCTTGCAGTGAACACATCACCCGTCATGGGTTCCAGATATCTAATTATAGATGGTGAATTATATCCAACATAAATTCCCAAACGACGTTGTGGTCCCATTTTGGTTCTCTGAGGGGGTGCTATGGGAACATATATAGCACAACCAAAAGTTTTCAAATGAGAATATCTGGTTTATTTCCAGTTACCAACTGTAACGGAGAATATTCATGATATGCAGTGGGTCTCAGACGTATCAGTGTGGCTGCATGTAATATTGCATGACCCCAAGCGGAAATCGGTAATTGAGTTTGTAACAACAACGTTCGGGCAATCATTTGAAGCCTTTTAATAAAAGATTCCGCTAATCCATTCTGGGTATGAACGTGGGTACTGAATGTTCAACATTTATACCAATTGACATGCAATAATCATTAAACGCCCTTGATGCAAATTCACCAGCATTATCCAAACGAATATTTTTAATCTGATAATCTGGAAATTGTGCCCTCAATCTTATTATCTGGGCAAGCAACTTAGCAAACGCCACATTCCGTGTTGATAATAAAGATACATGTGACCATCTCGCAGATGCGTCAATCAACACCGTAAAGTACTTAAATGGCCCACTTGGTGGATGAATTGGTCCACAAATATCCCCTTGAATTCTTTCTAAAAACGATGGACATTCAATATTTACTTTTAAGGGGGATGGTCTAACTATCAATTTCCCCTACAAGCAGTACAAAAATTATCTTTTGATATCAATATTTTTAAATCACTTAATGTATGTCCATTAGAATTCTTAACAATTCTACGCATCATTGTGGACCCAGGATGGCCAAGTCTATCATGCCATAATTGAAAAACTTTAGGGTCAGTTATTTTCTTATTCATTACAGCGTAGGCTTCTATTGGAGATATTTTCGTAAAATATAAACCAGATGATAATGTATGGAGTTTTTCCAGAACAATTTTCTGTCCAAAAACAATAGATGTGATATACAAATACTCCATATTTTGTTCATTCACTGTCTCAATATGGTATCCATTTTTCCTGATATCTTTAAAACTCAACAAATTTCGTTTCGAATTGCTCGAATATAAAGCATTATGGATACATATTTTCGTTCCCTTTTCTAACAGCATTATAGCTTTTCCATATCCCTCAATTAAATCAGCAGAACCAGATATGGTATTTACTCGAGCCTTATATTCAGATATGTTCAGGAAATATTTTTTATCTCGGAGGATAGAATGGGTTGTAGCACTATCAATCAAACATATTTCTGACATATTTCCTGAAATTTCCATATCCTATCCAAATAAACAAAGCCACATATCAGAATTTTCCAATTTTTCTGACTTTAATCAATCAATATACTAAGTCAAAAAATATATCCATGCAATTATATCCCATCATGGATTTCTCATATAATTTCCTCATGATTTTCATAATTTAATCTCTGAGATTCCATCTCAATAAACTATATTTATTTCAAATATTCATTGCTGAGATTTTTCTAGGCTCATTTCTTAATTGGATCCTTTTTCCCTTTCAATAATCAGGATTATGATCTGGGTTGGAGAGTAATCTCATTATTGCCATTTTCATACTCATCCATTTATCAATATAATTTTTCCCAGATAGATCCAGAGCCTTTTCAATATTCCAATTTCCGACACTTCTCAAGTGTCCATACCAATAACTAAAATAATCAACACAACTAAATAAATTGACAATTAAATTAAAATGCATTGCGTATGCTCTAAATAAAGATTAATGATGCAACAAAAATATATACATATATATCTGGACCAATTTTCTATCTTGGGTTGGCAGCGCCAAACTTCACACAAGATTTTCTGGAATAATGATATCTTCTTGGTAAATATTTCAACTCCCAAAATAATCAAATATAATTTCTATATGGTCCAAATCAATTCAATTCAATCAACCAAATTGAATAATTCCTCTTTTCTTTTCAAAATTCCACATCAATATTTCAATAATTTTCCATATATATTTTAAACTTTCCACATAATCAACCTTCATCGTATTCAATTATTTATTTTTTCCTGGATAAATAAATTTAACCATACTTGGTCAATAGATTTCATATGACAAAATTTAAATACAATAGATGTCCTCTTCTTTTGTCATTTTTGTTTCTCCAAATAATAATTTAAACCTCAGAAATTTTCATCTCAAAAGTAATTTCTTTCAAAAATAATTTCTTTCAATGGAATTTTTATCATCATTCATTATTTCCATATACCCCAATATATGAATTCTATTTCTCAACCAATTTCCAAATTAACTCAATAATCTAAGACCAACTCACTTGATGAAATCAATTTCATTTTCATCTCAATTAATATACATATTTTTCATATCTCAAGATGAACAATTCCCTTTTTTTTCAAACACCAAACAATTAATCAATAAATATATTTCCAATTAAATAAATATATCATCCTCTTTTTCAAATAATTATTCCTCTTTTCATCCATTTTTTTCATTTTTTTTTATTTCCTCTTTTATACCAATTCTTTCCTTTTCTCTTTTCTACCAAATTTCCATTTCCCTCTTTTCATGGTTCCAGCATATTTTCCATTTTCATCTTTTTATGGTTCCAGACCAACATCTCAAATTTTTTTTTTTAATATAATTCCGGCAGCATCTCAGTACCAAAACATCGTTACCATCACTTTCTGATCTGGAGGATCCGTCTGGGCGGCAACCAGAGAGCATACTCGTGCTGATAACGTGTTACAAAACCAAACCAGAATCAACACCCAGAATACTAGAACCAACACAAGAAATGACTTACATAATACTAGAGATAGAAAGAGAGGAGGAAGATATGAAGTGAATTGGCAAAGTCTCTCATTGCCTTCATCTTATATTTATAGGCAAAAATATGGACACTTGTCACATTTTGGGTTAATAAACCCATGCAACATGACAAGTAATGGATTTGGTGGAATCCATACATACACCATTACATAATACATTTATGGTTATTTTATTTTATTTTATTTAAGTTCCAAAAATTTTGGGTGAAGGTGATTATAAATGCATGTTCTTAGCATTATAAGTGTAATTGATAACCTTCTTATCTAAATTGGCATGCACTATTAGAAATCATGTGTTCATATGGTGGTGATAAGTGATTGAAATAATTGAAATTGGTTTTAAAATAATGATATAATTAATATGAATTTTTATTATATTAAATATTGAAAATTCATTTATTAATGAGTGAAAATTTTATTTATAAACTTAAAGAAAATTATTTAAAAATAATTAAAACAAATTCTATTAAAAATTCTAGACATAATTAATGTCTATTTAAATTATTTGTAAACAATTGATTGATTAATTTTATTTCAAAATTAAATTATTATGTTTGGTTATATAAATTAATAAATTAGTTTTACTAGATTAAAGAAAATAAAAAATTTACTCTAGAAAGTGTCATAATTTTATTAATGCTATTAAGAATAATTTTGATTCTACATTTGGATAAAATTCAATAACTAACAGATAGAACCTAACTATATAATTAATGAATAAACTCTTTTTTTAATTATATATTAACACAATTCATGCGTAATATAAAAATAAAGATATACATCCATGGTCCATAAAAATTACTATAAAACTATAGAACTTTTGTGTGTGTATGTTTTTTTTTTCAAAGAAGATCACCACCACTATTTATTTAACAATGAAAGACTTGATAAATAAAAAGGTTTCCAATTCAAATTTTGCTCTATAAAAAAATTGGATCACCATCTTAAATTAAAATCTTATAATCTATTATAATTACTTTTTAAATTTATTTATTTAAATATAGATTTCATATTAATTCTTTGTTCGAAATACTAAAATTTAGTGTTTTCTTTTTCTTTTAATTACATGTTAAATTAACGCATTAAATATTTTATATTAGTTTTAAATTTTAATAAAATTTTAAAAATAAAAGTATAATAACTATTATTATAATATAAATAAATTATAAAAAAATAATTTTAAGTTAAAATTCAAAGAAACTTTATTTTTTTTTTAAATATTTCATCAAATAATTCAACAACATATCATGAATAAATAAGATCTGTCACCTATCTATAATCTATCTGTGAAAATATAATCTTTAATAATGTATTTAGATAAAAAAAATATAATGTTGAATCATTTAGTGAAATTAAAATTTGTCAAATATTACATTTGAAATGTAAATATTTAATTGAATTATTAATTTAATTGAATTGTTTTTTTTTTAAAAAAAATTAATGATATAATTAATTATTTACATAATTACTATTATAATATTAAATTCTAACAACGTATAATTTAGTAAAATAAGTTGGGATCAAAACTATTAAATAACTTTTATGTATAAAAAAGTTAAAGCATCCAAATCGATTTAGCTATTTCCACGAACCTCTAAGCCAAATGAAATATAAAGAATGATAATGAAGGGTGTGGTGGGGGCTAGAAGAGAAGAGAGGAGCATGTTATTGTAAGTGGGTATGGTATTTATTTGTACAATGATTACACTCGTGGCTCTCTAACTTTTTGAGATATATAATCATCACTCTTCACACAAAACAAATTTATAATTAATTAACAATCTAACTACTATACCTTTATGTGTATAATAATAATAATATTATTATTATTATTATTATTAGTTTGATATTTAAAATTATTTTAAATGGGTATACTATTTTTTTTACATGTTATTGTCACTTCAATTATTATTTAGAATGTTATTTCAACCACAGGAGCTTTAGAAGTCGTATTTAAAAAATAATATATTTTATTTTTCTTACCGAAGTTGATTTAGAACGTAAGTAATAACGAAGACGGTTTATATTCGATTATGAATTTTCGATAGCCAAATTTGTTCAGAATGAAGAAACACTAATTGAAGGAATAAATAAACTTTCATCACGCCGTAAAACTAAAATATTCTAACTAGAATAAAATAAAATTTAAAATCCCCTCTCAGAAAAATATATTTATAAAAATATATTTATAATAGAAAATTAATTAAAAAATATAATAATATAAATTTAATAATAAAAAAATCAAATTAAAATAAAAATAATACTAATAACATAAATAAATATACTAACTAAAATCTAATGATATAAATTTGATAATAATATATAATCTAAATAAAATAATAAAAACTAATAAAAAATATAAATAAATATACTATTTGAACCCTTAAAGAAATACTAATGAAAGAGTTATATTATTTATTTTACCGATTTATTCCATTCGAACCTCATCAACCCAGTAAGATGCTTAAAAAGTTATAAATTATTCTATTAATGGAATTCAGAAGCCAATTTATTCAAATAAGTGGTAAGTATATCTTTGTATTACAATTCTGGATAGTATTCTGAGTGACATCTAATATTTTAATTAGCATTTTTTAATTTATTGACAAACCATAATGCTTTAGTTAGCCAGTTTAGCATTTTAATTAGTATTTAGAATTTTAATTAATATTTTGATAAATTATTTGTCAAAAAATTTCTATTTGAACGTTAAGTTGATTTACTAAATTATTTTCTTTTAATTTTAAACTATATTAATATATTTTAAAATTAAATTAAATTTTTTATATTATTTAGTCAGTTCAAACTACTTAAAAAAAAGTTAAAATTAATATCAAATATTTAATTTTAAGAATAATTTCAATCATTGATGATTAACTGCAGCAATATTCTCGATTTGTTTGGGTTATTTCTACATTTTACCTTCAATTTTAAAGAAGAAAAGTATAAATCATTCTTCAAAAAATTAATGTTGCTAAATTCTTTAAAATATACTTTCAAAATGTTCAAAAATACTTCCATTAGTTATTCAAATACCATACAAAACAAATTTTAAAAGTAAGAAGTTAAAAAATCAATCATACCAATCAGGCATTCTACCAATTAAGTCGAATAGCGAATGCCAAACATCACCTAAATAGATAATGATGATGAATTGTGAACTTAAAAAGAAAAAGTGTTCAAAATTTTAAAAAAGTTGTGTGCGTGTGCATTAATTCTCGAATTGTTCTTCTTCTTTTCTCACCTTTCCTCACATGTACTCTATTCTTTCTTTTCTCTCTAGACTTCCCTTCAAACTTAAGAAAAATTTTGACATTATTGTATTTGAGTTTCACATATGGATAGATATATATAATAACAATCATGGATTTCAAAAGCTTCTAGTGACCATCATTCATCTATGTGTAGCATTCATTAGTTTGAATTCAGAATAAATAGTGTTTGTGTGTGTGAGAACTCATGGTTTATAATGATATCTTGTTTTGAGATTTTAGGTTAAATGAGTGTATATGTATATGTGAACTCTTTAAGTTTTGATTAGGTATTGATTTATGTGCATTTTTATATGATGGGTATTAAAATTCAACAATTAATTAAGTATTTATTTCCGTATATATTAATTTTATAATTAAAACGTCCTGAAATTCATGCATGTAAATTTGATAAAATAATAATAAAAATATTATTTAAAATTGTGATCAAAATTATTTAAAGTTGAGAAGTAATATTGTAATATTAATTTTGTTAGAACGTTTTCGTAATAGAATTATATATATATATATAATATAATTTTTTTTTTAAATGAGATTTTTAAGTTTGAATTTTAATTATAAATTCAGTTTTGGTTAAAAAAATTGTACTTGGGGAAAATTTATTTGCACTTTATAAATTGTGGACTTTTAAATATAATTATCATCACTTCACATAATTATGATTTATATAATTTTCTATTCTATATTTGTGATCCAATCACATAAAATCAATTTAAAAAATCAGTGATTATTTATTTCTTACGTAAGTTTAAGACGGTCGAAAAGTTCTTAATTTTCAGAATTAGTGAAAAAATATCAAAATAATAGTTTTAAAATTAAAATTCTAAGTGAATATAAAATTATCAGTAATAAACTTTTCCAAATTTAATTTTGTGAAAATTTTAGAATAAATTTGTAAATAAATTTTAAACTTTAAACGATCTATTTTATATATATATATATATATATATATATATATATATATATATATAAGGAAAAGGAGGTTGGATAGATTCATTGAGATGATATATGGTAGAAATAAGTTAGATGAAAACACAATAGATTCCATTCATATCATGGAGAGTGACCAATTTTTGTAAGACACCAAAATACCCAACAAAAATACCCCATTGACATGCCCTAACAAGGAAAAAGTCATTTACTCATTTTATTTCCAATTTAACTAAAAGTTGATTATCAATTGGTGGATTCATTAGCCCACTAAGATTTGACATCTTATTATGATTATGACATTGTTATTGTCCAAACACACTTGTCATCTTCTCAATAACACAAATTAAAAGGCTGTTTTTGGGGCTATCTCTATTCTTTTTATTAATTAATATTCTTGTTTTTTAGTATATAATTACAATTTATATGGTATCATTATTTTGAAGAAATTAAAAGATACCCACTTAGAAAAATTTTGTTAATATGTCTTGTCTTGTAGATATACTTACTAGACAACAAATTTTGAGATTTGAATGTAATATTCTTTATGATTTTGACAAATAGTGTTTAAATGTTACATATTTTAAAAATTATATTTATAAATAATAATGCATGCTTTTGTGAGATGCAAATTCATATAAAAGAAGTTTAAGAAGCTAAGTTGATTGATGATTTGACCAAATTGCTTGATGGGTCATGAAAACACCACTTTGTTGTGTAAATGCTGGTGTGGTGGCTGCCACAATAAGGTGTGTGAATTGAGACACAAATGAAAAGTTGCATGTGCATCTAATTAACTACGAATTGCAAATAGCCAATTCAAGAGATATCTTCTTCTTCATTTCATTTGAATTATGTGGGTCATTTGAATACAAAGCTCACTAAAATCAAAACCCTAGATAGATATGCCAATCTTGGCCCATATTGGCCAAATCAATCTTTTCATTATCATACACCCATGAGACTCTCACAATTAAGGTCATTTGATTTGATCTCATTGTTTACAACTCACATTGCACAATCAAAGTAATGCTTCTTATTTGAATAAATAATAGGCGTAACCTTTTCAATTTGGTCCAAAATTTCAACTAACTTTTCAATTTGGCCCTCAGACTATGCGAGATTTCAATTTAACACATCCATCAATTATCAATTATCAGGTTTAAAACTTGGCACTAACTTTTTTAATTTGACCCGAAATTCCTGAACTTGGCTAATCCTTTCAATTTCACCCTCAATTTATATTGGTTTTAATTTAATCCCTTAACCGTTAAATATCGAGTTAATTTAACCATTTTCACGTGACAGGTGATTCAGAGTCAAATATATACAACAATCTTGCTACATCATCTCTGATCAACGGTAGATTTACTCCATATGGATTAGAGGTGTGCATGGGTCGAGTTCGAGTCAAACCCGGACTGACCTAAAAAAACCCGAACCCAAAAGTGTTAAATTTTTTGGACCGGAACGAATCCGATTATTTTTCAGATCAAGGTTGAATCGACACGGGTCAAGATCATTAATAACCCGAAACCCTTAATTGTTTTGGACCGGACCGGACCCAATTATTTTCCGGGTCAGAATCGGATCGGTCCGGATTTTCGGATTCGGTCTAATGTGGATAGTTGAGAGGCTAAAATGGAACCGGTATAGTTGGGAATCAAATTGAAAAGGTTTGCTAAAGTTAAATAATAGTAGTACATAAATAAATAGGAGATAAATTAAGATTAATCAAAACGATTGACACAGAAACCACTTACTCCTGGGTTTGGTCCGACCCTGTTAACAGATTCCTAGTTATGATAGGAATATAACAAAAGCTAACACATCACACATGCATTAATAAAATTAAAGATGATTAAGAATATGTTCAACATAAGATCAAGTATCAAATCACACTTAACAACATTACAAAACATACTTTTTTTCTTTTGAACCCAATAATAAAGAATTAATGCAAGCACTTCAATGATGATGATGATGACATGTAAAGTAAACAAGAGACAACTAAGGTCATCAAACTGGGGATTTGATTTCACATGGAGGAGCCAGAAAAACCAGACAGATATGCTAACCACATTGGTAGGAGATAAAGGAAGAGATTTAAAGTAAGTGTTAAGTAGTAGTAATGTAATAGAGAGAGTTGTGGGCATGAAACATGAAAAGGTATGTTTTGGTGATCCCAATGAAGAAAGCAGACCTACTACACTGATGTTTATTAAAGTGATATCTAATCCCTTTCACACTTTCTTTTCTTTCTTCTGACAAAGAAACATAAACAACAACAGCAGCAGCAACTCTCTCTACTCTCTAATTTATGTAAAACTATTCATATCAGATGATTCCTCAAAGAACAAACTATGACATTTGCACATGATGATCTTGTAAGCTTTATGCTTTTTAGTCCCAGGAGATGTTCATGCATATGTAAACATGTATGTACACATAAATAAATCCTAAAGTAAACAACACTTGTGGGATGGATTTTATTCCACCATTTGGTACTGTGTATGCATACATAGGTACATGTATAAAGTCACATAAATAGATAGACCATATCAAATGCTTATAGAATAGTTTTGTTCCCTACTTCAAGGTTTTGGTCAGCTAAGAGATTGATTTTACAAACTTCAAGAAGTCTCACACATCTTTTAAGGATATAAACTCAAGAATGGTGTATGACAATTTCAAAAACAAAAGAAATATAGCTACAGTTCTCAACTAAACTTTATGGTACATTAAGGATAGGATAGGACCAACTGACCTGAATTGTGCATGGAGTTTAAGATTGGACCCAAAAAGCTCCATCCAACTCAAAATAAGCAAAATGAAACATTGCAGCTAGACAAACAGTTGAAGCAATAACTAAGTGCAGTAGAATTATATAGTCAGCAAAATGAAAATATTGGGAAATGAACACCGAATAATGCATTTAATTGAGAAAAGATAATATGGGTAACTCATTTCACAAAGGAAACTAAAAACTTTCTATAGAGCTAGTTAAATCCCTTACAAGCAACAGGGGGTTAGGCTGTAGTATTTGAATCTCTTTCAAAAGTTTGGTGTCCAATTGAAATTTCCCAATTGAGGTTGCTGGTAAGCACCGACTTGTGCCCCAGGCGCAGCTGGGCCAACCCCAACTCCCACGTTTCCGCCTAGAGCAGGCCCCAGATGGTGTGGACTAGCCATTGCAGGAGGTTGGGGCGAAGGATGGTACATGCCTGTGAACTGCATATGAGAAGATTGTGGCGCGGCAGCATTAAACGAAGCATGGCCAGCATGGGACGGCAAATAAGCAGCATGAGGCGTTTGGGCAGGCATGTTATAGTATGGAGCAGATTGCATTCCAGGTAGATCTCTTGGGTTTTGAATCCACAGTTCGGATGTCTCGGCCTGTCATGTATGAAATTGTCAGATGTGTTACTATGGTACCGTAAAATGTGAAAATAAGCCATTAAACGACCATCAAATAACATGAGATGTAATCCGAACACCCACAGGCAACAAATGATCACGATTATAAAAGATGTTAAGCAGTTCTATGCATGTTTAATATTACATATTAAATACCTGTGGGTTTGGAACGTAAAGGTTATCTTTGTACTTCATTCGAGAAGAATCTTCAAGCCCTGTTGCACTTCCAACAACACCAGGAGCATTGATGGCATATCCAGCTGGACTTGTATAGTTTCCAAACCCAGTTGGATTGCCAGGAGGAACTGGCTTAAACTGCTGAATTCCGTACTTGACACCATTTGCGTTGAGATGTGAGCCACCTCCAGGCATCAACAAGTAATTGCTTCCATTTGTAGGATGTGGATATGCAGGACTGTTAGAATAACCAGGCATTGCCATCTGTGGTACATAAACCGGGGAGATAATCTGTCGGTACGGCATCATGTTAGGGAAATGGGAAAGATGAACTTGAGGATACATCTGTGCCATTTGTTGTTGTTGCTGTTGTACCATGGCTATAGTTGATGCAGGAATGCTGTTTAAGGCCTGTTATCATAAAATTGCAACCTTTAGATGTGAAGAAACAAAAAAATGTCCAACACTTACCAAAGAAAACAACACCAAACGAGATGAACTCAAATCCATTAAGACATTGTGCAACCCATTAAGACATTGTGCACGCATAGAAGCATAAAAACAGTAAGAAACATGGACACAATGCAATGGAATGTTTAAATTCCAGCAAAGAAGTTGAAATAATTCCACCTAAAATCTAACGGCTCAGCAATTATGCAGGTGTAAGGGAAAACAAAAAGAATAATGATAGACTAGCTCTATAGGAGCATTGGTTCAGAACACACTACACATGCTTACTTGAAATGAGAGGGAATGAGTACTTATTTTAACATGAAAATGGGAATGAGAGAGAAACTTGTATTTACCTCCTGAGGAGATTGCAGACCCTGTCCCCGTACATTTTCTTCCATTGAGGGTCTGAAGTATGGCATATCATAACCAGTTTGAGGATCATATGCCTAGAAAAAGAGAGAGAGAGAGAGAGAGAGAGAGAGAAAGAAGATGAGAACATCAATGCAAGTGACAAAACAAATAGGCCAAAAAAATTTAATATACTTTCTAAATGAAATTTAAAATTGATTGGTACAACAGTTAAATGTCATGCAAAGACAATCACTAAATAGGTAGTATATGATCAGTAGAATCTATTGTCAGCAAAATGAAGTTTACCGAAAAATTTGCCAGTTCTGTAGAATCTTGTGGCTGCGACTCTGAAAGAACATAGGCAGGAGTATTGTCCTGTATCAATCCAATATCAGCATAATTTTCCAAATTCTGGGGACTGGATGTATCTTTAATATCATCAGGCAATTGATGCTCAGATGCTTCACCAGATGCTGGAGAGCTAGTGCCAGAAATTCTCACTTGATCACTTAAAATCTCAGCAGGTTTACTGCCGTCATTACTCAAAGAGTTAGGCGCAGATGCAGATGAGCTGCCAATTAAAAACAAATCACAGTTAAGTTTGACAGCATCTCATAGTTAGTTATTAATTTAATCTTGAATAACAGAGTTCTGAGGACTGATATCATTAACATGAGACCCTGCATTCCCACCCAATAATATAATGATAATGATTCAAATACAGCAAAACTTTTCAGAAATTATGTACCTAGCAGCTGGTTCCTCATTTGACCCTTCAGGTGCACTTACTGCTTGAATCCCAGATCCAAATTGCAGAGATGAATCAAAATCCGCCCCAAAACTTCCAAAAGTAAGCCGGAATCGGTCAGTCTCTGGGACTCGAATATGTTGTGCTATAATTACATTCTGGTTTTCACTAATGTTTACTTGAGAAACCTTATCTTGCAAGTTCACAATATCTGATTCCAAATCCTTCGAATTGTCAGCAGGAGGTGAAGTAGACTTAGTGGGTGTTCCGATCACACCAGGGCCAGTTGTGACAGATGATTTTTGGCTTGATTTAGGTTTCCATTCCTTGTTATGCTGTGAAGCTGAATAAAATGCATGCAAACAATCAGGTTAAGAAAAAGAAACAGGACACTTTAGATTACATCAAATACAGTTTCCTCGTAAGGAGTCATCTGTCATGTAAACTTATACGTGAAAATGATGGTTAAAATAAAAAAGAAAGGGGGAAATGTGATACCTTTCTGATGACCTACAGATGGTTGGTGAGATCTGCCAGCATATTGGTTGCTTGATGAAGCCCTGCTGACTGAAATGCCATGCATTCCAGAGTCCGCAGCAGTTTGATTTGATTGATCAGCTTTAGAGATTGCAGGGAACGGTCTGAATGATTCTGATGAATTATCTCTTCCCATAAGCGAAGTGGAGAAAGAGTTACTCGGTGCTGATATATCTTTGACTGCATTATCAGAAGACTGGCGACCACCACCCACAACACCAACTTCACGCTTAATAGCTCCAACAACAGCAGATGATCTAGAATCAGGAGATGGCACATGGACTGGATCTGTAGAAGAAAAGTACACCCCACCTGGTGAATTGCTAGCACTCAGAGTTGAAGAATGTGCTTGTATATTGTTGCGCTTGACCATTTGTGCTCGTGCATCTCCACTAGGACCTTTATTTTGCTTTTCCTCTGATACTTCTTTTCTATGTGCACCACTAGCATTAGCATCTCTAGCATGTCTTCTCGGCAAATCAGCCGGTCCGTTGGAAGCTTGAGATGAATTCCGGCCACCATAGGGTCTTGGACTGTTTAGAATTCCTCTTGGACTACTGAATGAAAACAACCAAAGATGGATCCAAAAATACAAATTTTCAGTAATGCTTGGCAAATTTAGCACCTTCAAGCACAATAAAAGAAAGGGAAAAAAAAAAGCACGATGGTATGATGATAGAATCAACAACTATAGAAAATGTGAAACCATAACTTAACATTCATCTCCAACAATAATACATTTCTACCCAGTGTTATCAAATCTATTATCCTAGATGTCCTCAATTCTAAGTTGGATCATTCACCATTGATACAACAATTCCAAAAACAACTGGTATTCATCAGCAGCATCAACACCAAGACAAAGGTAAAAGTGATAATGAACAAATACATCATGGTGATCCTCCAATTTCTAATGCAAAACATCTCAGGCCACTAAGATTTTTACTATTAGGTTTCAGACTGTAAATAGATTAATGTGACAATTTTAAAGAAAAACACATAAATTTGAAATAACATAAATGTACCCACTTGAACTCACCCCTTCTCTGTGATATTTGCCGTCACTTTATCATTGGCAGATGCAGAGCTCTGTTGTGGAGGCGATTTTACTTCCATACTTGTATTTCGGATATTTCTGTTATCTCTCACCACACGGAACTCTCTACTTGGACCTGCATCTAGCAAGAGCCCATCTATCAAGCACAAGAATAAGCAACACTTCTATTATATATATCTGATTCCACAATTAACTAGCACCATGAACTTGGAATCTCAAAGTCTTGTGAATGAGAATAAAAATGTATCATGCAGTGATTACATAAACAAATATGACAAACAAAACAGGTATAAAATTTCGCATTACCTGGCGCAGCATTTCGATTATAGCCTGCTCTACGAACACTGCGATCTGCAAATGTACGGGGTTTCACCGACGAAGAAATATTCTCAGGAGCAGCATTTCTTGTATCATTTGAGGCCTTGAAGTTTACAATCTGAGGCTGTGAGCATTTGCATAAAGAAAAATGACAAATTAGAACTGTATTTGGTAATCCCATTCTCAATGTTGGTATCATGAAGAAAAATTGAACATGAACAGGAAAGCCAAACTCAAAGAAACTTAAGCTCTAAATTAAGATTACATCACAGGACAAAAAAAAGAGGAAAGATTGGACATGTTTGAATCAAAGAAAAACATTTACCTCTTTCTTCTTGTCTCTCTTCCTCTTTACCTCATGAAATGGATCTGCAGAACATATACAAGCTCAAAACATAAAATTTAAGATAACTACCAGGCAAAAATATTAGTTAAAGATGCACAATACAAACGATGGATAAAATATAATCATATTTGATAACTATTAAACATGTTACAAACTAAATACAACCTAACCAATTCCATGACCACAAGAGTGCAGAATAACATATCTAGAGGAACACTTCTTTCATACAAAGATATATATATATATATATATATATATATACATATAATAGGTAAATTATCAAACTAAAATACACAATGGTATCACAAGAATCACTATAGTTTCTTCTCTTAAATACATCCCAAAAGACAAACTGAAAAAATAAATAAACACTAAAACAGAAATTACAAAACCATCAAAAGGCAAATCTGCTCTTAGGTAACAAAGAGTAGTCAGATAAACATACAAAGGAATCGCATCCTAGTTCAATCCACTGCCAAAAGAAAAAACTAAATAAATGTTAACAGAGTAGCTACATTGAACAAAATAGCCCACTAACAAACCACAAATACTCTTGCAATATCATAAAAACCAATAACAAGACAATTCAAATAATATCATAAATACTTAACAAGACAAAGCAATTCATAAACACTGCAAAATAGCAAATTGAACAAAAAGGCAACTTATCAGGCTAGCTATAACAGTCAATAAACTTGATCAAGCAATTAACAAATCAAGCAAGAACCATAAACTAACATCACTCTCTACCCAACAATCAATCCCTATTCAAACCAAACAGACCCTTCAAGAAAACAATTTTTAAAATAAAATTAAGAAGCAGACTTCTATTGATGACCAAAACCAATCAAGAACAACACTACATCAAAACAAACAACCTGAACTTCAAGAAATCAAAACAAAGAACAAAAAAATAAACAACCATAAAAAGCCAAAAAAGCAAAGACCTTGATTGAGTAACTTCTGGGCAGTTTCATTAGGGTCCATATTCGAGTCTTTCAACGCGAAATATATATCAGCATCCGAGTGATTACCCACGATTTCCTTTATAGTTTGAATAGTCCTTCTCACTCTAGCCGACAGAATCTGCGTCCCACCTTCAATATTTCTAACAGACCCACCACCAGTTACCATCTCAAAACCTGCCACCACCTTCTCCGCCACCAGTTCCGCCGCCACCGCAACCAGAAGCGCCCACCACAACCCGCCAAAAATAACCCTTCAACAGACGGGAACGACAAACCAGATATAACTGACAACGTAATCCCTCAATGCGGAGCCTTAAATCATTAATGCGAAGATGTTTGTAGTTTCAAGATTCCATTTTTAGGAGTCGATTAGGGTTTATATGGAATTTTAGGGTTCTGGGTTTATTAGGGTTTGCAATATGTCAGAGGGAGAGAGAGAGAGGGAACGGCTTTTGTAATTGTTGGGTTTGGAGTTTTGGGTTTGAAAATAAAAAATAAATTAATTAATTAATTTTTTCCACTTCTAAAGGAAAAATGGAATTGGAAATTTGTGACTTGATTTTCTCTTTTGACGGTTTTGCCCTTCGTTGGAGATTTTATTTACCTTTTTGCTCTTTTATATTTTCCTTTTAAATTTTCTTATATTTATTCAACAAGATTTTCCAAAGAATTTAATATCTCAAAATATTTATTTTCTATTTTAATCTTTTTTTAAAAGGAAAAAAAAAATTGCAATTAGACAAATTTATACCAAACAATTTCTTAATATTAGTTGAAAAAATAATATATATATATATAAATATTTAAACTTAATATATATTTTAAATACATTCAAATTACTTAAAAATTTTAAATAAAAAACATTATTTTCAAAATTCAAATTTAAATTAAATAATTAATTTAAATGAAGCTTTGGAATTTAAATAATTAAATTTGAATTTGCAAGTTTCAAATCTAACATATTATATATTTATAATTTTATATAATTATATTAATTTTATATTAAAAATATAATTATATTAAATTAATTTAATTTAATATATTTAAAGGGGATTGTTAAATACCGCAGCAAACTTATTAATACCGCATCTATTATTCCACTTTTACCCTTTTATTTGATTTTTTCTCCACAACTTATCTCCAATATTCTTCAAGAATTCCAAAAATAAAAACAGTTTTCCCTCTTAAAAGAGTCTACTCACCTTATTTTCCCTCTCCTCCTCTAAGGTTTTGAGAAACATTGGCATGTCCATAGAGTCTTATTTTCCCTCTCCTCCTCTAAGGTTTTGAGAAACATTGGCATGTCCATAGAGTTGTCCTCTAGGGTTTTGAGAAACATTGGCATGTCCATAGAGTTGACAGATAGGTATTAATAAATTTGCTGCGGTATTTAACAATCCCTTCGAATAAAACATAATGATACGAAGGTATAGTTACTTCCATCCATTTCTTTTATGATTATGTAATTGAAAAAAAAAATAAACGGATTGAAATAATGAAAAAAAATTATTTGAGCTGAGACGATAAAAAAAATTGAACGAGTTTAAATCATGAAAAGAAAATAATCAGTTGAGATGAGAGAACGAAATAAAAAGTTTCAATCAAAATAAAAATCTATTTTTTATTTTTAATTATGTTGAGGATATAATTGAAAAATAAATGCGGTATTAATCAATTTGCTTGCGGTATTTGTATTTAAATTAAACATATAAAATGGAGCTTCAATATAAATTTCAAAAGCCACTGCATCACAATGCCAACTTCCATAAACTAAAACTTTCTTCTTTTTTCCACAAAGCTGTTAAAACCATTTCACAATTGCACATTTTAACCAACCCCAGAAACAAAGTTACAGCATCATACATTGAAACTTAAAAAGATCTCTACAGCATCAGTGGAAGACACAACCTTCATGAAGCTTGTACATTGAAACATAGCTAATTAATAACATCTTGATGATCATAGTTAAAATCTGTGAAAAAGATTGAAAAAACTATGTTATAAGATTGTTTTTCGCGGTATTGAAGCTGTTAAAAAACACTATTTTGAACCTCCATATGAAGATGAAGATCTCATAAGTACTGTTCTTGTATCCGGGAGCGATTCTCTTCCCACCACAACCTTGCCTGCATTTCTCCAAACTTTTCGCGGCTGTGTTGAACATGTCATGCAATTATGCATATGTTAGAATTCAAACAAAATGAATGTTTGAGAATGTTTTGTTTACAAGATTTTTGCATCAAACAGTTCTTGAACATTTTTGTCTTTCGTCCTGCACTTTCCAGATAGATTGAATCCTTGAACTTTCTTGTTGTTTTCTAAGTTTTACATGCAAGTAGGTTAATAGAACTAAGCAAGTAAGCAAGAAAGTTAAGAAATTCAATAGTTGAAACCAACATTCAGCAACCAAATTGGTTAAAGACACAGAAGGTCAGGACTGTTTGATGCATCAAACTTCCATTCTAATAGCTGCAAACATAAACTAATAGGCCTATTGGTTTTCACAAAGGGATGGATAAACTAATAGGCATAGTTTGGTTTTCACTAAGGGATGGGTAAATCAGAGCGGAAAATGATCAAAAAGTGAAACCATGTTGTGCAAAGTTAGTGTATATACCTGAACCGAACGCGTCTAAGTTCTCGAGTACCACCTGGAAGGGCTCTAATGGTGATATAAACTCCAGGTTCATCCTGTTCGACCCATTCAGTTTCTGCATCACTAGCATTGCTGACAGAAAGCTCTCCTGATTGATCAGCCTCTCTTGATGAACTAGACCTTGCCGAGCCATCTACAGATGATGTCTCCGTTTTGGCCCCACTGATGCTTGATAGTTTAGGTGTTGAAGAAGCAAGTCCAGTTGGGTCATATTGAGATTGTACTGGTTGTTGCTCCAGTGAATCTGATGAAGAATAACCAACTCCCATGGGTCGGTGGAGGTTGCGAGGGCGTTCCTTGCCTAATGGGGGAGTCATTGGAACGTCCTTGGTAGATTCGGCTTTCAAGGCCTGTAAGAACCGGAAACAATAATTATAATGATCATCTAATGTCATTCCAAGAGCTCAAAGTGTGTCAGGGAATGTAGAGTACAGAAATTTCAATTTATCAGGAGCTTACCTCATCCTCTGACCGTGGAGAAGTTGGAAGTGGAACAGCTTGACGATTGAAGCGTTGTACATTGTACAACTCCATGACCTTGTCATAATTTTCCGACCACCATCTTTGAGCTTGAAATTTGTTGAACATTTCACGACTGATGAAACAATGAAAACAAGATAAGTTAGAACTCACCATGTACAAGTGATACACAAGTACAAAAGCAATGAATCTACATGAAACTGTAAAAAATATATGACAGTAAACCTCGATTTAGCATTTGAAAGATAATCCAAGAAAATAGACTAATTTGATGTGAAGCAGTTCCGAGAATCAAGGGATTGTTTATGGAACATAGCCATGATCTGATCCTAAAATATAGGCCAGCCTAAAGTTTATCACCGCACATCATGTACAATTTTCAACCATTTACTTCTCAGTGTAATGCTTAGCATTTGATACACAAGAAGGTAGCGATATAGTCACGCACAGGAACAAAATAAGTACACGTCGTTAGAAACTATAACAATCCTTGGTTTCTACATAACACAATTTTTGCTATCCAAGTTAATATATTATAGTGCTCATGTTCATATTCCCCCAAGGGAGAAATAGTAAAAAGATTGATAAAAGCTTAGGGAACTATCCGTTCACCAAATCCTATACAAGAAAGATCCAATTCAGATAGACATCATTAGAGATTGTACAAACTGTCATTCAAAATCAAAACTTTTTAAACAGACAATACAGAATGGTTCTATATATATGATTCTGGTCCATCAAAGAACAAATACTAGTTGACAAAAAATGACAGAATGGCAACCGAATTTCAAAGATTTGAACTAATTGTGCAAAACAGTGTATATGGTTAGATGGTCATCATTCTCAGGTATGCAAAAATTTCTTTTATGTCTACAAGTACAAACACATAATTGAGCACCAGAAAAGTATTTAGTACATATGTCATGTCTAATTCATGTATCAATGTCCTCCTCGTCTTAATGCCACAGAAATCTACGTTAAACTCGACCAAAAATAGCAATTCAAAACTGAGGCATTTTCAATCATAGATTGACAGATGGTTGGAGCTAATGTCTAGCAGCTCAAAACAAGAGTACCCCGGAAAAGTACTATAGCTTTATTTGAGTTATGTATCAATTATTGGAGTTATAAGAAAATTTACAGAAACTCTATAAAGCTCCAACCTCGGACCCATCCTCGGGGGCCACTTCAATCATAGAAATGCAAAAATTAATGAGATGCAGTAACAAGTCACATGCAAATCCAGTGCATGTACCATACACTAATCCAGGATTACCGATCTTTTGACAATTATTTTGACTAAATAAGGTGAATATGCATGAGAGGACCTTATCAAATCACAGCATAGGCAATGACGGGTGTTAAGGATATGCTATTATCAAAATCATTGTAGTGAACCACTTCAATCATAGATAATAAAATGAATAAACAAACAATAGAATGTACCTGAATCGAATCCGCTTGAGATCATTCCCTCCCTGGGGCAAGGAAACGAAAGTAATGAGTACACCTGGCTCCACTTGTGCAATCCATTCCTTGGGCTCATCTTCCTCCATAAACACAACAGATTCAGTCCGTCCGCTGACAGATGCAGGCGTTCCTTCACCACTAGATAAGCCTTTCAATCTGGACTCCATTTCTTTGCCCCATATTCTTGGGGTTGAATTCGAACTACCCGTTCTACGGTATGAACAATGGAATCTTGCTGATTCTGAAGCAGCTTCAGAGTCAGCATAGTTTGCATTCTGATGACGGTTTGATGATCCAGAACATGGCTTGCAGTTCTTATATGCACCAGATGCCTTGATTGCCATGTCCTTGATCTAAAAACAAAACATACAATTATAAAATCGCTTCTACAAATGGTAAAAAGGAATTGAGAATCAAGTAGGAGGTAAAAAATTCTACAAAATTGTATATCCAACCATTCTAACTTACAGAATCATAACTTAAACCCTATCAACCTGTTTTTTCTTTTCTTTCCAGTTCAAAACATAACCAAATACAAGAATCATAATTAGAAATATCAAAATCAAAATCAAAACTACAACTTTCTCTTTTGCCCCACCATATATCCTCAAAAAAGCAGCACTAGAAAAAGAAAAAGAAGAAGAATAAAACACCCAAATTTGAGATTCTTCATATTTTCCTCACACTTTCTCACCAACCAAACAACAGTACAAATAAAAACAAACAAATAGAGATTACTTTTCCCTTCTGTCCCATTACTTGTCCTCTAATAAAACAAAAGTCTCCGGAACTCAAGATCCCTCCTCTTTTTCAGCAACCATACAGCAAAACCTCAGTACCATTTTTTTAAATTTGAATAAAAGATTAAATAATTTTAAAAAAAATCAGTAAAAATAGATCAAATTTGAAACAAATAATTCTCTGTTTTGGTCACACAGAAAATGAAGTCAGAAAATCATCTGGGTTCCAGATTTTAACACCCCAGAAGTTGAAATGAAACTGAAATAAATGTATAAACCACCATAGTTTGTCTTATTAGACATGTATGACAAATTTCTACTGCATCATTCATTTTCTTTCACTTTCTCATCATCCAAGCAGATTTTTATCAACTTAGTCATTAAAGCAACAAAAGTAATCATCAATCGAAATAAAAACTACTTTGAACTAATTCATTTGAGAAAAATCCCAATAAAGAATCAAGCTTTCCAGCTGTTACACACACATTTTCTCAGCAACCAAACAGATTGTCATCTAAAAGTAAATCATTTACCTGAGAAGTGAGTGTCTTGATGGCCTGCTTCGTCCGCGGCGTTGCCGCTACATCCTCCTCCTCATCCTCCGGTCTTAAAGACCCCTTGTTAAGCTGCTGCTGATGCTTTGAACACGCAATACAAGTCAACATTTTCTCACTACTACAAAAAAACAGATCAGATTCAATCAAACTTCACATCAAAATCTCAAAAAATCCCTAAAACAACCACACCCCAGATCAATTATCTCCACAAAAACTCAACAAAATCCAAAATCAACACAGCCCCACAAAGTATTTTTCCAAACAAAATATCAGACCCATCAAAATCATTACCTTCACAACCAATATCACAAAAACATCCACAAAACACTGAATATAAATCTACTTATAAACAAACACACAAATCATGTATCATATAACAAAAAACAATACCCAAGAAAAGGAAAACACACCCAGATCAATCCTCTCTACAAAAAACTCCAAAAACCCAGAAAAGTTCAGACCTTTAAAATATTACTCAACTCTAAAAACATATATAGAAATAACCATAACAATATAAAAACATAGATATGATGTAATGCTTACACTTTTAAGAGAATAGAATCTCGAATTTCTAGCTTTTCAACTATGACAAGTTACAACAAGTACAGATACACACACATAGACATTGCTTTAGCTTATAGCTATAACACGAAGAAACCCAAATCCAAAACCAAAACCAAAAATCCCCATTTGAGAGATCCCACAAAAGAAATTCAAAAAAACCCTCTTTTTATAAACCAAAAATAAATAAATAAAAGTGACCGTTAATGGAGAGAGACACAAGGAGAAAGAGAGATGTGAAGATGAAGTTAATAAGGCTTGGTTTATGGCGACTTTGATGGCCAAGTTTTAATATTTTTTTAAAAAAATAAATTCCATTTTCACTCCAAAAAAAACTCTCTCTCTGTTTTCCACATATAAAATGTTTTTTGTTTTTGAGTAAAAAACACTCTGTTTTCAAGCTATAAAAAATTATTGACAGAGAGAGAAGGATTCGGCTATGGAGATTTGGGAATCGATAGAGGAAGCAAGTGGGTGTAGTTATTATAGGGTAACTCTATAGTGTGTACACACATAACACTCAACGGACATGTGTGTATATATAGGACTATTTAAAAAAAAAAGTGAAATTTTTGTGGGGTGAAAAGCGAAATAGGGAAAAGTGGAAGAGAGAGTGGTGGTGGGCGGCGGCGGAGGAGGGAGATGTGTCGATGGTTTGGTTAGCAGAGCCACCGCTTGGAGCCACCCTATGTTGTGTGTAATGAAATAGTGAGACAGAGAGGTGATTGTGGGTGAAAGAAAAGGGTTTTGAGAAAAAACAGTGTGTATTTGTTTAGGTGAATACTGGTACTAGTAGATCATAGAGTGACATAATTGATGATGATGATAATGGTTCTATGTTTTGGAAATTGGAGCTATTGTTAGAGTTGAGTAAATTTTGATTTTGATCATGGAGATTGTAGGTTCTTCTATTGAGTGTTTGGTCTAGATTGGAATATTTTGATTTTTACCTTTACAATGTGGTATTGAGATGATTATGTGTAAAAATAAATTATTTAAATATTTATAATAATTAACGGTATAGAATCATGATTAGAATAATAATTGTAATGGTAGTGGTCCGGACACAATGGCTCGATGCGGCCTCACAGAATCGGATGGTTTCGAAAAATAAGATACGATTCTTAAAGTAAAGGGATCCTGGGAAAGTAGTAGAAAGAGGTCCGACAGGACCTTAGAAACACTGTTGTAGTATTTGCGGTAGGCATTCCAACACTCAATTACGGCGACTGTGGTCGTGAAAAGAGCATCAGAGTGTGATTGGAAGTAATAGCACAATTAGTAGTGATTTCAACACAGTTTCAGTAGATGAAAAGCTGGTCTCAATGAAGAGGTCTGGACTCCTATTTACATGGAGTCGTTATCAGGTACTGCCGAGATTCTCGGGAAAGAACCTCCGCAGAATTCGAAATCTTGGCAAACAGATGATCCAGTAGTTGACTGACCTCAAATGGAACATGGACCCAGGGCCGTCTCCAGAAATTTGGGGCCAGAACAAAATTTAAATTGGGGCCCAAAAAAATAATTTGGCCCATTTCACGGATGGAATATTACATAAATGAACCGTCTATTAATTAATGTAAATGGACCAAACATTTAATTACAATCTATCTAGTGTTGTATTGAGTTGTAATTTGGAAATTTATTAATTTTGGGCCCTATATTATTATCTCCCATTGTAATTTAGGGCCGTATTCATTTGGAGGTCCTGTGCCGACGCCCAGATGGCTCTTGGCCACCGACGGCACTGCATGAACCTTCACCTCTCTCGGAATTATCGGACCTGAGCTTGATCTTCAGCTTGTTTGGAGTTTTAGGGGTGGAACGAACTGAACTTATTAATTTTGTACTTCTACAATAATAATAATTATTCAAGAGAATAGATATTAAATTACAAAATACACTATTATACAAATTATATTAAATAATAGTGAAGTTTGATATGCCAAACCATTATCATTAATTTTACACAAAACTATTATTCAATTTTTTTTAAAATAAATTAGTACTTAAATCGAGTAGAGATTTGACGCCAAACTTTTAGTTAAAAAGAAAATTACAATCGATTTCTTTATCATGAATTCTTCGAATCAATAAAAATCCATGCACATGCAAAAGATAATAATGTAAAAGAGAGGAATTTAATTTAAGATTTAACTCTATAAAAAGCTAACAATTGCTTGGTTTTTATAAGGCTTCAATTGGGACCATTGAAGAAGGTTCACTAAATAATGGTGGTTGAAAACGACTAACTCAATCAAATAAATAAAACTAGTAATAAATTCAATATATTGTGGATGAAAACGACATAGTATTTGTCAATTATTCGTGCTTGTAATTAATAATTAAAATCAACTTGGTTATTAATTTAATCATACAGTTTAATTAAAGTATTGTTTAGGAAGATGTAGTCATGATGAAAATGATAGTTTCACGTGCATTACTAATTTTTATATGTATTGTTTTACACTTGTATTATGTATTTGTTTAACAATATTCAAAGTTAAAAAATGTTTCAATTTTCATATCAAATTTAGGAATTTTTTAAGTATAGATTTTTTTTTATTTATATTTTAGAGGATTTTTTATTTTTAAATTTTATAAATTTTAATTTGAAATTTTACGATAATTGTAAAATTTTGTTAAAGTATATTAAATTTAAAAATTTTAAAAAAAAAATTGACAAATTTTGTTTTAGAAAATAGGTCGAGTTGATCACATATTTATAATTTTTTAAAAATAAATTTTATGATATTTTTAAATTGATTTATAATTAAATTTATAAATTTATTTAAAAAATTATTTTTTTTAAATAAATTACTCAAATATAATGGTTCCAAACTAATTTATTCTTTTTTAAAAAAAATTGTTTAATTATTATTTTAAATAAATATATGGTTTATTGATTTTATAAAACAATTATAACTAAAATGAAAATCTCTTTTATATTAAAATGTTAATTTAATTTGAATTTAAATGAATAATCTTTTTATTATTATATGTATATAAATTTGGATTTTCATAAAATTATACTTTATTTTATAAATAAAGTTAGAATTACACAAATTAAAGTTAAGAATGTGTATAAAATATCATCTAATAATACTTTTTAACTTTTAAAAATTATTAAAAAGTAAATAAAACGAACAAAAATAAAAATAAAGATATAAAGAGCATAAAACATCTTTAGAACCTCTAATAAGAACAAAGTGATAATTCTACATGAAAAAGCTTATGCTTTTCTTAATGGTGATGATAATCAGAAATTATCAATAATTTTCACTTAGTGAAAAAGTCATTAAGTTCCTTAACACTAGTGGTTAAGTTAAAAGAAAAGCTATTAAAAATAAAGTGTAATTAATTATTTAGTTGAGATTGGCTTCCAACTAAGTCTAGTACAAGTGCTTTTATGCTTCTAGCTACCCACTCTTTGAATTAAATCAAATAAGTTTATGATTTGTCTATCTAAATTAAGATAGTGATTTAATATTTGTACTCATATAATACAAAATTTGTCATTAATTGCAACACTAATAATTCAACCATATTATTCATTGGCTTATTTAAGTTCAAATCAATTTTTTTTTAAAAATCACAAATTGATTTGATTTAGGTTGGTGGAATAGTGTTTGGCTCCATAAATTTATACAAAATATCTCATGAATTGCATTATTTAAGTTCATTTTCTTTTAAGAAAATTGCATTTTTGTGGTTTAAATTCAATAAAAAAGAATAATTATTTATGATTGAAAATAATTGAAAAGCTAATTTAATTAACCATCATTTTTTAATACAAAAATATAACAAATTATTTTTTAATATGATTTTGAAATGGAAATATATATATATTGTTAGAAAATTTCCGGTTCTATCCCAGTTTCTAGTTCGATTCAACCAAAATAATCAGCCCAAACACAAACGCAATATTTAACGTGGTTCGGCAAATTGCTTAATCCACGGAAAAATAACAACTTTATTATGACAAATAAGAATTACCAGTTATTCAGACAACACCCTCTCCACACAAAACTGTTTTATTTCTCAAAATCTCTTTTTGGCGAACAACTCCATCATGGCGAGACAACCCAAAAAACAAAATCTCCTTACGGAGAGACAACCCCAATACGAAATCTTCTTAATGGTGAGACTCAAACCCCAATGATCGTCACTCCTACGGGGGCATGACCTCAATCCAATAATCACTATCCCAAAGGGATGAGATACTTTCTTTTTCGTGAGACAATTCTATTTATGGTAATCATCAAATATATTTTCCTAATTTGTTTC
Source organism: Cardiospermum halicacabum (assembly GCA_031304145.1). Classification (NCBI taxonomy): domain Eukaryota; kingdom Viridiplantae; phylum Streptophyta; class Magnoliopsida; order Sapindales; family Sapindaceae; genus Cardiospermum; species Cardiospermum halicacabum. The sequence continues at coordinate 1,737,094 of CM062391.1, read as the reverse complement.
ATTTCCAATTAAGGATACAATCAATCAAATTAAAAAAACCAAATCTTTCCAAAACAATGAATCAAATAATTAGCAAATAGATCCAAACTCAAAACTTTCATAAAAGGAAATCATTGTGATTCAAGACCATCCTAATTAATATATATATTTATTATATTATATTAAAATTAATTTTAAAATTAAAAAATAAATATTTTTCACCAATAACACTCAATTTTTTCAATAACAACATTACTTGGCAATTTTTTTTTAACTATTATAGTAAAATATTATAGAAAATAAATTTTATAATTGTATTACTGAGTTGTTTGGAAGAAATTGATATAGTAAAATTAAGGTAAATTTGCAAATAAATATACATTCATAATATCATTATTCTATCAATCTCAATCAATATATTTTTTTCTTAAAATAAATAAATAAATTAGTAAAGTGAGACAAATAGTTTTATGTAGTGTGAAAAGAGGTATTGATGTAAAATTAAACCATATTAAAACTACAAATCAATCAAATGTTAGTGATCTTCCAACTAAGCCTACAAATGCTTTTGTCACCTTTTGTGCATGTCTCCTAATCTAAGTATTGATTAAAGTGGTGACTTGAGTTAAAACTTTTTATGTATTTCAAATAATAAAAAGCTTTTCATGTTATATTTATGCTTTGCTTGTATGTGCATTTGAGAACAAAAGAAAAATAAAATCTTATTATGTGAAAGCATATGATTATAAAGAAACTACTTAAATGACAAAAGTGATTTTCTTTTGCTTTTAACAAAATAATTCTTCTTTTTCCCATGTAATTGGGAGTTGGGATTTGTGTTTAATGTTCAAATTTTGTTTATGATATATATATATATATATATATATGTATATTTAGGTATTGCTTTAATAAAGTGGGGGTAGAGGTTTATTGAGAGTTTAGGGTTAGATTTTATATAGAATAAATCACAATCAAATGATAGAAAGGTGGATTAATAGTGAAAGTAGTTAATAGATATCCAATTCTCTAAAAATAAGAAGATAACTTCTTTTTTTTAATCCAATTCAAATATTTAAAATATTTTTAAAAAATATTATGAATTTGTAAAATTGAACTTGAATATTTTTTTAAATAAATTGGATTATATATTTTTAAATAAAATTTAATTTTATAGTTTTAAAATAATTTTTTTGAATTGATTAATAAATATTTATTAAATATTATACTAACATAAGTTTATTATAAAAATTAATTATTAATAATTAAATATTTAAAATTATAAATGATAAGTTCAAAACTGAAATTATATATAATGAATATATAAAAATGAATTATAAAATTTTAAAGTTTATTAATATAGTATTTAGTTAGTATTGGGTTGTGAAGGAGTTCATATGCTAATTATGCATGAACTTCGATTTGGGCCTGCCTAAACCCGGTCGATATTTAAAGTTTAGTGTACTGGGCCTAACAACATTGGGCTTGATCCAAATCATTATTTAATATTATATATTCGTATAGGAATTAAATAAACTATTACAATTAAATTTTATTTATTTATTAAAAAAAAATTAAAAACTTGACTGAATAAACATTTAAAAAAAATTCAGTATAGAAAAAAAGTATGTACGTATTAAAATATTATATAAAACAACAATAAGAAAATTATTATTCAATATTTTGAACAAATCAATCGATAAAAATTGACATCATAACAACCAGTTGTCCAAAAGAAATTTAAAGTCAATGAATTTTTTATATTGAAATTAGTAATTATAAGAATAAAAGACAGAGAAAATCACATACAAAACTATTGCAAGTGACTAAATTGTATGTGTAGCCTTAATTTGCATATGTGTCATTGACACACAGTGAATAAAGACGATGTTCGTACTAACCATAATTGATTTCCAAAATTGTAAAAATAATTCCAATTTAACCAACACTAATCATAGATTGAATTATAATGTATGACATATGAATATCATAATCCAGATTATATATATACATATATGATTAGTCTAGTTTTTGTCTAATTATCTAAATTTAATTATAAATTTTTTACTGAAAATAATATTATTTAATTTATAATATATATAATATAAATAGTACTAGAGAAAAATGATAAGATATAGAAAATTAAATATTTAAAATAATATTAATAAAATTTTAATTTTAATAAAAATAATAGTATTTTTTATGTTATATTTGTTAAATATAAAGGATGACCATCTATAATATCCGCCAGGTTCACCAACTCTGATATCTTGAATGTTCAAGAATGAATTAAATATATAATAAAGTTTTATTTTTTTAATATATTTTTATTTTTTTAAAGTAATTTCCAATTTATATATATATAAATATATATATATTATAATAGTTTCCTAGCAAATTAGATACAAAAGTCCACTTATTTTTTTATTAACATTTTAAACAACATATATTCCCTTCACAGGAATTGCTAAATCACGTCCACTGCTTCCTACTAATTTCCCAACAATTTAAATACTCAATTCATTAAATTATAATACGATTAAGATCATCGCCAACTATATAAGACCATGGCATTTGGAGACATGTTGTTATGTTTTCTTTTATAAGCAAGCAATTGAAATAATCAATGGGTTGTTGTGGTAGCACAAGGAGATCGACCAGATCTTCCCGACCTAAAGCCACCGTACCGCCGCGCCCTCTTACTCATTCTCGTTCTAGTCCTAGTATTTATCGGACTGAACAGATAAATAGTACATCTACTGGTGGTGGTACTCGTGGCGGTTTAGGTTATGGAGGTTGGAGTTACGGTGGCGGAGGTGGAGGAGGATATGGAGGTGGTGGTTGTGGAGGTGGAGGATGTTGATGGATGAAAGTTCATTTCTTCGTTTCTTTTGTGTTTATGAATAATGTCGGGAAGAAGTTTATTTAAGGAGGGTTTTGGGTTTGTGATTTTCGAATAATTGTTGTGAGATGGTAAAATGATAAAAACGTGTTTATTATATTATGAAGTTGTAGAGTTATATTCAACTATGTATTTGAAATGTAAATAAAATTAATTTTCGTTTGTTTATATTATAAGCTGTTTAAATTAAAATTTGAATAATAAATGTATTTATATTTGGGATAAGGTATCATATAAAATTATATATATATATATATATATATAAAATTTCACTTATTTTAAATGGTTATGTCAAATATAAATGAATTTCAATCATAAATATAAATTAATATTTATATATTAAATATATATTTTTATAATTATACAAATTTAATTAAAAAAATTTATCAATATACAAATTACTTATACAGTAATTACTAATTTGGAAGAGTTCAAGTTCTATCTAAACAAAATAAAATTAGAATTATAATAATCTCTTAAACCATCTCCACTAAACCTTAACCCAAATATTGACCGATCTATTATTTCAAACCGAAGACATGTATGTTCCCATTATCTTTTTGTTAGGAATAGAGAAGACGGAATAGCACAAATTAGAGTAGAAACAGAACAATTAAATATGGAAAGTAGAAAAAGACACAAGAGATTTAACGTGGTTCGACTATGTGCCTACTCCACGAAGAAAGAGAATAACAATCCACTATAATGATCAAATGGATTACAAGATATCACACAAAATAGCCACTAAAGGCTACACTCAAATCTCACAACTCAAAGCACCCAAAATAAAAACCCCTAACTCACGAATGTGTTTCCCACACTCACAATGTGTAATTCTCTTTAGAACTAGATGTTTTCTTCTTTGTGAGACGTCTCTATTTATAGTGATCACAAATCTCACTTTCCTAATAGTTTCTTTCCAATAAGGAAAAATAAATCATAATAATTAGGAAAAAAAAATCTCCTCAAATTAGGAAAACTAGCAAATAGGAAATAGATCCAAAAACCAAAATAGAAATACCTCCCAAAAAGGATTCCTATTGAATTAAGCAGTTTAGGATTCTTTATGATTCAAGGCACCCTAACATCTTTTAAAGTACAATTTATATATTATATTAAAATATATAACAATATAAATTTTTATATTAAATATTAAAATTATTTCAAAAATAAATTAATATTTTTTTAATATATTAAAATTTGAATATAATTTGTATAATAAAAATTATATCAATTATTTTCACTATTGGGAAATTTTTTTTATAAGCCATAAAAAATTTACTATACAATTATAGGTCACTTTTAAAAAGTTTGCAAAACTAAAGTTTGATTTTCACTCCATAGCCCATTCACAGCTGTGAGCGTAATTTACAGACTGTTAGCGCAATTCACAACTCTGTGAATTGTGAAGATTCAGGGGTATTTTGGGAAATTTAATCTATGGAGTGAAAACTAAACTTTTAAAAGTCTGTTTTTGTATATTTTTCATAACAGGCTTATAATTATATTTTGAAGTTTAAAAAGTTCATTTAAAAGAATTTTTACTATTTAAAAATATAAATATTACGTAATCAACAACAAATCAGAATTTATCATATTCTCATTATGTAATTTGTTGAGTTCGTCCTTGTTGCAACATCAAAACAAGAGGAAGATTACAATCAAGGAATGAAAATTTCCATTCAAGTAACTTACTTTACAAAAGAATTACCAAAATAATTAGATTGTCTAAAACCAAGTAGAGGCAGAAATCATACACACGGAAAAGCCTCCCTTAGAGGGACCTGAATCGGAAAGTTCGTTATCCCAATTAAATATTAGGAATTCCTTAATGCCTTTATGCTCTAATTAATTTGTGTAAGATATAGTATAAATGACAAATTTACAAATTTTTTGAAAAAAAAAAACATATTTCTAACCTTCCAAATAATTCTCACAACAACTAATATGGTGGTATCCAATCATAAATTTTCATTATTTTTATGAACTTTAAATGTCATTGAAAATTTGTAGGTATCGATTTTTGGAGACTATAAAAGTGATAGAGATATTTAATCATGATTTTCATAATTCTTTTTGAAGATTTTTAAACTTCTCATATTTTTATAGATTTTTTAATACATTTTTTTAACAGTTTAATGAAATTTAAAGTTAAAAAATTGTTCACCGCACTGAATTTTGATGATTTTAATATATTAACAAGTAAAAATTCAATCTCACCTTTTACTTGTCCCTTTTATTTATTTATTTTTTATTTTAATTATAAAATATTTAGGAATCTTTTAATATATACAATATTAAATCTAATGCAGATTTTATGTTTTATTTAAAAAAATTATTATTTAAAATTTTATGTTTTATTTTAATTTCATTATTTAAAAAATACTCCATCCATTTCTAAATATAAGACTTTTTAAATTTGAGCATAGTTATAAATAAAGTGTATCAAAAGTCCTATTTTTCCTGGTTTCTCTCCAACTCACCTACAATTATTTTATTTCAAAATAAAGATAAGGATAATTTTGGAAAATATATTAAATCCATGTATTAAAAACTACAGACAACTTATATTTTGAAAAGCGAAAATCACTTATATTTAGAAACGAAAAAATAGTATTTTACAAATAATATAAACTTAATACAATATAATAAATATTAATTAATTATAAATTAATTTACTATCACTTCAAACAATATTCTAAATCCCAACTTTAAACTTTACGTAAATATTTAATTATCTAACTTTATAAACACTAAATATTTATATCGGTTTGATAAAAACTTTCATTTATATAATTAACCCCTTATAACATGTTGTCACCTCGTGTAAAAGACATTCCAAATTAGTCTATTCTTTTTTATTATTAATATATGATTAATTTCTATATATTTTAGCTTATCTTGATTTTTAGTACCTTTTTAAATAATATTCAAATCTAATACTATTATTTCAAAGTAGTTTCCAAGCAAATAAGATACAAGGATCCTCTTATTTCCTTATTGACAATTTATATTAAAATATTTATTGACATTTTAAATACCATATATTGAGTTTATAGGAATTGCGAGTCCAAAGTTTCCTACTAATTTCCAAACAATTTAAATACTTAGGTCAACATTATCGATTGATTAAACTATAATACGATTAAGATAGCCTCCAACTATATAAGACCAAGACATTTGGAGACATAGTACAAAGTTGTGTTTTCTTTTGTAAGCAAGAAATTGAAATAATCCATGGGTTGTTGTGGTAGCACGAGGAGATCGACAAAATCTTCCATGTCTTCCGCGACCGTGCCGCCGCGCCCTCCTACTCATTCTGGTTCTAATTCTGTTAATACTTATGAAAATTATAAGCCAAAAGTTATGACGGGTAATACTGGAATTGGAGATAAATCGAAAATAAAAAGTACATCTGCTAGGGGTGGTGGTTATGGAGGTGGTGGTGGTTATGGAGGTGGAGGTGGAGGTGGAGGGGGAGGGGGAGGATGTGGAGGTGGTGGTGGATGTGGTGGTGGGGGAGGGTGTGGAGGTGGAGGATGTTGATGGATGAAAGTTGTCATTTTCTTCGTTTCTTTTGTGTTTATGAATAACGTTGGGGAAGAAGTTTACATAACTAGTGTTTGGGGTTTGTGATTTTCAAATAAGGATTGTGTGATGGTAAAATTAAAAAATAAATAAATAAATATGTTTATTAAAAGTAATTAATTTATTTGTTCAAATAGCATGAAATTAAATTAAAATTCTCATAATTCCATACCGTAATTTAACATTATTTTTAAATTTATATACTAATGGTATATTTTAAGATTAAAAATATGCTTATTGCTCTTAAGATACTAAAAGTGAATGAAAATTATTAAAAATTAAAATTCAGCGAATAAAAAAGTAAATTAATTAAAATTCATAATTTTCACTTTATTTTTATGTTATTATCTTTATAAATATTTTTATTAGATTAGATATGGTGAATAACTTTATACAACAAATTTTTATGTTTTATTTTTAATTTTATTATTTAAAAAAAACAATATTTTACAAACAATATAAATTTAACAAAATATGATAAATATAAATTAATTTAATATTACTCCAAATAGTATACTAAATATTACTTTTAATATATTAGATAGATGTTCAATTATCTAACTTTATAAATATTTAGTCTTTACACCGCATTTAATTAAAAAGTTAAATAAAAAAATAAAATTGAATTAAACTACTATAAAATTTTAAAAGACACCGAGTTAGTTTTAAACTTTGATACCAAATATGAATATGTTAAGCAAATTTATATTTAAATATTTATGGATTTAACGCGTCTGGATGAGATTTTATTGGCGGATCACTTGAAAATTTTTTTATAAAGAATTTAATACATCATTTTTAGTCTTACAAAATTAAAGTATGATAATTTATATTTAAATTAAATTATATCTACATTATTTATTATATCTAATCTAATAAAAATATTTATCATAATAAATATATTTTAAAAATAATTATATAAAATTAAATAAGTTCAAATTTAAAAATTTTAATTTTACTAATATAATAGAAGAACAAAGTTAATATTTTTCATTTATATAAACCAAAATTACTCCACCTAAATAAAACCACACTCCCTCCACTAAAACCACTCTAATTTCCCACTCAAATAATAAGCTAGACATTTCAAGAATTTACATCCTTCAATTTATCTCAATAATAATTATTATTTTAAATAATATTCAAGATTTATATCTAAGTCTAAATCATTATAGTTTCTATTAGGAATAGAGGAGACAGAATAGCACCAACCAGAGTAGAAACAGAACAACAAAGTATGGAAAGTAGAAAGAGACATAAGATATTTAACGTGGTTCGGCAAAATAGAAATTCCTTCCAAAAACCAAAATAGAAATTCCTTCCAAAAAAGGATTCCTAGTAAATCAAGTAATTTAGGATTCCTTATGATTCAAGGCATCCTAACAAATCTCCACCTTGACTTGAATCACCTCAACTTTTCTGAATCTTCTTTCTTTGATCACTATCAATTATATCTTCACCTTGACCCATAAACAAACTTCGAATTGTCTTCCTCTTCCTTGTATCCCGTAAGAGAATCTTAACGATCACAAATTCCAATCAAGCTCAAACAATGCTTGAACTTGATTGTAGATAAGGACTTGGTCATCATATCAGCAGGATTGTTTTCAGTACCAATTTTCTGAACCGTAATATTACCTTCAGAAATCACATATCGAACAAAGTGGTACTTGACGTCTATGTGCTTAGTGCGTTCATGGAACATTTGATCCTTTGCTAGATGAATCGCACTCTGACTGTCACAATGGACTGCCGTCACCTTCAAATCTTCGCTGAGTTCACCAACCAATCCTCTCAACCAAATTGCTTCCTTTACAGCCTCAACCATGGCCATATACTCGGCCTCTGTTGTTGACAAAGCAACAGTCGCTTGTAAAGTAGCCTTCCAACTAATTGCACAACCTCCAAGAGTAAAGACATATCCAGTAATCGATCTTCTTTTGTCAAGATCACCGGCATAGTCCGAATCAACGTAACCAACAACATTCCCTTTGTCTTTACCAAACTCCAAGCAAACATGAGTAGTACCCTTCAAATATCAATATCCACTTCACAGCTTGCCAATGTTGTTTTCCAGGATTAGCCATGTAACGGCTAACTAAACTAACAGCATGTGCGATATCGGGACGAGTACACACCATTGCATACATGATACTACCAACAACATTAGAGTAGGGAACTTGTGACATATATTCTATGTCCTCATCAGTTTTTGGTGACAAATCAGCAGAAAGCTTAAAATGAGAAGCTAACGGAGTACTTACCGGTTTTGCATCTTTCATCCCAAAACGCTCAACAACTTTCTCTATGAAGCTTCTTTGAGTTAAGTAGAGTTTACCGGCAGCTCTATCTCGCTTGATCTCCATTCCTAAAATTTTCTTTGCTCCTCCTAGATCTTTCATCTCAAACTCACCATTCAACTGATTCTTCAAATTGTTGATCTCAGACTTATTCTTGGCAGCAATTAACATGTCATCGACATATAAGAGTAGATAGATATATGAATCATCAGATAACTTTTTGAAGTACACACAGCTATCAGAATGACTCCTTGTGAAACTATGCACCATCATAAACGAGTGGAACTTCTTGTACCATTGTCGAGGTGACTGCTTTAAGCCATATAATGACTTCTTGAGTAGACAAACATGGTCTTCTTTTCCTTCAACTTCAAAACCTTCTGGTTGAGACATGTATATGGTCTCTTCAAGTTCACCATGTAAAAACGCAGTCTTCACATCTAGTTGCTCTAACTCGAGATCATGAATAGCAACTAAACCAAGCAAAACACGAATAGAGCTATGTTTAACAACAGGTGAAAAAACATCGTTAAAATCAATACCTTGCACCTGACTATAGCCCTTTGCAACCAAACGTGCCTTGTATCTTGCTTTCTCGACCCCAGGTATGCCTTCCTTTTTCTTGTAGACTCATCTACATCCAACGATCTTCTTTTCAATATGAGACTTTACTAGTTCCCAAATTTTATTTTTATGAAGAGACTCCACCTCTTCTTGCATAGCCACCAACAACTTACCAGAATCATCACTCGAGACGGCTTCACTATATGTGACTGGGTCATCAGATCCTTCGATTTCATGTGCAGCGACACAAGCTATGGTAACATAATCATCAAATCTCGAAGGCATTCGTCTCTCTCTTAAGGGCCTTCCTCTGGCAATGATTTCAGTCTCTATCTCATTTGGCTTTTCATGATTTTCGGATGGAGACTCCACCCTAATACCTTGCATCTTTTTGTTCTCCTTCTCAGAACTCTCCACCTTAGTGTCAGAACTAACAGTTTCCTTATTTGGATGAAGCATGGTATTCTCATCAAAGATGCAATTTCTGCTAATTATGGATTTTGGTGTCTTTGGATCAGTAAGCCAAACTCTGTATCCCTTCACACCATTCAGATAACCCAAAAATATACCCTTCTTTGACCTAGGTTCTAACTTTCCATTGTTCGAATGAACATAGACAGGACATCCAAATATCCGCAATTCAGAATAATTAGCAGGTTTACCAGACCATACATCTTCAGGAGTCTTACACTCAATTGACGCGGATGGAGAACGATTCACCAAGTAACAAGCTGTCGCTGCAGCCTCTGCCCAAAAATCTTGTGTCAATCCAGAATTACTCAGCAGACAACGAACCTTTTCCAAAAGGGTTCTATTCATGCGTTCGGCTACGCCATTCTGTTGGGGTGTCCCACTAACTATGAGATGTCTCACTATGCCCTCTTTTTTGCAGAATAAATTAAATTCCCCACTATAGAACTCCAACCCATTATCTGTTCTCAAGCGCTTAACTTTCTTTCCAGTCTGCTTTTCAACCAATGCCTTCCAATCTCTGAAGGTCTCAAAAGCTTCAGACTTATTCTTCAAGAAATAGACCCAGACTTTTCTTGAAAAATCATCAATCAATGTCATCATGTAACTTGAACCACCTTTTGATGCAACACGTGATGGTCCCCAAAGATCAGAGTGAATATAATCCAACGTACCTTTAGTTTTGTGTATTCCAGTGCTGAAGCTGACTCGTTTGTGTTTGCCGAAGACACAATGCTCACAAAACTCCAAATTGGATATATTCCGATCACCCAAAAGACCCCTCTTACTCAGCATTGCCATGCCTTTCTGACTCATATGTCCAAGTCTCATATGCCACAACTTCGTAGTATCTGTTTCGCTTGTAGAAGAAACAGAGGCGGAACCCATAACAGTAGACCCCATCAGATAATACAGCCTACCAAATTTCTTCGCCTTCATAACTACCAGCACACCTTTACTAACCTTCAGAACTCCACCTTCACCAGTGAATTTGCAACCAGTATCATCTAAAGCAGATAATGAGATAAGGTTTTTCTTAATATCAGGAACATACCGAACGTCTACCAATGTTCTAATCACGCCGTCATGCATCCTAATCTTCACAGAACCAATACCAGAAACTTTACAAGGTTGGTCGTTGCCCATTAACACAACACCTCTTTCGGATTCCTCGAAAGAAGTGAACCATTCTCTTTGCCGGCAGATATGGAATGAGCACGCAGAATCAAGAATCCACCCTTGATCAGATCTAGTATTATCATCAATGACTATGTAGACATCACAGTCTTCATCCTTATCTTGCACAACACTGGCTTCTGGAGGTTTCTCTGATTGTTGACTATTTTCTTTATTCTTTTTCTGAAGAGTCCAACAATCCTTTTTGATGTGTCCTTTCTTCTTACAATAATGACAAACCACATACTTGGACTTTGATTTTGATCTAGAGCGATTTTTACCAGATTCTCTAGATTCGGGTCTTCCTCTAACCATTAAACCTTCAGCAGGATGATCTGCTCGGTTTTTGGACATCTGGTTATCAAATAACTCCTTCGAATAAAGTGCCGATTTGACGTCTTCCAACTTTAGAGAAGTATTACTATAGATCAACGTCTCTAAAGTTCTTGAAAGAAGGAGGTAGAGAATGAAGTAACATGAGGGCTTGATCTTCATCTTCATACTTGATGTCCATGTTAGATAGATCCATTACAATAGAAGAGAATTCATCAATATGAGACTTGATGGACGTACATTCTGCCATCGACAGGGTGTATAAACGATGCTTGGCAATCAATTTTGTAGTGAGATTCTTTGTGATATATAGAGCCTCCAATCTATCCCATAATCCTTTTGCAGTATTCTGATCGATAACCTCTCTCAGAGCCTCATTAGACAAACACAATTGGATCATGGATAATGCTCTCTCATCTATCTCCACCATCTTCTCTTCATCCCACGATTTGGGAAATTCTTCTTTCTTCAAAAGCGCCTTCTGCAATCCATGATGTGTCAGAATTGCTTTCATCTTGACTTTCCACATAGCGAAACTCATGTTTCGATCGAACTTCTCGATATCAAACTTTGTTGGATGATGCCATGACTAAACCCAACTTATGTTTGTTAGGAATAGAGGAGACAGAATAGCACCAACCAGAGTAGAAACAGAACAACAAAGTATGGAAAGTAGAAAGAGACACAAGATATTTAACGTGGTTCGGCAATGTGCCTACTCCACGAAGGAAGAGAATAACAATCCACTATAATGATCAAAGGGATTACAAGATATCACACAAAATAGCCACAAAAGGCTACACTCAAATCTCACAACCCAAGGCACCCAAACTAAAACCCTAACTCTCGAATGTGTTTCCCACACTCACAATGTGAAATTCTCTTTAGAACTGGATGCTTTCTTCTTTGTGAGACGCCTCTATTTATAGTGATCACAAAACCCACTTTCCTAATAGTTTCTTTCCAATAAGGAAAAGTAAACCATAACAATTGGAAAAAACAAATCTCCTCAAATTAGGAAAAACTAGCAAATAGGAAATAGATCCAAAAACCAAAATAGAAATTCCTTCCAAAAAAGGATTCCTAATAAATCAAGTAATTTAGGATTTCTTATGATTTAAGGCATCCTAACAGTTTCCAAGAAAATTACGTACAAGAATCCTCTTATTTCTTTATTGACAATTAAACTTTTATTAAAAAATTTATTGACATTTCAAACAACATATATTGATATGAAGTTTCCTTCTAATTTCCAAACAATTTAAATATACAGGTCAAACATTATCGATTGCGTAAATCATAATATGACAAGATTATCTCCAACTATATAAGACATTTGGAGATATACTACAAAGTTATTGTATTTTCTTTTGTGTTTTTTTTTTCTTCAAGAAATTAAAATAATCAATGGGTTGTTGTGGTAGCACAGGGAGATCCACCAGCGATCCTACTCAATCTGGTAGTGGTGGAATTGGAGATAAACCCAAAATAAAACGTAAATCTCGTGGCGGCGGTGCACGTTATGCGGGCGGTGGCGGTGGCGGCAGGGGCGGAGGATGTGGAGGTGGTGGGGGAGGATGTGGAGGTGGTGGCGGAGGATGTTAGAAGCGTGACAGTTGTCCTTACTCGTTTTCATTTTATGTGTATGAATAATGTTGGAGAGTAAAGTGATATATGAATTTGTAATACTTTATTTGTGAGATGGTAAAATGTTAAGAATGAAGTTATATTCATAATATATAAATTTAGAGTATAAATAAAAGATTTTACCATCCTTGGATGATTTCAAGAGAGAAGGTGTCGGTTGATGATGTTTGGCCGCCGCGGTAGTTTGTGATTTTTTCTTTTAATTTTTTTTAAAGATTAAAAATACAGTCAAATCCCTTTATAACTGTTATTTTTATAACAGTAATTTATTATAATAGCTAAATTTATTTCAGAACCGATTTTTTTAATGTTATTTTAATTTTCTATAACAGCAATTTGCCTATAACAACAACTGTAATTTAAATAGAACATTCTATAAAAAAAAATTCATTCTCTATAATGGCCTACTCAAATATAATACTTTTTTTTTTTAATAAAATGATATAAAAATTTAAAATTTAAATAACTATCGTAATTACTCTCAACAAATTAATGTTTAATAAATAAATATGATGAAGGAAAAGATTCTATAAGCAATAATAATAAATATGATTGAATTTAAAAGGATTCATAATTATAAATAATTAATGAAAATAATTTGAGACATTAAAACTTAGATCATCACTAATCATTGATTGAGTCTTTCATCTCACAAAAGAAACTCTGCATGGTCTCTCCATAATCTGATAAAAGAGACTCCGGATGATCTCTCTGCATTGGATTGTCATTTCCTTCAAGGGAAGAGCCATTTGCTACCTTTTATTGAAAGTTTTGACTAAAATTTTCGTTAATTCAAGCTCTATATTGCTAGTAAGAGATTGGACTCTTCCAAACAAACTATCATTAAAGATTTTTTCCATTATATTTGAATAAATTTAACTTTAAGAAGTTCTAAATTATGCAATTTTATTTAGAGTTTATTTTGTTTCAAAATAGAAATTATTATTAGTTGATAATAACCAAGTGAGATCTATGACCGTCATATGACCGTTATATGCGAATAACAGTCATTCACTATAACAGCAAAAAAAATTGTGCCATTATAGAGGGGTTTGACTGTAATAAGTTATGTAATTTATAAAAAAATTATGTTAAATAATTTAAATTTGTAGTTCAAAATAATAATCAAATTATATTTATTTACGTAATAGAGTAAAATAAAATTGTAATATTTATTTAAAGTTTTTTTTTTGAAAAATAATATAAATTAAATATATTTATTAAATTAAAAATTAAAATTAAAATAAATTTATTTTTATTTTAATATTAAAATAATATTATTTAGTAGTGAACGTTTATTATATTATGTTCAAAATTTACTATCCTTCAAAACTATATTGATATTAAATTTTTAATTAATTATTAAATAATAGTATTTAAATTTATCGATAGATTAAATATTTAATATTAATTTTTAGATTAATTGTAATTAAATGAGAAATCCTCTATGGACTCATAAAATAACATTCTAATAAATAAAAATAAAAACACAGCTAGAGACATATTTATTAGAAGTAGATATCAATCCATATTCCACTTTTTTTTTTTTTTTTTAAAATTTTTTTCACAGTTTCAAATAATAACTGATGGGCTGTTGTGAGAGCAAAACCAGATCGTCGACGGTTTCCGTGCCTCGGTCAGCAGTGGCGGCTCGGTCTGATACTAAAAAGTCCAACGGTAATGAAAATGGTAAATCGAAGAGAAAGGTTAAAGCGGGGTATAATCAACGTTATCCAATGGGAGGAGCTGGAGTTGTCGGCGGCGCTGGTTTCGTTTTTGTTGGTTGTGATAGTGGTGGTGGAGGTGGCGGCGGAGGTTGTGGCGGCGGCTGTTGATGCTTGATATTAATTTTTATTTATTTATTTATTTTAAATTGGAAACGACGAGGCTGTATTTTGAAAACAAATAATAATAATAATATATTAAATTTTATTTTATCTTTCGTTCTAATTAATTGTATATTAAAAAAGAGTTTAAAATTAATGAAAAAGAGTTTAAAATTAATTAATTAAAAAAATAAATTTTTCAAATTTTGTTTTTTATTTTTAAATTTAAATAAAATTCCCTTATAAGTTTTTAAAGTAATATAAAATCACATTTTATTGGTCTTTTACTCGATTTAATAAATAGCGGTAGCAACTTGTTTGTGGTTGGAGTTAATAAAAATACATAAATGTACGTATTTATAATTATCTAAAATATTAAAAATCATTTTATAATATTTAGGTGAACGGTGTGGATAACATATTTATTGAAGTAGATAGCAATCCAATTCAAACTTGTGTTTTTTCATTCCAATAATTCATGGGTTGTTGTGAGAGCAAAACCAGATTGTCGACGGCTTCCGTGCCGCCGCCGGCGATGGCGGTCCAGTCCTTGACTAAAAAGCCTTATAGTGGTGTTGAAGATGATAAGTCGAAGGGAAAAGTTAAACCGGGTTATCGAAGGAGAGGACCTGGAGGTGGTGGCGGCGCTGGTTATTATGGCGGCGGTTGTGGTGGAGGAGGTGGCGGCGGAGGTTGCGGAGGAGGTGGCGGTGGCGGTTGACGCGTGTTGTATATATATATTTTTAAAATATTGTAATAATATAAATGTTAGTATATTAAATTCAATGATTAGAATAAAATTTTATATATTAAACTTCATTTTATCTTTTATTCTAATTAGTATATTAAATTTAATGATAAATTAAATATTAATAAGTCAAAATTTATTTATTAATATTAATTTTTTATAAAGAATTTTAAATATAATTTTTTTTATTAATTTGATAAATATTCTTAAATATAATTTATAAAAATTTATAGTAAAAAGTTTAAAATTATTTAATTTAAAAATTAAAATTTCAATTTTTTTTAATTTTTAGATAATAGATGTAATAATATTTTATTAATCTTTACTTATTTAATAATAGAGGTCGAACTTAATGAATTTTATATTTTATTTTTAAATTTTATAACCTCAATTTATGTATATGTATATGTTTTAAAATTTTCTTAATATCTAAATTTATGTTTTAATATAAAATTAATTTATTTTAAGGAATGATGTGCAATTATATATAGGAGGAATATTCTTCAATTTTAATTTTAAAAATACCAACATTTTAAAATTAGATTGTGGATTAATTTAAGGAAAAAACAACACGCTAATAAAATAACACGCTAATAAAATAACACGCTAATAATGTGATAAATAGTTCCTTTTAATTTTATTTTTATTACTTGGTGTTGTGTGTTTGTTGTGGTCTTCCACTTCTCCTTCACATATTTTGCATGAATTGTAGTGGACTTCCACGTTTTAAATAAATAAAATTGTTAGGTAATAGTCCTTTTAATGTGATAAAATTATTAACAACAAATAACTCAAGAAAAATCTTAACATAGATATTCTAATAGGAGAATTCCATTTATGTCTTTTTATAACTTTATGAAAATAATTTTTAAATTTGTATTTTTTTTCAAATTTATATTTTAAAAATAGTCCGGTGAAGACAGTAAATAACTATTTTTAAAAATCAAATTTGGAATGAAACAAAAATATAAATCGAAATTTTTAAAATTAATTTTCAAATTTTAAATTTTATTTGAATTATTTTATATAATTTTCCTTATTATAATTCATAAGTCCCTATTTCTATAATTTCCACTATCAATACATTAGAAGACTTGCCCAACATCGATGTATATTCATAGTCAATATATCTAAATTTTTGGGCCATGTAAATGATATGTTAAATCATATCATAAGATCAATTTGTGGTTATAACTATAAGAGAAACACAATTGCAGACATGTATCAAAATCAATTTTTAAAAATCAAAATAATCCATGGGTTGTTGTGTTAGCACTGCTAGGCCTTCCACACCTACGGCCACTGACACTGGTGGCAGAGACTACGCTGGAGGTGGCGGCGACTGTGGTGGAGATGGAGGTGGCTGTGGCGGAGGATGTGGAGGAGGCTGTGGAGGATGATACATGGAATGGAAGTTGTTGTCCATAGCCATGCTTATGTTTAAGATTGTTTGTAACAATCGGTTAATAATTTGTCAGTTGAATAATGTTGTTATTGTTGCACTTACAAATTTATAAATTTGTATTTTGTTATTTATAAATATAGTTTATATTATCATTTACTTATTATTGTGGAATAATTATTTTTTAGGTAAAATGGGTAGTTTTGATTTGATTTTGTATTTTTGGTTATTTTGGATTTGATAATAATAAATATATTACAAAAGCTAGATGGACGGAAAAATAACATTGATAAAAGAATATTTAAATTCAGTCAAAAATAGTTTGGTAGTAAAATTCATTTGGTTGGAACGGTTTTAAACTTATAAAATAATATTGAATATCAATAGTAAAAAATTACTAAATAAAGAAAAATAACGGTTTTCAAACGTCAGTACAATAAAATAACTGTTCACTGAAAAACCAAGGAAGAAGTTATGATTGTTTCTTATTGAGTGTAGTTGAATTCAAAATTTTTATACATACTAGGGAAATATCCTTTGTGTCCTATACATTAGGGTTCTATATAAGCATACTCAAGTTGAATATCATCAAGTCCGATTTAATTTGTCGTAAAATTTAAATTGAGTTCGAATTTAGTATGAAAATTCAATATCTAATTTTTTAATAACTATTTTAATTTAAATAAATTTATTTTACTTTTTATTCTTGATAAAATAATTATTAAAAAAATTAGAATTATTAAAACATAATTATATTGAACTGAAATATATCTATAAATATCTACAAATAAAAACACACTAGTCTAATGAAGAGTATTACTAAATTATAAATTAAAAGAATATATTTTACTTCAAATTAATTTCGAGCTTTCTGTTGATTTTACCCTAACAAATTTGGTTAATTTTATATGGGGTTTGGTTAGTGTGTGGGAATAAAATTTAAAAGATTATTTATTCCATCACATAAATAAACTAAAATTAACTTCCACAACAATTACCTAGCAAGCTCCATTCATAAGCCTTCTCATTTCTCTCCTATACTAAACTCCTTATTTGAAACAATCAATTCAAAAATCCATTGACATTTCCTACTCCAAACAACAAATAAATATAACATGATGTTTCTTGAAAATTCCAAAATTAATAAACTATTCAAATATCCAAAGTTCTTACCAACAACAAATTATAAATCATTTAAATATTAAAGTCAACTACATTAGTAATTGTCTATAAATGAATAATATCTTCTCAAGCTATATATATAAGAGTAACACATTGTATTACTTCAAAACAAAGTTGTTTGCTTTAATAGTTTTTGTCAATTAAGTGCAAATAATCTTCATGGGTTGTTGTGGTAGCACAAGGAGACCAACCAAATCGGAGACGGCTTCCGTGCCGCCAATTTCGGGTCCGGTTAATATTTCCGGGTCGGGTAAAACGTATAGTAGTGGAGTTGATGATAAAACGAAAATAAAAAAGGGTGGTACTAGAATTGGAGATAAGCCGAAGAAAAAGAAGGTGTCGACTAATCGGAGATGGGGTGGAGGAGGTGGAGGAGGAGGTGGTGGTTGTGGAGGTGGATGCGGTGGTGGTTGCGGTGGAGGAGGGTGATTCTAGAGGTGGATGGGGTGTATATTTTTACTATAAGTTTGAGAAATAAATACACATATGATAAGCTTTGTCATTTTATCTTTTATTTTTATTTTCAGTGATATTTATAAGGTTGTGGGTATTTCGACTTATGTATATTAATCCTAATAAATTTGTATGTATTTAGATTTTTTTAAATTTTATTTAAAAATAATATATTAGTGCTCATTAAATTTATTTATTTATTTTTTAAAAATAAATTATTATGTTTTATGATTTAATCCAAAATTTTAGTTAACTATTTAATTAAAAATGATTTTATTTAAATAAAAAAAATAAATTTCAAATGAAATTGGATAGAAGTCCTCTAAATTGTGATGTTTAATTTAAACATTTAAATAGGACTTTGAATTATGAAAGACATGAAAACGATTATTCTTTCAAATTTTCTATTTTAATATTTACGTGAACGATTGCATAAAAGAGAGAAATGGGGTTGACAAAAAAAAAAGTATAACAGAAATCTTATAAAATTTAATTTGGAAATCATTCGGAATAGTAATGCCCCATAATACATTACAATTCCAACAATTATTATAATTTATAAAGTGTATTTTTTATTTCATTTACTTGTTGATTATAATTATTTAAATTAAGCATAATTTTATATATTAAATACGAGAGCTATAAAATTAACGTATCAAATATGTAATTAAATATTATAAATTTAATAAAATATTTTTTAAAATAATTATTTAAAAAATTGTATTTTAAATTCTCGAGTAGTATTTTGTATATATGAATTTTTAATATTAAATTTTTATAATACTATTATTTAATGTTTTAAGTAATATATACACAAATGCAATTTAAAATAACATTACTTAAATCGTTACTTCAAAATTATTCCCATATTATTTCAAAACTATCCAAAAAACTATCCAAATAACAGTATGTTTAATATTAATCAATGAAATTACATCATTTGAATAGCTTAAAACCTTAAGCTATAATATTTGTGGTGCTGATTCAAACTTTGAAGGTACAGTCTTGACACAGGAAAAAAAAATCTCTTTAACTACACGGTTTGACAAAAAAAAAATCTCGTAATATTTACTTATCACTAGATTATATTTAAATGTACATTTATACTTTATTTTTATTACACGTTTTCATTGTATTTCATGATTATTTGGTCAATAATGTCTTTAAAATGTCATTATTTGGCATTGGAAATATTGGCCTTAATCCGCTAGGAATACAGTATTCCAACACAGTTTTAGCGAAGATAAAAATAGTTTTTCTGGGGTGGATTGCTTTTACATTGTAAACTTGGACTTTTATAAAGTTTAGGACTGTTCATATGTCGGATTCAGATTAAATTTGAACCGATCCGTTTGACTCGAAATAAAAAATTGATGCTAAAAAAGGGTTCAATTAAATCCTTTAATATTTAAAATTGCTTTCAAGTCAAGTCGGACGGAGTTTGAACAATAATAAAAAAATTTAAAACTATATAAATATATTTTCAATTATTGATTTAGAATGATGCTATTGATCATAATACCGATTATATAATTTAAAATAAATATATTAAATATTTAATTATTTATAAAAAATTCAAAAAATAAATAATAAAATATTGTGGAACAGAGGATCCAGTTTATATAAAAATTCAACTATTTTTAAAATTATGGGGCGATACATCCAACTCTATTATTGAATCCGAGCTAATCTGAACCTTATAAACCCTACGAATAGATATAAGATACTTCAGCTATCATACCGGCTTTGACCACCCGTAAGGCCAACTCCAACTCACCCTATCCTCAATCCTCAAATTAGAGAATGAAATTTGTATTTTAAAATAAAATATTCTCTCTTTCCTTAAATCTATTCCAACCTATATCTTCCTTATGTTGGGGAAGGGATTACAAAATAAATATTTTAATTATATTTTATTAATTATATTTTTTTATATAATTATATAATATTATTAAATAATTATTCATATTAATATTTAAATAATCAATTTATTTTATATTTATATTATAAAATTTAAAATTAAATACAATAAAACAATAGAAAAAGGGGATTGTTAAATACCACAGCAAATTTATTAATACCGCATCTACTATTTCAATTTTAACTTTTTTTTTTTTTTTATTTCTTCATTCATAAGAGGATCTCATCTTATGTTTTTTCTCCACAACCTCATCTCCAAATTTTATTATTTTTTTTGTTTTTCTTTAACTATTGATATTTTTATATTCGCAATTATCATTTATTGTCAAAATCGAAACAAAAACTATTTCCATCAATATCTTCCATGATTGTATAATTGAAAAAAAAAATGAACGAGTTGAGAAGATGAAAAGAAAACAGATTGAATCAGTTGGGAAAATGAAATAAAGAGTTCCATTTAAACTGAAAAACCATATTTTTTTAAAACAAAAATTACTCTCATCAATGTCTTCTATGATGGTATAATTGGAAAATAAATTAAAAAAATTGAATGAGTTGAGATGATGAAAAGAAAACAGATTGAGCTGAGATGATGAAAAGAAAACAGATTGAATCAGTTGAGAGAATGAAATAAAGGGTTTCATTCAAACTAAAAATCTATATTTTTTTAAACAAAAATTACTCTCATCAATGTCCCGATAATGAAATAAAGAGTTTCTTTCAAACTAAAACACTATATATTTTTATTTTTAATTATGGTAAGGGCATAAATTGAAAATAAATGCGGTAATAATCAATTTGCTTGCGGTATTTATCACTTTTGTAGAAAAATATCATTTGAAAGAAGTATATATATATATATATATATAATATTCTACTATTGAACCTATTTTAGACATATAAAATTGTTAATATAGTAAAGTGGAAGAATTGTATTTTATAATAAAAGATCAAATCAAGACTTTACTAATATTAGAAGAAATGGTAGTTTAAACATTTATACGTTATTTTATTAATTTGTAATTGTAACTTTAAATAAATTTATATATATATTTTAGATATTTATATTGTACTAGTAGTTCTATGAATATATTCAAGTTTATATATTTTAATCAATTTTTTTCAAAGTATATTTTTACTTAAAATTTTAATTTATTATTATTCAAATAATATTTCTATTATTTATATCAATAATTAATCATTTTAATTTTTTAAATTATATATCTCAGTATTGAATTTCTATTTTTTATTATTTAATAAATTAATTTTTATTTTTATAATATTTATTTTATAAAATTAGTTATAAATCAAATAATATATATATAGGGTTATTTCAAAAAACACTCTATTTTTTCAAATGTTTTACTTTGAACATCCGGTTTTGAAAAGTTTTGGAAAACCACCTTAAAATCAAAATCACTAGTGGTTTTGGTATTTTTGTGAGCGGTTTTGGTGTTATATGAGTGATTTTGAAATTCTATATGTTTTAATTTGGAGATTCGGAAATTCCCTAAAATCAAAATTACTCATACAATACCAAAATCGCTCACAAAAATACCAAAACCACTAGTATTTTTGATTTTGGAGTTGGTTTTCAAAACTTTTCAAAATCGAGTGCTCAAAGTGAAACGTTTGGAAAAATGGAGTGTTTTTAGAAATAACTCTATATATATAAATTGATTTGATAGAAAATGCAATTAATAGAAATTGAGTGTTGTATTTATAATTTCAAAAGTTAAAAAGTAAGAATAGGGAGGGGTCAAAATATAACTCTATTAATAAGGAAAGACTTAAGAAAAAAGTCATTCTTTCTCATTATTTTTTAAAAATTGAAATAGGGAGTTGCGTTGGAATGAAAAATATAATCTCTCTCTTTATGTTAAGGATTGGAAATGAGGGATGGAGAAGGCTTAATAAAGTGGTCATTTATGTTAATGAGGTCCTAATCCTTTCTGGACCTAATTAACTCTATGGCCCATAACTACTTTAAATTTTGTTTACTAGACCCACTACAAACATTTATTTAATTTATTATTCATCATTATTATATTTTATTATTTACAAATAAATATATAAGATGGTAACGTTCACTTATATAATTTAAGTGATCAAATATTATTTTATTCAGATATTACTACTACAGATTTGATTTTTTTATTTATTATTATTTTAAATAGATTTTAAATTAAGATTTTTCTGATTTTTAATTGTTTGCCAAAAAGACACAGAATCTCCTCGTGGTAAGCGTTTTGATTGAATTAGAATCAATGCTGTCGTCCATGGTCTGACAACGGGACCAAATTTGAAAACTTAAACCCACGTGTCGAATTTCAATTCGCCCTTAGCGGGTCCCGCGTTATTTTCTTAATATATAAATACAACCAATCAAATTCTCCACCGGATCCACGTCCCCAGATCTCTCACCAATAAGCCATCTACCAATCCCCCGCCTCCCTCTTGTTTGTTTCCCGAGAAAAACTCATCGCCACAAAAATTTTCCCGGAAAATTATCCCAATAGAGGGAAAAAAAATCTCCAGTGCTGTCAAGAACAGCCTTCTAGCTTCTTCGATACTCTTGCTAGCCACTTTAAGAAAGCTTTTCTTCTGTCAAGCATGATGCATCTATTGGATCCAGTTCAGCTACTCTAATACTCTGCTTTGCTCTTTGAAAGGCTGGATACTGTTTGTTTCTCGAGAAAATTCGGTTTTCTTTTTGAATTTTTCTTCGGAGATGTTTCGATTTTTCACTTGCTCAGTCGCTTTATTTGTCTGAAGTCGTTATCAGTCAAATTGACTTCAGATTCTAGTGAAGGAAAAAAGAATTAAGTAGAAGAGTGTATCGAAATGTCTACACTTCGTCGGCGGAAACAGAACGACGATACGAAACCAGTGGAGAATAACATTAATGGTGATGAAGATAACAAGAAGAAGAAAGCGATTGATGAAGAAGAGGAAGAGAAGAAGAGGACTGCTAAGAGGCCGAAGTGGTCTTGTGTGGACACGTGTTGCTGGTTGATCGGGTGCATTTGTGTGACGTGGTGGTTGCTGTTGTTCCTATACAATGCAATGCCACGGTCGCTGAACCAGTATGTGACGGAGGCGATAACAGGACCTGCACCTGATCCACCTGGAGTGAAGCTCAGGAAGGAAGGACTGAGGGCCAAGCATCCGGTGGTGTTTGTGCCGGGAATTGTGACTGGTGGGTTGGAGCTGTGGGAAGGGAAACAGTGTGCTGAGGGGCTGTTTAGGAAAAGGTTGTGGGGTGGCACTTTTGGGGAAGTCTATAAGAGGTAATTTTTTGTTGATATTTGAAATGATGATTGTTTGATTTTTGATGTGAATGTTTGGTTCTTGTGAGCGATTATGCATTGGTTGTTGTTTGTGGGTGGTTTAGAGGTTTGGGTTTTTTGATTTGGTTCAAATTTGAGAAATTGATAGTGTCATTAATGCGTAATATGACATGGTTTGAATGTTTTAGATTCCAGTTTATGGGGATTTACGTTGTGGTAGATGACATCTTTTTGGGGTCCATGAACGAGTATGTGAATAGAAATAGATCTACCTTGTGACAATTTCGAGAATTTTGGAGATCGTAATGTTGATGAGAAATGATCTAAGTTAGTTTCAAAAAAAAAAAAAAAGAGTATATGAGGTAGTGATTTGGTTATGGAATTGAAGATCATGGACTAAAAATATTTTCCTTCCTAACAATTGAGTGTGGGATTTTTTATATGATCAATGAAATGGTTCATTTACATGAGGTTTGATTTGAAGATGTAAAATTATTACTTTGTTGGATTCAATTAAACTTGAAAATTTTCCCTTTTCTATTTTAAGTACAAGATGTGGCATAGATACCTTTTTTATTTTATTTTATTATTATTATTATTTTTTTAAACTATGTTTGTATAATTATTGAAGAGCAATTTGACCATTCTGGTATCATTTTCTGGCATTACCTTTAGATGATCATTGGCTTAAAAGGCCAAACTTGTTCTGAATAGCAAACATGTGTAGAGATGGGAAGCTATTATTTTTGTATCTTAATGAAGACTTTTCTATTGGATTTCCCTTTTTGGTTTGAGTTGGTGTGGAGTAATTTTGCTTTCCTATAATCAAACGTCAGTAGCCATTTATTAGTGAAGGACTTTTGACTCTTTCTTTACCATTTAGGGATAATGAATGAAAAGAGGTTTAGAAGACGAAGTTTGAATTATTTTAGCAAATATATGTTGTAGGAATTCGGAGACCAATTATAATTTAACTTTCCATTTTTGGTTTTATTTGTTGCCTGTAGTAAGGTGTTTTATCTTAAACAACTTTCTGTTGAGTCAGTAATACATTTGTCAGATTGAAAATGTTACTAACCCTAGGTTTTCAATTCAATGAATAGTGAACTTAACTTTTTGCTAATTATTTCAGAAGTTTTATAGTTTGCTGCGTTCTTCTAATTGTTGGCCTCTGTTCACAAAACATTGATATGAACTGTCTTAGTATTTTGTTGGCTTTCCAAGCACTCATATTGATGGCTTCCATATAATAATATATGCAATTTTTCTGCAGACCTCTGTGCTGGGTTGAGCACATGTCACTAGACAATGAAACCGGGTTGGACCCTTCTGGTATAAGAGTCAGACCTGTTTCTGGACTTGTAGCTGCGGATTACTTTGCTCCAGGTTACTTTGTTTGGGCTGTTCTGATCGCTAACTTGGCGCGCATTGGTTATGAGGAGAAAACCATGTACATGGCTGCATATGATTGGAGAATCTCATTCCAAAACACTGAGGTAAGCAACTTGAGCTTGTTGCTGAGATTGAGTTATGCCTGTCAATTCCATTATGTTCTTCCCTTAATCTGTTATTATTTTCCTATTCGAATCAATTAGGTGAGGGACCAATCACTCAGTCGCATAAAAAGTAGCATAGAATTGATGGTAGCTACCAATGGTGGAAACAAGGCAGTTATCATTCCACATTCTATGGGTGTTCTGTACTTCCAACATTTCATGAAATGGGTTGAGACACCAGCTCCTATGGGTGGTGGCGGTGGACCTGATTGGTGTGCTAAGCATATAAAGGCAATTATGAACATTGGTGGACCATTTTTAGGTGTTCCAAAAGCTGTGACCGGGCTTTTCTCTGCTGAAGCTAAAGATATTGCAGTTGCCAGGTACAGATCCGCATCCATTCAGCTGAAACCATTAGGTCCATTGTGTGTTATACAATATTATTATTGAATACTTCTTCACTTGCATTTCGAACTTTTTGATTCTCCAAGAAAAGTTTAAGTTGTCTATTGGAATACTTAAAAATCGTTGACCAGTTGACCAAGTGAGGAATTATTCGCTCAAAATGCAGGGCCATAGCTCCAGGTTTTCTGGATAATGATATATTCCGCCTTCAAACTCTTCAATATGTAATGATGATGACAAGAACATGGGATTCAACCATGTCAATGATACCAAAAGGTGGAGACACTATATGGGGCGGTGTGGATTGGTCTCCAGAGGAAACCTGTCCTCTTAGAAAAAAAGCAAGGAAAAATGAAACACATGAGAGTAGAGATGAGACTGAAAACAAGGTTTCTCAAACAAAGCATGTGAATTACGGTAGGCTCATATCATTTGGGAAAGATGTAGCTGAAGCTCCTTCATCTGAAATTGACAGGATTGATTTCAGAGTAAGAAAATTTTGAACTTCTAAGTTCCTTACTCAATACCTACCAGACAAGACGTTTACATTTTCTTCTGTCACTGTATTGTGCAGGATGCTGTTAAGGGTAACAACGCAGCGAATACCTGCAGAGATGTGTGGACAGAATATCATGAAATGGGAATTGGAGGAATCAAAGCTGTAACAGAATTCAAAACATACACTGCTGGATCAATTCTGGATCTGCTGCAATTCGTTGCTCCGAAAATGATGGCCCGTGGTAGCCAACATTTCTCATATGGTATAGCTGACAACTTAGACGACCCAAAATACCAACACTACAGATACTGGTCGAATCCCTTGGAAACAAAGTAAACATACTTCATTGTCACCTATATTCGCAGCATCTCTATAATACTAAACATTCTGATCCTTAAATTGCTTTGCAGGTTACCTAATGCACCAGACATGGAAATCTTTTCACTCTATGGAGTTGGAATACCAACAGAGCGAGCCTACGTTTACAAGCTATCTCAATCAAATGAATGCTACATTCCATTCCAAATCGACACTTCAGTTAAAGATGAAAGCGAAGATAGCTGTTTAAGCGATGGAGTGTATTCCAGTGATGGAGATGAGACTGTGCCTGTTCTAAGTGCTGGATATATGTGTGCTAAAGGTTGGCGCGGAAAAACCAGATTCAATCCATCAGGAATCAGAACTTATAACAGAGAATATGATCATTCCCCTCCAGCTAATCTCCTGGAGGGCCGCGGCACTCAGAGTGGCGCTCACGTTGATATCATGGGGAATTTCGCATTGATAGAAGATGTCATTAGAGTCGCTGCAGGTGCTTCTGGTGAAGACCTGGGCGGTGATCAAGTTTATTCTGATATCTTTAAGTGGGCAGATAAGATTAAGCTGAAGTTATAATCATCAGGTATAAACTTTTATCATTTATAATAGTTTTATTTTAGTGTTTCTTTCTAACATATCGCACTGGGGTTGTGACTTTGTCCTGTCTGGATAGGGTGATTTTTGCTTTTTAAACCTGGGAGGCCTTTTCATATAGATTTTCTAACCTTCCAAAAAAGAGAAAAACAGACATTTAGTTTTTTCGAAATGAGTTTATACCGAAATGAGTTTATACAGAATAACTTTTCTGGTGATTGGAGAGAAGTAAAACTTATTTTTAAATTAAATGCTATATAAAATAGTTTTTGATTTTTGACTTTCAATTATAAAAGAGAAGTAAAAACCATTTTTAAATGAAATACTTTTGAAAGATTATAAATTTATCGCTCATTTGTCCAAACACCCTTCAGGCAGACCGCCTTCTACTTCTTTTCTTCTATAGTTAGAAAATGAAAGTAAAGCTAATCTCAAATAGCTCTTTTAACTTTCGTGCTATGTTTATGAATTTATTCGTTGAGTATATTTGGAATTGCTTCTACTTTTAAATGTAGAATAAAAGAAGAAGTCATTGAAGTTAATACTTCCGACTTCATCTGGAAGTGCTTCTGGAGTTAATCTCACCTGTAACAGCTTTCAGCTTTTAAAAGTCAGAAGTTAAAAGTTAGTTTAACCCAGCAGCCACATTGAATCAAATGCATCACAGTTGTGTGAAGCTGTCTAGAATGATCACTAGCTCGTTGTCCAGTTCATAATCTATCAAACTGACTCTGTTCACTTTGGTTTCTTGACAGATAAGTTACCCATTTATAAGGATCACATCCTGGAAAATCTTACTTGCAACACAAGAAATGGATCTGTAAGTGCATGTCTGAAACTAAGCTTCCTCTTGTAAGGATTCTCCGGCGACGGAAACAGAACTCGTCTCAGGTAATCCGAATTCTTCCTGTTGGAAGAAATTAAATTTTGTGGGAAAAAAAAAAAAAATGCTCATGTAGAACATATGTGGTCCTGTTGTATGATTTTTATAAACTCACAACTCAGAAGTTTAGTGTGTTATAAAAATATTCAATTATATGCTATTTATTATGTAGTATGTAGTGATGTATTTTTATAGGCCAAAATATGAAGATGATCTATTCAATAACAATATTGAGAACTTATAGTTTAAACTTTCCATTTTTGATTATGTATAGAATTTGAAAAATGCATTATGAGTTTCCTTTTAACACATTTGGCAACTTTGGATTAAGAAGACTACTTTTGTCTATAAAAGTGTTATTATTCAAACTTATTTAACCAAAAACAATAAGCTCTACTTTATTTGCCAAATTTAATAAGTGCATAGTTTTGAAGAGGGAAGTTTGAATTGCACTTTTTGTATTTATATGGTAATTTTGTATATGATAAAGTTTTGGTTATTCATATTGGGTAATTTTGAAATTATTTAAATTTATTATATAACAAATTTAAAATTTTGAACTATATAATTATTTTTATTCTTAATATTTAATAATTTTAAATTAAATTTAATTGTATTAAATAGTAAAAGAATATTAATAAAATAAATAGTGAAAATTCTTCAAATGAGTTTTTTAAAGTTCAAAATACAATTATAGGTCTACTTTTAAAAGTGTAGTTTCCACTCTATAAATCAAGTTTCTTAAAATACCCCTTAATCTTTACGATTCACAGATATCGTGAGAGAATGGTCCAGTGAAACTCAAATTTTAGTTTTGCAAATTTCATAATAGTGACCTATAATTATATAATAAACTTTTTATGGCCGATAATTTTTTTTTTTTCAAATAAATATTGTAATAATTGATGAGTGATTATTAATAAAAAATTTATTTCTTTAAAAAATAATAATTTTCTATAATTTTAAAAATAATTAATAATTTAAACTAAATTTTCAAAAAGTTAGATTAATATTGATAAAAAAAACATGTATGCTAGGAGGTGATTTCCATCTTCAAATTAAAAATTGAAAAAAATAAATCAATTTGAAATGACTTGCTTGATTCCAATTCAAACGTTCTTTTTCTTAAAAAAAAAAAAATCAATTAAAATATAAAAGTTCTTAAACAATCAATAAAGGATTTTACAAGTATTAATATATTATTTTATATTTATTTCTATAATTAAAAAAAAAAAAAACAAACAATGAACCTTACATGCGCCATCACACACCCAACCAAATCCTTTCCTTACATATTTCTTCTCCTCCTCTTCTCTCTCCCTTTTTTCCTTCAAAATTTTAATTTCTTGCTCGACGACTCCTCCTCGCTGGATCACACCAACACCTCTCTCTCTTTCTCTCTCTATTTTCCCTCTCTAACTCTGCCCGCTCGTGATCAACTCACGTGATCGCTCACTTCCCGTAGACCATACATACCCTAACTCATTGACTCAAATCGCCATAGCTGCTGACTCTCCAACTCAGCACCATCTTCGTGGATTCGACTCATTAATCCCCATTCTAAGGTAAAACCAATCAAACCCTTTTCTTCCTTCTCCAATTATTGAATTCCCTTATTTGCAATTTCGCGTTTCATGCTTTCTAATTCGTGCTTTGGTTATATCAATTGATTAAAAAATTAAAAAAATTAGGGTTTCTTTTCGGGTTTTGTAGTCGGTGGTTTGTGTTCAATGTTGTAGCTTTGGTGCTGAGTTCGTGTTTTGACGATTGTTTTGTGGTGTTGTGTTATTTGGGTGATGAGAAATAGATGTGTTTTTGTTAGGGTTGGAGTTTTATTTCTTTGATGGTTTGGATTAATTGTGAGTAGTGATTGTTGGGTTTGTGGCAG
This sequence comes from Cardiospermum halicacabum, assembly GCA_031304145.1. Classification (NCBI taxonomy): domain Eukaryota; kingdom Viridiplantae; phylum Streptophyta; class Magnoliopsida; order Sapindales; family Sapindaceae; genus Cardiospermum; species Cardiospermum halicacabum. The sequence continues at coordinate 1,707,233 of CM062391.1, read as the reverse complement.
GTTTTTGATGCTTCTTTTTGTTGGGTTGTGATTGTTGGTCTTGGTGGTGAGATTGATGAGAATTGATTAGAAATTTGTTTTGGTTTAGTTGTTTAGTTAATGTTGTGATTGTGGCTGTGTTATTTTTGTTGGTTGTATCTTGTCATGATTTATTGTTAGTGAGGAAGGTAGCTTGAGGATTTTTGGTATTCAAAGAAGTGGCAAATTTTTGTTATTATGATCTGTGGAGTCATATGGTTGCTGTAATGTAATTAGTGTGATTTTTATGTGGATTCCTTGGGCAGTTCATTTTGGTACTAATATTATTGACGTGCTTGAATTTGTTCATGTGTGTTTGTAGAAAGGAATTATAGATGTGTTGTAAACATTGTAGTCTTTTGGTTAGTTAGGTGTAGTTAGCTTTCTTCTCTAACTTTTATTGAGTTGATTTGTAAGGAAAAGCTACCCAACCACTTCCGTCTCTTCGATTTGATGTTAGGTCTGCTGATAGCTGCTAGACAAATGGAGAATTGATATTTGCATTAGCTTACTTTACTAGTCTTCTATTAAATTACTGAATACATAAGTTGGTATTTATTTTGATGTAGTATCTTGACACCTTGTGGAGGATCTATCCTTTGTAGAGGAATTACAATTGATTATTTGAAGCGGTTCAACTTTTTTTTCTATAGGTTAGTGGCTTTTTGGTGACTATGAATATGCAACCAATGCTGCAAACTAAATCCTCTTCTAATGGATTTAGCCGTAGAAGAGGTGACAGAGACGGAGGAACTAGGCTCGACAATAAATTGCAATCTGCAAAATCTAACCCTTCAAAAGTACCAAGTATAGGTACGCCTGCTTAAATGGGATTGATTGGTTGCTTCTTCTTCTGCTATATTTTTGTTTGTATATCTCTTGCTTCTAATGTTATATATTGTAGGTGCGATGACTGGCACCAAATTTGGAGGTTCTGAGAGTGCTTCCAATGATCGGTTATCGTATGTAACTACCTGTCTAATTGGACTTCCTGTTGAAGTCCATGTGAAAAATGGATCAATATACTCTGGGATATTTCATGCGAAGAGCAATGATAAAGAGTTTGGTAGGTTCTGCACATTTTCACTTTAGTTAATGAGAATATGCTTTCATCCTTTTTGACATAACTAATTAATTGAGTCTAAATTCCATTTGTTTTATTGACTGATATATATATTAATGCTCTCATTCTTGCAGGAGTTGTCTTGAAAATGGCTCGCATGATAAAAGATGGTACTTTGAGAGGGCAGAGAGCAATTGCTGAGGCTGTTAGCAAGGCACCCTCAAAGACCCTCATTATACCTGGAAGTGAGCTTGTGGAAGTTGTTGCTAAGGTTCTGCTTTATACTCTAGTTTTCCAACTCCCTTCCTCATCTTCCACATAGTAATGTTTGTCAAGGAAATAAGAATATTGAATACTCCTATCAGTAAAGTTGTGGAAATGATCTGGTATCTGTTGATAATTTCAGGAAGTGGCTGTAACAAGGGATGGGCTGGGAAGTGATCTCCAAAGGGACAGGCAACATGAACTTATGATAGACTCAGCTATATCCCAATCACGTAATGTTGAGATTGGTAGAGAGCTAGAACCTTGGGTACCTGATGAAGATGTTCCACATTTGCCTGAGCTGGAAAATATATTTGACGGCCCCTGGCACAGGTAACTATAATCAATATATTATTTTCCCAATTTATTTTTGTAGGTTCTTATGTTCTCTTGTTCTGCAATTAGGAGCATATCTGAATGTTTTCAGTTGTTCCTCCATTTATTTTCTGCTTTGTTATCTGAACTTGATGTCTATAATTTCCTGTTACTTGCCTTCATTTAGGTGTGTTGTGAAAATAAAAATGTACTACGGATCAACAACATGCATTTCTAGTGATAACTAAGTTGTATGATTTTCTTTCAACATAATGAAATAATTAACAGATGCTCCTGTGAATCTGTGATGCGTGTGTTTTTCTAAATCTTGTTGCCAAATTGCTTATTTGTACTTATTACCTGAATACTAGAATTCTTAAAACTATAACTAAGCAATTAAATGCTACATATGATTTAATGCATTGTGATGTGGATGTTCAGTTAGTATTAGTACACTAGCTACAGTAAATCTATTCCGGTGTTTTGCTCAAACTTGGTAACATCTCATTTTCTGAAATTCGTTGATAAGGGAAGATCTCCAGTAGATTTCATCTCCTTGTAAGAAAACTAAGTGGACATGTTGTTGTGGTAGTTGGGAGGCTCAATTTGATTTAGCAATCAAAAGTAGGAATGTGCTGTTTTAGTTTAATGATCTATTAAAGAATATATATTAGGGCATTTTGGAATGAGATTCTTGCAAATTAATTGTCAAATCTTGTAAAGAGGTTGATTAATTGTCGTACGATGATCTTTGAATGAAGTTTCCTGTGTATTGTTTCTTTATTTATATTTTAGCTGGTATTGATAATTGATAGAGTTTTGCGTTGGTTCGTATCAGGAAATGGGATCAATTTGAAACAAATGAAGCATTATTTGGAGTAAAGACAACCTTTGACGAGGAACTTTACACAACAAAACTGTTAAGAGGTCCTGAGACTAGAGACTTGGAAAGAGAAGCTATGAGAATAGCCAGAGAAATTGAAGGAGAGGATACACAAGATCTTCATTTAGCAGAGGTGGGGTTTCATTGTGTGAATGTGTGTGTTTTCTTGAGAAGTTTTGCTTGGCTAATGGCTTTTGTATATTGCTGACACTTGAATGTATCTTTGTTCTACAGGAGAGGGGTATGAACTTCTATGAAAATTTTGATATTGATGAGGAGACCAAATACTCATCTGTTTATAGGGGAGCGAATGTTGATGATAGTGGATATGAAGAAGAAGAGGATATAGTGTTGGATTCACGTAATGATGAAACCTTCGGAGGTCCAAATGTTGCTGATAACAGATCTGCAGATTTGACTGGTGGGAAAAGCAATGATGGGGCCCGATTGCCTTCAAGTTCAAGTTTTTCGTCACCGGTAAATCCCAAAACCATTGATCTGTCCTTTACATAAGTTGTGTTGTTTTATTTATTTACATATAAACAATGGCATCTTGTCCAATTGTCAATTAGGTGATGGTGTAGCTATTTTCAAGAATAGACACTCTCAACGTAGATATTGTGTACTTAGAGGGAGGGGTTTGTCCAAAGGCCTTCACAAAATAATATGCAACCTCTCTCTAGGGAGATTTGTGGAATTAATGTTTAGTACATGAAATTTAGGGATTTTAGCTTACAAGTTTACCTGTTAATCTTACCCTTTGGACTTTAGAATCACATGCTGCTATCAAATGCAATCACGTACTTGCATATGCCGTGCAGATGAAGCATGTGCTGTTATTTTGATAAAAGTTTGTCATTCTTTTGTTTTTCTTGAGAGGTCCTATGGATGCAAATATAATCTAATTCTTGTTGGGAGGTAGATGGTATATATATATATATATATATATATATATATATATATATATATATATATATATACCATCTACACATTGCATTCAGACAACCACAATGGTGTCTGTTGTATGATTTTCAATCTTTTCTGATGATCTGATGATACATTTCTGAATCTGGAATCGTATTACTCACTTAGAACTTGCAAATCGCTTAATGGTGTTGTTAACTTGTCCTTTTGAGTGGCATGGATAGTTCAAGGGTTGTGTCACTGAAATCAAAAGCAGTCTTTTTTTTTTTTTTTTTTTTTTAAAAATTTTTATTTTATCTTAGCCTTACATTATAAAGGTTTGTTATGAATGGAGCATGTGGATATTTCTGTTAGGGCATGTTGGTGATAGAATGATAGTCATACAGTTATTTACAAAAACGTTTTGGTAGCGGTTAGTGCTTTGTGGTCAGATGTATGACAGGAAAATGGTTAAGTGGACAAGGCATTTATTGTAAGAGGGTTTACTGGAGCTTCATACTGTACATAGGAGAGGGTGATTATTTGATTTAATGTGTCAAAATAGAATGACCTACAGATTTGTGTGAAGGAAAAGTATCTCATGCATAAATGGCTGCAATATATACTACTTATAACTATCTTCTTAGTTAACTTATGCTTCTCTCTCTCGATTGCAGGATGAGGCTCAGCCGTCACAGTCTAGTACAGGTTTAGATTCCTATGGCTCTGCCTCACAGGATCATGTCAAAGAGATGGTGTCAGAAATGTCCCTTAAAAATCTGTCCACTTTGGGCAGTGAAATCAGGTTTATTTTGATTATGTTTTTAAATACAGTAAATTAAATTCTGTGCCACTGGGTGATAATGAGTTTGAACAATGGAAATTGTAGGGCTCAAGAGAGTGCTCCTGGCGAAGAAGGAAGAAATGGTGATTCTAAGGGCTTTGCAGAAAGGCAGGCGGTGAGTAATTAATCTTAACTATACAACTTCTCTGAGAAACTTAAGATTTCCTCATTGCAATTGATGCTTGTTTCTATTGTTAAGTGCTCATTATTCTGCTGATTTTTATGCTCATACAGCAGGTCCTGGAAGACTCTCACTTGTCAAAGTCTGTAGGTGAGCGAAAATGTTCTCCTGAAGTTTTGAGTTCCTTAATGCAATATTTTTTATAGATCCTTACTGAATTTGCCTGTGCTGAAAATGTGGATATGTTTCTTGTAGATATGCAATCAAGCAAAACAGAAGGGTCTGAGAAAGCCGGATTATCTGCTGGTACCTCTACAAATGCTCCATCTTCTGCTTCATTACAAGGTAATGAAAAGACTAGTTCGTCTGGAGAACAGTCTGAAGCACCATTACCTAGTAAACCTCATGGAGAAACAAGATCTGCGGCTTCTCGGGGAAGACCTACTAGTTCTGCATCATCCAATTCTGATAGTCCAGGTCCAGCAAGAGCTTCCTCTGCTCCTGGTCTATCTCCAAGCTCATCAGTTGGTTCTCTCTCTTCGGAAAAATCAACTTTGAATCCTTATGCCAAGGTGAACTGTTGGAATAATTTCTTGAAGAATCATTGTAATTAAATAATTTCCCATGACTTAGCTAATAAGACTTTCTTCAATTGCACAACCAGGAATTTAAGCTCAATCCTAACGCAAGGAGTTTTGTTCCGTCCCAATCTTCTCCAAGGCCTGTTTCCCCTGTTGCTGATAGTTCCTTCTATCATCCTACAAGCGCCTCTGGAGTACCTCACATGCATGGTGTGCCTATGAGCTTTGGGGTAAGTACTCGGATCTAGTTATAATTCATCCATCTATTTACCTTTCCAAATTATTTTGCCTGTGTCAGGTGCATATAGTATAGTTATACATATTTTGCTTTGTAATTTTTTCCTACTTGTTGATTAGTTGTGTTCCTTATTGCAGCTTGCACCTCAATTTGCTGGGCATCAGCCTGTCATATACAACGCACAGGTTCCTCCCATTCAGTCGCCTCAGGCCTATTATCCTCATGGACCTCAGGTATGCCATGCCATAACTCCTAAAAGGACTGGTTCATGATCTGAAATATATTTTAAATGCAGACACACTAAACCATCTATTTTAATCCAATTTGCAGTATGGTCAGCAGATGCTCGTTGGCCAACCTCGTCAAGTATTCTACATGCCAACCTACCAGCCCGTAAGAAATTCGCCTGATATTTTATATTTTCATATCCCATATATCTATATCACTTTCTTCTTAAACTTCCCCAAACCAAAAAACCTCATTGCCCCTTCTACCATCTATGTCTATGTCTTGACAGGAAATGCAGTATAAGGGAAGGGAATTCTAGACGGCTTCTCAACTTAACAACGTTGGCCGAAGAACTCTGCTCTACTAACGTAGAATCAACACGGAATGACTACCTGGAACTATCTTTTTAATTCTGGGTAAGAATCCGACCCCGACCATATGAAGATTCATCAAATTATGATCCATCATCATCATCATCTCCGCGCCCCCTATATTGTGTTGAGTGATGTTTCTTTCATCATTCTGGGGATATAAATTTCACAACCACCACATCCTTTGGTTTTCATACTAATCTATATGTTCTCTCTGACTTGGAATTCTTTCTTCTTCCTTGTACTCTTTTTTTCTTTTGCTTTTTTCTTCATATTTGACAAAAGTAGTAGTTGGGATCAGTTTTAGAGAATACAATATTTATACCTTGGTTTTTCATTTTCTTTTTATAGTTTTTTTTGTTCTTGTTGGTTGGATGGATGCTGTCTTGGTATTTATTTATAAAATTATTTGTAGTATAGGAACTAAAGTTTTGTGTTATTTATTTATTTTTAATTAGCTTTTTCACAATATGCAATTCATGATGAATTAGTTTATTCACTTTGTAGAATATGAAGTGTTTCTGGTGTTATTTGATTATACAATCCTGTTTGGTTTAAGTTATAAGCTTTGTTTTTAAGTAGCTTCCAAAGCAGATAATGGTCCTGTTTGGATGTTTGAATGCTGACTTTTGGTTTTGAATTTCTAAAAGCTGTTTTCAATGATGTTTGTGTAATTATCAAAAGTGTTTTTAACTTTTTAAAAGAATTTTTAGAGGAAGTTATAAATATTAGCTTTCTAAAATGACTTCCAACTTCTTTTCTCTGTGCTTTTATCTTGTGATTGTATAAGAAGAGAAGTATTAGGCTATTTTATTAAATTTAGTATTTTTGACTTGTTTTAGATGAGCATTTGAGAGATCAAAAGCTTTGCTGATAATTATTCAAACATTATATAAAATAGCCATAAAATGTTAAAGTATTTATTAAATTAACTCATTCGGGTATTTTTCATCTAGAAAGTGTTAAAAGTATTTATATAAATTATATCAAATAGCCTTTAAAATAAAAGAATAAACCATTCTAAATAGTATAATAATGGTAAATAGATATATAAGTATAAGCAATTTAAAATGAACGTATCAAATTTTCATTGAGTATAGACATTTGAATAATTTAAAAATGTTTTTGAATTCAGTAAGTTAAAAAGAAATTGTTTATATACTATTTTAATAATTTATTCCTCTCAAAATGAGCTATGCTATGAATTTGATAGGATAATGTTAGGAGGAATATTTGTCCTACTAATTAATTAATTCAATGTTATGAATGAGAAAAAAAAATACTTGTCTTTTGATAATCTCAATGTCATTAAACTACAAATCTAACCCAATAATTAAATAAATTAATTTTTAATTCAATGGTGAACTTCACACCCAACTGGCTTGAACTGGTACAAGGAAACAACAATGGAAATATTCCAATTTTTTTGGTGTTAACTTGATTAGTTTAATTAAAGCTCTTTTGGATTTGGATTAAGTTAAAAAAACTATATAATAATAATAATAACAATGGTGTGAGCAAAGCACTTGTTGATTGACTTTATTATTTATTCTTCTAGAACAAAAGTTTGGTTTATCATGGTTGTCATTGCAAGTATATTAAGTGGATATAATTATTTATAATTAAACAAGATAAGACCATACTTAATTATGTTTATGACACCAGAAAATAAATAAAAATTAAAAAAGCAAAAAAGGTTAAATGAAGAGATAAGTATGATTTTTTGTCTTTCATGTGTCTTGACATTGGAAACAATAAAATTAATCAAGGTCCTAAAGTTGATTAATTATTAAAATATTAGAAAGCAACATCATTATTGGTGAGCTGGATTCATAACATTTTATTAAAATACAAAAATTAGATCAACATTTTTGTTGGTATGATTTGAAAAATCAAGCTTTCTCAATTTTTTTATTTAATTAATTTAATTAAGTTTAAAAAATTATAGAGTGAGCTAATTCTTTTAATGGATCCAATTTTATTATGAGTATATATATATATTATTAGAATTAGCTAAATTTTATTTAAAAAATTTATCATTTTAATTAAATTTAATATATTTTTCATACATATTTATTTTATTAAGATATTATATTTCTATTTACTATTTTTTTAAAATATAAATATTAATAATTTTTAACAAATTGTATTAATTAAGATTAAAATTATTTATGATCCGCACTCTCGACAAAATATACATATTATTATTTTTTAACTAGTTGTATTTAATATTTATATCCAAATTGCAAATCACAAAATTTGTTATTATCTATACACTTTATTTATTAAAATATTGAACTTTAAGATTTGAAAAATCATAAAGTATATATGCATGAAAGTGATGTAATATATAATTACATAGTGGACGGACTAGATAAAAACTTGATAGATATTTTTGAAGATAATAATGGAATTTTAACATGATTAAGAAAAAACACAATTCTTTGATTATCATGATTTGTATATATGAAAAAGAAACCTAGTGGGAGATATTTTAATTGTTATTGATTTAATCTAAAGAATTTAATATTATAAAAATGTTGAATTAGTCTATGGTAAAAAAGAAAAAATGTGGGAGGTTGAAACTAATAATCAAGACAAAAAAATGTGGGCCATTAATTTTGATTATTTTATTTTATTTATTAATTTTAATTTATAATTAGTGATGATGTTTTTGTTGATTTAATAGCAAAAAGTGACATGTTGGTTAAAAGGTGAAAAAGAGTTTGTGTGTGTGAAATGAGGATGAAAAAAATAAAGGAAAAAAAATGTAGATGATGAAGAAACATTAACTTTTATATATATATATATATATATATATATATATAATATTTTGTGAAAAATATAGAAAAATTTCAACCAAATTCGCTTAATTTTTCGACCTCAAAGGAGGGTGATGATATCAAAGTTTAATATAACAATAATAAATAATAATAATAATAATAATAATAATATTATTATTATTATTATTTGAGGTTGTTTTATTTATTTATAGAAAATATTTTTTAAAAAATTAATTATAATTATATATATATTTTTAAATATAATTAAAAAATAAAGAAATAAAATTAAATGTGAAATTTTAGTGCAATTATATTTTCTTTTTGCATCAAACTTATTATTATTTATGATGATTTTTTTTTTAAAATTAAAAACACACATGTTTTTAAATAATAAAATTCATCCAATGTCATATTTATTAACATTTTATTAAAACATGGTTCTAAATAACCAATTATAAGTAAATATACAATTTTTTTAACAAATAATAATAATATAAATTAAAATATTTTTACTAAAATATTGAAAATATAGAGAAAATAAATATAAATATTTATTGGAAAAGTAATAAAAATTAAACAAGACCCTTTGTAGGAAGATAAGTAAACATGTTGAAAAACAGGACCAGGTAGGGACTGAAATAGAGCTAAGAAAGAGAAGTAGTTAGAAACTTGTTTAATGTCTGCAAATTTTAGTGTAGAGAATTTAATACTAAGCAAACCATTACCACTAAACGACAAAGCTGGAATGCAAACAACCCAACTTCTCCAATTTTATAATCAATAAAACCCAAATATAATATTATATGAAATGATGCAGAGAGATAGAGAGAGAGAGAAGTTGTGGAGATGTTAATATGTGAAAGAGGGAAAAAAAATGTCTCCTTGACAGATTTGAACAATACCCTTTTGTTTGATTCTTCTCCATCTCAATAAAGGTTTGTGCTTTTGGTGGTTTTTGTTTCCTCATCTGGGTTTGTTGTGTTTTGTGTTTATGTGGAAGTTTTGTTTATTTTAGATGTTTTTGTTGGTTTAGATTTTGATTAGGAATTGGTAGTTGGCATTTGGAGTTTGTAAGGTGTTTGAGGAAAGTCCTGTGTGGAGGTGAAATGATTGGTTTTTGGTTTTGGTTGAAGTTTGTGTTGTGATGAGTTGTGGTGTTATTGGTTTTGTGGAAATGTTATTGTTTTGAGTTGGAAGTTGAATTAGTAGGGTTTGGTTTGGTCTGAAGATCTTGTTTATGTGCTTGCATGTTGTTATTGTCATTCTATACTTTTTAAGTTGGAGTGTTTGTGATTTATTTTGATGATAAAGTTTTTGTATTTTAGTGTGGAAATGTTTGATAGTTGGATTCAACCTTGAGTTATTGAACATGCAAGTCTTGTTGTGGTTTAGTTTCTGATTGCTAAAATTTGGTCATGTTGAACTGTTTTGGCCGAGTTTGATTTGTGATATGCTGCAAAAATATGTGCTTAGATGTGTAATTGAAGTGACTATATTGTAAGCTTGATTGAGAAGGAAGAGAGTCCAGAGCCGAATAGTATGATGTCTCGGATGCTAGTTTTGCTTGTTTGTGTACAAGGGTGTGCTATAGTTGATTTCTACTACATGTTTGAGTCACGATAATAAAATTGTGAAAGCTGATAAGTGTTTGATTTTTTGATTAGCAGGCTGCGAAATACATTCTAAAGTTAGGTTTCTTTTATGTTTACAATAGCTCGAACTGAAGTAATCACAAGATAGCTTGTATGGCAAAGCAAAGCTTGGGTGAGAAAGATTCTGGCATAAGTTCAGCTCATTCAGCATCACTATATGATGTGAGTTGTCCGTCATGGGGAGGAAGTTCGCCAGAATCTTGTGTGCAACAATCTTCCTTGTCGGAAAATCTATGCTTGAAAATGGGAGTCCCTCCGCAACCATATCTCAGTACTAAGCAGTTCCATGACCAGGAATCGTCTAGTCAATCAACCGGTCAAGCTTGTTCAAAAGAGGCTAATGTGAAGTATAGCAATTCTAACAGTCGGTTGATATCAACATCATCAGGTTATTTCACAAAGTCTCATTGTTCTTATGTTCATTATTATATTGTGTGTATTGAACATTATACTATAACAGGAAACGATTGAACATAGTTACTTTGTTTCTAAAGTAATCAATGGTCTAATGTTACTGTATTCTATATCAACTCAGGATTTAATAACACTCAAACAAAGCCTGATGGAGGACTGACGAAATTAGTCTCATCAACTACTACACAGGATTTTATTATCCAATCTTCCCATGTCGAATATAATCAATCAGTTGTAAGTTCATATCTACTTTTAAATATGTTGTACTTTATTAACTCTTTGAAGGTTAACGTTCCAATAATCTTAATGTAGGTCCCTTTTACGTTACATTGCACTGATCCGTTTCTTGGAGGCCTAATGAGTCCCTATTATGGTCCCCAACCAATGGTAAATACCTCGAACTAACGTCGAAACTTGAATAACACAGTTCCATTTATGTGCTGTATGACTGTATATTTTCATTGTTCTTGAAGATACCATAATGTTTTCTACTGTAATGTTTACTAGATAATCTTCTTTCATAGCGTGGAAAGAGTAGGAGTTATTAAATTCTTTCATTCAAACTTTTGCTAGATTCTTGACCTAATAAAGAGTATTCTAATCAAGTGTTTTGCTAACGTTTTGATTCTTCAATCTCAATATATGATTTGATAATCTATATGTTTTACTTTGCATCTTTATTTGTCCTGATTCTTCATTATGTTAACATTTCTTTATTGTACTAAAGTTTCCTCTTTGGTCTTTTTATTATAATGAAGCTTGTATTTTATTTGAGTGCTACTGCTTTTTCTTTCGAAATTTACTTGGTACAAGTCGTAGAATCGATCAAGTTATGCCTATATCATAATGATTTCTATACGTTTGTTTAGCTCTATAGATTCCGCATTGACTTTTTGATGAGATTCTGATGTTTTATGTCTGTTGAATCTGTTCAGTTTGTTGCTTGGCTTTGTATTTAAGTCCAGCTATGGTTAGAATATTTAAGTACTAATCTCCAATGTGTCATATTTGTCACTCATTGATGAGATACATTTCTTTCGAATTTCAACAGATTCATCATCCCCAACTGATGGGGATGACTCCTGGTCGTGTGCCTCTACCTCTTGAACTTACTGCTGATGAGCCCATTTTCGTCAATGCGAAACAGTATCGCGCAATTCTCAGGCGAAGACAGTATCGTGCCAAGCTTGAAGCTCAAAACAGGCTCACCAAAATGCGCAAGGTACATGTTTACATATCCTTTTACATTAACGAATCTCCATTTGGCCAAATCATGTTTGTGATTTAATTTTCTGGGAAATTTGTTCAGCAGCCATATCTTCATGAGTCGCGACATATTCATGCCATGAAGAGGGCAAGAGGATCCGGTGGCCGCTTTCTCAACAAAAAGCAGCTTCAGGAATCTAAGACTGTTCCAGTCAACAACAAGCCTGACTTGTCAGGCTCAAACGTGCATTCTGTGCACACATTAGATTCAAACAACCACAACAAAGAAGCTGCATCCAGGACTTCTTCAGAAATCACAAACAGTGACCACAGTGCGAATATGTTCCTGCAGCCGGAATTCAGGTTCTCAGGCTACCCTTCACGCCTAGAAAGAAAGATGCAGGTTTGCGCAGTTGGCATACAGCAGCGACGCGAATCTGCAGCTACTGCTTTCATAGGTTGAACTGAGTGCGGAAAAATCCGCAATTTGGTAGCAGCTACTGCTACTGCTACTGTCCCATTGGGAAGTCATCCTTGGCTCTTTTAGTTTAAGTTTCTTAAGTTAAATCTGTATTTGTTGCTTGCTTGTAATGTTTACTTGTTTGAAGAAACACCAGAATTGTTGATTTTTAATGTTTTGATGTGTTTTGTCTGTTTGAAGTAGACAGTTTGCTGGATAATTCCATTGGAGAGTTTATGTAGTATTGCAGTCGTGTAATTTACTAATTTGGTTCCTAAACTAACCATTAAAAGTAGCTAAATAGACTTCTATAATGAAATCTATAGACTGCATTATATAATTCAATAGATTTTATGGTGTTATTTACTTTTTATTCATATATTTGTTGATTTATTGGTATGGATTCAGAAATGGTAAACATAATTAAATTAGATTTTTTTTTTTTTTTAAATTTTAAAAAAATTAAAGTTATAATAAGTTTAGGTTTTTTATTTTTTATTTTTATTTATTTTTTATTTTTATATTTAATATCTTTATTTATTTATTTTTCAATTACTAAACATGTCAACGAAGAAATACATTTAATATATTTTTATAAAAATAAAAATCTAAAATATTTTATTAAAATGTTTGTATATAAAGATAAAAGTAATATAAAAATCCAGTAAATTATAATAATACATACTTCTCAACTAATTTTGGATATTTGAACATTATTTAAGAAAAGTAATATTCTCAAATCTAAAATATTATTATTTTATTAAGGGAACTGTTTAATAATATAATGAGATATTACCACTTAAAATTTTTTTATATTTTATAATTCAATTAATTCATCCATTTAATATATTATTAAAAAAAATTAAAAAGTATATAATAATTATAAATTTACTATATATTTTATAAAATAAAAATTTCACATATAATATATATTTTTTCAAAATAAATGTAATATATATTTTAAAAAATCATACACGTTACCTAAAAAATATTTTTTATATATTTTTAATTCGTATATTTTAATTTTAAATAAAAAGTTATTTAGAAAAACTATACTTTATTGTCAACAATCAAGTCAATTCTATGAAATGAAAGCATTGACCGTACCGGATCCAAACTCTTGTAAAAAGGTTTGAAATTTCGGACTCAAAACAGTTCTCAAATACAATTTAGCCCAACAAGTAACTCCAGATTTAAATCCGCCCAAATTCCAATTTCATTCCAAAATTGCCCTTATATTACTTCACAATTTCCCATTCTACCCTCCTCTCCCATATATACCCTCAGTCTCACATACATTCTTCTAATTTCAACTCTCCGTTCCCTGACTGTAAAAAAAAAAAAGAAAAAAGAAAACCATTTGAAACATACAGAGAACTCGCAATTTCGAGTTTTGAAGAGATATGGACGGAGGCGGAGGAGGAGGAGCACAGTATAATCCGCGGACAGTGGAGGAGGTGTTTAGAGATTTCAAAGGACGGAGGCTTGGCATGCTTAAAGCTTTAACTACAGGTCTCTCTGTCTGTTTCTGTTTGTTGTTGTGGAATTGTCATCGTTTTGGATTGTTTAGAGTTGGTGCGTGTTTGTTATTAGGTGAATGCGGTGTTTTGTTTGAGTGTTTGTTTCGCGAGAAAATACATGGGGTACTGAGAGAGTTTTTCTCGGTATCATTTTGCGGTTTTGCGGTTGAGTGAGTGGTTTTTTGTTTAGTGAGAACATGAGAGCGGTTTTTTGTTTTATTTTTAGCGGTTTATTTTATTTTATTTTATTTTATTTCTTAACTTCGTGCTTTGCTCTTTGTATTTTTGTTTATTCGGTGATTTTGTTATTGGGAGAAGCGAAAGTAGCGACTGAGAAAATGAGAGAGATGTTTGTTTGGAGTATTTTGTTTTTTCTATTTTTAAGTTTTTGTTTTGTTTTTATATTGATTTGTTTGTTTGACGAGAAAATAGCTGAGATTGTATAATGTCGTGAGAATTATAAGCTTCTGTATATTGTTTGGTTCATGCATGTCTGTTGAGAATATGAGTAAACACAACGTGAGCTTTTGATTTTCAGAAGAGAACAGTTTTGAATATTGTTCTGTTCGTTTCTGGTTTGGATTCTGAAATTGAGTGTTGTGTGTTGGTAGTTTGAAAATTCCTTGTAGGTGTGTTTTTCTGGATGTTTATTGACTTGTTTTTGGTTTTGGTCTTGCAGATGTTGAAGTATTTTATCAACAGTGTGATCCTGGTAAGTGTTATTTAAGCAAATGCTTGGTTTCTGTTGTTTTCTGACTTACAGTTTGTCTAATCCACATTGTTTTGTAGTTTGCATGTCTTCAAGAATTATGGTACCCATTTTTTAACTGGAAATGGTTTTACTGTGCTGTATTAGTGAAGTGTTTCTTGTGGTTCATTTGTGTTTTTTCTTCTCTTTATCTAAATATAGGTTGGTCAAGGATAATTGGGAGTGGTTAAGTGCTTTAATTGTCATTGTAGTGGGACGAATGAATCATATGACGGAGCTAATTTTTATTGCTGATCTCATTGATATAGAAGTTCTTTGAGGGCTGTATTGCACACATGTTTCTTGAGTTTAAGTTTTCCATTTTTATGTCAATTTCATTTCTTAAATGAAACTAAATAACTAACAAGCAAATGATCTTGAATACTTGATTTAGTTTATCCGCTTTTCTTTGATAAGGGAGCTGCTTCCACTTGGATTTTTTCTATTGCTTGATACTATAACAATCATCGGATGATTTTGTGATAGTGTTTTGTCATTGGCGTACTTTTTATCTTGCAAATTTATAGTTCTATGCATGGAAGATATATGTTTCTGTTTTTCTGGTATTTCCTTTCATGTGTCAGCTTCACGGTTGTTCATTTATAGTTTTTGACTTCTTTTTATCTTGGTAGTTTTGTGCATCCCTGGATACACCTGAGGGACCATTTCTTTGTAAATGGTGTAAATCTTGGATAGTGCTTAGATCCAAGTGATGAAATATGCCATGTTATGTACAATAAGACTGGTACTGCTGTAGCCTGAGTAACTAGCCAAGCACAGTGCTTCTGCCCGTCATTTGTTTAGTAATGACTATCAGCCTTTAAACATTCAGGGGTTACAATTTTAGAGAATGTGGTCCTGAGACAATGTCAAACAGTGATCGGTAGCCCCTAACTTTAATATATTATGATGTTTCTACTTGGCTATATTGAAAGAGCCTGTCACAGTTTATTATGCATCAATAGTGTTTTCTGTTCAAGGAATTAAAATCATTCATCTTTTCCAAAAGAAAAAAGGAAAATAAAATAATTCATTAAATGTCTTATGGATTGAAAACTTTAGTTTCCGGCACTTGCTTTCCGGTAGGGTTTGTTTTTGTGTAGAGTGGCTGTATGCTGGAGATCATGGGAAGTTTGTGGGCTGAAGCTTGATACAACACAATAATAATTAGTGTGGGAGTAATATTGTTATTTATTGTATGAAATATCCACTTAAATGGTAAAACTATACTTTTGACTTGCTAGCTGTTAAGTATTATTGGGTAGTTTGAGCACCTACTGTTAAGTTGTTTATAGATTTATGTTGTGGCACTTGTTTCTTTCTTTGTTTAGGAGTTAGATTGATTCTTCTTAATTTGGTTTATTGTTTACCCTGCAAATTATGCTGCTATTTAATACTTCAGATTTGTATGGAATGGGCACTTGTTGTTGTTCAAAGTAGGTTTTCTAAATAATGGGCACTTGTCGCCTAATATTCATGATTTTGGTATTTCTTCTCTCAGAAAAGGAGAATCTTTGCTTGTACGGTTTTCCAAATGAGCTGTGGCAAGTCAGTCTACCAGCTGAAGAAGTGCCTCCAGAGCTTCCTGAACCTGCTTTGGGTATCAATTTTGCTAGAGATGGCATGCAGGAAAAAGACTGGTTGTCTTTAGTTGCTGTTCATAGTGATGCCTGGCTGCTGGCGGTTGCCTTTTATTTTGGTGCTAGATTTGGATTTGATAAAGCCGACAGGTTTGTGTTTATGGTGGTTAATTTTATCAGATGAAGCCATGTATATGTTATGTGTCTTGTGAAATATTTTCCATTTATGGGACAACCTTTTGATTCTTGATTTTTTATGAGTAGGTTAAATTTTCTATTGGTTGCTAAAAGATTATCCTTTTCCTTTTTATCTTTTTCATTGTTGTTCAGATAAGATTTTTTTTTTCTACTATTGTTTGTTTTCAACTTTCAATTTTGAGGTGTAGAATGTCATGGCCTCTGATCTTAAATGTTTCATTTTTGTACTTCAATGTCTGTGTGTCCATACTGAACAAATTCCTGCTGGCTAAAAGTGAACCTTTTCCTATACAAGGTTTTTAATCGGGTCTAATCCTAATCATATTCTTGTTTTGGTGCAACATTCACAATTTTAACTTTGAATAGTTGCTAAAGTGGCATTTTCCTTGATTTTGTTAAAAACTGTTACGCAGATTGAATCAACCGTTTTGTTCAAATATGTAAAAATTTATTCCTTTTGTGATAATTTAGCTGACTTTCGGCAATGTGTCATTATTTTCATAATTATGATGCAGGAAACGGCTTTTCAACATGATAAATGATCTTCCTACTATTTTTGAACTTGTAACTGGCGCTGCAAAGAGACCTGCGAAGGATAAGTCATCTGTCTCAAATCACACTAGCACCAAGTCCAAGTCAAACTCCAAAGCTGCGAAAGAGGTTTATCTAATATCTTGCAGTTTTCAAAGTGTTTAATTTCTTACTTGATTTAAGTGGGGAAGCAAGCAATATCTGTTTATTAATTTGAGTATCTTTTGTATGTTTATAAAAACAGCGGGCATCTGATAATCAGAAGTATCCAAAGGCAGCACAGGAAGAAGAAGAATTGGATGAAGAAGATGAAGAGCATGGGGAGACATTGTGTGGGGCTTGCGGTGAAAACTATGCAGCGGATGAATTCTGGATTTGCTGTGATGTCTGTGAGAGGTGGTTCCATGGGAAGTGTGTGAGAATCACCCCAGCCAGGGCAGAGCATATCAAGCAGTACAAGTGCCCATCGTGCAGCACCAACAAAAGAGCTCGTCCTTGATTCTAAGCGATATGCTCTCTCCCTTCCCTCCTCCTCCTGTGTAATCTTAACTTTGTTGCTCCTTGGCCGTCCCTGTTAATGGTTTCTTTATTTTGTGAAGTTTCAGTAGTTCAGCATGTGAATGGATAATTTAAGTTTAGGAGATCTTAGTTAATATTCAATGCTGTTTATCTGTAGTTTGGCCTCTCTTGAGAACACTAATGTAACTTCATTAAATTAGCAAATCTCTTTTTATAGACTACAAATGACTTGCCTATATTCTTTGTCAATCATTCTGCTCAATTTAATTCTTCATGTTTCCATATTTTTGAGAATAATTTTACGTGCAATACAGAATGCTCATATTTCTGTTCTGAGAAAACAGGATTCTATTTTTCTTCTGATTTGACTACAGATGATGGGAGGATTCATATATCACTCGGAAAAATCTGCGCTGGGATTCTTGTCTAATTTGGATGAACTCTGGCTTGACAAGTTACTCATATACCAGCATTCTCACTGGTAAGCTCATTTTATTTATTTATGTTGTATTACAATTGTCGTCGCATTACATGACTTCATCTGCAATTCATCTCTTTACATTGTTGTTTATTGAATAGTCACTGTAAATAAACTCTATTCCGGATAGTTAACCTGATGAAAATCAAAACTGAGTTAGGTATTTACATCAGGTTTCTTAGGATACAGTGAATTATTCGGTCATATTCGAGGGTGACTTAGAAGGATTGTTTTATTTAATTTATAGTCCCATCTAAGGGTCTGTATCATGGACTCCAAAATGAGAGACAAGATAACTGATGACCGCCCTCCACATCAGCTATAAAATCTTATCTTGTCTGTGACTCCCACCAACCAAATGGAACAACTACCTATCAGAAACCTGTTTAACGAAAAGACACCAACAAACTGCCACAAGTCAATTCATATAGAAATCTTCACTTTTTAGGCTCTTGATGAACCTCTTCAAGTTAGGAACTTTGGTATCAAAACTTTAATTATTAGGTGTATGACTTTACTCACTTTGATGTTGATCCATCGATTCCTTTCCCTCATATGTTTGTATTTGTGTTTCAAAGGTCTATAGGTGCCTTAAAGTGGAATACTTTTTGTTCGAGTTTGTTGAGTGATTTAATGTATTAACTAAATAAAATACGTTTACTCAAGTTATTTGCCAATTAAGTTGTTTTCTATACTTTGGTTGAACATATCTTTCAAGAGATTATAGAAAAAGAATTAAATAGAGAATAGTTTTCTGAAACTTGTTCACTAGATAAGCTCTATTATAGATAGTTTTCGTTGCTTTTTTAGACAGTAGAAAATGTGAGTTCTCTTCTTGGCTTTCCTGGAAAATGGAAAATGGAAAATGATTAACTGGTAGGAATTTGATGGAGATGATTTTGGACTCATATAGGATATAGAATCAAATCTCCATTAGATGATGTAGAAGTGAAATCTATCTCTTTATTAAAAAGAGAAACAAGAAAGATGAATTTACACATTATGTACAAATAAGATTTTACAAGTAATTACACTGCAATTTGTCAAGATTTGGCAAATATCAGTTTCCTTGGATGATTTCTTCTTCTCTTCTTCATCCTTGCAACCAACTCTATCTGCCCCGGACAGTGCCGGCTTAAGTCGGACCTGTCGTGATTTCCTTAACCATATATCATGCTCATCTCCTTCAGGTAACAGCCTCATGACTCTTAGTTGAAACCCGTTTCAGAAACTCGTAAGTAGTGATCATAGTCGTAGCAGAGATAGACATAGATGCCCATCTCAGCCCCAACCCTCTATAACAAGCCAACCATCCTCCTTCCTTCACCAAACTCCGCACCGTTTGTCCTACACTCAATCCTCCTCCTCTTCTCCCTCCATTCTCCTCCCCACCACCACTACTAACACTCCCTCCTCCACCATCTAAAACCTGCATCCTAGTCTTAATAGTATCCAACGGCGTGGTGACCAACGCCGCAACCCCACCTGCAATTCCAGCACTCAATCCTTGAACTCCCACCACTGTCTTCCAATCCGGCCTCACACCCTCCTCTCCATATCCATCCTTCCTCAAAAACCACCCTACACCACCCCAAACCGCTCTCTGCGCGACGGAATAGGACGCCCACCAAACAGCATTGGATGGTGCATATGTCAATATAGATATCCCAAACCCTCTATACAATCCCCTAACACCATCTTTCCTAACTATCTTCCTACAACAATCAATTCCATTCAAATATCTACATTCCTTATCATTCACATTGCAAACCATAAGTCTTTGACTTACCACATCAACTGGTGTCCAAACCAATTGTGCAGCCACAGCTGCGCTGAGCCCTCCGGCAGCATTTGCCACCGTTGATGCCGTTGCTTCCGTGCATCCAACTCTCACTGCTACAACTCCCACTTCGCCTTTTGTCACTTCCAACGCCGTCATGTATACAGCCCTAGCCGGTACTGTCCCCGCCAAAGACGTTCCGAACCCTCTGTACAAACCCCGGAATCCCTCCGCCCTCACCACGGCTGCCGCCGCTGTATTTCTCTCCCCCACTTGTTTTCTTGTCTTTAAAACCACCACCGGGTAAAGCACAGCTGATACAGCGGAGAATAGAGCCGCTCCGTGGAGGAAAAACTTCCCTTTGTCCAGCTTTCGCCACTGTATCTCCTCCGGCACCTCCATATCCCTTCCGGATACCGATTCTTCTCTCTCCGCCTCCCTTAAATTCATCAATCTGAAACTCAGAAAAAAAAAAAAAAACCAACCAAATTATTACATATATTTTTTCTTTTATAGGTTTTGGATTGGGATATGAGATAAAACCCAGATCAGATTAGATTCAGTGTGAGATAATAGATCATCATCAGCGCCGGAATCGGGTAATTCACCGGAAAAGTTGGATCTTTCACCGGTGAAAATGAGAGAGAGAAATGAAAGTGTGTCTCTGTGTATATGTATAGAAGGAGAGGAGTGTGTTTTTCTTGAATGGGTGACCGGAAATGGAGGTTGATTTTGCTGACGTGGTTGGGTTGAAAACTGACACGTGTCAATTTTTAACAAACTGGATATGGTGTGAAAATGCATCCTTATCTAATTTTAAGATTTCAATGTCATAAAGAGGGTCTCCATTTGGGCCAGATCGTGGGAGTAGGTGAGTGGGTAAATTATATTTTTACTTTACTTTCAAGATTAAATATTTTACTATAAAAATTTTAAATATAAAAAATAAAATTCATATTCATAAAATTTTTAAGAAGCCAATTTATATTTTTATTTATGTTGGAAAACTTAGTACTATATATAAATTGAAAGTTAAAAAAAAAAATCTATACAAAATTGTAAAAATTCTTATTCATTGAGAGCTTAGCTATATTTTGATGTGATAGGCTTCACTCATAAGAATGGTCGTAATCAAATCAGAAAATGCCACGTCAAACAACATTGTTTCTTGAGCTGCTAGGAATTAAATTGATATTTTTACTAGTTTAGATGTCACACTATTTTCAATTTAAAATCACAAAACTATTATATTTTTAAATAAATATTCCAACAATACAAAAAGGCACAATAATATACATATATTTATAAACTACAAAAATAAAACAATTATAATTACATTACGACATAAGTTTACTAAGCCTAAGATGTATCATAAGAATACTAATAACAGTCAACAGCTCTCCTCCTCTTCTAAGATATTGTGTATGTTCTCTCCATTCACAATAACTTGCAGCATAAGTTATCAATTCCAACCATACATCGATTATCACTTTCCATCTCCGATCACCATCCTTCTCGCATTCGCCTAACCGCGTCGCAATCTCCTCCGCACTATCCAGCACTGAGTAAGGGTTTTGGATGGGCGGTTGGGAACCTGTAATATGATTATAAGTATGTTCATATCTCAACTGTCCTATTCCTTTCGGAAAGATGGAAGGTCGGAAAAGTAGAAGATACATCATGTAATCCGATAATATTTTGCTATTTCTACAATCATCGTTGATCTTTTGAGTACGAGTGTAGTATTTGTCGGTAACCAGATGCCACATGATAACTCTCGCTTCATAATCTTCATAAACCAAAAATGACCGGAATGTATAGTATCTTAGAGTATATTCTCCTCTTCTGCGTAAATACTGATTGCGTAATCGTCTAAAATCAAAATTGTCGATGGCTGCTTGGTGTAATTCATAAGCTATTTCTTTTAGGTAATTACATATTGTTTCTACTAAGCTACTATCTAATTCTTTCCATGTTAAGAATTGGTACTCGCCTATCATTTTCCCTATAAAAGTTAAGTTTTCAAGTCCTAAAAATGTGAAGTTTTTTTCTTTCTGCACCGCGCTTATAAGATTGAACTGACCTATAGATTCAGACCATCTTTTCTTCGAAATTAAATATGACCGTAAGAAATCAGTGAATTTCATAGTATTCTCCATTAGAATTCTCGATAATGAATTACTTGCATGCAGTTTTGCATTGATTAATTCCAACTTTGTCCAATCCGACAATGTGAGTGCTAGAAGTGCATAGACATCCAAAATCACTGCGCCAACTAGTAAAAAATATGTTACGACGATATCCACCTTAAAAAATGAGTTTAAATCAGCTACTATCGGAAACAAGATTAAAGTAGCAATCGAGCAAATTATGTTGAAGAAACGACGAATAAACCCTAATGGAGAATAAATCAGGTCGGCTTTAGTATATAGAATATCATACAGGAATCCAACTTCAATCGAAACAACTTTAAACATATCTTCAGTGGACTTTCCACGGATCATGAAATAATTATACTCTTTATCTCTATCTGTACTCGGATAATTCATAAATAAACACCTTAACGCTCGATATAAATAGTATGCATCAATGAGATTATAATCCTTACTATTGATATCACCTCTATGAAGAACTAACTCATCCCCACGGACGTAAAATGACCCTTCATAACGGTTAAATCTTCTACTGGACAACCAAAGCACCCAAGTCCTTTCCCCATACTTTATAATTCCTGTGATGAAAACTGGAATTGCCAGAAAGGTAAGTACTCCAGTACTCCAAAACCTCATGAAAACATGGAAGGTGACTGCAATTTCCATTATCAATATCAAAAAATGTCTTAACCATAGATCATTATCTTCCATTGAAAAAGCTGTTATGCTATCAGGGCCACCTAAATGTAGAAGAAGAAAAGGTGCCCATAATGCACTGAGTTTTTGATTACATAAAGATGACTCGTCTCGGCAAGTCGCCCCTGAACCTCCCATTAAGCTTATTGCAACGGTTGCGACTGTATCTGCGCCGATATATGCACACCATACTATTACATTTAATAAAATTCCAAGCTTACTATGAGGAACAGAAACTTTTCTTTTGGAACCTAGGACGACGAGGATGGTTTGTAAAATAAGACTGAGCATAATCAAACCTCGAATTTCCCATAGATTCCATAGTTTCATAAATGTATTAGAGAAAAACTCCATTTTCTGGCTGAAAACATTTCAGGTTGTATGTCTGATCTATTCATTTTTCTCACATTTCCTGTCTAAAACCATTTAAATTGAATTAATTATCCAAATCAAATGAAGTAAAATCTTAAGAACTAATTATAAGTGAGAAAAAAAAAGAATTTACCTTAATTTTGCAGTTGAGAACCAAATCGAAAAAGTTGTGATTTGAAGTAAAATTATCATTTTTATTAATTTTTAAATTTTTTTTTTAAATGGTAAATTATTAGTAATATTTACTATTATTAAAATTTCTATTTGGAATTTTCCTGTCCATCATCTTCTTCTATTCCATTGGAAGTTTTTCTCAAATTTTTTTTTTGGTTTTTCTCTACCCCTCAGTTTTTTCCGGAAAAACCATTGAATTTATTTATTTATTTTATATATTTATAGCTAGCTTTGAATTTGAAAGTGGGCTAGTACAGAAATAATACCCACCCAGTACAACCCAGCCCACTTTCCATTCCATTGGTGGGCCGATGATGGTATGGAATAGAATATTTTTATTTTATTTATTTCCTAAAAACCCTCCATATTTGTCGAATTAGAAGGAACATATAGGTCTTACTTGAAGAGCTATGTTGGCAAGTGTAGTTGAAAATGCTTGCATATGCTGCTTAAAGTTCTGCATCATCACCTAATATTCAGATATTGAAGATCAAACAAAACCTCTGTAAAAGTAAAATACAAGTCGGTAAATTAACACAAGAGGAAAATATATGAGAGGTTTGAAACTATTGCACGAATTCAACAGCATTGCCTACTACAATACACAGAATTCAATTCAAATCAATAACATAACAGACGTCTAAAGATTCGTGAGTCGCAAATTGGTCCTCTTGCAATGCTGTAATGGATGAATATAAAGAGCAGGACATGCAATCTGTGTGAGATATGCCTTAAAGCCTAGAAAGAACTTCATCAGGCAACTTGGTGGTGAATTCTTCTTTGTCTGGAGTTGGTAATGATTTCAATCTTTCAGGAATTTCCGACATTAAGTTCTCCGGAATCCGCAATCTTTTAAGCTTTGGCAAGGCTGTTTCTGCTACTTGCCATTGCTTGATTCTGAATTTGCGGTGGTCATCTAACAACAGGACTTCAAGGCTGGGAAACCCTCCAGGCCTACAGGTTAGATTCTCTCGTACGTAGAATCTGGTGCCTAAGTGAAGGATTTTGAGGTTTGGTAGTGACTCTAATTGAACCATAGGGTCATCTGCCAGTAGCGTGTCTCGCAAGGAAATGCATTCCAGTTTCGGAAGAACTTGTAGTATGTCCCCTCCTGGAAAGTTCCCTGCTAACTTCCCTTTCAGTCTCAGTTCAACGAGACGCTTACATTGAGTGAGTGGTTGTAACAATCCGAAAGTGCCATCACGACCTAGATCCACAGACTGAATTTTTAGACTCGGTAAATAGGAAATAGATTCGAAGGAGAATTCCTGGTCAATCAAGGGTCCAATCAGATCTACATCTTTTGGTACTAAACCCTCTGCGATCAAGAGATGGATAAAATTTTCTCTACTTATCTCAAAGTCCTCAGGAAAACTGCTTAGATAAAGAAAACAAAGTTTCAGCTGATAAGATAGATACTTGTAGCTAAAAGCTATTGCATTTCTTGCCTTGTCAGTTACTTGGCTTGGATGAACTGCACTTGGGAATTCAAGAACATTCAACGCTTGTCTCCATTCTACAGCTCCTTACCCACCAATGTTTTGGCAACTGTAACTATGGCTAAAACTTTGAAGATTCAATAATAATAAAAAATAATCATAATCTGCAAAAGCCATGAAACTATACCCTGAGAACCTGAAAAGGCTTTGGAACCTATGGGAGATCCGAGGCTTGGTTTTACTCAGTCTGGCTCTGCAAATCATTCTAATCCTATGTGGTTCGCAAAGAAAAACCAGAAACACAAAAACCTGGATCACAATCCTATTACATGTAACAGTTTGGCTGCAGATTGGGTGGCAACAGTTTCACTCAGTGTCATTTCAACCAACGAGTCAACCTGCAAACGAGACAAATCCAAGTTCAGCGACTCACTGCAGGCGTTCTGGGCACCATTTCTTCTGTTACATCTCGGAGGTCCGGACACCATAACAGCCTACTCGATAGAAGACAATGAACTCTGATTGAGACACCTACTTGGATTGATTGTACAGGTCGCAGTGTCTCTTTATGTTTTCGTCAGGTTTCTGACAAGCTATGACCTCACATTCCTGGCAATTCCGGTCTTTATTACAGGAATGGTAAAGTACGGTGAAAGAACATGGGTTCTTTGGTCTTCAAGCTCCAGCAGGTTCAAGGATTGCTTAGGCTTATCTCCAGATCTCTGTCTTGATTTATTCTATTACATAATGAACTCTGTTTTCAAGAAAAAGGCACAGACATTCTTTGTATTAGAAAAGTTGCCTTACATCAGCAGTTTAATAGACAAGTACCAGTACTTGACATGGCAAGAGGTTGACACTGATTTGGAATCAAAGATCTTCGAGTATCTGAAGCGGAAAGCCAGAGAACTACACCAGAACCGGAATTTTCTAGTGCCATTTCAGAAGACACTAGCTGAGCTGTTGTCCAAGAGTGGTGAGGATGTTCCAGGAAGATATGGTTTCCATTTCGATCAAATTGATGAAGATTTCCATGCTCGAATACTCACCTGGCACATTATTACCAGTGAATGCTATAAGTATGATCTACATAAAGTTGCTACAAGACTTGGACAGAGTTGCAAGATAAGTTTTCGGTTGTCAAATTACATGATGTATCTTCTGCTATTCAGTCCATCAATGTTGCCGAAAGGGATTGGCGAGATAAGGTATGAACATACTTATCTGCACATGGAGAGACATTTCGAAGCGAAACCTTATAAGGAGAAACTGAGAGCTAATGATGGAATGACGTCTAATATCATTCCACATTCAGTGTTCGAGCAAGCAGAGAGTATTGCGTCTGAGTTGAGGGGCTATGATGAGGGAGACAAATGGGAGATGATTTGTGAAGTGTGGCTGGAGATGCTTGCATTTGCTGCTCAGAGTTGTAAATGGAAAGAGCATGCTCAACACCTGAGGAAAGGAGGAGAGCTGCTTACTCATGTCAGTGCTCTTATGGTGAATTTTGGTCTCAATAAACAAGTGGTGTCAAAAGGCTACTCTTGATGACCATGATTAATAATAGTATATTTGGAATGTATTTGTAACTGAGGATGAAATGAGAAGAGATTGATCTTAAATGATCAGTGTGTTGAAAATCCAACAAAACCTCATTTGCTGTAAAAGTAAAGTACAAGTTGGTAAATTAACACAAGGGGCAAAACACATGCCTTAAAGCCTAGAAATAACTTCATCAGGCAGCTTGGTGGTGTATTCTTCTTTGTCTGGAGTTGGGAGTGATTTTAATCTTTCAGGAATTTCCGACTTTAAGTTCTCCGGAATCCGCAATCTTTTAAGCTTTGGCAAGGCAGTCTCCGCTACTTGCCACTCGTTGGTTCTGAACTTGTGGTGATCATCTAGCAGAAGGACTTCAAGACTCGGAAACCCTCCAGGAGTACAGGTTAGATTCTCTCCTACGTAGAATCTGGTGCCTAAGTGAAGGATCTTGAAGTTTGGTAGAAACTCTAATTGAACCATAGGGTCATATGCCAGTAGCGTGTCCCGCAAGGAAATGCATTCCAGTTTCGGAAGGACTTGTAGGATGTCTCCTCCTGGAAAGTTCCCAGCTAACTTCCCTCTGAGTCTCAGTTCAACGAGACACTCACAATGAGAGAGCGGTTGCAGGGATTCGAAAGAACCATTACGACCTAGATCGATTGACAGGATTTGTAGACTGGTTAAATTGGACATAGATTCGAAAGAGAACGCCAGGTCAATCAAGGGTCCGATGACCCGCAACTCTCGCAGATCGACCAACTCTCTTGTCCTGATTTGAGTCCAAGCTTTACTGGTTATAGACCTCAGAGTCTGAAGACGTGTCAATCTTGTTATTTCTCAAGAAATCACAGAGATAATCTTTCTATTACCTTGTTCATTAACAACATAACTGCTAAAACATCAATATATATATATATATATATAGGAGATCAAACTTCAACAATAACCGTCTCCTATCTTAGAAAGAGATAACAGTTATATCTTAGAAATTAAAAAACATTCATATTAATAATATTCAAACCATTAATAAACGTAATAAATAATAAACTACAACTGATCCAAACTAACACTCCTTCTTGAATTAGATGCTGCAAACTCCAATTTTCTGCCTGGGATATTTAAATTGTCCCACACTGAAACGGTTCAGTGAACATATCTTCCATTTGATCTTCTGTATTGCAGTAGACTAACTTGATTTCACCAGCCTGCTGCATTTCTTTGAAATAAAAATATTTTCACTTAATATGTTTTGTTTTATCATGAAAAACTGAATTATGAGAGATTGCTATTATTGCTGACTGATTATCCACATACACTTCAGTAGCTTCCTTTGAACTCAGATTTAAATCTTCAATTAGCTTTCTTAACTAGATTGCCTGATTTGCTGTTACAGTTCTGCAACAATGAATTCTGCTTCTGCTGTAGACTGAGCAACCACATAAAAAACATGGTGATCTCAATGAAAAACAATAACCTGATGTGCTTCTCATATCATCCAAAAGACCTAGCCTAGTCACTATCAACAAAACCTCTTAACTTAAACTCCTGACTTTTGCAGAATTTCACTCCAAATGATGAAGTTCCTTTTAAATACCTCTCTACTCTTTTTGCTGCCATCAAGTGAGATTTATTTGCTGAGTTCATAAACCTGGACAGTACACTAACTGTATACAAATATCTGTATACAGTGCCATCTGGATTTAATTTGGTTCTAAAGACCCATTTAACTCCAATCACCTTCCTATTCTGAGGTATTTCTACTAAATCCCATGAATGGTTTTTCTCAATCATATTGAGCTCCTTCTGCATTGCAATTCTCCACTGTTTTTCTTCTTTTGCTTCTTCATAACTAAATGGTTCAAAGACAACTACATTACACCTTTGACATACATCAGACAATGATCTAGTACCTCTCACTGGTGTATGATCAACAATATCCACAACTTCTAGTGTATTAGTACTATCATCCTCCAATTCCATATCTTCAACATCTTCAACATGAGTCTTAGAATGAGAAACAGATGGCACACCCATTCTAACAGTACCTTTCAGTTTACTACATTCATTCCAATTCCATTTTTCATGCTCCATAAACTTTACATCTCTACTAAAAATTACTTTACCCCTACTTGGTTGATACACTCGGTAAGCTTTTGACTGTAAACTATAACCAATAAACACTCCAACTTTAGCCCTTTGATCTAACTTATCCCTTTTAACAGAAGGAATATGATTGTAATAGATACAACCAAATACCTTTAGATTCTTTAGAGATGGTTTTTCTCCACACCAAGCTTCTAATGGTGTCTTTCTATCCACAATTTTAGTTGGCAATCTATTTTGTAGAAATACAGCTGTGCTCACAGCTTCAGCCCAAAATTTCTTAGGCATCTCCTTTCCTTGCAGTAAACATTGAGCCATATCCATAATACTCCCATTCTTCCTTTCATACACTCCATTCTGTTGGGTGAATATGGAACTGTTAACTAATGTAGAATTTCAGCTTCTGCACTATTGTCTCAAATCTTGCTGAAGTATATTCTCCTCCATTATCAAATCTCACCATTTGAATCCTGCAACTGCTCTCATTTTCCACCAAATTCTTAAATTTTGAGAATACTACTTCAACCTCAAATTTGGCCTTTAGAAAATAAACCTAACAGAATCTTGTAATATCTGCTTCCATTCAGAGACTCCACTGACATAGGTCTATATCGTATGAACCAATTGCAGCTTCTTTGTGGCTCTTCAAATTGTGTTTTTTTAATGGTAACCTTGCTTGTTTTCCTTCTAAACATACTTTACAGTCGCATATCTCCTTTTTTAATATTGGTAATCCTATTGCCATACCATTTTTCTGTAGAAAAATCACTCATTTGTTGTGAAAAAGACCCAGTCTTCTGTGCCAAAGACTCTCCTCATCTTCTTGAACTTTCAAAGCCATTTATTTCTCATCAAAAGGATTGAGTGAGAAATATTTTTCTTGCATTGGAATCTTGAATAAAGCATATCCTTCAGCATCTCCAATGACACACTGATTTCTTTCAAACACCATTTTGTAACCCGTCTCCAATAGTTGCCCTACACTTAGAAGATTTTGATCTATCTCTGGCACAAACAACACATTTGTAATCAGCTTACTGCAGTTTAAACCTTCAAGTAATACACCACTTTTTCCTTCAACGACAGTATATTCTCCATTACCAATTCTTACTCTGGATTTCACAGATGTATCCAAAGTCTTGAACAGGTTTCCACAGCAAGTCATATGATTTTTACAACCACTGTCCACAAGCCATCCATCCTTAACAACATTTGAGGCAAAACAAGATGAGCAAATAATTGTTCCACCTCATGACTTCCAGCATTATGAGTTTCTTAAGACTGCTGATTACCACTTCTGTCTCTGTAGATAGCCTCTACGTGACCAATTTTATTGCACTTACGACATCTTAACTCTTTCTTCCAACATTTGTAATGTGGATAATTTTTGCGTCCATAATGCTTGCAAGGAACCCTTTCTTGATTCGGTTGCTGCTTTTTCTCCTGACTTCCAGAAGATGTATTTCCCTGATGTGTTGAAGATTCCCCTTGCTTCTTCTTGTATATGGTCATTTCTTCCCTTTTTCCTTTGTTTGCAGTTTTAATTTGGCTTGTAAGGCTCCTTCAATAAGCTCTTCCTTTCGCAGAATTCTCCGTTGCTCCTGGGCTTGTAGAGCACTTACAACTTCTGCAACTTTCAACATTGACAGATTTTTAGTGTTCTCAAGAGAGGCAATAGTCGCCTCAAATCTTTCTGGTACAAAAACTAGTAGTTTTTGCACCAATCTGTCATCACCAACATTAGTCCCTAAGCCCCTTATCTTGTTCACAATCTCTACAGGCCTGTCTGCATATTCTTGCACAGTTTCACTCTCTCCCATCTGCTGTTTCAAATTCCCCCAAGAGATTTAAAACTTTCATTCCCTTATTCTTTTCATCTCCCTCATATTCTTGCTTCAAATAATCCCATATTTCTTTAGCAGATCCTAACTTCATAATTCGGGTGAAGATACTAGATGATACAGCCGCATATAGACAAGATTTTGCCTTTGCTTTTCTTGTAACTTTCTCCTTTTGAAACTTAATTTGATTTATGGTAGGATTGTCAGGTAAGGGATCCATCGTGTAATCTTCCAACACCGCTTCCCATAAGTCTGCTCCTTCCATAAATGCTTGTACCTTCACAGCTCAAATCTGATAATTTTCTCCTAACACTGGTGGAGATGCAAAGGTGGAAGTAGTTGTTGACGCCGATATCTCTATCTTCACAGATCCCGTAAGACCTTTTTGTTGCTTTGATACCATTGTTATTTATTTTTAGTCATGTTGTTAGTGATTTTCGTTATATAAATGAGTTTTTTAAAATTTGAGTTTCTAAGTAGGTCTATTTTAAAAATTTTGTCAAATTAATCATTCTGAAAGTTTATTTGTACTTCATAGATTATATTGAATTTTTACAATTGATCGAAAGTTTTTTTAAAAATTGACCACTTCAAAAGTTGGTGATCCGTATTATAAATTTGTGATCCGTGATTACGTAAAAATAATGTAAAAAAGTTTATTTCTTGCGTGAGTTTAAAAACAATTCATAATTTATATAGAAATTCTACCTATTAGAAAATTTTGAAATGACAATTCTGAAATTAAAATTTTATATCACAAAACTGTAAATAATGAATTATTTAAAAAAAATATTTGAAAATAGTTTAATGACCCATTTCTTGCGATTTTCTTATATAAAAAACTTCTAAAAGAGATCTCAATCGAAGATAGTCTTATATGATTATTGCTTTGTTTTTTTGTTTTTTCTTTCTTGTCATTATTATTTTTTCATCATTACCATCCATCACAATAACTATATGTTAACAGTAATTAAAACATTTTGGCTTCCATAGATCCAAAACCAAAAGATTTGTTTCCCAATGACATGTGCTTGTCATTATATTACAATCACATGTAGAAAATTAGAATAAGGTTATTTCCAAAAAAAACTCCCATTTTTCAAACGTTTCACTTTGAACTGATTTTGAAAAATTTTATAAAACCACTCCAAAATCAAAACAACTAGTGGTTTTGGTATTTTTGTGAGCGGTTTTAGTGTTGTATGAGTAATTTTGATTTTAGAAAATTTTGAAATCTCCAAATTAAAATATATAGAATTTCAAAACCACTCATAAAAATACCAAAACCGCTCATAAAAATACCAAAACCACTAGTGGTTTTGATTTTTGGGGTGTTTTGCAAAATTTTTCAAAACCGGTGGCTCAAAGTGAAACATTTGAAAAAATGATTTTTTTTTATTTTTTATTTTTTATTTTTAAATAACCCATTAAAATAACGCAAAGTCTTGGGTGTTTCTGAAACACAATAAATTATTGTGTTTCTGAAACACACACGTGCGAATTGCAGATCCTCCTTTTGGATACACTTTCACTCTCCCTCTCAGCAAGTAACACGTCTCCTCTGCGTCGAACTTCAGTTGATATTTTCCCGGCGAGCATCCCCATCTGTACACACAACTATATTAGTCTTTCTTTGTTATAAAATACTATTCACAGACACTTAGAGACTCGAAGATGATTTACTTGGGCCAGCATTTGATGTTCAATTCGGAGAGACGAGACTGAGATGGGTTTCTTTCCACGGTGATTGAAAGGCTGTTGTTGTTGTCGTCGTCGGACATTGGATTGGATGGGGGGAGAGAGGTTTGGTTTGGTTTGGTTGTAGTTGTATTAATGTGAGATGTGTTGTACTGGATGGTATGTTGTTGACTTGTAGATAAAGAAGGCACAAAAATAACCACACAGGTAGATATAGCATCGCAACAGATACATATAAAAATTGCACAAACACAGATACATGAAACATATGCACAGATAATAACCTCGCATGCACAAAAATAACCACATAGGTACATATAGCATCTCAACAGATACATATAAGAATTGTACAGACACAAATACATAAAACACAGGCACAGATAATAACCTTGCAGGCACAAAAAATAACCACACAGGTACAATTAATATATCAACAGATACATATAAGAATTGCACAGACACAGATACATAAATCACAGACACAGATAATAACCTCGCAGGCAAAAAAAAACCATTCAAGTACAATTAACATCTCAACAGATACATATAATAATTGTACAGACACACAGATATATAAATTATGTTTTGTAATAGCGCTCGAAGTTATGGTTTCACACGTGTGAAAACTTGTAACATAGTAAGATAGTGTGTTACATGTAACACTTAAAACACTCTCTTAAAATAATGCTCCACAACTACCAATTAGCTGGCTTAAAATAAACAAACAATCATTTAAATAAAATAAACTTAGGCCGGGAATATCCAAAGCTTTGCTAGGAATGAATCCATATTTTATAACAAAGAGACTTCAAATTCCAATTTATTCATCCAACATTACAATATAACATCACAACTCAACATGGTGCAAAGGAAAAATGAGAGAAACAGAACGAAAACAACATTATGTTAAACACTTATTCATTTACCACAAAACACACAAAAAGACCCAAAAACCCTAATTTTGCATGAAGAAATTGAAATACTTACCAAGAACTTCTATTTATGGCCATGTATCAAACCGTAGGTTTCTTTAAATAGACACCTAAAGCATTAATGTATTTGTCATGACGGCCATGAAATCCAACAATGATTCTATTTTCATTTTCTTCGGGAATGACAAATTCAATACCTTTGGGGTGTCCGAAAGGTCCATGGGGCACCTTATCATGAATGTTGGTGTAAAAACTTAGAGACTCGATAACATACTCATCTTTATATTTACCATAAGTCCCTTTAATTGATGTCACATATTCATTTGGCTCAAGTGTCACAACCTTCTCATCGCCACCTCCACCACCATATTTTGTTGGCACGTCATTTTGGTTAGTACTTTTGAAAGAGAGTGAATCAATAACATCTCCAGAATGAATTATTATCTCAGTAATAGTAATAGCACCCGTTGGTTTGTAGTCCCAATCTTCTCCTCCAGGGCCTCCACGTGGTCCCACTTTTATAAATTCCTGGTTAGGTTTAACCTTAACAAAAATACATAGTGAAATAAAATTAGGTAATAATTTCTCTAAATGTACTTTTTAAATTTCAAAACATAATTATAGATTTATTTTAGAAAGAAAATTTGATTTTCACTTTGTAGACATAATTTTCCAAAATACTCATAAAATTACACTATTCACATATTCTGTGAACTACACTCACAGTCTGTGGCACAGTTTGTAAACAGTCTATGAAGTGAAATTCAAAGTTTATTTTTGTAAAATTTTCTAAACAAACGTATAATTGTATACTTAAATATTTTGGATTATTTCATAAAAATCTTTATTTTTTTAAACGTTTTACTTTGAGCCACAAGTTTTGAAAAGTTTTGCAAAATCATTCGCAAAATCAAAATAACTAGTAGTTTTACTGTGGGAGGGGTGATTTTA
Organism: Cardiospermum halicacabum; assembly: GCA_031304145.1. Lineage (NCBI taxonomy): Eukaryota > Viridiplantae > Streptophyta > Magnoliopsida > Sapindales > Sapindaceae > Cardiospermum > Cardiospermum halicacabum. Next base: position 1,673,637 of record CM062391.1, on the reverse strand, counting down.
GATAATTATGATGTTTTGATCATTTAAAATTTTTATTTAATAATTTTATATATTTATTTTCTAAATTAATAAAACATCATAATATTTCAAAAATACCAATCCAAACCCTAAAACCTAAAACGACCAATGCAACAACAAAACCAGTAATTGTTTTGATTTTAGGGTGTTTTTATAAAACTTTTCAAAATCAGTGGTTTAAAATAAAACATTTGAAAAAAAAAATGAAGATTTTGGAAATAACCCTAAATTTTTTATGGCCTAAAATTTTTTTTCCTAAACATAAATAAAAATAGAGGAGCCAAAATTTACTACCTCATCAATTGGTTCAGATTCTTCTTTGCGAGATTCAGGAAAAGGTTTAACATGAACTCCGAAGGCATAAAAATGGTTATCCACGCTTCCATGAAAACCTGCTATAACCGCTCTTTTCGGAAAAAATTTAAATCTGTTACCTCTTCCAGACCCGTAAGGTCCGTACATAGTTTTGTTTGTGAAAAAACATATAGATTCGATCTCTCCATAATAAGGACTTATCGTCCCTTCTATTGCTATAAAAAATTCCTCCGGCGAGTAGATTTGAAAAGACTTGTGTATAGAAGCATATCAATCACCAAACAAATAGACATAAGTGAGATTGCAATAAAAATTATAAAAAAAAAAAAAAAAAAAATCTAAATGAAGAATAGGTACCTTTTGTTCCTTGGGCGTAGAAGCAGACTTGCTTGAGTACTTGAATTCGTTAGTTTCATTGGAGGATTTGAAGGAGATTGATTGGATGTATTTTTCACTGTAACCAATTTGGATGGTTGTGGGACTATCTTTGAACATGTAGCTCCATTGTTGATCCTTCACTGAAGCTACCCAGCCCCATTGCAGCCTAATACATTCTTCCTCCTTGTAAGGTCCACCAAACTATCCAAAATAATTTTAGAGTAGTGTATTTTAAGTAACAGATAAAGTTAAATTACTTTAAGGTTGCTGTTAAGTTTAACGGTTTGAATAGTTGGGTGTAAAAATAAATATTTAATACTAACATTTATTTCAAATAGTGTAGAGTAATAAAATGTTCATTAAACTGGTATTTTAAAACTATCAAAATACTATAAGTTAAATATTATATCTAATAGTTATTTTAACCAGTATAATTTACCACTTAATTATAATGATTATTTCAAATCGCTACCTGTTATAGTTATCTAAAGACCTAATGATATTTGAAATTTCTAAACTTAACTAATCATTTCAATTTATTCTCAAACTAAGTAAGATTTTAATTTTATCTTAACTCTTTCATATGAGGTTAATTTAACCCTTCTAATTTATGTCACGGATGATGTGATAGATAATTCAAAGTTAAATCTATTCAACATCTGCTACATAAATAAAAATAAGTGAATTGAAACCTTATATATCATCTACCACCTGACTAAAAAGTAAAACCTTAGATAGTTGGAGTCTAAATTGAAATGGCTATTAAATTTAGAAATTTCGATGAATTATTAGATCAACTGCTAATTTTAACCGGACTTAAATCTGCTAACTACTCTGACTATCCAAATAACTTGTAAATTAATGCAAACCTGATGTTTGGGAACGATGGGTAGCGGTGAGGCTGAAGGAGCGAAGAAGTCAGAAGAAGGCTTCACATAAACTCCAAAACCTCGAACGAGATTATAACTATGATGTACACATCCGTAGAAACCAACGATGACCTTATCTTTCAATTCAAAGTCGAATGTATCTTCGGTGACTCTGGGCCCGTGTGGTCCTAACTTTCTTCCTTTATTCGTTTCAAAGGCGACTGATGATATCAAGTAATAATCTCTACCGTCAGTACTAGAATTGTAAGTGGTTCCCGTTAACGATGTCAAATATTCTTGCGGTTCCAGTGTAATCTACACAAGAGACGGTAATGCATAAACAATTTTCAAAAATGTTATGAAGTCAGCCATAAAATTTTGAAGTTTTAAAAATAAATATATTTAAAATTATTTTTCTAAGCGTTTTCTTGTATTTTATAAATGGTGTAATTTTAATTTTTTTTTTATAATACATCTTCACAAATTCTGTTGGTATTTAAACTCACAACATAAATAAAATTTATAAATTATTTTTATATTAAGTAAAAATGTCGAAACGGTCTATGAAAAGCAATAAAATTAATTTTCCAAAATTTCAAAATAAACTATTTTTAAAACTCATTTTTTTTTTAGAAAAAAGTAATTCATTTATGAAATTATATGAATTATATATATATATATATTTATTTATAACTAATAAAAAAAATCATCTCTCAGGAAAAGGTATAAATTTCAACCATTTTTTATTAAATATAATAAAAATATTATGTGAAAATTTTAAGAAATGAGTTTTTTAAAATTTAAAATACAATTATAGACCTGTTTTGAAAAACATACAAAAACAGGCTTTTTAAAGTTTAGTTTTCACTCCATAAGCCAAGTTTCCCAAAATACTTCTGAAACTTTACAATTCACAGCATCTGTGAATTATGCTCACAGTCTGTGAATTACAATCACAGCTGTGAATGATCTATGGAGTGAAAATCAAAGTTTAGTTTTGCAAACTTTTCAAAAATGGCCTATAATTGTATAGTAAACTTTTGATGGCCTAGAAATCCAATGGACTCAAATATTATTTATATATATATATATATATGAATGAAAATCTTTACCGTTTCAACAGTAACATTTTGATTGGTATCGTAGCCCAATGATTGAGAGTACTCAATGATCCCATGATCATCAATGGTCTGAAAGACTAGTGATGCAATTGAGAGTTCATTAAAACTAATGACAAATATTTTAGTGATTGCTCCATTTGCTTTGTAGCTCCATTCTCTGCCGTAAGTGAAACTACCATTGAAGCCTACTTGAAATGCTTCAACATCATCAACAGATCTTTCAGAGCTGTACGAAGCCTTTTCCACCATTTTTTTTTTTAAAGAAAGAGAAAGAGAAGGTTGGAATTGTCTTGCAAATGTGTATTGATGGTTCTCTCTAATATAACAGTTTTATAGCACATAAAAATAGGATAATTTCCTTTCCACCCCAATGTTTCTAATAATTCATGTTTATTATAAAGTATTAACAAATTTGTTTTAAATTTACTTTTAAATATGCTTTTGAAAAATTTTAAAATATAAACTAATTAATTTTTATTTCAATTTATAAGATAATAAAATTTTAAATTTTTAATTTCACACAATAAACTAATATGATGTTTTACAAAAATATTTTTGCTAATATAAATTCTTCACGTGAAAAATTGTGAATGATTCACTCATTCATTAAAAAAAATTATATTAATTTATTGGGATAATTCTTTTAAATGGACCTTTTAAACTTCAAAATATAATTATGGGTTTGTTTTAAAAAATATAAAAATAATAGTATTTTTAAATTTTGGTTTTTACTTCATAGGTCTAGTTTTCGAAAATACTCCTAAATTTTTACTATTTACAAATTCAGTTAACTACGCTCACTCTGTGAACTATTGTCATAATATGTGAATGACCTAGGAAGTGAAATTTAAAGTTTAGTGTTGCAAATTTTTCAAAACAGATCTATAATTATATAATTAAACTATTTATATCTAAAAACTTTCTAATTTATTTTCTAGAATTAAAATTGAAAATTTATTTTCAAAAGTAAAGTTTGTTGAACTTAGAAGTTTAATTGAAATTTTATAATAATTAAAATTGATTAATTTTTTTTAAAATTCTAACAATAAAAATAATAAAATAATATTTTTACTTACATAATTTTGCATCGAGAACCAAATTACTTGCTACAAATTAATTTAATAATTAATACGGTATGAAAAATGAAAGCTACCATGCTCATATTTCATTATTAACATGAATAATTTATTCTAAAAAATTCATGTATTAGGAATTAGATTTGTATTCATCAATTAACAAGCTTATTATATATAAAAAAATTTCTTTGGTGCCCCTATACATATATTTTAAAAAAAAAAAAGGTCTTTCTTTGGTAGGTATTGATTTGAATAATAAAGAAGTCACATGTGCTGGTTTAAGTTGTGGTATGATTAATATTCATGATTAAATATTATTTAAAAATAAAAAATAAAATTGTGCAGGCTTTTGATACGGTTGTTATATAACATCCTTCCCATTCACATTCAGATGGGATTTGAATTAATAAAATAACATTATCTAATATGGTGATGATAAGATTCTTTCAAGTAAAAACGAAAATGAAAAATAAACTATGAGTTTTTATTTAATAAGGTTGATGAGCTGTTGATGTATTAAAATAATCTACTTGTCATAACACCATACCTGTGTTTTGACAGGTTTCTTTTAACGTTTTGTCATATAAAGTTTTTTCTAGTATTTTTCTTTAATATAAAGGACTTTCTGAAATTTATTATTTAAATATATTAAATTTTATGATTGTTTGAAAAATAATTTAAAATTTAATTTATTGTAGTATATGAAAAATATTACACGAAAGCTAAAGAGAAAATGTCATCACAATATTCTTATTCATGTACTACAAACATACATCTTCATGGGCTCAATTTTCATCCAGGTAAATTTTTATTTTAAAATATTTTAAAGTTTAAATTAAAATAACGAGTCATATAAATTGTCTTTTAAAATATGTTTTTAAAAATTTAATTTTATCAGATGGATTTCTATAAATTTTTTTTTATTATCACCACCTATAAATAGAGTCCGTCACGGATTATAAATAACCTCTATCATGAGCCGTAAAGGACCACCCTGACTAGCCTTATTAATTTCTAATAACAATAAAAATATTACAAAAACTCATTTTATAAAATTAAAAATTTAAAAATATTATTTTTAAATTGATTCATAAATATAAATTAAAATTCAGTTAGTTCATATTTGAAAATTTTCTTATATATCTAAAAATTACAATCTCAATGTAGCGTTTGTAATCTATTTACAATTGCGTTGCAGACCTGATTTTTAATTAGAAGAACGAAAAAAATGCAAACTCAATGTAACATTCCCAATATGTTAAAGAATGTATCAAAACCTTAAAATTTAATTAAAAGCACGTTATATCAAAACCTCTCTATGAGATTCGCAATCTATTAATAAAGATGTTGCAAACTTAATTTTTTGATTAAATCCATATAAAACCTCTACGTGATATTGACAACCTATTAACGACTCTATTACAACCTTATTTATTTATTTTTTATTAAATCCACAACCTCTATTTATTTACAACCTGTAAAAAATAGCGTCGCAACCTTAATCTCTAATTAAATCTATATAAAATTGTAAACACTACGTGTATTAGCAACTGTCAACAAATGTGCCAGAACCTTTATTATTGACTAACTCAATATAAAATTTCAATTTTAACTTGTAATTGAGATTCGCAATCTATTAACAACTGTGTCGCAATATTAATTTTTTTTAATTATTAAATCTATGTAAAATTGCAACATTTACGTGATATTCATAACCTTTTAGTGAAGGTGCGGCAACCTTAATTTTTTATTAAATTTATATAAATTATTATCTCTACATGAGATTGGCAAGCTAGTATCGATTTTATTTTAACATTAATTTTTATCAAGATTTATGCAAAATCGCGACCTTAAGTTTTCATTAAATTCATATAAAATTAAAACGTATGTGTACATGAGATTCACAATTTGTTAATAATGGTATTGACAACCTGTGGTGCCAAATAAACCACAGCCAAATATTAGGCTAAGATTGCTTGAGAAAATAGCTAAGAAGCTTCTAGAGATAATCTCACAGAGTTTAGCTCTAATGAACGAAAAATCGGATCCCTTTACAATCATCCCTACCCCTTATTTATAGGAGGTATTTGGGTCCTGTTTCTATTTGGATTGAGATTCCTTATTTTCCCGGGGTTCGGTTTCCTTTTCGGACTTGGTCTTTCATTGGGCTTGACTTCCTTTTTTCTTTTTGGGCTTGATCTCCTTCTAGGGCTCGGATTCTCATTTGGACTTGGACTCCTTCCTGGACTTGATTTCCTCTTTCATTTTCTTCCCTCGGGATCTGCTTTATTGTGGCCCTTTGGAAGCGCTTCATGAGATCTTTGGCTATCTTCAAGTATTTGGCCATCTTTTCGTTTCGAGCCTGGTATGCGCCGTTTATTTGATTCACCACCAATTGGGAGTCGCATTTGATCATTAAATTGTGCGCTCCACTTTCTTTTGCCACCCTTAACCCTGCGATCAGGGCTTCGTACTCGGCCTCATTATTGGTGGCTGGGAATTCGCATCGGATTGCTTGGAGTATCGGGGGCAGTTTTGGGGGCCGGAGACACACGCCCAGACCACTGCCACTCTGTCTGCTGGCTCCATCTACTTCTAATATCCATTCTTCGGTTGCAGAAGTTACCAGCTGATTTACTTCAAGGTCTGTTCTCTCCGCGGACGGGTTTTCCTCGAAGTCTGCTAAGAAATCTGCGAGGGCCTGGGATTTGATGGCCTTTTTCCCTTCGAACGAGATGTCGTGTTCGCTGAGTTCTAGGGCCCACTTCATCATTCTTCCGGATTTCTCTGGTGAGTGCAGCACGCTTCGCAAAGGCAACGAAGTTATTACCACGATCGGGTGCCCTTGGAAGTATGCCCGAAGTTTCCTTGCAGCGAACACTAGGCTCAGGATCGTTTTTTCTAAGACTGGATATCTTGTCTCTGCCGAGGTTAGAGTTTTGCTGGCGAAGTATACCGGTTGCTGTTTCCCCCCGACTTCTTTGACCAGGACTGTACTTACCGCAATCTGTGAATGTGAAAGATACAGATACAATTTCTCATTAGCTTCTAGTTTAGCTAAGAGTGGTGGGCTGGTCAAGAAGTCTTTGATGTCCGATAGTGCTTTTCTGCAGTTTTCGGTCCATTCGAATTCTTGGGATTTTTTAAGTGCTTCAAAGAATGGCTGAAACTTTTCTGATGCCTTTGGGATGAACCTGGTCAGGGCCGCTAATCTTCCAGTGAGCTTTTGAACGTCTTTCTTGTTTTGAGGTTCTGCTATGTTTAGGATCGGCTTGATCTGATCCGGGTTGGCTTCGATTCCTTTCTTCGTAACTAGGTACCCTAAGAATTTTCCTGCTTTGACTCCGAATTGGCATTTGGTGGGGTTCAGCTTCATATTGTACATTCGAAGGGTCTCGAATGCTTGACTTAGATGGTGAACATGCTGGTTCGCTTGTTCCGACTTCACTAACATGTCGTCTATGTACACTTCCATGGTCTTCCCCAATTTATCAGCGAACATTTTGTTCATGAGTCTTTGATAGGTGGAGCCTGCATTTTTTAGCCCGAAGGGCATCACTTTGTAGCAGTAGATGCCCCGTTCCGTGATGAAAGCGGTTTTTTCTTGGTCTCCGGGGTGCATTAGTATCTGATTATAGCCGGAGTATGCGTCCATGAAGCTCAGCATCTCGTATCCTGCGGTTGCATCAATGGTAAGGTCTATGTGTGGCAGCGGGAACGGATCTTTCGGGCATGCTTTATTTAAGTCAGTGAAGTCGATGCACACCCTCCATTTCCCATTTTTCTTTTTTACGACCACCACGTTCGCGAGCCATTCGGGGTATTGGACTTCCCTGATTGACCCATTTGCAAGGAGTTTCTCCACTTCTTCGTTGATGATTTCATTCCGCTCTCGGGCAAACCTTCTGCGCTTTTGTCTCACTGGTTTCGCTCATTCCTTCACATTCAGTTTGTGGGTAATGACCGCTGCGTCGATTCCAGTCATATCGGTGTGCGACCAGGCGAAGCAATCCTGGTGGTCCCTAAGGAAGTTTATCAACTCTTCCCTCTCTCTTCTCTCCAGCATGGCCCCTATCTTCACGGTTTTTCCCTTGTCCAGTGATATTTCGTCCACTTCATGTTCGGCCGGCTCATGGGGTGTTTCCGGCCGCGTCTGTGATTGCTATACTTCTGCCGTTTTTGGCTTTAGGCAATTGGCGTAACATTCTTTGGATGCACTTTGTTCCCCTCTTATCTGCTTGATCCCGTGTGGGGTCGGGAATTTAATTAGTTGGTGGTATGTTGAGGGTATGGCTTTCATCCCGTGAATCCAGGGTCTTCCCAAAATCACGTTATAAGCAGAATTGGAATTTATTATCTAGAAGGTGGTGTGGAGGTTTATTCCTTCTGCGTACACCGGTAACTCGATTTCTCCGATGGTAGAGGTGGCTTTTCCGTCGAAGCCTACAAGGGAGATAGCTTTCCTGCGCATCGCTCTTTCGTCCAGCTGCATATTTCTGAACGCCTCTAGGAATAGGATATTGGCTGAGCTGCCATTGTCGACTAGTACCCTCTTTACCGTTAGGTTTGCTATGGAGATTTTGATCACCAAAGCATCGTGGTGAGGTGCGTTTATCTTTCCGGCTTCTTCTTCGGTAAAAGTGATGGAGTAAAGGTTCGTGATTTCACTCCTTATGCTGTATACGCTCTGAGTTTCTCTGAGCTTTCTTTTTGCGGCCGAGCTTGTCAGTCTGCATACGTCGGATCCCCCAGCTATCATGTTAATCACCCTTTCTTCTGCGTTTGCTACCGGAGTTGGGTGTATCCGTTGTCGGTTTTTGTCGGCTTCGGCCGCAATTTCTCTCCCTTTCTCGGTTAAGTACTCTCGTAGGTGTCCCGTTTTGATAAGTTCTGCCACCTCTCTTTTCAGGGTCCAGCATTCATCGGTGTTGTGGCCATGGTCTCCGTGGAATTGACAGTATCGGGACATATCTTTCCTTGCAGAGGGGTTTTTGGATTTCTCGGGCCACCTGACCCTGTCTCCTAGGGTTTTGAGCACTGTCAGAGCTTCCCTCGTGGGTATGGTGAGGGGGTACGGAAGTAGTTCCTTCTCCCTACGTATAGGATCGGGGCCGGTGTAACTTGGCCTGGAGGGACCGCTGCGATCGAAGTCTCTCTGGCTTTTCCTATGATCCTCGCTCCGTCCACTATTGCTGCGGTCGTTTCGTCCTCGTTGACTGGAGGCGTTTTGCGGCCCCCTAGTATTCCGGGGCTGGAATTCTTCTTCGTATTCCATTGCATCCTCTGCTCTCTCCAAGACGTCTTCAAAGGTCCTTGGTTTTATCAATTTGAGGCTTTCGTAAAATTTTGACGTTTTTATGAGCCCCTTTATGAAGGCCTTGATGGCGCTTTTGTCCCTGCACCCCGGGATGGCCATCTTGGTTTCTTTGAATTTTCTCACATATTGTCTAAGACTTTCATTGACCCCTTGTCTTAGGTCATAAAGATCGTCCACATCCTTCTCTTTTTTTCGGCTATCGGAGAAGTGGTTGACGAACTTCGTTGCTAGCGAAGAGAAGGATCTGATGCTTTTCGCAGGGAGGGAGGAATACCATCTCTGGGCGGTTCCGGTTAAAGTGGAACCAAAGGCTTTACACATTATGGCCTCCATATCTTCTTCTGGGATGTTGCACGTCCCCATGCGAGTTTTGTATTCGGCGATGTGGTCCTCCGGATCCGTGATTCCCTCGTAGGGCTTCATGCTGGGAGTGGAGAACCTCTTGGGCATCCTGGTGTCTAGGATCCAGGATGCGAATGGTGTGTCGGAATAGCGCGTAGTTGAAGAACGCATCGTTATTCTCCTTCCTGAGGTTCGTTGTACCAGGCCTTTGAGTTCCCTGATTTCACGGTCACGGCACTTTTCACGACTTCTTTTCGACGATGTCGGCTTCGTCTGTTCATCCTCGAAACTGCTTGAGCTGTTCAGATCTAGAGTTTTGCGACTCTCCGTTGACCCGTCGCTTTCTTCAGACCCTTCGTCGGAGCCTTCCTCAAAATTGAGTCTTTTCTTACGGAGGGGCGAATATTTCCGGTTTGATCGCTTTGTTCTCGCCTTAGAGGAGGCTTTTCTGGATTCTGCTTCTTTTTTCCATAGTTCTTTTTCTTCTTCTACTTTCTTGAGCATCTCCGTCACTATGGCGAGTTGCTCCTCTGGCGTCTTTGGAGTCTGATCTTCTATGACGACGGTGTTGGGATTTGCTGGTGCCATGTATGACGGGAACGGAACAAAACCGGGGTAATCGGGATTCGGGTTATTTTTCTCGGATCTCAGCCTTGTGTGTGAGGTTTCGTTACCCCACGGTGGGCGCCAAACTGTGGTGCCAAATAAACCACAGCCAAATATTAGGCTAAGATTGCTTGAGAAAATAGCTAAGAAGCTTCTAGAGATAATCTCACAGAGTTTAGCTCTAATGAACGAAAAATCGGATCCCTTTACAATCATCCCTACCCCTTATTTATAGGAGGTATTTGGGTCCTGTTTCTATTTGGATTGGGATTCCTTATTTTCCCGGGGTTCGGTTTCCTTTTCGGACTTGGTCTTTCATTGGGCTTGACTTCCTTTTTTCTTTTTGGGCTTGATCTCCTTCTAGGGCTCGGATTCTCATTTGGACTTGGACTCCTTCCTGGACTTGATTTCCTCTTTGGGCTTGATGGTGCTATCCAGGTGTCTCGGACCCTTCGGCCGCTGGGGTGCGTTCGGCCGCAGGTTAGTGAGCCCACTTCGGCCGAAGGGGCATTGATCTATTTCGACCGAAGGCTTTGGCTGAATTTGACATAGGTTTATTTTTCAACTCGTTGAGGGTCCGCAACTTCCTGAGACCGTAAGTTGTTCTCCCACCACACAACCTTAATTTTTTTTTTATTAAACTCTATAATATTTGCAACTTGTTAACAAGTTTTAATTAAACAAAATAAAATTATAGCTCTGCATGAGAGCTTACTTGAATCGCAACAAAAAAATCGGTGACGGGAGTCACCAATCGAAATCGGAAGCGATCATTGAAATGAACAGGATAGTAAGTAGCAGTCAAGTATATATTTTTGGTAGCTACGCAGTAGTTTTACTTGGAAGAGTGTGTTTTCTTGTTAGTAGTTATTGAAGCATACCGTCGGATAAAGGGTTATAAATGGGCAATGTGATTCAAGATTTAAATCTCCATAAGTTTTTATACTTCTTAATCGATTAAGCTTTTGTTGTTACAAATATAATTTGTCCATAATTATCACCATGAAATTCTTTTTTTTTTTTTTTAGTGATTTGTATTTTTGTAAAATTTTGTAAATAATCTAATAAATTTAGATGTTATTTTCAATATTTTTATGTTTATTTTACGATTAATTATAACTCACATGCATTTGTAATTAAACAAAATGTATATAAACATGTGTTAAGATGAACATAATGATTATATCAAGTGAAATGTAGTTTATTATTTTTGGGAAATTTAAAATTTCAACATAAAAATATAAAATTATTAATTTTTTAAATTTTAACAAAATATCTAATCGAGATCGATAATATCCCGATATTATCTGAAAACTGAAGAGCCCGATACCGACACCGATACCGATATTTCAAACCTTGTTTGAAATAACATTATTTTTAAAATCTTATATATACATACTATATTTATATTTATAGCCAAACTACAGGCCGCAAATATAAATCAATTATCAAATGAGAGGCGATAATGAACTAAAAAAATAAGACCTACCGCGCTCATAAATTATTATTAAAATGAATAATTTATTGTAACAAATTAATGCAATGATTCGTAGTCATTAATTGATAAGTTTATTATAAAATAATATTTGTTCATATTAAAAAAATAGTAATAATTATAAATTAGTCTTTCCTTGGTAAGAACGGATTATAATAATAAATAAGCCACATGGTGTGTTTAATATTCGAGGTCAAACATTATTAAAAAATGTAACAAAATTTTAATAAAATAATTGTGCAGATTTTTGATTCGGTTGTTATAAACCCGGTTCCCATTCACATGGAAATTTAAGTTAATAATAATTAATTAATTAATCTATTACATCTTCCTACTATATCACATGGGAATTTTTGCTTAGTTTTAAGATTTATTTTTGTTAGGATGGTGCGAGAATTCGAATATATATATTTCGGTTTCTAGAATTGATTTGGTAATTCGGAAAAGACTCCAAAACTATTTTGTAAGTGCTATATTTTATTAGGAATTGTATTTCCTAAATTGAAATCTAATTAGAAAAGAGATAATTGAAATCACGAATAAGAAAATGTTCTCGTAATGGTTTAGAGTAACCTAATGCTATAATTATGATGTTTGTATTGATTTTTAGATATCCGAAGAGAACAATATGGTTGATTAGGTTTAGAAGGTACCGGATGTGGTCTGTGGGGGGAATAATAGAGATATTGAGTTCTAAAATCAAATCATGTTATCCTGTCAAAGTTACATAGGGAGATCTTATATATGAGATTGTGATTAATATAATTGGTTTGGAGAGTGAGAGTGGTATTCTAGTTGTATTTGTTGCTTTATTGTTACATAGTATTAGTCTAGTCTATCATCGTTTTGATGGCTATAATTATTTTTTACTTTGAGTTTTCATATAAAAACTCGTGTCTTACTTTTATCTATATTTTTTCTTTTAGTTATGTTGTTTTACTTTGTAGTTATCATTATTTGTCACAATCTGTAATATATCACCGATTTATTCAAGATATGATATCACAACAAAACTGATATACTAAATAACATAGAAAAAGGCCACCACTCAAGTAATCGTACTAGTATAGTCCACAAGTGTGAAGATGATAACTATATGCTAACAATAATAATAACAATAACGAAAAACCTTTTGATATACATAGATCCAAAACTTGAAAGATTCATATAATTAGTATATTATTATAATCACGTGTAGACAAGTAAAATACTGTCCACGACCTGGGCTTAAAAAAATTAACAATCATTTAAATAAAACAAACTACACTGCTAGTATCGAAACCTTGGTTGAAATCCGGCCCGTCTCTATATTTTTTGAGACGTGCAAATGTGATACAATTGGTTTTTTTTTTTTTTTTTTTTTTTTTTTTTTTTTTTACATGACCATAAATAGAATAAATATGAATATATTCAATATTATAAATTAATATGATGATTCATGAAATAAACAAATTCGATCCTACAAACTACAAACCAAAATAACAGTGATATGAAACTAGTTCGGTTATATTAAATTAATCCAATTTCAACAATTAATTTATTTTTACAAAAAATATCACCAAATTACATATTTTCATTTAAAAATTTTAGTGCATCTCCGGCTCCGAAGACCCCCTCCATGCGGGACCCCTGGCGGTTGCCCCTCAGAGTCGGGCCTTTGAAATGAATCCATATCTTATAACAAAGAGAATTCAACTTCCAATTTATTCATCCAACATTACATAATAGCATCACAACTCAACATATTAAAATAATAATAATAATTAAAAAAAAAAAAAAAAGAAGACATCATGCCAAAGCATTTATTCACCACAGACACACAAAAGCCCAAAAACCCTAGCTTTGCATGCAAACACTGAAGTCGTTAACAAGAACATCAAACCATAGGGCTCTTGAAATAGACCCCTAAAGCGTTGATGCGTTTATCCTGACGTCCATGAAATCCAACAATCACTCCATCTTTCAAAGAAATCTCGAATTCTTCACCTGTTGGACGTCCAAAAGGTCCATATGTTTTCTTATCATCACCGCCTCCAAAAGGTCCGTATTGCTCTTTAACGACCGTGTGAAAACATAAAGACTCAATAACACGTTCATTTTCAAAGGTATTATGAGTCCCGCTAATGGATGTCAAATATTCATTTGGCCAATCTATCTTCACAATCGACTCTTCTCCACCTTCCCCGCCAAATTTGCTTGAATATTCGCGGATATTATCTTTGTCGAGACTTTGGAAAGTGAGCGAATCGATGACCCATCCGTATTTTATTTTTATTTCCGTAATTGCACCGTTTGGTTTGTAGTCCCATTCTTTTCCTCCTTTCCCTCCCTGAGGTGGGACCACAATGGATCCCTGGTTGTCTTGGGAACCTTCTCGGCCTCCACTAGGTGGTGTCTCAGTGGTTCCCTCTTTGCCGTGGGAACCTCCTTGGCCTCCATTAGGTGGGATAGAAGTGGATTCTTCGTTATTGTGTGAACCTTCTTGGTCTCTACGTGGTGGATTCTGATGAAAAAATGCCAAAAAAATATTGGATTTAAAAATTTAAATAGAAATTTAATTATTTTAAAAAGTATTAATTAAGTTGATTAATCAAGCAAATATTTTCTTTTCTAAAAAGAAAAATTTGAAATTTTAATTTTATAAATATTTTTATAGTTTGATTATATTAGGATTTACCAATTGTGAAAAAATAAAAATTTATTTTATAAAATGGTAAATTATGGAAAAATAAAATTTATTTCTTAAACTTTTTATGTTAATGCACTCATTTCAAATATTATTTATTAAGAAAAGTCATTTATGGATTTCAACCAATAAAATATAAAAGGTTTACTTGATCTTACTTTTATAAAAAAAAAAGGATAAAAATCAATGAACTAATAAAGAAAGAAAATTAAAAAGTGAAGTTTGTTGAATTTCTATATCTTGAGTTAGTTATATTTTGAAATAATAAAAATATAAAAGTAAAACCTAATAATCTCACCTTTTCAGGTCTTCCGTTGCCTAATTCAGCTAAAGGCTTGATATAAACCCCAAAAGAGTGGAACAACTTGCCAACGGTTCCATGAAAACCAGCTATTACCATTCCTTTCGAGTAAAATCTAAAACGACGGCGTCCAATAGCACCATAATATCCATACACAGATTTGTTTGTGAGGAAACATATAGATTGAATGTCTTCTGAATGCTCACGGGTTGTTCCTTCTACTGCTATTAGGTATTCATCAGGGGAGTTGATTGTGAAAGTCTATTTATTGTTAACAATGACGTTAGTGACATTACTATAAAACATGATTAATCATAAATGAAGTTATAACACATACATTATATTTCCTCGATGAATCATCACGGTTTTGTGCGTACTTAAACTCCTTATTGTCACTGGAGGATTTGAAGGAGATTGACTGGATTCTGTATTCATCTTGACCAATTTGGATAGTTGTTGGGCTATCTTTGAGCATATAGCTCCATGGTTGATCTTCCAGTGATGCTTCCCAACCCCATGATTCTAGCTTAATACATTCTTCCTCCTTGTAGGACCCACCAAACTGTATATCCGATAAATAATTAATAATGATAATATATTTAAAATGTAGGAAAAGATTTATCAGTGGTATTATTTAAATGTATTTCGAAATCAGAATGAATTTTTTATTATTACTTTTTTAATAATGTTTAAAACCAGTGAATTAATACACAAATTTTAAAAAAGTGAGAATCGTTTATAATTATCCTAAATTTTATATGGTTGACAACCTTTTCCAGAAATAAAATATTGTTCTATAGATATAGAAGTGGAATAAATACCTGAATTTTGGTAGCTGCAGGCAGTGATCTTGAAGGACCGGAGAAGTCACTGGAAGGCCTCACATATACTCCTAAACCTCCACGGATATGAGTACTAAGTGCCATTCCGTAAAAGCCAACGATGACCCTATCTTTCAATGGAATTTGAAATGTGTTCTTGGTCACTTTAGGTCCGTATGGACCTAATTTTCTTTTATTTGTTTCGAAGCTAAGTGATGTTATATTGTATTGACGATGGGATGCTTCATAAAGAGTACTGCCACGTAATGACGTCAAATATTCTTCTGGCCAATCCAACATTATCTACCACAACAAAAGTAGTCAAGTCAAATATCACATGTATAGTCCCATGTTTTCCATATGAATTGATAAATCGCGTCACACCTAGATATAGTTTTAACGTTTCCGGTTCGCTGACATCAATTTTACTACTAGCTAGGTAGATTATTCGGATCTGTAATCATAGTTCGCTTTTTTCGTCTCCTTTACTATTCAAACTCTTGATCTGTTATTTTAAATATGATGCGGAAGTATATTGAGTATTAACTTTGAGGGTTGAAAAAATAAAGAAAACTAATCGTAACTACTGTCCTTAATAATCTAACTAGCTAGTAGTAAAAGTTAACGCTTTTGAACTGGGTTAGCCGAGATGTTACAATACTTTGATGATAAGTGACTGACTTTGCACTAAAATAAGGGCAACTTGGTTATATTTTTCAAGTTCAACCATTCAACTTCATGAAAAGTCAATTTAACCCTTAAATTTATAAATATTGGGTAAATTAAACCCTTTCGCTCATATGGAGGTTGAGCTGGTGGTAAAAATTGTTAACTAAAAAAGGTCAATTAAGCTCTCCACATTTAAAAAAAAAAAAAAAAATTTAATTGTCCCTGAAAGTTGAATAGTTAAATTGATACTTCGCGAAGTTAAAGGTGACCATTAAAAAAAATATATATAACCAAGTTCAGGCTACTGAGACCCTTATACCAGAATAAAGGTAAAAACCAGTTTTCAAACAAAAATGGAAAATTTTTTAAAAGGGCTATATTTACCTTATCCGCGGAGGGAAAGGTTCCTAAGCCAAATGCATGAGAATATTCAACCATCCCTTTCTCATCCACACATTGAAAGGCTAATGACACGATATGTTTATCAGCAAAACTAGATGGTGAGTTAGTAATAAATATTCCGGTGATTGCACCGGTTGTCTTGTAACTCCATCCTCCTCCAATGTTGTCATTCTTGAACCCTACTTCAAATGCCTCCACACCATTAACAGATCGCTCGTAGTTGAATGAAGCCTTCTCCACCATTATTTCAAAAACAAGCAAGTGATGAGAGTTTTGTGTTTTTGTTCTTGGAAATGTGTATATGCCTGCCTCCCGCAAGTATCATTTTTATAGCCCACCAGCAGCATTCATAATGATTATTAATTATAAATTATGTACTTCTTTAACCAAACCAACATGGGTTGCTTAGTATTCAATATGTTTTATTATTATTATTATTATTATTATTATTATTATTTATTTTATTTATTTTTTCATTTATTAAATCACTTAAGATATGTTTGGCATTAGGTTTTCAATTAGCTGTTAAATTAACGTTTAACTATTATATTAACTTCTAATTAGCTGTTAAGTTAGCTGTTACATTGAGTCTTTGGTATCATACCTAACTTTTAAATTAGCTGTTAAAATATAAAATTACCAAAAGGATATTATATATAAAATTAAAAAATAAATTAAGAAAAGAAGTATGTTATTCTAATAATAATAATAACAATAATAGTTGTAATAATAATAAATAAAATATTATAATTGAAAATACCTTTGCAATCATACTTTTGTTGAAATTGAAATTGAAAAAATCAAAGTAAAATAAATAAAAAAAGAAAGAAAAAATCAAAGTAAAAAAAAAAAAAAGAAATAACGACGGCTAAGACATAGAAATAATTTTTAAACAACGTTTGGAAAAACTAATTGAAACAACATTTTAAAACGTTAATTCAAATATATTGCCAAAAACCTAAAAGAATATCCAACGGTATTTATCTAAACGCAAATTTGGAAGCTAATTAAAAACTTTACTAAACACACGTTTAAAAGAAATTGAAATTTAGGCGAACTTCTTAATACTATTTACTTTATTTAAAAAATTAAAATGTAATCATACATTTCAAAATTATTTATATAATACATTTTATCGAAACAACTTTTATCAAATTTTATAATTTAATTTTCAAAAATTCAAATCTTGAAAAAATATATTGGTGATTAAAAAAATCAGATAAGGAATCTTGATTAGCTGTATTTTCAATTATTAAGAAAATAAACAATTTTCTAATCTAATTACTGTAAGGTAATTCGCTTCCTCATATATAATTTATTTATATTTATTTTTATTACTATATTTAAATTTTAATAAATATTTCAAAAATATGATTACTTTTTCTCATAAAGGATAATACATCATGTGAGAAAAAAATTAATAGTGATTTTGTTTCAATTATTAATTTTAAAATAAAAATTATTTCAGTAATTAAATTTAAAAAAAAACTTGTTAATTATTTTAATAAAATTAACTTGGATCATCCATATAGTATGGATGAACTCAAATTTGTGTTAGTGTATTTTCTTAACCAAAATTTGAATTAATTTTATTTCCTCTTTTTGAAAATCTTGAATAATATGTAATCATTATTAATTTTTAAAAAAATATATATTTTCTTTTTTTTTTACTTTTCAAAATATTATTAAATATTAATTTTTTTTAGAATTGTAAAAAATATATAATATATATTTTAATTAACATGATAGTATTTTTAATTATTATAATTTTTCATCCAATTACTGACCGCAAATATAATTTAATTAAAAATATGAGATGTTATAATAATATGAAAAATGAAATTTACCATACTCATACTTTATTATTATAATGAATAATTTTTCTAACGAATTAATACAATTACGATTTCGATTTGTAGTCATTAATTAATGAGCTTATTAAAAAAAAAAAAATTCCATCATGTGAGAAAATGTAATAAAAAATTGTCTTTGTTTGGCAGGTGTTGACTTGAACAATGAAAAATCCACATGTGGAAAGTTCATGTGGTAGTTTGATTATTTTTGAGTTCCAACATATTATATTACGTATAAAAGATTTTGTACAGACTTTTGATATGGTTGTGTTATACAGAAACACGTTTCCGTTAACATAGGGTTTAAATTAATACTATTTAATTGTACGATGATAAGATTCCTTCCAGTGAAAACAAAATAAAATAAAATATAATATAATATAATATAATATAATATAATATAATATAGATCTTTATTCAATAAGTAGATTTCAATTAGAGAAGGCACATGGAACTATGATTTTCTTCTGTTTATTGACACGTTTTCTTTAATATTTTAGGAGTTGTAACTATAAACAGAACTAAAGAAAATTAATATCTTCCTATCATATCGGATCATGCCGGTAAATATATACTAGATACAAAAGTAGGATTATAATTATTTAAAATTTTAATAAATGTGAGTAATTTTAGTATTGGACGAATGAAAGTGAAATACTAAAGTTACTCACATTTATTAAAATTACTAGTTATTTTTATTTTGGAATTGTTTGTAAAATTTAACAAAATTAAATATTTAAAGTGAAATATAAAAAAAAAAAAAAGCGAGAAATTTTTGGAAAATTTTTTTTTAAAGGTCACCAAAAATTTAAGAGGTTTATTTTGAAAGTGTGTCAAAATACACTTTTAAAAGTTTAAATTTCACTCCGTAAATCATTTAGTGCGAGCATAGTTGAACTATGTTTATAACGGTACGATTTTATGAGTATTTTAACAAATTAAATATATAATATAAAAACCAAACATTTAAAAATTTATTTTATAAACGTATAATTGTAATGTAGCGTGAAGTTTAAAAAATTTACTCAAAAGAATTACCACTTTTCGAAATACATTTATATTAATTATGTATTTCTTTAACCAAACCAACCAACATGCGTTACTAGCTTAATAAATATTCAATATGTTTATTATTATTATTTGTTTTTTCTCTCTAATCTTTTTAAAAGAAAATAATTTGAGATTTAAGTCCATCACTCAATGCT
Source organism: Cardiospermum halicacabum (assembly GCA_031304145.1). Classification (NCBI taxonomy): domain Eukaryota; kingdom Viridiplantae; phylum Streptophyta; class Magnoliopsida; order Sapindales; family Sapindaceae; genus Cardiospermum; species Cardiospermum halicacabum. The sequence goes on along the minus strand of CM062391.1, from coordinate 1,654,163 downwards.
ATTTAATTTATTCTAAAAATTAAAATATAACCATATATATATATATAGCCTTTTCTATATATATATATTTTTTCATCCATATCACTTAGTATGGATTCATTTTATTAAAATAAATTTTATTGAACTTTGTAATTAATTTTCAAAAATTCAAATCTTGAAAGAACATATATTAGGGATAAAAACAAAAAAATTAGAGATGAATCTTGATTAGCGGTAGTTTATTTATTTTTAATTAAATTTATAAAAAAAAAAATACTCTAATCTATTCAGTATTATATAATTCTCTCCCTCATACATATATCGATAAATTTGTGTTTTATTATTGGATAAAGGGATATGAGTTTGTATTAATATCAAAACATTTATTTGTGTATAATTTACTCTAGTTGAGGAGTGTCAATGTAATTAACTCTTTACTAAATCATTTACGGCAAATTATTAAAAATTCAAATTAAAAAAACATCTATTAGTGAGATAAGAAATCTTGATGAGCTATATTTTCAATTATATTTATTAAAAAATAATTAACCCGTACACTAATTTAATTTGTGAGAGATAATTCTCGCCCTTATATATAATTTATTTATATTTAATTTTATTATATTTAAAATTTATGAAGATTTCTAAAATAAAACTACTTATTCTCATAAAACATAATATATCATGTGAGAAAAAATAATAGAGATTTATTTTAATTATTAATTATAAAATAAAATTATTTCCGTAATTTATTCAAAAGAGCTTGTTAATTTGTTAATTAATTTTATATAAATAATGTAAATTGTTCATATAGTGTGGGTAAACTCAAATTTGTGTTAGTTTTTCTTTTTAATTTTATTTTAATTATGAAAACACAGTTTATTATTGATTTTATTTTTTCTATTATAGAAAAATCCCAAAATAAAATAATATTCATTCATTATTAATTAATATTTATTTATTTTCACTTTTAAAAATATAATTAAATATTAATACTTATAAAATCGGAATACACATATGATAAACTTTTTCTTAATTAACATGATAATTATTATATTTTTTCGTCCAATATCAAATTACTGACCGCAAATATAATTTAATTATCGAAATGAAACGTTATAATAATATGAAAAATGAAAACTTACCATACTCATACTCCATTATTAAAATGAATAATTTATTCTAACTAATTAATGCAATTACGATTTCTATTTGTAGTCAGTGATTAATGAGCTTATTGTAAAAAAGATTCCTTCATGTGTAAAAATATAATAAAAACTAGTCTTTCTTTGGTAGGTGTGATTAATTTCTGAGTTCAAACATTTAATATATGTATATAAAAGATTTTGTACAGGCTTTTGATACGGTTCTGTTATATAGAAACACGTTCCCGTTCACATGGGATTTAAACTAATATTATTTAATATAGGGATGATAAGATTCCTTAAGTATGGAAAAAATAAAATAAAATATAGATCTCCATTTAATTAATAGATTTTAATTAAAGAAGGCACATGACTAGTATTAACCTAATCTATTTATTATAATTTTCTCCTGATTCTTGACATGTTTTTTTGTAACATTTTATATTCAAAATTATAAAAAAAAATTAAAAAAAATTAATCAGATGCAGATCATGTCGGCAAATATATGCCAGATATGAAATAGCGATCATTTAGTTTGTTTCAAGTTTATGAAGAAATAATTTACATAATATCAATAAAAAGAATTATTGTAAAATTTTGGTTGCCTGATTGAAATAATACTAGTAGTTTATAATTGTAAAACCACTAAAAATCATTTACAGTTCACTAAAATCATTAGTAATTTTAATTTTAGGTGGCTTTGGATGGTTGAAATTAGCAAAATTGAATGTCAAAATAAGATGCTTCAGATTTTTAGAATTAACCCTACATGTATTATAACTTAATAGAGAGGTATTTCTATCCTCACTATCAAATGTATCAGAAAATTTGGACTAATTTAATATATAACTCGTTATTATTATCAATGCTTTTAAAGGATAATATATTGATGACCCATCCACGATTAATTACCATCTCTTATTTACTCATTTTGGTTTGTTATCTCCTTATGTTCCTCCTCCTAATCCTCTATATTAAAGAATTTTAAATAAATATTATTCGTTTGTAATATTCATGTGGTATGATCAATATTCATGCTCAAGTATTATTTAAAATAACAAGATAATCAATTCGTGCTTCACGTGGTTTTTGAAAACAACATATAAAAATTATTAGTTAAAATAATTATTTAAAAATCAATTGAAAATATGATTTTAAAATAAATTAATATTTTATTTATAAAATTTTTCATAATTTATATATTTGATAAAATAATTTAATATATTTGAATAGCTATATATTTAAATAAATTAAATAATAATAAAATATTTGAATAGATATTATAAAAAAAATATTTAACCAATGATAAAATACTAATTAGTGGCATATGAATAAATAACTTGAAAAATTTGTAACCCCATTCCGTTCCTCCTCCTAATCCTTTATATCAAAGAATTTTAAATAATAAATTCTTCGTTTATAATATTCATGTGGTATGATCAATATTTATTCTCAAGTATTATTAAAAAAATAATAAAATAAAATTGTGCACGTTGTATAAGGTTGTTATTAGAGATGACCAAAAAATCCACCAACCATTAATCTGTGGATCACCATCTACAAACTCGTCATGGATTCAAATTTGCGGGTTCACGGATTTATAGATTCGGATTTCATTTTCAATTCCTTAATTGCTGTACATTTGGATTCAGGTTCGGGTGACACTAATCCGAATCCACGAACTTATATTTTTTTAATTTTTTAATTAGTAAAAAAAATAATAAAAATTAAAATATAAATTTTTATAATTTTTTAAATCTAAATTTACGCAATTATTTTATTCATTTTTTCTCTAATATCCAATATCATTTAAAACAATTTTAAATAAAAATATAAATAAAAATAAAGCAATTGTAATATTATATGCCACTATTGTTATGTGAACTAAATAGTTTTTGGAGTAAACTCTATTTTAAAACTTGGTAGTAGTATAGTAGGTTGATATTGAAATATTAAATTTTAATCTTTTAATGGTCTCTTAATTTTTTTAAAAAATATTTATTTATTTTTTGTGGATATCCAGAATATACTCTAATCCGCCGATTTAAACTCAATCCAAATCCATTAAAAAATATGTAATGGATTTGGGTCAGCGGGTTCGGGTCGGGTTTATACCGATCGTCATCTCCAGTTGTTATATAACATCGTTTACATTTAGATTAGATTTAAATTAATAAATTAATATTATTTAATATGGAGATGATAAGATTCCTTTAAGTAAAAACAAAAAAGAAAAAGAAGTAAAATATGTGTCCTCAGTAGATGAGGCACATGGGAAGGTTGATGTGGTGTGTGTGAACATAATCTATTTATCATAATATAGTATAGTATAGGTTTGTGGTGATGGTGAAATAATTTCATTCTAAACATACATTTATGCTTATTATTTTACACCTAAATTTAGGTGGAAAGGAGGATACGTTTGAAATTTCAACATTTTATAAGTGATTATTTTCATAATCACAGTCCTAAACAGCTCTAAATATATAGATAATTAATTATGATTTTGTTCGATCTTTTAAAACAGACACTTGTAGAAACGATGGAGAAAAATTGGAAGAAAAGGGCGGAAGCAGCACCTTCCTCAGATCAGGTAGAACCGGAACAAAGTTATCCTTCAGAACAAGTTTAGCAAACAGTTATCAAGCAGCAGAAACACAAAGAAAGTACACAGATTAGTGTTCCGCCTTCTAATAATTTTGATGTATTGAATGAAAATATGGCAATGATAAATGCTCATGTGGATAAGGTGGAAATCATTCCGCCGAAAACTATCAGAACTTCATCTGTTTAGACACCCTTACACCCGAGAACCTCAACGTCTAGTCCAGTTTGGAGTACAAAATCAAATGTCTTTCCTAATTCAAATTTACCACATACTTTAAAATATAATTGCTTCCTAGTGTCATACTTCTTGATCTTGTAAGTAGAATATTAAGAAGTAGTTATATTTAACTACTTTTCGGTGTAATTTCTTTTTCCTATTTGATTTGTCCAGAAAGAAAATCAAGATTAAGAAGTAGAAGTATTATATACAGTTTAGTCAACTTTTGTAAAAACTTTAAAAAACAGTTTAATTTTATAAAAATTTTAATTTTGATTTAAAAATATAATTTTTTTTTTAGTAAACAGTCCATAATGGACGAATAAAAAATTTAAAATTTTAAAATTAATAAAATTTTGTCCTTTGATGGGGTCTTGACAAGCTTGATGAATTAAAAGGAGAAGAATACTAAACAAATTCTTATTCATTTGCCAGAAACATGAGCCACTAAACCACACAATAAGATACGAATCGAGACTAGTGAAATGTACTTAAAATTAGGACAAATAAAGAAAAACCATATTCTCTAATGGAAAATTTAACATTCAAGAAATGAAAATGGTTGAAATTAAACAGCTGGGCTCTTATGATAAACTCCAATTGCATCAACGTAATCACCAGCACGACCATGAAAACCAACTATAACTCCTCCATCTTCCGGAGATATAACAAATCTTGTGCCTCTTTTACCACCATAAGTAGGGGTGGAAATAGGTCAGGCCAGACCAGAATTTTGGTTAAATAGGCCCGGCCTGTATTCTAATACTCTGGCCTGAGCTTGATCTACGAGCCTACGATAGGCTTGTACTATAGGCCTGACCTGATCTGTTTAAAAACCTGTTAGGCCTGAAAACTTGTTTAAAAGCCTATAAATAACTAGTTATATTTATAAATAAAGTTTGGGCTTTATATTTATAAATAAAATATTGAGTTTTAAACTTATAAATAAACATGTCAATAGATTTAATAAATAAAAGTACATATAAATAATATATGGACCGGTCTATTAAATTACGGAGGCTTTTACCATAGTCTCAGTCTGGCTTATTTAATTAAATATACTTTTGAAAAAGTTTGAATCTAACCTATTTATTAAATAGGCTAGGCCAGGTTAGGCCTCATATAGGCCAGGCTGTAGGCCCCTGAAAGGCCAGGCTGTAGGCCCCTGAAAGGCCGCCTGACCTATTCCTACCCCTAACCATAAGGTCCATATGTCTTCACATTCGTTTCGAAACAAAGAGATCCAATTGCACGTTGCTTGTTAAAGATAGTGTGAGTTCCACTTATAGATTTCAAGTATTCATCTGACCTCTCCAATTTTACCTACAAATACGCTCACATGAATAAATACTTAAGGTGGTCATGTAGGACTTATGCGTCATCAACAACTAAACGACATTGGACATTATATGTTTCATCAATTTCTTTATATATTTTTATATATTTTACCTGATTGTGATTGTGAAATAAATAATTATTATAAAGTTCATATACACTCTTTTCTAGTAATTAATTGTCGTTTAGTGGCTTGCCGAGTTCAAATTTGTATTTAATGCTCCGAGACTAAATATAGTATAAAAGTAAATATTTTACTGATTTAGTAAAAATAAGATAGAAATTGATTAAAACCATCGAACTTTTACCAAAACCACTTTTCTCTTGAAAATGGATCTTGTTAGGGGATTTCTAAATTATTTTTCATAAAACGGGTGGAAAAATGGAAATACCCATAAAATTAAATGCAAAACATTTTTTAAATGGGTTTTTTAAACTTGAAAATACAATTATAAACCTATTTTTAAAAATATACAAAAAATAATCTTTTAAAAATTTGGTTTTTACTCTGTATTCTAAAATATTTCTAATTTTTTACAATTCAAATATTCTGTGAATTACGGTTATAGTCCGTGAACTATGATCATAGTGTGAATGAGCCATAAAGTGAAAATCAAACTTCAATTTTGTAATTTTTTCAAAATAGGTTTATAATTATATATCAAACTTTTACGGTTTAAAAAAAAAAAAATTCCCAAATTAAATTAAAAAGGAAAAAATTGTAACTTACTAAAGATGTATCTCCATCTTCACCACCAAACGTGTCCGAAAATTCGGACTCGTTATTCTTATCCATGCTTTTGAAGGATAATGAATTGATGACCCATCCATGATTAGTTACTATCTCTGTAATAACACCATTTGGTTTGTAATCCCATTCTGTTCCTCCTAATCCTCCACAATGAGGGATTTTAGTTGGTTCTTTTTCATTGATACAGTCCTTTTGTCCTCCTTTTGTTCCTGAGTCTGGCTTTGTAGCTTCCTCATTACAACCTTTTTGGTCTGATCCTGTTTTTGTAGGTTTTTCCTTTTCACAGGGACATTCTTTCCCTCCATTTCCCTTTGTAGTTTCCTTGCCTGTGGAAGAACCCTTCTTGAGAGAAAAAAATTCATTAAAAAAAATTAAATTGCATTCATATTTAAGATGTGAAAAACATACCGGATGGATATATATATATATATATATATATATATATATAATTATTATTTTCATTCAGAAAGTGTTTGTAGGGTAATAGAATTATTAGATTTTATTAGGAAAGTATTTTTAAAATAATATAGATGGATATTGGTCATTACGTGGTTAAATATTATATATATATATATTCGTTTTTTCTTTACATTTAAAAGTAATTTTTTAGATCTAGTTAAACAAATTAAACTAAGTGATAGGTTAATGTTAACCAAATCCGACTCTACCTATTTATAATCGTGTCATACAAATCATGTAATAAATAATTTAAAGTTCATTTACCTTTAATCCATTATTCATATATTTTTCTGAATTCATTGGATCCGTATCATCATTCATTTTGACACTCTTTATAAATATATATATTTAAATATAAAATTATACATCCTATTACTTAAAAAAACCTCAGAAAAAAAGTCAAATGGTACACATGTATTTAAAACTATAAATTTTATTGTTAACGGGATAAATTAAGTTCTCACAAATATGAAAGTATTGTAATGTTCAAAAGAAAAACTACAGACTTTTAAGATTTATTTATTTATTATTTATTCATTTTTATTTTGCATTTTAAATATAAAAATATAAATAAAAGCAAAATTCTATTAATTTTATATAAATAAATAAATGGGGAAAAAAAATACCTGAGAGCCACCTTCTTTTTCCTGAGCAAGTAAATCAGAAAAGGGTTTTAAATAGACTCTAATGCCATTGCTCTTACGAGCATAAAATCCAACAATAACTGCCTTTGTTGTGTAAAGGTCAAAATTTGCACCCCCAAGTACGCCAAAAGGTCCATGTATTTGTTTATTTGTGTAGAAACATAAAGATTGAATGTAGTCACCCTTATAGGCATAAGTTGTAGTCCCACTTATACATACCAAATATTCATCAGAATTGTTTAATGTGAATTCCTTTTAAAAAAAACATATTTCATAAGTAAAATATTATATATATATATATATATATATATATATATAAATTAAATAAAATTACATATATACATATGTATATATACCTCTTCCCTCATAATTTTAGTATCACCAGATTTTTGTAAACATTTAAATTCCTTTCTTTCATCTGATCCTTGGAATGAGATCCACCGGATGATTTCATTATCATAACCAATTTTGATAGTGGTTTCACCTTTCAACATGTATGTCCAGTCCCCCTCTTAAATACCCCATGATCCTGCCTTAATACAATCTTCTTTTTTAAGAGAACCAGTCAGCTGCACATTTTATATATATATATATATATATATATATATATATATATATATATTAAAATCTAGTTTTCGCAATTAATAGATAAAATGTAATGTGATAAAATTTTAAAACTAAATTTTCACTAATTTTAATTTTTAAAAGTAGATAGGTTGATAACTTCATAATATAAAAAGCAATAATTGTTCTGATTTAGTTTTTAAAATAAAATTTATTTTTTGTTTTTAAAACTAACTTAAAATTGTAAATCAAATTTTACAGTAAAAATACATAAAATTAGATTTTATAAATTTTTTCCCTTAATTTTAAATTAATCTTAATTTTTTTTATATTTTTAAATTTTTTTATAAAAAATAAATTTTATACTACCAAAAAGCAAATAAAATCGAATATATTTCCTGCTATGTATACCGGCTTCCCGGTAGTATACACAAGGAACCAACCTTGAATTTTGTCTGGTTTCAATAGTTTTCATTTGGTTAAAACCACAAAGAAATGAAATATTTAATGACATTATACAATCAAGGAAAAAGCTGGTAATACCTTAATTTTGGGGGAGAGAGATTTGATTAAGCGAATTAAATCTCTATAATGTCTGTAGTAGACTCCCAGACCTCCCATTAAATATTGATCTTTTATTTTTAGAAAACAACCATAAAAACCAACTATGACTCTGCCAATACCAGAAGGGAACTTGAAAGCCGTCCATAAGTTTGTAGACTTTTCATATGATTCTCCCTTAGTTGTATGAAAGTTTAGACGACATAATTCAAATGCGTAAGCAGACTCTCCATAATAATATCTTAGTGACGAACCACTCTCACCGCTTATTGAGGTAAAATATTCTTTTGGCCAGTGGAGCATAATCTGTCAAAATATATAAATAAAATATGAAAGATTGGTTAGATGTAAATTGTAGGTAATACTTAATTCTAAGTAGTACATCATACATCTAAACTATATTAGCTTTTTTTTTTTATTTATTTATTTTATTAATAATAACATGAAAATGAGGGACAATAATGGCGTGGGTTGGGACGGATTTAGGGTAAATTATATAAATATATATATATTAATTTTTTTTCAATAGTCCACTGGTTTCGAACGTATTAGTAAAATACTCAAATAAACCAAAGGGCTGAAACAGTGGTTTTGACGGTAAAATCAGTGCATCCTGAAAAATTTAATTGATCTGAATATTTTGTTAGTAATGTTTGAAATCAAATATAAAAACAATATGCCCGCACCAATCTGTCCCACCGGTTCACAATATGTAAATAATTCATCCTGTAAAAATAGGGATAGAGCCTAACCCGTTCAACTCGTACCATTTAGAAGTGAGATAAATTTTATTAAAGTACAATATTTCTATAATTTTATATAAAAAAAATAGAAAAAATGGCAAAAAATTTGTCATCAAAAGTTTAAATTTTAAATTAGACACACTTTCAAATTCTTTTAAAACTAATTATTTTATTTTTTTTCCACGTATGTTCAGCTAACATTTTTTCCAACCTAAAAATTTTAATTTTGAAACCGTCATTGAAACCGTCATTCTGAATTTTTCTAATAAATATTTATAAGTTCTAAATCGTCTTTGAATTCGCATCACAAAATATATTTTTTAGATTATTTTTATGAGTTGTAAATCAAAAATTTACGGTCACAGATCACAAACTTCTAAAGCAGTCAATTTTTGAAAAATTTTCGGTCAAAAGTAAAAATATTAGAACACCTTATGGAGCGTAGAAAATTTTTAGAAGGATTCTCTAAAATTTCTAAATAGATTTGCTTTTGAAACTCAAACTTTAAAAAGCTAATTTATAAAAGTTCTCAATAAAATATAATTCTATATATATAAACGTTTTTGGAAAAAAAAACAAACAAACTTAGGTATAACAAACTTTTTGCATTAATTTCTAATTTGAGATTTTAAAAAAAAATAAAAAAATTACTATTCCAAAATAAAAAATAACATTATATGAATAACATTTCAAATCCGTGGATTAATAAAAAAAATTTAAAAAAATTGTTATAATTTATTTCTACATACACATATACTTCTATATAGTTCAGAATGAAGTCGTGTTGATCCGAATTCAACACATTCCGTAATCCTTTTACTTTCAATCCGGTCCACCTCTTTGCGGGATGGATTTTAAACCCGAAGGGATTGGGTTTGATTGGGTCCCAAACCTGTAAATCGAATCCAAATTATCCTTTCTAATGAAAATCTTAATTTTAACTTGGTTACGGTGGTATCTTTCAGATCATAAGTACCAAACAGTTGAGAATACTCAGGGCAACCATTTTCGTCCGCACTTTGAAACTGCAATGATCTAACAGAAGAAGATGTGTGAAACATCATAACTCTAGTGATGACTTGCTACCCTATCAATAGAATCTTTGAAACCTACTTCAAATGCTTCGTATTCATTGAATGAACGAGCATCGCTGTACGAAGCCATTTCACCCATTCTTTGTCGAACAAAAACAAGATTTCTTTTTCTTCTCTTTGATGATTAATTGGAGTAGGCTATTTTTATAGCCATTTAGGTAATGCAAATTTTTAAAATATCCTTCCAATTTTTAAAATTTTTGAAAAAATTTAACTTTGTAAAATATTTTATAATAATCCCCATTTCAATTTATTGCATTATACTTTATATTATTTGAAATCTTTATAATTTTTTCTTTTATGTAAAATATTTTCAAAATTAAATATTTTTGAAATATTTAATGAAATAGGAGTAAATATGAAAACTTCTCATGAAGCTATGTGCAGCTATTACTATTATTATTATTATTATTATTATTATTATTATTATTATTATTATTATTTTTACTTAAAATTTAATATATATATATATATATTTTATAAATTGGAGTATAATTTATTACTCGGTCATTTGGAAGATAGTTATCCAATGAAATAGGAATTTAGTGATTGCTAGAAAAATATTAATTAAATTATCTTCTAAGTAGGGTTATGAGCCTCACTCCACATGCTAGACTTATATATATATATATATATATATATATATATATATATATATATATTAAATTTTTGGTCAGCTAAATTAAAAAATAGTATATATTTTTTAATAATTTAGTGGACTAAAATTTTTAAAAATAAATAAAAATTAAATATTGTACCATTCGATTTAAGGTTTAATATTTATTAAAGGTTAGTTATAAAGTCAGATTAAGTGTTAGGTTAAACTAATGGTAAATGTAAATGATGGGTGATGTATTATTATTATTATTTTTATTTTTATTTTAGTGTTTACCGACGGGTTCGAATACACGACCACAAAATTAAGAGTCTTGAGTCCACCTGATCTGCAATTTCGAGTTTCGACGACAAAAAATGATATGAAAACCGCGATCAAGTCAACAACGACGAAGACCTCATAATCCAGACCCTGGAAGAAGAACGTGAACTCTGGAAGAAAGAAGTTGAATCCAGGTGGAGTTCCAACGTTACGTCAAAATAGAAATCTCGGCAACTCAACCAAAAGCATAAGCATTTTCCCTTGCAGAAGCGCGGACTCAATTTTGGCAAGTCTTTTGATGAGCGAGAGGACTCAGATGAAAGTGAAGAATCGACCAAAATCCGGAAAACTGATGGCAGGAGTGATTCCTGCAGCTCTATCATTGGATGACACATTTTGAAATTAAATAAAGAGTAATTTGCACAATTAGAAAAAAAAAAAATTAAATTCATCAGATTAAAATTTCTACAATACTAAACAATCTAATTAATTCTTTTGTAACAAATGAACTATGAAGACCTTTGTACTCCTCCAATTAAAAAAACAATTTCAAATCAATTTAAGTTATATTCATTTGTTTTAAAGATATGGAAGGTCTATTATGCCCTTCAATTTAAATATTTGAATTCAAAAATAATATTCACATATAGACCCCATCATATTTAATAAAAGCCCCTCACGAAATCTGCTTATGGGTCCCTACACATTAGGAAAAATAATCCCCAATTGTATTGGAAACCTAACTTTCATAATCCTAATTTCCCACATCCTTGGGACACCAAATTCACATCAAATTAATCCCTATTTGTCCCTTAACAATCCATAGAAATGTCAACACATAATTATCCACTACGTATCTAAAACTTCATCTTCCATATGTTTTTAAAGTTTTTTCATTCTTGAGCATTGTAGAGTTCATGTTATGGTCTAGGGGTTTATGGGTCTTGAATTAATGATTTTAGAGTTACTTGTAGTGTCATTATGGGTATTGGATAGTGTTTCGTATTAATTGTACGGTATTGGAATGCAATTTGACGAGTTAGGGTTGAAAATCTCGAATGTAGTTTTTCAGTTGTTTTATGGTGTCCATGCCAGGAAACTGTCCCAGATTAACATCATTTCCCGGTGTCCATGGCTGGAAATGATTCAATTTAATTTCCATACATTGATACCGTGACACATGCTGGTAAATAATTTCTTGGTTTCCAGACATCCATATCGGGACATAGATGGTTTTTTTTTTACCTATTTCCCGGTCACAATACCGGGATTTAGACGGGATAATATCTATCAATGATTTTCATTGTTGAAGTCCGGGAAATAGTCTATTAGAAGGGCGGTTTCCAGCCTTCATAAAAGGGAAACCATTTACCGGCCTCCATATCGGGATATAAGGGCTCATTTTGACTGTTTCCCTCCCTTTATGCATGGAAATAGACATGAAATATTTGTCAGTGATTTCCTGGTGTCAACACCGGGAAATAGGCAAAAATTACTTATATTTTCAAGTTTGTAGGTTGGGAAATGCCGTCGATACATCGATTTTTCCTGTCTTTAAATAATTTGTCTTTTCCTTTTTCAGAAATAGGCTTGAAAAAGACACTAGTGTACTACAAGGCAAATTGGGCGTAATGGATGCACAAATAATACAGGTTCTCATGATGAATATAAATGAAACGGGTAGTTTCCCTCTCCCAAAACCCGGAAATATGTAAATATTTTCACCATTTTCCAATTCTAAACCATGGAAATAGTTTAATTATTTACTACATCCTAGTATCTTACCATGGAAACAAGGAAACCATTTTTACAATGAACTGTCTCGGTCTGTACCTAGAAAACCCATTGCCATGTTTCCATGCCTACACACCGGGACACAGATCAATTTTGTTTCGTTTCCCGGTATTAAGAGCTGGATAACATATTAACATGGCCATTTTCATGGTCTTATACGGGGAAACATTGCTCAAAATGAACTATTTTCCGATCTAGATCTTAGGAAATCAATGACTTATTTCCATGACTAAATACCGGGAAACAATGCTAAAAATGAAACACATGCATTGTTTCCATGCATACACACTGGAAAATAGGTAAATTTTGGTTCAGTTTCCTGGTATGTTGACCTGGATTCCGACATTAAATGACATCCATTCCAACTCCAAATAACCTGCCACACCCACTACTACCATTAGGAAGCATTTTTGCTAGTTTAACCTAACTCTCACATACCAATGCACACTTTTATGACCTGGTTTATTTATATAAGTTGCTTAATTTCGATATTTAGTAGCTTTAATTGGCTAACTATGGATGACTACGCTTGCTTTCACTAAGTTGAACGCAATTGTGTCATAAAATATCGTCATTGAAAAAGTCAAAAAATAAGGTGTTTTGCATGACCTATGTAGTAGTATGTAGTCCATCATGTGCTACTCTTACATGTCCATTGGAATGAATATCAAAACTCTAAGTTACAAATGATCTGTGTTGGACTCCTTAGTGGTCTCAAGTGTATTTTAGCTTGTTTGGATCTTAAATTAATTTGACAATGGTCATTTCCATAGTCTCATACTGGGAAACATTGCTCAAAATAAACTGTTTTCCGGTCTAGATTTTAGGAAACCAATGACTTTTTTCCATGCCTCAACACCGGGAAATAGGTAAATTTGGGTCCAGTTTTCCGGTACGACTACCTTAAAACTGCCATTTTGAGGTCCAATTTCCATGTCTCAAATTGGGAAACAATGCTCAAAATGAACTGTTTCCCGGTATATATCTTAGAAAACACATGCCCTGTTTCCATGCATACACACCGGGAAATAGGTAAAATTAGGTCCAGTTTCCCGGTATGCTGACCAGGAAACTGACATTTTGAGTTCCGATTTCCATGCCTCAACACTGGAAAACACTTATATGTGGTTTCCATTTCCCGGTACATTTACCTGGAAACATATCAGTGCTTATCCATTTATAATTATTTTTCACCCATACATAAATGATGCACATATAACACAAGTAATCAGAACATTTTCAGTAAACATAGTAATATTTACCGCAAAACAAAGTTATGTATTCTAACATTCACAAAAGAAACAAAGTTATTTACTATAATATTAATAGCAAAACAATGTTATAAATACACTAATATTTACAAATTCAACCACTATGACCACTCTTTCTTGTCTGAGTCTTCCCCATCAGTTGTAGAGTTCTCAAAATAACAGTACGCGACCTCCTTTTTGATTCGGCTTGCCTTTTCTATTATGCTGTTGAACGACCACACCTTTGTACCTTTCCAAATGTCGTGTATGTACTTACATACATATACCGCGCAGGAGAACCTAAAATTTATAGCCCTTTTATTAATTTCAAACCACACATTTCATAAATTACCAAAAAAATTCTATACTCACCCATCAGCTTGTACAAGTAGATTAAAAATCTTACTACCAACTGTCCAAATCATCCACTCGTGCTTCTCTTGCTCTAAATTCAACTTATCCTTCACACTAATGAGCAATCTGCCCAAAAAATTGACAAAATCCCGCAATTCTTTGAGGAACATTGTCGACTTATGGGACATCGAGTCAAGCACGAGTATCTATTTCTTCCTTACATCTTTGTTCCACTTGGAATGCAAGAGTTATACATAATGGATAATGTACTCTTACTTAAGCCATATAAAACATCATATTTTTTTATCTTTTCAATTATGAATTTTTTTGATCGATTTGAGTTGCATGGATAATCATCAACTTTTAGTCATTAGAAGACACCTAAAACCCACTTAAACATATTATATTCATAAACCAATCCATCCTAGTGTATCATAACTTGATGGAGTTAAAGGAGGCAACCAATAAATCATCCAAGTGTTATTAATAAATGTTTTAAGATTTTTGAAGTTGAAGATGATGCAACAAAATGTGGGAATTTGAAGTTTCCAGGTCTAGACACTAGAAACAAGGCCTAAACTAAGCCATGTCCTGGCCTCGAAACATGAAAAACTACTCTATTAGTTTCCTAAATCCTATAGCTGGAGATATTGGAAACTAGGACCCTTGTACCGGTGCCAACACTAGAAAATGAATACTGAGACACAGGCCAAAAAATATTAAGTTTCCATGATATCGAACCAAGAAATAATTTTGCGAATTCTCAGGACATTTAGCTCCCTCAAGACTGGAAAATGTCTGTCAGAGTGGCCCATTTCCGACCTTTGGAACTAGGAAATAACTGAGAACTTTGTCAATCCATGTCCTGTATTAATACCGGGAATCAGACCAAATTTCATCATGTTTCTATGTTTTCATATCGGGAAATTATTGCTGGTGAGTCAATTTCATGGTCTGAATACTAGGAAATAGTGAAAAAATGTTCAGATTCCATATGTTAAAAGAGGGAAACAAACTGTTTCATGATAATTTCATTTTTCCGAAATAAATTTATGCATTCAAAATCATACTTACAACCAAACCATATTCAACAAAAAAACATTTGATAAACGATGCTCAAACACACTCATACAAAAGTGATATATCTAAAGTAAAGGAGAATGGGGTGAGTTAGCTTCCGGATGGAATGATATATCCCCGGAGGAGCTTTCAACTGGGGGGGTTGCTGCTTGTGTCAAATCTTCATTTTGTGGTGATTCCTCTAAATCCGAAACTTCGATATGTTTGTTTAGGCATGTACGAATGGTATGCCCTAAATCTTTACACTCTCCACAACGAACTTGAAATACACTACTATCTTTTTCAAAACCATTTCAGAAAAAAAAACACAAATTATTTAAACGCAGGAAAAAATAATGCATCAAAGTAGTTTTCCGGTATGGACACCTGAAAATAGGAGCTCATTTGGCCTATTTTCCGGTGTAGATACCAGGAAATCACTGACAAAAATGCAGGTCTGTTTCCATTCATGGACATTGGGAAATGGTATAATTTTGGACAGTTTCCAAGTATGGAACTTAGGAAATCGCTGAAAAACGTAAAATCGGGAATTTCAACCCTAACTCGTAAAATTGCAGTCCTATACCATACAATTGACTCCAAACACTATCCAATATTCATATTGACGTTACCATGAACTCTAAAATCATATATTCAAGACCTCTACACCCTTACACCATAACATTAACACTACCATGCTCAAGAATGAAAAAACTTTAAAAATATACCTTTGAGTTGTGATGGAAGATTAATTTTCAGAAATATATTGGAGAGGTACGTGCAGACATACTTATGAATTGTCAAGGGACAAAAAAGGTTGAATTTGGTATTCCAAGAACGTGATGAATTAGGATTGTAAAAGTTAGGGTTCCAATACAATTGGGGATTATTTTTCCTATTGTGTGAGGACCATTAATAAATTTATCTTCTGGCGGAATTGGAGAGGAAATTTACGGAATTGGAGCGTTGCACGGAGTGAAAGTTGAAGATGGGGTCTCTGTCAGAGAAGTAGAGAGTGGAGAGGAGGAGAGACCGGATATCGAAGTAGTGAACGCTGAATGTGACGAGGGAGAAGATATGATTTTGGATTCAAACAGTTAATATAGGGGTAGATTGAGAATTCTGATTTGTTTTATTTTTTGAATTTTATTTTTATTCTGTTTTTTAATATCAAGGGTAAAATAGTAAACTTGGTTCATTTTTTGAAAAAAAAAATTATAATTGTTTACTTTTGAAAGATTTCTGATATTGAACTAATACAAAAATTTTAGTTTTAGATTGGCTCAAAATGGAAATTATCAATTAAATAAAAGAGACAAAGTTAAATGACACTGGTCTATCTATATTAAATTCATTTAATATTCTCTCCTATTAAAATTTAAAAGGACATTCACAGTCTTCCAAAAATTGATTAGATCTAGATTTTAGTTGGTGCACCAAAATTACGGTATGGTTTTTTTTTTTTTTTTTTTTTTTTTTTTTAAACAATTCATTATTAATTAATACCACAATAAACTTTAACTGTTAATTTTTAGTTGCTATTTATTAATTGATATTAGAATAATTTGAAAAGTGAGAGTATCAGTAACTCAACGCTATTTCAAAAGGACGATATATATTAATATTTATTTATAGAAAAAATTATAAAAATATGAGATTTTCAAACTTTAAATTTAAGTAAATAAATTATTTAAATTTGATTTAAGTTTATAAATTTTTAAAAGTTGAAATTTTAAAAAATAAGTAAAATAGATAAATATATCCTAAAAATACGCTTTACAATATCACCAGCCTATAAAGCGCGCTTCACCAGCCTTAAGTCATTTGGTGAAGTCCGCTTGAAAGGCTGATTAGGTGGTGTGAAATGCGTCTATAAAATATAAATCAATTTGATTTAATTTTACGAACATAAATTTTTAAATATTTACAAATTAAAAAAAAATTGACTAATCTATTAATTTAATTTAAAATTTTAAATAACTAAAAGATAAATCATCCCTTATTATTATTTAAAATATTATCATTGTTGATTATAATTTTTGGTGAGCATCACATTATTCAAATTCGTATTGAATCACCTAACCCTAATATTAATATCTATTGTATACGTCTATATGGATGTTGTTGACCAATTAAAGAAAGACTTCCAGTTGTTAGATTTATCTATTTATGGTAGATCTCGCCGACCATTGACTTTCTAAATGAATATAATAACTAGGTGTTCACTTTGATGCTTACATTAAATAATTGTATGGAACAAATACTTAAGGCAGCGGTGTACACATGCAAAAATATTTTTTTTCTTTTTTTTTTTTCAATTCCATTTTCATATATATATTTCATCTCCAAATTCTTTCATCCATATACTTCATATTTAATGTAAAATTTAGTTTAAATTAAATAATTTTATTCCAATTAATAAATTTTCATTTTCACCTCTTGCATGCCCCCTCTTATATTCCAATTAATATTAAATCACCTGACGTAATATTAATATCCATTTTACACAACTATATGGTTGGCCAATTCAACAAAGACTTCCAACTGCTACATTAATTTATTTAAGATATATCTTGGAAATTAGAACCATTGACTTTTCAAATGGTATATTAATGAAGTGTTCACTTTTATCTATCACGGTCATCATCGTTATTTAAAATATTAATGTAATAATTAATTAAAAATTTAATGTAAAATATATACAAAATATTAATCTAATTATTAATTGAAAATTTTATACTAAATATATTCTAATTAAATCTTTAAATCAATTACAATAATTATATATATAATTAGTAGTATAAAAAGAATCCTAATTTAAATAAAAGACTTGACTTGACAAAGTCTTTTTTTTTTTTTTTTTACTATTTTATAATTTAAATAAACCTTGAGACCTTAATAATTTAAATTAAAAGACTTAGAGAAAGTCTTTGTATAGTGTTGTTGATAATATTCATAATTAACAAAAATGTCGGTTATGTTTATTTGCCTAATTTAAATATATATATACAAAAATTATTGAGCCTAGGATAATTATATGGAGTTGGTCAAGGTGGAAACACATTTAGATCCATAATCAGGACACTGATAGATTATCTGATAGATTATATTATTGAATAAATATTATAAAAATAAAATATTCTCACCATATTTTTAATTTTTTAATTTTATTAAAATTAAAAAATAGATAGATAAGTTTTAAAAAAATTAAACTTCAATTTAATAATTTAAATAAAATTTAATTTTATTAAAATTGAAAAATAGATTTGATCTAGGGC
Organism: Cardiospermum halicacabum; assembly: GCA_031304145.1. Taxonomy (NCBI): domain Eukaryota; kingdom Viridiplantae; phylum Streptophyta; class Magnoliopsida; order Sapindales; family Sapindaceae; genus Cardiospermum; species Cardiospermum halicacabum. Next base: position 1,635,452 of record CM062391.1, on the reverse strand, counting down.
AATTTAATCTTTTTAAATGGAGGCATGTGGAGCTAGTATAAATATATGTTGTATTGGAGAGGTATATGCACACATCGATAAACAAATCAAAACTTTGTGTAGTTTTTTTTAAGTTTGATTAGTGAAAATTAATCAAAGATGGTTGAGAAGGCTTCATACAGCTACGAACAATCTGTTAATGATGTGGAAGCTTTTCAAGTAGGGTTTCAAAATGACAAATATGGAGGAGAATGGAGTTACAAAGCTAAAGGTGCAATCACTGGAATTATTATGATTAGATATCTTAATTATGATTGGATTGGGACATTAATATTTCAGAGTGTTAATGAGAAAGGGATGACCGAATATTCTACATCATTTGGCTCCGGCACCAATTCAAATGCTACTGTATATAAGGTAAATACGTGTTTGATTTTCGAACTGAGAGTAATGAATTAAATATATATATATATATATTATTTTGTTATTAAAAGTATTTTTGTTTTAATTTCTTTATGGATAGAAAATATTAATGGTTGAATTTTGACAAAATTTAAAATAACTATAGTGATCAGACTTTATTTTTATTTTATTAATTTTTTAACATATTACAAATTATTATTATTGTTATACATATTTATAATTTTATTGAATAATATAATTTAATTAAATTTCAATTAACTTTTTTTAATAATAATTTAAACTACATTATTTATTAATAAAAATTTTATCACGCCCACCGTGAGGAAAATAAGGTTATTTTCGAAAAATAAATAAATAAATAAATTTTTTCAAACGTTTTACTTTAAGTCTTTAGTTTTGGAAAGTTTTGTTATTAGATGGGTGGTTTTGTTATTAGATGGGTGGTTTTGGAGTTTGGACGGATAGTTTTAGAATTTTACCTTTTACTTACATTGTGTATAGTTCAATTTTAAAACTTTACACAAATAATCTATTTTTCACTTTTAAAAAAAAAAAAAACATTTACAAATAGGATTTTACCAAACTTTTCAAACCAATAGCTCAAAATAAAACGTTTAAATAATTAAAAATTTAATTGAAAATGACCCATAAAAAATACTCTGATGAAAGCACTATTATGTTAAAAATACCCCAATAAACTCTCTGTTGTTGTCTTGTAGGTCATTTTAGATGGACCAGATGAATACTTTACGTCTTTAAGTGGCACCACCTTATATGAAGCAACCAGCTCTTCTTACCGGATATCATCACTGAGTTTTGAAACGAATAAAAGAAAATTAGGTCCATTCGGTCCCAAGGTGACAACCAATACATTTGAATTTCCATTGAAGGGTAGAATTATTGTTGGTTTTTACGGAGGGGCATACCCACATGCTCATCTCTCTAGAGGTTTAGGAGTGTATGTGAAGCATTCTCGAGAATTCTTTGCTCCTTTGACTCCCAAAATCCAGGTTTGCTTTGTTGGATGATATTTATGCGTTTGGAACTGTTTATGATAATGTAATAATCTTTTTTGGATTGGCAGTTTGGTGGACCTTATAAGGAGGAAGAGTGTATTAAGATACAACCATGGGGTTGGTCAAGGTCAATGGAAGATCAACCATGGAGTTATATGCTCAAAAGTAATCTCACATATATCAAAATTGGTTTTACTGATGCTGGCATCCAGTCAATTTCATTCAAATCCTCCAACGATAATATTGAATTTAATTATTCACAGAAGCTACCTGATAAAGCTACAAAATATGAGGTATATTACCTAGCAATAGAATATCATATTTAAATATAGGATTATTTCAAAAAAAAAAAAATTCTCCTTTTCAAATCATTTCATTTTGAGTTTTTGTCTTTGAAAATTTTTAAACCACCCAAAAAAAAAATTAGTGATTTTGATATTTTTTTAAGTGTTTTAGTACTGTGTAAATTTTTTTTTCATTTTTTTTAAAATTTCAAAATCAAATATATGGAATTTCAAAACCAAAAGATATAGAATTTCAAAACCACTCCGCAACATGACCATTTATAAAATATAAAAGTTTTCAAAACCATTCAAAGTCAAACGTTTAGAAAAATGGAAATTTTTTTTTTAAAATACTCAACAATAATCTATTAAGACCTTCACTTATATATATCATTTGATGATGTAAAGACTTTTCCAATCAACTCGCCTCAAGAGTTTTTTATATCAATTGATGGGACAACAAATTCAAGTAATGAAGTCATTCAATCGATATGTTTCTACACAAATAAAAATATTTGGGGACCTTATGGATATCGAGCTAACAATCGGTTTAGACTTGGTGTGGAAGGAGGAGTGATAACTGGTTTTCATGGAAGCGTAGGCAATTTCTTTCAAACCTTTGGAGTTTATATCAAACAGTTATCGGAATTGGGCAAGGAAAAGCCCAACAAAACCAAGGTAATTGGTACTTTTTGCCATTTATTTGTATTTTTTTTTCCGTAAAAATGCTACTATAAAAATTTATTAGTTATAGAGAAGTCTAATTAACTAATTAGGGCTTTATATTCGGTTCAGACTGGATTGAATCGAAACAAACCGAAAGGTTGGTATTTCGATACACATTCATAAAGATGGAATAACGGACCGAATTTAAAATTCAATTTTGAATGGATCGAAATATTTTAGTACATTTCAAAATAAAGACCTATGATAAATTTTTTTAAAAAAATTTATATATTATTCTTAATAATTTAAAAATAATTAGGTGAACCACTAGCTCATATGATTAGTATAATTATTCAAACTCTTTTAATTTTCATGAATTAGTTTGACTTGTCTAATAAATATATAAATAAATTGAATTAGATATCTAAAAATTTTCAATAAAATTACTAATTCGAACTATATAAAAATTTTGATATTGTCCTGTACTGTGGCCAAGATCAAATTTCTCTTCCTGGACCGAATACCAAACTAAATTAAAAAATTTCGATTCGGTCCAAACTGAAATTTCTGTATTCAGATTGATTTGTGCTCCGGACAGATGGCTTATGACTAATAGAGAAATGTTTTCAATACCAAAATTTACTCCAATTTAATTATATATTTTTTCCGATGAAAGGAGGAAGAAGCACCAAAAGTTAGACCGAGTGATGGCCAAGGAAGTTCTCCAAAGGTAAAACCAAGTGGAGACTCAGATAACAACAATGGATCCACGAAGATCCCACCACATGGAGGTCAAGGAGGGAAAGAATGGGATTACAAACCAAACGGTGCAATTGTTGAAATAATAATTAGCCATGGATGGGTTATCGACTCACTTTGTTTTCAAAGTGTGGACAAAAATGACGACTCTGAGTATTCAGACAAATATGGTGGTGATGGAGGAAAAGAAGTTGTGGTGACAATTGAATGGCCAAGAGAATATTTGACATCCATAAGTGGGACTCATATTGTGTATAAAAAGCAGCATGTGATTGAGTCTCTATGTTTTCATACAAATGAGAGGACCATTGGACCTTTTGGAGGTAAAAGAGGTACTCCTTTTGATATGGGGTTGAAAGATGGAACCATTGTTGGTTTTCATGGTCGTTATGATGATTACATTGATGCTATAGGTGTCTATCATAAAAGCTCTACGGTTTAATCATGGTTGGAGGTAAAGGAATAATGTGGTTCTTTGTGTTTTGACTATTACAAAATCTTGTTTTGTGTTGTGTGATGATGAATGGTTTAATGTATTTTAGTGGTGTGAATTGGGAGTTTAATTTTAATTTAGTGAAATTTTAGATTTAAAAATAATTTAATAAAATATTTACAATTTTGTAAATTTATTAAAATTATAAAATTAAGAAAAATCATTTATAATATTTAAAAAAAAAAAACCACTCACGCATCATTTTAATTTTAAGGGAGATATAATGAAACTTAAAACACATAATGTTTTAAAAATGGAACGATTTTTAAAATTAATTCTAGGCATAAGGGTCTTAGGAGCCCCGAACTTGACTATACTTTTCAAGTTAACCCTCAAACTTTACGGAGGGTCAATTTAGCCCCTCAACTTCCAAATGATGGATCAATTAAGCTCTTTTGCTGATGTGGAGGCTGATCTGACAGCAAAAAGTTTTAACTTTAAAATGTCAATTATGACATCCACATCAGCAAAAAGGGCTCATTTGACACAAATTTTGAAAGTTAAGGGACTAAATTGACCCTTCGTGAAGTTGGAGGGCTAACTTGAAAAATATAGTCAAGTTCAAGGAGCTTCTAAAACCCTTATGACTTAATTCTAACTTAATATTAGTGTCAGAACGCAGACCTCTACCATCATTACTCTTATTATTTTCATGTAAAAAGTCAATGGTTGCAAATTCATGAAATCTACCTTAACTAAAGACAAATAAAAAATAAATAAAAAATTAACAATGTCTTTGTTTAATTAGTCAACAATCCTATAGCTTTGTAAAATGGATATTAATAGATGTCCAAGCTAGGAAAACAATTTAATCTGCACACAGCAGCTCCTATCCCCGGAAAACAATTTAAAAAACAAGGTGTAAGACATATGTATAATTTATAAAAGTGAAAATAAGCAACTTCTTTCCACCGGCTTATTTTAAAATTATTTTATAAAAATTTCATCAAGTAATTACTTATCATTTGAATAAGACTAAAAATAATATTATTATTATATTATTTTTTTGAATTAAAATAATTTGTTGATATTTAATCTCCTTCCATGATTATTCCTCATCTTTCCAACTCAACAAATTAGTTACATTATGGTATATATTTTATGGAAGTACTTTATCATTCATTCATCAAAAGCTTGAGGTGTGGGTTGGAAGTCTTACTGAGTTTGATCTTGGCAAATATAGAAAAAATAAAATAAAATAAAATATTTTCATCATTTAAATTAGTCAAATTTCAAAAATTAATGTTTAAAAATAAAAAAGTATAAAACCTTATATTTTACTAATGTATTTTCAAATCTCAAAACTTCTAAATTTAATGTAAAATTTTACTTCTTTTTTTCTCCCTCTCCCACGCATAGAAAAGAAAATTGTCAGAAATATCCACAAGCATCAATTTTATTTCTTTGTCATGAAATTGCTTTTCAATACTAAAAATTTCATATATTTTCTCTAATTTCTTCTTCTAAAATCTTTGTCAATCTTCACCTCACATGTACTTTGTGCTACAGATGAATGGAGGTAGCCTTTCTTCTTAATTCTATTTTATTTAGTGTTTTAAATATGATCAACAAGGAGGAGAAGTATGAAAAAAATAAGAAAAAGGAAGAAGAAAAATGAAAATATATGCCACTTAATAATTTGTTGTGATTCTCATAATCAATTATGAAATTTGTTGTGATTCAAATTAGCTTAGATGTAGTTATACCATTTGTCAGGTCATCTCACTATTTAACTTTTATTACTCCCTCCGTCCCTAATTAATTGTTACAGTTAGGAAATTTATGAGGTATTGTGATAAATTATGAATTGCCCAATTTATCCTTACAACAATTAATAAATTACAATTGAATACAATATGGAAGAGGCCCACCTAGAAAGTTGTGAGATAGTGTGAGAATTTAAAAAGTTTTAAAAATAGAATAAGTGGTATATTATATTGGTTGGGTTATTGCCAAAAACCCCCAACTTTTGAAATGTTTGATTTTAAACCCCTGATTTTCAAAAGTTCTACCAAACCGCCCCCATTTATTAACCCAATGCTATTTGCCGTTAGTGATTAAGGTTTTCTGTTACTGTTGAAGTAAAATTTCATTCACAACCCCTAAACCACTAACAACACAAATTTCCTGGAAAATTACAAATAGGTCCCTCATGCACATTTATCAGGAAAAGCACACCCATATTATCTTTAACATCTATAATATCTGTTTTGCTTTTTAATTTTTCATTAATTTTTTAGTGATGAATAGTAAATTGACATAAATGCCCTTGTATGTATACTAACATTAACAACTTAAATTATGTAGTAAAATGGAATTGCAATGAATATAGCCGTTGCAATTTCAACGGCTATTTTTGGCTTTATAAATTCTCCTGCAAGCAAATAAGCAATGCCTATCATATACAAGCAGAGGCACATACTGAGCATTTTTGGAAGCTGAAAATGAAGATCCAAAATTAAAAGAAGAAGAGATATTGTATCATTTACTATCATTCTGAATTTCAGAGTAACATACAGAGCATTTGAAGAAAAAGAACCCTAGAAATAATTATAGACACAAACCCACACCAACAATGCACAGACAGAAAACAAGCCAACACACATACCAGTGAAGAAGAGGAGTCACTCGTCACTTCAAAACAAGAAAATCCAAACAAAACGTTTAAGCCAACACCAACGCAAAGCATCCGTAAGTTTAACTTGCAGCGTGTAGGCTTTACAACCAATACCAGTTAAAAGAGAAATAAAAAGTGTCTATATGAACAGTTTAACATTGAAGAACAAGATATCGTACCTGTTCTAGAGACAACTCGAGTCGTCGTTTTCCTGTCGCCTTCCTTTAGTCGAACAACGACAGAAGTCCACTGTGCTTCTTCACGGCTTCACACGTTCTTTAATTTCTTTAAAAATGGTTTTCTTTCAGTAAACTCTGATACAACAACGGCGGGAGTGCGTTTTTTCTTCTAGAAGAAGACTTTTTAGTTGCCTGTATCACGTATCGCCTTTTTATTGGTTGTTGTTTTCAAATCTTTTATGCTTCCAGACACGTCAACATATTTTCAAAACAGTCCTTCAATTTTTGGGCGCTAACAATTTTGCCCTTTGTAAATTTATAATTAGGTCCTTCTGACACCCGTTAACGTCAAAAGTACACCTGTAATACCAGATTTAACAAATGGGGGCGGTTTAGTAGAACTTTTGAAAACCAGGGGTTTAAAATCAAACGTTTCAGAAGTTGGGGGGTTTTTGGCAATAACCCTATATTGGTTAGTGGGGTTGAGTGGTTGAAAAAATGTAAGGGTAATATTGTCTTTTCTATTATAAAAAATTACTAAAAATGGAAGTGTAACAATTAATTAGGGACATCCATTTTAGTAAGTGTAACAATTAATTAGGGACGGAGGAAGTATTAAAAAAGGTTATTATATTATTATTAAAACTAAATATTTTCTCACCTCGTGCAATTTTAATATAAAATTATTTAATAATTTTTTAAACGTGAAATTGTTGTATAGTAAGATTTATAAAAAAATAAAAAAAATAGTAAAAAAAAAATGGTGACAACATATATTTACATAAAAAAAGTTTCGAATTAGATGTTATACTTAGATTTAGAATCGTTTCATTTCAGGCATGGAATGGAACACTAATATTCACATTATTTACAAAATTATCATTATAAAATAAAATTATAAATATAAAGTATTTAAAATATATTAAAAAAGGTAAATATAATTAAATAATAATTGGATATGGAAAGTTAAATAAAAACTAAAGTTATACCATTGAATAAATAATGAATATAGTAAGTAAATAATTTTGTTGCTTTCTAATTTCTCACTACATATAACATACAAAATAATCAATAATCAACAATTTTATATAAATTTTTAACTTTTTAATTTTAATCTAATTTTAAAATATTGAATAATGATTTGTATAACTTACCTAGATTATAATTTTGATATTACCTGAAGTGAATTTGAAATCTACATTACTATTATTCTAAATCTTCAAAAGAACATGCGAAAATACTTCATCTTCTCATATTTCACATCCTCCCTATCTCTTTTATATTGCTATACAATATTTGAAACCATTTTATTAGCTTGATGATGCACTTTCTTTGACTTAACTTTCATATCAGTAATCCACATCAAAAACTCATGCATAGAAGGAAAAATTTTAACAATCTTAAACCTCGATTCCAATATCACATGTTCATCAAGATACGTAAAATATAGTTGAATGAGTTATATAAAGAGGTTGATCATTGATTTATATGGTACATGTTAAGAAATGAGAAGATCACAAGATTATTGACATAGTAAATTAATTATTTATAACAATTAAATGTATGTTGGTAATGTTTATTTGACTTTCTATATTCAACCATTATTTATTCATACTTATTTTACTCTTAATATATTTTAAATATATTATATTGATGATTTTTATTTTATGATGACAATTTTATAGTAATGTAAATATCAATGTCGATTGCGTAGATGGAAAAAATAATTCTATACATGCCATATCATCCAATTTGAAACTCTTTTATACAAATATATAGATTCTTTGTGTAACGAAGGAGTAACATTTGGTCGTAGTTTATTTAGTACCACATATGGTTAATGTGGAAAGCAACCCACCTTTCAAAGAAAACCAAAAAATATATTTATTTTGATATGGAAATATAACAACTACCATTTTTAGTTACATTTTTGTTAAAAAAATTACTTACATATATTTATACCAACTATATCCATGTGTAGAGGGCTGAAACATTAAGCCCGATCCGAAATCAAGACCCAAGCCCAAAATATCTTATAGGCTGAAGCTTAAGTCCAGTCCTAGTCATTCCAAGAGACCCAATCCCAATCATTCTAAGAGGCTTGTCGACCCATGATCCTTCTAAGATCAGTCAACCGGCCAAGTTATTTCTTAGCCAAATCTCGGATTCTGCAAATATCCTTCCGCAAGGATCTTGGCAGGATCTAGCAACGACTGCTCGGACTTCTATAAATAGAAGCTCAAACCTCTTCATTGGGGACCTCTCTTTCACTTACCAAAGCTGCCAAATTCGCTTCTCTAAGTGTTCAAGTCCCCGATCATATTCCAATGTCTTACGACTCTGGTCACCATATTTTCCTTAATCAATCGAGTCGAGAGCTCTAAAAGTCTGTTTCCTTCCTATTCACTCCATTATGAAAGAATGATTATTAAATGGAAAGTCACCATTTACTCTATTTTTTACTTTGATTACATTCTTAAAATAATAGAACTAACTTGAGCGTCGGAGTGCCTACGACAGACACCATACCGGTGTCTCCAAGGTCCGTTCGGACATTTGATCTCTCTTTTTGTAGGATTGATTTGCATTAAGAGTTGGTCCCTTATTATTATATTCACTATCTTACAAAATTTTTTTGTTTATCACTATATTAAAAATACAAATAGAAAATATAAAAAAAAATATTAAAAAATTAAATTTAATAATATTAACAAATAATTAAAAACTCTTTTTAACCAAATTGAAGTTTAATAAAAGATTAATGATAAATAATCAACTCATATAATTTAATGATTTCAATTTATATTTAATTTATATTATTTTTATTTATTTATTGTTCAATCTTAATTACCACACATATTGATAGGTAAATGGATTAAAAAAAATAAATTGTATAACATTATTTAAATTAATAATTAAAACAAAAATTTATTAATTTTTTTTAAAAATTATTAACTAAAATGAATCATCAAACTGTTGGGAAAATACAGTTAGCTCTGATACCACCTGTTGAATAAATCAGTGATCCATTTCAGCGGAGACGAGTATTGGTAACCCCAAAGTAAAACAAACATACACAAGACAAAAAATAGAGATAGAAAATAAGACACAAGGTTTTTCCGTGGAAACTCATGTAACAATAAAGCAGCAGTTACTATCAGAATTCCCATCTCTCTCTCCCCAATCCAATTACATTAGTTACAGTCTCACACACAAGCTCTCCCAATATGGCTCTCATAGGATAACAAGACTCGATCCTAGAACTTAAGATCTTCACGGTCTCTATGGTTCCCAGGCCCCCATCGGGCACCTCCCAAACTTAGCCAAGTAGATCTACATTGTTCTCTCAAGATATCTAATAATAGATACAAATGCTATATTTATAGCATTAGATTATTTAGTCACAAAGTAATCCTAAACTATTAAGAAAACATTTTCCTAATTAGGATTCCTAAGGATCTTTTCTTAATTAGAATCCTACGTTAGGAAATATCATTCCTAATCAAATATACATTTCCAAAACAGTGTTCGAGTCTTTTCCTATTTACAAACTAATTGTAAATACCAAAATATACTCGAATTCTCGTCAGAATCCTAACAAAAACCACATGCATGTGCACTAGTTAATATTTATGACTATTATATTATCCAATAATATAATCTATAAACATATGTCTCGTGATTTAGGGCTTTCAAACTCGGCCAACTCCATATAATTATGCGAGGCTCAATCACTTTTAATTGTATATTTAATTTAACTCAGGCAAAGCAATATGGCCGACATCTTTATTAATATGAATATGTTATTGATAACACCATTGAAAGACTTTCTCAAGTCTTATAATAAAGAAACACTTTCTCAAATCTTTCATTTAAAGATTCTTTTCATATTATTAATTTCCATTTTTCTCTTTCTACACCTGTTTATTTATTTATTTTATTTTGTATATTACGGTAAGAAAGAAAAATATAATCAAGTGAGATATTATTTTATTTGTTTTCATATTTATTTTTTAAATATAAAATTGTTATAGTTTTTCATTATACATAATTAAAATATTTTCCATTAAAATTAAGAATGGAAATTTGTGAAAATAGATAGCCAATGATTTAGAAGACACAATTGTTTTTGGCAAAAATAGGTAAAGATTTCGATTTTCTAAAAGTTTTTTTAGACCATGCCAACGCGAAACTTTCTTTTAGCCATTTTGCATTTTTAATGAATTTCTACGTAATTATAAATTAAAAAATGATTTAAACTGTCAAAATTTATTTTAAAACGAATAATTACATGTAGCGACGTATAGCTCTGTAAAATAAATTTTTAATTCTTGTTTTCTTTGGATGCTAATCAATTTTTTAACTTGGAAAAAGAATGTTAAAATATTTTCTAAAAATTAATAATAAAGTCAACGGAATGATTGTGGCACGATATACGTATTGGTATTTTATCAACCTTTTAAAATTGAAGATTTAAATCAAAGCAAATGAACATGGGAAACATCTTGAATTGGTGATATTAATGCATGTAATGTGATCATATAAACAAAAACTTTCTAAAGTCTTAGACACAATTTGCTTTTTAATTTACTCTCTCGGAGAGTGATAAGTTTGTAAATAAATTATTTTAACAATATTGGCTCTCTAGAATGAAATAAGTACAAATCTGTTTCTGTTGCATATTTCAAAAAATAAAATTAATTACATGTAATGTATTATATTAACTTGTTTTTAGTTTTTTTTTTTTTAATTTGGAAATAGTCATCAAAATTACTTGACTTTTTATTAAAGCAAGGTGATTTTTATTAATAAAAGTGTAAAATAATTACTATGTTTTTAGTGCCAGTGATATTCGACATTTACCTGTAAATGGTCGATTTTTCAAATTTATATTATTAAATTTGACGTAATCTATCGTTGAACCAACTTTTTGTTTACTATTACTTCTTTCTGAGTTCAATAGAAATACTAATAATTATTGTTTAACAAATGAAAAATTAATAAAAAAGATATTTATATTTGTGAAATATTTGGATGTGATGTTATTTTGTTATCTAAGAGAATATATCTAGACAATACCATGTGAATTGTAATTATATTGGATCTATCTATATTTCTTTAGAAATAAAACAAGGGTAAATTATAAAAGATTCAAAATTTTCAAAGTTTTTACATTAATCTAAAAGTAATTGCACCAATTGGTTTATAATCCCATTCTTTACCTCCTTGGCCTTCTTCTAGTCAAATCTCAGTGGATCCTTCCTCACTTTTTTTTCAAACTTTTTTTTATTAATCATGACTTTCAATCGTTCCTTAAAAAAATATTTTTGGTTTTGAAATATTTTTTAAAAGGGAAAAAATCTGAAACTAGTGGGTTAGGAAATTTTTTATAGGAAAATATTTTTTTACAGGTCATAAAAGTTAAGTATATAATTATAAGTCATTTATTGATTTATAGTTATTTTTTTTTCCTTCTGTTGTGGAGCAGTTCATTGTGCACTGAATTTAATGCTTTAGAAGTATATCGTGCGTTAACCGATATCTAGCATTGTTTTTTAAGTCAGTACAGTTAAAGAGTGTTAAAATTGTAGTTCCCATCTGAAATACATTCATATATATGAAGAGAAAACCAAACTTTTAAGAACTTACTTTTCTATATTTTTAAAAAATAAAGTTATAATTATATTTTAAAATTTAAAATGTTCATTTATAAAATTTTCACTTTTTATAATTAATCCAAATAATTTTACGGTTTTCCCTTTACCCAATTCCGATAAAGGTTTCATATAAAATCCAAAAGTGTGAAATAAATTGCCTGCGCTTCCATAGAAACCTGTTATGACAGCTCCTCTCATAGAAAAATGATAAGGCATGCCATTATTATTAGCACCAAAAGGTCCCTATGTAGTTTTGTTGGTTAAAAAACAAATAGATTTAAGTGTCGGCCCTTGAATCGATACAAGGAACTCATAAGGGGAGCATATTTGGAAACTGCATATCAATCCAAATATAAATAGATTGTAATTAAAATATAAATGAAGAAGACGAAAGAGTAATAGTTAATTAAAAAAAAAAAAAACCCACTTTTATTAAAATAGATTGTATCATGATCTAACATAGAGTTATTATATTTAATTTTCCTAATTCAATGAACATAAGTTGTGATCTTTTTACATGGAACCATAGAGTATTCTCAACCTTTTGGCACCTATGACTTTATTGCTTCTGTTTCTAGGTAATTAATATATTTATCATTATTTTTCTAGACCAACCCAGAAGACAATACGGTTTAAGTTATTTATAAATATTTTTAACAATAATTATATTTGAAAAATTACCCACTCTTAGTCATATTGATAATGTAGTTGTGATAGTTCACAAATTATATAAATATATATATATATATATATATATTCAAGGGTAGAGAAGGGTAGATATTTATTCAATTTTCTCCGACCTCACCTCCCCTTTTTAATTTGATGAAAATTTAAGGAAATCAACTTTGAGAATAGATTAATTTTAAAAAAATCAGTTTAAAATTTTTTTATTAATATAATGATTTCAAACGTTCAATTAAAAAAAAATTCTGATTTTAAAATCAGAAAAATGTTTTAAATCAGTAAGTTAGTGGAAAAAAAATTGTTTAACCTGTAATTTTTTAAAAAAATATTTGAAACCACTGGATTAACACATAAAAATAAAAAATAGTTTTTTTTAAAAAAATTTACCTCTCTTTCTCTTTCTCTCTCTATTTATATATATATATATATATATATATATATATATATATATATATATATATATATATATATATATATACTAGTATATATTCTCCATTATCCTCTCTTCAATTTATATTTACGTGTTCCAAATAGTTTCTAAAATATAAAATTTAAGTTTTATAAATTTAATTTTGTAAATTTTAATGTATTTTTTAAAACAACAGATGTCACAATCTAGGATAAATTAAAAAAAATAAAATATCAAAATTTTAAATTTTTTGTATTTAACTTACTATTTTAAGTGTTTTCCAAAAAATATATATTCCGTTTCAAACTGTACTTTTTAACTGGAGAAATATTTTAAACCAATGAATTAATATAAATAGTTTGTTTGAGTTAGAATTTTTTTAAAAAAACATTTGAAACGGATAAATTAATAAAATAAAAATTAAAAGAAATGAAGATTTTTTTTTTTAATTTTTAAATTAACCTTGAATTTCTTCAATTCTATTACGTAGATAATTCTCGATTGGCCATATGAATATTTTACATCAATAAGTGGCACCACATACTATGACGCACTGTCTTCTGATTTTTTAACCCCTCAATTTTTTAATATCGAGCTAATTTGATTCTTTTCATTTATATGGTAGATGGTGTGGCAAATTTATTATATATATATTTGGCTCTGAATCACCTACCACAAAGGTAAAAAGTTGAGGGACCAAATTAAAATCGCATATGGAGGGTCAAATTGAAAAAGTTAACCCAAGTTTAGGAGCTTCTATACTCATTATGCCTTTAAAAAAAATCACTTCATCAAACTTTTATAATAATCCATTGATTTCTGAACTTTTAAATTGTACCTTTTATTGGAAAAAGAACTTAAATCAACGGTTTAAAAAATTGGGCTGAAGTAATATTTGAAATTGATAGATTAATAAAAGAAATTGAAAAGTTTTGTTTTTTTTAAATTAATTTAGCAAATTTATATGTAATTTACTTTTCTATATTTATAATAATTTACTAATATTATTTATGATAGTTTATTGATGGACCTTTCAATGAGGGAGAATGTATTAAGGTAGGACCATGGGGTTCGTGCAGGGCAATGGAAAGTAACCAATGGACATATATGCTGAAAGGAAAATGGACACAAATCAAAATTGGTTATAATGAAATTTGTGTCCAGTTTACCTCCTTCAAATCCTTAGATTCTAATAAAAATGAATTCAAGTTTTCACAGCAGCCTGATGCTAACTCTACAAAAGAAGAGGTATGTCTATAATTATGAACAGAATTATATTATATAATACAATTTCATTTGGAGTATAATAATTTTACTAATATCTACCCTATGTTTGGACTTAATAGCCTATTATGCTCGACTTAACAGAAGAATTCTTGATATAGATTAATGGAACTACACGTCCTGAGATTCAAGATATCGAATCGATTTGTTTTTATACCAATAAAACTATATACGGACCTTATGGTCCTAGAAAAGGGAATCGTTTTGAGTTTAATATGAAGGAGAGGAGTTATCGTGGGTTTTCATGGAATCGTTGGCAATTTATTTCATGTTTCGGGAGTTTTTATTAAACTTTTATGTGAATCGCCCAAAACTGAGGTAAATTTCTAAATTTTAGCTTTCCTTCAAATTTTAAACTACTATTTGAAAGAGGAAATATTAAAAAAAAAAATTAAAATTTTTGAAATATTTTTAAAATTAATTAAATTTTAATTTTTTTATTTAAAATATTCAATTCTGACAATATTTATCAAATTATCAATAATATAGATTTTTAATTCGATTTTAGTAGAAAATATGAAAAGTTTTATTGGTATGTGAATAGTAATGCTTTCCTCTAAAATTGTTTAGTTTTTTAGTTAGATGGTAGTTTTGAAATGGGACTGAACAATTAAATTTATTAAAAGGGTTAGTTAAAAAAAATCCGCTTTTTATATTAATCCATTAGTTCTAAAATTTCCTTATATAAAAATAAACTAGATAAAATGAAACAACCTTTTTACATTATTCTTTTCTAGTAAAAAGTATTGTTTGAAAAGAAAAACAATTTTTTTTTTTTTAAATAATGTTGGAAACATGTGAATTAATGAAACTGTTTGAAGAATTGAGAATTTTTTTATAACTTTGATTACTTGCTTCGTTTTTTTTTAATTGCTCCATTTTCATATGCACACTTTTCTATGTTTAACTTTAAAAATAAAAATCTTTAATTGTATATAATTAAAAATTATAAGAATATTATATTTGAAATATAGACGTTAAGACGAACAAAATAAGATCTCACTTTACTATATTTTTCTAATAGATAAGAATTAATACGTAAAACAAAATGATTGATAAATAGTGTTTGAATAGTAAATATAGCAATTAAATAAAACGGAGGAGGAAGTATAATAATGCTTAGATAAGGACTTCAATTTAAACAGATAATTTATTGTATTTCATTATTATTAGATACCACCACCATGTGAAGGAGTCTGTGTCATTAAACCATGTCAAGGAGTATGTGGCAAGAAGGAAGATCCACCAAAAATTAAGATGGAGCCATGTGGAGGTAATGGAGGCATAGAATGGGACTACAAACCAAATGGTGCAATTACTGAGATAATAATTAGCCACGGAGGGGTAATTGACTCACTCTCTTTTCAGAGTATAGATGATAATAATAATGATTCTAAGTACTCGGACAAATATGGTGGTGAAGGTGGAAAACAAACTATAATTTCACTCGATTGGCCAAATGAGTATTTGACATCTATAAGTGGAACTCATACTACTTTTAAGAAGCATCATGTGGTGAAGTCTTTGTGTTTTCATACCAATGTTAAAATGTATGGACCTTTTGGAGGTAAAAAATGAAGAAGCTCAAGATGATATCACAGATAAATACATAAACGGCAAGACACTTTATTCAATAATCAATTGGCTATAAATAGCCTACTTGACCAACGATAATTTGAAAAATAGTAACAGACCATAAGACTAGCAACACACCGTAAGACTTGATCAAACTATAACAACTTTGACTGCAAACTAAAACACACGTGGATATGACCCATTATTAATGGACTAGAAAAAACCAAGCCCAAACTCAAACTAGACTCTAAGAGAAATGACCCAACAAATTCCTCCCCTTAAACTGCAGATTGTAATTCCAGTTTAATTTTTTGAACTCCCATCCATTCTCTCTGCCGAACAAAAGTATCAAGTTTCATTGGCTTAGTCATAACATCAGTTAGTTGATCTTCTGTTTTGCAGAATTCGAGCTTCACAATGTCTCGATTCACCAGATCTCTCAAGTAGTGGAAGCGAACATCAATATGCTTTGTTCTTCTAAGCATGACAGGATTCTTTGAGAGCTTAATACTTAAGTTGTTGTCACAGAGAATCTCCAATGGTCCAATTGTCTTTTCTCTCAGATCTTCTAACAATCCCTTTAACCACACACAATGGCACGCACAAGCTGTGGCTGCCACGTATTCCGCCTCCGTTGAAGACAAGGTGACACTGTCTTGCTTGCGAGAACTCCAGCAAATTGCACCATTGCTGAACATGTAAATGTACCCTGAAGTACATCGTCGATCCGCGACATCCCTTGCATAATCATTATCTGTATAAGCTACAAGCTTGCTTGTGGAATGCCTTACATATATCAACCCATAGTTGTATGTACCCTTTAGATACCTCAGAACTCGTTTTGCAGCCATCATATGTTCCTTTCTTGGATTAGCCATGAACCTAGACAATAGGCTCACAACATACATCATATCAGGGCGGGTCACAGTCAAATACATCAGACTTCCGATCAATCTTTTGTATACAGTTGAGTCGACTTCCTCCACTGCACCGAACTTGGTAAGAACAGTTCCAGGAACAATTGGATTATTTACTGAATTTCCTTCCCACATATGGAACCTTTCTAGAATTTCTTTTGCATATTGCCTTTGACACAAAGAAATTCCTGTAGCTGTTTGCTGAACTTCTACTCCAAGAAAGAATCTCATGTCCCCAAGGTCTGTCATTTCAAACTCTTGTTGCATGGATCTTTTTAAGGCTGCACACATCATAGCATCGTTTCCCGCATAAATTAAGTCATCAACATAGAGACTTACTATGATTACCTTATGCCATACTTGTTTGATGAACAATGTGTGGTCATACTTGCTCTTCTGGAAACCTTCTCGTATGAAATATCCTTCTATGCGTTTGAACCAAGCTCTAGGTGCTTGTTTTAAACCATAGAGGGCCTTATTTAATTTGTAGACCTTTGACTCCTCCCCTTCTTTGATGAAGCCCTCTGGTTGTTCAATATATACCAATTTTTTCAGTTCTCCATGCAAGAAAGCACTCTTTACATCTAACTGATAGACTTTCTAGTTTTTTTGAGCTGCAACGGCAAGCATCATTCGAATGGTGTCCCATCTTGCAATAGGCGCAAACACCTCATTGTAGTCAACTCCTTTCTTTTGTGCATACCCTTTCACCACAAGTCGGGCTTTGTACTTGTCAACTTTACCATCAGCATTAACTTTAGTCTTGTATAGCCATTTTACACCAATCGCCTTTCCTCCCGCTGGTGCTTCCACTAAATCTCAGGTACGATTCTGCTCAATGGCCTTAATTTCACTTTCCATGGCAGCAACCCACTTAGCTTCTTTACATGCATCTTCATAAGTGACTGGATCACCAGATGTGGTGTACATAACAAAACCAACTCCTTCAATATCTTCATCTGACACCTCTTCTTCAGAACAGTAATCTTCCATCCAAGCTGGATTTCTGCGAACTCGGGTTGACCTTTCAATTGGGGTCACAGTTTCACTTTGACTTGGTTCAACTGTGGAAGGTGATTCAGTTGCATCTGGTGTTGTTGGGTCTGGGTTGACTTGATCAATTATTGGTGAGTTTTCGCCTTCTTCAATCACTGGTGTATTGTTGATTTTGTTGTCAATGATCAGATCTTTTGCTTCCATCTCCTTCTCACTCCAGTCCCACTTTGCATCTTCATCAAACACTACATCATGACTGATAATAATTTTCTTCTGAACAGGATCATACAACCGGTATGCCTTCGATTCTGTACTAACTCCGAGAAGAACACATTTGTGACGTCTGTCATCAAGTTTGGTTCTTAGCTGAGAAGGCACGTGAACATAACCAATGCACCCAAATACACGGAAATAACCTACCGCTGGTTTGATTCCAGACCAGAGTTCTTCCGGTACTTGGTCATCCAAGTTCCGACTAATGCACCGGTTTAGCACGTAGCAAGCCCACTTGACTGCTTCAGCCCACAGATACTTTGGCATTGACTTTTCTGCTAATAGACTACGCACCATGTTCATGATTGTACAGTTTCGGCGTTCCGCCACTCCATTTTGTTGAGGAGTGTAAGCAGCCGTCAGTTGCCTTTTGATACCGTGAACTTCACAGAACTCAACGAATACGTTGAACGTAAACTCACCACCTCTATCACTTCGAAGGCATTTTATCTTAACTTCTGTTTCTGTTTCTACCATAGCCTTAAACCGTGTGAAAGTTTCAAATGTTTCTCCCTTATGTGATAAAACGTACACCCAAGTCTTACGAGAATAGTCATCAATAAAGACAAGAATGTAACGTTTACCAGTTTGAGAGGAAGGTGTGATTGGACCACATAGATCTGTGTGGACCAATTGTAGTTGCTCGGTTGCACGCCAGTTGCTTTTTTTCGGCATCATATCTCTTTTTTGCTTGCCGACAGCACATGTCTCACACACCTTGGCTTTCCCCTCCACCTTCGGCAAGCCCTTAACCATTTGCTTGTACTGCATAGTCCTTAATGCTTTGTGGTTTACATGAGCAAACAGTTTATGCCATAAATCAGTATCATTTTCACCAACTTGTAAACAAGCTGATGAATAAGGTTTTGATATGGCATGAATAGGAAACATTCGATTCCTTGTCATTCTAGAAGAAGCTATTAAACCTTTTTGAGGATGAAAAGCCTTGCATATCCTTTCTTGCAGAACAAAAGTAATTCTCTTCTCTTGCAACTGACCAATGCTTAACAGGTTCGAGGTAAGCTCAGGTATGTAATAGACATTTGTAATTACCTCAGTTATACCTTCCACATCGATCCTCACGTCACCTATGCCTTTCACCCTTAACTGGTAGTCATTTCCGAGCCTCACTGAATGGGTGTATGATTCATCAAGTTGAACAAACCAATCTCTTCCTCCTATCATATGATTGGAACATGCCGAGTCTAGAAACCATGTCCTTTCTTTGTTGGATGTCACAGTGTCTGCTACTGCCATCAGAAGTAATTCATCATCATATTCGGCATAATTCACAGACCGATCACCGTTGGGGCATTCATATTGAAAATGCCCCATTTGATGGCATTTGTAGCACTCCACCGTGGATTTATCAAATGATCCACGTCCTCTTCCTCTTCCTCTGTCCCGATTTGGACTGAACCTTCCTCGTCCACGACCTCTTCCAGTGACTGGTTCAAAATCAGTTTTTAACGTCTGTTCCTCCAGTGTCTTTCTTCGAAGCTTGGGTTCATGCACCAGCAGTGAACTTTGCAATTCATCCACAGTCATATCATCTAGATCCTTAGACTCTTCAATGGAACACACCACAAAATTGAAGTCTTCTGTCAATGTTCTAAGGATCTTTTCAACGATCTTCACATCAGTCACGTCTTCTCCACAAACCCTCATTTCATTTGCTATTACCATAATTCTTCCAAAATAGGCTGTAACCGACTCACCAGCCTTCATCTCGATTGTCTCAAATTCCCTTCTGAGTCGCTGCAACTGTGCTCGTTTAACACGAGCATTCCCTTGATACTTCATCTTCATTGCATCCCAGATCTGTTTTGCCGTGTCCTTCTGTGTTATCGTCTTCAAAATATGCTTGTCAATGGATTGAAACAGATAGTTTCAAGCCTTCAAATCTTGAAGCCTCTTTGCATCCGAGATTGCTCGTTGAGCGGCTGTCATCTCTACTCCTGGTCTTGGTGTCGTGTACCCTTCTTCAACCACTGTCCAAAACTCTTTCGATCGGAGAAGAGTTTCCATGACGAGGCTCCAGTGGTCATAGTCCCCATCGAACTTAGGCACTGTAACAGTTTGGAAATTGCCCAATTCTCCAGACATTTTCTCTTCTCTCTCTCTCTCTCGACAGTGGTCTCTCTCTCTCTCTTTGAAGTTTGCTCTGATACCACTTTGAAGAAGCTCAAGATGATATCATAGATAAACACATAAACTACAAGACACTTTATTCAATAATCAGTTGGCTATAAATAGCCTACTTGACCAACGATAATCAGAAAAATAGCAACAGACCATAAGACTAGCAACACACCGTAAGACTTGATCAAACTATAACAACCTTGACTGCAAACTAAAACACACGTGGATATGACCCATTATTAATGGACTAGAATAAACCAAGCCCAAACTCAAACTAGACTCTAAGAGAAATGACCCAACAAAAAAGAATCCCTTTTGATTTTTCTTTGGAAGATGGAGCTATTGTTGGTTTTCATGGTCGTTATGGCGATTACATTGATGCTATAGGAGTTTATCAGAAAAGAGCTCTCGCTTAAGCTCATGAAATCATTAAGGATGCGTTTGAAGTTCTCATTGTTTTAGGTTATGTTTGGCCCGCTCAGCGTTTTTGGTAGTGTTTAGCGTTTTTTAAATAGTAGTTAGCGTTTAGCGTTTTAATGAGTGTTTTTAATAAATATTGTTTAGTAAATTAGTATTTTAATTATTTAATAATGTCTAAATGACGTAAAAGGACATGATATAAATTAATAAATATTTTTAAATTTAAAATATGATTTTAGAATAAATTTATTATTTTTTCAATAAATAATATATTTATAAAAATCAAATTTTTAATATATTTATAAAAATCAATTTAATTTATTGAAATCAAATTTAAAATAATTAGTTGAAAAATATTTATTATAAAATAATTTAATAAAAAAAAGAAATTGATAAAAAAGAGTATAGATAAAGATAATATAGGAAAAATAAATTAAACTCTTTGAATTAAACTCTAAACGTAAAATACACTAAAAATCAGATATATTAAGTGTGGTTAGAGTTTTGACTCAGTCAAAACTCTAAACTCTCTGTAAAACCTTTGTACCAAACATAGCCTTAATGTTTTGGTTTCTTTTATGTTTATGATGAATAATGCTTCAGTAAGCTTCTTCCTTTGTATTTTTCATTTGTAATCTTTGATAAAATATCTCTTTGTGAGGATGTTATTTTCTCTACAAAGTTTTCCTGACAGAAATGACAGTTGGATTTTTATTTTTTATTTTTTGCTACGTTTACTTGATTTATGGGTATTTACTTTGACTGAACCAAATTTTCATTAGGATTTTAATTTATTTTAGTGTGTCTGGTACTATGAAATTATATGGCTCAGATAGAAATATGTAGATACGGATGTGATGCAGTAATGGGCTCACTTCCAAATGAGATCCGGTTCAGTTAAAAAGGATCTGATCCAAGCCCAAACAAAAACAGGCTAAAGCCCAAGGTTAACGTTCAGCCTTCCAAACGGCTTATTCCACGCAATATATGCTTAATACGATCCTTTAAACTATTAGATACACAGTTGATAAGGCCTTGGATTTTCCTGAGATCCTTCTATGAGGATCTTAGCAGGTTGGTCAACGATCTTCTTAGGTTCCTATAAGTAGGAATCTGACCCTTTTCAAAGGAAACAATTCTTTACTAAGTGAAACTCTACGTAAATTTATATTCATTTACTTTCAAGCCAATATCAACAACCTTAACACCAATGGCAACTCGTTCAGAAGCGATAACAACGTCAACCATTCTGATGAAACTAGCTAACGCGTGATTTTCGAGATTCAAGAAATCAAGAGGAGAATGACAAAAGAAGTCGAGAACCTATGAACAAGAAGTGGTCTACTTATGAACAAGAATTATATGCGGTTTTTAGAGCTTTTAAGACTTGGGAGCATTATTTATTAAGACGTGAAATAATTATTTATTCTGATCATCAAGTCTTAGTCCATTTTAACAGCGAAATTTAAGTAAGATGCATGCACGATGGGCAGTCTATTTTAGAGCGTTTAACTATATGCTTAAATACAAGGTTGGCTCTAGCAATGTGGTAGCAGATGCATTAAGCAGAAGGGTTGCATTACTGGTTACTATTTGTCAAGAAGTTGTGGGTTTTGAATCGTTGCGAGACCTTTATGATAAAGATGAGGATTTTGCTAAAGTGAGGGAGAATGTTCAAGCTAATCATCCTACTAATGGTTTTGTGGTTCATGATGGGTATTTGTTCAAGGAAAATAGATTATGCATTTCCCGATCATCTCTTAGGGAGAAACTGATAAGAGAGGTTCATGGAGGGGACCTGGGAGGACATCTAGGAAGAGACAAAACTATTGTTGGTTTGGAAGCTCGGTTCTTGAGGCCACAATTAAAAAGAGAAGCTGGAAGGATGGTGCAAAAGTGTCCAACTTGTCAGGTTTAGAAGGAACATGCATAGAATATCAGGCTACATACTCCTTTGCCGAATATCAGGTTTAGCACTGTTATTACTTCAGACAGAGATGTCAAGTTCCTAGCTCACATCTGGGTGGTATTATGAAAGTTTTTCGAAATAAAGCTTCAATATAACAGTGCTGCTCATCCTCAGACTAATGGAAAGACAAAGGTGGTGAATCGCTCACTAGGGAATCTGTTTCCATATATCTGCAGTGACAAGAAGACAACTTGGGGATCTTGCTCTAACCCAGACAAAATTCACCTACAACAACTACATCAACAGTTCTACTAAGATTGCTCAATTTGCAATCGTTTACAGAAAATTGCGTGCTTAAACCATTGACCTTATTGTTTTACCTACAGAATTTTCAAATAGTATTGTTGCTAAAAATATAGTGTCACTGCAGATTGACATCTTTCAATAGGTACATCAATATATTTCAGAAGCAAATTCGAAGTGTAAAGCTGCTATTGATGAGCACCGACATTTTAAATCCTTTAACATTGGCGATCAAGTAATGGTATATCTGCGGAAGGAGCGTGGTGGTGGACAACACAAGCTTGACCCAAAGAAGATTGGTCCTTTTCACATCATCCAGAAATATCAATGACAATGCGTACGTTCTAGACCTGCCTGATCATATTAAGATATCCAAAATATTTAACGTGGCGGACCTTTTTCCTTACTACTCTTCTAATGACAACTTGAGGTCGAGTTTTTTTCAAGTAGAGGGCAATTATGTGAACCATATTGCATTGGACTATATGGAATATCAGGATTGTTATAAGACAACTTGAGAATGACCTAGAATATTCGTTTTTAGTCTGTTTGAACCTGCAGTAGTTTTCAGGAAAGGAAATTTCGAGACGAACGCTTTTCAAATTGCAATAGGATGCCGAAGGCCGTGTTGCATAGTTACTGGGCCCAAATCCAATTGTTTAAGGGGCCAATTTTGACTCTTTATGTTTTTGCCAGTTTTAGGGTTCCTGTTTCCAGCAAGATTCTATTTTTTTTGTTTCTTTTATACTATAAAAACATCTTATGTTATTCTAAACTCTATTCACCAATAATATTATATTTTTCTCTCAGTTTGAGATTTGGCTTTGCTGTTCTCTTGGATTAGGATTTATCAACGTCCCAGTCAAACGAAATTAACTACCAAAACTCGTGACCGAGTCTAAATAGTCTTTTTTGTTACCTTCGTTCTACATCATAGTGATTACTTCGTAGCCTGCATCTGCTTCTTTTTGTTGAGAACCGGTGGCTCCATCATCAATCATATTTATCAAAACTATACATGCCACGCTGAAATATTTTATCAAGCTTGAAATTTCCCTATAATGAGAACTCCATCGAGTATCACCATTTAACTTTTTTTTTCAATGTTCCATGTTGATTAAAACCTCTTCCACTTTCAATTTCATGATTTTTAATTAAAAATGTTATATATTCCATTTTGGCTTGTTTAAATTCACCATTACTCTTGCCAGAAAGTATAATAATATTTGAAATTGCAATGAACTTAGTAAAAAAATTCGAATAATTATTACCCCTTTGGCATATGCAACTAAAGCTAACTCCAATGGATGACAAAGCAATGTATGTAGTAAGCATATGGAAAATTCTTTGAAATGAAAGTTTGTAGTCCATTCCGTTGACACATATAGTACTTGCTCCATCATAGGTTTGTATGTGAATATTTTATTTTTCAAATTATGACAAGATAATGCAAAATATAAGGATGTCTTCCAAATCCGTGTAGTTCTAATAAATGAACAAGTAAAAAAAAAAAACTCAAATAAAGTACATTTCATATAAAAAAATCTCAAAACGATAATCATTTATTTATTCTTTGATTTATTATGAGCTTCATCGATAATTATACAAAATTTTACATTTCCAGTTTCTTTACGAGTTTCATGTTTACCTGAAACAACAAGAATATTTACCTTAAACAATAAGAACTTGTAAAATTTCATTTTGAATATCAGATGAGCTTTAAAAGACATTTTTTTTAGGTACTTTAGCCACACTTCTTATCCTTTTGGTGGTAAGAAACTAAAAACCATAATAGTTCAAAAACAATTTCTCGGTTGTTGAGGTCAGACTCTCACTATTACTTCTGAAAATATGACATTTGCATATCCTCTACCTGATATTTTAAAATCAACATCTTTTCTATAATTTTTTTTAAAGAAGAAAAAACACAAGGTGTATTTTTGAAACCAAGATTTTAAAAGTGCAATTTTTCAAATTTTTAAAATAATTTAAAATAAAAATATTAAATAAAAAATGTTTTAAAGAGTGAATATTTTTGCATGTCTCTCATCTCTTCACGCCTAAAGTTAGAAATTTTATAGTGAAAATGCTCAAAATTAAACCTTAGAAACTTTTTTTTTTTTTTTTAACTTTTAAACCAATTCTAAAATTTTTATACTTTTAGACTTCTTAAAAAAATTTGCAAAATGAGCGTTTTCGTGGACCGGGAAGCATCAGACCAGGAAGCAAGTAAAATATAACTGCTTGCCGTTGTCATACTTCCTGGTCTGAGAAGCAGAACACCGGAAAGTAGTTATATTTCGTTGATTCCCGTGCTTCCTGGTCAGATTTGTCCGGGAAGCAAATCAAGACCGAGAAACAGAAGATATTACAGTCATTTTGATCTATTTTTTGCAATTTTTTTTAAAAATAAATTATTTAGTAAAAATTTAAATTTAAATTTTAATTTAAAAATATAATTTTTTTAAATAAAAAGTCTAAAAATACAATAGACCTTATTTATATTTAGATAATTTTGACCTGTATGGATCGAATAATAAAGAAGCCACATGCAGGCAGGTATATAATATATATATATATATATATATATATATATATATATATATATATATATATATATATATAACCACGTTTTCATTCACATGGAACTTCAATTAGAAAATTGAAGTTATTATTGAATATGGTGATGATAAGATTCCTTCTTAAAAAAATTAATAAAAATAAATAAAATGGGCTCTATTTAAAAAGTAGATTTAACTTAATTAAGGAAGGGACATGGAAGGTTAATAAGGTGTTTGATGTATTAACATATTATCCTCATCATATCCCAACGTGGTCAATTGTGTAAAAAGAACGATTTTGTTGACATTTTATAAAAATTTTAAAAAATAATAAAAAATTACTACTTCCTACCATATCGGATCATGTCGGTCCATTGAAATTATAAACAAATTAAAGAGTGAGGCATGCAGTTTTGACTGATTTAAATTTACCAATTAAAGTGGATAGAATCTAAGGATTATTATATGGAGTTTGTTCACATCGAGATCTACAATAAATATATATATATATATATATATATATATATAAAATAATGTGCAAGTTGCGATGTGAAGCTACAGTACCTATATAAAAACCCTAAAGGCTGTAGATATCGGCACAAGGTACAAGTACATCTTCTCTTACTGTTTAATATCGAAATAAAAAAAAAATGGCTCAAAAAATTTCAAATAACTTGGGACGTTCTCGCAAAGGAATTGAAGCTTTTGATGCAGCATTTGGCAACGACAATAGAGGAAGAGAATGGAATTATCTTTCGAATGGTGGTGCAATCACAGGTGTAATGATTGGATATCACTTGACTTATAAACTCATTGGGTCAATAGCCTTTCGAAGTGTTGATAAGAATGGAACCATCGACTACTCTGATGTTTTTGGTTCTTATCACGGCACTGGTGCCGGTGACACCGTCTTTAAGGTAAATTTTAATTTGATTTTTAACTTTTTATTTTAAATAATTATTTTATAATTTTTTATTTGATTAAATGTGTGATGTGATATGGTAGGTTATATTTGACTGGCCACGAGAATATTTAACGTCAGTGAAGGGGACGTTTAATTCAACTGGGCATTGTGCTTCCATATCGTCTATATCTTTTCAAACAAATAAAAAGACATATGGACCGTTTAAGCCACCAAATGCTACTCTGGCGAGTTCATTTGATTTTACATTGGACGATAGAGTGATTGTTGGATTTTATGGACGTGAGTATTACGATGGAAATGGTCGTGATAAACATCTTATATCAGGTCTTGGAGTTTATACCAAGCACTCCCATGAAATTTCCAGTGTCCCTAAACCAACAAAACCTCAGGTTGGTTCTTCTGATCCAAAGGATTTTATTAAGTCAGGACTATGGGGATGGTCAGGGTCAATAGATGAAGAATGGACATACATTCTCAAAGGACCAACAGAGATCAAAATAGGTTATAATGACAAATATATCCAGTCCATGTCCTTCAAGTCTGCTGCTGAAGACGATGATGATACTGAATTTGAGTATGCACAGAAATCCGACACGGATGTCATCAAGCAACAGGTATGTATATATACATGTATGTAAATACCTGGCTCCAGATTTGTCCCGAACTATCACGTCATTAATAGATCCAACTAATCATGTTACTCCATTTTATTTGTATTTAATTTATTATTTCGTAGGGCCTACACTTCATCGGTATATTCAACTAATTATATTACTCTATTTTATTTGTATTTAATTTATTATTTCATATATAAATATTTGGGTTAATAAAAAAAATCACCTTAAATTTGCTAAATTCTCAAAAAAAACCACACTAGCTTGAATTTTCTATATTATGCCACTTTTACATTGATTTACGTGGGATTAGTGTTCATCTTTTTTGAAAGAAAAGTGGTAAAATAGAAAAAATTTAAACCAGTGTGGTTTTTGTGAAAATTTAATAAACTTGCGGTAATTTTTTAGAATTAACCCTAAATATTTAATACAATTAAAACGGAACAGATCACCTACAGATATAGTAGGCCGAGACTATGATAGTCTTTTTCCTAAGACTATCATGTAAGATTTAGACCCTTCCAATATGACGCGTGAATATGATACGAGACACACGTGTCGTTTAACAGTAAAAGGTTAAATCCTACATAATAGTCGCGAACATCCGAATCATTTCCTCTGCATATCTAAATTTCCAATATAATTCTTTTTACTAATTAATGTGATATTTATATGTACATGAAGACAATCTCGTTGAATTTTCCAAAAGAGTATCTGATAGCCATAAGTGGAACTACTCGTACTTTGGAGGAGGATATTGAGTCAATATGTTTGTATACAAACAAAAACATATATGGACCGTTTGGTTCCTTCAAAGGAAATCGTTTTAGGTTTTACACGGAAAATGGTTACATTGTGGGTTTCCATGGACGTGTCGACAAACTTTTCAGTGCAGTGGGAGTTTATACAAACAAGAAATGACCACCGCCACTTTTGTTGGTTATGGCATTGAAGGAGGTGTTTTAAGTTCTTGTGTTGGTTTCTTTTAAGTTGGTGACAATAATGGTTATATGTATTTTCTCATGTTTTAAGGTTGGTATTTTCTTTGGTGCAATTGTATTGGTTATCTATGTTGTTGGAACTACATCTTAGGATGATTTGAATTAATAAAGTTTTATATTTATATTATTGATTTTTTTTAACAGTTTTGTATAGAAAATTGATATATCATCTTTTAAGGAATTTTAATAAACATAATATAAATAAATATACTAATTTAACCCTCTTAGTAAAGGAAAAGAAATCTTAATGCACAGGTTATACCTTTTTCTTTACCAATTTTACCCAATCCAATTCTTTTATAAATCTCATTGAAAATTGATTCACATCACTTAATTTTATTAAATCTTTTTCGTTAAATCATCAGTCGTCGAGAGAGTTCCACTATTAGACTCGTTTTTTTAGCTCTACAAAAGTCAAAAATCTCTTTTAAAAATTGGTTTAAAGGTTTTAAGAGCCGCCGAACTTGACTATATTTTTCAAGTTAACCCTCAAACTTTACATAGGGTTAATTTAGCCCCTAAACTTCCAAAATGGTGGGTCAATTAAGTTTTTTTTTTTCTGATGTGGAGGCTGATTTTGTAGCAAAAAAAGATTCACTACAAAATATCAATTAAGCCCTCGACGTCAGCAAAAGGGCTTAATTGACACAAAACTTGAAAGTGAAGGGGTTAAATTGACCTTTCGTGAAGTTGGAGGACTAATTTGAAAAATATAGTCAAGTTTAGGGGTTTCTAAGACTCTTATACCTAAAAATTTTTTAAGGTTTCTAAACTAAAAACTGTAAAATGAAAAAAATGAAACAAATATATATTTTTTCCTTTTTGGAAAAAACCTTAAATTGCGGCGTTTCTTTTTTAATTTTTTATTTTTATGTAACTCTTAGTAAATATACACCCATATGATAGAGTACAGGCGGAGTATTTTTGTAGAACTACGTCGAATCTATTATTGTGAACTTACTTTTAATATAAAAGTGAAAGGAAATCCTTAATATTTATTGACATATATAGTATATGTTTGGAGTCGCTTGTAATGGTAAAATAAGCACTTAGTGTGGTGAAATTCCAAACACACTCATCCTCCATCCTAAATTTACATATAAAACAATAATGTACAAATATAAATTTGGAATGAATGAAGAGTATGTTTGACATTTCACCACCTAATAAGTGTTTATTTGATAATCACATACAGCCTCATAATTTCATGAAAGAATAACCTAAAATCTTATTCGTATTTTAAATTTTATATTATATATATATATATATAAATCTTTATCGGTATTATTTTTTAACAAACAGTACCAAATTAAATTTGAAGTATCAATTTGAGTGATTAAAAAAAAAGGTAGAAAATAAAGTTTTTAAAATTTATGAATTTTTTATTTGAGCTACCTATCCTTGGTTGGTTGTAGAAGATCGTGAGCGAAAGTATTCATGGGTCATACTTGAACTCTTTTGAAAAGAAAGACAAATTTGATGAAAAAATTAGAATAGTTGCACTTTCACCTCTGAAAAGTTGTTAATTATAGGTGTATATATATAGATTTATATATTGATTTAATTGACATTCTAACCCTTTTGATTGGCAGGTCATCGTTTACTTCCGTTAGTTAATTTGATT
Source organism: Cardiospermum halicacabum (assembly GCA_031304145.1). Classification (NCBI taxonomy): domain Eukaryota; kingdom Viridiplantae; phylum Streptophyta; class Magnoliopsida; order Sapindales; family Sapindaceae; genus Cardiospermum; species Cardiospermum halicacabum. The sequence goes on along the minus strand of CM062391.1, from coordinate 1,605,742 downwards.
GGCTTTTTAAAAGTTTATTCCACCTCTATTTTATATATATTGATTTTATTTTTTTTATATTTCAATATTTTTTAAAATTCTTTATTTTCAATTTTATTTTTATTATTTACACATTTAAAAAAAATTGAAACAATGATAAATATAATAATATTAATTTTCGAATAAAATAATATGAAAAATGTCAAATTTTAAAAATACATTTCAAAATTAACCGATTATGTAGATACTAAATAAATAAATAAAAATTATTATTTCGTTATAAAACAACACTTGAAATTTAAATAGTTATTCAAAATAATTATAGTATTTCTCAATAAAATAATAGTTATTTTAGTTTGGATTTTTTTTTTAAAAACGATAAATTTATTAGGTTAAAAATGGTTCAAAATCTAAAAATGATTTCATAATTTAATTTTGTTTTAATATTATTTTATTTTTTAAAAAATGTTATATTATTTATCTCTAAGTATTTCATTATAAAATTATTCTTATGTTTTGAATATTTAATTTATTGAATACAATTAATATAATAATATTTATTATAATAATAGTAAAACGTTTTATGATATATCGTGTTTGAGATATAAAACTATATATTAGTTTGAAATTTTAACAAAATATAAATAAATGTTATCAATTTTATTTAGTATAAAAATTTAAAATTATACTAGGGATAACGCCCATTTGGACTCTTCAAGTTGGCACGTTTTTTCATTTGAACCCTTAAAGTTTACGGGGTTTCAGATAGACCCTCCAAGTTGGTTAAATCAGGTCATATGATCTATCTTTGCTGATGTGGAACAGCATTTGAAAGGTAGAGAATTAAGGGCACGTGAGTTATTTATTTTGTTATGAATTTGCTGATGACTCACTTGATGAATCACTAATTATAACTTAAGTCTCTTGTCTCATCTCTTATTTCTTATTAGAATATTCAAATTGAAAGAAAAAAAATCCTAATTTCTCTTCTCTTCTCTTTTGATTTCTGCTCATTACTAAGGTAAGCATGGACGAAGATAAGGAGTTCATCCTTTGCCGATGTCGTAAAAAAACTCAGATGAGGGTTTCATGGGTTAAGACAAATCTTGGGAGAAGATTTTTAACATGTCCTCTTGATCGAGTGAGTTATGTTGATTTCTTCTTGTTTGAATCTGACTTAAGTGACAATATGAGTTTAATGTTTTATTTCAATGCCTTATCAGAATAAAGAATTATATGGATTTTTTTCTTGGGTAGATCCCGAATTCAATGAACAATCCAAGGGAGTGATTTGAGGTCTTCTATATAAGAAATATGAAAACGAAGATGGCGGAAGATCAACTGAACCTTTTGGAAACCAACCTATCTTTAGATGATGGAAGAAGTGAACCTTTGGAAATCAACCTAGTTGTAGACGATGGAAGAAGAGATATTACTTTAATCAATTGGAAATTAGCTCTGTCAATGGTTTTAATTATGTATGTTTTTTGGATTTTTCTTAATTAGATTGTTGTTTATTATCTGTGGGTGGATGTTGTTTTGATTTTGCTGCTTGTTAAGTTGTGTTGTTTGGTAAAAGATGCAAATTATCTAAATGTTGTAATGAAATCACGAATTTTCAGTAATTGAATATGATCATTTTGCTACATTGTTTATGCTTAATTATCCTGCACTTTTATTGGTTTTTGTGAATCTTAATACGCATGACTCCACTTGCTGCCCTTACATTCTTATTATATTATGCCCATATAAAACAGTTTTACCTCATGTTATCACATCAAATGCACAATGAACTCAACAGTGATGAGTTAAATTTGTGATATTTATAGAAATTGAGCTTGAAATATCTCTTCATCCAAAAAAGGATAATATGAAATTGACCAAGACATTCCATACATTTTTCAGATAGCCATACGACTATGTTAATACTGTTGAACTAGTGAATAATACTTGCTAACTCAATGAATGATAAGATAACAGTTCGCAAATCAACTAATAGGAATTATAAAAGTAAATTGGCAGCAATTACACAAAATATTAAAACCATATATTAGTTTGACACTCTCCATACAACTTGGTGACATTAGATCACCAGCAAAATAGTTAAAATTTACCAAGTATGCCTAACTTTATAGCTTGCTAAGTTTATATTAGAGACAAAACGACTAAAGTTTAGACCATATTACTTGGTAGCATACTAAAAATATAGTTCAATAGATTTTATCATCTCATCTCAAAGCTGGTTTGGTGTTGAAGTGCTTGTTCTTTCTTTGCTTGCACTTGCTATGCTTTGAAGTTGTAACTGCCTGGAAGTGATTGCATTCCTTCCTCTCCACCTGAGAGCTTTCGGATTGAAGCCTAAATCCACACTTGTTTGAGAAGCATCCACAAATCCACTTCCTTGATCTATTATTATTTCAGAAGGTCCGCCAGGCTGTAGACATGGACAAGCAAAAGTCAAATAATTTTGTATTAAAAAATTCAAATAATTATATATGTTTAAAAAATCTATAACTTACATCTAATATCGTTCGGCCTGTATTAATATCAATGAAAGTAACCTTGCTCACGATCTCTCTTTCGGCCTTTTATTGCATGACCCTTCCCTCCATTGCCACTTGCAAGGTGCCCAATCAAAGTACTACTAGCTAATCTTCCTCTGCCTCTACCTCTCCCTCTCCCTCGACCTCTTTCTGTTGATGTTTCAGATGGAAGGCGCTGCTGATTACTTAAGACTATTCTAACTCTTCCTCTTTGTGCTTCAACTGATCTTCTCTCGACTTCTGTCATGATACGAGAAGTGTCTTGGCAAAATGATGCTGTCATTGTAGGCCTTGGTACTGAAGTGTTCAATGTTTATGTTATAGGGAATGTCATTGATGTAGATGGCGCAGGAATTGTTGACAAAGTCGGAGCTATAGAAGCAACTGTTAAAGATTCTCCACTAGCAAAGGAACTATTTCGGCCCTGTAATTATTTTCAATACTTATTGTAATGTATTAGTTATACAACAATAGTATTTATAATAAATGCAGATGTATACCTTTCTGGGACAACCACGCTTGTTGTGGTCTAATTATCCACATAATCCGCAGCTCATTCGAGCACCTGCCTTTGATAACTTTCCATTATTATCCTTGCATTCATCTTTGCTCTTGCGTCTGCAGCGTTTTGGTCTGCCAGGCATTGGTTTATTCTCAGGAGGGTCAATGTGAATAATAGATGTCTGAGGCCACATACACATACTTGTAACAGGTTGGATGAAGTACTTATATGCACTAAGGAATGTTTCTCTATGATACTACTTGTCTATATAATCTTCAGGGTCCAAGTTCCTATCATAATAAGCACTAATAGCATGTGGACAAGGAATTCCTTTTAATTGCCATAATCGACATGTACATGTCTTGTTCCTTAAGTTCACAATATGTTTGTATTTTCCTTCCAATACTTCAAATCCTGTGTCTCCATTAAATATTACTTCACATTTCATTGCCATTTCTTTGTTGTCTTCAAGTACTTTCAATGTCATTGGTGCAATAATGGAGGGCCAACTATTACCAAATCGGTTCATATTAACATTCCTCTGCATCACATTGATCCTGATTTCCTCACACATAGTTATAATGGCCTTATGCCTAGATCCTATCACCCAATTATTTAGACTTTCACATATGTTATTGTTCACGGAGTCTCATTTAGCCCACTCTTTAAAGTAGGATTTACACCATGTCTCATTGCTGTATTCTAACAAGTCTTCAACAATACTTGATCCCAAACAGTTAAGTTTCTCCAATTCTTCCTTGAACTTTATCTGAAACGAGGCTTTGCAACACCTCCAAAACTGCCTCTTTCTTTCCTCACCTCCCCACTTCTTATGCCAAGCAGCCCAGATGTGTCGAGCACACATCCTGTGTTCACTTTCTGGAAGATATTCCTTAACACTCTCAACTAGTCCCTGTCATGTTTCTAAATCATTACATACACAAAGAAGTATGTATATAATAATATGTATATTACTATCAGCATACATTCAATATTTAAAAGACAATTTATAGATAAAATAGTCACTTCAAAAGTAGATATCTTCAAAATAATATGTCTAGCCTCATTATATATTAGCATATACTACTGAGGTTCGTAGAAACAGTCTTGGCATAAAATAAATAATGTGTCTGCAACTATAATAATAAATGATTAGGCGTGTGATTAGGCGTGTGATAGAAGATTGCACAGAAAAACCCAAGTTAACTTATTAGAATTATAAAGAATCACAAGCATCAGATCAAAGACTACATTCCAAATAGTAATATTTGGGTCATTCACTAAATCAAATAATTTCCTGGCAGCTAACAAATCCCAGTTATCAAAGCACAAACCAAAAACACATCATTTAACTATCCATATTTGACAGCAATTATCCATATTTGGTAGCTAACAAATTCCAGTAACTATCAATGCACCAAACCAAAAACACATTATTAATTATTCATATTTGGCAACTAATAAATCTTATTAACCACCAAAATATGAACCAAAAACACATAGTGTAATTATCCATGATGTGTATCCATATTTTAGCATGATGTGTTCCTCAGTGCCTCATTCCAAAAGAGATTTCATATATATAAAATGAAAAAGCCAACTGTTGACTTCCTCTTGATTATTGAAAATGTATATAATAGAATAGAAACTTCGACTTAGTAATTAAATCCATTAAATACACTTAATTATAAAATTCATTTCTATACCAGTAGCCAAACAACTTAGGCCCCATATATAAAAACCCAGAAACCACACTAAACATGTGCAAATATGAATAAAACCTGCAATAAACATGAATCAAAGCGTTTCAGGAAACCAATTCCAGAAGAGCAGTTCTGAAAGAGTAATTCCACCAAACAGTTGATATGCACATATCACCACTTTTAGAAAAGAATTCTAGTAATGAACTATATATAACAACATTTTTATCATATCCACTTCTCACCACAATGAATATCTTTAGGTGACACATTCAATTAACCATCAAAGCATGAACCAAAACGAAATCACGTAATTATCTACATTTGAACAAATTCACCAAAAGAAGATTAGCCCAGCCATATGCAAACATGAATAAGACCTGTACTAAAACAGGAATCAATCACACGATAATAATTACCAGCATTATTCTTATTTTTTACTACTACTTTATACATTATCTTTGGTGTTGTGTTGTTGTATTGTGCATACCGTACTATGCAATTACTGAGAGAATGAACTCAGTCCCTTAACATCAAGATATCCCTTAATCTAACTTATAATGTCAATCACATATGTCAAGTTAGTCAGAACAACAAACACATCGTTAAAATCACTCCAGTAGGATCAAATATTTAAAAGTGCAAATCAAATATCTAAAATCACTGTGCTCAATAAAAGGTTTATTAGTGTTACCTTTTGCATGTCTGAAACAATAGTTAGATGTTCTCCATTTTCCAGTTGTAGATCATCCCTCAAATGCTCCAAGAACCAGCTCCAAGAATGCTTACACTCTGTATGCATCACTGCCCATGCAATAGGATACATTTGTTGAATTTCATTTTTACCCACAGCAGTTAGTAACTGACCCTTGCAGGCACCTCTTAAAAAACTACCATCTAACCCTATGATCCGCCTACACCCTGCCAACCAACCTTTCTTTAGAGCATCCAGACAAATGTAAAAGTAATTAAACAAATTCTTTCCTGGTTGGGATTCCTTATCAATCCTAATCCAAACTGAACTCCCTGGATTTGTTTGTTTCAAAATCTCAGCATAATCGCCTAAACTGGCAAATTCCTTTATCCAATCGCCCATGAATTTATTGATCACACTTCTTCTTGCCCTATAACATAAGCTTTTATAAACATACAATCCAAACTTCTCCTTTATCAGATCTTGCAACTTCCATAACTTAATATCTGGTTGAGACATAATTCTATCATGGAATCTTCTAGCAATAAAATCCACGTTGCATAACTTATTCTTATTCTTCCGAGTGTATTCATGTTTGGGGTTATACGACTTCACCTTGAAATCACCACTGTCCTTGTCAATGCTTGCAAATAAAGCCCATTTACAACTTGCTGCTTTACACTTCACACGAACTCTCTCCCGTTCATTAGGCTTCAACTTCAATTGAACTCCTCTCTCTGTAGCATAATCTGCTACTACTTTTCTAAATTGGATGACATTCTCAAATATCATACCAAGCTGAAACCATGAAAGTGAAGAACTTGGATCATATCTTACTTTTTTTGTTCTTCTCCTTGATCTAATGTCTACACCTTCTTCTGCTACAGGATCTATTTCCTCTCTATTGTCCTCACTTCCTGGATCTGATGAACCATAATAGTCATCATCTCCACCTAATCTACCATCCCTTCTATAATCTATTTTATTTTGAACACCCTCAAAGCCCCTATCAGTGCCTGCCTCACCTAGATTAATCTCCTCAATTAAAGCAGGTTGTTTTCTTTTCCTTTCCCCTCTTTCTTCCCTAGCTGCTTCCCTGAACCTCAACAGTTCTTCATCCACATCGCTGTCATCTTCTTCTGGACCAGGTGCATCAGAACTATGGTCTGATTCTACATCTTATGCTAGACTTTCTTCAAAGTCTTCTTCTGGAATTTCATCATATTCAACGGTGGTAAAGAATGGAAGATTCTCAGATCTACCAATATCTATAAGATTACTGACCTTAAAAATGTTTTCATCTATCCCAGCTTGATTTATATTCTCATCTACACCATATTTTTGCAGCTCTTCGGTCAAAATCCCTAATCTCTCATCTGCTTCACTCTGCTGTCTAGTATTTTTCTCTATTTGCAAAGTATCTTTGGAACCACCAAAAGCACATGACCCCTCACCAACTTCAATATTAGTCAATTGTGGAAAAGATGTAGTGCTGACCACATGTTCAACGAAAATGTCTAAAATGTCCCCATTTTTCATACCCTCTAATACCAATAACAATGCTTTATCATTTATAAGCTCCCTAAATCGATTAATGAGATCCCTAAAGTACAGACGGTCAATTTCTAAATAACCTAACTTGACAACTTCAGTGTATAACTCCATCATAGATAATAAGTCTTTGTCAACAGACCACTCTTTAACATTCACCTCATTCTCATAGACCCCAGATTCATCATTCATAATAGAACCCCCGTGATGCAACCTCACAGTTATGAACTCAAACGACATTATGTAACCTATTCACAACAAAAACATATCAAAGAGAGTTACTAATAAGATCTTAATATAAAACGAAAATAACAATATATATATATATGCATTGAAAAACTCATCAGCTTAACAAAAACCATCAATAAATCTACAAATAATCATAGCAGAAAAGACTGTAGAACGAAAAAAAAAGTAATCATATGCAATAAAACACTCCGAATCTGAAAAAAAAAATTGTGAATACACTCAGAAGTTGAACAATACTCATGAATGAAACTAGGTTGATGGAAGCTAACCTTCAATCTTCGATATATTGAACCTTCTGTCAAGTACCCATAAACAGTCGCAATGTAGTAGAAGAATCGTCGTTTACTCACTCTGAAGCAGCAAAATCGTTGTCTAACAAACTGTGAAATGGAAGAATAGTTGTCAACCAACTATAAAGCAGAAGGATTTTATTAGATGATCTAACACTCATACTAACGTTGAAATTGCAAAATCTAATTCGATTATCACTCCAAATAAACAGAATACTTCATCACCAATCGATTATTCATATTTGGTACAAATAAAAAACCCTAATTTTTCCCTAATTTAATCGATGTCCACATCACCATATTCATTAAACATTTGTTTTACAATTTTACAACACAACATTGCCACGTCATCAAAATTTTGACACATCAACACATTTGGAAAACACGCGCTCTAATCTAAAGTTTAAAGAAGTACAGAGGGCCCGATTTAACCAACTTGGAGGGTCTATCTGAAACCCCGTAAACTTTAAGGGTTCAAATGAAAAAACGTGCCAACTTGAAGAGTCCAAATGGGAATTATCCCATTATATTATTAAAAAGTTAAATAAATAAACGTAAGTTACTTTAAAATTATTATTTTAAAAAAATTTTAAAAAAAATATAAAATCATAAGCAAAATAGACTTTTTAAAAAAAATTAACTAGGTCAATTAATGGAAGTAAACGGTCAACTCAAATAAGTTAAGGATAAATTAAACCAAAATATGTATACGTGAGTAATTAACCCACCTATGTAAATACAATTTACTCTAAAAATTATAATGTCTTGTATAAAAATAAGACTGAAGTCCAATATGAAAATGGGAAGAAGTACAATAGAAAATACAAAGGAGCTTACACAAAACATTATTCGTCATAACACATATAAGAAACCGAAACAATAAAATCATGAAAATGAGAACTTTCAATATGCTTTCAAATGAGCTTAAGCGAGATTCTTTTGGTGATAGACTCCTATAGCATTAATGTAATTGCCATGACGACCATGAAAACCAACAATGGCTCCATCTTTCAAAGAAATATCAAAATGGGTGCCTTTTTCACGTCCAAATGGTGGTTCTTCAAGAGGTGGATATGTTCCCTTATTTGTATGAAAACGTAGAGAACCAACCACATTTTGATTCTCAAAAGTAGTGAGAGTTCCACTTATAGATGTTAAATACTCATTCGGCCAATTGATTGAAACCACAGATTCATTATCACCAGCACTGCCACCATATTTCTCTGAATACTTAGAGGTATTATTACCATCTATACTCTTGAATAAAAGTGAATCAATCACCCATCCATGCTTAATTTTTATTTCAGTAATGGCACCCTTTGGTTGGTAGTCCCATTCTTTTCCTTCTTGGCCTCCACGTGCCTCAATCTTCTCAATAGGTTTCTCCTTCAAGGAAATTGAAAAAAATAAATAAATAATAATAATAATATTCATTGTGAGACCATTTTCTCATTTACTAAAGAAATTATTATAAAAGGTAAGTTATAAAAACCTCCATTTTTTATTTATTTTTTTTTAAATGTTGCTAGTAAAGTATCCAATTAACCAAAATGGCTAGTTTTGAAATAGTTATTTTAATGGTGAAACTAGTAGATGATCAATTAAAAAATTTAGTTGATCTACGTACTTTGTCAGTAAAGAAAAGTTTGAAGCTAGGGATTATCTCAAAAAGTTTAGGAAATTATTTAAAATAGAGAATTTAAAGTTTGAATATTATTTATTGCTCCATTTTAAAAAAAAAAAAAAAAAAAAATCTTCAAAAAATTTGTTTTCCAGAAATAGACCGAAAATTTTATCTCTATTTGAAATTTTAATTTAAGTACTTTGTGGATCACAACTATGGAAACATAGTTTACGAGTGTAAACCAAATTTTATCAAATTTATATTATAAAAAAAATAGAAATTTGACCTATAAATAAAATTCAAATTTTAAAAAGTTTATAAATAAAAACTAATAATTAATTTTTTTTTTATTTTATAATTTTTTACTATTATGAAGATTATGTTAGGTACCTTTATAGAGTCATTGTTGTCATTTCCAGACGATTCAGAATAAGACTTTGTATAGACTCCCAGAGCACTGAAAAGTTTGCCGACACGTCCATGAAAACCCACAATAGAACCATTTTGCGTGTAAAATCTGAAACGTTTTCCTCTGAAGGAACCAAAAGGTCCATATATCTTCCTATTGGTGTACAAACATATTGATTCAATATCTTCCTCCAATGTACGAGTAGTTCCACTTATGCCTATCAAATGCTCTTTCGGAAAATTCAACGAGATTGTCTTCATAGATAAATACATAAAGATGACATTAATTAGTAGTGACAATGAGATTCGAAATTTAATACAAAATATATGGATAATGGATTTCACCATTTAAAATAATAATAATATATGTTTTTTTTTCATAATATTGAAATTTTTTCCCATTTTGTATGGACTAAAATTTTCGAAGAAGATTATTGGACATGACAAAATTCAGTCGAATGATGGTGTTTCTATGATCATTTGTTGGTCAAGTAAAGGAAAAATAGTAAAAACAAAAAAATAATTTTTGATAATTTCAAATTTGGCCGTTAGACCATTCTTCCACAACATAAAATTATTTGTTAAAACTATAAAAGAAAAAGAAAAAAATTTAAAAAGAGAAAAACAAATATTATGCTTTTCTTTTCTTGTAATTAAAAAAGTCTCATTTAATTTGGGTTATTTTAAAAAAAATCCCAATTTTTTCAAACGTTTCACTTTGAGCCAACGGTTTTGAAAAGTTTTGCAAACCAACCTCCAAAATCAAAATCACTAATGGTTTTGGTATTTTTGTGAACGGTTTTGGTTTTATACGAGTGGTTTTGAAATTCTAAATGTTTTAATTCGGAGATTTGGAAATTCCCTAAAATCAAAATTACTCCTACAACTCCAAAACCACTCATGCAAATGCCAAAATCATTTCTGGTTTTGATGATTTTTGGGTGATTTTACAACATTTTTGAAAACCGCTCAAAGCGAAATATTTGAAAAAAAGGGGTTATTATAACCCATTTAATTTGGTGAGATTATCCTAAAATATAATAATGTTGATATTTACAGACATGCATACCTGTTGCTTGACGACACCTGTGTCGGATTTCTGAGCATACTCAAATTCACTATCATCATCTTCACAAGCAGATTTGAAGGAGATAGACTGAATATATTTGTCATTATAACCTATTTTGATATCTGTTGGTCCTTTGAGAATGTATGTCCATTCTTCATCTATTGACCCTGACCATCCCCATAGTCCTGACTTAATACAATCCTTTGGATCAAAAGAACCAACCTGAGGTTTTATTGGTTTTGGGACTTTGGATATTTCATGGGAGTGTTTGGTATAAACTCCAAGACCTGATATAAGATGTTTATCACCACCATTTCCATCATAATACTCACGCCCATAAAATCCAACAATCACTCTATCGCCCAATTGAAAGTCAAATGAACTCGCCAGAGAAGCATTTGGTGGCTTGAATGGTCCATATGTCTTTTTATTTGTTTGAAAAGATATAGACGATGGGGAAGCATTAGTACTATTAATATTATCATGAAACGTCCCCTTCACTGATGTTAAATATTCTCTTGGCCAGTCAAATATAACCTATCATGTCATACAACATTTTAATCAAACAAACCACACATTTATAAAAGGCATATTTATTTTAGACTTCTGAGGGTAAAAAACAAAATGATAATAATTAATAAATAATAATAATAAGTATAAAATAAAATGTTAACAAGACCTTATCAGTGTGTAAATATCAAACAGCGTAAAGGAAATCTAAATCTAATTGAAATGAGATAGTTGTTAGAGACATACCATTATTAAATATAATATATAAAAGATTTGAGTCAAAATGTAAAATTCACAAGGACGAAAGATTTTAAAATTTTGGGTGATTATTTGTGTTTTTTTTATTCACGGTTGATGGATTCATACCATCCCACTCAACAGATTTGAAATTAAAACTTTGCTAATATTGAAATAAGACACTTTTACATAACTAATACTTCTACTTTCATTTTTAAGAGTTTTTATTTTCTGCCAGGTATTCAAACATCTAAAGAAATAGTTTTCAAATTTTCACAGTTAAAAAACAACTTATCCAAACAGTAGTATATTTTACCTTAAAGACAGTATCACCAGCACCAATGCCATGATAAGAACCAAAAACATCAGAAAACTCAATGTTTCCATTTTTATCAACACTTTGAAAGGCTATTGATCCAATGGTTTTATAACCCAAGTGATATCCAATCATTACACCAGTGATTGCACCACCATTTGGAATATAATTCCATTCTCTTCCTCTAGTATCCTTGCCGAATGCTGCTTCATATGCTTCCACTCCATTTCGAGAACGTTCCAAGTTATTTGAAATCTTTTGAGCCATTTTATTTGATTTCGATATCTTCAGCTTTTAGGGTTTATAATTAGGTAGAGTAGCTTCACATTGCAACTTGTACATTTGATTCTTAGTATTATATATTTGTAGATCTGGATGTCGCCAGCTCCATATAATAATCCTAAATTCCATCATCTTTAATATGTAAAGCCAAAAACACCGTGGCCCACATCTTGAGTTGGTGAAATTTATTTATACAATATTACTACTTTTGTATGAATACATTGAAGCTAATATCAAGTCATGGAAATTATAAAATAAACCTTTAAAGTATTTATGAGTCAGGTACCCATTAAATTTGACACTAAAAATAATATATATTTAATTATTTAAAAAGTAAATAACTTCGTCATATTCTGAGTTTTAAATATATAAATTTAATGAAAAATAATTTTTAATTATTTTTATTAGTTACTATATTTTCATATAATTTTTTAATTAATTTTTAAAAAATTATATTTATAATTGGATGAACCGACCTTATATATTACGATTGAGACTTTAGAGATACTCTAACTCCATTCTTGCCTATTTTATAAAATAATAGTAATTATAATTATTACTATTATTATTATTATTATTATTATTATTATTATTATTATTATTATTATTATTATTATTATTATTATTATTATTATTATTATTATTATTATTATTATTATTATTATTATTATTATTATTATTATTGGTCCTTCTTTCGGTAGGTATAAATTTGAATAATAAAGAAGTCACATGCGGGCAGGTATATATATAACCACGTTTCCATTCAAATGAGATTTAAATTAATAAGATGAAAATTGTTTTTTAATAGGATGATGATAAGATTCCTTCACGAAATAATAATTATGAAAAAAAGGGTCTTTATTTTCTAAGTAGATTTAAATTAATGAAGCCACATGGAAGGTTGGTGTATTAACATATTTTACTTATCCAATCCAAACGTGGTCAATTATGATAAAGAACGATTTTGAAAATTAAAAAATTTACTACTTCCTATCATATCGGATCATGTCGGCCACGTGGTTTTTGGCTTTACGTATTAAAGATGATGGAATCTAGGATTATTTTATGGAGTCGGGCCAGGGTTGAAAGACATCGAGATCTACCAATATACATATAATAAGAAAGTTGCAATGTGGAGCTACACTATCTATATATATATAAACCCTAACCCTAAAAGCTGAAGATATCAGCACAAAGTATATCTTCTCTTACACGTAAAACATCGAACCAAATAAAATGGCTCAAAAGATTTCAAATAACTTGGAACGTTCCGGTAATGGAGTGTAATGATTGGATATACTCGGGTTATAACACCATTGGATGAATTGTCTTTCAAGGTGTTGATAAGAACAGAAACATCGAGTATTATAATGTTTTTGGTTCTTATACAGACTATCTTTAAAGTATCATCTATCATTAAAAATATTTCCCGTTAAAACTATATATTCACAAATATAGAAAAATTAAATATTGTTAATGGGACGGGAGAGTACTATTATTCTTTCGTTCCAATCTGATTAGACATACTGCTTTTTAACTTCTAATTTCTTAAAACGACTTAAAATCTTTATATGAAACAAGAAAATTAAATTATAAAAATTTTGTATTTTTTTAAAATTTTATATTATTCTATTGATTTCAAACGTTCGAAAAATAAATTCATTATAAATTGAACATTTGTTTGATTTTATTTTATATTTCGGGTTATATTTGACTGGCCACAAGAATATTTAACCTCAATAAAGGGGGATTTCACGATACGGTTAATAGTACTTATGTTTCCACATCGTCTCTATCTTTTCAAACAAATAAGAAGACATATGGTCCATTTAAGCCACCAAATGCTTCTCCACAAAGTTCATTTGACTTTAGATTGGACGATAGAATGATTGTTGGATTTTATGGGCGTGAGTATGATGATGGCAATGGTCGTGATAAACATCTCATATCAGGACAAATAGTGGTACCGAATTTGAGTTTGCACAGAAATCCGACACAGTTGTCGCCAAGCAACAGGTATGTTGATGTGAAATTCCACGTTGATTAGCTAAAAGGCTAATAACTTCTGTACAGTGATTGAGGCAATCCTCAACCCTTGAGAGCTCTTTTGGGGTGAATTAGACTTTCTTAATATGGTATCACAGCTGGCCTGAGCATGTGTGGATGGATAGGCCTTATTATGTGCCGCCCAGTAAATAAGCCGTTGGCTCCACGTCTTCAATTTCAACATCTTCCGCAAGAGCATCTGATAGCCATAAGTGGAACTACTCGTACATGGGAGAAAGATATTGAATCAATATGTTTCTCCACCAACAAAAAGATATGTGGACCTTTCGGTACCTCAAAGGAGAACATTTCAGATTTTACACGAAAAATGGTTCGATTGTGGGTTTTTATGGACGTGTCGGCAAACTTTTCAGTGGCCTTGGGAGTCTATACAGTCTTTTTCAAATTCGTCTGGAAATGACATGAATGATCCTATAAAGGTACCTAACATAATCATTTTCATAATAACAATAAAAATATTTATATAAATTTTCTTAAGTTGTTTCAATCAAATTTCTTTTATGGATGGATCAAAATCAGCCGTTTTGGTTGATATATTCAATCAAATTTCTTTTATGGATGGATCAAAATCAGCCGTTTTGGTTGATATATGAAGTTTTTATAATTTATCTTTCATAATAATTTGTTTATTAAATGCGTCAATACTGTCAGAATAATATTTTTAATTTAATATAACTCTAATTTTCATGTTTTGAAAACGTTGATATCAACTAGATTTTTGCAATAATATATTTATTTTACTGTTTTGAAATCAGTTTAGTTGATCCATCTATTTTGTTAATTAGGTATACCATTGCAAAGTTTCAAAAGATATTACTATCTTTTAAAGAAAAATTACCCTTTCCAATAGTTTATTTATTAAATGAATCAATAGTTTCATAACATCTTTTTAGTTAGATATCCAATTTAAATAAATTAATTTGATTTCTTTAAAGGATAAACCTGTTGAGAAGATTGAGGCACGTGGATTGAGGCATGTGATAAATTAAGTTAAATAAATCAATAGTTTCCATGACTCTACAGCTGCTACAGTTGCCGTATTTGTTTCATCTTCTTTAAGGATAAGAGCATCAAATTCAAAGTTGTTAGATAGAATAGCATCTTTTGTTGCCATCTTTTAAACTCAGTACCACCGAACTTTTCCGGTTTTTCCCCATGGTTTCCCTTTGGATGGATAGCACTTTGACTTATAATAGCCATTTGTCTGTTAACAAAAGTTACTGACCTCGTTACTTTCTTTCAAAGATAACATATAATTTAATTCAACCAATCATGAATATGTCAAGTAATTCTCAGGAAAGAGAGGTGAGTCACAATGGACACCCTTAAATACCAAATCTTTCCTAAACAGAATACACTTGTCACTCTCGTAACCAAAAATATACTCATAAATAAGATGTATCAATCAAATAGAATATATATTTAAAATAAATATATAAAATTCACAATATATATATTTAAATAAAATAAATAAATAAAATTCACAATATATATTAAAATAGAAATCTCTATGTAATTTTTGAATTAACATGCATAGTCATAGTAGAAAACAAACCTGAAAATTGTCTTAAGATGGTTGGCAAATAGAGTCTATTTTCTACTTTATAAAAAATATAATCACATGATTAATTAAACAATAAATCAGTTAGAGATGAAAGAAAACCAGTTATTTGAGTGGAGGCAAGAATTTGATTCTTTGACCTTAAGACAATTTTCGTCCCGCTACGGTACTAAACGGATCTTCTCTTTTGGCGAATGTCTCCCAGACTACAACCACTTCCTTCCGATAATAGTAGCACTTCAAATTCTCAGAAACAGCAGCGAACTAAAATTTTGTGAATCTCTCTCTACACACTTAATCCAAGAACTAAGTGATTTCTATAATATTTTCTATCTTCTAGTTTATGAAAAACACCACCTATTTATAGACAAATGACACATGTTCTGAATAGTCACCATGTTTTAAAAAGTTACGTCTTTTCACATAAAAGACACAATTTCACCAACAGTTATAACTCTTCATCCCAGCAGCCATGTGAAAATTTAAATATAATTTTAAATTAATTTCTATTCAAATATCCTGCAAAAATATTTTAATAAATCTTTCTTTAGAATCACTAAAAATATGCATAATTAATTTCACCAACTCAATATGTATATGGAGTTCGTTCAGATTGAAAGACATTTAGGATTGAATAATATAATAGTTATAAAATATTAGTGCACATGCATGTAACAACTTGTTTGATTTGTTACATGGTTGGGAATCCAAGCTACCAATATAGGAAATGGTTACTAATGTATACTAAATTTTTCCATCCCGACTCAAAATTCGAGAAGGGTTTGTCTAGTGTACATGAATATATATTTTAGATAAATCGGGCCTACCACGTTAGTAAACCTAATTTAATACTTCCTCCGTTTTCTTATACTCACTACATTTGAACAACGTTGACTATTTATAGGTCAATCTTCTTTCACGTATTATTTTTTATATATAAAAATATATATGTAGTTAAGTGGGATCTTATTTTATTCGTCTTGGTATCTATTTTTCAAATATTAAATTTATTTAATTTTTAGTTATGTATTATTAAAGATATTTACAGTTAAAATTAATCGTGCCAGATGAAATGTTGCAAGTAAAAGGAAACAGAGAAAGTACATTATTTCAAAATACCACCAATTTAATGAAGTTTACGAAAACGTGGTAATATACCACTAATTTAATGAAGTTTACAGAAACGTAGTAAACCGAAAGTATCTGTATAACTGAATACCGCGAATATAACTTTTTCTAGTATAATAAACTTCATGACTTTTCCATCATGACTACAACATTTAAATAAAAAAAAGAATATAAATTATTTTTTAAAAAATTTTTTTTAAAAAACAAATTTTAAAACTGTCCTTTAAAATAGTTTATTTTAGAAAATATTTTTCAATTTAAATACTATTTTTAAAATAATTCTCAAATTTTCTGGAGTTTAAATTTTATTTGATTTCAAAATAATTCTAATAATTTTATTTTTACAGATAACAATATTCTCTCAATAATCCAATTTTTCCATTAAAATTAATAAATAAAACAAATGTTAACATTTTTTGGTCATTATCATACCATTTTGAATAATGGATGTTTTTAAAAAATAGTTTAAATTTTAATATTTTTTTTTAAAAAAATCAGAATAAAATATTGTTGAAAAATAATTTTAAAAATTGATATTTTTAAAATTGAATAAAACAATAAATTTCCACGAACAGTGTTAGAAAATTTACCATAACAGTAAACTAACTTTAACCCTTCATTAAATATAGACATAAAAATAGAAGAAACTGCAATTTATTTAACTTAAATTTAATAGAGACATCAAAAAGACAAATTACAATGGATTAAAAATGAAATACAATACAAATACAAAGAAGCTTACACAAATCATTATTTGTCACAACTTAAAAGAAACAAATGTTAGGAAAAATCGGGCTCGTCGCAGCGGAATTTGTCTCGATCAATAAGTAAACAAAATAAAAGACAAGAAACAAAATATTAACGCACCAAGATTACGTGGAAACCCAAAACGGGAAAAAACCACAGACGTCAGGACGGACAGAGATTTTCACTATGTAGCAAAAAATATTACAGCCACAACCAGAAAACACTCTCTAACTCAATTACAAGTCTCACCCAAGCTCACAAGAAAGAAACTCACAAGACACTCAGGATCTCTCAATTTGTGTCTCTACAGTTGAAGACTACAACATCATATATATAGTGAACAATGATTTACTTACCAAGTAAATCATAATAAACTAGAAAACCTATTATTACTAGAATTCCTAAAAAAGATGAAAAAGATTCTTTCCTAATTGCAATTCTAATAAGCCATAAATACAATTACTAGTCAAATATAATACTTCCAAAACAGTCTTCAAATCTTTCACTTCCAAAAGAGTCTTCAAATCTTTCTCAGCTTCCGAATAAAGACTAGTATATTGAATACCAATTTTTGTCAAACCCTAACAAACCACCCCTTGACAAAAATTCCCTAAACTTGCGTCCCTTAAACGACGACCATGACTCTACATCGAGCCATCATATCCCACCATGAAGATATACACACTTAGGAACCATCAAACGATCCATCCTAAGATTTTATTCCGGCACATGTCGATACAACCCTTGCTGATTAAATCATGGTGCAACTTCCTTAACTGGCTTTCAAGAAAGTTCATCAGCCATCGACATCTTATCCACCACACAACCGCATTAACGCCAGTCCAATGCCCATGTGCAAAACTTGTGGCCGCTAGAAGTACTACATCCTCTTTCATGGCACCATGGTGGTTAGCGACCTGCCATGAGGATGTACCCATTCCTCCTTAGAGGAAGTCACCTTCATCAGCTTCTAGCAAGGAGACACATGGAGTATCTCCATCAACGGAGTCCTTTGCCGAACTTGCTCCTTTACAATCCCTCCTCAGATGTCCCTTTTGTCCACACTTCCAACACTGGATGTTCTTCTTGGAGTACCCATTCTTTCCATTCTTTTCTCGAGTCATCAGAATTGACTGATTATCAGAGTTATTATTTTCACTCTTCAGTCTTTTCTCTTCAGAGATCAACTTATTCGCAACCTCTGAAAAACTTACCGTCGAGTTTCCATGCATCAGGATCGGTTTCATACTTGTATGAATCAGGAAGAGACCAGATCAATTTCAATGCCTTATCCTCGTCATCGATCATCACTCCAATAGACTCCAACTCAGAGATGATCCCATTGAGTTCTGCCAGATGATCAGAAACTTTCGTACCTTCATCCATCTTCAATAGATGAAATTGTTCCTTCAGGTAAAATCGATTGCAGACGCTTTTTGCTTGGTACAACTCTTCAAGTCTTCCCCAAAGTTCTCTTGCAGAAGTTTGTTCCTTGAATATTCGCAAGAACATTCTTGGCCAGACATAGTCGTATCAAACTTGCAGCTCTCTCATCGAGTTCCTCCCATTCATCGTCACTCATCAGTGATTTTCCGAACTTTTCAGACTTCTCTTTACCAGTTTCTTTCACCAGAGCTTTCAGAGACCGCAATTGTTCTCCCTTTCAACGCCTTTTGCAATTCATGTTGGATCAGGATATCTTTGACTTGTACTTGCCACAAGCCAAAATTGATTTTTCCATCAAATTTCTCCACATCGAATCTTCCGGTGTACATCTTGCTTGTAGACATGTTTACTTCAACAATCGAAACTCACACGAACCTCGGCTCTGATACACTTGTTAGGAAAAATCGGGCTCGTCGCAGCGGAATTTGTCTCGATCAATAAGTAAAACAAAATAAAAGACAAGAAACAAAATATTAACGCACCAAGATTACGTGGAAACCCAAAACGGGAAAAAACCACGGACGTCAGGACGGACAGAGATTTTCACTATGTAGCAAAAAATATTACAGCCACAACCAGAAAACACTCTCTAACTCAATTACAAGTCTCACCCAAGCTCACAAGAAAGAAACTCACAAGACACTCAGGATCTCTCAATTTGTGTCTCTACAGTTGAAGACTACAACATCATATATATATAGTGAACAATGATTTACTTACCAAGTAAATCATAATAAACTAGGAAACCTATTATTACTAGAATTCCTAAAAAAGAGGAAAAAGATTCTTTCCTAATTGCAATTCTAATAAGTCATAAATACAATTACTAGTCAAATATAATACTTCCAAAACAGTCTTCAAATCTTTCACTTCCAAAAGAGTCTTCAAATCTTTCTCAGCTTCCAAATAAAGACTAGTATATTGAATACCAATTTTTGTCAAACCCTAACAACAAAAACATTAAAATCCACCTTCTTTAGCTCCTTTGGCCAATCAAGTGACACTACAGTTTCTTTTCCACCTTCTTCACCACCTTTTAATTGGTAGTCTTATTCTTTTCCATTTTCTCCATCTCCTTCCATTTTCTCAGCCGATTCATCCTTCACAAAAATAAAATACATTTTATTTAAAAATAAATTAAAAAAAAAACTCCATTCCTTAAATATTGTACATTAATATATTAATTTCAAATATTATTTATACAAAAATATTTTAAATTTATTTTTAAATTTAGAACAATACTTTTTTCAAAACAGCACTGAAAATTTTTAATAAAAATATTAAAAATATTTGTTCTTTTAATTAACCCTTTTATTAAAACTGTAATCTTATATTTCTTAAAAATAAAAAAGTTTTCCTCATATTTTGATAAATGTTTTCAATTTAATTTTTGTCTGTATTTTAAGAACTAATTCAAAACGATGCATACATACTAGTGCTGAACAAATAGAGATAATGATGTTATACATACCTCTGGCTTATCATCGTTGTCCTTTGATAATTCGGAATAAGATTTTGTATAGACTCCCAAGGCACTGAAAAATTTGCCTAGACGTCCATGGAAGCCCACAATGACACCATTTTGAGAGTAAAATCTAAAACGATGGCCATTGAAGGAACCAAAAGGTCCATATATTTTTTTGTTGGTATATAAACATAGTGACTCGATATCATCATCCAACGAACGTGTAGTTCCACCAATGGCTACCAAATACTCTTGTGGAAATTTCAACCAGATTGTCTTCATATTACACCAAACCAAACACATTAGGAGTGACATTGTAATTAATTAAAATATATATATATATCAAATAGTTTGATAATCTCTAGAATAAATTTAAAAATTATCTGTTTTTAAAAATAATTTAAAAAAATTATAAATTTTAAAAGTAATACGAATATACTTTCGATTTTTTTATAGAATTTTCTTTTTAAGTTGTGTTAGTATTTTCATTTTTTTTTCCAATTCTCTAATGAAATTTGTTTTTTATTAAAACTTTTGCCGTTATTTGAATGAGTCCATATTTAAATAAAAATTAAAATGAAAGAGTTTAAAATTATGAATCTAACTTTAAAAACTATTTTTTTAATTAAAAATTTTTATACATATTTTAATTAACTCTAAAATTTAAAGACATTTGAATTAATGAAAATTGAGATAAAATAAGCTGAGAACACCAACTTAGATTAACAAATTATTTTCCACGTAAAAATTAGAAATATATTCGGATTATTTTTAAAAAAAATTTCATTATTTTTTAAAATTAGTATCTTTTACTATTTTTTTAAACAAATTTTTTTTCAAATTTTAAAAATAACGGGTTGTCCAAAAAATTCCATATATATATATATGGAAATTAGATATGTGTATACCTGTTGCTTGATGACATCTGTGTCAGATTTTTGGGCAAACTCAATTTCAGTATCGTTTTCACCAGCAGACTTGAAGGAGATGGATTGGATATATATGTCATTGTAACCAATTTTGATTTCTGTTGACCCATTGAATAAGTAATCCCATTCTTCATCTACTGACAAAGACCATCCCCATGGTCCTGCCTTAATACACTCCTCAGGATTGAAAGAACCCTCCACCTGACACACATAATTAATTATTATTAGCCACCATTGTATAAAAATTAAAAATATTAGACTGGTATTTAATTAAATAAGTTAAGATTATTTGACTCATTTATCTTCTCTCAAATTATCTTTAAAAACTCAAATTTTAATAACTATTTCGAAAATTATTCTTATTTTCAATCTCATTTCAAAATAATCGTAAAGCATTTATACCCTTGGAACAATTTTAAAACTATTTTATTATTAAAACTAAAAATTTATTTTTGTAAATATTTAATAAGTAATTAATTATCATATTTTTTTTTTGTTAAAAAATTGTTATGTGATATTTAAAGAAATCAAGATTCTTTTATATATTATTTTATTATGGTCTAAATTGGCCTATTTTGTTATAGACCATTCACAGTCTATTCATAGTTTAGATGATGTGAATACGCATGTCACGATTTTACATTTGTTAGGTGAAAACTAAATTATTTCTTTAAAATTTTAAAATAGAACAATATTCCGCTAAAAAATTATTACTATTTTATATTCTAAAGGTGTAGGTGTGGGTAGCTAATTAAATTTTTATATATATAGAAAGGGGTTTCAGATTATTATTTATTAACTGTATCAGTAAAAGTAATTTTTTAAAATTAAATAAAAAAATATAAACAAATAAAATATCTAAATTGAAATAAATTAAAAACTATTTTGGAAAGAAAAATTAAATAATAATTTTCCAACTGGTAAATGGCTAACCTGGAGCGGTTTTGGTTTCATTATTTCACTTATATCATCAGTATGCTTGGTATAAATTCCAAATCCTCCAGTAGTAGCACGTCTACCATCGCCACAAAGCAATTCTCTGCCATAAAATCCAACAACAACTCTACCCTCCAATGGAAATTCAAATGTACTTCCAATTCGACCTTTTGGTACCTTAAACGGTCCATATGTTTTCCGATTTGTTTCAAAAGATAGAGACGTCATCGAAGCAGTACCGGTTGTAGTACCATCAAATGTCCCTTTTATGGATAGTAAATACTCGTTTGGCCAGTCAAACATAACCTAATATAATACAAACAAACTTAGTATTCAGAATCATAAGTTAAATTAAAGTGTAAACAAAAAAAATTAAAAAAAAATTTTAATTTTTATTTTTAATAATTTATTAATTTAAATATTTTAAAAAATACTTAGATAAGGCAAATGTTTGTCTCAAACTTCCAATATAAAATATTAACAAAAAATGATAGAATCTTTTGCTTATTTTCTCTATTAAAAATATTATGTTTATGCGTAGAAAATATTTTATTAATATGAAACGTAATTCTTACGTGAGTTTTTTCGAAAAGAAAAAAAACGGCTAAAATCTATGGATTAATGTGAAAAAATTTGAAAATTAATGTATTTTTTTACTTTTAAATTAAAATGAATTTGTACATTTACATATTTTATGGTAAATTTTAAATAAATAAAAAAATAAATAAAACCATCAACTTTTCAAAATTTAATGTGTTATTTCAACAATTTCAAAGTTTTTTTAAAAAAATAATTATTTTGGAAATAATATTTTTTTAATCAGAAAAAAAACATTTAAAGTCAAGAGTTCGATGTAAAAATTCATATATTTTTAAAGAAAAAACTGATATTTTAAAAAATCTGACAATTTTTTAAAGAGAAACATTTGAAATTACCAGATTAATGAAAAAAAAAAAAAAAGACATTAAAACTAGAAAAATAGTGAAAAATAAAAACCTTAAAGACGGTTTCACCGGCACCAGTGTTATGATAAGAACCCAAAACATCAGAGTACTCAACGTGTCCATCCCTGTTAACGCTTTGAAAGACTAGATATGAAATGATGTTATAACCCGTGTGATATCCAAACATAACTCCAGTGATTACACCACCATCTGACATATAACTCCATTCTTTTCCTCTTGAGTCCTCGCGACCTGTTTCAAATGCTTCGATTCCATTCCGAGAACGCTCCAAGTTGTTTGTAATCTTTCTCTTTTCAAGAGCCATTTGATCTGATTTGGAGATTAAAGAGTAAAGACTAATAAGAAGATGTAATGTGTGGTGATTAATATTTTCAGGTTTAGGGTTTATATAGAAATAGAGTTAGGGTCTGTTTGGATTTGCTTCGAAGTAGTAATTGATTGTTAATATTTTTTATTTCAAAACCAGTTCTGCAAGTTATCCAAAAACTATATGATGAAGATCGATTGCGTAGGACTATGTGGAAAGTTTGGATCCTTCACAGACAATTTGATAAGGGTTTAGAATATTCGTTTTTAGACTGTTCAGGGTTTGTAATAGCTTTTTGGAAAGAGAATTGCGAGACGAACGATTTTCAATTTGCAAAAGGATATCGAAGGCCGTGGTCCAAATTCAATTATTTTAGGGATCAATTTTGATTTTTTTATGTGTTTTCTAGTTTTAGGATTTTTGTTTCTAGCCAAATTTTTATTTTTTTAAAGTTTTTTTTCATTATAAAAACATCTTATGTTATTCTAAATCCTATCACACAATAATATTATTTCTTTCTCTCAATTTAAGATTTGACTTTATAGTTTTCTTAAATTAAAATTTAATTTTACTTTTTACTTCTGCTCTATGCCACTATCAAAAACAACTTAAAAAATCCGACATAATAAATCAATCTATTCAAACATACATTTACTACTTAGTAGTGCAACTTGTATATTTCATTGTTATTATATTGGTAGATTTAGCATGATAGGAATATTATATACTATTATCTACTGACATTAGTCTCACGGTGGAACTTGTACATTTTACTTATTTTAAGTTATTGGTAGCTTTTTATAATCCTGATTAAAACATTGGGACCATCAGAAAAGTTGTTGTTACATGCATGTGCAGTTGCATGGTGGGAATATTTTATTATTACTATTATCTATTTATCGACATTCGTCTTAGATTGCAATTTGTACCATTTTTATTCTTGTTTTAAGTTGGTAGATTAGAAGAATCTAATCACTACACCAAACAAGTAGTTGTGAGTGGGAGGCACGTGCATCATAGTGTATATAATACTAATATTATTAGTAAAGAAAAAATAAAATATATAATTATATATATTGGGTCCCAATGACCTTATGCATCATAGTGAGTCTTTATCCATGTGCACTAATATGGTGGGGAAATCGTCCTATTAGTTTTTTTTTTTCTTTAATCTCGCAGAATTATTTTAAGTACACACTCACAACTACTATAAAAAAAAAAATGTTAACTATGAATTTAAATTTTTAAAAACGAAAAAAATTAACAAAGTTATCCCTTTATAGTAATAATAAAGCGTTTATTCTATAAAAAAAATGAAAATTCTAGTGTGCATTTAAAACAATTTCTAAATTAATTTTCGAATTAATATTTAAATTACAGGATAGTATTTGGGTTGTTTAAATGTTTTGACATATTAGATAATCATCTTTTATAAGCAAAATATGATAAAAAGCTAAATCAGAATATAAATGCCCTGTAAAAGAGATAGAACACTAATATACGTTATATTCAAACTATCAAAATCAATAATTAAAGAGATCATCAAATTCTTTTATAACTTTTACCAAAAAAAAAGTTTGAGAAAAAGAAATATGCATTAAGAAGGGCATATTAAGTCGTTTACCATTAAAGACCAACTCATTTCTAACAAATCATAAGGTACAAATGATTGCATAGAAAATAATAGACTAGAACTTAACCCAGGACTCGCCCATTGATCAACGCCTGTCATTGCCAATAGAGCTTAGATAATGAATTTGGAAAGTAAAAAGAAACACCCCACCACTCAGCTGGTAAAAGATATAAGAAACACAACTGCAGCTGTAGAGACTTTGAAACTTTTGTCGATTTATTCAACCGAAGGAAATGGCCTTTAAATAGGCTTTACATCAACTAACTCAACATTAATTCCTATTACATAACAAAACGTGCGAAATAATAATCTTATGACAATCCTAAACTATTTCAAATCACTAATCATAAGAATCTCTCCGTATCAAATAAAACAATTGACCAAATAACATCTACCAACGTAACTGCCTACGAATAACATCATCTGCGAACATCCCCTCTTGAACTGAGTTCATCAGAGTACTGCTACTTAGTTTCCATGAAAAAACTCAACTTTTATAAACTAACAGATTCCTAGTAGTCTTCGAAACTTGATGAATGCACCTTGCTTGAGTGGTTTAGTCATGATATCTGTGACTTGATCTTCGCTTCTACAGAACTTCAAATCAACTGTTCCATTGTTGCAGAGTTCACACAGAAAATGGAAACAGATATCAATATCTTTACTCTTACTATGCAACAAATTCGGCTTCCGTACTCGATAATGTAGCAATTGGTTGTTTCTTCGAAAACTAGGACACCGCTCCAAAATTCATCAGAAAAATAAATTTTGATATATTTTTTCCATCATTTAAGTCACCTGCAAAATTAATATCAGAGAAACCATACAAAACATTATCAGATCCAGTAGCATAAAAAACTCCAAAATCACTTGTGTCAAAATCACTCGTGCCTTTCAAATAACAAAGAATTCTCTTTGCCGCTGAGAAATGATTCTCAGTTGGGTTTCCCATATATTGACTAATGATACTAACACTATACATAATGTCAAACCTTGTGGATGTCAAATATATCAAACTTCCCACCATTTGCTTATACAAAGCATTTATCTTTTTCCCACCTTCATCTTTTATTAGCTTTACACGAAATTCTGCCGGAATACAAACTGAGTTACAATTTTGCATTTTAAACTTGACTAAAATCTCTTCTTTTGTGAAATAAAAATACTTATTGATGACTGCAGTAAACTAATATTATTCATGTCAAATTCAGACATCATACTACGTTTAAATGCTTCCATCATAGTAACATTATTTCTTTATAAATATCAAGTCATCAAAAAAATATAAGCAAACAACCAATAATGCAGCATTCTCCTCTCATTTCACAAAAATAGTATATTCTTGAATTTTAAGATCGAATCCTAATATTTTATGAGAGTCATATGAGAAGAGTTTGTATATGAGATTGTAATCAATTTAATGAGGTTGTGAGGTTGGAGGGTAGTTTATTTATTTTTTTTATTTTTTTTTAATGAATGTTCTATTCTTTATTTTTTTTTCCGTTTGATTTTCACGTAAAATTTAGTATATAATTTTATATTTTTATTTTCTTACCTTATCTATTTATTTTATTCTTATTATCAATATTCGTTTCAATTGTAATATATCACTGATTTCTTCTAATATAAAAACTAATCGAATTTTTAATTGGCAAAATTAATTATACATATTATTAGTAACTCTAAAGAAAAAAGTTCAGGTCTTTAGTTTTTAATATTTAGCAGAATAAATTATACATGTTGATTATCCAAGGTTCTATAATCTTAAATTTGTTAATTATCCTCGGAGTACATAATTAATTTTCACAATTCACGGTGTCGGCCATGTTACTTTGCCTGATTTAAATCTAAAGATGATAGACCCTAGTATTAATATATAGTGTTGGCTCAAGTTAAAAGAATTGAGATCTATGAACCACGTGGCTAATAATGATAAATAAATATTACTCCCTCCGTCCCTAATTAATTGTTATACTTATTAAAAATGGGTGTTTCTAATTAATTGTTACATTTCTATTTTTAGTAAATTCTTATAATAGAAAAGACAATATTATCCTTACACTTTTTCAACCACTCAACACCACTAACTAATATAATATACCATTTATTACATTTTTATAACTTTTTAAATTCTCACACTATCACACAACTTTTTAGGTGGGCCCCTTCCATATTATATTCAATTGTAATTTGTATATTATTGTGAGGGTAAATTTGACAACTCATAATTTATCACACTACCTCATAAATTTCCAACTGTAACAATTAATTAGGGAGGGAGGGAGTAATAAAATATGATAAATTAAGGCATGCATGCATGGAGTTAAGCTACCAACTTACTAAAAATGTACAAGTTTTAGAATCCTAATAACTACATGTGACCATCAAAATGGTTGTTGTTACATGAATGTGCAGTTGGATGGTGGGAATATATCGTCGTCGTCGTATATTGCAACTTGTACAATTTTTATTCTTATTTATGAGTAGGGAGGCACTTGCATCTTAGTGTATATATTACTAATATTATATTAGTAAAGAAAAAATAAAATATAAAACAAAATATAATTATGACACCCACGCCGCATACTCTTAATCATGTCTTTATTCATGTGCACTAATATGGTGGAGCCTAATTAAGGACGGACACGGACACGGTTAAAATACGGTATATATAAAAATAAATAAATATTAAATTATAAATTAAAAAATCATGAAAATTAAATATAAATTGTTCGATAAAAAAGAATAGTTCATAAAAGAAAATCAAATGAAAGTTTTTAAATGCAAACGTGTAAAACAAAATAAGTAATAAAATGCAACCAATATTCTTCAATATGCATGATCCTCAACACGTTCTGCAGTATTATCTACAACATCATCAACAAAAAGAATCTTCTCTAGTTCTAGTTCATCGAAAGAAAGTAGAGAACTCATAAACATACGTGAGAAGAAGAAATGTGAGTAAGAAAAAATGTGTGGTATGTGTAAAATCTACAGACTACGTAGATGCAATTTATTTTCAAATTTCATATTCTACCTTTTCATTTTTTATTAATAAAAGAATATATTAAATAATAAAAAAATAAGTAAATGATTGTAAATTAAAAAAAATGATATAAATTTAAATATAATTTTTTTTTAATTGAAGTGTCCATTAAGGTATCTCTTAAGTGTCCATGAAGTGTCTGTTGGGTGTCCATGAAGTGTCCATTAAGTGTTAATTCAAAATTTGATAAAGGACACTCCTGAGAAGTGTCTGACACATGTCCAACCTGCGGACACGAGTGTCCTACAAAATGTCAGACACTGCCACGACACCCCTCGATAGAGTGTCTATGCTTTCTAGGGTGGAGCAAATCATCCTTTTAGTATTTTTTTTAAATGAAATGTTTTTCGGAATCTCTTCTTTCTCAAGTATTTTTATGAATGATTTTAGTTTATATTTTTATTTTACCGTAATTATTTTATTATTTTGATAAGTTTAATATTTGTATTGATTTCACAATAATTGTTTCAATAATTTTATTATTATTATTATTTTGGTGAGTAAATATTATTCACTTTAAAAGTTTTACCCAATCTCACGTAAATATATTATTTGTTTCAAATCCAATACTACTATAATAATAATTAGAAGAAATCTGATTAGATCGTGCTCTATCCATATATATATTTTAATTAATTTGGAATTATTTGTTATTTGATATTTAATATATTTGCTTTTAAGATTTGTGTGGATAAATTATTAATTATATGAATATATGCATTGATATTTTATTAAAAATATGTTTAACTATTTTAGGATTTGATTATGAATATATGCATTGATATTTTATTACAATTAAGTTTACCTAGTGTAGGATTAAATATTTTCAAATAAAATATTAATCAGTTTAATAGTTCATTAATTATGATATATGGAGCTGAGTTATTGATAAATACTTATTATCAATTTTTATATAAAATGACAGTGATGGCTAATAATAAAAGAAAAAAAAAAAGATTTCAATGGACAATAAAATGAAAATTTTATTATATATCATATCCCGAAATATCAAACTAATATTAAAAAAAAAAAATTTAAGAAAATATATCAATATTTTATTTTTACTAGTATTAAAATATCATAATATATATTTTTAACTTTTTTTATAATTATAATTTATTAATAAATTTAAAAGTTATTATAACAATTATATCTTTACAAATGTTCCAAATTTAAACGAAAATATTTTTGAATTAAATAATAATAATAATAATAATAATAATAATTTGAGATTTTAGTATTATTATCCCATTTTATACTATTATATTAACTACTAAAATATAACTCCATAAATCTCGTTATTCATAGATCTCAATTCTACCTCAGCCAACTCCATATAATAATCCTTTGGTCTATCATCTTCAATATTTAAATGTAAATCAGACAAGGCAACTTGGCCAACATCTTGATAATTATGTACTCCAAGAATAATTAGCATATTAAAAATGATACAACCGAGGATAATCAACATGTGCACAATTAAAGATGAAATATTTCAAAAACTTTCTTTACATTTTATCTGTTTGATGGTGGTGTAGTGGACGGCACTATACTGTTTTAATTATGTATGGATTATTATAAATTTAATTATTATTACTAAATTAAAAAAGTAAATTATTTTAAAATATTAAAATAATTAAAATAAAAATAAAATGATACAATACAACCTCGAATTATAATAGAGGTGGAAAGACATTGAGATCTATGACTATGAAACATGAGACTTCGTATTGAATAATATAATAGTAATAAAATATTCTCACCACGTTAATTAGTGCACATGCATGTAGCAACTTGTTAAGAATCTAAGCTACCAATATAATAAGAATCAAATATACAAGTGTGAAGCGACGCTTTATATATAAACCCTAAAGCTGAAGATATTAGCACACAGTGTATTATTATCATTATTATTATTATTATTATTATTATTATTATTATTATTATAATATATTTATTTATTTATTTTCACATAAACTTTTAACTTTTACTGATTAAGATATAAATATTCGTGCTTAAACACCCGAGAACTATTTGAAATTAGAAATCCTTCAATATATGTTCGACAGTTTCTAATATTGAAAAGCTAAATATAAAATTTTGTTTTTATATAAGTCATTACAGAAATATAAAATATTACAAACATTTTCTACAGAGGCATCATAAAAGCAAACAATAAACAATAACCTCTATAGTGTGGCGACCATGAGAGCAGAGGAATATAAACCTTTACAGATCAGACAAGTTGTACGATGAGAGCCATTATTATGTTCACTAAAACTTAAAAGGATATTTACCGATGGAGAAAATAAAGAGGGAAATAAAAATAACATAAAACTTAACTAATAATGGGAATGTTTAACAAAATCATTTTAAAAAAATCATTTTAAAAAATTACATTGAAAATTATATTTTTATTTAAAAAATAAAAGTAAATTAAAAAAAATGCCACATCAAATTCACTTATTAATTACACTAACCAGGCAATAAAACCCTAATCCTTCAACTACAATTTCCAACGACACTAATAAATAAAGAAGAAGAAAGTATATAGGAGAAAAAATTGATGGAAAAGAAAGTATATAATCCTAATAAAAGATAGAAGGTGAAAAACAAATACAGGGTGAGAAAGAGTAAGTGGTTTTGTTAATTAATTTTTTTATTTATATTTTATTATTAAATTTATTTTGGACGATTAATCTCTTACCGTTTAAAATAGGATTTACTTTGAGTTTAAAACTCAAAATTTGAAAGAATAAAAGGTGTTAAAAAATTTAAAAAGAGAAAAGTAAATTTTAGCTAAAGTTGAAAATAAGAAATTTAATTCAGAAATTTGATTCCATAAATTGGAGATATTTTATTTTAGTGATAATTTTATATTTGGGCCAATTCAAATTTTAAACCTTAATTTTAGCCCAACTTTAAAATATTTGCAAAAATAAGCTTTTGTTTAATGTTCTTGCATCTAATAAACCAAATTTATAATTTTGCCCACAATAATAAAAAAAATAATTAAAAATTAAAAAGAAAAAACAAAAAGAAAGGGAATAAAATTAAATAAAAACATAATATTTTGAAATTTCTAAAATATCCCTCACTAAACCGTTGCTTCTTCTCCTTTCTCTGATTCACAAACACTCACTGATGCACCTACATTCACGATTCATCTTGGTATCAGAGCCTAGACGATCACGGCCTGAGATATGTCTCATCTTGAGATTGAAAGAGTAAGAAGAGAAAGAGAGTTAAAAGAAAGAGAGGATGCTGCAGTGAGAGAGAGAGAACTGAAAGAGAGAGAGGATGCGGCTAGCGACGCTTTAGGTCAAGAGAAGGATGGCTCAGTTTCGATAAAGTATCCCATGTTAACAAAAAGCAACTATGCAGCATGGACTATTAAAATGGAAGTGTTTATGATAGCTCAAGGTGTCTGGGATCCGATCGAGTCTGAAGGTACAATTGACAAAAGAAAGGACAAAATGGCTTTGGCGGCCATCTATCAAGGTATAAGTGAGGATACCTTGCTTCAAATAGGAGCCAAGAAGACAGCTAAAGAAGCATGGAATATGCTCGAAATCATGAACCAAGGCGCAGAAAAGGTGAAGGAAGTTAGAACTCAAACCTTATGGAGAGAGTTTGAGGAACTGGGGATGAGTGATTCGGAGACGATAGATGAATTCTCTGAAAAACTAACCATTATTGTCAATAAATTGAGAGGTCTTGGTAACATGGTTGAAGATGAGAAGGTGATCAAGAAGCTTTTACGTTCTACTTCCTCAAAATTTCTGCAGATAGTTTTCGGCATAGAGGAATTTAGTGATCTAAAAATCTAATCGGTAGAGGAGGTAATTGGATCACTAAAAGCTCATGAAGAACGATTGCTTGGGTGTGGAGGTAATTTAGTTGAAACACTTCTTCTTACTAGAGCTTAATAGAAGGCCAGAGAAGAAGGGAGTTCTTCTAAGGAATTTCAAAATGACAATGGCGGAAGAGGAGCCAGAGGACGAGGTCGAGGACACGGTCGTGGTAGAGGAAGGAGTAACATTGATCCAAGAAGAAGTGGTAATGATGAGTGGACACCACAGAAAGACAAAAGCACAATCAAATGTTATAGTTGCAACCAAATGGGACATTATGCTTCAGAATGCCCCACAAAAGAGAGAGATGAAAAGGCTAACTTAACTCAAGAACAAGAACAAGAAGATGAGGGACCATCCTTGCTGCTACTAGAAACATGTATTCCAGAATTATTACCCGCTGAGGAGTCTGAAATTGTCATGCTGCAGGAGAATACAAGTGAAGCTATAAAGAAAGAAAGCAACTGGTATTTTGATTCAGGTGCAAGTAGTCACATGTCAGGTGAAAAACACTGTTTTGCTGAATTAAATTTATCCATTACTGGTAAAGTGAGATTTGGTGATGGGTCTATGGCTAATGTATGTGGGCAAGGTTTAGTTTTGTTCCAGTGCAAAAATACTGAACATTTGACACTGCAGAATGTGTATTACATTCCAAGGCTTAGAAACAATATTATAAGTCTTGGACAGCTTGATGAAGTAGGTAGCACAGTTGTTATTAGCGATGGACATCTGAAATTATATGACTGGAGAAACAAGCTAGTAGTGGATGTTGAAAGATGAACAAATCAGTTTTATGTTGGAAAATTAAAGCTTGATACACCAATAAATTTAATGGCAATGATGGACGACGAACCGTGGATGTGGCATGCTAGATACGGTCATATTAACTTCAATTCGTTAAGAAAACTCAGCAGAGAGGGCATGGTAAAAGGATTGTCAATCATTGATCAAGTCAACAAACTTTGTGATGGGTGCCTTGTGGGGAAACAACACAGAACCTCATTCCCGAAGAAAATAGAGTTTAGAGCAAATAAACCACTGCAGTTTGTCCATAGTGACTTATGTGGTCAATAACGCTAGCAACATGTGGAGGTAATAACTATTTCATGTTATTGGTTGATGATTTTTCCCGATTCATATGGGTATATATGTTGAAAAGCAAGGATGAAGCTCTAAACGTTTTTAAGAAGTTCAAGGCAATGGTTGAATCTGAATCTAACATGAGGCTGAGAGCAATCAAAACAGACCGCGGAGGAGAGATTACCTCTACAACATTCAGATTATTTTGTGAAGAATATGAAGTCAAACGGTTTCTTACAGCTTCATACTCACCCCAACAAAATGATGTGGTGGAGCGGAGAAATCAAACAATCATAGAAATGACAAGATGTATGTTAAAAAGCATGTAGGTCCCGTCAAGATTCTAGGCAGAAGCAGTAGCAACGGCGGTGTACATCTTGAATAGAGCTCCCACGCAGAGTGCTCCAAAACTGACTCCCTATCAAACTTGGTTCGTAAGATTCCTAATGTTCATCACTTTCGTGTGTTTGGATGTGTAGCACATGTAAAAGATGTAACTCCTAATCTTACTAAATTAGTTGATAGAAGTAATCTAGCAATAATGCTTGGTTATGAAAGTGAAACTAAAGCTTACAGGTTATTTGATCCAAGTCGGAACAAAATTGTGGTGAGTCGTGATGTAGTATTTGAGGAAGGAAGAAAGTGGACATGGAACAATGGTCCAGAGGAGATGATAAAGGAAGACGGAGGATTTACTGTAAAGTTCAACAAGCAGATAGTAAATCCTTCAGAAGCATAAACATCTTCAGAAGTAGCAATACCAACTCCAAGCTCAACTCAAGTTCCAGTTCAAGCCATCAAAATTATAAATCTCTTCAAGAGATTTATGATAATACTAGAGAAATAGAATAAGCCAGCCTTTGTTTTCTTTCATTGGAGGAACCTACCTCTTTTGAAGAAATTTCTAAGAATGAGAATTGGAGAAGCGCAATGGAGAAGGAGATTGCCTCTATTCATAAAAAATGGTACATGGGTACTTACAGATCTACTGAAGGGTCACAAGCCACTCGGCTTAAAATGGGTATACAGGTTAAAAAAGGATCCAGATGGAAATATTGTGAAGCACAAAGCCAGATTATTGGCAAAGGGCTATGTGCAAAGAGAAGGCGTCAACTACAATGAGGTGTTCGCACCAGTTGCACTACTTGAAACAATAAGGGTTTTACTGGTGATAGCAGCTCAAAAGGATTGGGAGGTTCATCATATGGACGTTAAAACGGGGTTTCTGAATGGTGACTTGGAGGAGGATGTATTTGTCGTACAACCAATTTGATTCGAAGACAAGAAAAATCCATATAAAGTTATGAAGTTACATAAAGCTTTATATGGGTTAAGGCAAGCACCTAGAGCATGGAATTCGAAGCTTGATTGGTGTTTAAAAGAACTTGACTTTCAATAGTGTCCACATGAACATGCTCTGTACAAAATAGAAGTTGAAGGGAAAATTATGATTGTTGGTGCGTACGTAGATGATCTTATTTTGACGGGAGAAAATCAGAATGTGATTGAAAAGTTTAAGTTAGAAATACAGCAAAAGTTTGACATGACTGATCTTGGATTGTTGA
This sequence comes from Cardiospermum halicacabum, assembly GCA_031304145.1. Lineage (NCBI taxonomy): Eukaryota > Viridiplantae > Streptophyta > Magnoliopsida > Sapindales > Sapindaceae > Cardiospermum > Cardiospermum halicacabum. Next base: position 1,571,056 of record CM062391.1, on the reverse strand, counting down.
GTTTTTATCTTGGCATTGAAGTTAAACAGACTGCAATCTCTATTTCTATTTGTCAAACAGGTTATGCCAATAAGATTTTGGAGAAAATGGGAGTGGGGGAGTGCAATCCATGCAAACTTCCTATGGATCCAAGAACTAAGTTGAGTAAGATTGTTGAAGATGAAACATTGGTTGATACAACGTTGTACAGGAGCATAATTAGAAGCTTAGATATTTGGTTAATACAAGACCAGATATCACATTCTCTGTTGGTGTCTTGAGCAGATTTGTGGAGAAGCCAACAACAACTCACATGGCAGCAATAAAATAAGTTATGCGATACATCAAAGGTACTTTGAACATTGGTTGTGTTTACTTGAAGAAACAATCAGATATGAATCTTATTGGTTACTGTGATAGTGATCTAGCTGGTGATATAGACGACAGAAAAAGTACCACTGGGATTTTATATTTTCTTGGTAGCAGTCCAGTCACTTAGGTGTCGCAAAAACAGAGAGTTGTAGCTTTATCATCTTGTGAAGCAGAATACATTGCTGCTACTGCAGGTACTTGTCAAGGAATGTGGTTAAGTAAAGTGGTTAGTGCAGTTGAAGGTATAGAAGTGAAAGCAACACTCAAAGTGGACAACAAATCAGCCATAGCTCTTGCTAAAAATCCAGTATATCACGATAGGAGTAAGCATATTGATACTCGTTATCATTTCATTCGTGGTTGTGTGCAAGACGGAAGCATTAACTTGGTGTATGTTAATACTGAAGTACAACTGGCTGATATATTAACAAAGCCTCTGGGAAGGCAAAGGTTTGAAGAGCTTCGAGGGAAGATAGGCATGAAAGCAATTGATCAAAAAGAATAAACAAGTTTAAGGGGAGTGAATGTTGAAGTTAATTAAACTTGTTATTCTTGTTAATTTTTGTATTTGGTATGTTCAGTTGAATTATTTGTTTGCAAATAAAAAGTTAAATTTCAGTAGCAGTAAAAATAGGAGTTCAGTTCAGTTTTAACTTGGTCAGCTATGTGAGAGGGATTGCAGGAGTCATTTGTCCCACTTCCTCCTATTTTGTAGTTCTGTTTTTTGTTATTCTGTTTTGTTGAGTTTGAATATAAAAATGGGTGTATCTGTGTTGAAGATAGATCACCACAAAAAGAGTAAAAATTAAGTGTGTTTGCTTTTCTGTTTTTGTTTTTACAAATCTAAGGTTTCGAGTTTAGTGAATCCTCCGACAACAAAATCTAAGCGTCTGACAATAAAATCGAAGGCCCGAAAGCACCAAGCCTTGGGGAGAGCCTCTACTTATGATTGAGAAATGGCTAGGTGATGTCAAGAAGGTCATGGATGAGGTCTCCGTTCCCCAAATGAATATTGGGGGTATTATGTAACTAACTATTATATATAAAAATATTTCCTGATCTGAACCTAGAAATAGTTCAAATCTAACTCTATTTCCAAGTATAAAGACATAAAGACTTAGAAACAGACGGTTCTTGTTTTTGACTTCTTTCTTTGCTTAGCCAGTCGTGACATCTAGAAATTGAGAATAAGTCACAAAAATAAACCCTTTAATTTTGAATTTAAAAATAGGATTGACTTTCATCGACCTTGTTAACCTCGAAAATGGTAGGATTGACTTCGTGATCTAAAAGCATCGTCTTCACAACATGAAATTATGTAAAACACGCGTCTCCCGAGCACAACCACAACTTTCTTCAACACCATATGACAGGTCTTGTAGGGTATAAATTGAAGGGTATAATAGACCTCAAATAATTTTAAAATAAATAAATATATTTTAAATTAAGTTTTTTTTTATTGAAAGGGGTGTTTTAGTATTCTTGGTTCATTGGGTACAATTTATTTTTTATAATATTTAATTTTGTAGTAATTTTGTTTTTGTTTAAAAATATAATGAATTAATTGTTGGGTCCAGTAACCTTTATTTTATAAAATAAAGGAAATTATATAAGTAGTACTAAATCATTCGTGAAAATAAATATACTTTCCTGATTCAACGTGAATCATTGTAAAAATATTTTAAAATCGGCTTAAATATTAATTCTAGCAAACGTAAAAGAAAGGTGCTCGGAAGCTTAGTTGATACGGATATGGTATTTGGCAACACTTAAGTCAATACTATATTCAAATGATATTGTAAAATAAAGTAAAACACGAGATAAAATACTTATTCGTACAGCAACCGATAAATTTGGATAATTTATTATAAAAATATAATAAAAAAGAAAAAAAATATCCTAAAATATTATATAGTAGGGTTTTTAAAAAAAAAAATATATATTTTACATGGCCTAGATGAGATTAAACAACCAAATTTATTACATCCCATCCCCTATTTTAGTAGTGTTTAACAACTTCAATGTAGTCAAACAAAACTAGTAAGATCGTATAATTAATTTCACCAACGCAACTCAAGATGTCTGCCATGTTGCTTTGCCCTAGAATTATTATATGAAACTTGTTCAGGTTGATAGACATCGAGATCTATGAATCATCAGAATAATCTTAATAACATACGTAAAAATATTAAAATTTACAAAATTTGAGATATTTTTTCAAAATATTTAATTTTAAATTATTTCCAAATTAAATATTAATAATTTTATTATTATTATTATTATTATTATTATTATTATTCCATTTCAATAAATAGTTACTAATAATTTAGGGGAAACTTAAAGTTTAAGTTCTAAAAAAATCAACTTTTAAATTTTTGTAAAATTAATTTTTAAAATTTTTATATTTTCTTAGCAAATTTTAAATTGCTTTTAGATCAACTGTACAAATAAATTTTTCATATTATTTTTATGTCTTGCCAATCACAAATTTTTGATAGCAGATTACAAACTTTTTAATTAAGGCTAAAAATTTCTAAACATTTTTAATTAAGGCTAAAAATTTCAGAAAAAATATATTGTGTAAACAGTATTTCATAAAGTTTAGTTTGATAAAAATTCAAAATGAATGTACAATAAAAATTTTATTTATAAAAAGTTTTATATGTTCATTGCTACTATCAAATTCAAATATAATTTGGAGTCACATAAATAATTTGAAATTGGAGTTAGTAAGAAAAATTAAATGTGAAGTAGCATGTGCATGTACAATTTGTTTGATGGTTAGATGTAGAGATTGATATTTTAAGAATGCTCTATGATCTATCAATCTGTACAATTACTTCAGAATTTTAGATAGAGATTTACAAAATTTAACTACAAATTGTAGATTTATTTTATCTGTGATAGTGATGTGACGATAATTTAAAACTTCTAGTCTTAAAGTATCCCCAATATTCCTTTGTTCCTATGTATCGATGTTGACGTGGCAAAAGACATAAATATGGTTTTTAATAACATGTCTCTTATGTGGTGATACTAGTTCTTTTCTAATGCTATTTGTTTTTTTAGATTTTTTAATTAATTATTAATATATTTTTAAATAAAAAAATAAAGATAGAAAAATAAATTTATTATGTCAATACATCTGTAAAAGTCTCTAAAAATATAAGTTTAATATATTTAGTAAATTTGTTCGAGTTTTGAAGATGCTCTTAATCGATGGAATTCTGATTATAATTTTTTATATCTAATACATTAAAATTTTATATATATATTTTTTCACTATCAAAATTTATGCTTAAAAAAAAAAAATTTGATTGTACTCTGATAAAATTAGATATAAATTTTAACCGTCGGTAACCTCACCGATAAATATGTTTTAAATAAAAAAGTTTTAGAATTTTTTAAATTTAATTAAAATAAACATATAAAAAGATAAAATAAATAAATATTCAACGTATGATTCCATATATATATATATATATATATATATATATATATATATATAAAATTTTAAAGACACCTCTTATCAATAATAAAAAGCAATTCCTACATTTATAAATCATGGATTATATTAAAGCTCCTTTAAGGATTCCAATACACCGTGTCTTGGTGGTTTACTTTATTTTTATTTCTCTTCTTTAATTTTAGTTTAGTACTAGACAAATGCACTATGAGACTCGTGTCTATGGATAATAGTAACAAAATATCCCCACCATGCAATTGCACATGCATGCAACAACTTTTTTTTTTTTTTTTTTTTTTTTTTTTTTTTTTTTTTATGGTCACATGTAGTTATTTAGCATTCTAATAAAGCTACCAACTTAAAATAAGTAAAAATATACTAGTTGCACTATGAGACGAATGTCGGTAGATAATAGTAATAAAATATTCCCACCATGCTAAATCTACCAATATAATAACAATGACATGTACAAGTTGAACTATGTAAGTACACTAACACGACCTATATATAAACCCTAAAACGTGAAGAGATTAATCACCACACATTACATCTTCTATTACTCTTCAATCTCAAATCAAATAAAATGGCTCTTGAAAATCGAAAGATTTCAAACAACTTGGAACGTTCTCGCAATGGAGTCGAAGCATTTGAAGTGGGATTGGACAGGGACTTTAGAGGAAGAGAATGGAGTTATCTTCCAAATGGTGGTGCAATCACAGTGTGATGATTGGATATCACTCGGGTTATAATGTCATTGGATCAATAGCCTTTCAAAGTGTAGATAAGAATGGAAACATATGTTTTTGGTTCTTATCATGGAACTGGTGCTGGTGACACCGTCTTTAAGGTAAATTACACTACTTTATTTTAGGGCCGCAAACGAGCCGAGCCGAGTATGTGTTCGTGTCGGGCTCGTTTATCGAGCTCTAACTCGGTTCAAGCTCGACGAATTTTAATTCTATAATTTTTTTCTATATTCGAGCTCGACTCGTATAAGCTCGTTTAGCTAACTCGTTTAAGTTAATCGAGCTCAGCTTGGTTAGAGCTTATTTAAATTAATCGAACTTAACTTGTTTAGTATCTCGATTAGACTCATTTAACTGCTTGTTTAGTAGCTCGTTTGAGCTCATTTAGTAAAATTAAAACAAAAATAAATTGAGTTTAAATTAAATCTAAATTTAAAAAAATCCGGCATTTTAATTTGAGTCTTTTTTTTGAATTTGAGTTTTTTTTATATACATTAAAAATTTTGTCTATTGATTTTTATTAAAAAAAAATATATTAAACGAGTTATAAATGAGCTCGTTCGCGAATACAGGTGAGTTTTAAACGAGCTATGAACGGATCTGTTCATGAACATAAACGAGTCGAACAAAAATCTATTCGGATTCGGCTCGTTTATTAAACAAGTTATAAAATTTTATTCGTGATCGTTCATTTAAGTGTTGAACGAGCTTTAACCGAATTTTGACTGAACTGTTTACGAACTGTTCACGAGGGCTCGTATACCCCTATTTTATTTGAATAGATTGATTTTTAATTTTATATATTTTAAAATTATTAGCATTTATGTGTGAGAATTGTTTCTGAACTTTCTATAGATAAAATCAAAGATATTAATGTCGTAGAAATAATTTCTATTTTCTACCATTAAAAATTAAAAGATTTTATTTCAAACAACGTTTTACTAATGTGTGCTATGATATTATAGGTTATATTTGACTGGCCACGAGAATATTTAACATCAATAAAGGGAACGTTGCATACCAAATCCACTGAACCTACTTCTTCTCCTTCGTCTATATCTTTTCAAACAAATAACAAAACATATGGACCGTTTAAGCCACCAAATGCTCTTCTGGCGAGCTCATTTGAATTTTCATTGGACAATAGAGTGATTGTTGGATTCTATGGACGTGAGTATTTTAATAGCAATGGTGGTGACAAGCATCTTATATCAGGTCTTGGAGTTTACACCAAACACTCTCATGAAATATCCAAAATCCCAAAACCAATAAAACCTCAGATTGGTTCTTTTGATATCAAGGATTGTATTAAGTCCGGACTATGGGGATGGTCAGGTTCAGAAGATGAAGAATGGACGTACATTTTCAAAGGACCAACAGAGATCAAGATAGGTTATAATGATAAATATATTCAGTCCATGTCCTTCAAGTCTGATGATACTGAATTTGAGTATGCACAGGAATCGGACACAGATGTCGTCAAGCAACAGGTAATTTATATATATATATTTCAGAAATTCCGGTCTTTATCCAGATTTATCGGAAAAATTGAATTTTTATCCATTTTGAACACATGAGAGAGTGTTAGTCCGTAGATAAAATTACAAAATACTTAATCACCAATAGTTCGACCCATAAATTATTGTTCAGGTACGTGCTCTTTGAACCTCAAAAGTCTTAACTTGTACTCGAAAATATTGGTGGGCCAATACACTCTCGTAGGGACGGATTGTGTTCTTGAAATAGGATGGTAAAATTCTAAATATAGTATATGTTTGGGCTGCTTCTGATTATAATAATCACTTTTAAGGGGTGAAATCCCTACCATACCCTTCATCCATTCTAAATTTATATGTATAAAAATAATGTAGGATGTAGAAAGAATATAGTTGGAATTTCACCGTCCCATAAATGATTCACACGCAGCCACAAACATATACATATTCTTTCTTCATCGTAAATTTAGTATTACATTTCTAAAATATGTTTAAAATTTCATAACTCATAACTATTTTATAATTACAAACAGTCCCGAATATATACAGTATGTCACTACATAAGAAATATGTATACTTATTTTATTTTATGTATGTAAATTTTAATCACATACATATCTCACTATCACTATTCTTGTTTGTTGAGATATGTATGAAGACAATCTTGTTGAATTTTCCACACGAGCATCTGATAGCCATAAGTGGAACTACACGTACAATGGAGTAAGATATTGAATCAATATGTTTGTACACCAACAGAAAGATATATGGACCATTTGGTTCCTTCAAAGGAAAACGTTTCAGGTTTTATACGGAAAATGGTTCGATTGCGGGTTTTCATGGACGTGTAGGCAAACTGTTCAGTGCCTTGGGAGTCTGTACAAAGTCTTATCCCTATGAAAAGGACGACGTCGAAACCATAAAGGTACATAACGTGATCATCTTCAATACTAATTTGTTTATTAAATAGGGTAAATTACAAAAATAAAAAATTCTATTATTTAAAATTTTTTTACAATAATTATTTGATTTTACACATTCCTAAAAAAATATTCGAGTCAAGCAAACTTTTGGTAACAAAATATTCGAATCAACCAAACTTTTGGTAACGATTCAATGAACCTTAAAAACAGTGTTAGATGGTTTTAGGTATTTTGTTAACAACGTTTGAAACAATAAATCAAGATAAAAAAGTTTGGAAAAAAGAAGAATTTTTTAATTTACCATTATTAAATAATAGGAATAACTTCAAAAGTTTTAAATTTCTCCCATTTTACCATTTCAATTTCATTTTTCTCTATTTTATCACTATTAAAATAAAAATACTAAAATTTTCAAAAACTTTTAAATTTTAGTTGGACTCCAGAAACGAGTTTAACCATATTGATATATAACATCAAAAATTGATCATTCTATTATTTTTTTTTCCGTTCAACCAACAATTGTCAACGGGTTCTATATGTAAACTCGCATTTTGAAGTTCCGCATTCTAAAATGTTTAACATTTTTCATTCTAACAGTAGTAAAATAGAAAATAATAAAACTAGAATGATGAAATGAATAAAATTTCAAATAGTTTTTAGCATTATTCTAAATAACATTTTTACTTAATATAACACTTCAATTTTAAATAAAAATATTTATTTGACTTTCTTTCATCTATTGATAAGTCCAAGCTGCATGGAGGATCAGGAGGAAAAGAATGGGACTACAAACCAAAGCATCTAATTACCAAGATAATAATAAAGCATGGATTGGTGATTGGTTCACTATCTTTCAGGAGTTTAGATGGCAATGGTAATGAATCTGAGTATTCAGGAAAATATGGTGGTAATAGTGGAAAAGAAACAATTGTTTCACTTCAATGGCCACATGAGTTTTTGGCATCTATAAGTGGAACTCAAACTACTTTTGAGAAAAAAATTGTGGTGGAGTCTTTAACTTTTCATACCAATATGAAAAAATATGGACCTTTTGGAGGCTCAAAAGGCACCCCATTTGATTTTGCTTTGAAAGATGAAATTATTGTTGGTTTTCATGGTCGTCATAGTAAATATATTGATGCTATTGGAGTCTATCATCAAAAAGCTTTGGCTTAAGCTCATTGAAGGAGGTGTTTGAAGGTGTTGTTTTCATGATTTTAATGTTTTGGTTTGTTTTAAGTTGGGACAAATAATGCTTTGTGTAAGCTCCTTTGTAATTTTTACTTTTAGTCTTTTATAAAATGTTTGTGTGATGATCTAAGTTTTAGTAAAATAAATTTTTAAATGTAAAGAAGGATTAAATTTTTAAGTGATTCTCACACGAAACTATTGGTCACATTAGTATTAAGATTTTTCCAGCGAGAAGTAAATTCACAGTTATAGATCAAATATGAAGGTTTATGTTTCTTGATTCATTTGATTAGTGATAATGTGGAAGTTGATTTTAGGGATTCTGAAAATTTAGTATGTTTAATCTGCTACAATTAGAAAGATATTCAAAATATATCATTTCAAAAGAAAATATTTTTATTTTTCAAAATTGACGTAAAAAATTATATAAAAGAAGGGATCTTACATGTCTACTTTGTTCCGAGCTTACAAACGGGATTTTATATAATTTTTTAAAAATTATATATGTGTCTATCTGTTTTTTCGCACTTAACACTTAAATAATAGATGGTAAATGATTGCTTGATTTGGATGAAATTCACTGTAGAAATCTTAGATGGTAATTAAACAAAATAAAATAACTAAGCGGATTAATTGGAAAGTTGAGTGATGTTATCCAGAATTTTCTTTTATTCGTTTCGAAACTCATGATTGGAAAACATGGCTAGCTCTGATACCACTTGATGAAGAAATCGGTAATCCATTGCAGCGGAGACGAGTATTGGTAACCACAAAGTAAAATAAACCTACACAATGTAAGAAAATAGAGATGGAAAATAAGAGCACAAGGTTTTACGTGGAAACCAAAACGGAAAAAAACCACGCCCGTCAGGATGACGAGAGACTAATTCACTATGTAATAATAAAGCAACAATTATAACCAGGCTACCTCTCTCACTCTCCTACCCAATTACATTGGTCACAGTCTCACATACAAGCTCTCCCCATATGGCTCTCACGAGATATCAAGACTCGATCTTAGAACTCAAGATCTTTACAGTCTCCATGGTTCCTAGGCCCCATTGAGCACCCCCAAAACCTAACCAACTAGATCTCCATTATTCTCTCAGGATAACTAATAATAGATACAAGCACCATATTTATAACATTAGGTTATTTAATCATAAAGTCAAAGTAATCTTAAACCATTAAGAAAACTTTTTCCTATTTAGAATTCTCTAAGATCTATTTCCTAATTAGAATCCACCTTAGAAAATACCATTCATAATCAAATATCATACTTCCAAAATAGTCTTCGAGTCTTTTCCTAATCACAAACCAATTATGAATGCCGGAGTATACCAAAATTCTCATCACAATCCTAACAAACTACCCCTTGACGAGAATTCCCTTTGTCCCTTTTCGACGACCACAACCTAAAACAGATTTATCATACCCCAGCATGAAGATATACCTACTTAGGTACGATACATCCCAAGACAAACCACTTACGATACATCACATGTTAAAATACTTGTTGAATAAACCTTAATGCAGCTTCCTTCATCAGCTTTCAAGGAACTCCTCACCATTGACATAATTTCCACCACACCCACATCCATGTTGATCAGGTGCCTGTGCAATTATGGACACAATAGAATTACTCCGTCCATTATCATGACAACCTTGGGGGTTCAAAATATGTCATTAGGATACCTATACCAGTGTACAGTCGGAACCTTTGCCGAAACGCTCCTCACTGTCCTTCCTAATTTGAGTTCACGAGTCAATTGATCAAAATTACCAGCCCTCAAATATTCCAATACACCACTAGTCAAACCCTCAAATTTTTTGGACCAAACTTGAATCTTTGACCACATTTTTTGATCTTTACTTGCGTTAACAAAGAAACACAAAAGTCTCAAAGCTACCATACCACCACAACATACATGTGAAATATCACCATCGCCATCGCTAGAGAGCTACCGCCAAAACTTTTTCATCTCTACGAATATCGCAAATTAAATCTTGACAACACTTGTGATCTTTTTTTTTTCAGCATTGATCTTTTTTCTCATGCAACCAGCTCAAAACTCGATCAGAGAAGTCAAATCAATTTTTTTTCAGAACTTCTAGAGACTCTGGGAGATTTACCTATCTTTCAAAACCTTTTCCTTTCATCTTATCTAAATCCATATTTACTTTGACCAAACCAAAACTCATGAATCACACAAATGCTAGCTCAGAAACCAGGCTCTAATACCAGATATTGGGAAAACACGACTGACTCTGATACCACTTGTTGAAGAAATCGGTGATCCATTGCAGTGGAGACGAGTATTGGTAACCATAAAGTAAAATAAACATACACAAGGTAAGAAAAAAGAGATAGAAAATAAGAACACAAGGTTTTACGTGGAAACCCAAAACGGAAAAAAATCACGGTCGTCAGAATGACGAGAGACTAATTCACTATGTAAAAATAAAGTAATGGTTACAACCAGAATACCACTCTCTCACACCCCTATCCAATTACATTGGTCACAATCTCACTTTCAAGCTCTCCTCATATGGCTCTCACGAGATATCAGGACTCGATCCTAAAACTCAAGATCTCCATAGTCTCCATGGTTCTCAAGGACCATTAGGCACCTCCCAAACCTAACTAACTAGATCTCAATTGTTCTCTCAGCATATATCTAATAATAGATATAAGCAGCATATTTATAGCATTAGGTTACTTAATTATAAAGTCAAAGTAATTCTAAACCATTAAGAAAACTTTTTCTATTTAGAATTTTCTAAAATCTATTTCCTAATTGGAATCCACCTTAAAAAATATCATTTCTAATAAAATATGATACTTCCAAAACAGTCATCAAATCTTTTCCTAATCACAAACCAACTATGAATATCGAAATATACCCAAATTCCCGTCACACTTCTAAGAACTCAGTCAGTAGACTGTATTTTCTTTTAATCGTTTCAAAGCTCAATGATGCTATCGAGTAACTATCATGAGATGCTTGAAAGTGAGTGGTACTGCTTAAGGATGTAAAATATTCCACCGACCAGGAAAAAGAGAGATTGATTGATAGGGTACCTATTTTTGTTTTTTCCTTTTTGAATTATAATAATGAACATCAAAATCAAAATAAAAAATGATTAAATTTAGAAAAAATAAATTTAAAAATGAGTTTGAATCGTTTTTTCATTCTATAAAATATTATTTAATAAACGGATTATTTTAGTTAGGATGATATTAGCCATTGTCATAACTAAAACAATACAAAATTTTCATAAAATAATACAAATTAAATCATCTATATTTTATTAATATTTTATTATACGTATTATAATTATATCTTTATTTTATATTGTTATAAGTTAATTTAATATTAAAATAGTCTTCCTTTACTTAATTTATTAAATAATATTTTATCTTCTTTTAAACAAAGTCTTATTTTTAATAGTTTGTGAATTTTAATTAAGTTAATAAATTATACAAAGGTTTTTTTTTTTCTTCCAACTATGCAGAGTTTGAGTTATAATGGAAACAAATACAATAAAGCTGGTAAGTTATTTTTAAAAATTAATAAATAAACTTTACTTTAAATTATAAAATTATTTGATGAAATTAAAATTTTAAAAAAATTAATATATATATTAATGAATATAAATTAAAATTAAACTTATTTATAATTTTAAAAATGATTATTTCCGAAAAATCTCCACTTTTTCAAACGTTTTATTTGAACCATCGGTTTTACTGCAAAACCACCCTAAATCTAAAATAACTTTGGTTTTAAAATGGGTGGTTTTGAATAATTACTATATTTTAATCATTTTATATTTTTAAATATTTATATTAAATTATTAAAAATCATAATATTTCAAAATTATTCGTCAAAATTCCAAACCACTCATCCAACGGTAAAACCACGAGTAATTTTAAATTTGGGGTGATTTTATAGAAATTTCCAAAACCAAAAATTCAAAAGTAAAACATTTTTAAAAAGTTGAGATTTTTCAAAAATAACCATTTTAAAAATTAATAAATAAAATATAATAAATAAATTATGAAGGAAATCGAGGCGGTATGTGACCGGCAAGTACGTCATTAATATTATCGTTATTATAATTCAGTCCAATAATATAGTATATATGCTAAAGACTTATATGGTCAAATTGAATAGAACACTCAAATTAATTAAATACTTCCTCTATTGTTTAATAGGTGAAACATTAGCATTTTTGGTGAATGGTAGTCCAACTTTAGAGATCTCTCCCTCAAGAAGCTTCAGACAAGGTGATCCTTTATCCCCATTTTTATACATATTAGCATCTGAAGGGCTCTCCGGTATCATAAACAAAGCAGCTTCAATTGGATTGTTCAAAGGGTGGCATATACTAGCTGTTCAGCCTGGATGTGACAATATCACATCTTCAGTACGCGGATGACACTTTATTTTTCTCAGAAGCTTCAACTAAAGCTGTCGTAACATTGAAAAGATTATTGTGGTTATTCTCGGCATCCTCTGGATTGAAAATTAATTTTTTCAAGAGTTGCTTAATTGGAGTGAATGTTCATAAGGACTTGGTTACTTCTATTGCTACAAAAGTGAGATGTTTACAGCAGCAACTTCCAGTTATATATTTAGGACACCCTCTTGGTTCTAATCCTAATCGAGTATCAACTTGGAACCCTGTTGTCGATAGATTCAGAAAGGCTTTATCTGGTTGAAAAAGTAGTTCGTTATCTTTTGCAGGTAGATTAATCATGGTCAACTCAACTCTCGCTAGTTTGCTTGTATATTACTTCTCCTTGTTCAAAGCTCCAAAGACAGTAGTAGTATGTCTTGAAAAGATCATGAGAAGATTCTTGTGGGGTGGCTCAATAAATAACAAGAAAGTTACTCCTGTTAGTTAGAATATTGTTTCTAAACATAAATCTTCAGGGGTCTTGGAATTTGTCATTTATCTTCTGTTAATGATGGGCTGCTATTCAAATGGGTTTGGAAACTTGGTCTTCAAGGATCTGATTTATGGAAGAGATTAGTGATGTCTAAATACAACTTTGGGAACTCATTAATTCCTTCCATTTGTATATGGAATCCAAATTATCGAATGTGTGGAAGAACATTGGCAGAATCTCTTCATCAGAGAAATTTTCTCAAAATTGGATGATACAAATTGGTAATGGTAGAGATTGTCAGTTTTGGAAAGACCCTTGGGTATCTAATCAGCCTTTAAAACAAATATTTCCTCGCCTCTTCTCTATCTCACTCCATCCAGATTCACTAGTTTGTAACTCAGGTTTTTGGATTGGTAATTTTTGGCGTTGGAAAGTCTCTTGGCGAAGACCTCTATATCAGTGGGAAAATGAGTCTGCACGTGAATTATATGCTCTTATTGAACATATTGTTCCTTCCAAACTCAATCCAGACAAATGCATTTGGACAAAATCGGTGTGTGGCTCTTATATGGTCAATTCTGTCAGATTGTGCAATGTGAATGAAGATCAAAATTCTTCCATACAATCTCTAATTCTCGGAGATATTTTGAAGATCATCTTTGTGCCTCCAAAGGTTACTTTGATGGTTTGGCTTGCTGTACAAAATAGAATTGCATCTAAGGATTTTCTTGTCAAAAGAAATATCATCCCATCCACTGATACACACTATCCTTTCTGCAATTTTATTCTTGAAGATGCAAATCATATTCTTGTACAATGTGATAGAGCTCATTTTCTGTGGATGGCCCTTGCAAATTGGTGGGGTTGCAGCTTTTGCCTTCCTAACTCAATTGTTGATCTTTATTGGCAATGGAAAGGTTTGGTCAAAGGAAAATTACAGATTAAATTTTTGTTGGTTTTGTTTATGTCTGTTGCTTGGACTTTGTGGCTATCCAGGAACAATAAAGTCTTTAATTCTCACTCTAATTCACAGTCATCTTTGTTAAGTTTAGTCTTCACCAGAGCACGATTTTGGATTAGCAATTTGAAGGATTTCCAGTTTCTGCCAAAGAATATTACTACATTCAATTCAGAACATGTGAAAACTCTATATAAGCCATATGCAGACATTACTCACATCAGTTGGTCTCCTCCTCCTCATTCGGCATTAAAATTGAACACAGATGGTTCCTCAAGAGGCAAGCCAGGTCCGTCTAGTGCAGGGGGTGTCCTTCGCAACGATAAAGGTAATGTGATCTGTTTGTTCTCATCCCCTCTTCATGTTATGAAATCCAATGAAGCAGAGTTACAAGCTGTTTGGTTAGCAATGGATATGTCTTATGCCTTCATTAAATCACAGAGGAAAGCTATTATTTTTTAACTTGATTCCAAGAATTGTGTTACATGGCTATCAACAAACTTATCAACAAGGCATTGGAAATTTTCACACCTATTCAACAAGATAGACAACATGTTGGCATCTCTTAATAGTGTTGAATTTGTTCATGTACCAAGATCTTGTAACTTCTTTGCTAACAATTTAGCAAAGCAGGGCATTGATAGAACCAATATGTTCGCTGCTTGGATGTAACTTTCTATTTTTAATAAAAACTCTGGTTATAAAAAAAAATAGGTGAAACATTCTCTGCGGACACGCTATCCAATATTTATCTTTAACGGTAAATATTTTTAATTATATACAATAAAAAATTATAATAATTTAATATTTAAAAAATAGACATTAAAACAAATAAAACAAGATCCACTTCGACTATATTATTCTTTATAGATAGGAAACAATATATACAACAAATTGATTGATAAATAGTTAATAATACGTCATTCACCTATTTTAGAACGGAGGTATTACAATAATAAATAAAAAATTCAAATATGGTGGCTATTAGAAACAGAATAACTAACCAACTTTCACTTAAAGTAAACATAATTATACAATAAATAATACTAGGGAGTCTTATCTATACATCTTATATAAATATAAAAAGTTGATTGGAAAAGTGATTTTATAAATTTATTTTTATGAATACCGTACAACTATATATTAAGAAAAAAATATTAGCATTATTTTTATGCAATAACTAATTTCAAAATATACAACTAACCTATTTTATTAAATCGGTCACCTAATCAATTTTGTATTATTTTAGTTAGGATGATATTAACCACTTTCCTTTTTAAAGGTTTTTTTGGTATAACAAAAGTCAATAGTGTATTTATAATTTTTTCGACTACTATGTATATTTGGGATTTTTTTAAATGATTTGACATTTTTCAATCTTAAAATTAGGGTTCTTTTAACAAGTGCTATCTTATTTGATGGGTGGAAACATATTTTATTAAACAAATAATACATGTTGTATTAAAGTTAGTGAAAAAAGAAACATTTGATTGGTAGGGTGGATAAAAATTCACTCTTAAAAAGTACCTCCATGACACTCTTTAATATTTGGATTTTAGCTATTTGTCTGTTATTATTTTAAACCATTCCATTATTATAATGATTTTTTAATGCAAATTTTATATAGAATATAGTATATTTTTTTTTGTAAAATATACATTTTAATTTAAAAACATGAAGATGTTATACAATATGTTTTTAATAAAAATAAATTAATTATACAAAATGAGTTAATTTTATAAATTCTAACTTCTATTTATATATTATTTTCAATATTATCTCTGAATCATAAATTTTATATAATTTTAAATACTTTTTTAAATTGAATTAAGATGAAAACTAAACTTTCATCAATCCACAGCCAATAACTAATATATAACTTTTCTTAACTTATATTAATGAACTCAGTTATAGTTTGGTTATGGGCAAGAGAAGAGTGCAATATATTTTAATAAATTAAAAGTACCAAAACAAAAAGCAAGAACAAATATATTAATAATAAATAAAATTTCAAATTATTTAAATATTATATATATAGTGAATAGACTTATGGTAATATCATAAAAAACTTTTTTTTTCATGTTTGTATGTTCCATCAAATACAACAAATTGGCTAACAAATTTTGTTGAAATTATCAGTGGGACATTCAAACTAATTTTAAATGCAACTTTTTTAATCAAAACCTCAAAAATGCAAATCATCATCCTTTTAAATATGACTAATAGATATGAAACTGCTGAAATAGGAAGTATAATGGTTTGATGATCGTTTCTTCTTTAGAAGAATACACCACTAGGAAACAATAGGCAATACAATGATATTGAATCTCTATACTTGTAATAGAAACAAAAACACTCAATTTTAATAAAATATAAAGAGAACTTAACACACACTTTAAACCAAACCAACACAAAACACTTATAATGAAATTAAACCTCATTGGTTTTATAATAAACACCTATAGCATCAATGTAATCACCATGACGACCATGGAAACCAACAATTTTTCCATCTTTCAAAGCCATATCAAAAGGGGCACCCCTTTTACCTCCAAAAGGTCCAATGGTCCTCTCATTTGTATGAAAACATAGAGACTCAATCACATAATATTGCTTTCTAAACATGATATGAGTCCCACTTATAGATGTCAAATACTCTTTAGGCCAATTGATTGTGACCATTGATTCTACTCCACCATCACCACCAAATTTATCTGAATACTCAGGAATGTTGTTTTGATCCATACTTTGAAAAGTGAGTGAATCAATAACCCATCCATGACTAACTATTATCTCAGTAATTGCACCTTTTGGTTTGTAGTCCCATTCTTTTCCTCCTTGACCTCCTTGTGGTGTCAACTTCGTTGATCCACCGTTATCCCCAGAACTTCCTTGGTCTTCCGTAGGTTTAACTTCCGGATGTTCTTCGTTTTTATCTTCACCTTCACTCGGTCCAACTTTTGGTAGTTCTTCCTGTTGAATTGGTCACAAATAACAAAAAAATAATAATAATAATAATAATAATAATAATAATAAATTAATTATTATCATATGTTGAATTGAAATTAATGTTGGACATTAAAAAATAAAGGATAATTCTGAAAAGAAATTAAGGTTTTGGGTTTTTTCTATTTTACCTTCTTAGATTTATTTATTTATTAATTGTTTTTTTTTTTCATTTTACTCCTACCGTCAAGATGGAAAATGGTTAAAATTTTTCAAAAAGATTTTTTTTTAGTAGAAATGGTGGTGTTCTGAGTGAACAAGAGTGGATGAAATCCCTAAAAATTAATATATATATATATATATATATATATATATATATATATATATATGGTCATTTTTCCTTTCTCTAACAAGAAAGGGGTAAATTATAAAATGCCTCACTTATTCAAGCTTATTTTATTATTATTATTATTAATCCATTGGTTCAAACATTACCTAAAAAAATGTTTTAAAATATTAATTTTAAATAGGAAAAGGTCTAAAACTAGTGGGTTAATAAAAAAGTTTACTTCACCTGTATTTTTTTTTAATGAATATTTGTAATTACTGGACTAATGTAAATTTTTTAAAAATTATAAATATTTCTTTTAATTAACCCAATAAGCTCTATTAAATCATTTTAAAAATCTTAATGTTTTTAATTCTTATCCTAATAAATTGTGAAAAGATGAAATTGAGATGGTAAAAATAAAAAAATAAAAAAAATCATTGACATTTTTTGAATTATCCCTGCAAACAACGAGCTTCGTACCTTATTGTCCTTGCTCAATTCAGATAATTGTTTAATATAAACCCCAAATCCATGAAATAAATCTCCTACGATCCCATGAAAGCCAGTAATGACCCCTCCTTTCATGTCTAATCTAAAAGGATTGCCGTACCTTAGACCATAAGGTCCCCTGGTAGTTTTGTTTGTGCAAAAATATATCGATTCGATGACTTCTGTATTTCTAACCGTTGTCCCTTCTATTGATATCAAGAATTCCTCAGGAGCGTTTATTGAGAAAGTCTTCATATATCACCAATTAAAAGGGATAAGAACATCTTGTTTAAAAATAAAATAATAATATTAATATAAAGACATGAGTATATACGTACCTCATACTTTGTAGTTTTATCATCAAACTTTTGTGGGTAGTTAAATTCATTATTGTCATATGAGGAGGATTTGAAGGAGATTGACTGTATACCATTAATACTAAAACCAATTTTGATATAAGTGAGACCACCTTTGAGCATATAACTCCATTCATCATCTTCCACTGATTTTGACCAACCCCATGGTTTTACCTTGATACACTCTTCCTTTTTATATGAGCCAACAAACTGTGAAACTAATAAATATTATATTGTATTATATAACATTATATAAAGAAAGAGTGAAAAAAAAAAGTTTATAGTTTTTTAAATTATTCTACTAAAATTACGATTGGAAGGAAAATGTATGTGATTTTAAACAAAATCATTAATTAATCCACATATTTTAAAATTATTCTATTAAATTATCATAAACTATAATTCAAACAATTTTTATAAAAGAAAAAGGTCAATAACAATATAATATTTAAAATCATATAATACATCTCCATTTCTTTAGGTTCTTTTTTTTTTTTCCACATGTTCCCTCAAAAAGTAAAACATACATAAAATGACCATTTTATCCAAAATAAAATATAATTTACTTTTTTTTTTCTTTTTCTAATGTTAACATTTAATAGAAACAGCGGTGATTTTTTTTTATTTATTTATTTTTTTTTACAAAGCTGTATAGAAGTTTTGAAATTATTACCTACTAAATTTTTAAAATGTAAAATATATATATAATATTTAAAAATATATAATACACCGAAAATAATCTTCAATTCCTATATTTTGGGATTAATTTAAAAATATGTACCAAAAATTGAAATATTTTGTCTCACATTTAATTTTGCACCATTTTAATAATTAATTGGTTGTGGGAGGTATAAATGGTTTATATATATATTGGGTGGTTTTACTAATTATGTAATTTTAATAATTTTTAAATTTTTGTTTAATAATTTTACTAAATTTTTTAATATTTAATTAAAGAATTTGAATATTTTTTTATTCTTTTATTTTTTAATTCAAATTTTTTTTAAACTAAAATATATTATTATATAGTTTTAGTATTTTTAAATATTTAGTTTAATATTTTTTTGTTTTAATTTTTATTTTTAAAGTTTACTAAATTAAAATCAATTGTTAGGTACATATAATAATTTGTAAATATTTGGTTAAATAATTTTTAATATTTTTAAACTTTAATTTTTAATTTTACTAAACCAAAATCAATTATTATGTAGAATTAAAAATTTTATAATATTTTTTAAAATAATTTTCTAATTTTAATTATTGAATTTACTAGAACCT
This sequence comes from Cardiospermum halicacabum, assembly GCA_031304145.1. NCBI lineage: Eukaryota > Viridiplantae > Streptophyta > Magnoliopsida > Sapindales > Sapindaceae > Cardiospermum > Cardiospermum halicacabum. The sequence goes on along the minus strand of CM062391.1, from coordinate 1,551,631 downwards.
AGAACAAATATAAAATAATATTAAACTAAAAAAATTAAAAATATTTAAAATTTAATTTATTTAGTTTATTAAAATTAAAATTTAAAAATTAATACTACAGCACTATTTATTTAATAAATAAAAATATTAATAACACAACCAGTTTTATCTCCCGATTTTGTATAGAATTATTTCACATGCAAACCTTGATTTTGGGAGTGACAGGTAGAAACCAACGATGACCCTCTCCTTCAATGGAAATTCAAATTTATTCGCAGTCACTTTCTGTCCATACGGACCTAATTTTCTTTTATTCGTCTCCAAATTCAAAGACGATATTCTGAAATAGTTATTGTAATCTACGTCGTATGTTGTGCCACTCAATGATGTAAAATATTCTTCTGGCCAATCCAGCATAATCTATAGGAGGAAAAAATATAAATTAATTTTTAGACAACAAATATATAGTATATTAAAAGAATGTATATATATATATAATGTTTTAAATTTTTTTTTAAAAAAATAGTTTTTTCTATTATAAAAATGACAAAATCCAAAATAGCTAGTGGTTTTGTTGTTGAATGGGTGGTTTTGTGATTTGGATGGATAATTTTTTAATATTATGATTTTAAAATGATTAAAATATCATAATTATCCAAAACCACCTATCCAATAGCAAAACCACTAGTTGTTTTGAATTTGAAGTGCTTTTGTAAAATTTTTCAAAATCGATAGTTCAAATAAATCGCCTAAAAACAACTGGGATTTTTTTTTTTTGGAAATAATCCATAAATATACATATATGTATATATAAATTGATAAAATTTGGATATGTAATTTCAAAATTGAATAAGATAATTATTTCCTTTGCAATTTTACCTTATCTACAGTAGCTTGGATATTGTCAAAGCAAGTAGGTGATTGAGAATACTCAATCATTCCCTTCTCATCCACACCCTGGAAGACTAATGAAGTGCACAAGTTAGAGACTGAAGTAATAATAATTATTCCGGTGAGTGCTCCGTTTGGTTTGTAATTCCATTCTCCTCCTCGTCTGTCTTTATCAAATCCTACTTGAAACGCTTCCACATCATTAACAGATCGTTCGTAGCTGTATGAAGCCTTTTCAACCATTTTTATTAATTCCGATCAGCTTGTAGGAAAGAGAGATAAAAACTTGGGTTTCTTTATACGAGATATAAGCATATTTATAGCTGGAACAAGACACTGACTATGTGGTTATTGTAATATAGACGTATTAAAAATAAAAAATTAAAAAATTATTTATTTAATTATAATGTACGAATGTACAAATAGTTTGACTTTGTTAACACTATGTCTTTGTTTGGATAATGTTAATAATGATGTATTGTAGCGGTGGTAGCCGTTTGGAGGAATTGTTGAAGTAGTTGGTGTAATGACTAGTCGATCATAGTGGTAAATAGTTGGAATCTCTCAGCTCGTGCAATCTTGATTCCGTGACTCCGACGATCTAACGCATTGAACTGAGATCGAGGCCAACTCTCTTCTTTGCCAAAAAAATCTAAATATATATATATATATATATATATATATATATATATATATATATATATATATAAAAGATGTTGGAACTATATAAAAGTGAAATCAGAAATGGAAGCTAACATGCTATCAATTTTGTTGAATAAGTAGGATAGTTTCCAAGGTGTCGAAGAAGAAGATCACAACCAAGTAACATCATTTATTAAGTTTAACTCAAAAATGACTTTTTTCCTCCCGTCTTTATGAAGTTAGTGAAAAATAACATAAAAATAAGAAAGCAGAGAAGTACTTGAAGTCTTGTTCACCACATTTTTATTCGATGAATAGCAAGCCCTAATTAGGTAATACAAACTTTAAAATGGGCATAAAATCAGCTTCCTAATAAATATAACAGATTATTATCACATTACCAATACTAATCCAAATCTACTGATTATTTAGGAACAAAATCAATGGACAATCTTTGACTTGAAAAAAAAAAACATGAAAAATAAAATCTTCATCAATCACTCCCTTAAACTAAAAGTTTTCAAACTTTAGTTTACTGCCAACTTTTTTGTTGTAGTTCTCTAATCTTCTGCTGTAGTCTTCCATTGTTCCGATTCCAATTAAGCGTCTTAGTTTCTGGAGAGGAGAAAATCTAAAAGGTTTAGTAAAGATATCTTCTATCTGTTCTTCACTTCTGCAATACTCCAATATCACTTTTTCATTGTGAAGTTTTCGTAGAAAATAATACTTCACATCGCTTGTTTCGAACCGTGTAATACAGGGTTCTTTGATAATTTGATGGCTGAGTTATTGTCATAGTAGATTGTAGTTGCTTCTTCCTACTCGAAATTCAGCTCTCCAAGAAGTCTCCTAATCCATAAAGCTTGACAAGCGCAAGTTGTAGCAACAACAAATTCAGTTTGAGACTTGACAACGTGACGAGAAATTGTTTCTTGGAAGACCAAGAAAACTGTACCTAGCTTCAAAATATAACCAAATGTACTTTTTCTATCGTCTTGATCTCCTGTACCTAGCTTCAAAATATAACCAAATATACTTTTTCTATCGTCTTGATCTCCTGTAAAATCACTAACAGTGAAATTAATCAAATTTGACTTTGTACCCATCTCATAAAAAATTCCAAAATCTTGGTTTTTGCAAGTGCATTTCATTGAAATTTTCCATATACCTGCTAATAATACCAACATATAACATAATATCTAGTCTTGTACCAGTTAAAAACATCAAATGCCCAACAATTTGCTTGTACAAAGTACTGACCACCCTTTTTATGTCCCCTTCCTTAACTTTAAATCAGCATCCATTTGAGTATTAGATGGGTTGCAATTATTCATATTGAATCTTTCTAATATCTTTTTTACATACTTCTTTTGGCAAATAAAAATTCCAGCATGAGATTGAAAGTAATGCAATTTTTCAAGATCAATCATTTCAAACTCATCCATCATGCACTTGTTAAACACATCAAACATCATAGTATCATTTCAAGTGAAAATGAGATCATCAACACATAAGCACACAATCAATATTTTCCATAATCTCCTAGTATAATAAAAAGCGTAGGCTCATATAGACACTTTTGAAATCTCATTTTCAAAAACCATGTTTCAATATGACTATACCAAGTCGTCGGAGTTTAATTCAAGCAATTAAGAGATTTTTTCAGTTTGTAAACCTTTTGTTCACTTCCAACCTTAATGTAACTAGGGGTTGTTCAACAAATGTCCTTCCAAGCACTCATGCAAGAATGTGGATTTGACGTCAAGTTGAAAGATGGACCTAGAATTCAGAGAAGCTAACGCAATCACCATTCTAATTGTATCGTGTTAAGCAATTAGAGCGAAAACTTTTGTGTAGTAAACCCCATATTCCTGCTTGTATCCTTTGGCTACTAGGCGAGCTTTAAACTTGTCAATTTTAACATTCTCCTTCAACTTCGTCTTATACACCCACTTGACTCCAATGGTTTTGTGCCCTTCAGGAAGATCAATAAGCTCCCATGTGTTGTTTCTTTCAATGGCTTCTATTTCACCTATGGCATTTTTCCATTGCTCATCTTTGATAGCTCTTTTAAAATCTATTTGATCACAATCTACAAATAATACAAAATGAGAAATTTCATCATCATTTGATCCAATCCCACTAACCTCATAATCTTACATCCACGCAGGCCTTCATCGCACACAACGAATTGCTTCAGATACATCTTCTCCAGAGTAGTTCGAATATCAAAAGTTGGTGAAGTTTCATTTTTGTGATCAGTTTGCTCTTCTTCATTGAGTATGACTTGAATGGGCTGCTGCCACCCCAATTCCAGGTGCTATGTTCGTCAAATATGACATCTCGGCTAACTATAATTTTTTGTGTTGAAGGAATAAATAATTTGTACACCTTTGATGTCTCACTGATACGAAGAAAAACACATTTCTCACTTAGCATCAAGTTTTTTTCTTCAGACATCTGGGACATTTGTATAAGCAACACATCAAAAAATTTTAAAATGCTTGACATTCGATTTTCTTTTGCTCCACACCCCTCAGATGTTCTATCTCGAACAACATGTGTCATAAATCTATTCAAAATGTGTATGCTCCAATATTGAGAATAGTTCTATTTTTCCTTTCCGATACATCGTTTTGTTGTGGTGTATAAGCAGTAGTGAGTTCTTTTTGGATGCCATGTGAATTGCATAACTCTTTGAACTCTTTAGAACAATACTTACCTCCACGATTAGTTCAAAGAGATTTAATAGTGGGTCTTTGCTCATTTTCTGAGCTTTGAAGCTTTGAAATTTGTTGAAGGCCTCAGATTTTTCCTGTAAAAAGTATGCCCTAGTTTTTCTAGAAAAATCATCAATAAAGGTTATAAAGTACCTTTTACCTCTATTAGATGCTAGATTTACTGGCACACAGATGTCCGAGTGAAGCAACTCCAATACATTTTTTGCTCTCTATGATTTTCCAATAGGAAATGGTGATCGATAATGTTTTCCAACTATTTACTCTTCACAGATTTGAGAGAGTATGATGATTTCTTGGAAGCCATTCACCATATTTCTACTTTGTAAGATTTTCAGACCACCAAAGTGTAAGTGACCGTAGCGAAAATGCCACAACCATGTAGGATCTTCTATGTTTGTCATCAAACAAGATTCGATATTGACACAGAACGGAAGCAAAAAATAAAAATAAAAATTATTTAGACTCGGTCACAAGTTTTGATAGACTAGTTATACTCGGTCACGAGTGTTAGGTAACCAATTTCGTTTGGCCGGGACGATGAAACTTCCTAATCCAAGGGAAGATAAACTCCTAATCCAAGGGAACTCTATTTCAGAGAAAAGAAAATATTCAAAAGTTGAAAGATGTTTAATTTATCAAAGAAAGCCCCTTATATAGGGGTTACAACCTAAATTAAATACAAATCCTTTTAAGAAGGAAATTCCTAAATTAAATAAAAATCCTTTTAAGAAGGAAATTCCCTAATTTTTGAAAACAACCTAAAAAGGAAATAAATAAATCAAATAAGGGAAATAAATATTAAATCCTAAAATAATTAAGTCTTCATTCTAATCTTGACTCCGTCCAAGTCTTCCATAAAATTTAAGGCTAACTGATCTGCATCAGATATTCTCTATCTTTAAAGGAAACAATTTGTTCTTTCTCATCTTTACACATGTTACAACATCTTTTGAAGGATCTAACAATTTCACAAACATCATCCCTTAAAGTAATAACATATTCTTTTTCTAACAATAATCAAAGCCTCAACAAACTATATTTCAAAGTAGGGACATAAAACACATATTGTTTCTACAACACCATTTCTAATTTTAATATTTATATGACCTTTCCCCATCATAGCCACAATAGACCTATCTCCAAAACTGAAATTTGAACGAAAATCTTCATTTAAATAAGAAAAAGAAGACTTCCTTCCACTCATATGATTATTACAACCCGTATCCACATACCACTCATCTTAATCAGGATTTGCATTATGCACAACCATGAGCAAGGTCTCTCTTTCCTTGTGTTCAATAAAATTGGATTTCTCTTCTCTTTTGTAAGGCAGCTTCATGTAACATTCTAAACAAAAATGCCCAAATTTGGGATAGCGAAAGCATTCAATCTTAGATATATCAAAATCCTTTCCCTTGTCATGACCCTAATTTTCCGAGTTTTTATTTCCATATTTATTACCTAGATCACCTCCGCCTCCAGCTCCACTTCTACCCCGCCTTCTCCTACCTCTGCCTCGAGATTGAGTGAAATGAGGAATAGTAGAGGCTTGCAATGCCTGATCCTCTATTGTTATAGTGGTTGAACTACGGTTCATTTTCTGCTCATGCACCAATAAAGAACTTTGCAATTCATCTAAGAAAAGTGAATCAATGTCATTTGACTCCTCAATGGGGCGAACAACGCGAATTTCCGCGATACAGAGCATAATATTTTCTGCTCCAATGGTCATAGGGACCATTGAAACGGGGAATAGTTGGTTGAACAAAGTTAGGGTTATTTTCTGCGATCATTTTCTGGTTGTGTGGTGTTTACACTTGGAAACATTCTTGCTTACTATGATTTGAACCCTTTCTTTGATACGACTGACAAAAAAAATAAAAAAATAGAAAAGTATTTGAAGTGTTGTTCACTGTATTTTTATTCGATGAATAGCAAGTCTTAAATAGGCAGTACAAACTTTAAAATAGACATAAAATCAGTCTTTCTAATAAACATAAAAGACCATTATCACATTACTAAAACTAATCCAAATCTACCTATTATTTAGGAACAAAGTCAGTGGACAATCTTTGACTAGAAACAAACATGTGAAAAATAAAATCTCCACCAAAAAATTTCAAAGCTAGACAGACAATAGATAACATAGCTTCATTTGATTCCATAATCCTTAATGGACAAGATAATATAAAATGGACAACTCCTTTATCATTTTGAAATACACCACTAGCTCCAGAAGTACCTGGTTTCCCTCTAGAAGATCCGTCCATGTTCCATTTAAGTTTAGAGGAAGAAGGTGGAACCCAATCAGAAAATGTTACCTCAAAATGGATATTGCACAAATTTTTACCTTCCCAAAATCCAAAACGTCTGAAGCACTTGCCAAACTATCAAAATCTTTTATCAAACTTGTAACATCCAGCCCTAGCCCTCGGATGACCCGAGGCTCGATGGCCGAGCGCCGCCTTGTCACATAACTGGTCTTAAAACTCACTATTAGCCCCACAAATCACCACTACGCTTTCCAGCATGTTGTCTTCACTTGCATGCTTTCAGGATAAATTTTCCGGAAGGTCACCCATCCCAAGATTGCTCCAAGCCAAGCACGCTTAACTTTAGAGTTCTCAAGTTCTGAGCTCCCGAAAAGAATAAGCACATTGATTATATGAGTAGTAATTCAATTTCTTTTAATCATGTCTCAATATGGGGTGTTACTATTTACCCCCTTAGGACAGAACGTCCTCATTGTGGTTTACCCATGTCATTCCCAGAATATTTATCCCCGCTAAATGATTTTTCCTAGGCTCTTCCATCCACTGGAGCACCTCGCGGTCGAATAGTTGCTCTAATACCACTTGTAATGTTCGGCCCCTGCCCTTGGATGACCCGAGACGCGGTGGCTATGACGGGGCGCCATCTCGTCACATGAGCGGTCTTAAAGCTGAACATTAGCCCCATAGACCACCATTATGCTTTCCAGCATGCTTTGTCCTCACTCGCATGCTTTCCGAGAAAACTTCACGAAAGGTCACCAATCCCTAGATTGATCCAAGTCAAGCATGTTTAAATTTGGAGTTTTCAAGTATCGGGCTCCTGAAAAACAATGTGCACATTAGTGATATGGGTAGCAATTCAATTTCTTTAACTCTGTCTCAATATGGGATATAAAACTAACCCAAAAACGAGCTCTACTAAACACCAAACTCAATATTTGTTGAATAAAATCAAACTTAGAGTTAAAAACAAAATTATTTCTTGACAATCGTAAAGTCCAAATCACATACATGAATAATACCATTTAGAATTTATTCTGAAGTTTACTCTCAACTAATCATTTCCACTTTAAAAAAAATTTAAAAAAAATAAAAAATAAAAATAAATAAATAAAAACTCCAAAATAGACTTTGGAAAACAAATATAAAACCTCTGCCACCTGACCACAACCATCCATAACTTAAAAGTTCTAAGACAATAAATAATCAAATGATTAACGTGTCTTCCACATAAACATTACCACATCGATATGGGTTGTAGAACAGTTTCAAGAGGAACCATACATTGCCCTACTTCTTAGGTGTATTAGTATTAAACAAGTTGACGAATACAAGTTGAAATAATAAATTTAATTAATTAACCCAAGTTACAATTAAAAACAGGGAAAGGCTAAAGTTGACATAATCAACATCAATAAAAAAAATATAAAATTAATAGGACGGCTTTAAATAATACTAGTTGAATATGACAAAATAGTTAAAATCCAAAGATTAAGTAGGTAACATAATATAAAAATCAAAACATAATAAATAGTAGTAGGTACTCCATTATGGATTCAAAAATGAAATCTATTAAAAATAAAATAAGTCATGTGGACTTTTATTGTGATGTCAAGACTAAAACTAAAATAAGTCAATGAACCTTTTTAAATAATGCGAACATGGTCTATATTATACTAATTTATTTTTTTAATATTCACCTAATTATATATTATATTATTTTGTTTGGGATGATATTCACATTTCAGTAGGTAACCCTAATAATATATTTTTATTACATGTGTACGCAACATGAGAACTTTCCTCTATTGAAAGGATAACAAACTTGTACATTAATTAAATTTTTTTTTTTTTTTTTTAAAAAAAAGGTTTGCTATTTTTATCTAGTAAAAACTCTAAAGTCAAAATTTTAAAAAAACTAATATTTATTTCTAAATTAACCACTTATAATCTAAAAAATTAAGAATTTGAATTTTAATAAAATTTATGAAACATTCTCCGAAATAACTGTTAGAGTTTAATTAAATAATTTTTTTTTTTTTAAATCTTCCTAATTTATCCCCTTTTTTATTTTTTATTTTTTTATATTGTTATTTAGTGATGTTAATTCTATAAAATTATTTTTTATTATTTTTTACACATAATAAATAATGATATATATATTCTCAGGTTATTAAGTTTTATCAAATATATGAATTATTAAAAATATTAATAAATTATAATATAATATTAATGGTATGTTTGATGATGATTAATAGTATCTATTTTATTTTATTTTATTTTATAAAAATATAACTTCTTTTTAAAAGTTTAGATATAATAAATTAAATATTTAATTTTTATAAAAATAAAAAAACTTCATATATTTCTTATTTACTTTTTGCTACTTATTAAAAAATAAAACAAACATATTTTATTCTAAAGACATTCTAAATTTAAAAAATATATATCTTTTACATCATTTTAATTTTGTTAGGTAATTAAAACGTTTCATCCCCAAACAACATTTATTAAAAATATTTATTAAAAACATTAGTTAAAATTTAATTTTAAAAACCTTAAATACCTAAAATAAATATATTAAAAAAAATGCTAAACACAGTGAAATAAACACTAAACCCTATACAAAAATGTTACAAGAAATGTAGTAGAGCCCAACATAGTCTATATGTTAAATGAATTTAGCTACAGAAAATGTTACAAGAAATGTAGTAGAGCCCAAAATAGTCTATATGTTGAATTTAGCTACAGTTAACCTGCTATTATTATTTTTTTAAAATTAAAATTTTATTTATATTTCAATTAAATTCAATATTTATTTTCTATTGACATATTAATTGGAATACAATTTTTAAGATATTCATTTTTATTATGTGATCTAATAAATTTATATAAATTATCAGGTATAACAATACTTTAGTTATATTTTACTATATTAAATTTTAGTTAAATCGAATCTCCACGTGTCACGTTTGCAATATCTCAATATTAATGTTGTTACCTCAACTTTTTTAATCAAATATTAAAGTGAAATTCATAATCTCTCAGGCAGGGGTGTGAAAAAAGACCGAACCCGAAAATTCGGACCAACCCGACTTCGACCCGAAAAATAATCGGGTTCGGTCCGATCCAGAAAAATTAAGGGTTTCGAGTTTTTTCGGGTCATTATTTTCAACCTATTAACAAATGAAATCTTAAACCTGGACCGACCCAACCTTGACCCGCCTCGACCTGACCTTGACCCGAAAAATAATCGGGTTCGGTCCGATCTAGAAAATTTGAGAGTTTCGGATTCAGATTTTTCGGATCGGTCCGGATTTGACTCGAACCCGACCCATGCACACCCCTACTCTCAGGTGTTGCAAACATAATTTTTAGTTAAATCAATGTAAAATTTTAATATTTATGAAAGGTTTGCAACATGTCAATGAATATGCAAATTTAATTTTTAATCAAATCAATTTAAAGCCGCAACATTTACGTGGGATTCATAACCTCTTGATGATGGTGTTACACCTCAATATATATATATTTTTATTAAATCAACATAAAATTACAATCTCAACGTAGTATTTGCAATCAATTCATAATTGCGTTGCAGACACGGTTTTTAATTATAACATCATAAAATTGTAACATTGATGTGAGTTCGCAGCCTGCCAATATTTGTTTAAATCAATATAAAATCTCAATCTTTACTTGAGATTCATAACTTGATAATGAAAGTATATTAAATCCACGTCAAATCGTAATCTCTCCATGATTCGCAGCCTGTTAACAATTTTAAATTTTGATTGAATCCATGTAAAATCGCAACCTTTTTTTATAATCAGAATTTTATTAGAAGTAGAAATTATTACATCTAAGTAATAAAATTATTGCGTCTATCGACTCCCTGCTATGCTAAAGTATCAGCAAATGAATTACAAACTCTTTGAACATGAACGAATTCGAAAGAAGTAAGAAAGGCTAGCAAATTATCAATCTTGTTGAATAAATAGTCGAGTGTCCAAGGTCTGGATGCCAAAACTGAAGATAACCAGGAGACACAGTTCATGAAATCTAATTTAAAGATAACTTCTTTACCTGAGGAAGTAATAAAGTTTGAAGAGTAATCCAAATCTAACCACAATGCGGACAACTCTGCTTCATTTGACTCCATCACACAAAGAGGGCAAGAAAATATATGGATCACTGTACCATAATGATTTCAAAGAACACCCCCAGCTCCAGATTGACCAGGCTTACCTCTCGAAGACCCATTTATATTCTATTTGAGTGTTGAGGTAGGAGGAGGTTTCCAATAAGTCAATGGAGTATCACAACCTTAATTTTTAATTAAGTCCATGTAAAATCGCATCCTCTATGTGGATTTGCAATCTTAATTTTTAATTAAATTCATACAAAATCACCATCTCTAAGTGAGATTTGCAACCTATTAACGATTCTGTCGCAATCTTAATTTTTTTTATTAAATCTACGTAAAATCACAATCTCTATATGAGATTCGCAACTTATTTTCGAAGGTGCCGCAACCTTAATTTTTTATTAAATTTATGTAAAATCGCAACCTCTACATGCGATTCGCAACTTGTTAACAATTTTTTCGCAACCTTAATTTTTGATTAAATCCACATAAAATCATAACCTCTACGTGAGGTTCACAACATGCTAACAATTGGATTGCAATCTTTTTTCTTAGATCCATGTAAAATCACAACCACTACGTGAGATTTGAAACCTATTAACGATGGTAACATAACCTTAATTTTTAATTAAACAAAGTAAAATCATAACTCTGCGTCGCAACTAAAATTCTTTTTAATTAAATGAACCTAAAATCGCAACCCCTCGACAAAATAATCACAACTTGATTTTTTTTTTATTAAATGAACATAAAATTGCAACATTCATGTCGGATTTTCAATTTGACAACATTTGTGTTGCAACCTCAATTTTATTAAATCAATATAAAATCACAACCTCTATGAGAAGTTGAACCTTTTAATGAAAGGGTTGCAACCTAAATGATTTATGAAATTAACATTGAATCTCAACTACTACATTGGGTTTGCAATCGGTCAACGATGGTGTTGCAAACTTACTTCTTTTATTAATTCAACATGAAACAACAACCTTTACATAGGGTTCGTAGCCTCTCAACCAAAAGAATCACAACATCTATTTTCTAAGATTTTGGTGTATCACAAGTGTAAATTTAGATCACTTTAATTATATACTTCCTGAGTATTTTTTTTAATCACTGCATTTACTGTAGTAACAAACTCCAATGCCATTTATTTTTTCCTTTTTTACCCTTAGTATTAGATGAAAGAAAAGGTGGATTTGTGAAGAAAGTGGGTCCCATATAATAATTTAGTAGTGAGAAATGGAGGGTAAATAAGTAATTTACTAGTTTTTTTTTTTTTTACAAAAATAGAAAGTATGTTAAGAAGGCCTAACTTACTCCCAAAGAGCCCTCAAAAGGTGAGAATTGCCTCAATCATTATATAGAAGTTATTAGCCCTTTAGTTAAGTAAGGTGAGATTTCACACGCCCCCTCACGCCCAACATACGGGCGTGGAGTCAACGGGTTATTCTCGGGGCGGTCCATAATAAGGCTCATCCATCCACACACACCCAGGTCAGCTCTGATACCATGTTAAGAAGGCCTAACTCACCCCAAAAGAGCCCTCAAGGGATGAGGATTGCCTCAATCATTATATAGAAGCTATTAGCCCTTTAGCTAAGTAAGGTGAGATTTCACAAAGTGTAGCAATTAATAAATCATTGTCATTTGTGGAAAGCGTAGCAATTAAAAAAAAAAAGGAGGAAGTATATAATTAAATTATCAATATGTAATATGGGGAAAATGTCATTGAATCTTATTTTTAAAATTATTGAAAAATAATTTACCCAATTTGAATCTATTATATTATATTATATTATATTATATTATATTATATTATATTATATTATATTATATTATATTATATTATATTATATTATATTATATTATATTATATTATATTATATTATATTATATTATATTATATTATTTATATTATATTATATTATATTATAATCATAATAAATAAATTTTTACTGTGTAATTTGATAATTTTATGTAAAATTTGTGTTAATATTGGAAAAATTTTAATTATGTTCTATTACTATTTAAATAACTTATCATGTCCATACAAATATTTAAATTTAATAATTTTGTTGTTATAAACTTGAATATAAAAAATTAAAATTATTTATCTTATATTCAAACCAATAGAATAATTTTTAAAAAAAAAACAAAAAAAAAAACCTTATAGATGATGTTATCGTCACAACACATGAAAGAGACCAACAATCATATATTTAATATTTGCATAATTTTTTTTTTTTTAAATTCAAACTTTTGTTGTAATGTTCTCCAAATAACTCATAGTTGGAGGTGTAAGACCACCCTATAAATCTAAAATATATACTAGGAAAAATAATAATTTTTAAATTAAAATTTATATTTTAAAATAAATTACAAAAATAAAAAATTAACCTTTTTTTACTAGTACAAATTTGAACGTATTTGAATGTGAATATTATTATTATAATAGCTATAATATTTTATTTTGTATTTTTAAAATAATTTTATAACTAATTATATTAATAAAATATCACATCTAAATAATTTTTTTATTAATGAAATTGAGTTAACAACATTCATTAGTAAAATTATTACCTTTTAATATTTAAATATAAATTTATCTTAACTATTGTTAATCACAACACAACAGCTGTGTTTATCCCTAACCTAACCATATCATATTTATCTCTTTGTATATTTATCTCTTTAGTACTCTTGTACAATTGAACTTCTTTTAGTCTTGATGTATATCTGTTAGTTACACTACGTGTATATAAAGGCACATCGCCTTATAATGAAAACATATTCTCAATCCAAAATTCTTCCATCCTTAATTATTTTACATGGTATCAGAGCTTTGATCCTAATGGCTTTTTTTCCGATTTCTACTTCCTCCTCCATTACTCCATCAATTACATCTTCATCCTCCTTCTTTATCAAATTAAACTCCAAGAATTATCTCTCTTGGAAAACTCAATTTACACCTATTCTTAATTTCCAAGATCTTCGTGGATTTATTGATGGATCTACTTCTCCTCCTCCTAAAACATTACCCACTTCCTCCACCGATGCTGCCCCCATTCCAAACCCAGAGTTTGAACAATGGTTCAAAAAAGATCAACTCCTCCATTCTTGGCTTCTTGCTTCCCTTACAGAAGATGTTTACCCACTCATTATCGGTCTCACATCTTCCCATGCCGTTTGGCAAGCTCTGGCCAATGCTTTTGGCTCGATTTCTCAAAATCGTCAACTTCAACTTCATATAGAACTACAAGAATTGAAAAAGGTTGATCTTTCTGTCTCCTCCTACCTTCAGAAGGCCAAATCTCAGGCAGATCATTCTCTGTTTATTTATTCTCAAGGTACTAACAAACTGTTTGTTCTTGTTTATGTTGATGACATCCTTTTCACAGGCCCAACACCGTCCATTATTCAATGGTTTGTCACTAAATTACAAACATAGTTTCCTGTTCGAGACTTGGGCGACATTCATTACTTCTTAGGCATTGACATAATACGAACAAAGAAGGGATTGTTATTGTCTCAGTCTAAATATATAGAAGACATTTTACAAGCTACAAACATGATTGATTGCAAGGGTTGCAACACACCGATGTCCACCTTGCCGAATCTGAGTAAAAATATGGGTACTCTTCTTATGTCAGGCAATGAATATAGACAAGTTGTTGGGGCTCTTCAGTATATCACTTTAACTCGTCCCGATATTGCATTCAGCGTCAACAAACTGGCACAATTCATGCACTGTGCTACAGATGTTCACTGGCAGGCATGTATACGTCTCCTTCGATACCTTCGAGCAACTTCTACACATGACTTATTGCTTCAGCAACAATCTACCTATGAGCTTCATTGTTATTCTGACAGCGATTGGGCAGGATGCCCAGATGATAGATGTTTCACAAAAGGGTATTTAATCTACTTGGGTCAAAACTTGGTGTCATGGTCCTCCAAGAAACAACCCACGGTTGCCCGGTCCAGTACTGAAAGTGAATACAAAGCTTTGGCCAACACCACAGCTGAGGTAATGTGGCCGGTCTCCCTATTGATTGAACTTGGGTGTTCACCGACCACTTCAGCACAACTTTGGTGTGACAATGTTAGTGCCATTTACCTCACATCCAATCCTGTCTTCCATGCACGAACCAAGCACGTGGAAATTGATTATCATTTCATTCGTGATCAAGTAAAAAGAGATTTAGTGTCTATCCGATTTCTCAAGAGTACAGATCAAATTGCAGACATCATGACCAAACCATTGGGTCAAGCTCTATTTTCATCTCATTCGGCCAAGCTTCGTCTCTGGTCTCCGCCGACTCAGCTTGAAGGGAACTGTTAATCACAACACAACAGCTGTGTTTATCCCTAACCTAACCATATCATATTTATCTCTTTGTATATTTATCTCTTTAGTACTCTTGTACAATTGAACTTCTTTTAGTCTTGATGTATATCTGTTAGTTACACTACGTGTATATAAAGGCACATCGCCTTATAATGAAAACATATTCTCAATCCAAAATTCTTCCATCCTTAATTATTTTACAAATATAATCTTTAAAAATCATTTTTAAAGTCATATTTTATCTTAAAATAAATATATTTTTAATAATTAAATATGATAATATTATTATAACTTACAGTTATTTTTTATATAATTTTTTTATTTTACTAAAAATAGTAAATAACTTTTTAAAATTTTAGAGTTTTATATAATTTATTCATCTTAATTGAAAATATTTTTTTATATTGAAATTAATTTTTATTATTTAAATTATTATAGTAATCATTTATTTTTATAAATTAAAATTACTATTTTTTTAGTTAAAACATTTATTCCATAATAATCCAATCACATGATTATATATATATATATATATATATATATATATATATACTAAAAGGTACTTGCCACCATATGTTTTAATAAAAATTTAAAATATTTTATATTTAAAAAAAGTATTAAAATATTCTAATTTATATTTAGTTTGAAAATTAAAAAAAATCCATTTAAATTTCAATATTACGAAATTAATATAAAAGTAACTAGAATTCAAAAAATTATAAAATGATAAGATTGTCATTAAACCATATAAAAATAAACTAATAAAATATTTTAATGTGTTAAAATTGCTATAAAAATTAAAGAACAAAATTGCATTAATACATTTTTTAAAGATTGCATTCACAAAATTGTATGTTTAAAAAAATCATTTATTACAATATAGATACAACATAAAAAAAAAATGCATTAATATATTTTTTAATAGATTAAATGTTCACAGCAAAATATTTTAATTAATTTCTATTAAGTTTTAAGTGGAAAAAAAACCATCAAATAAAAAGTTAAACATATTGAACAAAATGAAAAATTAAACATATTGAATGTCGAATATATTATTTTAAAACATTTTTAACTAAATAAAATTTATTGTTCTTTAAGTTATATACCAAATTTGACCAAATTTTTTATATCACATCCGAAATTTAATTCATTGAGCATCTTCTCCCGTAATATATATATATATATATATATATATATTAATTTGGTTTTCACACCAATCTTTAACACATGGATGAATACTTAAAAAAAAAAAAAAAACTACTTGCCATGGAGATTTAAATATAAGTTTACAGTATTTCATCAATTATGACCTTTAAAAATCAATAGTTTTACAATTATCTTTCAATGTAGGTAAGGATTGAGTTTGTTAAAGATTCACTCTCGATTTTATTCTGATGTGATATCTTGATAAGTTACGGCGATAAAAATGTTCATGGTGTTGTTACACTGCATAAGATAGAATCACGACAAAGTGAAACAAAGTGAATCAACATGTATGAAATAATAAAGGTATGTTCATAAGTTCAAAACATAATACACACAAATATTCACCTACCGATAAAAAATAGTGAATTCTTTTTTTTCTTCCATTGAACAAGTACTTGCAACAATTTTAAAATATAAGTAATATTATGAAATCTTGATTTATAAATTGTGGTGCCAAATAAACCACAGCCAAATATCAGGCTAAGATTGCTCGAGAAAAATAGCTTAAAAGCTTACAAAGATGATTTCACAGAGTTTTACTCTAATGAATCAAAATCGGATCCTTTTACAATCATCCCTACCCCCTATTTTTAGGAGGTATTTAGGTCCTATTTCTACTTGGATTGGGACTCCTTATTCTCCTTGAATTCGGTCTCCTTTTCGGACTTGGTCTTTTATTGGGCTTGACTTCCTTTTAGGACTTGGTTTCCTTCTTGGACTTGGTTCCCTCTCTGGGCTTGGTTCCCTCTCTGGGCTTGGGCTTGTTAGGGCTATCCGGATCCGTATTAGGTTCTTCGGCCGCAGGGGTTGTTTGGGTGTGTTCGGCCGCAGGTTTAATAAGTCCATTTCGGCCGAAGGGGCATTGGTCTTCTCCGGCCGAAGGCTTTAGCTATGTTTATGACTTAGGTTTATTTTCCAATTTGTTGAGGGTCCGCAACTTTCTAAGACCGTAAGTTGTTTTCCCACCACAGTAATCCCCCTATTGCCATTACTTAGCTCTTTCAAGTGTGACAATAAATTGGTGGCTTATTTCGGTCGAAGAGGCCTCCATTCGTTAGGGTCCTTTCGGCCGAGAGGTTACATTCTACGCTGGGTGTGTTTCCAGCTAGGATTCCACTAGTTGGCCAATTACTCCTTTTGCTTTCCACGTCAGCGTTTGCGTATCAAATCTTTTTATTTTGACGGCTCCTCGACTGTTGTGCCCTAAAAGTGAAATCATTACCTTACTATTTAAATGTTGGCTTCTCTATCTCTCTCTATACTTTTCATCTTTTCGAATTCACATCTCAGAGCTTCTCTCTCTAAGACGAAGGTCAGTCGCCGTTGTCTCTTCTGGTGAAGCTTTTGGTTCCAGTTCCAGCTCTTCTTCTATGTATTCTCAAGGTTAGCTTTTGCTGCTTCATTTCACTAGTTTTCCAGTCGTTTTGCTGCTTTAGTTTCGTTGGTTTTGGTCCTGTTATCGTCTGCTCTGTGGGTTTCCTTTATTTCGCCGTTGGGTTTGTCTTGGCTTTCCGGTAGACTTTCGATTGGGTTTGATTTCTGGTTAGGTTTTCAACCGATTGTCTTCCACTGACTGAGATTTGGTTGTCTTTTCGCATTCTTATTTGTTTTTTTTTAGATTATTTTAATTTCTGTGTACACGTGTTTGTGCTTCCGTGCTGCTATCTTTTGTGCGTTTCTGAGTTAGTGTTGCCCTAACTTCGGTCGAAGACCATTAACCTGCTTTTTTCGGTCGAGTGTAGATGTCGTCTTTTAACTCCTTGGATACATCAACTTTTGCCGGTCTCACTTGTGATTTTTCGGCCGAAGAGGATGGTGCTGAGTGTTCGTCCGCCCGCAATCCCCTGGCCGAATCTAGTCCGCAAGGTATTCTCCCACCTTGGCTCAACGTGCGAAGCACTATGACGAGGGGTGAGTTGGGTCTGTACGCTTTAGTTGTAAGTTCCCTGACTGGATCGAGACTAGGCTCCCCAGTGATAACGAGAAGGTCGATGATGCTCTGGCCGACGGCTGGGAGTCTTATTACCTTAGGCACTTTGAGATAGGTCTTAGGTTTTCCATAATGGGGTTGGTCGAAGAGCTATGCACTTGGTGCGAAATCCATCCCAACCAATTGACTCCGCTCGCAATCCGTATATTGTTGAGCGTGGACCGTTTAAAGGAAAAACGCAACCTGCCGTTTTCGGCCGAAGACTTTTTCTACTCTTACTTTATCAAGCGTGAGAAGCCAGATACTAATAGGTTCGTCTTGAACGCCCGTCCCCATGGAAGGATACTGATCCTGGGTTTCAAGACTAACGAGCGCCGATGGAAAGACAAGTATTTTTTCGTTAGGGGCGTTACTCGACTGGGCAAGGGTCCAGGATATCCTTTATGCTGGAAGGATTCATGTAGCTTTCGTGACTTAGCTTATTTTATAGCTTAATTCGGCCGACCATGCTGACTTAGTCTGTTTTTCTTGCAGCCAAGCGCGGTGCCAAGAATTGCAAGTCATCACCTCGGGCGCGTGTTAGAAGTAAGGCCATACTTGCGATTCCTGCCAGCAAACGCGGTCACAAGAAGTTGTTGCATGAGCTTCGTGTCAGCCGTCTTTGGGCATTCACTAGGACGAGTAAGTGGATTTTTTTTTCCTTCAGTTTTTTGAGTGTTTTTGTTCGGTCGAATTAACGTATTTTGGGCTTACTTGTAGAAATTGCTGATTACGTCATGTCGAAGCCATCGGGTCAGCGTGCGATTGCTATGCGCTATAATGCGCCAAATCCAGGCGGAGCAGGAAAAGGCCTTTGCCTTTGGTCGAGGGAGTGTCTCGACCGAAGAGAGACAAGGATCTTCGGCCGGTAATGCTCGCTCTAGTCGGGCACCGTCTGATGGAGAGGGCCCCCACGAGGCTGAGGGGACGACTATGGCTGAGGAACCACAGCCTTCGGCCGAAGAGGAGAGGAGTCCCGTTGCTTCAATCGATAAGGAGAAGAGGCCGCGGGAGGAAAATGAGGAAAAGGAAGAAGAAGAAGAGCTGGTGCGCCCGAGGATGCGGGTTAAGCACATTGGCAGGAAGCCCGCTTCTGGTGGGAGTGGCCTCTTCCTCGAATTTCCCGGCGATTCTACTACTCGAAGGGTTACAACCGGGATGGTGAAGGCTGCAGATGGTTTTTTCTTTCCTCGGGATGAGGAGTGGTTGAACTCTCTGTCCTTCACCCAGTTCAAGAAGATGGCCGTTGGAGGCCTGTATAGGGTAAGTTCCTGAAACTTCACCTTGTGATTTTTTTAACTTGTTTTTGACTGTTTGATTCTCTTTCAGGCGCTTCAAGGCGCGGTGGGGATGCGCCGCCATTTTTTGGCCGTTATGCGTGATCGTGGAGAGATGGAGGCGAGCGTCAGTAAGGCTTCGGCCGATCTTAGGGCTGCCCAGGATGATTTGGGGAAGGTGACGGCTCAGTGCGTTGAGGCCGTTAGACGCTCTGAAGCGTTGTAGGCCCATAACTTGGTTCTTGAGTCCTCTTGCAAGATGAAGGACGCTGAGCTCCTCATGCAGGCCAAGGAGATTGAAGAATTGAGGTTTTTCAAGTCTACAGCCGAAGAGAAGATAAAGGACTTGGAGGGTCAAGTGGAGGTCTTGACTGAGGAGGCTGCTCAGACCGAAGTCACCACTAGGGCTTTTGCCCTTGAGCAAATTATTTGGGGGTCATTGACTCCCGAGCTGGCGAAGACTGAGCTTGAAGCCACGGCCGCGTTGCGAGATGGCGCTGGCTTATGATTTTTTTCTTTTTCCTTTTTGTAATACTCTGTTTTGGGTGTAATCTTTTATCAATTCATGAAAAGATATTTTGTTGCAATTTTCCCTGTACTTTCTGCCTTTTCTTTTCGATCGGGGAACCAATCCCCCATTTAACCTTTAATTATCTTGGCTTTTCGGGGCCCTTTGGCGAAGTGTCTTCGCCTGTGACCTTCTGGATTTACTAGAGACTTGCCCTTTGGCAATTTTTTTGGGTTGCCCCTTGGCAATGTGTTTTCACTCGAGACCTTCTGGATTTACCAGAGGCTTGCCCTTTGGCAATTTTTTCGGGTTGCCCTTTGGCAATGTGTCTTCGCCCGAGACCTTCTTGATTTACCAGAGGCTTGCCCTTTTGCAATTTTCTCGGGTTGCCCTTTGGCAATGTGTCTTCGCCCGAGACCTTCTAGATTTACCAGAGGTTTGCCCTTTGGCAATGTGTCTTCGCCCGAGACCTTCTGGATTTACCAGAGGCTTACCCTTTGGCAGTTTTCTCGGGTTGCCCTTTGGCAGTGTGTCTTCGCCCGAGACCTTCTGGATTTACCAGAGGCTTGCCCTTTGGCAATTTTTTCGAGTTGCCCTTTGGCAATGTGTCTTCGCCCGAGACCTTCTAGATTTACCAGAGGCTTGCCCTTTGGCAATTTTTTCGGGTTGCCATTTGGCAATGTGTCTTCGCCCGAGACCTTCTGGATTTACCAGAGGCTTGCCCTTTGGCAATTTTTTCGGGTTGCCCTTTGGCAATGTGTCTTCGCCTAAGATCTTCTGGATTTACCAGAGGCTTGCCCTTTGGCAATTTTTTTCGGGTTGCCCTTTTGAGGTGATGTATGTTCCAGCTATGCTCTATCTCCTTTCCTTCTTTCATGAGCAGCTTGGAGGACCCTTTTCCGGATGCTCGTTCCACTTGGTATGGTCCTTCCCAGCTTTCGGCCAGTTTTCCATGGGCTTAGTTTCTCGTGTTTTGGAACACCCTTCTAAGTACCCAATCTCTAGGTTGGAAGGCTCGGGCCTTGACTTTTTTGTTGTACTGCCTTGCTATCCCCATTTGGTATTCGGCTATTCTTCGCTGTGCGCTCTCCCTTTTTTCATCCGAAGTATCTCTTTCGAAGGCCAAGACATGTTCATTAGCTCTTCCATTTAACCTTTCTTGTGGTGATAGGATCTCTGATGGGAGTACTGCTTCCGTTTCGTAGACCATCGAGAAGGGGGTTTGCAGTGTTGAAGTTCTGGGGGTTGTTCTGAATGCCCAGAGGACTTCGGGAAAGGCTTCGGGGCCACAATCCTTTGGCCCTCTCCAGTTTTTTCTTAAGTGAGTCTACCACCGCCTTGTTGGATGATTCGGCTTGGCCGTTATTGGGGGTATCTTGGGGTTGAGTACGTGAGTTTTATGTTTAACTGGTTGCAGAAGTCTTTCAGAGTTTGCGCTATGAATTGGGGGCCATTGTCGGTGATAATTTCTCGTGGTATGCCGAATCTACAGATGATGTGTTTCCAGATGAATTTCTGTACTTCTTACTCTCTGACTCTTTCTAGCGCTTCAGCCTCTATCCATTTTGTGAAGTAATCAGTTACCATCAGTATATATCTTTTTCGATCCTGTGTGGATATCGGGAAAGGCCCGATGATGTCCATCCCCCACTTGTCAAACGGCCATGGAGAGGTGATGTTGTGTAGATTTCCGGCGGGAAGGTTGGAGTAGTTGGTGTGTCTTTGGCATTTATCGCATTTTTTTACAAGTTCGGTTGCATCTGTCTTCATGGTTGGCCAGTAGTACCCGGCTCTATGTGCTCTGAATGCCAGGCTTCTGCCTCCGGAATGGTTTCCGGCTGATCCTTCATGGAGCTCTTTTAACACCAGCTCGGCCTCGGGGAGGGAGATGCAGTTTAGGAAGGGACCGCCTATGGATCTTTTAAAAAGTAATCATCCGATGATGCAAAATCTGGCAGCCTGGACTCGTAGCTTCCTTGCCTCTGCTTTGTCTTCAAGCACTTGACCATGATTGATGTAGCTGATGATGAGGGTTCTCTAGTCGCTCTGTTCTATGGCCAAGGTTTCTTCATACTCAATGGCTACTTTGGGAAGGAAGGCGTATACAATTAGTCCCGTCGGCTCGTCTTTTTGCATTGAGGCCCCGAGGTTCGCCATAGCGTCGGCCCTTTCGTTTTCTTCCCTTGGGATCTGCTTTATTGCGGCCATTTGGAAGCGTTTCATTAGACCTTTGGCTATCTTCAAGTACTTGGCCATCTTTTCGTTTTGGGCCTGGTATGTGCCGTTTATTTGATTCACCACAAACTGGGAGTCGCATTTGATCGTTAAATTGTGCGCTCCACTTTCTTTTGCCACCCTTAACCCTACAATAAGGGCTTCGTATTCGGCCTCGTTGTTGGTGGCTGGGAATTCGCATCAGATTGCTTGAAGTATTGGGGCTAGATTTGGGGGCCGGAGACATACACCCAGCCCGCTGCCGCTTTGTCTGCTGGCTCTGTCTACTTCCAGTACCCACTCTTCGGTTGCAGAAGTTATTAGCAGATTCACTTCGGCCTCTGTTATTTCAGTGGACGGGTTTTCTTCGAAGTTCGCTAAAAAATCTGCGAGGGCTTGGGATTTGATGGCCTTTTTTTCTTCGAACGATATGTCGTGTTCGCTAAGTTCTAGGGCCCACTTCATCAGTCTTCCGGATTTCTCTGGGGAGTGCAGCACGCTCCGCAAAGGCAACGAGGTTGTCACCACGATTGGGTGTCCTTGAAAGTATGCCCGGAGTTTTCTTGCAGCAAACACTAGGCTCAGGATCACTTTTTCTAAGACTGGATATCTTGTTTCTGCCGAGGTTAAAGTCTTACTAGCGAAGTATACCGGTTGCTGTTTCCCCCCGACTTCTTTGGCCAGGACTGTACTTACCGCAATCTGTGAATGTGAGAGATACAGATATAGCATCTCGTTTACTTCTGGTTTAGCTAAGAGTGGAGGGCTGGTCAAGAAGTCTTTGATGTCTGCCAGTGCTTTTCTGCAGTTTTCGGTCCACTCAAATTCCTTGGACTTTTTAAGGGCCTCAAAAAATGGCTGGAACTTTTTCGATGCCTTCGGGATGAGCCTGGTCAAGGCAGCCAATCTTCCAGTGAGCTTTTGCACGTCTTTCTTGTTCTAAGGCTCTGCTATGTTTAGGATCGGCTTGATTTAGTGCGGGTTGGCCTCAATTCCTTTCTTCGTTACTAGGTACCCCAAGAATTTTCCCGCTTTGACCCCGAATTGGCATTTGGTGGGGTTCAGCTTCATGTTGTACTTTCGGAGGGTTTCGAATGCCTAGCTTAGATGGTGATCATGCTGGCTCGTTTGCTCTGATTTCACTAACATATCGTCAATGTACACCTCCATAGTCTTCCCCAGTTTATCAGCGAACATTTTGTTCATGAGCCTTTGATAGGTGGAGCCCGCATTCTTCAGCCCGAAAGGCATTACTTTGTAGTAATAGATGCCCCGCTCTGTGATGATGGCGGTTTTTTCTTGGTCGCCGGGGTGCATTAGTATCTGATTGTACCCGGAGTATGCGTCCATGAAGCTCAGCATCACGTATCCTACGGTCGCATCAATGGTGAGATCTATGTGCGGCAGCGGGAACGGATCTTTTGGGCACGCTTTATTCAGATCGGTGAAGTCGATGCACACCCTCCATTTCCCATTCTTCTTTTTCACGACCACCACGTTCGCGAGCCATTCGGGGTATTGGACCTCCCTGATTGACCCATTTGCAAGGAGTTTCTCCACTTCTTCATTGACGATCTCATTCCGCTATTGGGCAAACCTTCTGCGTTTTTGTCTTACTGGTTTCGTCCCCTCTTTCACATTCAGTTTGTGGGTAATGACTGCTGCGTCGATTCCAGTCATATCTGTGTGTGGCCAGGCGAAGCAGTCCTGGTTGGCCCTAAGGAAGTCTATCAATTCTTCCTTCTCTCTTCTCTCCAGCATGGCCCCGATTTTCACTGTTTTCCCCTTGTCCAGTGATATTTCATCCACTTCGTGATCGGCCGGCTCTAGGGGTGCCTCCGGCCGCGTTTGCGATTACTATACTTCCGTCGCTTTTAGCTTCAGGCAATCGGCGTAGCATTCTTTGGATGCATTTTGTTCTTCTCTTATCTGCTTGATCCCGTGTGGAGTCGGGAATTTAATTAGCTGGTGATACGTTGAGGGTATGGCTTTCATCCCGTGAATTCAGGGTCTTCCTAAAATCACATTATAAGCAGAATTTGAACTTATTATCAGGAAGGTGGTGTGGAGGTTTATTCCTTCTACGTATACCGGTAACTCGATTTCTCCAATGGTAGAGGTGGCTTTTCCGTCAAAGCCTACGAGGGAGATAGCATTCCTACGCATCATCCTTTCGTCCAGCTGCATGTTTCTGAACGTCTCCAGGAATAGGATATTGGCTAAGCTGCCGTTGTCGACTAGTACCCTCTTTACCGTCAAGTTCACTATGGAGATTTTGATCACCAAAGCATCGTGGTGAGGTGCGTTTGTTTCTCCGGCTTCTCCTTCGGTGAAAGTGATGGAGTAATGGTTGTTCGTGTTCTAACTTCTGATGCTGTATATGCTCTGAGTTTCTCTGAGCTTTCTCTTCGCGGCCGAGCTTGTCAGTCCGCATATATCGGATCCCCCAGCTATCATGTTAATCACCCTTTCTTCTGCATTTGCTACTGGGGTCGGGTTCATCCGCTGTCGATTTTTGTTGGCTTCAGCCGCAATTTCCCTCCCTTTCTCGGTTAAGTATTCTCGCAGGTGTCCTGTTTTAATAAGTTCTGCCACCTCTCTTTTCAGGGTCCAGCATTCGTAGGTGTTGTGGCCATGTCTCCGTGGAATTGACAGTACCGGGACATATCTTTCCTCGCAGAGGGGTTTTTAGATTTCTCGGGCCACCTGATTCTGTCCCCTAAGGTTTTGAGTACTATCAGGGCCTCCCTCGTGGGTATGGTGAGGGGGTACGGAAGCAGTTCTTTCTCCCTGCGTATAGGATCGGGGCCGGTGTAACTTGGCCTGGAGGGACCGCTGCGATCAGAGTCTCTCTGGTTTCTTCTATAATCCTCGCTCCGTCCACTGCTATTGCGGTCGTTTCGTCCTCGTTGATTTGAGGCGTTTTGTGGTCCCCTAGTATTCCGAGGTTGGAATTCTTCTTCGTACTCCATCGCATCCTCTGCTCTTTCTAGGATGTCTTCGAAGGTCCTTGGTTTTATCAGTTTGAGGCTTTCGTAAAATTTTGACGTTTTTACGAGTCCCTTTATGAAGGCCTTGATGGCGCTTTTATCCCTGCAACCCGGGATGGCCATCTTGGTTTCTTTGAACTTTTTCACATATTGCCTGAGGCTTTCATTGACCCCTTGTCTTAGGTCGTAAAGATCATCCACATCTTTCTCTTATTTTGGCTGTCGGAGAAGTGGTTGACGAACTTCGTGGCCAGTGAGGAGAATGATCTGATGCTCTTCCCGGGGAGGGAAGAATACCATCTCTGCGCGGTTCCAGTTAAAGTGGAACCAAAGGCTTTACACATTATGGCCTCCATATCTTCTTCTAGGATGTTGCACGTCCCCATGCGAGTCTTGTATTCAGTGATGTGGTCCTCAGGGTCCGTGGTTCCTTCGTAGGGCTTCATGCTGGGAGTGGAGAACCTCTTAGGCATTCTGGTGTCCAGGATCCAGGACGTGAATGGTGTCGGAATAGCGCGTAGTTGAAGAGCGCATCGTTATTCTTCTTCCTGAGGTTCGTTGTACCAGGTCCTTGAGTTCTCTGATTTCACGGTCACGGCGCTTTTCACGACTTCTTTTGGACGACGTTGGCTTCGTCTGTTCATCATCAGAACTGCTTGAGCTGTTCAGATCTACAGTTTTGCGACTTTCCATTGACCCGTCGCTTTCTTCAGACCCTTTGTCGGAGCCTTCCTCAAAGTTGAGTCTCTTCTTGTGGAGGGGTGAATATCTCCGACTTGATCGCTTTGTTCTTCCCTTAGAGGAGGCTTTTCTGGATTCTGCTTCTTTTTTCCACAGTTCTTTTTCTTCCTCTACTTTCTTGAGCATCTCCGTCACTATGGCGAGTTGCTCCTCTGGCGTCTTTGGAGTTTGTTCTTCTACGATGACGGTGTTGGGATTTACTGGTGCCATGTCTGACGAGGATGGAACGGAGTTGGGATATTCGGGAATTGGATTTTGTTATTTCTCTAAGATCTCAGCCTTTTGTGTGAGGTTTCGTGACCCCACGGTGGGCGCCAAACTGTGGTGTCAAATAAACCACAGCCAAATATCAGGCTAAGATTGCTCGAGAAAAATAGCTTAAAAGCTTCCAAAGATGATTTCACAGAGTTTTGCTTTAATGAATCAAAATCGGATCCTTTTACAATCATCCCTATCCCCTATTTATAGGAGGTATTTGGGTCCTATTTCTACTTGGATTGGGACTCCTTATTCTCCTTGAATTCGGTCTCCTTTTCGAACTTGGTCTTTTATTGGGCTTGACTTCCTTTTAGGACTTGGCTTCCTTCTTGGACTTGGCTTCCTTCTTGAACTTGGTTTCATCTTGGACTTGGTTCCCTCTCTGGGCTTGGTTCCCTCTCTGGGCTTGGTTCCCTTTCTGGGCTTGGGCTTGTTAGGGCTATCCGGATCCGTATTAGATTCTTCGGCCGCAGGGGTTGTTTGGGTGTGTTCGGCCGCAGGTTTAATAAGTCCATTTCGGCCGAAGGGGCATTGGTCTTCTCCGGCCGAAGGCTTTAGTTGTGTTTATGACTTAGATTTATTTTTCAATTTGTTGAGGGTCCGCAACTTTCTAAGACCGTAAGTTGTTTTCCCACCACATAAATTGCTTTAAATTTTCAATTATCTAATTACCTCCTTATTTTTTATTTTAAACTCATCCTATAATATATATATATATATATATATATATATATATATATTGCACTATCAATTTAAATGTTACAATATATTAAATATTATAATATTTAGTATTATATCACTAATAATATGAATAAGTAGTAATTTTAATAATATTTACTATATTAATATATTATTATATCAATTATAAATTAAACTAATAAAAAAGTAATATGTATACTAAAATATTAAAAAGTTATAATAAATTTTTTGTTATAAAATATTATAATCATAAGTATATCAGAAGTATTAAATATTATTAGGATAGATTTTATTTATTTTATAATATGTAAATTGAAAATATTTTTTAAATTGAAATTAAATTTTATTATTTAAATTATTATAGTAATAATTTATTTTTATAATTTAAAATTACTATTTTTTTTAGTTAAAAAATTTTATTCCATAATAATCCAATATCACATGATTTTATATATATATATAGGGTATTTTTGTTTTTTACCCATTTTTTAAAAGTAATTCGAAAAACCCCCACTTTTAGAAATAATTAAAAAATCCCCACTTCTTCCACTTAAAAAGTGGTTTTGGATAATGATTTGGTGGTTTTACCTGATTTCTACCTTATTTTCACTTATCCATTAAATATTGACCTTTAGATTGTCATTATTAACTACTTATTAAAATTATGTTAATAAAAATTAATTTATTTTTTTATTTTTAATTAAATATATATTTTAATTTTGTTATTTTTAATAACAAAATTACAAAATAAATATGAAATTATTTTATTTTTAAAATTAAATAATATATTTCAATATATTATTTTTAATAAAAGATTCTAAAATTTTTTTAAAAAATAAAATAAAATAATACATAGTTATGTTACTTTTTATTAAAAAAATCAAACAAAAAAATTAATTTTATTTGATTTATTAACTAAAAATTATTATTTTATTATTTAATTAAAATAAATTTATTTTTATTTTAATTTTATTAAATAAAAATAAAAATATTAAAAATAGATTATGATATTTATAAATGTAAAATAAAAATAATTTTATTTTAATTTTAATTTTAAATTAAATAATACATTTTAATTTTGTTATTTTTAATAAAAAACAAAAAATAAATATGAATTTTTTTATATTTTATTATTGGTTGAACAATAATTTACTTCTTATCCTTATTATAAATCACTCACTGACTACATTATTTTAAAAAATAAATTAAAATAAAAGAAATTAAAATTATTTTTATTTTATATTTATAAATATAATAATCTATTTGAAATATGTTAGTTTAAATAAAGAAAAAGCAAACAAAAATAAATTTATTATAATTAAACAATAAAATAAAAATTTTTAAATTAAAAATCAAATAAAATGAAATTTATTTTTGTTTGATTTTTTTAATGAAAAGTAACATAATTTATTTTTTTTAATTTTCTATTAAAAATAATATATTTGAAATATATTATTTAATTTTAAAAATAAAATGAAGTAAATTCCTATTTATTTTGGATTTTTTATTAAAAATAATAAAATTAAAATGTATATTTATTTAAAATATAATATAAAAATAAATTTATTTTATTTTTATTAAAATAACGTAATTTAATGAGTGGTTAATATTGACGGTATAAAGATAGATATTTTATGCAATTAATGAAAACAAAGTAGAAATAGAGTAAAACCACTCAACCATTATGGAAAACCACTTTTCAAGTGAAGGTGGGGGTTGTTTCAAATTATTTTTAATACCATTATGGAAAACCACTTTTCAAGTGAAAGTGGGGTTGTTTCGAATTATTTTTAAAAAATGGGTGCAAAAATGAAAATACCCTCTAAAGTAAATGGATAATATAATTATAGTAAGTATAGCACCAAATTAGGTGTTTATTAAAAAAAATACTGATTTTAGATAAGTATGACACAATACAAAAAATCACCAATAATATGTATTCAAATAAGTCTTCCTATTATTATGAAAAAAGTACAAACTGAATTTTACGATATATAAAATTTATTTAATTTATCTAATAACTTAAATCTGACATTTTCTTTTGTCAGAGCTATTTTGCTGCGATAGGCACCAAAGGATTTCGTAACAAGTATTTTCACTCAATTTTCCTTGATTTTATTTCCATAATACAGATTGTTAAGGGTTTGAAAGAGATTTGTATGTAATTAAATCTAGTTACTCAAATATGTTTATATCCCTCTCGAATTTAGTTTGCTTTCATTGTTTTTTTTTTAATTATTGATTAATCTAAAAATTTCGATATAAATTATTATTTTGCGAGAAATTTTGTATTTGATTATACATTAATAGCGAAAATTTTCAAAAATGTATATTTAATATACATTTTAATACTTGGGAACCCAAAATTCTAGTTAATCAAATATAATAAAATTTCAATGCTGAAAAATCCTCAAAACACACAACCATATAAAAACGTAACTATAAATAAATTTATATAATTATATAATACTTAAAGAGATGAGATTTTGACTTTTCATTACCCAATTAGGATAATTGTTTCACATAAACCCCCAAGCTCTGAAAGAAATTGCCTACGGTACCATGAAAACCAACTATGACCCCTCCTTCCATGTGAAATTTAAAACGATGCCCATATCCGGAACCATAAGGTCCGTATATAGTTTTGTTGGTGAAAAGACATATAGATCCAATTCCCATATTAGAAGTTGTTGCTTCTATCGATATGAAAAATTCATCCGGAAAGCGTATATAGAAACTCTCTTGTTTTGTATATGTATCATCAGATGACTTTTCTGAGTACTTAAATTCATTACTTTCATAGGAGGATTGGAAGGAAATAGAATGAATATATTTACTATAAACAATTTTTATGGTTGTTGGACGACTTTTGAGCATATAACTCCATTGTTCATTTTCCAATGATGATGTCCAACCCCATGGTTGTATTTTAATACATTCTTCCTCTTCGTAAGGTCCACCAAACTGCTTGTACAATAAATAATAATAATTATTATTTATTATAAGACAATTTATTTTAAAATTTAATATTTAATAATTATTTGAATAGTAATTTTTTATTATACTCTATCAACTAGTTTAAATCTAAATAAAAAAATCTAATTTTAGAAATTTTCGATAAATTTTTTTTATATAGTTAGATTTAAATAAAACATGAAAAGTAAAATTGCTATTAATTACTTTCATCATTTCACCATTTACTGTAGATTTGAATAATAAAAAAAATAAAATTCTTTTTTGTTTTTAAATAAAAAATACTTTTAAAAATATTATATTCATTTTATTGTTCATTGTATTTTGGTAGTTAAAAGTTAAGTAAAAGTAATAATAATTTTAAAATAAAAAAATTTTAAATAATTTATTGAAAATTCTGATTACTGTTCCACCACTTTAGTTTAAAACTATGTATAAACCAACACGACTTTAGTACGTTTTAAAATGATTTTTATTAACTAAAATATTTTAGAGAATATTATTTACTAAAAATAAAATGAATATTGTCAATTAAATAATAATTGCAAGATATTGAAGAAATATGAATTTTAAAATGAATAAATATTTGGAATAATAAATACTGATGCGAACCTGAAATTTAGGAGTGATAGGTAGTGGTGAGGTTGAAGAACCGAAGAACTCACTAGAAGGCTTCACATATACTCCTAAACCTCTGATGATAGCGTAATGTGGTTGTGCGCGTCCATAAAAACCAACGATGACCCTATCCTTTAATGGAAATTCAAATTTATTCGCAGTCACTTCTGAACCGTATGGACCAAATTTTCTTTTATTCGTTTCCAAGTTCAATGACGCTATCCAAAAATGGTCATTGGATGGGTCATTGTAAGTGGTGCCACTTAATAATGTAAAATATTCTTGGGGCCAATCCAACATAATCTAAAGGGGATGAGGTGATACAAAGTCAATGACTGTATTATTATTATTATTATTATTATTATTATTATTATTATTATTATTATTATTATTATTATTATTATTATTATTATTATTATTTTATTATTATTATTATTATTATTATTATTATTATTATTATTATTATTATTATTATTATTATTATTATTATTATTATTATTATTATTATTATTATTATTAAGAAAGAGTTTTTAAAATTAGACAAAAATTCAAAAGTAATTTTAGTTTACAAAAGTGTCCGATTGGTAAAAAATTGTGTATTTTAATATTTAAAAAATAAAAAGAACTTCTACAAAAATATCATTTCAATATTACATCATTTTCATGATATACAAACTCTCTTGAAAATATTTTTGATGAAACAATATTTTTTATTTAAAAAATTATAATAATTCTAGTACGTTTTCAAAATTATCTATCAAAATAATAAATAAATAAAAAATCCAAATTATTTCAAACATATTCTAATTAACCCTAATTACCTTATGGACGGGATTATCTGACTTGGTAGAACCGCCGCCAAATGATTGAGAGTATTGAATTGTTCCCTTATCGTCAACACTCTGAAGTATTAATGACCCTAAACAGTAAGGCCCATTATTAATTATACATATTCCTGTGATTGCACCACCCTTTGCTACGTAACTCCATTCTCCTGCAGATGCTGTGTCACCTTGGAGACCTATTTGAAATGCTTCTACATCATTGATTGATCTTTCGTAGTTGTATGAAGCCTTCTCAACCATTTTTTTATTGTTTCAAACTCAAAACAAGACAAGTTTGATTTGTTTATAAATGAGATGTGAGGATATATCTCTCAAACCTAACATATTTATAGCAGCAGATGCACTCTATTCTTATTATTATATTAAAAATCTAATGTTCAAGTTTGACAAAGGGTGGGAGTTTTATAGTATTTGTTTCTAGGGGATTTAATTCAAAAGGAAAATTTCAACATTGTTCTAGTAAAAAACAAAGGTCTATATTACATGTAGGGCTTTGGGGCGAATTCGAGAACAGTTTCAGATTTGACTAGTTTAAAATTCGGTTCAAATCTCAAAACCAAAAGTTCGGTGAGCCTTATCGAGCCTACTAGATTATATACTTCCTGTAATATATATTTTTAATTACTATACTTATTATATCGACAATCCAAAAATATTTATTTTTTTTCTTTGAATAAAAGGAAAAAATGGATAGATTAGAAAAGAAGAGTGGACACCTCTATTAAATAATTGTACAAATAAATGGTAAATGAGCAGATTTGCTATTATTACTCATCTCCAAACAATATTATTATTACTTTAAATGTTATGTGGGCAAAAATAATATTCTAACTTTTCTAAGAAATAATATAAGTTTTTAATCATTAAAAATTTATTTATAGTATGAACATAAATCTATTTGATAGGTAATATTTTTAATTAATTTAAACAAAATTGAATTTTTATTAATTTTTTTTCCTTTCCCTATTTCCATATTAATTGATTAAAATGTATTGTAATTTGTACTAGTGATCTCACTAACAAATTACTAGAATAATTGAGCCGACCAAAAACTACATAAAATAGTAAGTTGTTAAATAATACTGCTTGAAGGAATAAAAATCTAAATTTAAAAGGTTTTGCAAGCTGTTATTTAACCATTTATTAAGGCAAGTTACAATTTAAAAAACAGGATAAGATTGTTTTTGAGGATTAAAAAACCACGGTTTTCAATAATACACTTTATTTATTTATTTATATATATATATTAACAATAATAGTTGAATTGACAAATAGATAAAATCCAAATATTAAGTAGGTGACATATATAAATATATATATATATATATATATATATATATTAACAATAATAGTTGAATTGATAAATAACTAAAATCCAAATATTAGGTAGGTGACATATGCTAAATAATAGATAAACTTTTAATAAATATATATATTTAAAATAAGTATAATAAATAATGTGATTAATGTTTTTTTTTAATTTAAAATATTCACCTAATTATTTATTATATTGTTTTAGCTTAATACGATGTTCAACTAAAATATTTTATATACATATATGTTTAGCAGGCATAGTTTTTTTGTTAATTCCATTTAATGTTTTTATTATATTTAGTACTTTTTAATATTTAACGTTGTTAATATTATTTAATACTTTTTAAATTTAGGCAGTTTTTTAATTAGCATTTTAACTAGTTTGTGTAGTGATTTGATTTTTTTATTAAATAATAATAATAATAATAATAAATTTGATATTGATGGAAATTTCTTCTTTTTTTTCAATTAATTCAAACCATTAGATAAACCTAAATATATGGAAGGTAACATTTGAGGGTAAAATAGCTAAATCATTATAAGAATCCTTATAAGTTGGAATGCATCATATTTAAGCTAAGATAATTATAATAAAAAATTTAAAATAATTTTCAATATTTTTATTTTATAAATAAATTTTTCATAATTTTATTTTATCTTATGAATTAATATAGTACAGTGAATGATCTCCGTCACTAGTCTCTGATGGAGACCGAGCTGTTAGAGACTAGAGCTAAGGAAGAGTGTGCAGGGCTTGGCTTGTAATTTCTGTTGTGTATTCAAATTCAAAAGACATATGCTTATATTTTTTCTTTTTCCAATTTTTCTTTACTATAAATTTTTCTTTTTATTACTTTTATAACTACAATATTTTTCTTTCTCATAATTATAAAAAAAATATTATAAAATAAGAATTTATATACTTAAACAAAATTTTTTACAAAAATATTTTAAAATATTATATAAATTAATAAATTTAAAAAATATTAAATCGTTTATATATAGTATAATTAAGATAAATTATAAAATATATATTATTTTAATTATTTATGTCACTAAATTTATTATAAATATAAATATTTGAATAAGTGTTTTGGTTGTATTCGAAACCCCTATTTTTTTTTTCATTTTTTCTTTCATATAATCATTCCATTTTTTACCTTTCTTTCTTGTAACTAAAAGAAAAAATTTAAGCAGCTTGGAAAAAATTATCTCTTATCGGTAAAATCATTAAAAAAAAAAAAACAAAATGAAAAATAATTTGAAAAATATTTTCTAAATCAAATTTTTTTTTAAAAAAATACCAGAAAGTTGAAGGATTTTTAACACTTCTTCAAATTATAACAACAGTTTGATTGACAAAATTGCTAAAATTCAAATACTCAGTAGGTAATCTATATAAATAATCAAATTACACTAAATAATAAATGCCAGTACTGTCCATTTAAAAAAAAAAATAAAATTGGTGTATAATATTTAGTCAAACAACATTATGGGTTAATTTGAAAATGGTTATAGAATACTTTTTCTATTAAAAAAAAAAGTGAAAATTTTAAGAAATGGGCTTTTTAAAATATAATTATAAGCCTGTTTTGAAAAACATACAAAAACAGACTTTTAAAAGTTTAGTTTTCACTCCATAGGCCAAGTTTCCCAAAATACCCCTGAAATTTTACAATTCACAGATGCTTGAATTACGCTCACATTCTGTGAATTACGCTCACAGCTATGATTGACCTATGGAGTGAAAATCAAAATTTAATTTTGCAAACTTTTCAAAAGTGGCCTATAATTGTATAAGTAAACTTTTTATGGCTTAAAAATCCAATGAACTCATTAAAAACTATTCACCTAATTTTTAATTATATATTATATTGTTTATGTTTAGTATGTTTCATACATCATGCCACCATCCAAAATCAGAACTTTTCACCGATAAGTCCAAATAAATTTGGTTGAACTATTCAATTTTGTTTTATATATTTATTATTTAACAAATTATTTTAAATATATATATGCTTAATAAAATTGTTGATGTGATGTTTACAAATAATTTAATTATGTTATAAAATAATAATAATTAAATTGATCAAAATATAATAATTTGATGCTAATATTGTGGTGCCAAATAAACCACAGCCAAATATCTGGCTAAGATTGCTTGAGAAAATAGCTAAAAAGCTTACAGAGATAATCTCACAGAGTTTCTGCTCTTATGGGTCAAAATCGGATCCTTTTACAATCATCCCTATCCCCTATTTATAGGAGATATTTGGGTCCTATTTCTATTTGGATTGGGACTCCTTGTTTCCCTTGAATTCGGTCTCCTTTTTGGGCTTGGTCTTCTTTTATCAGATGGGCTTTAGGAATCCTAAGCCTAGCATGATAAGTCTTCCTTTTCCGATTGGGCTCTGGGAATCCTTGTTCAGTTAGGTAATCATTCGGTGGGCTGGTGTGCTCTGGTTTGAGCTCTGTTGGGCTCGGCCGAGTTGAATCTGCATTGGACCTTTGGCCATTTCGGTCGAGCTAGACTCTGACGTTTCATGAACTTTTGGCCCCTTTCGGTCGAGTTGATTCTGACGTTCCCAGGGCTTTTGGTTCCCTTTCGGCCGAGCGTAGTTTTTAGGGCTCCTCTTCATTCTTCGGCCGAGCTTGGTTAAGGATCGTGATTGTCTTTGCATGTTCTGACCTTCGACTATGATGTCTTATGGTTATTTTCCCACCACAAATATATTATTTTAAAAAATTATGGAAAAATAAGAAAATAAGATAAATAAATAAAGAGTGAATGTATCATGAGATTATTTTAAAATAGTTATTGTATAAAATATTATGTAATATAGTGATTAACTTAATTAAGTAACCAAAATGACACATAATAAAGATAAACTATTATAGTGTATTGATGTGTTAATAATATATTCACACTTGCATTTCACTAATTTAAAGAAAGACTTTCTCAAGTCCTTGTTAATACATCTTAATGAAACATTCAATTGAATAAATTTAAAAGGTTAGGTAAAATGTCAATTTGATATTTGTTCATATAATTATATGTAGAATATATATATATATATAATTATTTAATAGAAAATTTTCAAAATATAAATTTGTTACTTTCATTTATATTTATAAGTCAAATAAGATTTTCAAAAAAAAAAAAATTTAAAGCTTGAATTCCACAAAATGAACGCATTATATTTTTATTTTTATCGAATCCTTAAGTCCTTCACAGATTTTTAAAGGTTTTTCACAAATTTGACGGAACTATGTGAGGAGAGTAGAATATATATATATATATATATATATATAAAAAAGATAAAAATTCGGTCTAGGAATTACCAGTTAGCTGTTAAAGATTGGCGTATTATAATAACGATTTCACCAATTATTAGTGAATCGATAATACAGTTTGTGGTAATTAACTACTTAATTATATAGTATTAACGGTTTCAATTATAATATGACTTTTTTTTTCTTTTTTACTTTTTATAATATATATATATATATAAAAGATAAAAAGTCGGTCAAGGAATTACCAGTTAGCTGTTAAAGATTGGCGTATTATAATAACGATTTCACCAATTATTAGTTATTAGTGAATCGATGATACAGTTTGTGGTAATTAACTACTTAATTATATAGTATTAACAGTTTCAATTATAATATGACTTTTTTTTTTCTTTTTTACTTTTTATAAGATATATATATATAATATATATATATATATATATATTGCATTAAGGCTTTCACATATGTGATATAGTATGGTAAATATTTTAATATTTATAAATAATACAAATAAGTAATAATTTTAATAATATTTACTATTGTTATATCAATTATTAATTAAATTAATATAAAAAAGTAATATGTATACTATAATATTAAAAGAATATTATGAACATTTTGAATAATAATATTATGATCTAGAGCATTATCAAAGAATTAAATCTTATTAGAATATGTTTTACTTATTTTATTAGCATATAAGTAATAGAATTCTAATTAAAATTGGGATAATTTGAACTTTTCAATAAATTTCTAATTTCAAAACCTTTCAAACGCTCCTGCTAGCAGCATTTTAAAACTTAGCATTTTAAATCAGATCAGTTACTTTGAAATTTTCTATTAACCAAACTAACTAATATTAAAAATTAGAAGTTTAATTTTCTTCGAATCCCTTATGATATCTTTAGTGCGCGTGAATGGGATTAGAAAAGATTGGACTATTCTTAAAAATAAGAAATAGAATTAGATTGGACTGGATTATTATAAAGTAATATCTTGTTTGGTGGCAACATGAGATTTGCGAGGACTGGACTTTTTCAATTATTTTTAATTTGATCATATTTTAAACAAAACTATAAAAATGTATGAATATTTTTTATGGCAACATACTGTTTCCGTGGTAGTCCATGACTTCTTGTATAAACCATTATAACTCGTGATATCTCATAATTCCATCAGAGATTCGGAGTCCTTTCATGATTACTGGGAAGGGTCCCGTGCCATTTTCTACGACATGGATTATTCAAGGAATCCTTGATTATGTACTTTGA
The DNA here is from genome assembly GCA_031304145.1 of Cardiospermum halicacabum. Classification (NCBI taxonomy): domain Eukaryota; kingdom Viridiplantae; phylum Streptophyta; class Magnoliopsida; order Sapindales; family Sapindaceae; genus Cardiospermum; species Cardiospermum halicacabum. Next base: position 1,514,433 of record CM062391.1, on the reverse strand, counting down.
TGATGAATTATTACCCATGGAAAGGCATATGATTAATGCATATAGTAAAGGATTCATGGAGAGACTCCATAGCAAGCAAGAAATCTGATCGATGCCATGGCAGAAGCAATAGAGAACCATAAAACTCGTCCTGTACCTACAAGAATTGCAAGCGAGTTAAGCTCTTCAAGTCTTTCAAATCAGATAACAGAACTATCGATTTTGGTACACCAAATTGTTACAGATAACTCATCAATTTCAACCAGAGACTCATCAATTTCAAAAAAGAGATCAAAACTAGCATCCAGAATTTGGAGAGACAGATAAGTCTATTGGGAACGGTGGGCCTTTTAGGTCTACTATAAGACCAATCTGTTATACTAGGAGATTGTTTTGTGATGAAGGAAGACCTGTTGTATATGATAGAAGATCACTTAGATCTAATGGAAGACTACTCTGTTTTTGGTGGTAGAAGATAAATAACAAAACACTCTGTTTTACTTCACTTTTCTAGTTTTTGTATTTCTTCTTCTTCTGATTATCTTCTCTTCACTTTTTCTTCTTCTTTCTTCTTTTCTATCTGTTTTTCACTTTAATTACAAATTACAAACTTGTGCTCTTTGTTATAGAGCTACATACTATATCATCATTACATGTCTAATCTTAATTTCTAACCACATGAACTAAACTCACATGCGTGTACAACTTATCACCATACAAAAGTTACCAATGTAACGTGTCTCATTTGCTACCATATAATCATATTGTTGATCACATGTCTTTCTTCTAACCATATAATTAATTAAGTTTATTTTCAACACTCCCCCATAAACTTAATTCTCCATGACTCCCAGTAATGCTCTCAGCTGATTGAACACATCATACTTCAGTGGCTTTGTGAAGATATCTGCAATTTGATCTTGTGTCTTCACATACTTCAATCTCACTTCTTCTTGTTCGATGCATTCTCTGATGAAATGATACCTTGTATCAATATGTTTGCTTCTGTCATGGAACACTGGATTCTTCGCTAAAGCCATAGCAGATTTGTTGTCAACACAGATTTCAGTTGACTCTTCTTGATCCATCTTCAACTCCTTCGTCAATTTTCTCATCCATATTGCATGACAAACACATGCAGTTGCGGCAACATATTCTACTTCACACGTTGACAATGTCACAATAGGTTGCTTCTTGGAACTCCAGGTGAAAGCTGTATCACCCAGGAAAAATACGAAACCTGTTGTGCTCTTCCGATCATCCTTGTCTCCAGCCCAATCACTATCGCTATAACCAACTAATTTGAACTCATTAGATTTTGAGTAAAACAAGCCAAATTTAGTTGTACCTTTCAGATAGCGTAGTATTCTCTTTGCTGCATTCCAGTGTGACTCTGTTGGTGATTCCATGTACCTACTGACCAAACTGACTGCATATAGAATGTCTGGCCTTGTACATGTCAAGTATCTGAGACTACCAATCAGACTCCGAAAGATTGTTGGATTGACTTTCACTCCATTTTCATCCTTGGTCAATTTCAAACTGCATTCAACAGGGGTGTTCACAGGATTGTTATTCTCTATCTTGAACTTCTTCAGGATCTCCTTTGTAAAACCACTCTGAGAAATATAGATCCCTGTACCACTTTGTTCCACTTCTATACCAAGATAGTATGACATCAGACCTAAGTCTATCATTTCAAATTCAGAAGTCATCATCTTCTTGAATTCTTCAAACATTTGCTGATTATTCCCTGTGAAAATTAAGTCATCCACATACAAGCAAACAATTAACATGTCTCCATCTTTTACCTTCACATAGATGGCATGTTCATGAAGACATTTGACAAATCCATTTCTTTCTAGGTATTTCCAGGCCCTTGGTGCTTGCTTGAGCCCATACAGCGCCTTATTCAACTTCAACACCTTATCTTCATGCTCTCTCACAATGTAACCAAATGGTTGTTGGATGTAGATTTCCTCCTCCAGGTATCCATTGAGGAATGCTGACTTGACATCCATCTGTTGGATCTTTCATCCATTTTGGGCAGCTACCGAGATGATCAATCTGATTGTCTCCAATCTTGCCACCGGAGAGAACACTTCATTGTAGTCAATACCGGGTCTTTGATTAAACCCTTTCGCCACAAGCCTCGCTTTGTGTCTCACAACATTTCCTTCAGCATCCTTCTTTGCTTTAAAAACCCATTTAACACCAATAGGGTTTTGATCAGTTGGAAGTGATGTCAACTCCCACGTCTTGTTCTTCACAATTGCTTGGATTTCTTCATCCATTGCTTTTCTCCATCTCTCATCTTTCATTGCTTCTTCTGCATCAATTGGTTCACTGTCAACAAAATGACAATAAAGGGTAAGTTCTTCAGTGAGATCTCTTGTTGCATCATACAACTCTTCAACACGTCTCATTTTCTGTGGCCTTTGTCTTGGACTTTCAGTGTCCTTTTCCTTTGTATCACGACTATTGCTTTCATTATCCATAATGAATGGATAAAAGTGATAGCACTTTTGCTTGTCACTACTCCAGTCCCATGTTGCTTCTTCATCAATTGTAACATCTCTGCTGATGATCACACTTTTTGATTCAGGATCAAACATCTTATATCCTTTTGAGTGTTCAGAATAACCCACAAATAGATATTTCCTGCTTTTGTTGTCAAGCTTCCTTCTTTGTTCATCAGGTACATGAACATGTGCAACACTTCCAAAGACACGCAAATGAGATATGGTTGGCTTTCTTCCACTCCAAGCTTCCTGTGGTGTTTGATTTGAAACACTCACTGTTGGTGAACGATTCAGAATATAGACTGCACAAGCAACAGCTTCTGCCCATAGCTCCTTTGGTAGATTCTTGCTCTTCAACATGCTTCTCACCATGTTAAGCACTGTTCTGTTATTCCTTTCCACGACATCATTATGCTGAGGTGATCTCGGAACTGAAAAGAAATGGCAGATGCCATGATGATAACAGAATGATCTGAATTCATTTGATGTGAATTCTCCTCCTCTGTCGGATCTCAGTGCTTTTATGTAGTATCCACTTTCTTTTACAACAAGAGCTTTGAATCTCTTGAATGCTCCAAACAGTTCAGATTTTTCCTTCAAAAAATACACCCAGGTTTTTCTGCTATAATCATCAATGAACAACAGAAAATATTTGTTATTACCTAATGACACTGGTGTCATTGGTCCACAGACATCAGCATGAATGAGATCAAGTGGTGCTCTTGCTCTTGACATTGACTCATTTGGAAAACTGGTTCTGGATTGCTTTCCAACAAGACACCCTTCACAGAGTTGATGTGGTTGATCAATATGTGGCAAACCGTGCACCATCTTCTTTTGACTCAACAACTTTAACCCTTCAAAGTTGAGATGTCCAAACCTTAGATGCCAAAGCCAATCAGAACTCTTCACACATGCTTTCAAGCATTTTGCTACATCAGACTGAATGTTCAGTATGAACATTCTATTCTTTGACATGGGCACTCTTGCTAACAACTCCTTTTTATCATTCAATAGCACCATTTTTTGATTCATCATATGAACCTCATATCTTTTCTCCAGCAATTGTCCCAAACTCAAGATATTGTTTCTCATATTAGGCACATAATAAACATTATCAATGAACTGGTGGTTACCATTTTTCAGCCGAATAAGAATAACTCATTTGCCTGCAATGGAGATCTTTGATGAGTCTCCAAATATGACATTGTCATTGATGTTCTGATCAAGTTCAACGAACATCTTCTTGTTTCCACACATATGATTGCTTGCTCCAGTATCCAAGTACCATATGTTGTCATGAGGTTTTGTTTCTCCTTCATATGTAAGTAGCAGCGCGCCTGTGACATTCTCTTCTTGGATGTTGTTGGCTGTTTCTTCCACCTGCTTGGGAGCACTCCAACATTCTGATGCATAATGCCCATATTTTAAGCAGTTGTAACACTAGATCTTTGATTTGTCACGTCCATCATTTGATCTCCAGTTTCCTCTTCCTCTATCTCTTCCACGTCCACGGCTTCTGCCTCTGCATCTTGTGAACTGAGGGTTTCTTTCACTGTTATCATGACTTCCTGATGGCTGATTTCTACCATATCCTCTTCCTCTTCCATTTCCAACACGACCTCTACCACGTCCTCTTCCATATTGGCTTCATTCTCGACTACCTTCGTTTTCTTTGACTGAAGTCTTTGCTGCCAACGCTTGTTCAACAACTTCCTCCTTTTGTTTGTTAAGTCTCTCCTCTCTGGCTTGCAACGAGCCTATGACTTCATCAACTTTCATTGTACTGATATCTCTCGACTCCTCCATAGCTACCACTACATAGTCAAACTTTGACTGTAGTGAGCGCAAGATTTTTTCAACTATTCTGGATTCATCAATGCTTTCTCCATACTGCCGCATCTGATGAACAATCGATTTGACTCGTGATGAGTAATCTGTAACACCTTCTGTCTCCTTCATCTTCATCGTCTCAAACTCGCCTCTTAGCATCTGTAGCCGAACCTTCTTTACTTTATCCTCTCCTTGAAGAGAAACTCGTAGTATGTCCCATGCTTGTTTGGAGGTTTTTGCTTCTGCTACCTTCTCAAATATAACTTCATCCAAACCTTGATGGATGATACTAAGTGATGTCTGGTCACTTCTACGATTCTTCTGCAAACTAACTCTTTCTTCTTGAGATAGTTGTGCGTCGTCTGCTGGGACTTCATAACCTTTATCAACAATATCCCAAACATCTTGGACTCCGAGGATGGCTTTCATCTTGATGCACCAACTTGTGTAGTTGGTTTTGGTGAGTTGAGGAAAGTTATAAGAGATGATGTTACCTGCCATTTTTCTTGTGGAATCTCTCTAGCACTCAAGTTTTGTGTTTGTGAAGAAAGTGAAGCTCTCACACACTCAAACCTACAACTCTGATACCACTTTGTTGGGAAAGGTGGGCCTTTTGGGTCTACTGTTTTGTAATGAAGGAAGACCTGTTGTATATGATAGAAGATCACTTAGATCTAATAGAAGACTACTCTGTTTTTGGTGGTAGAAGATAAATAACAAAACACTCTGTTTTACTTCACTTTTCTACTTTTTGTATTTCTTCTTCTGATTATCTTCTCTTCACTTTTTCTTCTTCTTTCTTCTCTTCTATCTGTTTTTCACTTTAATTACAAATTACAGTGCTCTTTCTTATAGAGCTACATACTATATCATCATTACATGTCTAATCTTAATTTCTAACCACATGAACTAAACTCACATACGTGTACAACTTATCACCATACAAAAGTTACCAAGGTGACGTGTCTCACTTGCTACCATATAATCATATGGTTGATCACGTGTTTTTCATCTAACCATATAATTAATTAAGTTTATTTTCAAAGTCAACTTGCAACTGCAGTAAACATAATAGAGTCTTAAGGAAACCTCCATCACAGATCCAAACGAACCCTAAAAACATCAAATTCAGTAAATGCACTTAAGCCGAGAAGCAGAAAACAACTATTAGAGTTACATCCACCGGAGTGCAATGCCCACAGCGATGGTTCACAGAAAATTGGTTTTTACAGCAAGCTCGCGAAAACAATTACAAACCACAACTCTTGCTACCACTCCAACTACCGAAATATCAAAATTAATCTTTCATAGTATAATAACCACAGTTAGTAAGAAACAAAACAATAATTTTCACTCAGAATGGATTAAAAATCAGACTTCTCTTTGACATTGAGTATCACTATCTGTTGTTGTGTGACCATTTTTGCGATTTGTTGTGGAATCCTGAGACCATTTGGATTTGATTTCCCAAATTTGACCACGTCTGCAAAAGCTCTTGAAAAGGTTCAATAATATGTTCGGATGAAAAATACTGTATAGTATTATATAGAATTGAATCATGGTATATGTTTTTTTTTTTTTTCATACTTGGTATATATTAGTCCATTTTCATGGCAACGGTTTGGTCCAAGAAAAAGAAATTAAATCATTGAAAGAACGAAATGGATAAACATTAGGTTTCATGAACTCGTAGGTAAAAGCACAAAGTGAACTTAAATCAAACGAACACAAAGACACAAACACAACAAAACTACTAACAAACACAATCCACCACCCAAAATGTTTTAAACCTCTTCGGTCTTATAATAGACACCAATAGCATTAATGAAATTGTCATGACGACCATGAAAGCCAACAACGGTCCCATCTTTCAACCCCATATCAAAAGGAGTACCTCTTTTACCACCAATAGGTCCAATGGTCCTCTCATTTGTATGAAAACATAGAGACTCAATCACATGCTGCTTCCTAAACGTAACATGGGTCCCACTAACAGATGTCAAATACTCTTTAGGCCAGTCGATTGTGACCACCGTTTCAACTCCACCTTCGCCACCAAATTTGTCGGAATAGTGAGGGTCGTTGTTTTGGTCAATGCTTTGGAAAGAGAGTGAATCAATAATCCAACCATGACTAACTATGATCTCAGTAATTGCACCTTTTGGTGTATAGTCCCATTCTTTGCCTCCTTGGCCTCCATGTGGTGCCACCTTTGTAGATCCTTCAATATCTTCACTTGGTTTAACATTTGGAGTTGGTTCTTCCTTTTTGCCTGATCCTCCTGGACCACCACTGGGTCTAACTTTTGGAGGTTCTCCTTCCTGTCACCAGAAAAATAACGATGAATGTATATATATATATTGCATTTAATGAATTTTTCTGGGAAGTAATTGTTCATGATTATTTACGTCTTAATTTTGTTAAAATATTATACTTTTATTTTTATTATATTTTCTTTTATTTTTATTTAAAAATTTAGTTTTTAACTCACATTAATTAAATATTATTCACTTTTTAATTTTATTTTCAATTTTTTTATTAATCTAATCAATAATTTTATTATCTACTTTTTCTTTTTTTCTTTTTATTTAAAATATATGTTTATTTATTTATTTGAAAAAATAAATATTTAATCAAAAATAATAAGTAAATTTATTTATTTTATTCTAAAATTATTAAATCAAATTATTAAATCAACTATTCATGTGAATCCTTTAATATGTATATTGAGATAGATTTTAATTTTAGAGTATGTTTAGGATCATGTTTGCAATTAAATGGTGGATAGCGTTTCCAATAGTGGTACCAGTTAGTTTAGCTGATGTATTAGATTTTGAAATAGATGTTAAGTTAGTTATTGGATTGAATTTTTGGTATTAATTTTAGTTTCTAAATTAGCTGTTAGATATAAAATTATTAAAATTTATTAATAAAGTAAATTACTATTAGCATTTGGATATGTTTTTTAAAATTAATTGAAAATTTTTCCCAACGCAAACCTAATAAAATCAAATGACAGTTGAGTATTAAAAATAATGACAGAATAAGTAGTATTTACCTCGGGTTTCTTGGGATTTTTCTCGCCTAATTGTTTGATATAAATTCCAAGACAGAATAAATCCCCTAGGGTTCCATAAAATCCAGCGATGACTCCTCCTTTCCCACCATATCTATAACGATTGCCTTTTCTAGGACCATAAGTTCCCCATACAGTTCTATTTGTGTAGAAACGTATAGATTCAATGTCTTCATTATTTGTAGTTGTAGATCCATCTATTGATATCAAAAACTCTTCGGGCGAGTTGATTGGAAAGGTCTTCATATCACCAAATGGTAAACCACATTAGTTAGAGAAAAATATATCAAAGTTAAGACAAAACATTAAAGTGATAATTTTTTTAAATGAACTTTTTAAACTTTAAAATAATATTGTAGGTCTGTTTTTAAAATATAAATAAAAAAAATTTTAAATGTTTGATTTTCACTTTATAAATCTAATTTTTTAAAATATTTCATATATTACGTTATTTACAGATTTTGTGAACTATTATCACGTGCAGTACAATCACAGTCTCTCAATGACCTATGAAATGGAATGGAATTCAAAATTTAATTTTGTAAACTTTTCAAACAGGTTTATAGTTATATAGCCTCAAAGAAATTAATGTGAAGATCATACCTCATACTTTGTAGCTTTATCAACTAGCTTCTTTGAGTAGTTAAACTCATTATTGTCAGAGGAGGATTTGAATGAGATTGATTGGATAGAAGTATCAGTAAAACCAATTTTGATATAAGTGAGACCACCTTTGAGCATATAACTCCATTGTTGATCTTCCAATGAGCTTGACCAACCCCATGATTGTACTTTTATACACTCTTCCTCCTTGTAAGGTCCACCAAACTGCCAGTCCAAAAATAATTATTTCATAATCACAGACCGTGCATACTTAATCAGATAGAAGTTATTCAAACCTGGATTTTGGGAGTCAAAGGAGCAAAGAATTCTCGAAAATGCTTCACATACACCCCTAAACCTCCACGGACATAAAGAGATGGCTCTCCTCGTCCATAGAAGCCAACAAGGTATCTACCCTTCAATGGAAATTCAAATGTATTGGCAGTCACTCTTGAACCGAATGGACCCAATTTTCTTTTATTCGTTTCAAAATTTAGTGCTGATATGAAGTAAATAGAATTTGATGCTTCGGACAGAGTTGTTCCACTTAAGGACGTAAAATATTCATGTGGCCAATCCAACATAACCTAAAATATAACAGAGAGTTAGTTAGTAACAAAATCAAATCAAACATATTGAAGTGTAAACTTTACCTTATAGACCGTACAATTTGAAACACTGTAGGAGCCAAATGATTGAGAATATTCAACCACTCCTTTTTCATCGACACTCTGAAATATTAATGTTCCAATCCACTCCTCCAGATTTGTCATTCTTGAACCCTACTTGAAAAGCTTCAACTTCATTAACAGATCGTTCGTAGTTGTATGAAGCCTTCTCAACCATCTCTGTGATGTGACTTAAAAGAAACAACACAAGACAAGTTTGATTTGTTTATAAATGTGTGTGGATATATCTCTCAAATCTAACGTATATTTATAACCACCTCCCATGTGCTCCATTCTTATTATTACAATTGTTACCATTGTTTATTATAGCTAATAGCAAGTCGCAATATGTTAACTCAAGTTGCAATTAAAATAATAATAACAATTTGATTAGTGAAATTGCTAAAATCCAAATACTGATTAGGTTACTTAACATAAATAATCAAATCAACATTAAATAATACTGGTACTATCAATTAGCAAAAACAAAATTTCAAAAATGGCGTCTAATAATTAATAAAAGGACCTAATACAAAAATATTTTTATTAAAAATATTCACTCAATTATTTATTATATTATGTTAAGCCTAGTCAAATTTGGTAAGCATATAATGATACGATCGAAAATTTGAGGAACTTTCAACCAATAAATCCAAGCAAATTTGGTTGAATTATTCATTTTTATTTTATGTATTTATGTTTTATTAAGAAAAAAAAAAGTAATTTTAATATAACAATTAAATGACCAAAGTATAAAAGTTGGATGATAAAATATGTACTCTTTAAATTTTATAAATAACATGAAAAGTACTACAAATATTTCTTGTACAATTATATTATATATAATTATTATTATTATAGTAATTAAAACTTAATTAAGCAAGCAAAATGACAAACAAAGACAAACTAATTATAGTAGATTGATGCAATTATAATATATCCACACTTGCATCACATTATTTTAAAGAAAAGCTTTATCCGGTCCTTGTTAATAGATGAGAATAAGACATTAAATTAAAAAGGTTTGGTAATATGTCAATTTTAACATTTGTTCACATACTGGTACTTAATATTTTGGTAGATTGGTGAAAATTATAAAAAATATATAATCATTTGACGATTTGGATTGTGTTTGTTTGAATAGGTTTTAATTAAAAAATAATATTTATAAGAATCATTATAAGTTATCAAAGTAAAGTAAGATCAATTATAATAAGAACAAAATAAATAAATAAATAAATAAATATAACAAACCTTCATGAGTTTTTTAGATTTTTCTCTAAAATATATATTGCATTACTTTATAGTAGGGTAAATATTGTAATATGTAATATTATAATATTTTAATATATATATATATATATATATTGTATGGTAAATATAATATAACAATTTGATTCACAAAATTGCTAAAATCCAAATAGTTAGTAGGTAATGCTCGTAAATAATCAAATTGCATTCGATAATAGATGTATGAGTACTATCCATTAAAAAAACGAAATTAAAAATAATTAGTCAAGCAACATTATCTGTTAATGTGAACATGATTATACAATACTTTTTTAATAAAAAATATTCACCTAATTTTTAATTATATATCATATTGTTTATGTTTAGTATGTTTTGTACATAATGGCACCATCCAAAATTAGAACTTTCCATCAAATAAGTCCAAATAAATTTGAACTATTCAATTTTGTTTCATATATTTATTATTTAACAAATTATTATTATTATTATTATTATTATTATTATTATATATGAACGCTTAATAAAATTGTTGATGTGATTTTACAAATAATTTAATTATGTAATAAAATAATAATAATTAAATTGATCAAAATATAATAATTTGATGCTAAAATATTTTTAAAAATTTATGAAAAAATAAGAGAAATAAATAATGATTTAATCAGTCGTGAAATTATTTTAAAATAGTTATATTATAGAATATATATATATATATATATATATAGTGATTAACTTAATTAAGTAACTATGTGCATTGATGTGTTAATAATATATGGGAAAATTACATAAATTGAACTATACAATATTTAAAAATCCAAAACTAAACCAATAAAACTTTATTTCTATTTTTGAATCATCCAAACTTTGATTTTCAAAAATAGACCATCACATCTTCACAGATTTTCTTCACAGACCACCTTCACAAATTAGTGTAAGAGGTCTTCACAGAAGAATAAAATGGTCAATTTGATTATTTTCAAAAGTGAAAGTTTGAAAGGTTATTTTTGTAAAATTTTTAAAGTTAGACTATATAATGTAAATAAAAATTATAAAATAACAAAAATGAAAATAACCCATAATATATTCACACTTGCATTACACTAATTTAAAGAAAGACTTTCTTAAGTCCTTGTTATTACATCTTAATAAAACATTCAATTGAATAAATTTAAAAGGTTAGGTAAAATATCAATTTGACATTTGTTTATATAATTATATGTAAAATATATATATAATTATTTAATAGAAAAGTTTCGAATTTACTAAACTTTAATTTATATTTATAAAATAAATAAGGATTATTTTCATTTTTGTTATTTTATAACTTTTATTTATATTATAGGGCATTGGTAAATACCGCATCATACCGCACCTTATTATTCCATAATTTACAGTTTTATCCTTAATCAATTTTTTGATTTAAAATAAAAAGATTTAATCTAAATACAATAATATAAAATTTTATTATTACTTTGAAAATTAAAAAATAAGAGGATACAAATCCTTTAAAAATGGTATTATATGGGCACTCAATCTCCTAAAACAAATTTTCTTATTAAACTACTAGGATGACATAATAAATATTATTCAATAATAACTAACAGTAGCTGAAATTGAAATTCTAAAACTAAATCGTAAGAATTTGTATAAAAAGATTTTCAAATCAAATAACAAGGTCATTAGTTTATATATTACTCAAAGTCATATATAATATATTGAATTAGTGATTATATAAAATTTAAATATAAATTTAATTAAAACATCCAAACATTAAAAATTAATTAATTAAAAGGAATGATAAATATAAATTAAATTAAAACATATTAAATTAAAATATTTATTAATTAAAAATATTAAAAAGGTCTATTTTACAAGGTGTGAATGTGGTCTATAAAAAGGATATGTGAAGATGTGAAAATCAAAGTTTGGATGGTTCAAAAATAAAAATAAAATTTTGTTGGTTTAATTTTGAATTTTTAAATTTTATTTGACTCATTTTATGTAATTTCACTAATAATAATACATTTTTATTCTAAAAATAATTTTTTTTTTTAAGTTTCAATTCCACATTCATAATATTTTTACCCTTATCGAGTCCTTCACAAGAGTCCTTCACAGACCTTTAAGGTCACGTTTGGTACACAGGACAGGATGTAACGGGATTGGATAGGACATGATGGGATGGGATGAGATAGGATGGGATGATATTATTTATTATCCTGTGTTTGGAGTGTACTGGGATAGGATGGAATAAATTTTTATTACCTGTTTGGAAGCACTTTGGATGGGATAAAATTTTGAAATAGCAATTCAATTTTTATTGGTTATCTATGAAAGTTAATTTATTGTAATCTGTTGAGGTAATACTAAACCTTAACAAACATATCTGGTCTGGTCGGTTGCTGTTGCTTTAGAAATTGACTAATAATCATGACACCAATGTTATGGCATTAGGCATCTCTGAATTAACTTCTAGTTTTGTTACGCTGACATCAGATTGACCTTGCTTAGAAGGTACTACCTTGGCATATAAGTTTAAAAATCAACTCCAACTTCCATTTCAAGACCAGATCAAGTTTTGTGCTCGAGGAGTTTTTGTTCAATCATTGATATTTTCATGCAAATAAACTATGGACACTGAAGCAGAAGGTGGCCTTGGTTTCGCTTTGTAACTGCAGAACTGAACATGTATTTTAGTTTTGTAAGAACAAAACATAATACGTATATCAAGTAACTTCACACACTAATGTCCAAGTACACATCTATCCATTTCTCATCCCAGTCACACAAAGGAAGCTCCAGATCAGTTATGTGATTCTTAATGTCCTTATGGGTCTCACATAGAGACTTCATTGCTAGCTGCATCCAGGATAAATTTACTGCAAAAAAATAAAAATAATAATAATAAATAAAAAACACTGAAAATTACCATCTTCCAATAATAAGAGAAACAACCTCATTTGGCATGACACAATCTCATGGATGAGAAGGAAATCCTACAATACATTTAATCAACAATACAATAGTTGCAGAATTAGGTTGAGAGACAGAGACCCCTAAATTTATTCTAACAAAGTATCTAGTTCCGAAGAAAACCACATCCATATGCAACGGAAATAAACTCAATATCCACATGATAAGTAAAAAAAAAGATCTGCTCAGTTGTTCTAACTTTCAACATCATACACAAAATTCTGAACAAATATATTCAATAAAAAGCTAACATATTATTTTCCTTCCTAAAAAACTATTTTTTAAAAATCCACCTATTCTCAGAAAAAGACAACACGAAACAACGACCACAACACAAAAATCATCAGACCTGCTTATTCACACAACCAAATATCCTAGATCTAGCCTTAGTGCAACAGATCCATTTCAAACTCATACATGTATAGCCAATGAAACCAACCAACACCATGTCTCTTCCAACAACAATTATCACAAGAAAACTCAAGGTAAACACTAAACATATACACAAGTTTCAACAACCATAAAAATATATATATATATCTCAAACTACAAAATTAAAGTCAAACCAACTTACTTAGATGTTAGATCATTAGATCAAAATCCTGATAGCGCCGACAGGTTGAAAAACCTAATAAACCCTAGATCAACAGCACAGATAGGTTATGTACACAAGCTGCACTGCACAGAAGGTTGCGAGCCATTTTCTCACCATAACTGCACTGTGAAGAAGAAGAAGAAGAATATAGAAACAACTGTTGAAGTAAAATAAAAGGAACACAATACTTAAACACTTAAAAGTTGTTACCCAACCTAAAACAAAAGAATCAACAAAAATACTAGCAAATACATATTACAGATATACAAGCCTCTGTTTCCAGTATATCCAATGAATTACATCAGATTGTGCAAAAATAGAGGACTATAGTATCATATTTCGCATCCATAATTACAATTAACTAAAAACAGTTGTACTTCATCAAGCAAAATACAATCATTAGCAAATTTCAAAAGCTATAGATAGTATGAATAATAATCAATCAATCTCCAAATCCACCACTCAAAAGTGTTCCTATGAATTGAATCTTTGCATCATCATCAAGTTGCGCCATGAAAAGATCTCTAATTTCTGGTTTTGTCTAAACTTCTGTAGAATGCGAATTGCATCCGAATTTGGAAGTTGCATTTTCATAAGTTCATTTGCATATACTCTATTTAAATTTACCTTAGCATCAGCAAGTACCTCACAGAATTTGTTCATAGAACCTTCAATTGTCTCCTTCAACACAGTTGTGAAGGTCTTCATACTTCGAACTATTGGATCTCCAGATTTAGACCTTTTCCTGCTTGATGTTTGAGATAAAGGTTGACTTACCGACTGACTGGATTCAGTTTGGTTAATTGAAGTGGGAGAAAATTTTCCAACATGCTCTTCATCATTTTCAGAATTATGCGTCTCTATTTCCTCATCTGTTGCAAGATTGTGCGGAGTATATGCTGATTTCCCATTTGCTCGATCTTTTCCAAATATGTACTCCAGCCTATCATAGAGTGGAAAATACTTATCTCTCCACCCTTTGACTTGTTTATGGTTCTGCAAACATAAGAATCAAATCATTATATTAATTAATATGGTTTCAAAACACATGACTAAACTTGTAAGAAAAAATCATGAAAAAATAAATAAATTTCACCTCAACATAGGTCTTCCATGTCTCATTACTATCTACTTCAATGCACTTCTTCTCATGATTCCAACCAAATCCACTAACGTTTCTCATATCATATATAATTCCATAATCCCTCTTCCAACTCTTAACTTTTGATCTATATGGGGGTTAGCTTTCAATCCACAATTTGGTAAAATTCTTGCTAGTTATCTCTCCATTAGTTTATATGTACCTGATTTAAAAGCTCCACAATCAGCCCGACCACCCGTAGCAACAACATCTTCAAGGGTAGCTAATAAAGCCTCTTCTTCTTCTTTGGTCCACACTCGTCTATTTGCTCTTCTTTCATCTTCTAAAGGCTGGCTTCTACCTCCAACTTCCATTCCTATATACATGAATCAAATAACATCAAATTAAGTTGTTATATTCTCTAACAAAAACCACACTGTACTATAAAAGTTTTTCAATATTAATTAGCATAAAAATTCATTTCAACCACAAATACACAATCAATATAATAAAAACCAAAATCAAGCAGAACAAATTATTCTACAATAATAAACTAACAAAGTAATTGTATAACATTTAATCCACAAATAACACAAAGAAAATCGAATATAATGAAATCAAATCTAACATATAATAATAGCATCTTCAACTAAATTAAAATATTTAAATAAACAATCTCATAATCAAATAGAACTATTTGTCGTCCATGTGTTAAACATTTGGTGCGCTAAATTATCTCTCCAAGTTGCCCAATCTGAGGTTGAAGTTGTTTGTCTAATAGTGTCATGATCTCTACTATCATCTTCTTCTTCACTTGTCTCTCCTTCCAATGGATCTGTTGACATTTCTCTTCTGATGAGATTATGCAATAAGCAACAAGCAACTATAATCTTGCATTGAGTTTTTAGCGGATAAAAACTTGGACTCCGTAAAATTGCCCACCGCATTTTAAGTAAACCAAAACAACGCTCTATGACATTACGTGCAGATGAATGTTTCATATTGAAATATTCTTCATGATTAACAGGGACACAACCGGATCTCCATTCGGATAAATGATATCTTGTTCCTCTATATGGAGCTAAAAATCCTTCACTATTAGGGTAACCCGCATCCACAAGATAAAAACAACCTAAATTGAGGAAAAATATGACAACCAATTACTATCTATTTGAAAAATCTTATTAGAATATTTTAAAATTTTCACTTACCGGGAGGAACTTTCAACCCAGTTGGTTTAGATAATGCATCTCGAAGAACTCTAGAATCTGATGCAGAACCCACCCGTCCCAGATATACAAAGGTAAACATCATATCTCTAGAACAAGCACCTAGCACATTCGTTGCAACTTCACCTTTTCTTGTCCTAAAACGAGGTCTGCCTACTTCAAGTACATGTACTCTAATGTATGTCCCGTCCAAAGCCCCTAAACAATTCTATTAAAAGAATTATAATGTCAAAACATCTATAAAAATATTGTACCTAATCTAAGATCTTGGCTATAGTAAAAATGATTAATTACTGTAAACCATTTTCATCTACTATCGGAGCAATTTTCAGGCACTGGATTTGGCGAGACTAGAAGTTCATTGTGCAATTGTAAAACTGCACAAAGAACATAATTGAAGTAGCGGCTGATTGTCTCTCCAGATCTACGAAACCTACTTATCATGGTTCGATTTTTAACATGGTGAGCTAGAATATGTGTAAACATACATACTTGCTCCTCTAGAGAAACTGCACCATTTGTATTCAATCTCCCAATGTTCCGCAACATTTCACATAAAACACCAAATGTTCTTCTATCCATTCATAGTTGATTGATACACTCTATCTCATTGTTTCTAATGATGCTATCTATGTACTCTAGGCGATTTGAATGGTTGACAAATGTACAATGACTCAATAATCGTCTATTATATTGATATGTCATCATATGGTATACCATTGAGCTTATTCCAGCCATATACAACTGTACTAGTTACATAACCATGAACAAAATAATCTCTTCTTCATCTATGTCATCCATGACTAAAACACAAATAGCAGAAAATAAATTAAAAAATGAAACCAATCAAATAGAAAAATAAAATGAAACACAAATATCAGCACACCATTCTAGAATGACACTAGTAACCAAATTATTTTTGCCATTAGAACAACACCACCATCAATTTCCAATCAGATGATTAACTCATAAATCATATACATTAAAAAAAAAATGGGCTGTCCATTTCACAAACAAGTTTTACAAAAATCTACTTACATATAACGTGTAAATCAAGCAGTTCAATATTCAGAAGAATGTAAACCCTAAAAACCATCCAATACAATAACACAAAATCATCATAGAAAACTTAATAAAATCAATCAAATTTTCTTACCACAAAGAGTTGAGGAAGATTACAGAAGATTTTGATTCGAAATTTTGACCCCCAAACTTGATTTATCAGATCCTGGGTTTCGATTCACCTTGAAGACATGGTTTTGAACACTGGAGATTCGAATTTTTGACCCAAACTTGAAGATTCTATGCTTGTGGGAGTATCGATCGAGAGTAACACAAATCGTCTTGATGGAGACTAGGTTTACAAACACAAAAGCAAAAAATGAAAAGTGAAACAAAAAGTAAGAAAACAGGTTAAGAATCGAGTAGCAGGTGAGACTTTTAATTATCCCAGCTGACCAGTGAGTTTCATTAATCCCACTGACTCAGGTTAAAATTAATAGAATAGAATAATTTTAAGTGAACCTGTGTACTCCCAAACACAGGCTAATTAAATTAACCCATCCTATCCTCTGTTAGTCCCTCGTACCAAACACGCTCTAAAGGTTCTTCACAAATGTGATGGACTGGGAGTGAAAATGTCAAAATATAAATTTATTTTTAAAAGATAAAAATTTTGTTTAGGAATTAGCGGTTAGCTATTAGAGATTAGCGTATTACAATACCGATTTGACCAACCATTAGCTATTAGTGAACTGATAATATGTTTTTGGTAATATATTAGTTGTTTCAATTAGAAGAACATTTATTCAATTCTTTCTCTCTTTTTTTTATAAGATATATATATATATATATATATATATTTTTTTTTTTTTGTATTACTACTTTCAAATATATGATATATGATTAAGCATGGACATTATTCCTACACTATTTTGTTTATTATTTTTAGACTTTATTGAAGATTTGCTATTAATTTGCGTGTTTTTATAATTTTGGACAGATTGGAGGCAATTATACAAATATGAATATTTTTGAGGATTATTGACAACAATTGCCAAAGCAGAGTCAAAGTCAGCAAGTTTTCATCTGAGTACTTATTTAGAAATAACTGATAGGATTTAAAGGATTTTTATATTTTGAATTTAGAACTTTTAAATAAGGATTCTGAGGAGATTTTTAATGAGTTTCAGTTTTGTAACAGAGCATATATTTACTCTGAATGATTAGAATTAGTCAGTTTTAGTTTTAGTTTTGAATAAAAACACTTTGTTTCTCTTCTTTTTGTATGTTCAATTCAGAATATAGACGATAATGTTGACAGCATCCATGTGGTGCTAAACTAGTCTGCTCAGCTAAACGATTAGTTTAATTAATTCGTGTTGTGAGATCTTTGCTTAGTTGCTTTATCTTTTAATATTTGTATAGTCTCTGTGCCCATAGCTAAGGTCATGTTAGTTTTATTTGATTAATTGATTAAGCGCGCGATTGGTTAATTGAGTAGGCTAATACACTACATGTTAGATAATTCGTAATTAATCTCACCTTGGTAGTGTTGAGGTTCCACAATCATAGTTCAAGAACTGTCGTACTGATTCATTGGCTATGATCGCAGGTCTTTTCTAGTTTATAATGCAATCTACGTGTTAGATTAGTGATTGATTCGAAGGGTCGTACCCGGTCAGTCTAATAACTAAGGAAAAGATTGGTTGTTAGGCAATAACTATAACTGTGGTTATTAAAATCGATAGAGATATCTTTTGAATCAATGATCGACACATTAATTAAATGATCGGTTAGCTGGGTCTTTTAATATATTTTATCGTTAATATTTTGCGTTTTTAGCATTCAGTCCAAATCCACTTTTCAAACCCCCATTTACATTACTTGGTCAGTATACAATACACAATTGATAACCGTTCTCTGTGGATTCGACCTTATTTACTACAATCAATTTGTTGTTCACAGGATATTTTAAATATTGATGGACTCGGCACCCGTCAATATAGTATGGTAAATATTTTATTATTTATAAATAATTTAATAAGTAACAGTTTTAATAATATTTACTATTTTTTATATCAGTTATTAATTGAATTAATATAAAAAAGTAATATGTATACTATAATATTTAAAAAAAAATTATAAAATTTTGAATAATAATATTATGATCTAGAATGGTATCGAAGTATTGAATCTTTTTAGAATATATTTTTTTTTATTTTATTAACATATAAGTAATAGAATTCTAAGTAAAAGTAAAAGTGAAATAATTTGGTCTTTTTAATAAATTTCCAATTTAAAAACCTCCCAAAAGTTTCTACTATCAGCATTTTAAAAATTATCATTAAAGATCTAATCAATTAATTGAAATTTCTATTAACCAAACTAGTTAATATTAAAAATTAGAGGTTTAATTTTCATCAAATCTCTAAAATTCTTAAAAACGCTAATTTCTAATATGAAACATTGTTTATCAAACATGCCAAAATTCAATTGGTTCATTAATTTAATTAAAACTTTGAAATCTTTTAAATGAATAAAAGTAAAATTTTCTCTTATAGTACATTTGGTGCGCAAGATGGGATTAGAAAGGATTGGAGTATTTTTAAGAAATGGAATTGAATTGGACTGAATTATTATAAAGTAATATCTTGTGCCCAACATGAGATTTGGGAGGGTTGGGCTTTTTTTAAAAAATTATTTCTTAATTTGATCATATTTTAAACAAAATTATTGAAATGTATAAATATTTTTTTATGGCAACATGTTGTTTCCTTGGTAGTCCATGATTTCTTGTGCAAGCTTATAACTCAGTGATGTATCAGGTTTTCAATAGTTTTCTATAGTATCCTGTGGTTTATTTGAAAGATTTTAGGAAAAATTGAGAAATTTTAATAAGGTATAATCAAGAGTGTTTTTGAAATTAATAAAATAAATATTTAAAATAAATAATTTTTACTTAAAAGAATTTTTAAAATAAAAAATAAAAATCACTTCAAGTAAGTGATCTACTAATATACTTTATTTTTAGAAAAATCAGCATATTTCGATTGTATGATACAAATATTATTATATATAGATACATAAAAAAAATAAGAGAATAGGGATGGCAATTTGACCCGCCAACCCATTTACCGATGGATATCCGACCCGTTTACCCGCAACAGGTTTGAGTTATTGGGTCAATGGATCGGGTTTGTATCTAAAATAATGATTTGGATTCGGGTTCAGGTAAGGGCCTAAACCCGAACCCAAATCCACTAAAAGAATAAATAAAATAAAATTATTCAATCAATTGTAATTTTGTTTTTTAATTTATGGCGGGCATGTTTTGATTGAGTTTAATCATTTAGTTTTGAATATTATTTTATTGTTTTTATAATAAATTATGGTGGAAGATATGACTTGAAATGGCCATCATGATTTTCATATTATATGCAGATTTTCATATTTATATGTAATTTTTTTATGCAGATTTCATATTAGATGCAATTTTAAATATTAAAATACAGAATTTATGTGAAAATTTTTACATGCATTTTTTTCATATTTATGTATAAATTTATCATGTTATTTTTTTTATATTTAAATATGAAAATTATATGCAAATTCTTATACCAAATTTTATATGGAAATATAAAAATTATATACATTTTTGAAAATAATTATAATACTAATAATAGTCGGGTCAACCCCGGGTCGATCCATATCCGCAGGTCAAAATCCGACCCAAATCCGCTGGATCATTAACGGATCTGGGTCGATTTTGGGTTTGTAAAAAATAAACGGGTTCGGGTTTGGATCTGGTCTGATCCGCCCAAACCCGACCCATTGTCATCCATAAATAGAAGAGTATAAGAATAAGTAAAATGAAAATTTAGTGAGTAACTAATCCCACCAATTTTTGGGGATTATATAATCCCATCAACTAAGAACTATTTTCTCAAATGGAAGTTATATAATTCCGTGTCAAATATGAGATTTGACTAACTAATCAATAAAAATAGACAAGGATATCCTTCATTAAATCTAGTGAAGGTTATAGTTAAACCTAAGTTGAAAGGTGTGCAGATAGGTTTACAGGATTTTATGGCCATCCAAAAATACAAAAAAGGTTTCAATTATGGGAACTTTTAAGAAAGCTTATGTATGTTTATCTTATAATCTATTGAGTATTGGGCAGTTGATGATATGTGGGTATAAGATTGTCTTTGATGATAATTCATGTAAAATTGAGGATAAGAAAATTGGTCACCATTGTTAATGTTTCAATGGCTCAAAATAAAATGCTTCCATTAGATGCTTCCATTGAAAAATGGTGCTCTTATTGTTAGTAAAATTGATGAATCTAGTTTGTGGTATTTACGCTATGGGCATTTGCATGGAAGAGGGTTAAAGTTATTAAATCAACAAAATATGGTTAATGGATCATCGAATATTAAATCTATTGGTTTTTGTAAGAGATGTGTTTGGGGTAAACAAAGTAAGAAGTCATTTATAATAGGAAAGTCATGGAGAGCTAATGGTTGCCTTGAATTGGTACATGCGAATTTATGTGGCCCTACGCAAACTGAATCTTTTGGTGGTAGTCAGTATTTCTTTTTATTGATTGATGATTATAGCCACATGAATTGGGTTTGCTTTTTAAAGTGAAAATCTGAAGCTTTTGTCACATTCAAGAAATTTAAAGGCCTGGTAGAAAATCAGCATGGTAACAGTATCAATTGTCTACGGACAGACAGAAGTGGTGAATTTAACTCTGCTGAGTAATATTTTCTACGAAGAAAATGGTATTCACAGGGAGCTTACTGCATCGTACACACCAGAGCAGAATGGTATTGTCGAGAGAAAGAATCGAACTGTCATGGAGATGACAAGAAGCTTACTTAAAGTCAAAAGACTTCCGTACTCTTTTTGGGCTGAAGCAGTCGCCACTCCAGTGTATCTCCTGAATATTTCTCTAACTGGATGTCATGAATGAAACATCATTTGAAGCATGGAAAGGGTGGAATTTGACAAAAGCTACAAAGTCAGACCAAGGTGCAGTAGCAAATAATGAAGCTGTTGACTTTTGTGAACCTGGGGATTCCTTTACCATTAGATGATGCTGCTGATTTTTCATATCAAACTCTACCTGTAGCAGCTCATTAAGCCCACCCAATTCAAAATCCTCCAATTCAAAGAGTTCATACTTTTCAGCATCGATAGAGACTTCTCCTACAAAGACAAGATCCTTAAAAGAAAGATATGAAACTTGTTCTTTTGCTTTGAAAGTTTCAGATCATATTCTCTTTCAGGAAGCAATAGCAATGGAAGAATGAAAAAGTGTTAGGAATAAAGAAATGGTTTCAATTAAAAAAAAATCATACTTGAGACTTTGTAGCCTTACCAAAAGAGAAAAACGTTATAGGCCTCAAATGGATATTCACAACAAAGTATCATGCTGATGGGAGTGTACAAAAGCATAAAGCACAACTTATAGCGAACGGATATGCCCAACAATAAGGTATGGACTACGACAAAATATTCTCACCAGTCGCTTGCCTTGAAACTGTAAGATTACTACTTGCTTTAGCAGCTCAATTATCTTTTCTTGTCTTTCAATTTGATGTGAAGTCTGTTTTCCTGAATGAGGAGTTAGAGGAAGAAGTTTATGTTTCTCAACCTGAAGGCTTTGTTAAACTTGGTCATGAGGATAAAGTTTACAGATTGAGAAAAGCTCTCTACGGGCTTAAGCAAGCACTGGGAGCATGGTATAGTAAAACTGATAGTTATTTTTGTGAGAAATGTTTCGTTAAAAGTGAAAATGAACCCACTTCATACTTGAAAAAAGGAGGCAAAGGTGATTTTTTGGTTGTGTGTGTCTACATTGATGACATGATCTGTTTTGGATCCAATGATTATCTGATTGTTGATTTTATGTCTTCTATGATGAGAAATTTTAAAATGAATGATTTGGGGTTATTGCAATATTTTCTTGGGCTTGAGGTGAAATACTGTGCAAGATGGAATGTTTGTTGGACAACAAAAATATGTAAGTGATTTGCTTAAAAAATTCAGCATGGCAAACTGTAAAGTGGCTGCAACTCCAATGAATCTGAATGAAAAATTTGAAGCTGAAGATGAGACAGAAAATGTTGATGCAACGTATTTTTGGAGAATGATTGGTGGACTGAATGTTTTGTCTCATACACGACTTGACATTACTTTTTCTGTTAGTCTCTTATCCAGGTTTATGCACAATCCAACAAAGCATCATCTTGGAGCAGCAAAAATGGTATTGAGATATGTTGCTGGAACGGTTAAGCTTGGAATTTGGTATACATCAGTATCAAATTTCAAATTATTTGAATACACTGACAGTTATTGGGCAGATTCCTTGGATGTTAGAAAAAGCACATCATATTACACTTTCAGTCTTGGTTCAGGTGTTATCTCATGGAGTTCAAAGAAGCATGATACTATTGCTTTGTCCTCTTCATAAGCAGAATACATTGCAGTGACTTCTGCAGCATGTCAAGCGGTGTGTCTTAGGCAAGTTTTGATTTACTTGGGTCAAGAGAAAGTGACAGAAACTAAGATTTATTGTGATAATAAAGGCACGAGATCAATGACAAAGAATCCAGCTTTCCACGGCAGAATAAAGAAAATTGAAACTCGACACCATTTTATTCAAAGGTTAATTACTAATGGAGAAATAGAACTGAAATTTTGTGGTACTAATGATCAAGTTGCAGACTTATTTACTAAGTCCGTCTCTCTATAAAAATATGTTTATTTTGGACAACAATTAGGCATCAGTGATTTTGAATCAAAAAGGCATGTTAAGATTTGATTGCAAAATCATATTGGCAGTTTTAGTTCCAATTTAAATTGATGATTACTTTTGACTTTAAGTACATTAAACTTCATTAACTTATTGAGCATGAATTGAATAACATCTTTTGAGGTCAATATATGCAACTATTGTGTTACAATAAAATAGATATTGCTTAAAGCTTTAGTATAATGATATTTGAATGTATGTTTTAAGCGTACAACCTCTGACCTATTATAATCTACCAAAATTCTCATAATAAAAGACGAAATAATTCTAATCAAATCACCTCTCGATAAATATATTGATGGTTGATGAGGTCCTGAAAATAAAATAAAATACCACACACAACCATCCATTATGGGGTTCAAAAATGCTGAAAATGACCCTAATGTTAAACTACTAACATTTGCTGAAAGAACAAGGAAATTAAATCACTCAAAGAAGGAGATGGATAAACATTAGGTTTAGGTTTCATGAACTTGTAAGTAAAAGCACAAAGTGAACTTAAATCAAACCCACAGAAAGTAGCAAACACTTACAACAAAGCACAAATCCCTCACCCCACCCAAAATGATTTAAACCTCTTGGGTTTTGTAATAGACACCAATAGCATTAATGAAATTGTCATGACGACCATGAAAGCCAACAATGGTCCCATCTTTCAACCCCATATCAAAAGGAGTACCTCTTTTACCACCAATAGGTCCAATGGTCCTCTCATTTGTATGAAAACATAGAGACTCAATCACATGCTGCTTCCTAAACGTAACATGGGTCCCACTAACAGATGTCAAATACTCTTTAGGCCAGTCGATTGTGACCACCGTTTCAACTCCACCTTCGCCACCAAATTTGTCGGAATAGTGAGGGTCGTCGTTTTGGTCAATGCTTTGAAAAGAGAGTGAATCAATAATCCAACCATGACTAACTATGATCTCAGTAATTGCACCATTTGGTCTATAGTCCCATTCTTTGCCTCCTTGGCCTCCATGTGGTGCAACCTTCGTGCATCCCTCGTCATCTCTAGAACCTTTTTTGTCTCCACCTGGTTTCACTTTTGGAGAAGCTTCTTCCTTTTTGCCGGATCCTCTTTCCCCGTCACTCGGTCCAACTTTCGAAGCTTCTCCCACCTTTCACCGGAAAAATAACAGATTAGAGAAAACTAAAATTTTTCAAAAATAATTCGAAAAACGTGCCCTCCCCATGAAAACTTTTCCTGTCAACTCTAATGGCAATACTTGATTGGATGATACATCAATTATAAATTTATATCTAAATTGACACATAAAGACGAGGAAAGTAGGAAAAAAAATATCAAGATTGGACTATTTATTTATATTTATTTTGTATTATTAGTCAAGATAATATATCTCTTATAGCCCCACAATAAAGTCACTGGATCTACAAATACTTTACGTCATTAGATCTACAAATACTTTATCTACAAACTAATTTTTGAAAGAAAAAAATCCCAATACAAATTACTATATCATCAATTCTATTAAACATATTTCCAAATTTTCATGGTCTGTAAATTAAAAAAAAAAAAAAAGAAAAAGGACGAATTTATTTTATTTTTAAAAAATAAATATTTTTAAAATTACTTTAAGAGTAAATCTTTTTTGAATTATTTAAAAAATAATAATATAAAACACAAAATATACAAATTAAAAGGTTACCTTGGGATTTTCCTTGCCCAATTGGGATAATTGTTTGATGTAAACGCCAAAGGTCTGAAATAAATTCCCTACTGTTCCATGAAAACCAGTGATGACTCCTCCTCTCACACCAAGTCTATAACGATTGCCTTTCCTAACACCATAAGGTCCCCGAACAGTTCGATTTGTGTAGAAACGTATGGATTCAATGTCTTCGTTATCACTAGTTGTGCCATCTATTGATATCAAAAACTCTCCCGGCAAGTTGATTGGAAAAGTCTTTATATCATCCGAGTAATGAAAAAAATATTAAAAACTAAAAATTAAAATTAAATCAAAATTATTGAGTTAAAGTTCGAAAATTTCTAAACTGCATCATTATTTATTTAGTAAATAATATAAATTTAGAAGTAAAATTAAATATTTATTGAAATTATTAAGTAAAATATTTAAAAATTCTAGTCAAATTAAAATATTAAATTATTGAAACTACGTTATTAGATAAACCATAAAAAAAATGTATATAAAATTGTACTGATACCTCATACTTCGTAGTTTTATCATCGGGTAGCTTCCGTGAGTAATTAAATTCATTATTATCATATGAGGATTTGAATGAGATTGAGTGGATACCATCATCAGCAAAACCAATTTTGATATAAGTGAGACCACCTTTGAGCATATAGCTCCATTCTTCATCTTCCACTGAGCTTGACCAGCCCCATGGTTGTATTTTAATACACTCTTCCTCCTTATAAGGTCCTCCAAACTGTTACCCAATAAATAATAAGAGTTAGAGGTATGTATATTCACGCAGAATTGAAAAGTGGGGTGTCAAAATAAAGATACAGTGGTGTCCAAGTTATATTTATAATACATTAATTGTCAAAAATCATTTTTTATACATAAATTTAATTAATATTTTTAATTTAAAAAAAAAAAATTGTGGTGTCAAATGACACCAATATCCTCATAGTGGCTCGCCACTGTGTACTCAATAATGTATATATTTTGAGCTACTTTTAAAAATAAAATAAATGGTTATTAAAAAAAACAAAAATAAAATAAAAAGTATATTTTTTTAAACATTTCATTTAAATTCTTGATTTAAAAATGAAAATCATTCCTCAATCAGAACAATTAAAACATTGTAATATTTCATCAACGCTCACTTTATCTCGAAACTATTTACTAAACAAAACATAACCAAGAATTTAAGGTGAAACATCTCAAAATCAGTAATAAATTATTTTATAATCACAGACAAATTATACAAACCTGGATTTTGGGAGTCAAAGGTGGAGAGCTTGAAGGACCAAAAAATTGAGAAGATCGCTTCACATATACTCCTAGACCTCCACGGATATGACCGGATGGGGTTGCACGTCCGTAAAAGCCAACAATGACTCTACCCTTCAATGGAAATTCAAATGTATTGGCAGTCACTTGTGGTCCGTACGGACCTAGTTTTCTTCCATTCGTTTCGAAGCTCAGTGATGATATCCAGTAAGAATAATGAGTTGGTTCTTTAGTAGTGGTGCCACTTAAAGCCGTGAAATATTCACGAGGCCAATCCGCCCAAACCTACCAAATAAAACAATAGAGAGGGTTTGGATTGGAAAAGTTTTAAGAGCATCTCAATGTAAATTTGGATTGTCGTTGATAAAATTAAATATGAATTTTGATTGTGAATGATATGGTATGATTTTAAAATTGAAAAAAATATTTACATCTAATGTTGTCATGTCATGGATTGTATAAAGAAATGTAACTGTTTTTACTAATTCAGACGTGAAATAGAATATGTGAAATTTTATATTCAATTTATGGATTCTTTTTTTTACCACATTATGTAGATAACCATTTACAGTTATTGGAGAGTAAAATTAACCTTTTTTTTTCTCACGTAATCTAAAAACACAATTCATCTACTACATTTGAAGATGCTGTAAAAGTATAAATTCGTTTTAAATTTTCACTCTAAATAAAATAGGGGTTGTGTTTTATTATTGTTAAAATAAAAAATCGATGTAAATTTTAATATTTTTTCAGCTCTATCATATATCATTTTTAAAAATAAAATAATAAAAAATAAATTATATATCTAAAATATTAAAAAATTATTTATATTAAAATTTGAAAATTCAGATGAGTATTCCATCTAAAAATGACTTTACCTTATGTACAGTACAAGTTGAATCGAAACCGGAGCCGAATGGTTGAGAATACTCAGTCATCCCGTTCTCATCAACACTTTGAAATATTAACGTTCCAATCATATCACTATTATTAGGATATGTAATCATAATTATCCCAGAGATTGCACCGTCAGCTTTGTAACTCCATTCTCCTCCTCCTTTGTCATTCTTGAACCCTACTTGAAAAGCCTCCACATCCTTAACGGACCGTTCGAAGTTGTATGAAGCCTTCTCAACCATCTTTGATTAGTTCAAACTGAAACAAGACATGTTAGATTTAACACAACCAAACCACATAAACGGAAGGATGTCCAATTGGAGTTTTAGACTCAGTAAACCCTACCAGCTCAGAGTACAGAGGAAGAAGCGGCTCTTAGTGAGAGGAGAGGAAAGGAGAAAAAAGAAAAGAAAATATTTATAGTTAGGGTTAAGGAGTGAATAGTAATTAGAAAAAGAGGAAAGCAAGTATATATAGTTAGGTTAAGCAGTAAACTTACGGTATCAACAATTGACTTTTGAAAAAAGAAAAAAAAAATATAAACACTTTGGCAGAAGCATCATCTTACCAAATTTTATTGAAAATAAATTTTCAGCTTATTAGTATTTCTGGATTTTTATCCAAATAATACAGAAATGCTTTTACATACAGAAAGTTGTGTATAACTATTTATAAAAACTATAACAAATAGGCTCTTTCAGTTCTTATACGAGAAAAAAACAGTGAAATTTTAAAAATAAAATTATTAATTTAAAAAAAAAAAGAATGAATGAATGAAAGAAAAACCAGAGAATAATAATTACCTGGCTGAGGAAATGTGTTACTTGTGAGGAGTGAGAAAATAATGATGTGATTTTAAATTATAATGTCAAAAATAAAATTCCAATTGTTTTCATATAATGAAATGTAAATGGTTGATTAGAAGTAGTAGAAATCTTCTGTCTCAAACTCAAAGACAATCGAGAGAGAAAAAATATATAATGATACGATTTAATTGATTTTAATAATTTTTTATTTCATTTTTAAAAATAATAATAAATAAACAAATTTGAATATCTAATGTCATGTTTTTATAAAAATACTTTAAAAATTTTATTTATATAAAATTAATTTGTATGAACATTTTTTTTAAAAAAAAATAAATCAATTTATCATCCAACTTGATAAGAGAAAAAAAAATTATAAGTTTTTTTTTATTATTATTTACTAAACTACAATCAAATATATAGTTTTAATAATTTTTAATAATTAGTTTAATTATTTAATTATTATATATATCAATAATTGATAAAGTAAGATTATTTTTATGTAAAATTGTTATATTATAAGTACATTGATATAATTTTTATTATTTTAAAAAATTATTATTACATACTAATAATTTTATAAATATATTTATAATAAAAACAATCCAAATATATTATGGCGGATGATGGTAGGAAACGTGAGAGACCATGATGCTACTTCCATCATGAAGGTGTATCTTTAATGATCATACTTTGTTTGCGTGCATTTGACACTTTAATTTAGATTCTGTGATAATTTTAGCATAAGATTTGCCTTTCCCTATGTGGAGTACACAATGGTGCTGCATTTTTTAACTTGATATTATTTGATGATTCATCTTTTGATGTATTTAATAATTAAAAACATAATATTAATGAGATGAACATGTGACAGTATATATTGTCTGATCTCCATTGCTTTGTGCTTAGGATAATGCATCATGATGCTATGGTGGAAATCTCATGATTCGATGGATTTGATACCAACGTTAAAAAAAAATAGGTAATACATGGATTGGGTCGAGTTACATTTTTATGTTAATTCATATGGTTTATCATTAATAATATATATATATATATATATAAAATAAATAAATAAATTTAGCCACATAAGTACTATTATTAAATGGTTTATTGTTTAGTCTTATTTTTTATATATAAAAATAAATTAAAATTTAATAAATTAGTTGATATGAACTTAATAATAAAATAATAGTGTACCAACCAGTTTAATTTATTTATAAATAAATAAAATTAGCATAATGATCATAGAAACCTTCAAAATAGATTAACTTTTTTAATTTCATCATGCGACTATACGATGTTTCAATTATATCCAGAGAAGAGATTTGTCGCGGTGAATTTCCAGGCTTCAAAAGTAAATCGAAAATCTACATGAGTAGGACATTCCATAAATATCTTTCTCATCTGCTAGCTGAGAGTCCTCTCAAATCACATTTTATCATTGTAACGGTCCAATATCGGATCAATTTCATCATTTTCACCTTATGCAACAAATGACTCGGATTTTATATATATATATATATATATATATATATAAAAGAAAATAAATCTCATATTTATGCATTTTTCTCTCTTCAACTACTCACTCAAATGTGAATAAACGAGGGGAGAGAAAAATGCATAAATCTCAACAGTTGGATAAAAATCTTACGGTTGAGATTTATTTTCTCATCTCTTATTAAGAGATGACTTCTCATTAGATACAATCCCTATATATACTTCTTCCGAATTATTTTTTTTTTTTATTATTAGCTACACTTGCATAGTAAGTATTAATCATCCATCCACCTATCTCGTTTCTCATGTTGTTACTGAGACCATCTCCAATGAAAGTCTCTCATTGGAGTCTCTTAGGTGGGGTCATATATGTCACATCACTAAAAAGACTCGTCTCTATACAATACATTATTTTTACTCATGAAAATCTCTTACATTTCGATTTTCAAAAATTTTGATTGATTGCTATGAAATTTTTTATTAATATTATTAAAGAATAGTTATTTATAACAGTTACGAACTGTGACATCCGATCATATCAGTTTTAATTGATATAAAAAATCTTTAAAAACTATTATCAAATAATTTTATTTATAATAGTTACAAACAGTTATCAAAGCACACCCATATATATTAGTTGGTACTAATACTAAAGGGTGTATTAATTTTTATCAAACATTGTTCATAGATGTCAATATCCAACTGATATTAAATATATGTATATTTTTTACCGAAATAAATGAAATTTCATTTTTAAAACTTTTATTTTTGATTTTATTAATTTTTTTTAATGATTTAATTTTATAGTGGAAATGAACAAAGCAACAAATTTTTAAATCTACTAAATTAATAATTCAAATATTGAGAAGTCACGATAACAATCCCTATCATAAAAATAATAAAAAAAAATTCACTAACATTCTTTTATAATTATACCATATAATCATACATCTTAAAAAAATAATAATAATAATACCACAACTTTTACATTCACAATAGTAAACTCCTTAAAGAAATAGAAAAATACACCTAATAATTGATGTTCAAATTTATACTTTAACTACACAAGCAAACGAATCACAGATCAAGCCCAATCGCAACGAATTTCATCTTTTTTTTCTATATGGAAGCCTCTTGGGATTATCATACCAATACAAAAGAAAATAAAAAGTCATAAAAGTATAATTTAAAACATCTTAAAGTTTAACTATTAGAATAAACATACACCAAAGTAGGAATCTCAGTTTGGACACGAACAACTATTTCTTTCATCATTTGCAAGTCATAATAGCCACAATCTACGGCATTAACTAAGTTTAAAATGGAAAACCAAATTGAAATAGAAACTCAAATTAACTATATATATTGCTGAAAATAAAAGTAACAATTTAGAGAAGTGAAGCACCCTAGCAATATGCAGACATGGGTAACTTTGCGGTACCAGTCAAGAACATATTCTGAGTTACATATCTCATCACTATGCTCATCAATCCTGGTGAAGTAGTGAATCAAAATCACATTCCTAAATTGCTAGAACATAATTATCTACTTTTTTATTTTTCAAAACTAAAGTTCAATGCTCAAATAAATGGTAGCAAAGAACATCTTAGTAACTATTCTCTACTAATGTTTTAGTCAATGCTTAAATGAAATTACATTTCGTTTAACCAAGTCGGGATATTAAAGGGTTTCAAGCAATTTGAAGAAAATGTACTAATGGCATTATACTTTAAAAAATACCCAAACAGGGAAAATGGTATGATAATGCACACTAGGACTAGATCATGGTGGACATTACTAATCAAATTACCTGTGCCAATACTCCCAATTTCAATAAGACGGCCCCATCAAGTTCAGAAGAACTGCAATCTTATGCATCATCTAATTGCTTAACACTAGTTTTGTTTTCCATACCTATAAAGAGAAAAGTAGTGTTTTAGTACAGAACGAAATGAAAATTCATCTTTTATCACCAGTAAGATAACACTTGGAATCAATTATGAACATTATGACAGATTATCACACTGAAATACTAATTATAATTTCCTATAGAATAGCATGACCATCATCAAAAGAGTAGAGAAGAAAACCAATAATCTCATACTTGTTTACTATATCTTTCAAGCATCGTTCAACACCAAATTTACTAAAAAAGCACAAACCTTTCCTCGTCAAACACTAATTTCATCACAAAATGACCCTTTTAATGTAGCAAAACACAATCAAGAGAAGAATTAAAGCAATTAAAAAGGACCCACAAGTGCACCTAGGCAAAACAAGGTCACCATCGTCATCCAGTGCAACCAATTCACACTTATCAGTTGATTCAGATTTGAAAACCTCATTCAATCTGGTTCATTGAACTCCTTACAATTAAAATCAAAAATACCAACTAATAAATCTCGATAAAAAATTAAACTATTATTAAATCATTGGAAAATAGAGGAGTAAGAGTATACCAACCAGGTGGAAGGGAGAAAGTGAACAGGGAAATGCGAAGCCTGAAAAGTGAGGTGGACATCCTTGGAAAACTGATGTTCGAGTAAATCATACGAACTATAGGGATGGTGTTGTGATGAATCGTATTTCTCTTCCAAGCAAAAAGAAAAGCATCCAATTTCCCTCCTATGTGTGCTGAAATTGCTCTCTAGTCTTCCATTACCGATGCTAATATGATTTTTAGCTCACATGCCCCAAGTCGAACTCTTACCTTACCACTTCATTTTATTAATTTTAAAAACATGTATCTTAACTGATTAAGTTGTTGTTTATACTTTTGGAGGAAAAATGTCTTTGAGTAATTTTTTACATACAGAAAAATAATAAATTGGAAAAATCAAAATAATTAACGGTTTTTTGGATTTCAAAAAACCCTTATGAATTTTTTGGAATTATTCCAATTAAAATATATAATCCATGAATTCATACTTTGTTTTATAAACTTTATATATAAATTCTATTATTTTAAGATATATAAAATTATGGAGGCTTGGAGGACCGATGATCTTCTAATAGATAAACTTTCAAAATATGCTATACAGCTTAAGCAATGGAGTTCCAAAAAGTTTGGAAATCTAAGTTCAAAAATCAAAGGGTTCATAATAAGATTGAGCTGTTGTATATAGAGTTGGGAAAATAGAGGTCATGAACCAAATCAAATGTCTTAACAAAGACTTGAATCTCTTCTCTCCAATGAAGAAGGATTCTGAAGACAAAGGACTAGAACAGATTGATTGGCAGGTGGGGAGAAAAACACCACTTTCTTCCAAAACAAAGCGTTTTCTAGACGTAGAAAAAAACACATTGAATCTGTATATGATTAAGATGGAAACAAGTTTGAGGGAATAGATCAAATAACTGAGGTTCTCCGCTTTCTACTAAAATTTATTCACCTCTATCAGACCTTCATCAAGTGACATTAATGTCGCTACTAACCACATCCTTTTCACTCTAAAAGATGTTACATGTGCTCTATTCTCCATAGTCCCAACAAGGCTCCAGTAGAGATGAATTTCAACTCTCTTTTTTTATCACAGATATTAGGATATCATGGGTGAGTCAGTAACTTAGGAATGCTTAAACATCCTTAACAAGCTAAATCAATCTGTGTGCATAATCAAACCAACATTCTCATCCCACAAATCAAGAACCCTCACTTTGTTATGGACTTTCGACCCATCAGTCTTTGCTCTGTGGTATATAAGATTGTCTTAAAAGCAATTGCTAATTGAATCAAACATGTCCTTCCCTCTCTCATATTAAAGATACAATCAGCTTTTGTTCCTAATAGAAATATCCACGATAACACCATCATAACTTTTGAAACTCTTCATTCTCACAACCAAAGAAAGACAGGCAAAAATAGTGCACTAACTTTGAAGCTAGACATGAATAAGGCATATGACAGGATTGAATGGTACTTTATTTTCCTTGTCCAATCCAAGATGAATTTTCTTCACAAAATCTTTAAATTGGTTATGGAATGTGTGTTAAACACTGAGTTTAACTTTTTCATTAATGGGGTTAGAGCATGGCATTTTTTATTAATGGGGTTAGAGTAGGTAAATTGCCTCATCTAGAGGTTTAAAACAATGTTGTCCAATCTCGTCGTATCTCTTCATTATTTGTGCAGAAGTCTTGTCAAGCCTTATCAAATTTAAGGAGTGCGGCCGCAATGAGATTGGTTTTTGTGGTACTAGAGGTGGTCCAATGATGAGTCATCTCCTTTTTACTGATGATTGTGTTCTTGCATAGTAGCTGAACAAAATGCTTCGGTAAAAAATAAAGTCATGAGAATTTACGAAATTGCTTCTGGATAATTGATCAGCAGGCAGAAAACAGTCATCAAATTCTCCCCAAATATTGCTCAACATACTAGTAACACCATTCGATCTCTTTTTGGAACTCCTCAAAATTGCAACAATGACATTTATCTAGGTCTGTCATTTCTAACAGGAAGAAACAAACGGAGAGTGTTCATGACTATTAAAAATAGAGTGTGGAATCATTTTCAAGGTTGGAAGGATCGGATATTCTCAACAGTGGTAAGGAAATACTTCTTAAGACTTGTAGCAATGGCAATACCCTACTACACATGAGTCTGATTATTACAGTGATATCTCAATTATATGTTCTCAAAGTTCTAGCGGAGACAAAATAGATTATTACAGTGATATCTCAATTATATGTTCTCAAAGTTTTAGCGGAGACAAAATAAACAGTCTCATAAGATTAGTTAGTCTAAATGGAGTACTCTATATCAACCCAAAGATATAGGTGGAATGGGCTTTAAGGATCTATGGATGTTTAACTAAGCTCTACTTAGAGGGAAAAAAAGTATGGAGAATCCTCACTAATCCAAATATTCTAACTACGTAATTTTGAGGGCAAAATACTTAAGAAACTCATCGATTCTTGAAATAACAGCAAAGGCTGGAACTTCTCATGTTTGACAGGGATTGCTTTGGAGTGGAGAACTCGAGATTACAAAATGAACTGGTGATGGGATAACAAGTTGTGTTTAGAGATTCTTGGATTCCCAAACCGAACATATTCCGCCCTTTATCTACTGTACGATCTCAATCTCAACATATGTAGGTAGCTAGCCTTAGTAATGAAAGGGGGAAAAGTTAGAATACTGATCTGACTAGAAACACACATCCTTTCTATTGTTCTATCTCACAAAGAATCAAAAGGCGGTTGGTTATGACACTTTGACAAATTCGGATAATATACTTGAAATATGGCTAAAAGTGACGGTTTGTTATCAAGAGCATTATCCTCAACAACTAACTCTCCTACAGCTAAATGGTGGAGGATTCTGTGGCGGCTTTGAATTCCTTAAAAAGTATGAACATTCATCCGGAAATATTGTCAAATGCAATGTTTGGCGTCAGTAGTTAAAATTAACGGTTAAAATAATAATTTAGATAGTTGTACCGTTAGCGATCTAAATAGTAATTAGAATAGTTGTCTCAATAGTAGTTACAATAAACGTTTGGTGATAACAGTGACGGTTAAAAATAGCGATTAGACATAAATTACAAAAAAGATTGATTTAATTACTTGACTTGTATCTATTAATGTGAAATAAAAGGGTATTTTAGTAGTTTTATAATAGCTATTGAGGTGAAAGCTAATTTGAATAGTATTCGTCAGACCGCTATGTAAATTGTTAAATGCTATTTTGAAACGTTATTACTGAACACTTAATTTTCAAACCGCTATTTGTACTATTCAAACCGCTAATGAAATAGTTGATGCCCAACACATACAAAATACCATGCCTATAGCTTTAAATTTAAATTTAATGCGCGAGAGAGTTAGTATTTCAGATAAATGCCAACTTTATTCGAAGCAAATAGAATATAGCGTTTTGTGTTCTACTGTGGTGTGAGAATGCCATGTTAATTTGGCTTAAGATCCATTCTTGAAGTTTATCAAATTGCAGAGGATAGCAGGGTCGATTGTGGACACTTACTAGAGGTATGTTGTAACTTTGGAACAGATGAGTTGAACTTATTTTGCTGCATTCTTTGGCCAATATGGGAAACGGAAACAAACAAATAAATGATAATATGAGGTCCAATCCCTCTTGTACTGTAAATTTGGGTTAGTATATATCTGGATGAATTTAAAGCAGCGACCGCAACGCAGAATACTCAGCCCCGACCTACCCCACTCAACTCTCTAGTTGGACTCCACCTCTGGCTGGATTTCACCTCCCCACCAAATTAAAACTCAACTGGACTCCACCTCCCACCAAATTAAAACTCAACATAGATGCAACATAGATGCTGCAAATGTTAGTCTTGAATTGGTTATTTGGGCAGGAGCATCCTTTATATGGGCCTAATTCAACAGTGATTTATGCAGAAACCAGAGGTGATTTATGCAGAAACCAGAGCGCGGCAATTTCATTTAGACAATTTAGATCTATCTTTTCCCTTGAATCCTACGAGGAAAATGCCTTGGCTTGTGCCCCAGCCTCCAAAGCTCTTCAGGGACAAAATGTCCAACATATTTTTCTTTAATTTATTTGAAATCCAAGTTATTATAAAAAGTAAATTTTAAGAAAATAATAAAAAACCAAAAACATAATTACATAAGTTCACATGCATCGAAGTAGTGGAAACCAACTATGAAAGTAGAACTAAATATAATCCGAAAGTTAAAATCAACAAACAACAAAAACAGCTAGGTATATGTCTATATAAAAGCCATAAAAAGGCTGGCTTTGGTCGAATATACATTACAATATAACAAGAGTTTTTTACATTACAAGACTTGCAAATATGCTATAAAACCTCCCCAACCAAGCAAAAACAATTACAAACCACAACTCTTGCTACCACTACAACAGCTACCAAATCAAAATGAATCTCTTACACTATAATATGCAGCAGCAGCAAGAAAAACAATCCCAGAAAAAAAATAATAATTTTCACTGAGAAAAATGAAAAGAATTGACTCAACTTCTTTTTCTTTTTTTTTTTGGTTTTTGTAATGGGTAAAAACTAGCTATAGTTACAAACCTTAGCTGACACTAGCAGAAGAAATCTATATATGTAATGTAATGTATGCACAGGTTTTTGTTCCACAGAGCTCATGGTCGTCATGGTCATTCTGTACGTTGTAATAAGAACATGAAGCCTGAGTTTTCGCGGATTAGAGGTGGAGGTTCGATGTCGCCGACCTCTATTTGTTGCATTGACTTGGATATGTCGTCCACAGTGAATGGAATGCTGTGGTTGGGAGTGGGAGAAGAGATGGTTGTTTTAGCTTTTATGAACAATATAGATGAAATGTGAAGGTATTAGGGGATGTAGTTGTCAAAAAGTGTTTACCTTGAATCGTCGTCTAACAAGAATGAAGTGCTGACAGCATTGTTAGTCTCCTCTGTCATTTTTGCTCTCATGCTTGAGATTACCTGTGATTGAGAATAGATTGCAGTGAGACTGCCAAGTGCACAAGTTTTTCTAGGTTTATGGCATTTTTTTACACGAATAGGATGTGATGAGATGAGTAGCTTTTACCTCTGAAGATACACTGTGTGTACCGTATTTGTCATCCCAGTACATTGTGCTAATCCTGTACAGTTGTTGTATGCTAAGTACCTGAAAGGAACATCATTGACAATGAGGACGGATGAAGAAACGTCATCAAGAAGAATGTAGTCGAAGGAAACAAGTTGTCAGAAGAATTATAGAACTCACAGGACAAAGATCATTCATTATTTCTTTCAAGGTCTTCTTAGGCTTCTGATGAATGACCTGAAAGGGCAAAATTTGAAAATAAACAGGACAAAGTTATTAAGCGATATTATGATAAACGATGTCCATGGAAGCAAAAGAGCAGTATATGGTACAGACCAGGAATCCAACAGCTTGTCTAATATGCTTCAATTCCTCCCAGGCTGTGCCTGCAAACTGAGCCACAGGAGCTATGAGCCTCTAAACGAGAAATGAACAAGGATTGTGAAATATAGAAGTGTAGAGTAGTTACCTCCTCAGTTGCTTCATGACACCATTGCTCTAGCTCTGCCAACCCTGCCTTAACATACTCCCCATTACTAAATGAGCAGCATTCACGTCGCAAGAGAAGACTGCAGGTACAAGTTCAAACTTCGTTCATCATAGGAAAAATTATAGAATCAAATCAATATAAGACTAAGAGATTGAATTATCGTGTTTTTACCTATTGAATAATTGAACATTGATAAATGAGAATATCTGTGTGAAGATTTTGCGAATCAGGAATGCTGGAACCTACAGAGTAGCAAACAAATTAAGGTTGTGCTACTAAGAAATGAAGAGAAATATTGTAGGAACAATAATGGAACTTGCACTTACATAGTTGGCTCTCATCGTCTTCAGATAATTATTAAGGTTTTTCACTATGCTTTGCCAGTGAGCAATTAAGGCTTGTTGAGCAACAGCATTGGCTTGAGATCGTCCTTTTACCATACTAGCCCTAGATGTTCTAGGTGCCTGAGGTAAAATGTATAAACAATGAATACAAGAAATTGTATAGATTCCCAAAAAAAGAAGAAAACAATCCCTCTTGCAACCACTCAAAAGAATTGGGTCAACAAGGGAATATAACTCATCTCTTACCTGTATACACAGTCCAATCAATGGGGATATTTCTTTTTTCAAATTGTCCCTTATCATTCCGTATATCTTCTCAAGGAAGGCTGTTAGCTGCTGTTTAAAAAGTAGAGCTGGATACTTGGCTTCAACTTGTCGCAAGTCATCCATGCCAGCTAGTGCTCGACTGCCAAGGAATGAGAATCCAGCACTAGGTGGAGTACCGCGTAAACCCTATTAAGTAATCAAATAAAATAATCGAGTAAGAGAACTGGATATGTAACAAGAAATATGGGAAATTTAAAAATAAAAATAAAACATTTGAGTACACACACACAAACACATATCTTACTTGAGACATTCTTCCAAGCAGAGAAGTTGTTGACCTCCGTCGTTGTGGGGTCAAGCTTACTGCCCCACTTGCTTTTAGAGTGCGCTGAAGTAGCAGCAATAATGTTGATGCATTTGATAGCCAATAAGCCAACGTATCATTGTTATCCTGGGCCTACAGCACAAAAAACCATAATAAAAAAAACTATCCACTTCATTCTTTCAGTCCATTAATGGGGAGGATAAATGCCTAACATCACAAACAAGACATAAGTTTACACTTACATCAATAGACACACTTATTGTTTGAATAATCCGATCAAAAATACTGGTCCTTTCGACCTCAAATGATCTCCAGTGAAGGAGGGACTTGTATATTAGACAAGCTGCAATAGGCTTGCCAGAAGAGAATCCTAGATCTTGTGATATACATTTTACTAGCAAGTCTTGGTTCTCCTGCACACAATTGATAGAAAACACATTTTTACAAGGTTATAAAGTGCAACCAAAATAAATTGCTATCACACGGGGAAATACATTAGCGATAGATAAACTGCATACCTGCTGCTTCTCATTTAGAGACTTCTGAGGCCTGTCATCAGTCTCCACTTCCCGCGGACCAGGTGAATCCTGATATGTCCAGAAAATAGTTGAGTTAAGATATAGTTTTATTTATACTATACTGCAGTATAAAATTTACTAAAACAGTATATTTCTCTAACCCCTGCTTTCCTCGTTTCTCCGTTTACTATAATGCCATTCTCAGCAGCTCTCTACAATTAACAGAAGCCTTGACTTACATTTCGTGAAAATACAAACATCAGTTAAATAAATAGAATATCCAGTACTTACCTGGATGATTGTTGTTTTTGACCGGGCTGTTAATGCTTTGCCAGTTGGTGATATTGCCAGTGCTTGTTGGCGGAGTACCTGATTCTCTGATTCCAAATTAGAAACCTTCTCCAATAGTCTGCATCAGAACAAAGCCAATTGTTAACATTATGCTTTTACAATTTACCTCCTCCAGTTGTATTATGCAAATTCAGAGATAACAGTGGCACCGGATTCTACTTCCAAATTAAGGTTCTACCAGAAGCTTAGGTCAGAAGAAAAGACTTATTGCAGACTAGAAATTCACCAAAGTACCTACTATCGAGTGGATATTTAGCTTTAAGCAGATAAATTTTCAAATTCCATGACAGTTAATATTACATAACAAAC
The DNA here is from genome assembly GCA_031304145.1 of Cardiospermum halicacabum. Taxonomy (NCBI): domain Eukaryota; kingdom Viridiplantae; phylum Streptophyta; class Magnoliopsida; order Sapindales; family Sapindaceae; genus Cardiospermum; species Cardiospermum halicacabum. The sequence continues at coordinate 1,474,502 of CM062391.1, read as the reverse complement.
CTCTGAGCTGAATCCTGAAGCTGATCAGCTTTCTTTACTGAATCTTCAAGTTTCTTGCTGAGTTCCCCAATTTTAGACTCAGCACCTGCATAAGCTTTCTTCGCCTCTTCTGCTGCTTGTGTTTGAGATTGTAATGACGACTGTCAAGGTAAAAAGAACAATCAAACGACATCCCATGATGTGCCCAAGATAGTAAATTGAAAATAATAAAGGATTTGCTTCAGGTGAGTTTTATAATATGACATTAATATATCTAGAAATGTTCCTTACATGTATTGAGCTCAATTCAAAAATATAGGAACAAAATTTTTAAGCATAAGCCTTAACAAAATAGCTGACATGGATTAAACTTGTATATAATCATGTCGACATGCTTCTTACAAAATTAGAAGAGCGACCATAGTTTCTACAATTTGGAAGTTTTACCTTTAAGTTCTCAATTTCCATTGTCAAAGAAGTTATCTTCTCCGTATCTTGAACAATGACAGGGGTTTCTTTGATGACTGGAGGAGCTTCTTCAATGGCTTTTCTAGCTGCCTCTCGTTCTTTGATAACCAAAGAGTTAGTTTCCTGTAGTCGTGATTGCATGGTATGCAATGCTTCCTGTAACTTACCAATTTCTTGGGTCTTGGCCTCCTCAAGGTCAGTCTATATTTCACAACAAAGTAAGAAAATGCACAAATGACCAGGTAGCAACACAGAAAAAAACAAAATAAATAAAATGCTCAAAAAGAACTCAAGATTCATATACATTACCCTTAATCTCTTTTCAATTTGCAAACGCCATGTGAGTTCCTCCACACGCTTTTCTAGTTTATCCTTTGCTTCTTTAAGGGCTCCCGTCTCTCTTGCAGCCTATATAAAGCACAAGTTAGCACTAACTCAACCACAAAGAGTTTGAAGACGCTCGAACAACAGAACATGGTAAGCAATAAAATCGGACCATTTTAAGCATTCTGAGTTCTTTTCTGGCAACCCTGCATCTCCACCCACACTGGGTAACAAGTATGGCTCTCTGGAGTCTCTTATAATAGGAGTAAGCTTCATGTCCACGCCATTGAGCCTGTGAACAAGCAGTAAATCAAGATCAACAATATAGCAATTTTATAAGAGTGCCAAAATTTACAGTGTTAAATCTACCTAAAACAATAGTAGTGCGTGCTCACTCAATAGATAAAAAACAGTTACACCCATAAGCAGTAACTTTACCTGGATAAAGGTTGCAGCTTTAGTTTGTCTCCTGAACCTAAATTCGTTACGCGCAACCATCCCTCTTAAACCTGTCTGCAATGTGATTGCAGCAGATCTCACTGTTAAGTAGGACGTCCTGGCAACATGAAGCCGGAAATTCTTCTGGATCTTCAAAGCTGCAGCTTCCTGCCTCAACTGTTCATATAGTTTACGAGCTGTCTCACCTGCAAAAGGCCAATTTAAAAAACAAATTAATATTACAAATATGGTAACAAATATAGCTAGATCAGAGTTGATAGAACTAATTACTAAAATTGAAAGAAAAAAGAGAAAACAGGATTTTCAGCTACATCTCTACTATTAATATCAGATTATACTTAAAAAGATCTTTGGAATCTTATAATTCCAGATAACTAAAATATTGTGCAACAGACATAAGAATAGAACCATAAACACAAACAGGCCAAAACTTGTAAGTATCCATGTTAATAAAAGTTGACAAAAGAAAATTCAAACATTTTCGAAGTCTGCCTAGGTGACCAACAAATTTCTTCATGCTGATATGGCACAACCTCAGATACAAGAAGTCGAAATAGCACATTAAATAAAAAGTGAAATACCGCGAAGATAAGACTGCAGAACAACAGTAGCATTGCGTAATGAGATGAACTCCTTGCGCGCAATATAAGTACGAGTTTGTCGTTGAATGGTTTGGGCCGCATGTCCAAGAACCTCAGCTCTCCTAGCATCCAACTCAGCCATTTGACCAGCTCGCAGGAATACTTTTGTTTTACCTATCTGCCACCTCACAAGTAAAATGATAACTGTTGTCAGACACGAGCTAAGACAGACAATTTGCTAGTTGCTTGAAAGCAATTTACAGAATCTAATATCAGGGAAACTATTTGTATAACCTTCTAATCTAACAAGATTGGTATCAAATAAAGACATAACAATGAACATATGCTTCATCACCTGGTATCCTTTCAGTCCCTTCTTATCAAGGATCTTCTGGCAAGCAAGCTTATCATCAAAGCTGGCAAGAACAAAGGTGAACATTTAGTCTCCCTGATGCCAAACAATAACCAACAGACATCACAAGTTCTTAATTCTAAAGAAATCTGCAGAAATAATGATAGAATAAGAGACTTACTTTCCTTCCAAAACTTCAGGAGCCAGTAAACCGAAACGATTAAGGAACTCGTAAAATGTACGCCTAGTAGGATAACCAGCACAGCTGATCCTAATTGCCTCAAGAACACCCTATAAAGCATAAGAATGATGGTTTTATGAAAAATAACAACTTCAATGAATAAAGGGCATCATCATCAAGCAATTTAACACAAGCACTTAAACATAATATACTCACACCACAGCGTAGTTGTTGGATGACGTTGGCATTCTCAAAAATTGCTGGCTTGAGAGAATTATTAGGCTTCACACATCTGATGTAGTGCGGTTCCGTTGCACTTAAGGTTTCCATTAATGATTGAAGTTGTAACTGAAAATGTCAATAGTTGACATACATATCACATAAATTTTCATAAGTAAACAAACATTGTTACATTACAGCATTAAAAATTGTTTAGCTAAGTAAGGATTGGGAAAATGTACATTTTTGGTATTAGATTGGGAGCTCATTCCCTAATTTGCTGCATCATTGAATGTGCTTAGATATGAAAATAATTTTAAATTATCAAATCATTTATGAATTGATAACAATAATGATGATGATGATGCAGACGAATCCTTTTGCTATCAGAAGATCCTAATAATTTAAAAATTATCAATACTGACAACGATCTCTCTCTGGTTCAATGATCTGATTCAATTCATACATAGTGGAGGAAATGAATGAATTTCATTGGTACAGTAGACAGATCAAATTGGATAAGGCGCATGAAGGTCAGTGAGGAGAAGGTAGTTGTAGCACAACAATCAATACTAATATTAAGGTAAATAAAGCACCAATAGAGAATAAGGTGTGTGTGAAGGTCCATTAAGGTTGCAAGGATGTTCAAAGTAGACCTGTAGAGGCCACAATTCATGCATATTCAAATAATAACAGGTCAACTAGGGTACATAGTAAAACAAGCAACCAGAAGAAAAACTAATATAACTACATCAAGGATGTGAATGAAGTACCTTGAAGCGTGACCCTATGGATGAAAATTTAGATGATTTTGATGATTCTTCAGGAAGCACAGGAAATAGACTAGCCACAAAAGGACACTTTGCAGCCGTCATCAGTGCTTGGTGTTCAGCAACCACATAATCTTTATTTTTGTCCAAAAAGTAATTGGCTTGATAAGTGACCTTTAGAATAAGAAATTCAGAAAATTATGAAAATGCATAATTCCTCATCCAAACTAGACAAAGGCAATTATAAGAAAACGTTAGATATTTTTACCTCCCCAGCATAGTGCGATATGGTAAAATCAGTTCGAGATAGCTTGGGTTTGATAAAACGCTTATTATTTTTAAATGTCTGGTACAACTTCTGAGCAAAAGTTTCATGCGTGGACTTGGGAAACATGCTGCATCAAACAATGAAGATTCACTCTTTTACAAATCTTTACTTGAGAATGTCATAACTATACAGTTATAACTTCAGCAGCAGAGAAAAATTCCACATTTGACAAAAAGGCTTACCAGGCTTCATCTAAGAGTGCAATTATTCCTCCAGGTTTCTGTCAAAAATCAGTTTACCAAAAGTGTCACATAAAGTATCAAATGAATTTGCATGACACTTGCCATAAATAACTACTAACTGGAAAAAGAAAATGTTGAAGCTGCTAATACATAGAACACATGAAGGTTACACATGAAGGTGTTCCAAAAAAACGAGGAACATAAAATCCAAAACATAGATTGTTATCACAAGAACGAACCTTTTCAATCAGATCCAAAACGTCTTGGTTATCAACAAACTCAATGTAGCTCCAGTCAATCTCTTCACTTGAGTATTCGTCCTGCTCCATTTTAAACACATGCTGCAAACAAACAGCAAAAATCAGCATTCTGATTCAAAAATAAAAAGCTCCCACTCATTGTTTGACAAAGCTAACCTGATTGAAATGTTGCTGCAACTTTTCATTTGTGAAGTTGATGCAGAACTGCTCAAAACTGTTTTAAAAAACATTAGTGAATATGTCATATTTCAGTTCCCTTGTGTTCCTTCTTTTTATTTTTTTGTCGGACATTCTCCTACCACCTCCATCTCACAACATTATTACACACACAACAAACAAAAACACATCAAATAAGCTAGCTGAATTAAAGGCTTACCTATTGCACTTAAAACTTTCAAAACCATAAATATCAAGTACTCCAATTATTGACTTCGAAGTTGGATCCTGTCCAATTGAAACATTAATTTTTTCCACAATCCTGGAAAGAATAATGCAAAACACCACATTAAACTAACAGAGAGAGAAACACCCTATTAATACCAATGATAGAAGAAAAAGGAAGTGCAACAGGGTTGAAGCACCTTACCAATCAAATAAGCGAGAATATAATGTTTTGGCTAAGGCATCCCTACTGGCCACTGCATTCTCCGGATCAAGAGTTCTTGTAATAACTTCTTCTGGGGTCACCATTACACGTTTAATCAGGGCATCTTCTAAGCTCTGAGCATCACACCTATTTATGAATTTGATTAGAAAGAACATGGCTCTATGTATAACTTCCATATACACCAAAGAATTGACCATTGTACCTGAGAAGTTCTGCAGTCATATTAAGATGAAATCTAGACTTCTCATCTTTGACAACAGATGAGTCAATCTCCTTTCCCTTGGCAAAATCAATATTACCGAGATGAAGAATTGCAGCAACAACCCTGAAAATAGCCTCCTGCAAAATTCTGCATATGTTCAAAATTAACTCAAACGTAAAATATATTCTCTTCAAATGAAGGTGACGAAACCTGTTCTTGGTCACTGATTCCAACAATATCCATAGCTCTTCTAGTTGCAAGATACTCTTCAGCATCATTTACATCATCCAGCTCATAACAATTTGATTGATTTAGATAATGAAAAGATTTTGGGCTGCCCAATTTATACTTGGCAATATCCTACAAAAATTTGAATAAAACAATTAAATTCGCACATTATGTGGAGAATAAATATATATATATATATAGAGAGAGAGAGAGAGAGAGAGAGAGAGAGAGAGAGATGTAGTGATAATAGCAACAGCACAATAGAGGAAACCAAGCTGAAAAGCAAAATACCTCAGGTGGTGCAGCACAAAGAAGGTAAAAACAATGGTAGTTTCTCTCTGGATCAGAAATTTGGCAAACACGAGACCTTTCAAGCAGATAAGTCCTAATTGCTGCCCCAGATATTCTCCCATTCTTGTCAAATTGGATTTCAACAAATTTACCAAAACGACTACAATGAGAACATAAAATATATGATAGTTAAGACAAATGGAGATAATGGAAATTCAGCTAATTAACATGGTTACTATAACATGAATGTAATTGATTACATGATTACACGAGATAATTAACCATGCAACATAAGATATTGAAACACACCTTGAATTATTATTCCTCACTGTTTTAGCATTGCCAAATGCTTCAAGTACTGGATTAGACTGTAAATTGAGCCACCCAATAAATTAAATAAAATTCAGCACCTACTAAATAGTAACCTAATTATCCAAAGTAATAGAGATGAACAAGCTCACTAATAGTAAAGTGGATTAATATTAGAAACTTAATAAATGCAAGAACACATTAATGACTACTTCGAACCTCAAGAACTTGCTGTTCTACAGTTCGTCCTTCTATCCCAGACCTCCCGCCCAAGTAAGCAAGATATCTCATGAGCATCTTTGTTGTCTCAGTTTTACCAGCTCCACTCTCTCCACTTACTAGAATGGAATTGCTTTTCCCTTCATTAATCATTGCCCTGAATGTTGAATTCATACCATCGCATATCAGTATTAACATGACCAGATATAACATTTTGAATGGGTTGCATTGTTATAAGAGAATAATTCAAGATCACCTGTATGCAGCATCTCCAACTGCAAAAACATGAGGGCTTAGCTCTCCAAATGTTGCTCCCTTGTACTGTTCCATCATATGTGTATCATACAGATGAGGCAATCTTTGAAATGGATTAACTGCGATAAGAATATTGCCCGTGTATGTCTGGAAAAGAAGTACAAGATTGAGCATCACAAGAATATATCAAAGCTCTAACATATAAACAACTTGCTTCAATATAAAACAAAAATCAAAACTAACTGTGAAACTCACATAGATTTCATTAAGTTCATATCTTGTGGCAAGATTCTGCAGAACTCCAGGTTCATGCAAATAAGAAAGCTTTGTCATGTCATCCACACCACCAGGAGGAGCTTCCGTGTCCTGTGGAAACACTTTGGATATATTTGCAACAACCTGCTCATCCATAACAGTAAAGTTAAAAGCATGACCAGAACCCCATCTAATTAAATTTATAATCATTACAGCTGCTTGTTGCCCACAAGTCAATCATGACCAATAAAAGGCATAACTATATCAACAAGTATATACCCTAGTTACAAGTACAATGAGATTTCAACAAACTGGCACGTAATATTAGCTAAAGTAGTAGGTTTACCCTGATATGATCAAAAAATGGAAATCCATAACCATAATTACAACAAAGCAGTAGTATTGACAGCTACTGTAGTAAAGAAATTACAGATACATATCGTGGAGAGAAAATACACAAATAAAGAAGGGGAACATGAGGCCTTTGAAGGTTTATTGTTCAAAGCCTAGCACAATTTTAACACCGTACTTAGTTACCAAAGATAAAATCTAAAATGAAAGTCGAGAGCAATGTTCAGATTAGCAATCATTAATGTCCGCCTTCACAGCAAGCAGTCAATTTGAAGAGCTACAAAGTCAAATTAAAAGTAAGGCAGGGCACTAACCGCTTTCCCATTTGTGCATTTGACATGAACCTCTTGACCGTTGATCCGGGTGACTTCTCCATCAATCCATGCCAGAACACGGTCTTCAACCCATACATGGGAACCAACAATAATGTTATCTGGCGCTGCCTGCAGATGTAGCATCTCTTCAGTAATATTCTAACAGTAAAATATCTTTGATTCGGTCCAAGGAACTATCAGAGATAGTCCACAGAAGACAAATTACACAGCAAAGATTTATTAAAAGCAGCCTTAAATGGAAACATCAATTCCAAACTTCATATCGTAAACAAAGCATAATTGGATCCTTTCTAAAAATGAAAAGCAAGGAAACACACTAATTCAAGTTCCTATAAGTAAGAACATGATATGACACAATGTATGGTAACTCGACTAACCAACATTTATACTTAAATGTTGTTAAGCTACTGCAGGGATATAATTCACAACACTATCTTCCCTAACACAAAAGCAACTAATAATTCAATATGGAAACGGATCACATACCATAAATCTCGATAAGGAAACTGGTTGCATAATAAATCGCACCGCTAAAACCCTAATCTTAGCTTAATCTTAGCTTAACAAATTCATCGAAAATATCAAACATAACCGAAATTCGAAACCACAAGAAACACCACATTCCAAATTGGACCACCCATTCACAAAGCAGCCCAATATCTAAGCTACTGATATCATATCAATTTCGCCATATAATACCCTATCACAACCTCAAAAACAAACCACACAATCAGCTCACAACATACAAACCAAATTCAATCAGAGAAAACATTCATCACACCAGAACCCTCACAATCCCCTAAAACACACCAACACCTTATTGATGAATTCAAAAAGGTCAAAAAGTAGCAGCATAACATTACTACCATTCCTAGTACTACTTCCAACAACCCCAAAGAAACCCTCAACTCCATAGCTTCAAGACCAAACAAATAAAAACACAATCAACAATAACAAAAACTGCGTCAAATTCATCTTACATAATCCTAATCATATAAACATAACAAAGCAAAAAAAACAAATACGAAATAAACTAAAACAACCATAAATTCATCAATTAAAACTTCATCCAAACTTCAATTACCATTCAAATAACCCCGAAAATGATCCCCAAATCGACGCCTCAACTCATCCACCACCTCTACCACCACCAACACCTCCCCTACCTCCTCTCTACACGCCTTCTTCTTCTTCCTCCTAATATATTCTCAGCTAAGCTATCACCTCTTTTGTGTTTTTTTTTTTTCAAATATTTCAAATCTCTCTATTTCCCTAAAAACTCCAAATCAACACCTCTTCTCTCTCTCTCTCTAAAACCACCTCTCTATTCACCTCCTTCTCTCTCTATATATAACCACAGTATCCTGTCGCGTTTTTTTCCTCTCCAGTTTTTTGAAACCTCTCTCTCTTTCTTTCTCTCTCTAAAAGCTCTCTCGACTTTTTGTATTGTCCGGTGGTTGTGTCAGCTCCTGCTGAGGTTGAAGAGAGAGAAAATGAGCAAAATACAGTGGGACCCACCCAACAATGCTTTCTCTCTCTAGTTTATCTCTCTAGAAAAATGACTGCAACAACACCACACTCAACACAACAGCCCAATTGAAAGTTGATGAAGAAACGTAACTTTTTTGTTATTAAGTAATTAATTACTTTTACGCTTTAATTACATTTATACCCTTCTATAGAATTTTTTAATTAAATTTAATATTTCTTAAATGTGAGTATTTTAAGGGGTAGAGGATTTATTTGGCTTTTAATTATTAAAAATGTTATTTAATTTTGGATTTTAGTAAAGTTTTGCCATTAAATAATTTATATTTTAAAAATGTTATAAATTCTAATTATTAAATTATATATTTTTTATATTAAAAATTATTTTAATATGTAAATTATAATAATATATGTTAATGGATTTTTTTCATAAATTTTAATTTTAATTAAAAGTAAAAATTAATATTTTTATAGTTAAATTATTTAATTATATATTAAAATTATATATTTTATTTTATTATTTTAAATTTTTAAAAAATAAAAAAAAAATCATAATTTTTAAATAAATGGTATTTATTTATTTATTATTTATATGATATTATAAATAAAGGCCATTATCTTAAGAATATTTATATTTAAATATTGACCAATTTGTTTTTTACAAGGCTCGGTTGTAAATACGGAAAATTGCAGGGGATAAAATAAAATACGAAATACAGCCTCATACGACAAACCAAAGAGAAATCCGCCCAAAATTGCTGGCTTTTGTAGTATTTTTAAAAATTTAAAAATAATATTTTATTAAGAACCCAAGTATATTTGTATATTACGATTCGACCACATCATTGTGCTGTTTTTCACATGTTTGGGGCATCTCTATTTTTAAATCACGCCACGAAATTACTAAACTGCCCATAGATTTAAATAGTGAAAATTTTTAGTTTCCTGAAAATTCTACTTCTAACTTTTTAAAAATTAGTAAAATTGGATTGATTAAATTATATTCACATTTTATTAAATTAACAATTAAATTTATTATGGTTAATTATTTTATCTTCTTTTTTGACTTATTAAAACTATTTTAAATTTAATTTAATTTAGTATAATATAATTTTTATCGAATTTTTTTCATAGATGTAGTAATTTACTGGTGATAATATATTTTAAGTTTCAATTTAAATTTAATATTTTATTTTTTAATATAAAAAATACAATTAAATAGAAAAAAATTATACCTAAATATAATTACATTTTTTGATTGAGATTATTAATGTGGTTAGTTTCTAATGTGAAAATAAAATATATTTTTTATTATAAAATCAAATTTAAATTAATTTTTAATTAAATATTTTGTATAATTTTTTTCAACTAAAATTGTATTTTATCAACTAATTAGTATATATTCAAATAAATTACATTTACATTTTCTTAATAAAGTGTAACATAAATGAATTTAACAATTAAACAAAATTTACGGCCTGTGGGGTTATATATTTATATGAAGAAAATAATTTAAATTTATTTATATTATTATAATATTAAATTTTAGCTTAATAAATTTAATAAGCAATAAATATAATATAAATTAATTAAGATAATTAATTATATAGTATAAAATTAACTAATTAACTTATAAGTTATTATATCTTTAAGTTAAATTATTTAATTATTATCAAATATAAATTATTTATAAATATTATTATAATATTAATTATTTAAAGATAAATAGTTTCATTTATATAATTAAAAAATATATTGATGTAAGCGTCTTAAATTATGATAGTAGTTCGAGAATATTTTATTAATTTTATATAATTTTATATATTAAGAAAATATTTATCATTATGTACTGAAAAATAATGTTAAATAATTCATAAAAAATTTAAATTACAAAAAAGAAAAACAGCACGTTCAGAGTTTTTCTGAAAACACCACACATTATTATTTTTATTTTATTTTACCATTTTCAAATTAAAAATATTAAAATTTATAAAAGAGGCTTTTTCAAATTTAGTATAGTTTTGGGATTGGTATCTGATCACAATTTTTATAAATTTTTACAGAGTTTTATAGACTTTAAAATGAATGATTTTATAAATTTCTAAAAATATTTTTTATGGTTTTTGTAGATTTTAATAAATTTTTATAAATAATTTTTCTAAACTTTCAATAACTTTTACAGATTTTTAATGATTTTTGTAGTAAATGTTTCTTCGATCACCTTTGCCTACTATATTTGTTGAAGTAAATGAGTTGTTGGCTGAAGAGACTCGTCTAAAGTCTTTACATTTGATGTCTCATTCGAGTTCTTCACAAGTCTTTACTTCTAATTTACGTGGGTTGGTTCAGGTTAAAAACAAACCTAAACCAAATATTGTTCCTGATGAGTATGCTTATTGTTGCTGATGTCTCGTCTATTTCAAAGGATTTAGCTTGGATTCTTGATGCTTCCTCATCATCTGGCGCTATGTTTGTATCTCCTGTAGGTTTGTCTAGTATGACACATTCAGATTTATCTACTACTTGGATAATTGATTTCGGTGATACACACCACATGACACTTAATAAAGATATACTTTCCCATTGTATTTCCCTTTCTAAATGTACTTCAATTGTGGATGCAAATGGAGCATCCATGCTTGTAAACTCCATTGGTTCAGTTATTAAATCTACTTGGTCTCTTTCGAATATACTTCATGTTCTGCATATTTTTGTTAACCTTTTATCTGTTAGTCAGCTTACTGATTTGGGATTAATGTTGTTTTTTCTTCCCATTCTTGTGTACTACAGGATCCCACCACGAGGAGGTGACAGGTGCCGAGTCCGTCAATATTTAATTAACCTGCGAACACAATAAAATTGTAACAAATAGGGTCGATCCACAGAGAACGAAAATCAATAAATGTAATCGTAATGACCAAATCAAACAAAATGGAGGGTTTTGTGAATATGTGAATATTTAAACTAGAATTAAATCGAAGATTAAAAATCAATTATATTTGAGCACACAGCTAAGTCGATTTATTTGAATTAAGTGTTGACCATTGAAACTAAAAATATCTACGTCGTTTAATAGTCACAGATATAGCTATTGATAATGTGCCTAATAACCAACATTTTCCTAGATAGACTGACTGGGTACGACCCTTTAAATCAATCACTAATCTAACGTAGACCGTATTTAGAACTAGAAAAGACCCGTGACCATAACCAATTGAATTGGTATGATCGTTCTTGAATTATGATTATGCAATCTCAACACTACCTAGGTCAAATTAACTGCGAGCTATTTGACGTGCAATGTGTTAATCCTAATTAATTAATCAATTGCGCACTTAATTAACTAATTAGAATAACATGTGCATTTAACCATGCCCATATAGAATACATAAATATTAAACAACATAGCACGGTAAAACAATTCTCACAACACAAATAATTAAATACGACTTAGCAGGATGAGGTTCGTTTAGCTCCTCATGGCGTGGCAAACATCATTGGCTCAAAATAAATTGATCATACGAGAGAATAAAAATTGCAAGTGTTTTATTTTAATCTCAATTTAAAAATCATAATGAGGAGGAACCCCTCACCATCATTCTTTTCGTAAATAAATACTTCCTAACAAAGTCTAAAAATGAACTCCTAAAATCTCTAATAACAATCTTAATCGTTTACAATTCAAATTTGAGAAATTAAAAATAAAAGGAGTCTGCTAACATCCAATTAATTTAGTCTTCTTTGACTAGTCTTGACAATTTCTACTACAAGTCCCTAAAATTCCTCAATGTCCCACAATTGCCTCCAGACTGTCAATAAATACAAAAATAGAGTAACTAGATAGCAGATATTCAATAAAGTCTCATAATTATAAATAAAATATTGCAGAAATGTTGTGCATTTCATGCTTAATCGAGAGGCAGATTAGGATAGGTCATAGGGAGGGAGATCTTTATACTTTGGAACATCTCACTTTTCATTCGCCAGTTACAGCTTCTGTTGATTCATCATCATTCCAATTGTCATATGCTTCTTCACCATTTTATCTTTGGCATTCTAGATTAAGACATGTGTCTACTTCTAGAATTTAGTTTATATTAAAAGAAGCTTGTTAGGTTCCAACATTAGTTTTCATAATATTTCATATTTGAATGGTTGTCGTTTAGCTAAACATTCTACTTTGCCTTTTAGTAGTAGGAGTTCATCTTCTAGTACACCTTTTGAACTTGTTCATTCTGATGTTTGGGGACCGACACCTTTACTCACTAAAGAAGGTGGTAGATACTATATCATTTTCATCGATGATTATAGTTGTTATTGTTGGTTAAATTTATTGTATAAGAAATATGATTTTTTTTCTATCTATATATCTTTTAATGTTATGGTTAAAACTCAATTTTCAACAACTATTAAATGTTTTCGATTTGATTTAAAAGGCGAGTATCCAAGTATAGGTTTTAAGCCATTGTTGGGCTCTGAAGGCACTATACATCAAACCTCATGTCTACACACACCTGAACATAATGAAGTTGCAAAATGTAAGCATCGACACCTTGTGGAGAGTGCTCGTTCACTTCTCATTTCTAGTTCAGCTCCTAATATTTTTTAGGGTAAGGCTATTTTGACCGCAAATTATCTTTTTAATCGCATTCCGTCTTCTATTTTTAATGGTTTATATACTTAAGAATGTCTTTATGGGTCTACACCTTATTATAGTCATTTGCATTTTTTTTGTTGCACATGTTATGTTTTGTTGCCTAAAGCAAGTCGTTCCAAATTATCATCTAGATTTGTAATATGTGTTTTCTAGGGTACGGTATCACTCAAAAGGGATATAGGTGTTATGATCCGATATCTAAACATCTGTTTGTTTCTCGACATGTTGTCTTCTTAGAGAAATTGCCATATTATAAACTCACACCACCTAGTCATCCCACAACATCTGAGTTAGTTCATATTAATCCTTTTCTTTCTACATTGCCTGATGATGAGTATTCATCTACATTGGAGTGCAAGATTTGACTTCTACAGGTACTCGCTCTCCGATAACACAAGTGTATTCTTGTCGTCCGCATCAGCTCTCTAATATTCCTCCAGAGACCTCTCTTCCCGAAAGCGAGATCTCTTCCACCTCTTCGGTGAATGTTTATCCTATACCTTTGCCTATTTATCGATATTCTACTCGTGATCATCGTCCACCTATTAGGTATGCTTTTCCAACCCAATTTTTTCTTCATAATACTTGTCTTTTTTAACCTCTATCCATTCTTTTGTTGAGCCTACATCATTCAAAGAAGCCTATTTAGATGCAAACTGGTGTAAGGCTAAAGATGAAGAGCTTATTGCATTGCATAAGATTAAAACTTGGAAAATGATACCTCTTCCAAAAGGAGTTATTAGTTGTAAGTGAGTCTATAAAATCAAGACTCACTCTGATGGAATATTAAAAGATATAAAGCTCGTTTAGTGGTTAAAGGATATTCTCAAGAACTTGGTGTGGATTTTAATGAAACTTTTGCTCTCGTTGCTCAAATGAAAATTGTGAGCACTTTGATAGCAGTTGCAACTGTTAAAAATGGAATTTGTATCAAATGGATGTTAAAAATGCCTTTTTAAATGGTGATCTTCAAGAAGAGGTTTATATGCAACCACCACCCGGTCTTGTTCATCCATCTGGTGTAGTTTGGAAGTTAAATCAAGCTTTATATGATCTTAAACAAGCTTCTCGAACATGGTTTGAAAATTTTAGCAGTACAATTATTCAACATGGCTACACTTGTTCTAATTATGATTCGTCTATGTTTTATCATCACACTTCTGTCAGGTTTATTGTTCTTCTTCTCTATGTTAATGATATGATTATAACCGGTGATGACGATGTAGGCATTCAAGATTTGAAATTAAAAATTGCAGTCTATGTTTGAAATGAAGATTTAAGTCCTCTTAGATACTTTTTGGGCATTGAGGTGTCTACTTCTCCATTGGGGTACCTGTTATCTCAATCAAAGTATGCTTCAAAAGTAGTTAATCATAGTCACATGAATGATGAATGTGTAGTTGATACACCTCTTGAGCTTAATGTCAAGCTAAATCATTTGGATGACACTTCTTTTCCAGATCCTACTTTGTATCATGAGATAGTTGGTGCATTCATTCACTTGACTATTACTCGGCCTGACATTACTTATGCAGTTCACCTTCTTAGTCAATTTGTTTCAGCTCCACACATGCCTCATTAGGCTGTTGTCATTTGTATCATCCGTTTTATTCGTGGAACTTATTTCGAAGCTTGCTATTTTCTTTTGATTCAAAGCTACTCTTGCATGTTTATTCATATGCAAATTGGGCTGGGATGTTGTTGATTGTAGGTCTACTATAGTTATTGCATTTTCTTGGTTAATAGTCTTCTTTCTTAGTGAAGTAAAAAACAAAACATTTTCTCTCGTTCTTCAACATAAGCTGAGTATCGTGCTATGGCTACAACAATAGAGATTGTATGGCTTCGATGGCTTTTGGTTTAACTTTATTTTCCTCAAAGTAATCCCACTCCAATGTATTATGACAACCAAAGTGCCATCATATCACTAGAAATCTGGTCTTCCATAAACGAACCAAGCACACTAAGACGAATTTTCATTTTTTTTATCATCAGTTTCTCCATGGAGTTCTTACATTTCTGTATATTTCTTCAACTTTTCAACTTGCAGACTTCTTTACGAAATTTCATTCTATTCAGAGATTAAAATCACTCTTGAGCAAACTCTCGCTGATTTCCCCATCTTGAGTTTGAAAGTGGTATTAGAAGATTATAATTATTTGTGTTTTAGCCTAAGGGGTATTATTATCTTTTTACTCTTAATTTGCCCTAGATATAAATTGCCTATTTTATTTCTTTTGTTTTCTTTGTAGTCTCCATACGAGAAACTCATTAGAATCCTTTGAATATGAAATATATTTTTCCATTATGAATTATCAATAACAACTTGAGGGAAAAGAAAGAGTGAGACGTAAGTTATAGTAATGTCAATTAATATTATAACATAAATCTTCTTTTTACCTTCGGGGACTTAAAGTCCATTAGGCCTACTAATAGCATCACGAAGAACACGACTATTATGGCAGACCCTTCCTAACCAGGTAGTAAATATATAAACTGCATTTAAAGACAATATACTTCTAAGAAATTTATTATAATACCCATTTTTTTGTGTGACAACATTGTTTTTCTTCTTTTAGATGCGTTACTGGGATGAAAGTCACTTTCAAAGAACTTAAACAACCCTGTAGTTTTTAATTATTAATGCAATGAATGTACTTATGAAATCAACTACACATTTACTTTAAATAATCTCTATCTTTCTTCTTTGCAATCCTCAGTTATAGGTATCTAATTTTTTTTGTAATGCAAGGGGTAGTTGCAAAATGGCACGAAGAAAATGATTGAATTGATGACTCACAGTCTCTTTACTTGTGCAAATAAAGAAGTTATTCAACTCTTTTTAGATGTGCCAAAAACGTAGATAAATAGAGATACAATCTCATCAATATATGACCTTTTTTTTTTTATCAATGTCAATTCTCAAACATCTTTTATTGTTTCACATAATCTTCCAAATGTTCTCCTATCCATTCTAACTTCACTAATACATATCGCATCACCCCCTCTCTCTCTCTCTCTCGTAAGATTCAACATCAATAGTATACATTCAATCCTTTTTTCTTCCTTTTAATTGAACGAATTTTACTTCGCCGTTGGCTAAAAAGTGCATTTCACATAAAAGTGCACTTTTTTATCGATGTCAATTCTCAAACATCTCTTATCATTTCACATAATCTTCCAAATGTTCTCCTATCCATTCTAATTCACTAATATATATCGACTCATAACCTCTCTCTTGTAAGGTTCAACATCAATTGTATACGTTCAATCCTTTTTTCTTCCTTTTAATTGAACGAATTTTACTTCGTCGTTGGCTAAAAAGTGCAATTTTTTACATTATGAGTATCATGCAAATTATGAGCATCCCAAACATGTTCCACAAAACACACATTAATTTACGCATTCTATGATCTAAAGGAGTATGTGCCATATTTGTTTACAATACAAAATCAAATAATTCAAAGAAAGAACTAGTCAAACTTCAAATAATGGATAGAATTTCAACGCGAATACATCGTCTCAGGTCACAAAATCGTCAAAAAACCAAGAAATAAATCTAGTCAAACCCTCGTGACCATAAACAACAATAAAATAAGCAACAAAAAACAACAATACCACAAAAAAATAAAGACAAAGAACCAACCAAACAGTTGCAGTTACAAACAGTAAAAACAAAAATCTAAAACTGTAAATAATAGAAATAAACTTCACAATCATAAATAACCTCAACTCCATTCTTCAACTAATAAATAAAATTGAAAGAGTAATTTGATAAAAATACCTATTGCACTGCTGAAGCCTTCGAAATATACACCTCTTTTGGAATTTTTTTTACCTTACTTATTTTTTCTATTCAAAATACAAACATTAATACACAAGTGATTTAACTAAATGAAAGAATCAAATTATCAACTGTAGTTTTATGAATCATGAGGGTATATTCTACGTCATTGTTTTGTTATTATATCATGTAACACATTTCTAATAAAAGTCACAGCAAACCAATCAAATATGTCTGGTTGAAAAGAAAGACAAGTAATCCATGATAAAATCCTTCCAACAAAAATAAATTAAAGCTACATCTATCTACAAATGACAATTTATAACTTATTAAACTCTCTAATCTATATATATATATATATATTAACGCGGTGCAACTGCAAATATAAATATTAAGTCAATAAATGAGTTCATCCAAACCCTACCAAAATCTCAATATCAGATGATACCATTAGCAAAGCTAATACAACTGTTTAAATTATCAACTCAAACTAATATCACTAAGTATAAAGCCTAAACAAAAGAATAAATAAATAATGTAACATGCTTCATTAATCATATGAAAAAATAATGGTCATGTAGATGTAGTCACTGAGTTGTTTCTAGATAAATCCTTAAAGAATCATCAACTCAAGAGCACTCAAAATCTAACATAGAAATTCGCATTCACTATAATCCTATAAAATTTAAAACCAAGATAACGTGCACACACATGTTTTCAACTACATTGTCGATCAGACAATATATAGTTCAAAACAACATGACCCTAATTTGACCGAACTCCTAAAACTCACAGATTGCAAGCAGTAAAGTAAGAAATGAAGGTAATGAACTATAATTGCATGAAGAGAATGAAGAAGAATACGTCTTACCGCTTGCCAAGTAGAGATACCTGAAATTTTGAGTTTAAACGAAGAAGACAGATGCGAAGGGTGAATGTAGAGAGCGATAGTCAAGAGGCGGGACGAAGGACAAAGGTGAAAGCCGAACGACATATGTGGGGAAATGGATTAATGAAGAAAAATGATAGATATATTATGTTTCAGAATGGATGAAGTGAATGAAGAGAAAAAAAAAGTGAATCAGAATCCATTTCCGGAGGTTGGCGAGAGTAGATTTGTGAGATGAATTCCCAATTTTAATTTTCATCATACCAAGTAATTAATTTGAAAATTATTCTACCTTACGTGTCATTCCTTACCGAGCAGCTCCTAATATTTTTCCTTTAGATTTTGATGAATTAACAAGATGTCATCATACATTAAGGAGTATAATCGTGTAGAGGTCCAAATCTTCCGAGTCCAGTTCGGAACAAAGGCCCAAACCCAAAACGACTAGCAGACTGAAGCCCAAGCCCAAGTTCAATGATTCGAGAGGCCTAGGCTCAGTTGTTCCGAAAGGACAGGTCCAGAGTTTTTCGAGAGGCTTGTTAAGCCCATCACCTTCCGAGGCTGGTCAACTGATCAGGTCATCGGTTGGTTATATCCCGGATTCTGCGGAGATCCTCCCGCAAGGATCTCGACAAGATCAGGCCAACGACCCTTGAACCCTCTATAAATAGAAGGTTCAAACTTGTCATCTGGATCACACTCTGACTTACTGAAATGCTGCCAAAATCAAACCTCATCGTCTTCTTTGATCACGATTAATTAACTTCGATCATATTCCGGTGAGCCGCTCTTGGCTCTGGCCATTTAGTTGATCATAATCGAGCAAGCCTAGAGCGTCTTCAAGTGTTTGTCGTCTTGCTTCCGAGTAACATCATTCCGAGAGGGACGAATTCAATTAGGAAGTTATTCTTTCTTTAGCTATATTGCTTTATTCCTTGTTCTCAATTCAGAACCGATTTAAGCGTCGGAATGCCTACGACAGACACTACATCGGTGTACCAGATCCGTCGGACGCTTATTTTTTATTTGAGATGATCCTTTAACATTTGGAATTGATTCCCATTTATCCCTAAACCACCCGATCCAGTTAGTGCGGATAAATTATAGTTTCTGAACCACTACAAATTTTATTATACTATAAAAATGTGTTTAGTTTGTAATTTAGCATTTTTGGGATAGCGAATTCAATTTTGGAGGCTATTATTTTTTCTTTTCGAGATCTGGATCGCACGTGGTTAAAATTTCGTAATTTTGATTTCTTCTTTAAAAATTTTCAAAAAAAAAAAAAAAACAAAAAACAAAAAACCACAAATTAAAATCCCACCACACGATCACACACGAAACCAAACACACCTTTTCTTTCTCTCACTCGCTCACTCTGAAACAAAAATGGCGGCTTCAGCTTCAACCTCCACTTCCTCTTCTCTCTTCCACCACCGTCACCAAACCCACTTCCCATTCACCTCCAAACCCTCATCACTCTCCTTAAAACCCTCAATCCCCAAAGCCTCCACCGATTCCACACCCACCTCACCCCCAAACACTTTAACCAAAGAACACAACATCCGCGACGAAGCTCGTCTCCACAACGTCATCCACAGCCACCGATTCTCCGCAAAGTACGTCCCTTTCAACGCCGACCCTTCTTCAACCGAGTCCTACTCTCTCGACGAGATCGTCTACCGTTCTCGCTCCGGCGGTCTCCTCGATGTCCAGCACGACATCGAGGCGCTTCGCCACTACGATGGGGCTTACTGGCGTGCGTTGTTCGATTCGCGTGTTGGGAAGACGACTTGGCCGTACGGGTCTGGTGTTTGGTCGAAGAAAGAGTGGGTTTTGCCCGAGATTGATAGTGATGATATCGTTTCGGCTTTTGAAGGGAATTCGAATTTGTTTTGGGCGGAGAGGTTTGGGAAATCGTATTTGGGGATGGATGATTTGTGGGTGAAGCATTGTGGGATTAGTCATACTGGGAGTTTTAAGGATTTGGGAATGACTGTTTTGGTCAGTCAAGTTAATAGGTTGAAGAAGTTGAATAAGCCTGTTGTTGGTGTTGGTTGTGCTTCTACTGGAGATACTTCTGCTGCTTTGTCTGCTTATTGTGCCTCTGCAGGTAATTTTAATGATTGAACATTTAAGGTTTTGATTTTGTGTAATGATTGGAGATTTGTATTTGATGCGTTAGATATTTCATTTTTGTTTATTAGTGATGTTTTAAGTATGCATGTTAGTGTTTTATGAAATGGGTTTGCGTGAATGTTGTGTTTTTGACATTTGTTTCACTTGGTGAAAGTGTTGAAAGGGTTATTTATGATGTGATTTGAGTGAGAGTTGGCTTTTTGAATAGAGTTATGACATGATATGAATGGATTAGATGTGTGTGGGGGAGAGAAATTGAAGTCACTATAGGTGTATGTTTACAAAGTGGTTACTAATGTAGTTTGTGGTGACGCCTCAGAGAAATACATTAAATTGTTTTGTTGTCTTGGGGTATATGTTCAGTGTATAATAACATGTGGGTACCTATGTGCATGTGAATGTATTAATGAAACTTGGAGTTGGATAGAGAGTTAGTGGTGGCATGTTGCATAATAGTGGTTAGTTAATGTATTGTTCTCTGTATGTTTTTCATATTGGTATTTACATGTGCTAGTGATGTCTTAACAGGTATACCCTCAATCGTGTTCTTACCGGCGGATAAGATTTCAATTGCTCAGTTGGTGCAACCCATTGCAAATGGGGCTTTTGTGTTGAGTATAGATACAGATTTTGATGGCTGTATGCAACTGATCAGGGAAGTCACAGCCGAATTGCCGATTTATTTGGCGAATTCGTTGAATAGTTTGAGGTTAGAGGGTCAGAAGACTGCTGCGATTGAGATATTGCAGCAGTTTGACTGGGAGGTGCCTGATTGGGTGATTGTGCCTGGTGGGAATTTAGGGAATATATATGCTTTTTATAAGGGTTTTGTTATGTGTAGAGACCTGGGGCTTGTAGACAAAATTCCTAGACTTGTTTGTGCACAAGCTGCAAATGCAAATCCGCTGTACCTGTATTACAAGTCTGGGTGGAAGGATTTCAAGTCTGTGAAGGCGAATACCACTTTCGCCTCTGCTATACAGATTGGTGATCCTGTTTCAATTGATAGAGCTGTTTATGCATTGAAAAACTGTGATGGGATTGTAGAGGAGGCTACAGAGGAGGAGCTGATGGATGCTATGGCTCAAGCTGATTCTACTGGTATGTTTATATGCCCTCATACCGGTGTGGCATTGACAGCATTGATTAAGCTTAGGAACCGTGGCGTCATTGGCAAGACTGATAGGACAGTGGTGGTGAGTACCGCCCATGGATTGAAGTTTACACAGAGTAAAATAGATTATCACTCCAAGAACATTAAGGACATGGCTTGCCGGTTGGCAAATCCACCTGTGAATGTGAAGGCAGATTTCGGTTCAGTCATGGATGTATTGAAGACTTACTTAGTAAAGCACCAGAATGCCAAGATGCTGTGAGCTTTGTAAGTTTGGATCATGTACTATTTACTGCTCCCTTGTCAGACGGTAGAGATATTTGTAGTGTTTTTCACTAGAACTGTTTGGTAGGCATTCTGCTAAGTTTGGAATTATTATGTCATTTTTGCCTCGCTTATAAATTATTTGAATTCAATGGAAGTTTTTGTTTGAACTTTGAAGTGCTTACTAATGGCTTTATTTTGATTTTACAATTCTTGATTTCTAGTTTGATTTATCAAATATGTGGAACTTTTTTGAATACCATATAGATCTTATTTTCTGGACAACAATTAGCCTGGATGTCCTCACTTCTCATAGAAGAGTGTGTTAGACATACCTACTTTAAATCTGTCTACTATGCTTCAATTACAGAGAACCTATGTGTGAATGGGGTGCTTGCAGACAGATTGTGTTCAGGTCCTGTTACTGTCAAGCTAATTGGCAGTATCTGAACTAATGTATAACTGGGAGGTCTGCAATAAATGTCATTGATGCACTGTGTGTTGGATGAGATTGTTAATTTTTAACTTTTCATCAGATTCTGGCAATGATCAGTTTCATGGTCATTGCAAGTGTTGATATATGAAACTATCAAGTGGTGTTTCTGGTAGTTGTATAATCATGCTTTGAAAGTACCAGGCTGATTAAATCCATCCACTCATCAGATAAGACTAAATTTCCAGTCAATAAAAACTGAGCACTCACTTTCTGGTGCCAAACTTCATGCCATGCATCAGTGCTAAAAAGTCTATGCCATTCACATCAGTGGACCCATGAATTCTAACCATATTCATGTGATTTGCTTTCTTAGCACTTCAATTATTTATTATTATTATTATTTTCTTGTTTTGTGCTATGGAATCAAAATGCTTCATAGCATCTTTATCAAAGTTGATTATCCATTCGTTAGAAATGTCAATCATGTGGAAACCAAGTTACTTTATCAGAGTCAATTATCCACATGATTGTCCCATTGAACAAGGCAGAAGAAGCCAAACAAGTCAAAATAACTACTTAGAATATGCTGCTGTTTTGTTTTTTATATATAAGAACTATTTAGCTTTATAGTTTCATCATCCTTCCAACTGTTGGACAACAACAGAAGAAGAAAATGGAGCAGAAAGCAAACATAGAGCAATTCAAGGGCCAAGGAAGGCTACCAAAGTATGCAACACCAAGTCACTATGATCTACACCTTAAGTTTGATCTCTATGCTTGTACCTTCTCAGGTTCTGTGAAAATCAACCTCAGCATCACTCAAAACACTCACTTCCTTGTCTTGAATGCCAATGAACTTCATGTTCATAAAGCTTTGTTCACCACCTCGGGAAGCCGAGTAAGTATACAGTCATAACCCATCATTCATTTTCTCTTTTTATTGTCTGGTGTGATTGTGTTTGGTTTCATTTTTGCAGCAATTTGGTCCCTCTGATGTTGCTGTGGATGATGGTGATGAAATACTTGTTTTGGCCTTTGATGAACCACTTTGTATAGGAGAAGGGGTGTTGGAGATTGAGTTTTCTGGGAAGCTTAATGAGCACTTGAAGGGGTTGTATAAATGGTGATGTTCTTTCTCTACTTCTTTTACAAATTTTCAAGCTATACTCAACTCAATAGAAAAATAATTCATGAAGTTGTTTTAGTTTTTTTAGTACACTTTTCAGTATAAAAGAAAACAAAAAGGAAACTTCAATACTCGTGAGAAAGGAAGCAAAACTTTATGAGACTTGATTTTGCTTGTCAGAATCAAACCAAAGACACGAAACATATAGAAGAAGAAGAGTTAGCTTTTGTTTTAGTCAAGCTTTTCCCATGACACATAGAAATAGCAATTATTGATTAGTTCTTGTGATGTTGATGATTATAACAGTACATATATGGACAAAGAAGTGAAGAAGAATATGGCGGTTACTCAATTCGAAGCTACAGATGCTAGGCGATGTTTCCCATGCTGGGACGAGCCAGCTCTTAAGGTAACAGGTGAAAACTTTGCTGGACATACTAAGCGTTTTGTGCTGTGAAGTGAGGACAAATAAACCCTACAAAACTAAATAGTGTATGATATAGATTTCCCTTGATGTTTTCTTGTTATAGGCAACATTTAAGCTAGCAGTGGATGTCCCGTCAGAGTTATTGGCACTGTCCAACATGCCAGTTATAGATGAAAAGTTTCAAGGGAATATTAAGACTGTTTATTTTGAGGAAACACCTGTGATATCAACTTATTTGGTTGCTGTTGTTGTTGGTTTATTCGATCATCTTGAAGCTACCACCACTGATGGTACACACGCTAAGAAAAGCTCTTTTCTCACCACAAATTGCTTTTTTCATATGTTCAAATTCTTAACTTGTTGCGCAGGTGTAAAGGTTAGAGCATACTGTCCTATTGGTCGGAGTGATGAGGCGAAGTTGGTATTAGATCTTGCTGTCAAATCGCTGCAGTTCTTTACCAAGTAAGCATTATACATTTTCGCATAAACTGTTTCTTGATATGAAAACACTTTTTCATTGGAAATATTTTTAGGTACTTCTCAACTCCTTATCCACTCCCTAAGCTGGACATGGTTGCTGTCCCTGAATTCGCTGCTGGAGCTATGGAGAACTTTGGTTTGATTGTGTACCGTGAAAATTTGATGCTTTATGATGATCAGAAATCTACAGCTCGGAAAAAGAAGATAGTAACTATCATGTCCTTTCTGATATCCTATGACTCTCTTTAAACAATTATATGCTTTCATGGCATCACATTTAGATCTTTTCTATCAGCTGTCAATTGTTGTAGCACATGAAGTGGCACATCAATGGTTTGGCAATCTGGTGACAATGGAATGGTGGACTCACTTGTGGCTCAATGAAGGATTTGCCACATGGGTAATTTTGAAGTTCTCAAATCTTTACAATTGGTGTTCGATTCTAGAAAAAAATCTTTAATTGAATCTGTTTGATGGTCTACAGATTAGCTACATGGCTACCAACATCTTGTTTCCTGAGTGGAATATATGGACTGAATTTCTTACTGAAACTTCTGGTGGTCTAAATCTGGACGCACTAGAACAATCACACCCCGTTGAGGTAAGATACCAACAACTTGTGCTGAACTATGTGTTGTACATGTGATTTTGGTTGTGATTTTATCATATTGGTGGTGTTTGAAGGTTGAGGTAGATCTGGCTCGTGATGTTGAACAAGTTTTCGATGCTATCGGATACAGAAAAGGTTCGACCCTTATCAGAATGTTGCAAAGCTACCTTGGAGATGATTTGTTTCAGGTTAGAAAGCTTATGCTTCAATTCACTGGCAGATAGGTAGCTTCAACAGATAAACATACTTTATAGTCCATAACGTGCTTTCTGTTTCGAACCAGAAATCATTAAGTGCTTACATCAAGAAATATTCTTGGAAGAATGCGAGGACAGAAGATCTATGGAGAGTCCTTTCACAAGAGTGTGGCAGTGATATAAACGCATTGATGAACTGCTGGACGAAGCAGAAGGGATATCCAGTTATTTATGTAAAATCCAAAGATCATATTCTGGAATTTGAGCAGGTGTTTTGCTGGCACTATCAAATAGTAATACTAATAATGTCTCGAGTTATGAATCTGATTCTAAAATGGTGATTTCAGTCACAATTCTTGTTTTCTGGTATGCGTGGCGATGGAGAGTGGATTGTTCCAATAACATTGGTTGTTGGTTCATACAAAAACCGCAAGAGTTTCCTCTTGGAATCAAAATTCGCAACCATGGATATATCAGAATTTGCTATGGATAAAACAATATGGATTAAAGTTAATGCTGAGCAGAGCGGGTTTTACAGAGTGATGTATGAAGATAAACTTGCAACTCAGATAAGGAAAGCAGTTGAAGACAATTGTTTGTTGGCAACAGATAAGTTCGGTATGTCCTCCAGCTTGAGTGCATTTTGACTGATTCTTCAACAGACTCTAAATAACTTGCTACATTTTCATATTTAGGCCTTTTGGATGATATGTTGGCTCTTTGCAAGGCTTGCAAACAACCCTTATCATCTTTACTTTTGTTGATGGACGCATACAGAAAGGAAATGGATACTACTGTATTATCGAAACTCATTGATGTAAGCACGATTGTTTCAGATTTGATTCTTGCATAACATGTAGTGAATGCTTACATTATTCTAATTTAAACGTGATAGGTCTGTCTTGAAGTCGTTGACATCTCAGTAGATGCCGTTCCAGATATGGTGAATGAATTGAAAGAATTCTTCATCAGTCTCCTCCAATGTTCTGCCCAGTAAGGAAAATCTATCCCATTCCATCACTAAGTTATAGTTTCTGTTTTAATTACTATACTTTGTAGTTTTTCTTAAAATGAAATCTATGTCTGTCACAAAATCATTGTTGAGCAATACTTCATATCTGCAAAAGGGTGGTGAAGATTGTATGTTAAGATGGAAAAGTGACTAAATGAGAATGATCTTGTCGGTTGCATAAGAAATTAAGTGATTCATATAGAAGTAGACATGTTCAATACAGATCATTAGAGATATCATAAGAATGACTTCCAGGGACTTGAGAAACTGTTTACACTTTAAAGCGAAGAATTCAAGCACCCAAGTTCAATTTTCTTGGATTGAGCTTGTATTTGTTGGTTTCACTTCTAGTTTAAGGAACTGAAACGTGATTCACAAGTAAAAATACACATTTTTTTACGTTTTGCATTTCATTCTGTACAGGAAGTTAGGTTGGGAGCCAATACCTGGAGAGAGCCATTTAGATGCAATGCTAAGGGGAGAAGTTTTCTCTGCTTTGGCTAGTCTTGGTCATAGTGAAACTCAGAGTGAAGCAATAAGGCGTTTTCAGGTTTTTTTAAACGATAATAACACTTCACTTCTTCCTGCTGACATGAGGAAGGTAAAGACATAAGCCTGTAAATGTCCATGCAGTTCATACTTATTGTTACTAAAAAGATCTATCTAACTAACCTGCAGGCTGCGTATATTTCTGTCATGAAAAACTCTACTACAAGAAACAGAACCGGATTCGAGTCCATGCTGAAGCTCTACAGGGAAGTGAGTATAATGCAGGAGAGAGAACGGATTTTAAGTAAGATATTTATGTTGATCTTTTGAGTTAAATCAGAATGAAAACTCCATTCATGAGTTGACATGGATTGCATATAACATGTTTTGATATAATACAGGTTATATATCATTTTCTCCTGATCCAGACTTGGTTCTGGAAGCTTTGAATTTCCTGGTGTCTGATGAGGTATCTGGATTCATAGAACAATTTTAGCCAATATGGGTCCCTTTCTCTATCAATGTATCAACCTCTTTTCCTCAGTAACAGTCGATTCCTGAAGCTAATGAACTTCCACATTTGTTTAGGTTCGAGATCAAGATGTAATTTATGGACTTGAATGGAGCTTAGAGGGCCGTGAAGCAGCATGGAGATGGTTGCAGGTATACAGCTTGTTTCGATCACATTTGAAATACATTTTAACGTTCTTATTTCATGGATCATTTGTTAATGTTGATGAATGTAGGAAAACTGGGATTACATCTTTAAGAAATATGGTTCAGGAATGCTTCTGCATTACTTTCAGAGGGAATTTGTCACACCAGTAAGTACTTAAAGCTGAATTCTCTATAGATAACATGATTTTGTGAAGCAAAAACTTGTTTATGATGACTGATTTGACCATATTTATCTGAAACAGTTTAGCAGCTACGAAAAAGCTGAAGAAGCAGAAGCATTTTTCAGTCATCATATAGATCCTGCAATTGACAAGATTGTGAAGCAAAGTGTTGAAAAAGTCCGTATCAAAGCACGATGGGTTCAGAACATCAGGCTAGAAGAATCTCTCCCGGAACTTGTCAAACAATTAGTTCACAGGGAATAGATATCACTTTTGCAGCACCAGTATTTCATTTTCCTGAAAACACACTTCCTCATGTCCTGATATGTCCATGCTTAAATAGTATACAGACAGAATTATTCCTGTTAGCTCAAGTTTTCCGGTCGATTTCGTGACTAGAATGGCATATACAAGATCATGGTTATCCTCATTCTATCCTTTGAATTCTCAGATTTTTATAGGAGAGTAGTTTTCTGTTTTTACCGAAGTTTTCTGTTTTTACCGAAACTCAACTGATAATTACCTATTTTCGGTTCGATTAATGGGAAATTACGGTTCCATTTTTTTTATTGAAAAATTTTAATTAATTAAAAATTGAATTTTTAACCGAAAATTATAGTTATATTATAAATATATTTAATTTTTGGTTAATTTATTTAAAAGTTTGGTGTTTTATCTTAAAATTTATTTAAAAAATTTAATTATTTTTGAAAAAAATATAATTTATCAGTTAATTATTCGATTTTTGGTTAATAATTCGATTTTTATTCTCGCTTATCAAAATTTAAATTTGGTAACCAAATTAGTTAATTAAATTTCCAAATTAGTTAACTAAATTTTATTTTCAATAACTAAATTTTCAATTCGGTTAATCAAATTCTCAACTCTAAGCTTAAGTTGATATGTGCCCTTAAAAAAAAAAAAAGAAAAAAAAGAAAAAGTATTTATTTACCAAGAAAATAAACTAGTTTGTAAACTATTTCAATGTTTTGTTTATCAACATCCAAGAAGCACCAATTCTACGTATTAGCATATATGTTGTTCAACAACAATTCACTAACCTTAAAAACACCATAACACCAAAAATTTCAGGTTCATATTCAAATCACACACAGAGACTTACACTCCTACTACAATACAACAACCACCAAATCAGACAACAACTTCATCAATGTCTTTATTAACTTCTTCAAACTGAAACCAACACAAAACACAACCTCATCACAGCAGTTCAACAGAGTCTACACAGAAGGCTTCTTCTGCAGAGAAACATTATTAAGCCTCTCAAGAGTCAAAATCAAAGCTTGAGTACCCAAATCCCCTTCACCATGAGCCTTAAGTGACAAATAAAGCTGTTGAGCCAAAGCAAGACCAGGCAAAGCAAGTCCCATCTTTTGACACTCATTCAAACAAATCCCTAAATCCTTCACAAAATGATTCACATAGAAACCAGGCTCAAAGTCTCTGTTAAGTATTCTCCCACCATACAAATCCAAAGATTTAGACCCAGCAGCTCCAGAAGATATAGCATTCAAAAAAACCTCAACATCAAGTCCAGCTTTGTGTGCATAGACCATTCCTTCAACCAAACCCACCATTGTGGAAGCAATAGTGATCTGATTTGCCAATTTAGCAAATTGTCCTTTGCCAGTCCCACCCATGTAATTAACTTTCCCCATAAGGGCAAAAACGGGATTTAGCTTCTCAACAGCGGAGACTTCCCCTCCGGCGAATATCGCCAGCTTTCCTTCCTTCGCTCCCCGGTCTCCGCCCGAAACGGGAGCGTCGATGGCGAAGCATTGCTTGGAAGCGGCGGCGGTGGATATTTCGACGGCGAGGGAGGGCTCGGAGGTTGTCATGTCGACGATGAATCCTCCCGGTCGGAGGCCGGATAAGACGCCGGTGGTGGGATGGAGGATGACGTGGCGGACGTCGGACGGGTAGCCGACGATTGTGAAGACGATGTCGGATAGTGAAGCGACGGCGTGTGGAGAGTCGGCGAGTTGGGCTCCTAGGTCTAGGAGGGGTTGGGCTTTAGAGATTGTGCGGTTGAAGATTGTGAGCTTGTAGCCGGCTTTGATTAGGTGACCGCACATGGATCGGCCCATCACGCCGGTGCCGATCCAGCCTATGCGGGTGTTGGCGGCGGAGATGAGTTCGGTGGCGGCGGGGATGGTGGCCATTGAACGACGGAGTGAAGTGGAGAGTAGACGAGTGGAGTTGAATAAGGGTTGCATACAATGTTGCTACAGTTGTACACTCACCAACCACACACAGGTCTCTATATATATATATAATTTGTCCGTTTGTTTAGCTTATATAATTAGTTTTATAACTTTTTGGCTTTAGTTGATTTTAAATTGCTTCTGCTTTTAATTTTTAGCCGGAGAAGAAAAGCAAAAGCTATTTTTTAGAAGTTGTTTAGTATAATTTGTATATTTGATTTTTTATAAAAGTCGAAAATAAGTAAAAATAATTTGGCAGAAGTATCACTGTAATTGTTTTTACTGAAAGTATTTTCACAGTTGATAAAAACTTCTGGAAAATGCTTTTGAATCATAGCAAACAATATTCTATTTTTGACTTCATTGGAAGCACTTTTGAAAGGTTAGAAACAGTTATTCAAATACCATTTGAACAGTTTTCAGAAATCCAAAATAGTTTCCAAAAGTCAAAAGTCAAAAAATAGTCTATCCAAACAGCTATATAAATATTTTTAAAAGCGTTTATAGATTAAAAGTAGTTGCAGTGGTGCTTTTGCAAAAGTACTTTTATTTCTTCCGTTAAAAACGAAAGCACAAGTTATCCCCGATTGTATAATCACTATGGATCTTATAAGTGTCACCAGAATCCAATTCCATATCAACAAATTGATTGTGATATTTTGACAAGTTTTTCCACTTAAACAAAGTGGTAGATACATGCAAGTAACTATCATGACTCAAGTATTTTGTTTCTATCATTTCCCTTCTGTAGATATTGTAATTTCATACATCACTTGAGTGTCAAAAGTTTTGGATCTTGTTATTGGTTCATGTTTTTGTTAGTTGGCATCAGACACAAAAGATAATGGTGGCATACTATATAGAAGTTGAGATTGTCAGATTGACAACCTAAGCAACAAAGAAGAAGAGAAATGGAACAAAGGATTGACATAGAGCAATTCAAAGGGCAAGAGAGGTTACCAAAGTTTGCAGTCCCCAGTCGTTATGATATTCATCTTAGACTTGATCTGTCTACATGTACTTTTTCTGGTACTGTGAAAGTTGATCTTGCAATAACTGAAAAGACCAGCTTGATTGTCTTGAATGTAAAGGAACTTCATGTTCATGAAGCTTTGTTCACCTTTTCTACAAATGAAGTGAGTTCAATTTGTCTTGTTTTTGTGTTCCTTATTGTGTTGTGATGTTTTGAATTCATTTCTTGATGGTGCAGGTGTACACTTGCTCTGATGTTGTTGTGGATGATGCTGATGAAATAGCTTTGCTGGTGTTTGATCAACCGCTTTGTGTTGGAGAAGGGATGCTGGCGATTGAGTTTTCTGGGGAGCTTAATGAGAAACTATGTGGATTTTATAAGTGGTAATGTTGTTAATTCATCTTCTTTTGAAGCCTTTGTGTTATAGTTTCATATAAGTGAAAGATGGTGAATTTGTAGGGTAAATCTCCACACTTTTATGGTGGAATTAGGCTGCAAGTCTAGTATGGGATCAGAGCTTGACTTGTAATGGATCAAGCTCTGCATGAGCATGGACTGGTGGTTATGGTTACGATTGCTTTTCATGTCATGACCACAATTCTGGTCCATATATTCTTAAAGAGGAACCATATGCTTGAATTCAGCTTTTTCTTTCTTAGGTTCAATTCAAAACACAAGTTAGAATCGAACTGTGATCATCTCTGTGTCTGTGACTGCACCTGGATGCAGTTTCTGTCGAAGTGCAGGCTGCGCTTTGGAGCAAATCTTTGCTCTAACTTTATTCTTCAAGTTTGTTTTTCATGGTGGGGTTGGACTCAGGATCTTGTATCGACTAATGAGCAACAACTTCAATTGACATATTACTTAAGTTTCTATTTAGAAGCTGAGGAAGTGAAAATTTTGCCAAATGTCCTAGAAGAAGTATACTAATATTATTTACATTTGGCTGTATTGGTTTTGACAGCACTTATATGGACAATGGAGTGAAGAAGAACATGGCAGTTACTCAATTTGAGCCTACTTCTGCTAGGCGCTGCTTTCCGTGTTGGGATGAGCCTGCACTTAAGGTATAGCCAACTGTCTCATATTGCGTTTCACAGTTGTTTATTTAGCTGGATTCATAGCAATCACATGTATGTTTATGCTTTCATGCTTTCCGAGTAAGTGATTGAGTGATTGAACTTGGCTTAAACCAGAGACTTGAACTTTGTTGCTTGTTAAACAGGCGAATTTTAAGATTACATTGGATGCACCATCCGAGTTAATGACACTGTCCAATATGCCGATTATTGATGAAAAGCTTGATGGCAATGTTAAGATTGTTCAATTCGAGGAAACTCCAGTCATGTCAACTTATTTAGTGGCTGTCGTAGTTGGTTTATTTGATCAACTTGAAGATATAACAGCAGATGGTATGTCAGAAAGCAACATGCTTGTATTTTTCCATTCGATATAATAATTCTGTCATATTGAAATGCAGGTGTTAAGGTTAAAGTATACTGCCCAGTTGGTAGGAGCGATGAGGGGAAGTTCGCATTAGAACTTGCTGTGAAGTCTATTGAAATATTTTCTAAGTGAGTACTCAATGCTTTAACCTCTACTTTCGAAATTCGAACATCAACTCTTGCCATGGAACTTGTCAGGTACTTCTCAACTCCATATCCACTCCCTAAGCTGGATATGGTAGCTGTCCCGGAATTTGGAGGTGGAGCTATGGAAAATTTTGGTCTGATTGTGTACCGCTACAATGAATTACTCTACAGCGAGTCAAAATCTACAGCTAGGAGAAAACAGATTGTATGTGAAACATCTAGATATCTAACATTAAGTGCAATAATTGAGCACACACATACAACATACAAGCCTATATTTTCTTATTGGTTTCCTCCAGATCACAACCGTTGTAGCACATGAAGTTGCACATCACTGGTTTGGCAATCTGGTGACAATGGAATGGTGGACAGATTTGTGGCTGAATGAGGGTTTCGCGACATGGGTAATTTCGACTATCCCACTCTATGTATTCTAGAAGAACTCTATACTTAATTTTCTTTTTCTTTGCTACAACCTTTTCAGGTTAGTTTTATGGCCACTCATAAGCTGTTTCCAGAATGGAACATATGGATTAACTTTCTAAAACAAACGAGTGGTGGCCTAAATCTTGACGCATTAGAATCATCACATCCCATTGAGGTATTGAATGATCACTTTTGTGATCATATCATTTGCATCTATAGTATGCATCTGCATTTTCTGAAGTCAAAAACAATCTGTAGAAACATTTGGTGGTGGTGTGTCCAGGTGGATGTACATAATGTGGATGATATTTTGCAAGGTTTCGATGCCATCAGCTACCGGAAAGGGTCAGCTGTTATCAGAATGCTGGAGGGCTATCTTGGGGATGCTCTCTTTCAGGTAAAGCAAAATCTACATTTCGATATTATTATCATACATAAACAACATTTAATACACTTATGTCACTAGAAAGCGTTAAGTGCATACATCAATCAATACTCCTGGAAGAATGCAAAGACAGACAATCTATGGGAAGTATTTTCACAGGAATGTGGCGTCGACATAAACTCGTTGATGAACTGTTGGACAAAGCAGAAGGGCTATCCAGTCGTATATGTGACATTGAAACACCATGTTTTGGAATTTGAGCAGGTTGTTAGTACTATCAAAGTTACAGCACTATTAAACTTTCTCTTTAATTCGGAATCTGATTCAGACTTATGATTGTTAGGTACACTTCTTGTCATCTGGCTCACACAGCGATCAAGAGTGGACTGTTCCTATAACATTGGCCTTTGGTTCATATGACAAACACAAGACTTTCCTTCTGCAGTCAAAACATGGAAGTTTAGATATATCAGAATTTAGTCCTGACGATGAAAAATTATGGATTAAAGTAAATGTTGAGCAGAGTGGATTCTACAGAGTTTTATATGATGACAACCTTACTACTCGATTAAGGAACGCGATTGAACACAATTCCTTGTTGCCTACTGATAAATTTGGTACGTTTCTACACAAGCAAAACCACCATATAGCTAATTCTCTTGAAAATAGCTCATTCTTACTTTGGTTTCAGGCATTTTGGACGACGTCTTTGCTCTGTGCGAGGCCTGCAAACAACCCTTATCATCATTGCTTCTGCTGATGTATGCATTCAGAAATGAGAAGGATAGTATGGTCTTATCAAAACTCATTGAGGTAAAGATGTCTGCAAATATTTGCGAATGACACAAATCAGTATCGACTTACAAGCGAATTGTGCAACAGGTTTGTTGCAATGTTATCAACATCTCAACCGTCGCCATTCCACATTTGGTGAATGAATTGAAACAATTCTTCTTCCGCCTACTCCAGCATTTAGCCAAGTAAAAAATTTAAACAACAGAATCAATACTAGGATTACTGCCCTTTTAAATGAATCATCTTTTTTTTTCTTTCAGAGAATTGGGTTGGGAATCGGCACCATGAGAGTCTCATTCAGATGTAATGTTAAGAGGAGAAGCATTCATAGCATTGGCTACTTTCGACAACGACGAAATGCACAGAGAAGCAATGAAGAGGTTTCATGTTTTGTTGGATGATATAGACACTCCACTTCTTTCTGTTGATGTGAGACGGGTAAGATAACTGCTGAACATATAGATACCAATCCCTCAATATGTATATATATAACAAAATCTCTCTACAGGCTGCCTACATTGCTGTTATGAGAAACTCTAGCCGCGAAAACAGAACTGGATTCGATGCACTGCTGAAGCTCTACAGAGAAGTTGATGGAATACAGGAGAAAGAACGAATCCTGCGTAAGATTGAACACACTCTTGACTCATCTATGAATGAAAACCCTTTCTTCATAACCAAATGTATTTCAACATTGTGTAGAATCACTTGCATCTTCTGCTGATCCAGACATAGTTGTAGATGCTCTCAACTTTTTAGTCTCTGATGAGGTACCTTGCTTCACAAGCTATTTCCAACAGCTGAAACTAAATTATTCCAAGTTCATGTATATTTTTTCTTTATGTTTGTCTAGGTCCGTGACCAAGACATCAGCTATGGACTCTCAGGATTAACCTTAGAGGGCTGCGAAACAGCTTGGACATGGTTGCAGGTCTGTCACAGCGCTTGTGTATTGAGTAGTGTTCAATTTTCAGCAGCATTTGTAATTTTTTTTCACCTATCTGATGCATTTCATCATATGATATAACATTGATTGACAAATGCAGGCGAATTGGGATCGGATCGTTAACAGATATGGTTATGGATTCCTTTGTGATAATTTTGTCTATGAAATCATCAAACCTGTAAGTGCTTTTAGCCTTGAAAAATTAGTATTAATGTAGCTGCTGCATAGGGCAGTTCAACTTCTATTTTCACCGAGTTTATAGATCATTTTCACAAGACTATCTTCTGCTGCTAAAATTATTGAATAGCGGTTAGAGTAACAATTAGATGTTTAAACAGCTGTTCTAGTGATTTTTCCATATTAGTTGTATGGGTTGAAATTGCCGTTAAATATAAATTAGTTGTTTAACTTGTATTTATATCAGAGTATTTTGAAAATTTTGGATTCACATCTTCGGAAAAAGTTATTCAAATAGTGTTTGTGAAACGAGTAGGTGAACCGCCAGATGCTAGACCTGTTTGGAATTGCTTCTACTTTTAACTTTTGACTGTAGAATAAGAGAAGTAGAAGCCATTTTTAGGAAGCTAATATTTTTTTACTTCATCTGGAAGAGTTTCTGAGAGGTTAGAAGCACTTCTGCTAGTTACTCAAACACCATCTGAAACAGCTTTCAGAAGGCAGAAGCTAAAAGTCAGTTTATCCAAACAGACCCGTTATCTAACAATATTGAAGCTAGACGCTACTCAAATGGCTAAATACTATTGTGGAAGCTTATGCCAAACACACCCTAAATATAAATACTAATTCATTTTTTAATTATGCAGCTAAACAGCCATGAAAAAGCTGAAGAAGTTGAAGCATTTTTCTCCAGCCATGGAAATCCTGCAATAGACAAGATTCTGAAGCAAAATGTTGAATACATTCGAATTAAAGCCAGATGGATTCAAAATATCCAGAAGGAACAGCATTTCCTTGCAAAGATCATCAACCAATCATTTTCCAATTAGTAATAATGACTAAATTATATGTTGTATTTTAACTATCTTTGTACAATTATACAATCTCATCACTTCTGTAATTGAAATTGAATGTTATTTATTCCATCCTCATAAACTATTAACTTAATTACTAAAATTTTAAATTTTATTTGAATAAATTAAATATGTATTATAGAAGAAGTTAAATATTCCAAATTAATAAAATAAATTAAAAAATCAATTACAAAAATAATTTTATATATTCTCTTGTTCTTAAAATCCCTAAAAATTTGGAATTCGAACATGAAATCATTTGACTTCTTGCTTAATTAATACAAGATTTTCCAACCAAAAAATTTTCCTAGAATTTCCACATTCATTAATGGAAAATCAATTAAATTATATGGAAATCAAATTAATCTAAATTTTCCATTATATTTTCTCTATAAAAAGGAGATAAAAACTTGCACTTCTATATCAAAAAAATTCCAATTCTTCATAGACCATTCTAAGGTACTTTTCCATTCTTGATCTTATTGTTTTTCACTAATTTTATCTACATTGACTATATACATATATTTTCTTGTAGTGAATTATGGGTAGAGGAAAGCTATTATTGAAGAGAATTGAGAATGAGAAGGCAAGAATCAACACTTATCAAAAAAGAAAAAAGGGTTTGAAGAAGAAAATTGAAGAAATCTCCATTCTTTGTGGAATCCCTACTTGCATGATCATTTTTGGTCCAAGGATCAAAAACCAACCTCCACCATGGGAAGTTTGGCCTCAAAATCTTAAAGCTTTTAGAGAAGTTATTGATCTATATCGAAAAAAGACCAGTTCAGTATCCAGCGGAATCAAATCTTATTCCTTATTGGATTTTCTAACCCAACGGAAAAGAAAAATAGATGATAAGGTTAGTAAACATCGAAATTTCAATCTGGAATCGAAGTTTCCTACTCGTTGGGATGAAAGTTTCGAAAGCTTTTCGCTTGATCAGCTAAGTGAGCTTCTTGTTATGTTAGATAATAACATTGAAGTAGCAAGGAGAAGGATTATGATGTTGAAAAAGGATTCTTCAATTATGGTACAAAACAACATCATTGATCATCAAGCTAATCAACATCAACATCATAATCTTCAATTAGTGAATCATCATCAACAACTTGATAATCATCATCTTCATCAAACAATGCAATTGTATCATCATCATATGATGATCAACAATATGGATAGTTCTTTGTATTTATATGGAGGTACATCCATGCACACCATGCAAAATTATGACCAATATTACCCTTCTTTGCCAAGTAATGCTCCTTTACAAATACAAGGGTCTTTTGGTCATTTGAATGAGTTTTATGGAGATCCAAGTATAGATTATGAGTTTGGAGAAATTAAGAGTGATCTTTTATTTAAGTAAGGGTTTGAGACTTTGTTTTAGGGTTACTAGTGAAATTGTGTTTAGTTAATTTTTATTTTTTATTTTTTTATATATTGGTCTTATTTTATTCTTGTAATTTATTTGTTCCTTATTTGAATTATAATCATAAATATTTTTTTATATTTGATTTATTAAAAAAATTATAAAATTAATGGTTATAATTTAGCATCATTTTTATTTAATTAAAATTTTAAAATAAATTATCCCTAATAACTATATTGACATAATTTTTTTAAAAAAAAATTAATACCATATTTTATTAAATAAAATTCGTGCGATTTCACTAAATTGAATTTTTTAGATTGTTCTAAAGTTTTAATTAATTTTTAAATTACTTTTAACATTAAATAAAAAATAATATAAAATCTATAAATATTAATTGTATTATACAATTTTTATAAAAGAATAAAAATAATCAATTCTCACCAAAATTTTAAAAAATTGAAAGAATTCTATATGTATAACATTTTGTATCTATAATTCTATATTTCATATCAATCAAAGATTAAACAAATCAACAAACAAATCAAAGTCAAACCAGGTAAAAAAAGTCAACAAAATATCAAAACCCACACTTCAATCTGGGCCGGGTCGAGAAAAGATAAAGCCCAATTTATTTACATTGGGCCGGACTGAGGCCCAAGATTTGATTTCCCAATTCTACCCTCCTTCTCCTTAACGGAATTCAACTTCTCCAGTCTCAATCCATCTCTGAACCTCTTGATGAAGTCATCGGCTTTCGTATTCACGTCCGGACTCGGACAAAACAACGACGACGACGTCGATGATGCTGTTGCTTCTCCTCCTCCGCTATCCGAATACGGACTTCCGGTATCCTCGACTTTCACGTCATCTCCGTTTATCTCGAACCTCCACGGCGGCAGCGGTGGAGGTGGAGGAATGCCGTTCATCGGCGACTCTCCACCGCTGTTCAATATCTCCTCTGCTGCGATCTTATAGCTCCTTGTTTTTACAGATTTGTTGAACGGTGGAAGTGGCGGCGGAGGTGGAGGAGTTCTGTTGAACGATGATGACTCTCCGCTGCTGTTTGAGATCTCGTTTCTGTAGTTACTTATCTTGAGTGGTGTATGTGGTTTCTCAGTCGTTGTGTTGTATGATGTCGCTGTTGTTTTCTGTTTCAGCTCTACTGTTTTGTTTCGCTGACGTGGCGGCGGGGGCGGTGGTGGAGGTGGAACTGAATGATCGATTGTGGAGTGAGTTTTCTTCGGTTTTCGTTTCTTTGAGAAGAGATTTTGAAAAAATGGCGGTGGAGGAGGTGGCGGCGGCGGAGGTGACGGTGGTGGAATGGTCGTGAGTGTGTAGAGTGATTCGTAGTTGAAAAAGCTGTCGAGATTCTCAACGCTCTTTTGTCTTTGTTTCTTCTTCTTTTTCCTCTTCAATGAATTCAAAAACTCTTTAGTCGCACTACTTCTCTTCTTCTCACTCTTCATCATTTCTTCTACCTCCGCCGTGTACGGCGACTTATACGGCGGAGATGGAGGTTTACGCGGCGGAGGTGGAGGCGCAGCAGGCGGATGAATAGAATCATCTCTCATTTCACTCTTCTCGACATCCTCATACGTCCTCCGTACTCTCCTCCTTATAACATTCGCCGGCGGAGGAGATTCCACATCCTCCACCGCTGTCGCCGGTTGATATGGCGGTTTACGTGGCGGAGGAGGTGGAGGCGCAGGAGGCGGATGATGTGAATCATCATCTCTCCTCCTTCCACTCTTCTCAACATCCTCATACGTCCTCCGCACTCTCCTCCTTATAACCTTCGCCGGCGGAGGAGATTCCACAACCTCCTTCACTTTCTCAATCTTAGTACTATTAACATCAACACCAACATCCTTCACATCACCTCCACCACTCTTCTCCGCCGTACACGGCTGCGCCACCACCTTCCTTCCATCCAAACTTCCATCGAAACCATGCTCCAATCCGGAATACCGATATCCATTATACAAATAAGTATCATCATAAAACCTACGATCACCATAACCCCACCTCAACCCATCCACATCCTCAGAATACCTTCTCAGATCCGGATGCGATCCAAAACTCCTCATCCTACCCATCCGACTCCGACCCGACCCTTTCAAATCTCTATCCTTATCCCTCCATAAACCGGATAAACCTCTCCCCGGAGTTCCAGAATGAAATTGTTCTTGTTCTTGGAATTGACTATTCCTGTTCTCATCCTCACCACTATTCCTACTCAAAAACCCACAAACAATAGCAAACAAAACCAACACCAAATTTAACGAATCCCAACCTTTCTTTATCGAATGTGGTTTCAACACTTGTGATGTAAATGATAGAAATGAAGAGACAATGATTACAATAGAGAGTAGAGATAGTAGGAAGAGGAGGAATAAGAGTATGCCGGAGGACGGCAACCACCGTGAATGGCGGTTGTGACGGCGGCTACTCGGTTGCCAAAATGGTGACATATCTTCTTCTACTTCCATTGTGTTTTGTTTATTTGGTTTGGTTTGGATTGCTTTTGGAATATTTATATATGTTTGTGATGTGTGTATGGTATGGTATGCTTTGCTTGGGTTTTAATTAATTAAAAATAATAATTAAAAAAAATGTTGTTCTAAAGTAGATTAGTGAAATTTTTATTTATTTTTTCTTTTTTACTTTAAGTTTTGTTTTTTTATGAGTGATAGTAAATGTAAAGTTTTTTGATTCTATCATTTGATTCTTGGTAAAACTTTTCACATTAGTTTCTCATCATATTTCAATAATAAAATTAATAAAGAAAATTAGAACACAATAGAAAGCATATAAACATGATTAAAATATTGATAATGGAGAAGTGATGGTAGTGATTGATTATCACAATACAATGTAACGTAGGGTCTATAAAAAAAACATATAATAACTTAATTTATAATGATGAAAATGTGATATAAGAATCACATGATGGTTGTCACATAAGCTAAATAATTAAACTTGTATATACATACAATACATCACATCTCTTTCAAGTTTCAATTATCAAAAACTATAGTCAAATTCCAATCCATAAATCAAGCTATTAATCATATTAATTAATTTTTAAGATTTTAATAACTTGACCTTATCAATTAAGATATCAAACAATGCATGTATGTGACAACAAATAAGATGCATTTAATTTGATTTAATTTATTTGATTATGACCTTATAAGTATTTATATTCTTTGTGCATGTCATGATATACCTAAAACATTTTGATTCTTCTTAGTCAAATCTTTAATTATTTGTCTTATTAACTAGAAGGATTAATTGCACGTTTTAGATTATGTTCCAACAATTACATCATGGGTTACTTTTAAGTAATAACATTATTATTGGTAATAACAAGGTTTTATCAATCATGGTAAACTTTTAGAAATATTTATTTTAAAATAATTATTTATATAATAATTACCTTATTAGTATATGTATGTTATAGAATTTTTAATTAAAAATAACTAATATTTTGATTAAAGTATTATGTAAAATAAATAATAATTTAGTATTTATAATTAATTTCATCAATAGTTAAATTAAATCAAATTTAGTAAAATAAATAAATTCAAAATATTTTAAATAAATTGTATTAACTCAACATTATTATTATAATAAATATTTCAAAATAAATTTGTTGAAATTCTCTCCAAACCCCTTACTTTTCTATAAAGTTTAAATTTAAAAATAATTAATAAAATTTATATTTTTAAAATAATATAATCTATAAATCCATCCATTTTTTTAAAAAAAAAACTATTTTTTTTATTTTTAATATCTCATTTTACTATTCACATTAGACTATAAATATTTTAAAAATTTAATATAAATTACATGGAAAATTCAAGTGGAAAAACAACCAAATCACAACTACACAACTTGAATAACTAATTTCTATGAAAGTGTGACTTGTAATATC
The DNA here is from genome assembly GCA_031304145.1 of Cardiospermum halicacabum. Classification (NCBI taxonomy): domain Eukaryota; kingdom Viridiplantae; phylum Streptophyta; class Magnoliopsida; order Sapindales; family Sapindaceae; genus Cardiospermum; species Cardiospermum halicacabum. The sequence goes on along the minus strand of CM062391.1, from coordinate 1,433,714 downwards.
ACAAAGTCAAATATTTCAATTTGCGCGTAATGACAACCAAACCTATACATACAGTTAAACAATCATCTATGAGTGTAAAGTGAGAAAATATTGCCAGCTAATCGAAAGAATAGTTTTATCAATTTTTATAGTAAACCGCGTAGTTGATTTTGCTTAAAGTCTCTATCAAATAATTGTTTTTATTGTTATTATATACACTTTTTAAGCTTTATGTATGTATGGATTACATGTGTTGTTTTTCTTTAGACAACTACTGTTTAGTTGGTGATTGCTTGTGATATCAAGTTGAAGTGTCTTCAAGTTATCCACTTTTGAATTGTTTGAGGGCTTGGTTTTGATTTTTACGTGCAAGTTTTGATAGTGAGTTTGATAAGTTCCACTTCAATCCAATTCAATTAGAAACTTGGTTAGTTTGAAAGAGCTGTTTGGAAACATTCTATGGCATGTTTGGAATGGTTTGTATAAGCACTTTTACAGCTTTCTGAATTGAAACTTTTCAATAATTTTTGAATTGAAATTCAAAAGTGTTTATATGCTGAAAAGTGCTTCCAACACAAATAACTGATACTGTACTCTTATAACAAACTATCAACTTCAGAAGTCGAACATTAAAAGTCAGTCTTTCCAAGCTAAACTATCCAAACTAACTCTATAAACTTTGTTCAGAAACTTTTTTCATAAAAGCCATTGTTCTTATTTGGAAATCATTGATGAGAAACAATGCTTCCTATAAGATGAACACAAGACCATATCATTATCATTTGTTCTATCAAAAGAAGCACTGTAAAGTGCTTTTCAGATTCCTTGCTTTCTCAAATCTCTACCTAACCAAAAGACTTAAGAAAGACCTTTTCAAAATAAGGAATCCTTATTTTGAAAAGGGTATTTAAAACACTACTCGAAAAGCTGTTTAAAATGTTGTTACTTGGCGTTTAGAGTAACATAATGCTATTCATCAATAATCTCACAACAATGCTTTTCAACATACCAAAATCACTATACCAACATGTGTTTTTGCCACAAAAGCTTCACTTCACTACTCATCACAACACTTATACACCAATCAACAACATTAAGAGCATCATTTCATTCACAAAGATCACATTCAACAAAAGTTTTTGTATCCAATTCAAAACATAATAGTCACTACAATACAAAGAGAAGTTTTTCAGGCTTTTAAATAGGTACCAAGTGACAGAAAATGAATTCTCCAAGTTCAAGTGTTAACTTCCAACTGTATGTTTGTACATGCTCGTAGATTTACAACACAGATAGTTAGCAGCAGTTATACAACTCAAAGAAATAAGCTACATTGGAGCATTGGGAGGTTGAACCTTGCGAAACGAATCTATCTTCTCTTTTGAGTACATAAAGGTTATTGAAAGAACGTGAGATTTCTATATACACACCTTTGGCTTTAGCTTATTGTCTGAAGATGTGGGGTGGTGAGTATTGTTGTCGAACTGACTAAAGCAAGTATACCCCCATTATGATTATCCCAACTATTGTACACAATGAAGCCTGCAACAAACCGAAACATAAAAAATTACTTCGTGGTATAAAAGCAGTAGAGATTTTTCTATACTCACACGTTTACATATATCACTATTATGTGTATATAGTTACTTTATCAAACTTTTCTCAGACTATTCCGGTTGCCTTTCAATGTAGGTGAGTGTACTTCAAGTTTTAGTCTGATGATAAATTCCTTCGAACCTAATAAATACATAGATATTGGATATGTAGTATATATCATAGGGCTTTCTATATAAAACAACCGACTAGAGTGTGACAATGGAGAAAACAATAACTGATGAGCGTCATACTTACAGCAATTGCACAAGCAGCAAGTCCTGACCGTTCTCTTGGATCTTTATGATAATATTTTCCGAAGTAAAGAATTGCTGCATAATACCACATCAATGGGAAAACGAACCCGAGAAGAAGGCTGCAAGGGGAAGAAGATATAACTTTAGAAGAAGAGAAACTTGTTGCTGGAGTGAAGAAGAGCGAGTGAAACTTACGAGAACCATCCTATTCCGCAGCCACAGCAACGAAGTGGTTTATCAAATATGTTTAAGTCCGGATCTTCTTCATCTCTAATAGGAACATATTCGCCTTTTTTATGGTCCTGAGCATCTGTTGAGACCTCTGGATTAAGAAATTATTTTCAGCAAGTTGTCTATTTACATAAGAGTATGACATAGTAAAAAAAATGCCCAGATATTGACAAAAGTACAACAAATGAAACAAAATCTCCTACTTAATAAATGCAACTTCTGAGTAGGATCTAATGCATAGACCACAATCAACTACCAAATATTTGAATGACTATATATTAGCAATGTCCATATATAATGGCCTAACCTCACAGACTAATCAGTTTGCTGGTAATTTGACAACAAAAGGTCATAAAATGGCTTTTATGAGGTATGTCTCCTACAATGCCTTCATCAACAGAAACAAAATAAACTTCACAACCTTTCTACTCATTAACAGGCAACACAGACTATAAACATGTGAAGTATTACGGGCATGCACAATTTCTAAGTAAAGATTCAAGAAGCTTTACAGAAGAACATGAATTCATTGATCATAATCACAAGAAACACTAGGAAAGTGTTTTATACAATTAAAACAAGTATATTGAAATATGCAAATAAAGGAGCAAGATGAAGTTCATTACTCTGATCCATGTGCTCCATTGACTCTATGAGTTGGTATCAACTCCCCCTCTGCATTAAAGGCACCTGCCACATTGAGCACATACATCAATTAGCAGTCTATAAATTGGAATACTTAGTTGTAATAAGATTACAGTTCATTCTGAACATGTCTCTATAAGCTTAGCCAGAATCCAACTCATATTCAAGCTGGAAGATACTAGGCTCGATAAATATTCTTACTGCAGCAGTCTATATACACCAATTCAAATAATAGGCTATCCAAAAGACCCGTCAAACTGATTAACTACCATCCTCATTCTAATAGACGTGACACAAACCAACTCTCAAAAAGGAAAGAAAATAACATCTCACTTATTTTCTCTCCATTAGTGACGAAATTAGACCATCTCTAAACAAAACCCTAGCGCCTTAACATCATACAGCAGAAAAATCTACATTTCACCCAATGCAAACACACAAGATAGTCGAAAAGGAATTCTGATAAGCTCATAGCAACTGCGACATCAAAATGCATACCACATTACAATAGAAAGCTATGCTGAAATCATCCAAAATCATAAATTCCCAACACATTGACCAGTATCTTGATAACCAAACTTGCAAAGACACAGCTCCTTCAAATACAATACAATACACCCACAAAAAACCCAATTCAGAATCAAACACTAATACTTCAATCAAACATTTATCAACCAAAAAGAAGCAACTTAACAACAACTACTGATAGACAAACCGAACAACATTGCTTACAAGTAAAGAACAACAAAAGCAAAAAACCAACTAATAAAAGATCACATCTTTACTCAAATTAACTATCTTTCTAACAAAAACACAAAAACCCTAGATAAAAGAACCCAACTTGCATCAACAATCACCCGTAACAAATTGCTACTCTAATCAACTAAATTCATCAAAACAAGATCAATAAAATGGTAACTGGAGCTAATCTTGCAGGCAATGGATACAATTAAGTGAGAATATAATACTAGGTAAAGAAGAGAGAGTGAGAGAGAATCAGCTTACTTGTGTAGAGAGAGAGAGACAGACTGCGCTGCTCTGCTTGTATTTCTCGTTTGTCTTTAAACAAATCAAATGGTTTTCTTTTTCTATTTATTAATAGTATAAGAAAATTACTTTTTTTCAAAAAATATTTAGTTATTATAATATTATTCATGTATAATTTACATTGTAATTATTTTTGAAAATACCAACTTCTTTATTATAAAAATATTACCTAATTATTTTTCATTTGAATGGATGGAAGTATATAGGTAAATAAATCGTATTTACTATTAAATTATAACTACTAAAATTTGTAATATTTTTATATATATATATAATTTACTGAAATGAATTTATTTAATTTTGAGTGGAATTAATGTTAAAAGAATTACTTAAATTATTTTTATTTTTAAATAAAATTTTAATTTTAAATAAAAATAAATTTAAAAAATTAAAAATCAATTATATTAAATTTTGAATATAAAATTTTTTAAAAAATTAAGTTGGGTCCCTATTTGGTAATATTTATTTAAAATTTTAAATTTAAAATATTATAATAAATATTTTCATTTTGATTAATGGAAATATATAGTTAAATAAATTAAATTTATTTACAAATTTTGTCTAATAAGAATATAATTATTTTTTATAATTATTTGAATTTTATAGTGTTTAAAAAAATTATAAAATTTATTAAATTGAATTTATTTAATTTCGAGTGAAATTATTATTAGAAAGTTGAATTAATTTATTTCCGTTTTTAAATGAAACAATTAATTTTTGGATTAAAATAAAAATTAAAGAATTTTATGGTGAATCGTATTAGATTTGTTTTTTTTTTAAAAAAAAATTAAAGATATAATTTGGGCCCCAGCCTTGATCTGGCCCATATAATTATCCATTTGAATCAAGTCGGGGCCGATCCTGGGCTGACCCATATAATTATCCATTAGAACCAAGTCGGGTCATGGGTTTAGGTTTTAGATTGGCATGGTCTTCCACACTCAAAAACCCTGTGAAAGCAACAAACGGAACTCAAAACCTCTCTTTTCTCTGCCACTCACTCACACAATGAAAGGAGACAAAGAGGTGGAATCCGACCCGGAACTAACGCCACCACCAACAGCAACAAAGAAGAAGAAAAAGAGCAAGAAGAGAAACAGAGATGAAGAAACAGAGGAAATTGAAGAACAAGATACAGTACCAGAGACGAAACAGACGATCGTCAATGCGAGAGTAGAGGTCATACCCGACCAACCCAACAAAACCCCACCACTCGTTGGCTATTTCCCGTCTGGGTTTGACCCCACGAAGCATAACGATGGTGGGAGCTTAGATGGGGAAGAATCATCCCTTGATGAGGTGAAAGTTAGGGTTTATAGGAACACGAATGAGAGGAGGCATAGAACGGGGAGGTTGCAGCTTGTGGTGAGTCCGGAAGGGTCGGAGGTGGAGTTTGTGGGGACTAGTTATTCGGGTGAGGCTTTGGCGCCTCAGTTTTGTCAGTATGCTGTTGGGGTTTTTGATAAGGAGAAGCAGACTTTGAGAGTTGTGCCTATTGCTTCTAATAAGGTTAGTTTGTTTTGTTTGGTGGTACATTATGTGTTGTTTAGTTGGATATTTTGTATGTTCATTGCTTGTAATTAGGTTTGTAAGATGAAATTGGTTTGGTGAAGTTTGGATTTTTAGTGTTTGGTTAGTGAGAAAAGTATAGCAAAGTAGAGATTAGGAGAATAAAATGATTGGTAATGTAGATTGTGGAGCAATGTTGTAATTTTTGTGTGTATGTGCGAAACCTTATGTCAATAGTTAATCTTATACTGAAAAAGATTCTAGTTACTGATCATGTAATTATTGACTGTATATACATAAACTTGTATGGTATTGTGATGGTCTGGGTCGGTCTTAGATCTATGTTTTAAAATTAGTTTAGTTAAGGTGATTGTTATTTGAATATTTTGCTATACTTGTGCTTAGTGTTCTGGTTCTTATATAGTAATCCTTATTTGAAAATCTCATTGGTCTTTTATGTTCTGTTGCGGCTTCTTGCCGTATTATGCTTTTGCTAGATAGATATATGAGCAGCATGTATGTGGTTGCAGATATTTAGATTGGAACCAAGAGTTGGAGGAGGTTCAGACTTAGCTGATAAAGAAGAGACTGCAAATGAAGAGCTTACTGCGGAACAAGCTGTGAACATGAGGGCTGTTCTTGATACTCGTTACGGAACAAAGAAGTCTCTTAGAAAGGTAACATTCTGAATATTTTATTGTCGTTCTTGAATGTTTATGGAGTTTTTCATACTTATGGATGAAGTTGAGGTAAATGTTAGTTTTGTTAATGGTTCTTGTTGAGAATATGTCAACTGGAGAGCTCTATTGACTTAAGAGATGAGTTAATGGCAATGCGAATTTATTATTGCAGTCCAAGAAGATGAGTGCTTTGAAGAGGGAAAATGACCCCGAATCTCAGAAGGATCTTGAGCAGCAAATTCAGTCAGTTAAGATAAATGCGGAGGCTCTTGAATCTACCACTTCAGATGTTGTTCTCAATGTCCCACCATACGATGCTTCTGCGACTACACCTGAGTTGGCTTATCCACTCGATAAAATTATTGAAGGCGAATGGAGTTTCCTACTAGACATTTATAATCGTTTGGAGAGTGGTGCCCAATTAAAACCGGGTGATTACCCTTCATTTGTCCTCAACAGAATCGATAAACTACGCGACACCAAGGTGAGTGTAACAAGAGCCCTCAGCATACTTGTGCAAACATATTGATGGATGAGTTTTTTTTTTTTTTTTTTTTATCTTAGTAGCTAGAAACCATTACTTTCTCTTTCTCTATGTTGGTCATCACAATATTTTCGTATCTGGAAACTTATACTTGCGCTACTCAATTAGCATGAAGCGGATTATATATATATTAGTGGCAAATTATCTGTGGTTTCACTTTCATCTGTATTTCTTGTAGGACGAAGTGGAGAGGAAGACACGGTCATGCATATTCTCCTACATTACTCATCTTGTTAAATTCAAAGATCAAAACTCCATGGATGGTGCTGCCTCAGCAAAGAGCCATATAATCCCAGGCATCTTACGGAAGAAGTTTCTGTCCCAGTTTTCAAACCCCGAAGCAAAACGGTTAGCAGATGACAAAATCCATCTTCTTATCAGTTACGTTCTAGTCCTCACTCTCCATGCAGAGAACTTCAAAACCGACCTCTCTGACATCGCCAAGGATCTTAGAATGAGTGAAGTCAAGCTGAGAGACCATTTCGAGAAGCTGGGATGCAAACTCAAGCGCGAGAACAAGGTGCTGTTCGCCACACTCCCTGTTCCTCTTCAATTTCCCAAGCCAAGGCAAAGGCGAAGACGGTAACTTATTCTACATTTTCGAATCAAAGGTTGTAGATTATTGCAGTCTGAAGATATGAAGTCTGCAGCAGTTTTGGTCCAATTTTTCATGTTTCTCTACTCCATAAGTCATATTTACTCACTTCAACTATAAAGAAGCGACATCATATTGATTATTATATTAAAACAGCTATGTTGATTTGTTCTGGATAAGTTGCTGTTGCTATTGCTATTGCTGATCTTGTAATAGATTTTCTGTGAAACAAACTTGTATTTGATATTATCATCTATTGGAATTTGGATCTAATGAGTTGAGTTGCTGCCTGTCATGTGATTGTAAGTCAAAATGCTTACTTGAAAAAGCTTTTTATCAGAAGCTTATCTTCAACATTAATTTAAGTTCTCAGGTTGAAAAATCAGGTGCTTTTTGCTGATATCACAGCTTCTCAACTTTCTGATATTACTGTGCATCACAGATCATCTTATGAACCAAATCAATTATATTAAAAAATAATAATAATAAATTATGAGTTAATATTTATTCACTATATACAATATAAATATATGATTATAACTTTTTAAAAATAATTTATTTTAAATAAAATAATTATTTTGTTTTTATTTTTTAAAATAAGAATAATTATAAAAAAAATTGTAATTTTTGGATTTTGTTATTTTATTTTTCATATTAGTTTTGGTAGATAAAAACCTTAATTTTTCTTTAAAAAAATTATTGAATTTTCAAAATAGGAGTTTAATAGTTTGGCTGAACAAATTTTATGAAATTAAAAATTTTCGAAAATTATTATTATTATTTTTTCGTTCAATCACTAATTAGCGGCTTTGTTTTTTAATTTTTAATTTTAACTTTAAATCCTACGATATTTTTTAGAATTATAAAAAAAAAATAAAAAATAAAAATTACTATTAACTTACTTTGACGGGGAAATAAACCAGATCCGTTAAGCCGACTGGAATAACCCGGACCCATTAACCCGCATAAGAACCGATCCATCAACCCGCGTAAGAACCAGATCGAAGGTTTATGATCGACAAAAACCCATTTGATAACACTTCTCTCCAGAGTTAAATCCGCGCCGCTCATCTCTTCTTTTCGCCGCCGTCGGATTCCGTTTCATATCCTACATCGCCGCCGTCAAGGTCTGTTATACTGATTTCATTTCTCTTCACTTTCTGTTGTTGGATTTCTGAAGTTTGCGAAGCTTCTGTTTTCTGTTAATTGAATTGATATCGGAAATGTAAGTAGAAATGTTGAAACTAGTGTTTTGCTTTGGGCTTTTTTCGATTGTGTTAGTTGCATTAGAAAATAAAAAATGGGTCTTTGAGGGAAAGATGTGTTCATGGTGGTTCAGAAGTATAAAATCTAACGTTTTATTTATTTATTTATTAATTTTTTTTTATGTGAAATTGTGTTGTGTTTGATAGGAAGATTGTAGCTTGTTGAATCTGTGATTCAGTTTCTCTTCACTTCAATGCAAGTGGAAAACCAAAACCAAGCCTAATCAATTGTTTGATTAATCCATCAATCTGAAAAATGATTAGAAGAAGGCTAGTTTCCCTTCTCTCCACCTCAAGGTCCAGTTTCTTCACTAGTGTTCCACATCCAGTAGTCCCATTCCGGCGTCTGGATTTGGTACAATGCCCTAGTAGTAATTTGAACCAGAGCAATTGGTTTTGTGGGCAACCGTTTGCGGGTGTGAGGTCTTATAGTCTGCTGAGCTTGAATGACTTGAGAGATAATATACCTAGAAAGCAGAAGACGAGAAAGGGAAGAGGTATTGGGTCTGGGAAGGGGAAGACTGCTGGAAGAGGTCATAAGGGACAGAAGGCTCGAGGTACTATGAAGTTTGGTTTCGAAGGAGGACAAACCCCTCTGCGTCGTAGGATGCCCAAAAGAGGCTTCAAGAATCCCTTTTCCCTCACTTTTCAGGTACCTTTTCCATTGGTGTTTATTGGTTGCGATTGTTTGTTATTTTATGTTTTAGATTACTCTGCGGATAACACGGATGTTTTAGATGGTCTGTTTTTTGTGAATGGTCTTAGTTGAAGGTTGCTTTTGTGCTGCTTAGAACCTTATGGACCAAGATGATTCAATAACCATCTAGGTTGTTTTGTGCTTTTGATATGAATCATGATAACATGTTATTATTGTTTTTGGCAGCCAGTAGGGTTGGGAAAGATTGCTTATCTAATAAACGCTGGCAAGATTGATTCTCATGAGCTTATTACAATGAAAACTCTCAAGGTATGAATTTTTAACATCGTTTGTACAATTAATAATTTAATATGCTCTAGTTCACCCTAATGTGCTATTTGACAGGATGTTGGGGCCGTAGGGAAGCAAATAGAAGATGGAGTAAGATTAATGGCTCGCGGTTCTGAAAAGATCATGTGGCCAATTCATTTGGAGGTATGTATATATATGCATCACACAGTTACTGATTTGATTCTATATAGTTTTTATGCTATATGAACTTGAGCGAAATGGAAAGTGCAGAACAAACAAATAAATTTTACTCATGGTTCATTGTTTATCTGTCTCCTCGACTTGTCTGTGCGAGCTTATTTTAATCCATCAATCTTAAGGATGTCATCATTGCAGGACTCTTAGGTCTGAAACATGCTATTCCGAATTGTAATGATGGTTTGCATATGGAAATTTAAAGTAGGATCTATGATTTCTATCCTAATCTGTGGCATAATTATAATCAATAGATGTCTATAAGAACGAAAGTTCATATACTCGATGGTACTATCGCTAAGCGAAAATAGATCTTGTGCTTCTATTTTTTTTTGTATATGTTCTGTACACTAACATGTAATATTTTCCTATAAGTTTCATTACACATGATATTTCCCTCAATCCTAATCATCATCCATGCTTGTAAAAACATCAACATTCTTGTGAATCAAACATGTAGGTATCAAGGGTGACTGCTAGAGCAAAGGCAGCTGTAGAAGCTGCAGGTGGGTCTGTCCGAAGAGTTCACTACAACAAGCTGGGTTTGCGCGCATTGCTGAAACCAGAATGGTTCGAAAAGAAAGGAAGATTGCTGCCAAGACCAGCCAGACCACCACCTAAACTGCAGGACAAAGTTGATAGCATCGGCCGATTGCCTGCGCCAACCAAACCAATTCCATTTTTCACTGAAGAAGGAGCAGCAACAACTCCTCCCTCTGAATCATCAGCATCAACCTAGGTTTCCAACTTCTTGTTTTCTTGCTTATAAAATAACTATATGAGGAGATCTTGTTTTCTGGAAGATACTTACATTCCATAGCATTTCTTGTTGTGTTTAGATTGAGCTTTGAATTAATATATGAGGGACTAGCATATATACATGGGAAAGTTTTCTGTTCTCTTGTGCTTGTATTAGCTCTTGCCTTCATGGTTTTTTTTTTTTTTTTTTTTTATTTATTTATTTATTTTTTTTTTTATTTTAATTAATAATCAATAACAAATTTATTAAGTTTTCATTTTATTAGTATTTGCAAGCATGTATTCATGTAGGAGTATGATCTTTTGGGATTATATTATGCATTTTTTTCCAATTCGAATAAAATTTCTTAATTAGTTTCGATAATTAATTGTCGTTATTAAACCTATATCTTTGAATTTGGTAAATTTTTTGTAATTTTTTTTAATTTTTTAATTTTTTATTTTATAGTTGATGCTTAACGTGTATTATTAGTGTTTTTTATAATTAATATTTTTTAAATTATATTAAAAAATAACATTTAAAATTTTAATGATTTTTTTTAAAATTAATCTAAATTAATTTTTTATAAAAAAAAATCAGATGAAAAAAAAAAACAAATACTTGCATTAATAAAATAGAAAATAAACTAAAATAATTACATAATTTAAAGAAAAATAAAATTGTTTTTCTTAATTTATATTTTCTAAATTATATTCCAAAATAATATTTAAAATTTTTATGAAATTTTTTTAATTAATTTTTTACTTAAAAAATAGATGAAAAATAAAAAAACCAAAATATTTGCACTAAAAAAAAAAAAACTAAAATAATTACATAATTTAGAGAAAAATAAAGTGGTTGTTTTTCTTGATTAAAAACAAAATACTAAATGTTAAAGAAGGATATAATGCATATATACTATGGAATCCACGTGTCACTGAAAGCTACAAGTTTACAACGAAATAAAACCTAAACACACAACATACAAAAGCTCTGAGATTTTAGCTCTGCAAAAATTTGAACACTTTCGCCAATGGCCACTGCTACACTGCAACTCAATCTCTCCACTTCCTTCTCCACCAAAATCCCTTCCAAAACCTCCTCCAGAGTTAGGGTTTTCACCATCAGATGCTCTGCAGCTCCTCCTCTCTCTTCCGACGCCGCCACCGGTAACACTTTCCTCCATTATGGTCTATATACAGTTTTATATGTGTTTCGTTGTGTTATTTATTGCGGTTGATTTGCTACGTTCGATTGGATGTGTGTGCGAGATTAATTTTCGTTTTGGTTTGTTAGGATTGGTGGAGAGGCCTTGGAGTGTTTCGAATGCTAGACTTGTGCTTGAAGATGGTTCTATTTGGAAAGCTAAGTCCTTTGGTGCTTCTGGAACTCAAGTTGGTGAAGTTGTTTTCAATACTTCCTTGACTGGGTTTGTTTCGTTTCTTTTTTTTGCCTTTTGTTTTATTTTGTGTCTGTTGCATTGTTAAGATTGGAGTGAGATTGTTGTGTATGTAGTTAAAGTGTTTTTGAATTTTATTGTTGTTGATAGAGGAATTGGTTGTTGTTTCGTGTGTTGTTGAATTGATATAGGGTATTTGTGGATTTTAAAGTTCATATCTTTTGTTGACTAAGATGTGAGTGGAACATGATGACTAATGTGCATTTTGATAATTGCATCAATGGAATTTTCATGGAAGAAGGGAAAGAAATAGTAAAAATATTATTTCCTCTGAAGATGACAAGTTGTGTACGTAAATTTGCCTTTAGTTTTCGTAGATGTCTTGTAGATAAGTGATGATGTATAGTTTATTCTGAGCAAATAGAAGCAACATCTCCGTATGGTCTGTGAAGATAGATTATTGGTAGATTATCCTGTACATCCTTATGAGAAATGAGATTGGTTTAGTCTTGTTAGAATTCTTCATTATAGATGATTATATTATTAAATTAATTTGAAATTGAACAATGCAATACCTATATTGATTTGTCTTTTGACATAAATTGGAACTTAGTGAGAGTCTATGCAAATCTGCCTTCAAGATCAATAAAGTTACATCAATATCATTTCATTTAATATTTATTATTGCTTGTGGTGACTTAGAGAAAATTCAGCAGCTGGTAGACATTAAAAAACTTCTCCAATTTGGAATATGTGTTGAGGAAAAAGAAGATGATTGTTGTTTAACATTTGTCCAACTAATTCTTCATTTTGCAGATATCAGGAAATTCTAACTGATCCTAGTTATGCTGGTCAATTTGTCTTAATGACAAACCCACATATAGGCAATACTGGTGTAAATTTTGGTAGGTCGTGTTCTTATTTCACATATTTTAGACTTTTATATTTCAGTGGTAACTAGCTGTATCACACTTTTGTTTCCAGATGATGAAGAATCAAGAGAATGCTTCCTTGCGGGCCTAGTAATTAGAAGTTTAAGTATCAGGTAAGCACCCTCATGTTACCATTATTCTTTAGTTTTGCATACAGAAAATGCAAGTTTCTACTATTCTATACTATCATTCATATGTTAATTTTGAGTTTGTAATAAATATTTTGCAGCACCTCAAATTATAGATGTGCAGAAGAACTTTCTGAGTATTTAGCTAAGAGGAATATCATGGGGATCTGTAAGTTACAGTCGATGAATTTATCTAGTTAGACATCTTCAGTTATGAATCTATTGGAATATAGGCTTTTTGGTGTATTTATGGACCAACATTTTCTTATGGTGCTGCTTTGCTTTTGTGCAACAGATGATGTTGATACACGTGCAATCACCCGTAGGCTTAGGCAAGATGGAAGTCTGATTGGGGTTTTGAGCACAGAGCAATCCAAAACAGATGAGGAACTGCTAGAAATGTCTCGTTCATGGGACATTGTAGGTAAGAATCTGCTAAGCTGATGACACAATCTTGAGAGTGTTGCAGAAACTATTAAATTATGCAACTTATGGATTGTCTGCAGGCGTTGATTTAATTAGCGGCGTAACATGCAAAGAACCCTATGAATGGGTAGATACAACAAAGTCTGATTGGGAATTTAACACCAATGGAAGACTTGGGGAAGAATACCGAGTTAGTATTAATTTTCCATTCAAGTTTGTGCTTGAATTTTCTGGGTGTTCATAGAATCCCCTCTTACGTCTCCATCTTCCTGCTGAACTGCAGGTTGTTGCATACGATTTCGGTATCAAGCATAATATACTGAGACGTCTAGCATCCTATGGCTGTAAAATCACAGTCGTGCCTTCCACATGGCCAGCATCAGAAACACTGAAAATGAAGCCAGACGGAGTTCTTTTCAGTAATGGTCCAGGAGATCCATCTGCTGTTCCATATGCTGTGGAAACAGTCAGGGAAATACTTGGTAAGGTTCCTGTTTTTGGAATTTGTATGGGCCATCAATTGCTTGGTCAGGCTTTGGGCGGTAAAACCTTTAAAATGAAGTTTGGTCACCATGGAGGAAATCATCCTGTCCGTAACATTCGCAATGGCCGTGTAGAGATCAGTTCTCAGGTATGTAACATACACTCTAGTTTTGTTAATCAAGCAGAATTACTTGTTCCTTTAACTAAATCATCTATGTCCACCCATTGTAACTGTTGCTTGTGTCAGCACTATTTAGCAGTTGCTCCTCTAAATCTATTCAGGTCTTATGTTCATGTCTGTTAATTCATTCATCTTATAACAGAATCACAACTATGCCGTGGATCCAGCAACGCTTCCAAAAGGTGTAGAAGTAACTCATGTCAATCTCAACGATGGAACCTGTGCCGGTCTTGCATATCCTGCATTGAATATCATGTCTCTTCAATACCATCCAGAAGCATCGCCAGGACCTCATGATTCAGACTCTGGTATTTCAAATTTACTCATCCCACTCGCATAACATAAATTCTGCAATTACTTGTATAAAAAACACACTTACCTATATAGTCTGCATTTTATGATTCATAGCCTTGTGTCACGTGAAATTTACCTGACGAAACATTTGTGTGCTGCAGTTTTCAGGGAATTCTTAGAGCTGATGAAGTCAGTGAAACAAGCAGCAAGAGCATGATTGAATTCTGACTCCGGCTGTAGAATTGTTTGTTGAAGATGATAACGATTATAATAGTGGTGGCTGAATTGCCTTAATTTATGGTGCTTTCACAGTTCAATGTATAATAAAGTCAAATAATTATAAGCTTGTTACACTTTTATCTAATGTTTTGGTGTTTCATGGCCTTTGATTTCAGATTTACATATCGTTGTAGCTTAACATAATCTTTTTTCATTGTACTCTTATTGAGATCTTTTTTTCAATCCCTTGCTCATCTAGTTGAAAACTACTATGAAGTTCAGGAACAATATGCATCACCAATGAATGCATTACCAGGGAATGGTAAAAATGTTTAACACTGTTTATCAGTCCGAACTCGAATCGAGAAGAGTCCAAACCGAGTTCAAACCATTCGCGAGCCAGCTTCCGAACTCCAGTTCAAACCATTCGCGAGCCAGCTTCCGAACTCCAGTTCAAACCATTCGCGAGCCAGCTTCCGAACTCCAGTTCAAACCACTCGCGAGCCAGCTTCCGAACTCCAGAGCCAACTTGATTCAATTTTCGAGCTTGGAGTCCAAACCATTTGGGACTGACTCATGTCGCCTGAACTCAAAGCACAGGAGAGTCCACACCATTCACGAGCCAACTTGAGCTTTCCGAACTGATTCCTAGCTACTGATTCCGGACTAACTCACAGGACTCCCAACCAGACGGAACCTGCCAATCCGGACTGATTGGTTATCTTCTACGGCAAGGAAGGGAATAAAAGAGAAATCCAAAAGAAAGTGAACAGAAACATGAAAAGGTTCTCTCACTAAACTAAAAAATAAGCAACAGCCCAAATTTACAGAAAGGAAGATTGAAAGCAGGTGCATATATAATAAAACCAATCATATATATGCACCAAGAAACAACACAAGTAAAAATCTGTCATTGTCAGATGATAAAATACAACAACACAGCATCTTCTGTTCTACAACAACAGTACATTACTAAATTTCTATTCTTGTTGTACACACAGGGAAGCCCATGAGAAAAATAAATGGACCAAACTATGTATATATATATATATTTATATATATTCCATTAGAGATGTACTAACTTTCTTCTTCTTCTCTAACATTATATAATGGATTCATAACAATCAAGATATCATGATGATGTTGATGATTCATGAAAAGATAATGAGTTGATGAAATCTGTAACCTTCTCAAGATTTGCTCTTGAACTTCCTTTGAGCTTTTAAGTCCACAACAATCACAGATATGTTGTCTTTGCTTCCCTTCTGCAGCGCGAGCATTGATAAGTGATCAGCTGCTGCTTGAGCTGCTGGATCAATCCCTTTGCCTCTTTCGGCAAGAGGGGGTGCGCCGTTCTTTTTATGCCATAAGAGAATCCGTCTGCGTGCAACTTCACATGCTTCTTCGTTTGACATTACATCCCATAGGCCGTCGCTGGCTAGGATGAGGCATTCATCGTCTCTGGCTCGTGGGATGAACATTAGTTCTGGGTCGGGTATGATCCATGGTTTTAAGTATCGGTCGCCTGTGAATATTGAAATGTGTAAGATTAATGATCTTGCTGATATGTGTAAGGATGAAAGAATAATTATGTTGTGAGACCTACCTATGGACCTTGACATGGCGAGGACACCGAAAACACGGTGTCCATTCCATTGTATGACCTTGCCTCCAGAAGCCTCGATCCGGTCGTACTCATCCTGTCTATTTGGCTGCAAACATGAGAAGGCCACAACCATGGAATCAATAGTGTTCTTGACAGAAACCTGAATTTAGTAAGACAAGGAACATATTTTACCTTATGATCGATTGATAAGGGCATAGGTTCCTTGCCTCGACAAAGGACTGCTCTTGAGTCACCACAGTTAGCAACTATAATATGTGATGAGCACACCAATGCTACCACAGCTGTTGAGCCAACAGTTTCTGGTGCTACAGCTTCAAATGTTACCTCATTGGCTTCTCCATCACTTGAATGTATTGTTCTCCCAGTGTTTCCTCCAATTTCATCATCAACTTTGAGAAAGCATCGTGTGAAGGTCTTTAGCCATTGCTCTTGCCTGATTTCCTTCGTGCTTCCATCAGCTAAATCATTCTTGCTGATTCCAATCTCCTCTTCAAGCGCAAAATGGATTCGCTCACTACAGTAGTTAGCAACCTGTGCAAGAACTCTCCCAAGAAATTTAAAACAAAAAACAAAATGAATCATATGAACAATTCACAATAAACTAAAGTTAACTTCAGAAAGCATCAGTTGTTTTAAGTATTATGTGTCTCCAAAACAAATAAGCGAAATCACTTAGAGTCCAGTACATAGAATAACAACAGAACTACAAAACTGAAGCTGAGCAAACTTGTTAATACTAAGAAGCTATACCTGAGAGCCACCATGGCCATCATATACGCCGAAAAAGTGACCAGTTAGGCCAGACAAACTGCGGCTAACTCCATCACAGTCGCCGATAAGCATATTGATAGGAATTTTCATGAACCGAGGAACAGCAGCAACAGCATCCTCCATTTCAGGTCTTCTTCCACAAATGGAAACCGAACCCCAAAGAGGTATACAATCCACCTCAAAAACGCTTCGATGTGCCTCTCTAGTGATAGTTTTATCAACAGGCAATTGAATAACCACCGAAGAGGCCCTCAAATCAGATGCATTGGTATTTCTCTCATCAGGGTTTGCAGGAGCAATAAGGACTTGAGCAGTAGGCACTTGCTCAACGCTTGACTCCCCCAAGATAATCGCCTTGGCAAGAACTCGACCATTGTCGATTTCCACTGAATCTGGCAAGCTAATATCAGATTTTGGGTCTAAAAGTACCAACCCTTCACTGATGACACTGTTTGAATCCTCTACAACCGAAAGAATCTCATCATCCTCACTTTCTTGAATCACAACGCGGTTTGCAAGCTCACTCTTTTCATTCCCAGGTGACAATTTCGACTCAGGTGCTGATGGAACAATCTCAACAACCTGAGGTACAGCATCACTCGAATCACAATCCTCACTCATCAACTTATCTGACAGCAAGCTTGCACCTTCAGTTACAAGCTTGAGCCGAGTAATTTCAACGTGGCTCCCAAGTCCGGAGTTATCACTAGCAGGATTATTGAAATTAAGCGTCAGCGCAACCGCTGGAGACATCTCATCCATCAATCACCTCAACTATTACTTAAACTATCAACCAATTACCACTAAAAAATGCTCCGGATTCAATACATCTACCAATTCTCATCCTCTTCATCCCCTTCAACCAATGAACTTGAAACAACGCTAGCAATTTTCAAAAGCTCTTCCATTGATACACACTACCAATCTCTTTACACCTCCACAAAGCACCAATCACAAATTTACACTACCAAGATCGAATTAAAGTTGAAAATCAACATAAAGATCAACTAGATGCAAAAGAGTAATCAGATCTGAAGATCAAACAACACACAACATAAACACACACTTCAGTTTAAACTTACTAAGACCAAACAA
This sequence comes from Cardiospermum halicacabum, assembly GCA_031304145.1. Classification (NCBI taxonomy): domain Eukaryota; kingdom Viridiplantae; phylum Streptophyta; class Magnoliopsida; order Sapindales; family Sapindaceae; genus Cardiospermum; species Cardiospermum halicacabum. The sequence continues at coordinate 1,415,892 of CM062391.1, read as the reverse complement.
CTAACCAAATTCTTCAACCAAGAAGCTTAAACCTAAATCAAATCTCCAATCTCCAACAACTAAGTACACATCAAAATCCAGACTTTCCTTATCTAACAACAGAAGAAGAGCAATAAAAAGCAAAAGAAGTACAAGAAAGAAACCTCGGAAAAAGCAAAACCAGACCTACGAACAATCACAAGAAAAAACCCTAAAAAGTTGAACTCTTTTTCCCAAAAAAATTAAAAAAATAAAAACTTGAGCTTTCCTGGATCTAAGGCAACCCCATCTAAGTCTCTCTTGTAAGACGAGTCCTTTTCATCTCTCTTTTTCTGCTTTTCTCAACTAATAAACCAACCCCAGATAATAATCAACATGAACTACTAACCACAACTTATCAAAATCCAATCTTTATCATCTGGGTACACTTCAAAATCAAATCTTTAAAACCTAAAACACTAAATATACAAAAACCCAACAAACAAACAAAACAAAAAAAAAAAAAAAACAGAATTAACAAAGTCAAAGAAATCAATCAAGTTTATAAGACAGACAACAACTTACCAGTTTAACCAAATAACACCTTCAAAAACAATTATAATCTCGTGATGTACACAACCTCTCTCTCACACACACCTCTCTCTCTCTCTATCTCTCTCTTAAAGCTTTTAGATTTTTTTATATTATTCAAGACCTCTTTGTTTTTCTTGGATTAGAGGCTTGTACAAGAGAGAGAACACTTTGTGGAAATGCTTTTTAACCATGTACTCCTTTACATGACACGTGTAGGTGTAATTATCTAACATCATTCAATGAGACTCAGAGAAAAAATAAATAAATAAATATTGGGGAAAAAAAATAAATATTAATGGAAATTTTGGACAAGTGTGTGTCGTGTATGTTGTGTGCTTACATGAAGACAACTTAAACTCATGGAATTTTCATGAAGACAAGCTTTGAGTCTGGACACGTGTCGTTTTGTCTGAGATGACACTCAATAATACCAATAATGGTTTTTTCTTTTGGTGTGTGCCCACATTTTGTACTCATTTGGTATTAAAGTAATTAATATATAGTATATATATATATTCACATTTATTTTATAAATTGATGAAAAATAGAGTTTGGTTTTAATGGGATTTCTAGTTTTGGTTGGAAAAGGAATTTTTTCTTTTTTAGTGTTGGTTCATTTTAAGGTATGTTTTAGAATATTAGTGGGAATATCTATTTTTGTAAGATTGAGATTATTAATCAATAATTAGAATTTGATTTGATTTGATTTATTAAATTAAATAATAATTATTAAATATTGAAGAAGGAAGAAGTTGTCTAGGAATTGAAGGTAAAATGTAAAAGATTAAAAAATTGTTGGGGATTATTTTAAATGATTAAAATAGATCTAGGTGTTTGTTAATAAAGCAATGGAAATGGACATATTGGTAGATGTCAATTTTAGTTGAAGATTCCTCTTTCTTTAATTTAGAAGTTGTCTGAAAGTAATTATCATGTAATCAAAATTACTTTTGTTGTCTAATTCAACCAAGTCTTCAATTTGAGAAACTTAAAGGCCAGGCCCATCAAGCCCATGTGTTTATAGATGGGCAAATTACACCTATATCCCCCAAAAGTAATAAATTATCAATAAATAAACCTTTACAACAATAAAAGTAATTTTCAAAAAATATGATTTAATATTTATGTAAAAAAATTGTAAAAATATCGTTACTTATTTGATTTTATTTTTTCATTAATTTATTTAAATTTCTGATTTTCTTTTATGTAAATATGTCAATAAAATTGGTAAATATAATATATTTTTAAAAAAGTTAAATATTAATAAGTAAATTTATGGTTATCAATTTAATTTTTTTATTTAAATATTGTTTGGATGCCAATTAAACCCCTTTAACATTTTGAAAAGCTATCCCCTTGTTTTGAGTACAAAATTTTATTAAAATATTCTATTTTTTTCATAAAATTATTTCTCAACTAATAAAACTAATTTAGTTGGATGGGGAATAAATTAAAATATACAATCAGATCTTCCCGTAACCTTCTCTATAATATTATTTTATTATAATAATGAATTTTATTCATGTAATTATAAATTTGATACTTTTTCAATAATAATACAATAATATTTTTTTTTTTATAAAATTGTCCGAATGTATATACATTTTATTTGTTTGTAGAATCATAACAATGTAAAATTCAATATTTACAATGAAGAATAATGAAAAAAAATACTAATTGATTTTTATTATTAAAAAAATTGTTAAATTTTATACATTAAAAACACGGAATGATAATTATTTAAACCAGAAAAAACAAACGGTAAAAAACACATATGTTGACCAGGAATGAGAATATTGAAAAAAACAATTCAAACAAAGCTAAAATCAAGGAATGTTAGAAAATATTCCAAGAAATTGTGATGTAAAACAAATGAAAATGTCCTCTAACAAATAAAAAAAATATATTATTCAACACGAGTAAAATCAGTTAAATAAAACAAATAAAAAAACAATAATTCCACATTTAGTAATAATTTACACCAATAAAAACTAAATCATCTAGAGAAACACTTATTGTGATCTTTTTTTTTTATTTTTTTATTTATTTTTTTAACTATTAGATTTTTTTTTTAGGATCACAATCTATTCTTTCATTGTAAATTTTGGTTCATAAACATGACTAGATTGAAATCTGATCAAAACAGTGATACTCCAGTGGTCACAGCTATAGCAATTGACAGAGATAAGAACAGCCAATATGCAGTAAAATGGGCTGTTGATCATCTTATCAGTAGCAGCAATAAAAATCATCAATGTATTCTTCTTCATGTCAATAGTGCAAGCATGCATTCGCGTAAGTATTGTTTGTTTCGAGCTTTTCGAGCTCCAATGTATGCATACATGAGCTTGGAATCTATTGAATAATATGTAGAACATGAAAGTTTTCGTTACCTGGATGATTGTTATATAGTTTTGGATTTTCATGTTCTTGCAGAGGAGTTTGATGTTGTTCCTAAAGAAGGTCGCGCGCCGAATAAGGATGAGTTGCAGCAGTTTTTCCTTCCCTATAGAGGATTCTGTGCTCGAAAAGGGGTTAGTTTTAATGCCTGGTTTCGATCTGTAAATGAAGATATTTCATGAAACTGAAATGTAAAATAATATGACCTTGATGTTGTAATGTGTGATTTCCGTTTTGCAGATTGTAGCAAAAGAGGTGGTTCTTCATGATCTTGATGTTCCAAGTGCTCTCATTTGTTTTGCTGTGAATAACTCTATTCGCAATGTTGTTGTTGGCGCTTCTGCTCATAGCAGCTTTATGAGGTCTTTTTCTGCTACCATTTCCTGTGTTTTCGCATTAAATATGAATACATTTATATGAACATTGATCTGAATGCATTTTTATGAACATTGATATGAATGCATAACGTAATGTATCTAGATGATATAGTATCATAGACCATGAAACAATTCATCCATGTCTATCTTCATTGAATTTGATAAGCTATATCGCTAGTACATAATCATCCATTTCACAAAACACCATAGGTAAATAATCTATTCTAGATAAATATTAGATGCGATATATATCATAGATGGTGAGAGTATTGAGATCTAATTGGTACCTTTCGATGGATTGCCTTCCATACAGGAAATTTAGAAACTCTGATGTACCAACTGCAGTAATTAAAAACGCACCAGATTTTTGTTCTGTATATGTTATATCATCCAAGGGAAAAGTTCAAAGCAATAAACTAGCAACTCAGTCTCAGACTAATGCTAATGGCACTGGAGCACACTCATTCATTCAAAAATCTCAAAAGGCGCTCTTCCCAGACTTTCCAGAGAAAAGTGCCCAATCTTTTGACCTGAGCAGGTTAGTCACATTTGCGAGTTCACATTTTCAAATCTGGAACCTATTTACAGAGCAACAAGTTAGATGTAATACAAAAAAGTAGTCAAATTCTGCTAAGTTATACTAACCTGTTAATGATTGTTGTTTGATTATGCAGAAGCGTGATGAGCACCGACAGTTGGAGAAGTGAACTCACTGACAAAAACTCAAATTTCAGTGATAATACCCCGCTGCAAACTCCATATGCGAATTTCAGGTCGTACTTTGATAAGGCTCCATCAACATTGTCAATTGATAGTCACACATCAGATTCATTCAATCAAAAACTGCCCTTTGATAGAAGTGACTTCTCTTCCCCATCTATGTACAAAATTATGGATGCATCTGATAATATGAACTTCTCTTCTACATCTAAGAGTTCCTCTAGTTCTTCATCCACTCAAAGCCAAGTAAGTGCTAGCTAACTTATGGAAACTCAAACAATAATCACTACCATTCTAATTTTTTAACTCTATTGGAAAGTCATTGAATAAGCGACCTTTGATATGGCTTTACAGTTGAACATGGAAACAGAGATCGAGAGACTAAAGCAGGAACTGAAGAACAACATGCAAAAGTACAACTCAGTTTGCAGTGAAGCTGAATCAGGAAGATGGAAGGTAAGTGACAGGAGATCCTTGAGTTGTGTTCTTTTTTCATTCCTATTCTATATGATTAGTGACAAACTTGCTGTCTTCCTTCGTTTGTTAGTTGCCGAAAGCAATCAATGAAATACAAAAATCAGGAGAATCCAAGATTTCACAAGAGAAGGTAGTTGCTTTATTAGAAGAGGAGAGAGAGAAAGTAGAGGAGGAAACAGAAGCCGCAGAACTCTTACGGCATATCACTGATCTAGAGGCTCAAAAGAGAATGAATACAGAAAAGATGGCCAAGCAGGTGTCAGAAGAGAGGCAGAGAGAATTGGAAGCATTTTCATTGGGTAGCGCCAACTATAGAAAATACACAATTGAAGAGATTAAAGCTGCAACAAATCACTTCTCAAATGATCTTAAGATTGGCGAAGGAGGATATGGACCTGTTTTCAGAGGCATACTTGATCACACTCCCGTGGCCATTAAGGTCTTGAGGCCAGATATATCACAGGGACTTCAGCAATTCAAACAAGAGGTAGTTTCCCCTTTCTTGGTTTACTAAAGCAGAAAGCAGATACAATAAGGAAGAATGCTCTTTGACAAAGCATTTCAAGGATCCTTCAAATCTAAATCTTTTGTTGTTTTAAAGAACTATTAATGATTTGGATAAAGCAAACCGAAAAACTCTATAAACATGTTATAAGAATCTCAGAATGCGCATCTAACCTCTTTTGAGTTACATTGATGATATGCAGGTTGACGTTCTAGGTTGCATGAGACATCCTAATATGGTTCTTCTCCTCGGAGCCTGTCCTGAGTACGGTTGCCTTGTTTATGAGTACATGGAAAATGGCAGCTTAGAAGACCAGCTATTTAGGAAAAATGACATCCCTCCACTTTCATGGCAAGCCCGTTTCAGAATTGCAGCTGAAATCGGCACAGCTCTTCTTTTCCTTCACCAAAACAAGCCAGAACCTCTAGTTCACCGCGATCTCAAGCCTGCAAACATTCTGATAGGGCAAAATTATGTAAGCAAGATTGGTGATGTGGGTTTGGCCAAGCTAGTACCATCAAAAGCAGCTGATGCTGTCACACAATATCACCTAACAGCAGCTGCTGGAACATTTTGCTACATAGATCCTGAGTATCAACAAACAGGACTATTGGGTGTGAAATCAGATTTATATTCACTTGGAGTGATGCTGCTGCAAATCATCACAGGAAGGACTGCAATGGGGCTGAGCCACCAGGTCGAGATGGCCATTGAAAATGAAAGGTTTGAGGATGTTCTTGATCCAACAGTGACGGATTGGCCAGTTAAAGATACACTATCATTAGCTAAAATAGCTTTACAATGTTGTGAGCTAAGGAAAAGGGACAGGCCTGATCTTTCGACAGTTGTATTACCAGAGCTGATCAGATTGAGAGACATGGGATCGTCAAAGAATAAAGCTTCTAGACTTAGCAGGAATCCTGCTGCTCGACGACCTTATGATTCAGACACAGAAGTGGAAATGTCTACAAATCAGGTTAGTTTCTACTTGCTTGAACAACCCATATTCACTTGAATTCACTTCTACACATAATTAGCAAAATAATAATAATAAATAGTACCGCAAATATACCAGATAGACCTCACATATTTTCTTAAAAGACATTCCTTATTTACACCATATGATCATGTCTATGCAGGTAGGAAAGTATCCTTATGTTGAAACAGGAAACCAAAATAGATCAATGTGAGAAGACAACTGCGGCGGTTAAAGTCTGCATTCAGAAAGGGGACAGATATGAATTCTGCAAGAAAAAGCAGACCACTTCCACCTGCTAAGAAACAAGTCAGGAATAAATGATACAAGCAGCGGACTGAAAGTTTCTGGTCTTTCATAGGCTGTTCTCCTTATCCTGGCTTTTTTACCTATTGCTTCTCCAACTGATCAAAGTCATGTTTGTACACAGAAATGTATTTTCGGATGAGGTTTCCGGACGCATTCTGTATGTAAATTTACACAGTGAATGAAAGAATTTAACCACGTAAGTATATTTATATGTACAACAACAAAGACAAAATAGGAATATTAACATTATATAAAATATACTGATAAATAATGGCCAAGTAATTAGTCAAGATAACTTCTATGGAAGAAGTAGAAGGCTATTGTCCGTAAAATACATTATTGATATACAAATGAATCAAATTATTTGATTTTATATATGCATACTGAACTCAAAAGCTAGCACTCAGCAGTTGGGTTGTGAGTTCAAAACTTGCTGGCCATTAGGTTTCACTTCTTTCTTTTTTTTTCCCTTCTGAGTTTGTCGCATGTGCAATGTCTTGATCGAGATGGTTTACCTCACTAATCTTATATTTGATTCCCATACATTAATACATGAGATACTTAGATTTGTAGTATTGTGACAAGTTCTCAAGAACTTCGGTTTGTTAAAATTAAAATTTTGTATCAAGTTAAGTATCGGTATTTGTTGTGCTGAAAGGAATCACCATCACATACTTCCAAACCAGTTTCCAATATGTAAACCAAAATGTCAGCAAAATTAACAGATAAACTATTTGGGAACAAAGCTATTGATCCCTTATACTCACTACCATCCTCATGATACAAGAATACTAGAGATGAATCAGATACCTTATGAATATAAAATTAAATGATCGTCCAACTACGAAACACCTAGTCTTCAATGGATTAAGAGGGCAATTTTCATCTATTCAATTTCTTCATCCATCTTTTCAAATGCATTTGTATTATAACTAATGTACCTGATTATCACCAGTTGATGGTCCATAGCAATGATGTTCCAAGTGCACTAATTTTCTGATGCCTGGGATTTGTATTTGGTAAAATGATGTAAATGTAGCTCGCATGAATTGCCAAGAATGAACCAACAAGTACATTACTATCTAGCTCCATGGACGATTATAGAATCAGTAGAGACTTTCCTTCTTGAATACACCACGGATCCAGCGTCTGCCAGGGGTCATGGTTTTCAGAAAAAATGTAACTTAAAAACAAGCAAGAGCAAGACACTAATTTACACACCGGTCCATGGTGATATGGCGAGAACGATTTTCAATTTGTCTGCTGTAGATACTGATATCCACAGTGGTAAAGCCAGCTTCAAGAAACAATGTTGATAGGAATGATTCAGAGAAGTAATATGAGCACTGGAATTAAGATTGAACATTAATCAGTAACATAATTTATGATCCTACTTAAAAGGAGTATTGCATGGAATAGAACATACTTACTGTACCATCTCCACGAACATAGAAGCCCTCACCAATCATCTGATTCCTATTTTGAAGCTTCACCTAATAATAAGAAAACAGGTTCATCAGGTTAACAAAATATGTACAAGCAGATACATAAAAATCTAAAGCACTCACTTGTGCGAAATCTCCAATTGCATAATCTCGTAAGAGAACATAACCATTTGGCTACAAGCGTATGAAACAATAACATGTTACTTTGACATAGTGAATACCTCTTAACTTTCTCAAACAAGTAATATGATATGCTTACCTTCAGTACTGATTTAATGTTCTGCAATATTAGGGGCATTGTTTTAGGGGAAACTGCAGACAATGTAAAAATCTGCTGAACATGTTAGGTGCTACAGAATACATATACTGAAGCTAAGTAGTCAAATGATAACATGAAGCAGGCAAACAGTTACTATCAAATAGAATCCAGACTTACCAGGGTAACAACATCTACAGAAGAAGGATTTATTTTTTCAGATAAACAGTTGTCTACAACATCGCAGACAAATGCATTTATCCGATCTTCTTTGAAACCCGAATGTGACTGCATTTAGCACAAAGAAGTAATGCATATTCATTCGAAGTCAAACTTAACAAAGGGAGAAAATGCCTCATAAACATGTGAAGCAATTGGTTCCTTGATTAAAAGCAATACAAGTGTTATGTGTGCATACTAAGCAAGACATCAGACCTTGACAAGTTCAATTGCATGAGGCGAGATATCACAAGCGTGGATGTAAAGCTTGGGATAAGATGCAACAAGTGGAAAAATAGTATTGCCAGCACCACAGCCAACCTGCAGCACATAACATGCCACTTAAAGTAATAACAAAATGTGTCATCTTCAAATGTGTTACAGCGGCTATAAAGAAGATATAATCTTTGACAAGAAGATATAATATTAATCACCATTACTTGCATGAATAAGGTAAAGGAACTGACTAAAACTGAACATAAAAAAAATAAAAATAAAATGACAGTAACTTTGGATATTCCGTTTTACAAAAGCTTTCAGGCAAATAGTATTAAAATTCTATAGCAAAGATTGAGCATACATTTTAGATAGAAACAATTCTCAAGTAACCAATCTGGAAACATATCACATGCCCAGCACTCACAACAAATTCAAAACCACCTTTACACTTCAATTAACCAAACTTAACAACACAGTCATCCATGTGACATACAGCAATAGATTCCTATAAACAACCCATATCCATTATTTCACACCAGCACATAACAAGAAGCAGAAAACTAGACCATTTTCCCCAGGAAAACAGAAAAACCAAAACAATGTACCTCCAAAACGACCTTCTTCCCATCAGCGTCATCATCACAGAAGTAGTGACCCCAATCTTTCTCCAAGTAATGCCTGTCCTTAAAGAACTACAAACATTCAACCACACAATTCAGTCACTCAAACCATCCATCATTCCGTAACATAAGCAACTACCAATTAACACTTGCAACGTATTACAAGTCCCTAATCTATTTGCATAAGGAGAACATTCCATAAAAGAGCATGTTAATTTATAGAGACGGAGACCTTGTTCTGATGGCGCTTGTAGAAGTTGTTCCAGTACTTGGTTGCCTTTTTCTGGTAGTATTCTTCCAAGGAGCGATTTTTCTGTTGCTGAACTGGGATGGCGAGTGGTGGGGAGAGGCGGCGGACGGTGGAGATTGTGCGGCGGAAGAGCGACGGGAAGCGAGGCGGGAGGAGGATAGCTCTACTCATCTGTTTGTAATTAGTCTCAAGAGAAAATGCGGGTTTCGGTTAACTCGTATTGTTGTAATCTCAATATAAATGTTCGGGTTTCTGGAAGCGTTTCAAAATACCGTTTTATTATAAGGTTAATTACATTTACCTCACATTGTTTTTAAAATTTTTATATTTGGTAGGAAATTTCCGATTATATCCCACTTTCTTTAACTAAAATTTAGTTCGGTTAACTAACGTAATTGTGGTTGTATAATTCACGGAAAGATAACAACTTTACTATGATAAATAAGAATTACAAGTCATTCAGACAACACTCTCTCTCCACATAAAATTGTTTTTTTTCTCAAAATCCCTTTTTGGTGAACAACTCCACCATGGCGAGACAACCCAAATATGAAATCTCATTACGGCGGGACAACCTCAAACAAAATGTCCTTACGGCGAGACAATCCCCAAACAAAATCTCCTTAATGGCGAGACCCCAACCCCAATACGATATCTCCTTTATAACGAGACTCCAACCCCAATGATCATCACCCTCACTGGGCATAACTTCAATCTAATGATCACCACCCCACAGGGACGGGATATTTTCTTCTTCATGAGACAACTCTATTTATAGTGATCATCAAATATATTTTCCTAATTTGTTTTCTTTCCAACTAAGGAATACAACCAACCAAATTAGGAAAACCAAATCTTTCCAAAACAAGAAATCAAACAATTAGAAAATAGATCCAAAACACAAAATAGGAAAACATTCCTAAAAAGAAATCCTTGTGGTTCAAGACAATCGTAACAATATTTTAATGGATAGTCTGGTTTGATTTTTTTTTTTCACTTAAAATGTCTTCAATTAAATATAAATTTGAAAAGGTAAATATGCAATTTGAATCTCCTTATATTTTATCATCTCCAACCTTTATTTTCACATTTCTTCTCGTTTCTTTCTCTTGTGGAAGTTGAAGTTTCAGGTGAGTTGAATCTTGCAATGAACCATTATATTATTACATTGATGGTCTAGTAAGATTAAAACAAAAGCGTTTCGGGTGGAAGCTGTAGTTTGCACTCCACACAAACCGTATCTGCATTTCATGAGGAGTCCAAAATCTATACTTCACTCGAAACACGTTCGTCGGTACAGAATTTCTATGTGAAATAGAAAACTTTGTTCATAAAGGTGAATAAAGCTGCTCGTGAAGGGAACCAATTTCATCTCTGAACGCTAATAAATCTTTCCATACGCTATAATAGTTTAATTCTAACTTATTAATACGTTCCATATGGAGTCTGCTGTTAAGGATCCGCCCAAAAACCCCATTGCACCACGGGAAGATAAATTCACGAGGAGATGAATTAATACTAAAGGTGAAATGTGTTTCCAAAAAACGCATTTATCAGTGAAATAGATATATAAATTTTCTACTTGTGAAGGACATCAATTTTACTTGTAAAGGACATCAATTTTACTAGTGAAGGATAAAATTTCTCCTGTAATGGATAATAATTTTTCCTCGTAAACTTGACCAATTAATTCCAAAGCCCAATGCGTTTAGAGTGCAGGTTAAATTTTAGGATCCATCCAAATTCCAGAACCTGAATGCATCTTAGATAGAGCCTAAAATTTAGAATCCATCAGAAATGCATTTTCAAATTAAAAAGATCAATTTATAAAAGATAAAGTTCCTATGTACAGGAGAAAATTTTATCGGTGAAAGACACTAATTTTGCTCTTGAAGGAAACCAATTTCATCTGTGACGAGAACCATATTCTAGTCCACCCAAAACGCAATTAGGCTTTGGATCTAATTTATTTTCAAAGAGTGCGATGCCGGAATAACTAATTATCGATCAGGAATTGAATTGGATTCCTTCACGAGTAACATTGATGTCCTTCACTGATACAGAGAATGAGTTTATGGTCGAGCTTAGTGTTTGGACTCCTCTAGAATCGCATTTCGCCTCAACGTGTGAATTCATCTTCCAATGGCTGAAAGCGTTTCAGGTCGAGTTCAAACTATATGCTTTAACTAACACGATTTCAGAGAATGGAATGTAGTATCTCTTCATATCTTTTACAAAGTATGTATATACTTATTGTGGCCACCATATAGCAACATCCACCTTAACCACAACATAATAAGAAGATTGAAGTTTGGGTGTCGATGACCAAGATTCAAGAAGATGTAATGGTCAAAATTAAAAATGAGTAAAGTGGGAGTTACGAAGAAAGTTAATAATATTAGTCACCAAACTTGTAAATAAAATAAATAGTGAAGAATAGTTTTGAAATAAAAAATCATCAGTGAAAATTAAGTTTGACATGGACTAAAAAGTTATTGTCGATTATAAACTAAAATTATTGTTTGTTGAATTAGTTTTTATGATTCTCCCTTTATCTTATTTTCAAATATTATTTTTTATTATTTTGTACGGTAAATTTTCATTGATCCATCGTGTCAGCCAATAGAGTGTCGCTGTAACCCTAAAAATAAGGACGAGATGATCACTTACCTTTTCAATAACAAAAATCTACGCGAGAAAATAAATAAATAAATAAATAAATGTGAGGGGTTGACATATTGCTTAGTTATATCCGGCCCGAATTATCCCATAAAATTAATTCGACATAAAAGCTGATGTGATTGTATTAAAATAATAACAAAAATTTCATAAACCTATAAAAATATTGACAAATATTTTCTAGGAAAATTCCTGGAGACTACAAGCAAAAAGTTCAAGAGAACCTGAAATTGACTGCAAATAACTAAAACAGTCCCTGCCTTTGTAGTTCCAAGCAAAAATATCACAGATCCCTTTTTCATCAGAAATTTCAATTCAAGATATGCAATATGATTTATGAGCTTTTCGAGAATCTCTTGAATCTCTTAAATATTTTGTTATATCTTTGTATTTCCTGCATTTCATATGGCAACAAGATAATATATGTTAAGGCAATGAAGTATGATGTTTAAGCTTGGAATCAAATGTATCTGGAGTGAGTAGTAGAATAGTACCTTATTTGACAAAGCCGGTGAGAAGTTCTCCAGAGCTTGTTCAAAATGAGTTATCTTGATTGTCTTTGGAACTGGATCTCCGCACATCTTCGCTTTCTTTCTCTGCTCACGCACAATCACTGCAGCTTTTTGCATCTGACCATGGTTTTGAATTGATAAAATTACATAGTTAAACAAAGATGAAGAGGAACTTTTCAAAACATGTAATAGATGTTCAAATTTGAGCCACAAAAGATGTACAGACCAGTGTAGCAAGATCAGAGCCACTTAGATTTTCGCAAGCTTCCATCCTGGCAATGGCAGATAGATCCACCTCCGGATCTATAGGCTTTTTCCTAGCAAGAGTTTTGAGGATCAATCCTCGCTCCTCAGCGGAGGGCAGACCGACGTAGAAATGTTCACCAAGCCTTCCATTCCTTAAAATAGCCGGGTCCAGCGTATCAGGCCTGCAACGAGAAGCCAGATTAAAGGACAATGATACAACAGTGGCTCTTGAAGAAAAATAACAAAATGATGGATTAGCAAAAATTGTACCTGTTGGTGGCAGCAATGACAAAAACTCCTTGCCTTGGATCCCCACCATTTAGCTCTATGAGTAACTTGCAGTTGCAAAACAATGTTACAATACAACAGTCAGTGTTGATTGTAATCATTGGTGTGATGAGAGTTATGGGAATACCATGAATACAAGTATAATTTAGTCAATGCGAATTGTTGACTCACCTGTAAAAGCTGTCCTTGAATAACCCTATTGTTTTCTTCGTGACGCTTTGTTGCTATAGCGTCAATCTGAAGTAATGAAATTTGAGTTAATATATTGCAAGGCAGAGAAATGATCCATATAATAGATAGATGACCACATACCTCATCAATGAATATTATGCAAGGTGAACATGCTCTTGCAGACTGGAATAATTCCCGAATTCGGCGCTCAGTTTCACCAACATATTTATTCAAGAGCTCAGGACCCTAAAGTTTACAATAAACAGTTAGTTGTTGATATGAACAGAAGTGTTTACCGCATTGTCTTGTGCAAGAACCAAAAACCATCAAACATGGTAAATATTTACTTGGATGTGGATGAAACTGGCTCCTGCCTCATTAGCAACAGCCTTGGCTATAAGCGTTTTACCACAACCAGGAGGCCCATAAAGCAAAAACCCTGTTTGCATATCAAGGTTAAGATCCTACGCGAGCAAATAAATGTTTCGCATTAGAAAACGAATCCTCTGATCAAACAATTGCAATCACTAACAAAAAAAAGAGTATGCTTAATGGGAAATTATACATCATAACATAATACCTCATCATCATCGTCAGGGTGCTTTATGCGACTAATTATCTGAAGATCTAATTCCTTCCTCAACAAGTCAAGCCCACCAACGTCTTCCCATAGAACATCAGGAATGGCAGAGAATCCTTCTCTTTTTACTGCAGGTTGTACTTTCCTAATTGCTTCCTGTAGTAAGTAACAACAAAAAAAAATTGCGTGTTGGACTAAAGATCATTAATTATAAAATAAAGTTTGTAAATCATGCAATTGTTAACATCAAACCTGTTAGTGAGCAAGCAATATCATAATCACTGAGTTGTACCCAATGGGGAATAACAGTTAGTTATCAAGATTTGAAAGTCTTTATGATGCATGCCGTCATGAAGAAAAAGAGACCAGCACGACATGGCAGATAAAAAAGAACCATAAAAATGCAATAAACATGAAACATGGAAACAAATGGCATCAACAAATGAACACTGCTTAAGTACAGAGTCTGCAATTATTATAAAATTGAAAAGAAAGATGCTGTTGAAGTTCAAAGTATAGGCAGAAAAACAAGAGACTACATTATATAACTAACATATATCTGAGTTACCAGGAATTCAAATCACATTATTAATATAAATAACAATCTAAATAACCGTACCAAATCACAAATCTTAATTACCTCGAAGTCAGCCATGATAATCATAAGGTTTTCCATAATAGCAGAATGGTTTTCAAAATCACAAATCATAAGGTTTTGAGGCGATGGTCTCCACCAATCATCAGAACTAGAGAAGTGTGGTTGGCAAACTCTCTTCACAGCAAGCCTACCAGCCTCGTCAACTACCTCCTTCAAGTCAGCTCCAGCAAATCCTGAGGTAGACCTGGCTATTTTTAGAAGGTCCACAGTACCCTCAACTTTAAATTCTTGAATAAGCGCTTTGAGAATCTGAAGCCTAGCATTCTCATCTGGGAGACCTAAATAAATCTCACAATCAAATCTTCCAGGCCTCCTGATTGCAGGGTCAAGAGCATCCGGTCTATTAGTGGCTCCAAGAACAAGAATATGAGGGGGATTAAAATCAGAGTCCTCCTTGTTCAAATCCTCATCACTTTCTTCTGAAAGTCTATTAGATTTATCCATACAAGACATCAATTCTGTGACAATTCGTGTTTCCATATCTTTTTGATGATCGCTTCTTTTTGAAGCAATGACATCAATTTCATCAATAAACACAATGGACGGTGCACTCCTGTAAGCTTTTGCGAAAAGCTCTCGTATGTTTTTTTCTGTTGCACCTGATAATATGCATGACCAAAAACATGTATCAAAGTAGATATGGTATATAACAACAGTACTGTCACATAGAACAATGACTATGAGGTGAAAACTTAAAATCACTATTCTATAAAGTCCACAATGCTGTAAAATGAAATATGATAGATACCAGTTATGCCGGATACTAGCTCTGTAGCTTTAATCCCATAGAATGGAAGACCAGTCTCATTGGCAATCGCACGAGCCAATGTGGTCTTGCCACAGCCAGGTGGTCCATACAACAAAACTCCCCCCACTGGTGCTATTTTCCCCTTCCCCACATGCCTCAAACACTGCGGATATTGCAAATGAAAAATCCCATCCCACTTTAACACCTCCAAAATACTATCCATATCTCCCAAGTCCCTAAACATCGGCTTTTTCTGTCGCTTTACATCTCTAACATCCCCATCCGAACTCATCACCTGATTCTTCCTACTTTCAACATCCCCACCTCTATCACCCACCTCAAACTTCCTCTTCCCCCCTTCACCAAATTCCGCCTCCACATCACTTCCCTCACCTTTCACTCTACCATTCTTCTCCAAATATGCTTCCCTCAACAAAGACTTAATCACATCAAACTCTGGCTCCAATTCCTCCTCAAAACTCGCATCATCCATAGTCGATGCCTCCCCCTCCGCTCGCTCCTCTTCAACCTCCCTCCTGAAACTCTCACTCTCAGAACCAGACGCAACCATATAACTACTCTTCTTATCATTCCTCTCCAATGTCTGTTGAACCATCCTAACAAAGTTTTTCACCTTAATTCTACTATAATCAGCATACTTATCACGCAAGTAACCAACAACACCATCCAAATCGAAACCTAAACCTTCCTTCCTACACAATTCCACCCTCCTACGTAAAACATCCATATTAGACCTCCCGCCACCACCACCTCTCCTCCTCATATCCTTCAAAAACACTATCACAACAATAAGTCAACACCACAATTACAAGTCAATATACTCAACAATACACAAAAACATTCAATTTATTTATGCACACATTCAATAATCTCAATACATTAACTTCAATTAAGTAAACTAACAATAAACCAGAGAATGTACCGGACAAACGACGGTCGAGAGAGACTTACAGAGATGAATAGTAGGGTTTATATTGGATTTATGTAGAAGTTAAAAGATGGGTTTATATATGTTTCTAGTAAAAGTTTATGCATTTAAAATTAGGGTTTAAATTTTTTATTTCTATTTTGGGATATTTACCTTGCTTTATGTCCAAGAAATCTGTTTTTTGGCGCCAAATTTCTATACGTGTTATTTTGGCTACGTGTTTAAATATAAATAAAATCAATTTTTATTTATAACATTTTCATAAAGCTAATATTTCCAGAGATTCATTTACAGCCCTAATTCGTAGAGTAGAATCATGCAGATTGCTTGATTCAGGTTTGTGTTTTTGATTTTCTGTTTTTGGTTATGTTTTCGTGTATACATTATGATTCTAGCTTTATTTTGTTTTATTTGATTTTTTCATATATTTGATGCGTTGTTTGGATGTCAATGTTTTACTTGTTTGAAATGATTTGGATTAACCCTAGAACTTTTTTCGATGGCGGTGGAAGTGGCCGTAGGTAGTGGTAGGTTGAAGAATTTGTGTATGACACGTTGTTCTGTCCAAATGCCAAATGTTCGAGAGAAATTTGTGTTGCTTGCAGGATTCGTCAGAGACTGTTTCATGAAATGTGAAAGAGAGAGGATATATCAGGATTGCAGTTTGAAAGTGGATTCAATCGTACCATGAAGTGGCATTCTATTGTGTCTATATGCAATTATAGTAAGTAGTCTCTGTTTCTGCAGTTTAATTAGTGATGCTGTTATTATCTATTTATTAAAAATCTGATCTGATTATTACTTGATTTAATCCTATTGGGTCACTCAATTACATATGGAAGTCTTCGCAGTACCTTATCTTCAAATGTGTTGGAATGCCACATTTACCTACTTGTGTTGAGTCTACTCAGTTGGTGTTATGATCAATTCCAGAAACTGTATTGGAACACATAATTGTTGTTTCTGTTTAGATGTTAACATTTTGATTGACTTTTTAACGATTGTGATAAGTCTCATTGGTTAATGGAAAATTTTACTGACTCCAAGACCTTTCAAAAGCTTTGAAGTACATAGTCCACACGACTGCTGACTTTACAAGTCAAGTCTATCCTTTTAGCTTCCCAGTCCCCTAATTTTATAGAAATTATTTTTTCAATACATCAAATTGTTGATAACATACAATTGTCTTGAGTTCATAGCTTTACCAGTGTTTCATAGGAAAAATCATGCCTGTGGGTGAAGTTTTTCTTGCAGCTTTCTTTTCAGTTTTGTTCGAGAGACTGACTTCTCGTGAGCTGTGGCAGTTCCTGCAGCAAGAGGGGTTGGTTTCCAAGATCAAGAAGTGGGAGAGGACATTGAGAATGATTGAGGCAGTGCTTGCTGATGCAGAGGATAAACAGTTGACTAATACGGCTGTGAAGATGTGGCTGGATGATCTTCGTGACTTGGCTTATGATGTGGAGGACATACTGGATGAGTTCGCAACTGAAGCTTTAGTAAGGAAGTTGAAGATAGAGGAGCATAATCAGAAGGCTAGCAGTAGCAAGGTTCGAAAGATTCTTCCTGTCTGCTTTGGAAATTGGAGTCCTAGAGCTATCAAGTTCAGTAGAAGTATGGAGTTTGCAGTGGCAGATGTTAGTGGTCGATTGGAAGAACTATATAAACTCAGAGAAGATTTTGGATTGAGAGAGATTGCTGGAGGGATTACATCGTCATCAACTGCTGATATTTACCTGAGACCATCAACAACATGTCTGCCAACCGAACCTGCTGTTTATGGTAGAGATCAAGACAAGGACAAAGTAATTCAGATGGTGAAGAAGGAAGAGCATGGTGGTGCCAGGTTTTGTGTTACAGTTGTGGTTGGCATGGGAGGACTAGGGAAAACAACCCTTGTACGAGAGGTTTACAATGACTCTCGGATGAAAGATTTTGATCCAAGAGCTTGGGTTTGTGTCTCTGAAAATTTTGATGTCTTGAGGATCTCAAATGCAATTCTCGGATCAATGACCTCCAGCTCTTGTGATTACAAGGATCTGAATGTGGTGCAGATTAAACTGAAAGAAGTGGTAGCTGGGAAAAAGTTCATGCTGGTTTTGGATGATGTGTGGAGTAACGATTATAGGCTTTGGGAAATCCTGAAGTCTCCTTTTATGTGTGCAACACAAGGAAGTAAGATAATTGTCACGACACGCCTTGTGAAGGTGGCATTAATGCTGAACCCTAGAGAGTTTTAGGAATTAAATCTTCTATCAGATGATGATTGCTGGTCCCTTTTCATGAGTCATGCCTTTGAAAGTAATGATATCTCTGTACACACTGATGTTAGATTGATTCG
The DNA here is from genome assembly GCA_031304145.1 of Cardiospermum halicacabum. Lineage (NCBI taxonomy): Eukaryota > Viridiplantae > Streptophyta > Magnoliopsida > Sapindales > Sapindaceae > Cardiospermum > Cardiospermum halicacabum. The sequence goes on along the minus strand of CM062391.1, from coordinate 1,397,398 downwards.
TGATAAAGTAATTGAAAACTGCAAGGGTTTGCCATTAGCTGCCAAGACTTTAGGTGGTCTTTTACGGTCCAAGCAAAGTGAAAAGGAGTGGTTAGATGTATTAAATAGTACATTGTGGAAGTTATCTGATGAAACAGAGGTCCTTCAAGTTTTGAAATTAAGTTATTATCATCTTCCTTCAAATTTGAAAAGATGCTTTGCATATTGTGCTATCCTACCAAAGGGTTATGAGTTTGACGAGGAAATGATTGTACATATGTGGATGTCTGACGGTCTTCTTCAAAAAGCAAATGGAAGTAGTCTACCTGAGGATTTAGGCAATAACTACTTTCATGATTTAGTGTTGAGGTCGATTTTCCAAAAGTCAAGCATGAATGAAAACAAGTATGCATTGCATGACCTTGTCAGTGATCTAGCACAATGGGTTTCTGGAGAAACTTGTCTTACATTAGATGCATTTGGTACAAATAAACAGCAAAGCAACTTGGAAAAGCTTCGTCATTGTTCTTATCTTTGCGGTGTTTATGATGATAAAAGTAAATTCGAATACTTAATGAGCAAAGCAGAGCAAATCAAGCAGGTCAGAACATTTGTGCCTCTATCAAGACCTATTGCAGGCCTTTCCTACATTGCTCACTCAGTGCTCTATGATTTGCTTCCAAAGTTCAACAAATTGAGAGCCTTAAGTTTTAAAAATTATCACATCACGGAGCTTCCAGAATCAATTGGGCACTTGAGGCATTTACGGTACCTTAATCTTTCATATACGAGAATCAGATATCTACCAGAATCAACATGTTCTTTGATTAATTTGCAAATTATAAAGTTGAAGAATTGCTTTCATCTAAGGGAGTTACCTTCGAAGATAAGCAATTTGATAAATTTGCGCCATCTTAATGTCAAAGGTACTAGATTAACAAGCATGCCATTAGGACTAAAGAAACTTAAATTTCTTCAGAGTTTGACCAATTTTGTAGTGGGTAAAGGCTGCGGAGCTGAAGTCAAGGATTTGAGTCATCTTAAATTTCTTCATGGAGAACTTTGCATTTCAAGATTACAACATGTAATGTATCCTCAACAATTAGAGGAGATGATTTTAAAGGATTTGAAGGACGTTAAAGTGCTGCAACTGGAATGGGGGCCTAAATGTGCTGAGACGAATGATGCAATGGAGAAACATGCACTTGATATGCTTCAACCTCATCAAAATCTAGAAGAACTCACCATCAAATGCTACAATGGCATAGGGTTTCCACTTTGGTTGGGAAATCTCTGCAATATGACAGTCCTAAGGTTGGAAAGTTGTGAAAAGTGCATGTCCTTGCCTTCATTGGGTAGATTGGGCTCACTTAAAGAACTTACCATCAAAGGAATGAAGGTTTTAAAATGCATTGGTTATGAGCTGTATGGGGAGTGTTGCTCAAAGCCTTTTCAATTACTGCAAACCTTATGCTTCGAAGATTTACAAGAATGGGAGGTCTGGGAGCCTACTGGAGGAAATAAACATGTTCATGTTTTCCCTTGCCTTCGTAAGTTATCCATTGTAAGATGTCCTAAACTCTCCGGCCATTTGCCTAATGATCTTTCTTCATTGCATAAACTTGCAATCAGGGGATGTCCAGAGTTAACTGTTTCCTTAGACAGCCTTCCATTACTTTGTGAATTAGAATTAGATGGATGCAACAAGGTAGTTTCTGATCGGCGAGTGGATTTTAAATCATTAAAGTCGATGACTCTTTCAAATATTTCAGATTATCATCAGTGTTTCCCTCAGCAATTTGAGAAAGATGTTGGTTTGGAGAAGGCACCACAACTGTTGCAAAGCTTCACCCTTCTCAGAGGGCTACAAATCAGGAATTGTTCAAACCTGATCTCACTTGGTGAGGTTTGTTTTCTTTCCAATCTGACCAAACTCAAGATCACATATTGCAGTTCCCTGGCTTCATTACCTAATGGAATGGAGCACAACAATCCATGTCTAGAAGAATTGATGATTGAGGGCTGTGATTCCTTAAGATTCATTATTCATGGCCAGCCACCTCCGTCTCTAAGACGACTCAATGTTAGAAGTTGTAAGAAATTAGAGTATGTGTTTGATGATGAAGTTGAAAGTTGCACTTCCTCAGTTCTACACGCAGAGAATGCTGACACCTGCTCATCTGTCGCAGACCTAAGAGGTCAGTTTCCTGTGGCAAATCTTCGCCTTCATATAGAGGACTGTGTGCAGGTCACAGGCATATCTTCTACCAGAAAGTTACCACAGAGGCTTTATTGGCTTGAGATAAGTGAGGCTCCATCGTTGGAGTCAATGGCAGAGCGGTTTCCTGATGACATAAATCTTGAGGACATTCACCTCTGGAATTGTGAAAATCTTAAATGCATACCAGAGGGTCTGGATAAACTCAGCTGCCTTCAACGTATCTCTGTAGCTATTTGTCCAAAGATTGTTTGCTTTCCAGAAGGAGGCTTTCCCGACACTGTCTCATTTGTTTCAATCTCAAACTGTGAGCAGCTAGAAGCTCTTCCTGATGACTTCCACTGCCTAAACTCTCTTACGAGACTACATATTTTCAGATGTTCAAGTATAAACTCCTTTACAGTGAGTAGTTTTCCCACCAATCTCACTGCTCTTGCCATTGTCAATAATGAGAATATGTACAAGGCAGTGGTTAAGTGGGGAATCCACAACCTCAACTCTCTCACACATCTACATATTGAAGGATGTCAAGATGCTGAGTCTTTTCCTCAAGAAGAATTGAGAATGCATTTGCCTCCAGCTATAACTCATCTTACTATTGGAGGATTTCCAAAACTGAAATATCTGTCAAGCAAGGGCTTCCAAACTCTTACCTCTCTTCAACGTTTGTCCATAGCTGATATTCCGAACCTCACGTGCTTCCCAAAGCAAGGCCTTCCATCCTCGCTTTTGAGATTACACATTTATAAATGTCCGCTGCTAAAAGAAGCATGCAAAAGAAATACAGGAAGAGAGTGGTTTAAGATATCTCACATCCCTTTTGTTGGGATTGATTCTAGATTCATCTACGACCCTGAGGAGGAAGATTGACAGAATCACAAGAATTACTTATTTCAGGTCTGTTTGATGGCCATTTTGATATTCCTACCTAGCATACTTAAGTTATAAAGTGAATGTACACATATTTTCTTGGATTATATTATGTTATTTCTGAAATATGAGTTTTACTTGATGCTGCAGAAACAGGTGCAGAACAATCCAACTTGGTAGCTCTCAGTGTTGGAGTTAGTTACACTGACAAAAATGAACAGGTAACTTTTATTTCATTTTAAATTTGAAGTTCTAGATTCAATTTAATAATTTAAATTTTTAATAAACTGGATTTATTTTTATTCAAATTTATATGTTTCGAGAATTTATATTTTTACTTCGAATTATTTGATATCAAGATTACAAAATTTTAGTCCTTCCTTCAACCAATTGATTTTGAAAAATCAACTCCGACTCATGAATGAAGTAAAAAAAATGGAAATCTATTTTTGGTATTTTTAAGTGTCCACTGCTTGATTGATGTATTACTTAGACATCCAAATATATGTATCAAATATAAATAACTACAAATTTTATTCATCCAAATATATGTTGGAGTATTTTATTAAAATAAATATATTATGATTTCGTTAAATTTTGGAAATTTTAAAAAAACTTTGTTTCTTTTCTAACTTTTCAAAATCTCTCACCAATTATTTATTTATTTTTTAAAAATATATATTTCTAGTCAACTTTAAATTTTCTACTATTAAAAACTACAACATACTAGGAACAAAGTTCCCTTCATATTAGGAAAGCAGTAAAAACCAAGGTTTCCTTCTCCGTGAAGGAAACTGACATTATAAACCCTAACTAAAACAGAAACCAATCACACCCTATATAAACCCTAATAACCCATTCCTATGTTCATAGACTAAAAACCTCTCAACAACAATCACTCTACTACGATTAATCAATAACACAACAATGTCAACAGATCCTTCATCTTCCTCCTCCTCTTCAAACCCTAATAGGGTTTTATATCTAAAATCCTCAGACAATGAGAGTTTTGAAATTAAAGAATCCGCGGCAAAGCAATCAGGAGTATTGAAACTGATGATAGAAGACGGATGTTTCCAAGGTGAAATCCCTCTAAATAACGTGAATGGCAAGTTACTTTCAAAAGTCATAGATTGGTGCAACAAACATCATGATGAAGAAGATGAAGGAAAAGGAAAAGTCAGTACTCAAGAGATGAAGATATGGGAAAAGGATTTCATGGAAAGCTTGAGTATGGATGATCTTTATGAGATGTTGTTGGTTTCTAATTACTTGGATGTCAATCCACTGCTGGATTGTGCTGTTCAACGAGCAGCTGATTTGATGAAAGGAAAAACACCTGAAGGAATCCGTATAACTTTTAATATAACAAACGATTTCACTGAGGAGGAGGAAGCACAGATCCGAAAAGAAAATGAATGGGCGTTTTGTCCCTCAGAGGAATTGAAACCCTCAAAGAAACACCGTTGATTTTTTTATTTTTATATGTTTTGTTTTGTTTTCATATAGTATTGTCTTTGTTGTTTGTTTTTTCTTTTTAACTAAAATTTTGTTGTCTATTAAATGAATATAAATTTTGTTATACTATTAGTATTGTTTTATTAGACTTTGGTTCCTTCCAATTTGAATGTTGTTGGTAATTGTTATGCTATATGATGAACCTAATTTGTAACAATTTTTTATGAAGAATTTTGATTTGGGCCAATTGCTCATGAATTTCATCTTTGAATTCTATTCTTCATCAACGTCAACTCATTTTCCTCTTTATAAGAAACCCTAGGAATTGGATGTTTGATAGGGATGACAACGTGGGTTATGACCCGAAAACTTGTTTAGAATTTAATGAGTCATACAAAAGAAAACTTGTTTAGAATTTAATGAGTCATACGAAAGGATTCGCAACTATCAATATATAATATTTTTTTAGGGAAACCTTTTTTCTATATTTTTTAGGGAAGATTTTTTGTTTGATATACAATTATGGGCTGTTTTGCATGATTTGAAAAGTTTGCAAAACTATAGTTTGATTTTCACTCCACTCGCCTTAGTTCACGGAATCCCTGAAACTTGACCTATAAAGTGAAAACCAAATTTTCCATTTCATTAGGAATATTTTGACAAATTATTCATCTATGTTTGGAAGTTTGTCATTAGTGAAGTGGTTATGAGAGCTTCAAATGGTAACTGGGATGATGAAGTATATTGGAGGGTGGATCCTATTGGTTACTTTCCATTTCTCAAAATTGAATTGAGGCAAACCAATCATTATGGTTCCTTGGAGGCTGCCTATTTGTTCTATAACATTTCCACGGAGATTCCCCTGCTTCATTTGGTGACAAATGATGCTGCTTATCTTGGCGAAGCAGAAGGATTTTCGCTTTGATGTACGTATGTGGAACAAAGTTCATGAAGGAACTGAAATTTGAACCAGGTAATGGAACTATAGTTTATTCTCTTTACTATTAAAGGATAAGATATGCTTTAAGTTACGTCAGAGCTCCTTCTCCTTCTTTCCTTGCAATTTTGTTGTAGTTTCTACATTCATTTCAAACTTTTTGTATGACAGGGTTGTTTCTTTGTAATTCGTTATTTGTTGGATTTTTGTGAATGTTTGATCTCTCTTTTTATGTTAATCTAAGTAGCACATTGTTTATGTAAAATGAGAGTATTTATTTAAAGTAACTTGTACGTTAAAAACTAATATATCAATACTGTAGCAGGTGAAGGTGTTTACAATGTTACATAGTTATACACGAAGAGTTGAGACATTTCCTATTCTTGCTTTCAGAATTTGTTTTTATGTTGAACTGAGCTTTACATCAAAACTAAGAAATTATGCCTGTGGGTGAGCTTTTTCTCTCAGCTTTCCTTTCAGTTTTGTTTGACAGACTGACTTCCAAGGAGTTGTGGCAGTTTCTGCGGCAAGAGGGATTGCATTCAAAGATCAAGAAATGGGAGAGGAAGTTGAGGATGATTGAGGCAGTGCTCGCTGATGCAGAGGACAAGCAGATTACTAACACGGCTGTCAAGATGTGGCTAGATGATCTTCGCGATTTGGCCTATGATGTGGAAGATGTATTGGATGAGTTTGCAACCGAAGCTTTGGCAAGGAAGTTGAAGATTGAGGAGCATAATCAGCAGGCTAGCAGTAGCAAAGTTTGGAAGTTTTTTCCTGTCTGCTTTGGAAATTGGAGTCCTAAAGCTTTGAAGTTCAATAGGAACATGGAGTCCATTATAGAAGATGTCACCAGCCGGTTGGAAGAACTATATAAACTCAGAGAAGAGTTCGGATTGAGGGAGATTATTGGAGGAGCATCATCATCGTCATCAGCTGTCTACCCGAGGCTGCCGACCACATGCCTGCAAATAGAACCTGCTATTTATGGGAGAGATGAAGACAAGATAGGATAATTCAAATGGTGATGGAGGAAGATCAGGGACAAGCCAACTTTCGTGTAACAGCTATTGTTGGAATGGGAGGACTGGGGAAAACAACCCTTGCTCGGGAGGTGTACAATGATACACGAATGGAAGATTTTGACCTAAGGGCTTGGGTTTGTATCTCCGAAGATTCCAATGTTTTGAGAATTTCCAATGAAATTCTCGGAACAATGACTTCCTCGTCTTGTGATTATAAGGTTTTGAATGTGGTGCAGACAAAATTGAAGGAAATGGTTGGTGCAGACAAAATTGAAGGAAATGGTTACCGGAAAAAAGTTCTTGCTTATTTTGGATGATATGTGGAGCAAAGACTACTCCCTATGGGAATGTCTAAAGTCTCCCTTCATGGCTGCAACAAAAAGAAGTAAGATTATCGTCACAACACGTCAAGCAGAAGTAGCATTAACGATGAATCCTGGTGAGTTTTATAAATTAAAGCTTTTGAGGGATGATGATTGCTGGGCTATTTTCAAAAGTCATGCATTCGAGAGTAAATATGAATCTGCATTTCGTGATATTGAATTAATTCGTACAAGAGTAATTGAAAAGTGTAAAGGACTGCCACTAGCTGCAAAGGTTCTTGGTGGCCTTTTGCGGTCTAAAACAAGTGAAGAGGAGTGGTTAAATGTGTTGCATAGTAAATTGTGGGAGTTAACAGACAAAACTGAGATCCCTGCAGCTTTGAAGTTAAGTTATTATCATCTCCCTGCTAATTTAAAAAGGTGTTTTGCATATTGCGCCATTCTACCAAAAGATTATGAGTTTGAAAAGGAAATGCTCGTACATCTATGGATGGCTGAAGGCCTTCTTTCAAAACCGAATGAAAGTAGATCATTTGAAGATTTAGGTCATGAATATTTTGAAGATTTGGTATCAAGGTCAATATTTCAAGCTTCAAGTGTCAGAAAAGATAGGTATATATTGCATGACCTTGTTAGCGATCTAGCACGATGGGTTTCCGGAGAAACTTGCTATACTTTGGATGCTGTGGGGGTCAACAGACAGCGAAGCCGGTTGGAAAAACTTCGTCATTATTCTTATGTTTGTAGCTTTAATAATGGAATCAACAAATATGAAGTCCTGATGAACAAAGAGGAACCAGTTGTGCATCTCAGAACATTTCTGTCACTATGGAAGTCCCGATCTTGTTGCTACATACCTCAAATGATGCTCAGTGATTTGCTACCAATGTTCAACAAATTGAGGGCCTTAAATTTGGAAAACCATTACATTATTGAGCTACCAGAATCAGTTAGTCAATTAAGACTTCTACGATATCTTAATCTTTCACACACAAGGATCAGACGACTTCCAGAATCAATGTGTCATTTGTTAAATTTGCAAATTTTCAGATTAAGATATTGCTCTTTCCTCCTGGAGTTGCCTTCAAAAATGAACAATTTAATCCATCTATGTCTTCTTGATGTTAGAGGTACAAGATTAAAAGAGATGCCATTAGGAATACAAGAATTGAAGTTTCTTCGAATTTTGCCATCTTTCACCATTGGCAATGGCAGTGGAGCTAGAATCGAAGACTTAAAACATCTTAAATTTCTTCATGGAGAACTTCACATTTCAAGATTGGAGAATGTAAGGTATCCACAGGAAACCAACGAGTCGATTTTAAAGGACAAGAAGGATATTAAAATACTGCAGCTAGAATGGGATCCTGAATGTGATGATACTCGGGGTGATATTGCTGCTAAACATGTACTTGACATCCTTCAACCCCATCCAAATCTAGAAGAGCTCACAATCAAATGCTATAATGGTGTGGAACTTTCAAACTGGTTAGGAAATTCAGTTTTTTCTAAGATGAAAATCCTAAGGTTGGAAAATTGCAAGAGGTGCACATCTTTGCTTTCATTGGGTACATTGTGCATGCTAAAGGAACTTACCATCTCAGGAATGAAGGGAATTAAAAGCATAGGTTATGAGCTTTATGGAGATAGCAGCTCACAGCCTTTTCAATCACTTGAATCATTAAGCTTCCAAAATTTACAAGAGTGGGAGCTTTGGGAACCTCTGGTAAAGGAAAATGATCATGTTCAAGTATTCCCTTGTCTCCGCAGACTTTCAATTGTACGATGTCCTAAACTCTCCGGTAAATTGCCAGATGATCTTTCTTCTTTGCTCAATTTGGTGATCAAAAGATGTCCAAAGTTGGTCGTTTCATTCTCTAACCTTTCAGTTCTTTCCCAGTTAGAGATAGAGGGATGTGACAAGATAGCATGCACTAGTCAGGTGGTTTTAAAATCACTAGAATCCATGTCTCTTTCACATATTGCGGAGCATCATAAATGGTTTGATCAATTATTTGAGAAAGATATTTCTATGGAGAAGGCCTCCTTACAGAAGTTGCAGAGTTTCACCGTTCTCAGACAGCTACGTATTGAGAATTGCTCAAGCCTTATCTCCTTCCCCGAGGTTTGTTTTCTTACAAACCTGAATAGTCTTGACATTAGAAACTGCCATGCTCTGGTTTCATTATCCGATGGAATGGATCACATTAATCCACATCTTGAAGATTTGATTATCAAGCGATGTAGTTCTTTGACATTCATAATCAGGGGTCAGCCACACCAATCATTGAAACGTCTCAAGATTGAAGGTTGTTCGAAATTGGATTGTGTGTTTGATGACAAAGAGAATGATGCTGAAAACATAAGCACATGTCTCCTTCTCAACAGAGCTTCCATCTCAAGCTCATCTCCAAGAGATCAGCTTCCTGCAGCAGCTAATCTCAATCTTACTATATCTGACTGCTCACAGCTCACAAGCATATCATCCAGCGGGCAGTTACCAGTGAGGCTTTCTTCCCTTTCTATTTATCGAGCTCCGAAGTTGGAGTCAGTAGCAGCGAGGTTTCATGATACCATGAACCTTGAATCTATAAACTTCCACTATTGTGATAACCTTAAATGCATCCCGGAAGGTCTAAATAAACTCAGTCATCTTAAAGATATTTCTGTATTTGATTGTTTAAATATTATTTGCTTTCCAGAAGGCGGCCTTCCCAACACCATCTCAGAAGTTCAGATTCTTGATTGTGAGAAGCTAGAAGCTCTGCCCATTGGTGTCCACAACCTTGATTCTCTTAGAAAATTACATATAAAAAGATGTTCAAGCATAAAATCCTTTACAGAGAAAGGGTTTCCCACCAATCTCACTTCACTTGGGATCAGTAATAATGAGAGAATGTACAAGGAAGTGGTGCAGTGGGGATTCCACAACCTCACCTCTCTCACATGGTTTTACATTCTTGGATGTCAAGATGCATTGTCCTTTCCACCAGATGAACTTGGAATGCAATTGCCTGCAACTCTAGAATATCTGACAATTGCAGAATTTCCGAAATTGAGATGTCTATCAAGCAAGGGTTTCCAAAATCTTACCTCTCTTCAATATTTGTCGATCAAGAATTGCCCAAACCTCAGGGCCTTCCCAAGTCAAGGCCTTCCATCTTCACTTTTGGAATTGGAAATTGAAATGTGTCCATTGCTGGAAAAAGAATGCAAAAAATATGAAGGAAAAGAGTGGTCCAAAATATTGCACATCCCTTGCATTGACATTGGTGGAAGATTCATCTACGATCCTGAGGAAGGAGATTAGCAGCTAAGGTTAGCCATTTTCTTATTTCATTTTGGCTTGTGGTTTGACTGTCATTTATCTCCTTTAGACTTTGTTTGTTTCATGTGTTTGAGTGGTTTTGTTTTGTTCACAACCCAAACAACGTTTGTTTCGTGTGTTGGGATGTATTGTTTTGTTCATTAATGTTTCTGGTTATTTCAAAATCCCCATTTTTCCTCATTTTCTCAACACACCAAATCGGCGTGTTCACGTTGTTTCATATTTTTCTTTTTCTAATTTATTCCTATTATATTATTTGTATTTTAACTTTACCCTTTGCTAAAATCAATTTTTTATATATATTATTTGTATTTCAATTTTACCTTTTATTAAAATCAATTTTTTATGTTTTCTTGTTCATTCGCATAGACAAAGGTTTTTACATGGACGAGTGATTAAATCTTGAATTGACTCAGTTACACTTTTTCTAGAATACAGGAGATTTGATACATCAGTGTAAAAGATTTTGGTTTATGGTTTTTGTAGTATTTAATAATGATCTTTGTTTCTGAAAACAATACATAAAAAATTCAAATTACATAGAAATAAGAATTCAACATCGCAAAAATTGAACTATGATTAACTTGCACAAACAGATAATTCTCAAACATTGAACTAGGAAATATAGTCAAGGGTATTATTGTTTCTAGCTAGGACACTCATTCTATATAACGTTCACAAATCTGGTCCGGTGCAGTAGTCAAGCCGATTTTCGATATAAAAAAATGACTTAGAAGTTAAAAATCAGGTATGGTGTAGTAGTCAAGCCGATTTTCAATATACATATAAAACAAAAGATGTAATATGAAGTTTTAAAAATCATTTTTAGAAGTATTCTAGCATGGACCAGTTGGGATGAAAATAAAATGTTTTGAAAATTCTTCTTTACAGTTATGATTCTAAAATTTAGAAAGGGTATTTCGAATTTAGCCATTATACATAACCCTAGCATCAATCTCATTATTCTCAACTAAAAACACGTATTCTTCTCTCTTTTTCTTAAAACTCACATCCAAACATAAAACTCTAATATTTACGCAGTCACTACTTTATGTAATATAGACGTCTAATTGACGTGATTTCAAGAGCTATGAAATCTTATTTTATCCCTCTACAAACCCTTGTAGCCCTTGAACCTCAAACAATTTCGAAATCGTACTGGTTCGTCGTCTGGAAACCTATTCTGATCTCCAGTCTAGCGCCAATCAGTCATTCACCAGCCTCAATCTTTCAAGTTGCCGCCGTTTTTAACTTCCGGCACTATTTTTGACTTTATCTGTTATTTAGATGGCGAAAATGCATCACAGTTCTGCGTCTCCATTTGCTCCGGCTTCCAAATTTCGGAAATTGGTCAAAATTGGTGACAAGCTTCTGGTATATCGGCTATTAAATAGTCCCCTCCGAAACTGTTATCTCAAATACTGCTCGAAAGCCTCGTTCTCGTCCCAGGAAATTAGTCATACTACCGTGAAGGGTCACTCCTGCTAGCAATAGGATTAAGAACCTTACTACCTCCGATCCCAAAAAGTCGCGGTATGTGACCGTATCGGATAGCAGTTCAGACTCAGAATCGAAGAGGGAATTCAAAACTGTTCTCAACAACTCTGAACTAGAAATTGAAACAACAGACATCCAAACTTCCGCTGCGGTCACGAGCGAAAGATTATGAAGCGCACACAAGACATGCCAAAATCGGTCAAACAAAAATTTACTGATTCACCATGCCCACCGCGCCCTACACCAAAAGAACAGTTGAACAAGTGACTTTGAAGTTTCAACGTCCGAAGAATAAATAAAGATTCGGAATGATCAAAGGTGAGAAACTTTGTGCTATGAAATCTTTACATATTCCGTCTATGGAAATTTTAGGAATTGAATTTTGGAGTCTGTTAGGCGAGCTCTTGATTGTATTGGTTGGTCAAATCTGTTTAATTTGAATTTTCCAGCTATGAATTGGTCTATGAATTTTATGCGACTTTTGACTATGATAGAATAGGTGCAAACAATTCTATAGCAAACATCTATTCTATCATATTCAAAAGTTCGCATATTCAAATTAAACAAATTCCTAAAATTTCCATAGACGGAATATGTAAAGATTTCATAGCACAAAGTTTCTCACTTTTGATCCTTCCGAATCTTTATTTATTCTTTGGACGTTGAAACTTCAAAGTCAGAGTAGGAACTGGATAGACAGGCTTCTGGATTGCTTTCTTGTTCAACTATTCTTTTGGTGTAGGGCGCGGTGGGCATGGTGAATCAGTAGATTTTTGTAGATTTTTGTTTGACTGATTCTAGCATTCTTGTGTACGCTTCATAACCTTCGCTCGTGGCCGCAAAGGAAGTTTAGGTGTTCTTTTTGGTGTGGCAACAATTTCTGGTTCAGAGTTGTTCGAGTTGTTGAGAATAGGTTCGGATTCACTCTCCGGTTCGGAGTCTGAACTGCTATCCGATACAGTCACATACCGCGACTTTTTGGGATCGGAGGTAGTAAGGTTCTGAATCTTATTGCTGGCACGAGTGACCCTTCACGATAGTATGACTAATTTCCTGGGACGAGAACGAGACTTTCGAGCAATATCTGAGATAACAGTTTTCGGAGGGGATTGTTTAGCAGCCGATACAGATACCGAACGCTTGTCACAAATTTTGATCAATTTCCGGCGTTTGGAAGCCGGAGCAGATGGAGGCATTTTCGCCATTTAGATAACAGATAAAGTCAGAAATCGTACCGGAAGTTAAAACCAGCGACAACTGGAAAGATGGACGCGGGTGAATGTACAATGGCCAATAACTGATATAATGTATATTTGAGGTATACTGTATGTACTGATAATTTAGCATTCAAATATCTAGTTATCGTTTCAGAAGAATCTACAACGATCCTTGCAACTTACCTGAAAGCATTGTCAAAACTCAAAATGTATTTGGCTACCCTCCCTGTATAAATATTTTGTACATTAGTTTCTCATATGTTCATTGATCACTCATGCAGATCAAAAGAAAATCGCTCCACAGGATTTCTACATTTATATTCCTGACAAACTACAAAAGCGTTATCCTGTTAGATCAACTTACATACAGTTGTCTCGGCCATGCTGCTCAAGCCAAGACGACAATCTCCCCTGCGATGTAGCAAGGGTCCAAACAAAAGATTCAACCAAGGTTAGCTGTTGCAAAACAAGAGTTTGAACAGTGACCAAGAAACTTGTTTAAGTAAAACTTATTTACATTTCTCACATATGTGTTCCACTAGTTGCAGCATTGCTTCTTCCATCTTTGACACCCTTTCAGCCTCCTTAACTGCTTCAGTAGCCAAAAACGCTTTGTTTTCTGCTTCAGCGATCCTATATGCAGCAGCAATTGCTGCTTCCTCTACAGTTTCACGGGAGGCGGCTGCTTCAGGATTCTGTGACACCCTTGACTTTGTCTCTTTCTGTTTAGGCAGTGTTTTTTATCCAAATGAGGTGTCTCATCTGAGTTTGTAGCAGTTCTGGACTTGTAAATAATGAAATCGTAAGTTTTTGTATGACCATGATAATGTACACAAGTGAATTGAACGGATAAATCTCTGTTCAATTCACCTGTGTACCTGGGGCACACAAGTGCATTTTACTCACTCTAATTCTAGAAATGTATTTCATAGGCGATGTAGTGGTGATCAGATAGATCTCTTCAATCTTCTTATTGAATTTCAGCTTTATTTTCATCACGAACTTTTACACGCAATGTGCAGTAGGTAGTACAAACAATGGACAGTGATACAATATGTTGTATGTTGAGGTTGATTATGAGCAATATGTATGTCTTGATAACTATGCAATGAGATTTGGATATCTTGTGATCATTGAAGAAACATTTACAGTGCTTGTTGAAGTATAAATGCTTTGTTTTCTGCTTTAGCCATCAACAGCAGAGACTCTTCATAACAGCTTATTATGATCAGTAAAAGAATGCTATTCTTTTCTTGTGAACAAGAGGACTAACATTAGAAGAAAAAGGAACAAAATTTGGTTTTGTGATATCAGACCTGGCTTTAGCATGAGGTGTTTATTTTGGCCCAAAAAGGTCATTTTTTTCCAACACCACCGCCACTCATAAGAAGTTAACACTGATTTTGATTCACTCGTATGATTTAGTGATGGAGTGATTGTTTGACAAAAATTTTTAACTGAGTGCTCTCATTTGCGTAAGGTGGTGAAAGATGAGGAGATATCTACGGTGCGATGAGCCTGTTCGATGAAATGCCGCAGAGAAATGGTGTTTCAGGGTCTGCTCGACAAAAAAACTATCTTTGGGAGTTCCATTGAATCGGACCTGGTTGAACTATGCTAGCTCCAAATTCACTCATACATTCAAGAGGTACTTTATCGGGTTCAAATGCAAATTAATTTCTCTCACACACTGTTTATGACGTTGTTTTTCGGAGTAAAGCTCTCTCTGCACTGATCGGCGAGAGTATACTGTATCTAGTAATTCATGAACACCCAGAATATGCTTTTAAGATTTCTGTATGGTAGCTTAATTTTATTAATTAGAATTAAGTATTAGCTTTTACTTATCTTTATGATATTTCGTCGTGACCTTGGAATTATATTCCCTCTGTGGAGTCCACAGCGGCTGCTACATTATTGAAAAGGTTATGACCTCAGAAGTCAAGTCTGTCAACTTGGATTATTGCATCCCCACAGTCACCAAAATTATCCAAATCAATCATTCAATAGATCAAACTGTAGATGAAATACCTGTGCTCTTGAGTTCATTGCATTACCAATCTTTCAAAGTGAAGAATTTTAGTACGAAATCATGCCTGTGGGTGAGCTTTTCCTCTCGGCTTTCCTTTCGGTTTTGTTTGACAGACTAACTTCCAAGGATCTGTGGCAGTTCCTGCGGAACGAAGGACTGGATTTAAAGATCAAGAAATGGGAAAGGAAATTGAGGATGATTGAGGCAGTGCTTGCTGATGCAGAGGACAAGCAGATTACTAGCAAATCTGTGATGATGTGGCTGGATGATCTTCGTGACTTGGCTTATGATGTGGAGGATATACTGGACGAGTTTGCAACGGAAGCTTTAGCAAGGAAGCTGAAGATTGAGAAGCACAAGAAGCAGGCTAGTGGCAGCAAGGTTCGGAATATGCTTCCTGTATGCTTTAGAAATTGGAGTCCTAGAGCTGTCAAGTACAACAAAAGTATGGAGTCTGCTATGGAAGATGTCAGCAGACGGTTGGAAGAACTATGTCAACTTCGAGAAGAGCTTGGATTGAGAGAGATTGCTGGAGAAGCATCATCATCGTTATCAACTGCTGTTATCTACCAGAGACCACCAACTACATGTCTGCCAACAGAACCTGCTATTTATGGGAGAGATCAAGATAAAGACAGAGTAATTCAGATGCTGATGAAGGAAGAACCGGGCAGTGCTAAATTTCGTGTAACAGCTATTGTTGGGATGGGAGGACTTGGGAAAACAACCCTTGCTAGGGAGGTGTATAATGATACACGAATGAAAGATTTCAAACCAAGCGCATGGGTTTGTATCTCTGAAGATTTTGATCCTTTGAGAATCTCAAATGAAATTCTCGGGTCAATGACTTTCTCCTCTTGTGATTATAAGGTTTTGAATGTGGTGCAGTCAAAATTGAAAGAATTGGTAACCGGAAAAAAGTTCTTCCTTGTTTTGGATGACGTGTGGAGCAAAGATTATTCACTATGGGAATCTCTAAAGGCTCCCTTTATGTCAGCAGCAAAAGGAAGTAAGATTATTGTCACGACACGCAGTGCAGATGTGGCCTTAACAATGAATCCTGGAGAGTTTTATGAATTAAAGCTCCTATCAGATGATGATTGTTGGTCTCTTTTCAAAAGTCATGCATTTGAAAGTGAATATGAATCTACATTTCCTGATATTGAAATAATTCGTAAAAGAGTAACTGAAAAGTGCAAAGGCCTTCCATTAGCAGCAAAGATTCTTGGTGGTCTTTTACGAACCAAAAGGAGTGAAGATGAGTGGTTAAAAGTATTGAATAGTAAACTATGGGAGCTATTGGACAAAACTGAGATCCCTACAGCTTTGAAATTAAGTTACTATCATCTTCCTTCTTATTTAAAAAGGTGTTTTGCATATTGTGCTGTTCTGCCAAAAGATTATGAGTTTAAAAAGGAGATACTCATACATCTGTGGATGGCTGAAGGTCTTCTTTCAGAATCGAACGAAAGTAGATCACTTGAAGATTTAGGTAACAAATATTTTGAAGATTTGGTATCAAGGTCAATATTTCAAGCTTCAAGTATCAGAGAAGATAGGTATATATTGCATGACCTTGTTAGCGATCTAGCACAGTGGGTTTCCGGAGAAACTTGCTATACTTCAGATGCTATAGGGGTCAACAGACAGTGGAGCCAATTGGAAAAACTTCGTCATTATTCTTGTGTTTGTAGCTTTAATAATGGCATCAACAAATACGAAGTCCTGATGAACAAAGGGGAACCAGTTGTGCATCTCAGAACATTTCTTTCATTATCAACAATGCAGTACCAAACTCTTAGCTACATACCTCAAATGCTGCTATATGATTTGCTTCCGATGTTCAAGAAATTGAGGGCCTTAAGTTTGGAAAACCAGAGTGTTACTGAGCTACCCGAATCAGTTGGTCAATTAAGGCATCTGCGACTTCTTAATCTTTCAGAGACAATGATCAGAAGGCTACCAGAATCATTATGTCATTTGTTTAATTTGCAAGTTATCAGATTAAAGAATTGCTCTAAGCTCAGACAGTTACCGTCAAAGATGAGCAATTTAATCAATCTGCATCTTCTCGATGTTAGAGGTACCCAATTAAATGAAATGCCATTAGGACTACGGGAATTGAAGTTTCTTCAAATATTGCCGTCTTTCACCATTGGCAAAGGCAGTGGAGCTAGAGTCAAAGACTTGAAACATCTTAAATTTCTACGTGGAAAACTTTATATTTCAAAATTAGAGAATGTAATGTATCCACAGGAAACGGATGAGTTGATTTTAAATGACAAGAAAGATATTAAAGTACTGCATTTAGAATGGAGACCTGAATGTGATGACTCTCACAATGATGTTGCGGCTAAACATGTACTGGACATCCTTCAACCTCATCCAGATCTGGAAGAGCTCACAATCAAATGCTATAACGGTGTTGAATTTTCGAATTGGTTAGGAAATTCAGTTCTTTCTAACATGACTATCCTAAGGTTGGAAAATTGCAAAAGGTGCACATCTTTACCTTCCTTAGGTACATTACGCACGTTAAAGGAACTTACCATCGCGGGAATGAAGGGAATTAAAAGCATAGGTTATGAGCTCTATGGAGATGGTTGTTCAGAGCCTTTTCAATTGCTTGAATCATTAAGCTTCATAGATTTACAAGAGTGGGAGCTTTGGCTCCCTACTATGAAGGAAAATGATCACGTCCAAGTTTTCCCTCACCTTCGTAGGCTTTCTATTGTGCAATGTCCTAAACTCTCCGGAAAATTGCCAGATGATCTTTCTTCATTGTTCAAATTGGTGATCACAGGATGTCCAGAGTTGGTATATTCATTCGGGAACCTTTCGAATCTTTCTGAGTTAGAGATAGACGGATGTAACAATATATCATGCACTAGTCAGGTGGTCTTCAAATCACTAGAATCCATTTCTCTTTCACATATTGCAGATCATCATAAATGGTGGGCTCAACTATTTGAGAAAGAGATTTGTATGGAGAAGGCGCCTCTACAGAAGTTTCAGAGTTTCACCATTCTCAGACAGCTATGTATTAAGAACTGCTCCAACCTTATCTCCTTCCCTGAGGTTTGTTTTCTTACCAACCTGAATAGACTTGAAATCAAAAAATGCCATGCGCTGGTTTCATTATCTGATGGAATGGATCACAATAATCCACATCTCGAAGGGTTGATGATCAAAAGATGTAGTTCTCTGAAATTCATTATCAAGGGTCAGCCACCTCAATCCATGAAAGATCTCTGGGTCGAAGGTTGTACGAAATTGGAATGTGTGTTTGATGACATAGAGAACGATGCTGAAAACATAAGCACGTGTCTCCTTCTCAACAGCTCCTCTTCAAGAGGTCAACTTCCTGCAGCAGCTAAGCTCTTTCTTTCCATATTTGACTGTTCACAGCTCACAAGCATATATTCTAGCGGGCAGTTGCCAGAGAGGCTTTATAACCTTATTGTTGTTAGAGCTCCGAAGTTGGAGTCTGTAGCAGAGAGGTTTCACGATACCATGAATCTTGGAAATATTTGCCTCAGGCAGTGTGATAACCTTAAATGCATCTCGGAAGGTCTGAATAAACTCAATCATCTGAAAGATATTACTGTATCTATTCCTACAAACAATTATATGGAAAGCTGAATAAACTCAGCCATCTTTAAAATATTACTGTATCTAATCATTCAAAGATTATTTGTTTTCCAGAAGGCGGCCTTCCCAACAACACCTCAGTGGTTCGTATTTTTGATTGTGAGAAGCTAGAAGCTCTGCCCATTGGTGTCCACAACCTTGATTCTCTTAGAGTATTACTTATAAAGGGATGTTCAAGTTTAAAATCCTTTACAGTGAAAGGGTTTCCCACCAATCTCACCTCACTTTTGATCAGCAATAATGAGAAAATGTACAAGGCAGTGGTTGAGTGGGGATTCCACAGGCTCACCTCTCTTACATCCCTTGAGATTGAAGGATGTGAAGAGGCTGAGTCCTTTCCACAAGAAGAAGTTGGAATGAAATTGCCTCCAACTCTAACTGGACTTGATATCCGTGGATTTCCAAAATTAAAATATTTGTCAAGCAAGGGTTTCCAAAATCTTACCTCTCTTCAATTTTTGTCCATCAAGAATTGCCCAAACCTCACGTCCTTCCCGAATCAAGGCCTTCCATCTTCACTCTTGGAATTGAAAATTAAAATGTGTCCATTGCTGGAAAAAGAATGCAAAAGAGATAAAGGAAAAGAGTGGTCCAAAATACTGCATATCCCTTGCATTAAAATTGGTGGAAGATTCATCTACGATCTTGAGGAAGGAGATTAGCAGCTGAGGTTAGTCATTTTGTGTATTACATTTTGGCTTGTGGTTTGACTGTCATTTATCTCCTTTAAGTAATCCAAAGCTAGAAATGCAACCCAGGGCACTCTTTCTAATACCAAGAAAAATTACTATACAAAATTCGAATTCTACTAGAGGATTTAACAAGAACCATACCAATAAACTCAACTAGTTTGATTTTTGTTAATTCTACTAGAGGATTTGGATCTGTAAGTTGTTAGGAGAATTGGTATGTCTACTGAGATTGACTTTGGTAAAAACTAGTTCCGGAATGGTGATTCATTGACTTTATACACATCCCACATGTTGAAATCCATCTATGATTGTGCAGAACATTCATCAACCCTTTCTTTTTTTTCTTTTTTTCTATTTTATCTCATTTTACTGTCTACTTGTCCTTTCCACTTTCAATCATTAATTTGTTGTTCTCTTTGATCTCTATTTAGTTAGCATTATATCAATACTCTTGAGGCATCATGGTTGGATGATAGAAGGAAATTTTTTACTTATGTTCATCATATATGATCTATGAGATTCTTAATATTGGGAATGTCACTATGTACTTGTTTAGGTTTGTCTCTAGGTTACAATGTATATAGCATATAGTGAATATGATTAAAACCCTTGTGATTGAATAGATGGTAAGACTTTCAAGAAGCCTTTGGATTAGACTTGTTGGTGAGTTGGACTTCGTTGCAAGAGGGAGAGTATGTTAGCAGTCGGATATTCGAGGATGAGGCCTTTTGTGGAGGATGAACAAGTGTAAGCTATTGCATGAGAGTAAGACCAAGTATGGACTCTTTGTCTTTCTAATATTGCATGAGAGTAAGACCAAGTATGGACTCTTTGACTTTCTAATATTGTCTTCCAACAAAGCACTTTCAAACGTTGAATCACCATTCTGTTAATTTATTTGACAATTTAAACCGGCAATGAGACATGTGTATTAATTTTTTCTAAATTCACGGTTGAAAGTTGAAGAATCATATTTGTTGCATTGAATTATTTGCGGCTTTGCTTTTGCTTCTTTGACTTAATACCAGAGTAGTTTTTTTTTCAATATCACAGCTTTTCAACAGTGATCTCTAGTACTGATTTCTAGTGCTTTTAGGAATCAGTTTGGACATTGAAATTCATTGGTTTGATAGATGCCCCAGTTTTTTTTCTTTTTCATAGGAAACTCTGAGTTCTTATCTTGTATGTCCTCGTTTGCTTAGCTTGGAACGGCAACTACTATAGATCGTCTTGCTCTAATCTAATTCAGGTCTCCTCACATGTGTACAGTTTTACAGTACATCAAATTTTGAATGACATAACTGATATAATGTATATTTGAGGTACACTATATGTTCTGATAATTTAGCATTCAAATATCTAGTTACCATTACAGAAGAATCTACAACGATTCTTGCAACTTACCTGAAAGCATTGTCAAAACTCAAAATGTATTGGTTACCCTCCTTATATAAATATTTTGTACATTAGTTTCTCATATGTTCATTGATCACTCATGCAGATCAAAATCAAAATAAAATTGTTCCACAGGATCAATGAATTTCTACATTTATATTCCTGACAAACTACAAAAGCTTTCTCCTATTTGATCAACTTACATACAGTTGTCTCAGCCATGCTGCTCAAGCCAAGACGACAATCTCCCCCCGCGAGCCTGTAGCAAGGATCCAAAGAAAATATTCAACCAAGGTTAGCTGTTGCAAAACAAGAGTTTGAATAGTCACAAGAAACTTGTTTAAGTAAAACTTATATACATTTCTCACATATGTGTTCCACCAATTGCAGCATTGCTTCGGTATCTTCTGCCATCTTTGACACCCTTTCAGCCTCCTTAACTGCTTCGGCAGCCAAAAACGCTTTGTTTTCTGCTTCAGCGATCCTATATGCAGCAGCAATCGCTGCTTCCTCTACAGTTTCACGGGAGGCGGCATTCTGTGATACCCTTGACTTTGTCTCTTTCTGTTTAGGTGGTGTTTTCGATCCAATTGTAGTGTCTCTTCTGAGTTTGTAGCAGTTCTGGACCTGTAAATGTCGATATTGTAAGTTTTTGTGTGACCATGATAATGTACACAAGTGACTTGAACAGCTTATCTTTGTCAATTTTGAAGCATGTTATTCTTCTGAATGTGGTAAAAGAATAAAATAAAATTTTACCTTTTCAAGTTTGCCTTGTGAAACAAGCCTCCTTAACTTAGCACTCAATAATCTTCTAAAGTTTGGTGGCACCTCATGCCTTTCCTGCAGCAAGGATATGTCATTAAAGTCGCCAACTCTTCTTCCTTCGACAAGTATTAATATTAACAAATGGAAAAAGTCTATTCACAACATTAAAGCAATAGGTATGCAGAACATGGTGCTACTGCCCATGAATTATGACTACAACATTTCATAATCACTGTCTAATGTACATAACCTGCAAAATCGCAATTCAGCTTCCTCACTTTGTTTTTATTCACAGCTTAACGGAATGATGCAAATGAATTAACTAGACCAATAACATTAACTAAGCATACCAAGTGTTAACTCTTCCAACATGATAGTTCATCTACTGACATGTAATCAGCAAAGAAAATGGAAGAGAACACCAAAAACTAGTCGGTCAGATTATAATTGTCAATAGCTCGGAAAGCATGCATCACAAAGAAGAAGATAATAAAGGATTTCAATCAAACCTCAATATAATTCACAATGGAACTTAAGTCCGACCCATTTGTTTCCTTCATGGTTGAAATAGCCTCAAATATCATCGCATTGTACCTGGTTAATCAAACAAATCATCAATACAAAACGTAATTTTTTCCAGGAGTGCGCAAAACAAAAGAGGGAAAGCATACTTTGGTCCATTCTTCCCAACCAATATAGCATCAGAGAGATCACCCATAACAACAGTATTAGAAGATACATTGCGAGAAACTAAAGCAGCAGGAGCAGAATTTGGGGTGGAGTGTGGAGCAGCAGCAGCAATAGCCTTAATTTTAGAAATCCTTAATTTGTTATGTGAACCTTGTTGCGTAGTACTAACACTCAAATTACGCCATTTATCCTGTGTATACAAACAAAGACAACAGAAGTTAAACAATGGCCAAGTTTGCCCGAACTTGTTATAGATGAACACTAATGCATGAACCGCTTAAGAGAACCATGATTTAGCGAATAAAATTTTCTTATTAATCAATACAGAAGCACTTCACATTCATCCAACACACACGTAACAACATTCACAAAAAACAGCTCCTATGCTTTCTCAAAACTTCATAAACTAACAAAATATTGTAATGCTACCTAAACTCTAGCATAACTGATTCCCATATTGCAATGCTAAAAACTAATACAAAACGATATTGAAAACCAAGAAAGAGATCTTATTTCTACATAATTTCCTTCAATCATCACATCAACCCCATCCAAGTCTCATGCATATCTTAAATATCTACATTCCAATGCTAAAAACCAATCGAAAACAAAAATCAATAAAAAGGTCTTTTATTAGCAAAGCCTCTTTCAATCACATCAACGATATCAAAGCTTCACACATATCTGAAATCAAAGCCTAAAGAAGGGACCTTTTACTCCCATAATTTCCTTTATCACATACCAATTTCACCCCACATCACAAACAACACCAAAAACCACACCTTTAAACACAAAACAACATTAGGGTTTCACCACAAAACACCAAAACATCACACACCACAACTTCCCAACCCACATTCAAAAATCAAACACCAACCCACCTCAATTCCCACCAAAACAAATCAAAACCTAGGGTTTAACATCCAACAAACATCAAAAACACAACAGAAAACCAAATGCAAAACACAATGGCAAGAATAACAAAAAGGTACAAACTTTGAGGTCAATGTTGGACCGTTGAGTGAGGAAAGGAGCAAAGTCAGGATCTTTGAGAATGTTCTTCCACTTGCCAGGACCATGCTTGGCTACTCCGTTCAACAATGCCTCTTCCTCCTCCGCCGTCCACTTCTGCTTCTGGTTTCCCATTTTCGCCCCCAACAACCACCACCAACGCGAGAGCTTCGAGCTGATTCTGCCTTTTGTTTCTCTTGTTCTCTCTCTCTGGTGTGGAGAGAGAGGTAGTGTCACTGTGTTGTTTGTGTTGTCTGATATGTTTTTCTAACGTGTCGTTTTGTGGAATGAGGCTATTTTTTTATTATTTAATTATAATTTAATTAATTTTTTTATGGATTTTATTATTTCAAACCCAAAGAAAAATTGAATTTACTATTGACCACAATAAATACGGTTGAGAATTAAATTCATCCTTATCTTTTAGAAATAAAAGTAAATTTGAAATTTATTTCCTTTTTAGTAAAAATATATATTAAAATTACATACCATAAAAAAAAATATTTTGGTCAGAATTAATTTAAAATGTAGAGTACAGTTGAGGTTATTGTATTATTTAAAAATAAAATTCTAAATAAAAAATATTTCTAATATTTAAATAAAATTGAAAAAATATAATAAAAATTATTAAAAATAATATTTATTATTATACATTCGGATTGAACGAATTTTTTAAAAAATATATATTATATTTAAAACTTAAGTTGGTACAAGACCAAATATTAAATAATAAAATTTAAATTATTAAATATATTTTTTATTTCAAATATCATTCAGAAATTATTTATTAATTTATTTGAATTGAAATAAAATTATAAAAATTTATTAAGATATTGTATTATTTTATAAATTATATAAAAAATAATATTTTATAAAAATAATATAAAATTAGTAACATTCCAAATTTTTATAATTTTAATTTACATATATCATATGACATCACAAATAAATTATTATTTAAGTAAAGAAAATTTGGTCTACAATTATTTTTACTATTATTATTATTTAATAAGATGTTGAATAATGCCAATAATTTATGCGCCCGCCACATAGGAGTCCCAATCATCACATAGAAAAGTCAATTAATCCCCACCGTTCATTAGTGACTGGTCATACAATATCAACGGTTTCTACGCACTCTGGCTCTACACCAATCGTACAGACAAAACTACCACAAAACTATTAAATTAAGTGTAAATTCCTAGTTAACCCCAACATTTCATATATTTTTTTTTGACAACACATTTCATATAATTTTTAGAAAACTCCTTATTTCAGTTTTATTAAAATTTTTAATATAATTTATAATTTAAAATCTTAAAGTTCATGTCTATCTACTAAATATCAAAATAAAATATAATTTTTTAAAATTAAATTGCTAATTACTAATAAAATATAATATATATTTTTTATATATTAATATTAAATTACTAATTTTTTAAATTTTAAATATCATTTGATAATAAATAATAATAATTCTTTATGGTATAAAAATTTTGAAATGAAATTAAATACAAAAATAAATATTTTAATTATATTAAATATTTTATTATGTTAAACTAATTTTATTTATTTAAATATGATATTATAAAAAATAATTAAATATACCAAAAAATACTTTATTTTAACATATAAATTCTATATGATTGGAAAAGAACATTTATACCTAATATAATAAACAATGAATAAATATCTGTTTTAATAAAAGAGAAACTAGTACTATTATTTTTGTGAATAAATTTCAAATTTGTGAATTGAGTGTAATAACAATAAAATATAAGGTTCTCTTGAAAATTGACCAAAAACTAAAAGAAAAAAATAAAATAAAATAAAATAAAACGCCAAAAACGAATAATAATTTAGTGAAAAATGTCCTACTGAGAGAGATCTAATGTTCTTAAGGACCAAACCCTAACAATTTCACGTTTTCACCAACCAAAAACGAACCTTTTTTGATTTCCATATCTGGTTTCTGAAAAGATTTCATTGCTCTGTCAAAGTTCAATTTTTTTCATCTGGGTTTGTTTCCTTTAGAAATCTTTATTTTGTTTTCGTTTAATAAAAATTTTGTTCATTTGGAGAGCTGTTAATCATGGCCTATGCATCTCACATCATCAATCATTCCAAAAAGGTATAATCTTTTGTGTTGATTTTTTGGTCAAATATCTGTGTTTCATTACTTGTTTGTTATTTCTCCGTTGTAAGTAAGTGATAGATGTGTGTTTGGAGGAGTTTGTTAGAGTAGTTTTAGAGATGGTTTGTGTTGAAATTGTGTTTTTAAGTTGTTTCAGAATTGAATTCAGCTTGTGTAAATATGTACTTTCTGTATAATTATTAAATGCTTTTGTAGCATCAAGTTTTGTTGCTGTTTTTTGTTGTTTAAAGTTCATGTTTTGATTTCATGTAGAGTGTTATGAGAATTTGGGTATTTTTATAATGTAATGTTTTGAATTCTTGTACTTGTGATTTAACTGTGTAGTGATATATTTATTTTTGTTTGCAGTTAAGGAATGTCTCCAATTTATTGCATCATGAGCGTGCTGTTTTGGTTCGGTGGTTTTCAAACGACAGCAGTTCTAAAAGAGATGGTATGTTGTTGGCATTGATGATTTGAAGTTTTCTTTTTCTGTAATGCTGTTCTAGGATTGACAAATAATGTGAAATTAAGTGTTAAATTACTAGATGTGGTTTAGGCGACTGAGCGGAATCATTCTGAACCAAGATTTTAATTTTCTTGCAGTTGTTAATTAATGAGGAATAGTATTTGCTGAGTTCATTTGTTTATAGCTAAGGATTAACTGTATTCATAGGCGAGATTTAATTATATAACTGGTGAAGTTTGATTAGTCCATGTCTGTACTTGAGCTTACAAGTCTATATTTTTGGTCATGACAAGTTCACACATTTTGGAGTTGAATTGATGCATATTGTGTAAACTCTGCTCATGGATTTAGTGATGTTCATTTAAGGTTGCCAATTTTTGTCTAGATCTTCTAAAAGTTGGTCGTCGTGGCTGTTTGGAGAGGGGTGAAAGGAACTTCAGTTCAGCTATCCACAACTCTGTAAGTTAAACCAGTAGCTGAAGTAATACATCTAAATCTAATAGCCTGGACAGAGCATCTTTTACATTTACTGGAAAAAAAAATGGACATATATATAATGTAAAATGAGAATTGATTGTGTTGTGTTCCTAAAGTTAGAATGTTTCACACCTTGTTCTTCAGGTACCATCATTAAGTGGGTGTAAGAAAAATGTTTCAATTGGATATTTGCGATCTGGATTGCTATTCAATGATGGATTTCTACGGTATATTGTCTGTTCTATTTTGTTTCCTTTTATTCTCATTTCTGGGTCAAATGATTTGTTGATAAGTTTTAACTGCATAACTTGTTTCCTCATCTGTTTGCAGTTCGGAGGTACTGTCAAGGAGAGGATTTTCGTCTGAAGGTACACATTGTGTTTTTTTAAATGCCATTTAGCATATGATTCTCTATTTTATTTACTTGGAAAACTATAATAAATGTTATATGCCCTTTGCCCAATTTTGGTTCCAGATTAGGGTCCATTTTGCTTCTTTTTGTGTCTCTTGTAAACAATCACATGTTTTAGGCCCATTATTTTTCCTTTAATTACTATTGCCAAGAGATGATTGTAGAAGTGTTATATAGATCTAAGTCTCACCTCTCATAGATTACGTCTTGCTCTTGAATAATTCCAAATGGCTCCTTCGAAGAGCTGTGTCATCTAATATTCTGTTATGATGTGAAAGTTGTATTCTACCTTGCTCAAATCCTGAATTTCATACTTCTAGATCAATTATTTGATTGTAACTTACATTTCGATTGGGTTGACATTGTACGCTTTTGTTCCCTTGTGCTATTTATGATGCAACTTTTATAATATATATCCAGGTCTTCCTGCCCACCAGGAAATTGGCATGCCCTCTCTTTCACCAACTATGACCGAGGCAAGTACCTTTCTTGGCCATGTTACAAAACATACATGGTAGATCTGTGTTTTGAGTGATTATTTTCTTATATGCAGGGTAACATTGCTAGGTGGTTGAAGAAAGAGGGTGACAAGATTGCTCCTGGTGAAGTACTCTGCGAAGTTGAAACTGTAGGTTTTCTTATCTCCACTTGATGCTTGATTTTGACTGCTTAACAAGATGTGCTCTATGTCTATGCTTAACAAGATATTTTCAGGATAAAGCTACCGTCGAGATGGAATGCATGGAAGAAGGATTTCTTGCTAAGATTGTGAAGGGAGACGGAGCAAAAGAAATTAAAGTTGGTGAGGTACTGATTTATCCTGGAGATAATTCTATGCTTGTGTTTGTTCAGTCCAGGACATTGTCTGTAGTTGGAATTTGTATGATGGTGACTGTCAGATTTTGTGCTATATTTGTTTCTCATTTTTTGCTCTCTTGTAGGTCATTGCTATTACCGTTGAGGATGAGGAGGACATTGGCAAGTTCAAGGATTACACTCCATCATCATCTGGTTCCGGTGCTCCCGCAGAGAAAGAGTCATCTCCTCCACCTCCGCCTCCCAAGCAGGAGGTGGCTGAAAAACCTGCCAGTTCACCAGAGCCTCAGGTATCCAAGCCTGCATCAGGTTCTTCTGAAGATCGCATTTTTGCCAGTCCTCTTGCAAGGAAGTTAGCTGAAGACAACAAGGTTTGTCTTTTGAGCTGCAGGATTAGTCAGAAGAGGCCATTATTGATGCCAATATACTAACTTCACAATGTGTTCTCTCCTTTATTTTTCCTTCTTACATGAATGTAGGTTCCACTCACGAGCATCAAGGGTACCGGCCTTGATGGACGCATTGTGAAAGCTGATATTGAAGATTATTTGGGTAAAATCTTAATATCATGCTGACCGATACGATTGGCTCTTATCACACTATTCTAAAACAATTTATCTAGATCAAGATGCATACAAGTTATTCTCTTGACTACATCTTCTTGTAGTAGCCATTTAGCTAAGTGTCTCTTTTACTATGTAGCATCTCGTGGTAAGGAGGCTCCAGCCAAAGCTCCAAAGGGTAAAGAAGCACCTGCTTTAGACTACGTTGACATCCCTCATACACAAATAAGAAAGGTACTATCTTAAATCATTGTTAATGTTATAATTTCATTTAAACTCGTGAGCTCATTTATGTCAGGAAGCTTTTTTGGTTCACAAATTTTATTATGTAATTTTGTTCTGCTTTGTATATCTTCTCCATGTTTGTCTCAGTTAATAAGTTTCTTTCCAACTTTTGCAATTATGACAGGTGACAGCTTCACGCTTGCTGTTCTCCAAGCAAACCATCCCACATTATTACCTATCAGTGGATACTTGTGTTGACAAACTAATGGAGTAGGCTTTTTTCTTATTCTTTCTTCTTCTTTTTTCCAGCTTTTGTTGGACTGTAAAACTAAGTTTGCAGATTTGAGTTCCTAACTTGTGTTTGTTTTTTCAGTTTACGGAGCCAACTCAACTCCATTCAAGAGGCTTCAGGTGGAAAGCGGATATCTGTGAATGATCTTGTAATCAAGGTACTTAATCGTTCACTCTGTAATTTACTTTGCCCTCATCATAACATGTCCATGTTTTATGTTGAAACATTCATTAGACTACAAAGTAATGAGAACGTCTAGTCGGAATATATTGCTTGATGCTTCTGCTCTTGAACTACTATATAATTTGGTATAAATTTTTATATACAATGTCAGGCTGCAGCTTTGGCTCTTCGTAAAGTTCCACAGTGCAATAGCTCGTGGACTGATGAATATATTCGCCAGTGAGTAAATGACCATTGGATTAAGAAATAATTGGTACTGCTTATAAAGAACTAATATAACTTTTGTCATGGCTTCTGATGCAGGTACAATAATGTAAACATCAATGTGGCAGTGCAGACAGATAATGGACTATACGTTCCTGTTATCAGGGTGAGGAATTGTTCCATTATCATCCCCTTGAAACTTCTTACCGTTCTATTTAAAACTTCTGTTGACTAGAGTTTACTCAATATCACTTGCAGGATGCAGACAAGAAAGGCTTATCGACAATTGGTGAAGAGGTCAAACAAGTAGCCCAAAAGGCCAAAGAGAACACCTTAAAACCCGAAGATTATGAGGTCTACTCTTACACTTACCTTTATGGTTATCAAAAGAATGAAGATTGTTTTTATCAAAGACTGAACACCATTTTGTGTATCCTCTCACTTGCAGGGAGGTACATTCACGGTAACAAACTTGGGAGGACCATTTGGCATCAAGCAGTTCTGTGCCATCATCAACCCCCCTCAATCTGGCATTCTTGCCGTTGGTTCTGGTAAAATGAGCTCTTTACTGAATCATACAAAAACTAAATTTATAGATCCCCTTGACTCTTTTTAACTTGTTCGCCCTTAATCTTGTGCAGCTGAGAAGAGGGTTGTGCCTAGCTCAGGTCCAGAGCAATACAAATTCGCCTCCTACATGACTGTAACACTAAGCTGCGATCACCGTGTAATTGATGGTAAGATCATTTGATCAATTTGTTCTAGTCAAGCTCAAATCAATTTTCTCATCACAATATCATTCACTCAAATGGTTTGCTTTCTGTAGGTGCAATTGGCGCTGAATGGCTCAAAGCATTCAAAGGTTACATTGAGAACCCAGAATCAATGCTGCTGTAAATCATAACGGTGGATATCACATGCACACTCTCTTTCTTCTTGCTCTTCATCTAAAATTACCAAATGAGTTTTTTAGATTCACATCAACAATCAATGACGGGATCTCTGTTCAAATCCCATTAGTTTGTCCAATTCTCATCAGTTTTCACGTTTGTAATCTTGATCGCCTTCTGTTTTAGAATTTTCTCGGGAAAATCGAGGTACAGTTGATAATTTTTTTGGAATAAAAGCTGCGGGATATGAGGCATGACACTATAAGACATGATTTTGCGGAGTGTAACCACACTTTTCTTTTGATACGAATCGTTTCTGAGGGTGTCATTGTTCATTCTATTTTGATGGAATGATCGTATAGTACTTGCAGTGTATTGCAATTGAGATAAGAAAATACACACTGATGCTTGTCTTGATCATTTACTGAGTTTTCTCAACCAACATTTTATGCGTATGGTTAATTGCATTGACTTTGATTAGCTATGGTTGGTCATTAGGCATGGCAGGACCACATGTGAAAAGAACTAATGTTAAATAGTTTACAAAAGCTCCCTTTTGGACATGTTTTGTGACATTGTCAGTAGATAGATGTGGCAAAGTAATATGTGATCCATCAGAGAATATTATGGAGATGAGGGCATGCAGAGTCAGAGACTAGTGATGTAAACAGTAAAGTATTGATTTCATGATAAAGGTGCCAAAGCTATATGGCAAGTTCATTTATATAAACAATATTCACCATCAACATATCTTGTAAAGCTAAAGCTCGAATAAAGAAGCCCAGTGAAGGTGATTCAGTTTCTTACATACCAATAATTACTATACATTCAGACCATAATCAAGCAGCAAGCAAATCAAATCGAGAACACACCAATTATTACTATCATTCAGACCATAATCAAGCAGCGCAGCTAAGCAAACCAATTCGAGAATGAAGTGGTATTGACTGCCAAGAAATTCACTATCACATAGCTCCATCACATAACATAGGCTGAGACCGCAATCTCATTGCATCACAACCAAATGTTCCACCTACCTAATCAAACCAGTCCGAACACATAAGAAACACAAACACACACTTGAAACACACTCAAAAACATCAAATCAGACACATGAGAAACACACTCAAACATCAATATGAACTTCTCAGAATCTGCAATTACATCATGAAATTATCCATTATCAATTGTCTAAACAAATTCAAGCAATATAAATCCAATCTTTGAATAAAATAATAACTCCATGTTCATCAAACTTGCTTCCATTCCCAACAAATTGTTACATTTTTCAATGTCTACTATCATCGGCATATCATTCACACAAACATCTATATCCTAAACTCATCAAAATCTCATCTTCCAGTCAAAATATATATCTTCATTCACTTAAATTCACACCCATCAAAACATAAAGCTCAAGAAATCAATCCAACAAAAAGAATTCGCCTTTAACACAATCTAACCCTCATTACAAGATTAAGAACAATACATTAGATACAATATAAAATAAACATTATAACAAGTACCAGCCACACACTTTTTTTTCTCCATTTCCATCAAAACGTGAGCAAAAGATATATAAGTGTCAATAATCACCCGAACATTATTTTTTACATCAGCCGATATAGTCATCATATCGCAAATTCATTCAAATAAATTACCTCCAATCTATTCGATTGAATACACCTATCATCCATTTCAAATGCCAATCCTACACTGTCAAAATTGAAACCCTTTTAAAACCCAAAAAAAAAAAAACTACTCAAATAGGCACATATCTTTTCGCCGCTTGTTTCGCAGCCACGGCAATCCCAGCTGCAATTCCACCAAGCGCTCCCGCCACAGCCGCCGACCTAATCCCTCTAGCAGCACGACAAACCGCCCCTGTTCCCAACCCAGCCGCCACACTACTCCAAACATCATCCCTATCCGTAGCCGCAACCACACCACTCTCCATCCCAGCATATATCAACCCGATCACACCAATCCGGTTCCCCCAAGTCCGACCCGCATGACCCGAAGAGTTCAAGATCCTATTCACCTTCAGCTTCAGCGTGTCACCAGACTCCATCGACTTGAAAGCCGAAACGAGCCCAACTCCAGCTCCGCCAACTGAACCAGCTAGGTAAGCTGACCCGGTGTAGAACGTGAGATTCTCGCCCCATGAACGGCGTTGGTAGATGGATTCCTCGGGGAAGAGGAATTCGGGAGAGGTGGGGAGCTGGTAGAGGGTTTGCATCGGGATGTTGAGATCTTGGTAGGGGTTGTAGAGACGGGTTTTTGGGTCGGGTTCGCGATCGGGGTAAGTGGGGTTTTGGGGATTGGCCATTTGGAAGTGGGTTTTGATTTGATTTGGAGAACGAGGATCTTTGATATGGGACGGTGGTTGATTTCTCTGGGGGGTTAGGGTTAGGGTTTGGGGGAGGTGGAGAAATGTATTTTGATGGGAAAAAAGTGAACTTTGTTCATGTAGTGATTTCTAGACGCCATGATATATATATATTTGGCAACTTGGCTGGTGATTTTTTTTTTTTTGGTTGGATTCTACCTCATTAATTAATTAGAAATATTAATTAGTTCTATATTATTTTTTTTCCTTTATTTTTCGTACATTTTATAGAGCTGTTGGGCCATATTCAGATTTATATTGTAGCGCCAAGCGGCCCAGCCCATAAAGTTGAAGGACATAGGTCAAGCCGAGCCCGCGAGATTATATTAGCGCGCTACAATTAGCTGGTTCTAAATATTCCGTAGATATTTTTGTAAGAATCGTGAAATTTTATTATGCTATGCTCTCAATTTCACGCCAAAAATTTATTAATATGTTGTATATGTTATTTATTTTTATTTCAAAAAAACGTTATAAATAATTTTTTAAAATTATAAATAATTTATAGTGAAAAATATAAATAGAAGTTTTTTTTAGATTCTTTTACAAATTTTAAAAAAATATATACCAAATATTTTTTATATTCCTACCACATATAATATTTAACTTGAGAAGGTATACTTTATTTTATTTATTTTATATATAAATACATATTATTTTAATATATAAAATTATTCTCACTTAAAAATTTTTGAATCGACAATTAAATTTATTTTGTAAATTCGTAAAATCTTTATATATTATTATTATTATTTAGAATTTAGATTTTTTTTCTTTTCAATTGAGTAGGAATATATATATATATGAGTTGATTTTATGTAAAATAAAAAATAAAATAAAATCTAACCCAAAAATAATATAATAAGTGTGTACTTTTTAGGATGGGTTATTTCCAAAAAGACCTCCCACTTTTTCAAACGTTTTACTTTAAACCATCGGTTTTAGAAATTGATGTAAAACCACTGCAAATGTAAAATAACTAGTGGGTTTTGCTGTTAGATGGGTGATTTTGGATAATTATAATATTTTAATCATTTTTAAATTTTTATTTAATAATTTTAAATATTTATCTTAAATTATTAAAACATCATAATATTCCAAAACCACTCATCAAACTCCCAAAACCACCAATCTAACAGCAAAACCACTAGTTGTTTTGGATTTAGTGGTGGTTTTGTAAAAGTTTTGCAAAATCGGTGGCTCAATATGAAACGTTTAAAAAATAGGGATTTTTGGGTAATAACCCTTTTATGATATTATTTCATATTTCAATTATCGATTTTGTTAGTAGTTAGTATTTTTACGATTCTACCTATTTTATTTACTGCTCTATTGCTGTATTTTTAGTTTTTTCTTCATTAAGTTACAATTGTATATATATATCTTTAAATCATGTGATATTTATGAGGTCAATAAGATTAGGATGAATAGGTAGTTAGATCCTACTAGTAGACTGCTACATCCCAATTTTAGTTTAAATCAATGTTAAGTGTTATGAACGTGATATCAATAAAACATAAATAGTTGCTACTGTTTTTCTCTCATGGTATCAAAGCTAAAATTAACTTATGATCGAATACGGAATGTCATCTCCTCCTGTTTCATCCTCCTCGGAGGTAGCAACTTCTCATTCTGAGTCCACTCCAATTATTGGGAGGCAAATTCATCTGAAACTCCAAACCCTAATTTTCTCATCACGAGTCATAAATTCAATGCAAATAACTATGTCCTTTGGTCACAATCTGTAAAGATGTTTGTGTATGGCAAAGGGAAGATAGAGTATTTGGAAGGTACTATTAAGGTCCCATAGAAAACTAACCCTGCGTACAAGAAGTGGGAGAGTGAATACTACATGGTTATGTCCTGGCTAGTCAATTCAATGACTACACAACTTGGGGTGCGAATAATATGTTGTTCAAAATTATGTCAAAGATCTGGGAAGCAACGAAAGAGTCATATTCCTATCTTGACAACTAATCTGAAATTGCTAGCATTGAAGGATTGATATATGGTCTCAATCAATAAGAGATGATTGTGACAGAATACTATAGTCAGCTTGTTCGCTATTAGCAACAACTTGAAATTTATGACTCTATCGAGTGGAAGTGTGACCTTCATCATAAAAAGTTTGTTGAAAAGAAATGAGTCATCAAATTTCTCTTATGACTCAATCAAAATCTAGAGGAGGTGAGAGGCAGGATGATGTCTATGTGTCCACTATCTATGCTTAGGAGTGCATTTGTAGATGAACGTCGCGAAGAAAGTAAGAAACGATTGTTGTTAGGAATTAATTTAGAAAGTAGTGGGGTCAAAAGTTCAGCTATGGAGCAAAAAGGGGAAGTCAAAACTAAAAAAAATATGGTCGCCCTAGTGTGATTTCTGTTGAAGGACAAGACATACAAAAGAAGCATGCTGGAAGTTGCATAAAAAACCAGCAAGTTGAAAATTAAAAGGATCAACATAAAACAGAGCAAATCAGGCTTCATCTAATGACTCAACTCAACCGGTATCTACTACTGCAGATTATAAATACTTGTTTGAAGCGTTTCAAACCTTTCTGACCCAGTAAAACCAAGCTCCAAAGGTGATTGGATCAGGAAGTGTCATTCAGAAAGGTAATGTTCAGCATGTAATAACGTCTAAGAGTGCTAAAAATGATACTTAAATAGTCGATTTTGGAGCGACAGATCATATGACAGACAAAAAAAAATTATTTTTCGAACTTGAACATATTTTGAGGATATTTTTGTGAAAATTGCTGATGAAACTCTTACTAAAGTTATTGGAATTTGAACTATAAGAGTTACTCCATAAATAACTCTAAAATCTGTTATATATGTTCCAAAGTTGGAGTGCAATCTATTATCAGTAATTTAAATTACAAGAGATGTGTAGTGTGTGGTTAAATTTTCATCTGATTTATGTATATTTAAGAACTTGAGGGATGGGAAGAAGATTGACAGTATTAGGAATGAGTTGGGACTATTTCTCTTGGAAGCGGAGCCTTTACTGGAAAGACAATCTTGTCAAAAAGGCGGTCTAGAATGTCTGTTAGAATCTATGGAATATATTAATAAAAATGCCATCATTCTATGGCATTATAGGTTAAGTCATCCGAGCTTACTGTATTTGCAAAAATTATTCCCAAAGTTGTTTGTTAATAAAAAGTCAGTTTCTATCTAATGTGAAATCTGTCAATTGTTAAAACACACTAGAAATCCTTATCTGTCTCAACAGTACAAACCTTCCAAACCTTTTTCATTAATATTAGTGATGTTTGGGGACCCTCCAAGGTTAACAACATCATTGGTTCTAAATAGTTTGTATCGTTTATAGATGATCATTCACATTCAACTTAGGTTTTCTTGATGAAAGAAAAATCAGATGGGTGATTTTGGATAATTATAATATTTTAATCATTTTTAGATTTTTATTTAATAATTTTAAATATTTATCTTAAATTATTAAAACATCTTAATATTTCAAAATCACCCATCAAACTCCCAAAACCACCAATCTAACAGCAAAACCGCTAATTGTTTTGGATTTAGGGGTGATTTTGCAAAAGTTTCCAAAACCTGTGGCTCAAAGTAAAACATTTAAAAAAAAGTGAGGGTTTTTTTGGTAATAATCATTTTTATGATATTATTTCATATTTCAATTATCGATTCTGTTAGTAGTTAGTATTTTTACAATTCTACCTGTTTTATTTATTGTTTTATTGTTGCATTTTTAGTTTTTTCTTCATTAAGTTAGAACTGTATATATCTCTTTAAATCATGTGATATTTACGAGGTCAGTAAGATTAATATGAATAGGTAATTAGATCCAATTAGTAGACAGGTACATCCCAATTTTAGTATAAATCATTGTTAAGTGTTATGAACGTGATATCAATAAAACATAAATAGTTGCTACTATTTTTCTCTAATGGTATTAGAACTAAATTAACTTATGGTCGAATACGGAATGTCATCTCCTTCTATTTCATCATTCTTAGAGGTAGCAACTTCTTATTCTGAGTCCACTCCAATTACTGGGATGCAAATTCATCTAAAACTCCAAACCCTAATTTTCTCATCACGAGTCATAAATTCAATGGGAATAACTATGTTCTATGGTCACATTCTGTAAAGATGTTTGTGTATGACAAAGGGAAGATGGAGTATTTGGAAGGTACTGTTAAGGTCCCATAGAAAACTGATCATGCGTACAAGAAGTGAGAGAGTGAATACTACATGTTATATCCTAGTTAGTCAATTCAATGACTACACAACTTGGTGCAAATAACATATTCAAATTTGTGTCAGAGATCTGGGAAGCAACCAAATAGTCATATTTCAATATTGACAAAGAATCTGAAATTGTTAGCATTGAAGGAATGATATATGGTCTCAATCGACGAGAGATGATTGTGACATAATATTATAGTCGGCTTGTTTTCTATTAGCAACAACTTGACATTTATGACTCCATCGAGTGGAAGTGTGCCGAGGATGGCCTTCATCATCAAATGTTTGTAGAAAAGAAATGAGTCATTAAATTTCTCTTGGGACTCAATCAAAATCTAGAGGAGGTGAGAGGCAGGGTGATGAAAATGCGTACACTATTTAAGCTCAGGAGTGCATTTGCAGATGCACGTCGCGAAGAAAAGTAGAAAGCGATTGTTGTTAGGAATTAATTTAGAAAGCAATGGGGTCGAAATTTCAGTAATGGCAACAAAAGAAGGAAGTCAAAACTATAAAATAATAATAATAATAATAATAATAATAATAAGTCGGCCCTGGTGGGATTTCTGATAAAGGACAAGACATACAAAAGAAACATATTGAAAGTTGCATAGGAAACCAGCATATTGAAAAATAAAAGGATCAACGTAAAACAAAGCAAATCCGGCTTTATCTAATGACCCAACTCAACCAGAATCTACTACTACATATAATAAAGAGTTCTTTGAAGCGTTTTAAACCTTTGTGTCACAGTAAAACATGGCTCCAAAGGTGATTAGATCAGGAAGTGTCATTCAGAAAGGTAATGTTCAGCATGTAATGACATCTAAGAGTGCTAAAAATGATACTGAAATAGTCGATTCTGGAGCGACATATCATATGACAGGCAACAAAGAATTATTTTTTGAACTTGAACCATATGTTGAGGATATTTTTGTAAATTACTGATGAAACTCTTACTAAAATTGTTGGAATTAGGACTATAAGAGTTACTCCATAAATAACTCTTAAATTTGTTTAATATGTTCCAAATTTGGAGTGCAATCTATTGTCAGTAACTAAAATTATAAGAGATATGCAGTGTGGTTAAATTTTTAACTGATTTATGTATGTTTCAGAACTTGAGGGATGAGAAGAAGATTGCCAATATTAGGAATAAGTTTGGACTATTTCTCTTGAAAGCTGAGCCTTTACTAGAAAGATAATATTGTCAAAAAGAGCCTTTATTAATATACTAGAATGTCAGTATGAATCTATAGAGTATATTAATAAAAATGTCATCATTCTATGGCAATATAGGTAAAGTCATCCGAGTTTAGTGTATTTGCAAAGATTATTCCCAGAGCTGTTTGTTAATAAAAAGTCAATTTCCATCCAATGTGAAATCTGTCAATTGTTAAAACACACTAGAAATCCTTATTCGCCTCAATATTACAAACCTTCCAAACCTTTTTCATTAATACTAGTGATGTTTGGGGACCCTACAGGGTTAACAACATCATTGGTTCTAAATAGCTTGTATTGTTTTTAGATAATCACACACATTCAACTTGGGGTTTCTCGATGAAAGAAAAATTATATGTTGCAAAATGTTTTAAAAACTTCTATAAAATGATAGAAAATCAGTTTCAAACGAACATCAAAGTGTTGAAGACCAATAATGGGAATGAATATTTCAATTTTATTTTAAAAGATTTATTTGGCAGTGAGGGATTATACATCAAAGCTCATGTATATATACTCCACAATAGAATGAGGTTTTAGAAATAAAGAATGACATGTTTTAGAGGTGACTAGAGCTTTACTTTTTACTAACAATGTTCCAACATATTTTTGGGAGAAGTTGTCCTTACAGAATCATACCTTATAAATCAGTTGCCCTCTAAAGTGTTAAATTATACAACTTCATATAAGATTTTAAAAGAGTGTTTTCCACAAAATAGGCCCTTCTAAAAAATCCCTCCTAAGATTTTTGGTTGTGAGGCATTTGTACATGTGCAGTCACATTTCAGTAAGTTTGATTCTATAGCCATCAAATGTATCTTCTAGGTTATTCCTACTTAAAAAGGGTACAAATTTTATTATTCCATACAATAAATTTTTATGTCTATATGTATGTTACTTTTCATGAGAACACCCCATAATATTCCAAACAAGTTCATGTTTCTTTCAATGTTGCTGATCAATAAGCAAATCAAACTCCACAATATGGTCCTGACACCATGAGTCTATTCCATTTTGATCTATGTCCTCAAGTAGACAAGTCCTTCAATTTCCAAAATATAATTATTGGTCCTATACCCGACTTGACTTCTAAAGCTGCTAAAGGTGATTTCACTGTCTATCACAAATGAGGTGAGACAGAAAAGCATAAAGAGATTCAATATACTTGAGAATTTAAATGTAAGAATGTGATACTTACGAAGTATGCCTCGTCTTGAAATTTACGAGGGTCTCAGCCTAATAATTTATGAAGTCTTAAATTTGGTCCAAGATCATTCACTTGCCTTATTTAACTATTACTCATTCTTGAGTAACTCTCTTTTTGGAGCTTATAAGCCATTTCAATTCCAAATGGATTTACGTTTCAACCTAACAATGAGCTCTCTAGTCTTGATTTGTGAGAGAACATGAATTAGGAGCTATCTAGAGTGTATGTTTGATTAATAATGAGTTGCTCAATTAAAGTATGTGTGAATCTCAAATGAAAAAAAAAAATTGACATTTTTAGACTTTTCACCCTTAAAATGGTCGTGTGAGTGACTCCATCGGCTGGAAATTACATAGTAGATAACTCTTGAACATAAATCAATACCACGACATCAGTTGAGAAATTCTATTTCAAATTTATTCTCACAAACTATTGGTTGATATCTTTTATTTTTTTTATATGACAACGATAACGACAAAAAATGCAGGATGATAAAGTAAAATTTTATATATAACATGTTTGTCCCGTTTAAAGAATTAAAACTTATATATCACATTTTAAAAAATTACACAAATTCTACGTCAAAATGAATAGTGTATAAATTTAAAATGTGGATCATCAGAGATTAATCCAGATAAAATTAATATAAAGTTCTAGTTGGAAATTTTATATAAATATAGGTCTTCCATTATTTTTCAAATTTTCGGATAACTGCAGAGTGTTTTAATTTGGTGTTGCAGTCATTTCTAATTAAATGTGTTTTGATCTGTATGCATTTCATATTATTCATGCTCTTTACACTCACCGTAACCAATCAATATTTTTAGTTGTCCAATATTTTGTGTCTAACACATCTATCTTTTTTAAATATTATTATTATTTAAAATATATTTTTTTATGTAAATACACATAATTTATGGAAAGATATAATATATAATTTTTGTGACTAAATCTCAAAATTACAAATTAATTTTATAAAATAAAATTTTAATTATAAAGTGAAACATAACACAACTATTTATAGTTAATTACTAAAACTATAAAAAATTAAACTAATATTATTTTATATATAATTAAATTTATTATATTTTGAAGGTGAAAATATATTAATTAACTATAAATATAAATATTATAGATTATTGCAAACCACTCTTACATCTATTATTTATGGCCGCATTTTCAATTTTCTCGATGGGCCGCTAGTGCGAACTATTATTGTTAGGTTGATAGATAAATAAATTAAATTAAATTAAAATAAAAAAATCTTTAAAACTGGAAGGCTTGATTCGAGCCTTGTGTTTTGGCTTATTAAGCCGATCCGAGCCGACGAGCTCCGGAACTGGGCAGAATCAGAAGCTTTATTTTACGCACGTGTGTAAATTAACTAGAAAATTTTTATAAACCCTATTTCAATTTAAACCCTATTTCCATTTTGCTTCTCCGCACATCGCCGGACGTCGTTGAATCCGGACGTCGTTGAATCCGGACGAAGGAGTGCGAAGTGGTTGCATTTGACGACCTATCGTCTTCGAGATTAGTTAATTCGAAATCTGTCAATCTATATTCCAGTACAGGTGGGTTTTGGTTTAATTTGATTACCAGCTATCTCGTTCATCTGTCATTTTTTTTACTCTATTGAGTTGCGTTATTATGGAATGAGTTCTTAATATCGTCATGACATTGTTGCAGGCGCTGAAACTTGCATTTATTGATCAATTCCTGCGTTGTTAATTGTCAAATTGGTTAATTTAAGTGTAAAAGTTGATTTTTTTAGTAGTTCATTGAAGATATTGCTTTATGGGGAGGATGGGTAGAGGAGGAGGTGGGGGGAGGTCTACAGATATTCTACTTAGGAGGGTGGAATTGTGTAGGAATAAGAAATTGGATTTGGATGGAATTGTTGAGTACTTGCGTGAAAATTATCCGGACTATAGAAGAACTAAGGAGAAGCCTTTTATTAGGATGGTTCAACAGACATTGGATAGGATTAATTCAAGTAGTTCGATGAGTCCATCGCCGGGCTCAGGACGGAAGAGTGTTAAGAGGAGGGAGGATGATGTGGAAGAGAGGTTGATGGCTTTGGAGAAGGCTCATGTACAGAGAAGGAGGGGTGATGAATCTTCTGATGATGAGGAGGAAGAGGAAGAGGAGGGGGAGGTGTCAACATCGGAGGATGCAATATATGGGGAGGAAGTGGTGCCGGAATTTGATTTGATGAAGGATATGTTGAGGGATTCTTATTCAGAGAAGAAGACTCGGAAAGTGAAAGGTGAGGAGAAGAATATGGAGTTGGAGGTTGGTAGTGGGAGGAAGCTTGAGTTGGTTAATGGTAGTAATAATGGTGGTAGGGATGTTGAAATGAGAAAGGAACGGAAGGAACAGGTGAAGAATTTTGCTGGCGATGTCGGAGATGTTAAGGGGAATGAAGGGCCATGGTTTAGGGACTTGGGAGGGATGGAGAGTGTTCTGGAGGAGTTGAAGATGGAAGTGCTTGTTCCCTTGTATCATCCACAACTGCCACCGTGGTTGGGAGTGAGACCATTAGCAGGAATTTTATTGTATGGACCACCGGGCTGTGGCAAGACCAAGTTGGCTCATGCCATTGCAAATGAAACTGGTGTTCCCTTCTATAAGATTTCTGCAACTGAAGTTGTATCCGGGGTATCTGGTATCTATTTCTTTCGTTTTTACTGCCTGCTTTCTTTTCTGTATTGTTAACTCATGCAACACCAATCACTGCTAATAATTTTTCATGGGTGATATAACATATTGTGCTTGAAATAATAATCGTTTATGTTAATGCATTTTCATTGTGCTGATCAGGTGCATCAGAAGAAAACATCAGAGAGCTTTTCTCAAAAGCTTACAGGACTGCTCCATCAATAGTTTTCATTGATGAAATTGATGCCATTGCTTCCAAAAGAGAGAATCTTCAGAGGGAGATGGAGAAACGGATCGTAACTCAATTGATGACTTGCATGGATGAATCTCAAAGACCCATAAAACCAAGTGAGAAGGATTCGGACACAAAGGACCCTGATTCTAGACCTGGTTATGTTCTTGTTATTGGAGCCACTAATAGACCAGATGCGGTCGACCCTGCACTTAGAAGGCCTGGAAGATTTGATCGTGAGATCACTTTAGGTGTCCCAGATGAGAATGCCAGGGTACAGATTCTTAAAGTACTTACTCGAGATCTTAGATTGGAGGGTTCTTTTGATCTTCTGAAACTAGCTAGGTCTACCCCAGGGTTCGTTGGAGCTGACTTGGCAGCTCTGGCTAACAAGGCTGGTAACCTTGCTATGAAGAGAATCATAGATGAAAGAAAGTCTAAGTTCTCTTCTGATTCTATGGTGGATGAACATTCTGATGAGTGGTTGAGGCGGCCGTGGCTTCCTGAAGAGATGGAAAAGCTGATGATTTGTATGGCTGACTTTGAGGTAATTTATGATCATTTAGATAATTATATATTTGTAACTTAAGAGTACATCCCTTTTATACTTATATGGTGTTATCTCTTGTTTTCTGCCTAAACTCATGCTCCAACTGCAGCTTAGTTTTATTTGATAAGCAGATTCTGGATTATCAGCGTTCATACTGTACAGCTGCCATTTTATGTCAAAATTTGGTTCGCTTATTAGGCTAGTAACACTTACTCATTTTGTCACTTTGGTGTTGGCATGTTCTTGACTTCATGGGACATGTAACATACAGAAGTAATCCAAATGAGTTTTTAGATTACTGGTATCTTCATTTAAGGGTATGCTTAGTGCGTCTAAGATTACTTCCTGCCATATGAATATATGCTATTTCAAATTTCTTGTTGGTTGTTAACAAGTGCATGATCTACTATGTTTACTATATTTTCCAATTGAACTTTAGTACAGCAAGGCAAATACATTTTATGTAACTTGCAGGAAGCAATTAAACTGGTTCAACCTTCATCAAGAAGAGAGGGGTTCTCTGCCATTCCTAACGTTATGTGGGAAGATGTTGGTGGGCTTGACTTGTTGAGGATGGAGTTTGAGCGCTACATCGTTAGGCGCATCAAATATCCGGAAGAATATGAGGTATATTATGTTCGTCATTCTTTTTTTTTTTTTTTGCATTTGAATTTGACATATCGGATATTGATTTCAAGTTCGAAAAAGAGATTCTTTTTCTAACTCTTGAATTTATTTGCTTGTTTAGAGACTTGGGGTTGATCTGGAGACAGGATTTTTGCTTTATGGACCTCCAGGTTGTGGCAAAACACTCATTGCTAAGGCAGTTGCTAATGAGGCAGGAGCCAATTTCATTCATATCAAAGTAAAGTCTCAACTATTAAATTTTTATCTTACTCTTAGCAAAAGACTTATGTATACTTGATTCTTTTATATTATAGCAATCTCACTTGTTTCTGGTGCAAGTTCATTCTGGAAGCTAACAGCTTGTTTTGGATTAGGGCCCAGAACTCTTGAATAAGTATGTTGGTGAAAGCGAGCTGGCAGTTCGGACATTATTTAGTCGTGCAAGAACATGTGCACCTTGCATACTTTTCTTTGATGAGGTACTGTGATATTTTTTGCAGTGAAGTTGATTGCTTTGATGAGGTATGTGGTGTTCATTTATTTTCATTGTTGTAGGTCGATGCTCTGACAACAAAACGTGGCAAAGAAGGGGGTTGGGTAGTTGAACGGCTATTAAATCAGGTTAATTAATCACTGATCTGCAATGATTACTTTTCAAAAGGTTGTAGTGACTTATTTTTTCATAATTGCAGTTACTCATAGAGCTAGATGGTGCAGATCAACGGCGTGGTGTTTTTGTCATTGGTGCCACCAACAGGTACAACTTTCTGTTCTTTGTTGAGGAGGTCTGCCTACATATGCTTGTCTTTAATCAGTTTCTCCTATTTGCAGGCCTGATGTGATTGACCCTGCCGTTCTAAGGCCCGGTAGATTTGGTAAACTTCTCTATGTCCCTCTGCCCTTAGCTGAAGAGCGTGGATTGATTCTAAAAGCACTCGCAAGGAAAAAGCCTGTTGATGCAGATGTGGATCTGGGTGCCATTGCCCAGATGAAAGCTTGCGAAGATCTAAGTGGGGCAGATCTTTCTGCACTGGTCTGTGTACTTTTTGAGTCATGTCTGCTTGAATAACTTGTTGAGATAGTTTCCATAAACCTTTGTTCAACCCAGTAATGTCATCTAAACCAATGAACAGATGAATGAAGCTGCAATGGCTGCTTTGGAAGAGCGACTGACTTCAAAAGAGAGCTGTGGAGACCAAACACCAATGACAATCAAGATGACTCATCTCGAACAAGCTCTAAATAAAGTCTCACCGTCTGTATCAGATCAGGTATGATTCTCTGTTCTTACATTTGATTTAAAAAATCCCATTGTTCATAATGTGGTTGCCATCTGCATTGCAGCAAAAACGACGGTACAAAATTTTGTCCGAGAGCTTAAAAGCTGCATGAGAAAAATCCATAAATCGTACTACAACATGCCCCTCTACAAATCCTTGATGGAATTGTCTGATGAAAAGAGGAACTTTGATATGTGAATATAGGCTGCTGTTCGAGTGAGAGTTTTGTTCCTTAAAGTATTTGCATCAATGAGCGTATATTGTCACCAGAGAAGGAGATAATATCCTTATACTGGAATCATTACAAGTTTGTAGCTACTCTTTACAACAGGGGTGGTCTGGGGTTTTCCCTGGGAAAATTTTGTTGGTAACTCGATGTCAGTGTGGAAAATTTTTGTTGTAGAACATCTCTTTACAAGTTTGTTGGACAATTCTTAAATCACCATAAGATTCTGATAATGAAATTCTTGAACAAGAGGACTCTAGAAGATAATTCAATTCTTGATGCAGAGAGGACTGGTAGTTCAAATGTGTCTCAACTTAATTCATCTAATAATTCACTAGAAATTTACAAAATCCAATCTCACAATAAAATTTGAAGTTCAGATCTTATACACCACAAAATCCACTGGAAGCTGCCAAATCCGATCCAGTGGAATATTCAGTTCGTCCAGTAGTGATTCATTCAATTGCGAGGTAATGAATCGGGTCAATTTTAGAACTTTCTACATGCAAAACTGACTATGTATGGTTTCTGTTGTTTACCAGGTGTTCGATATAATGAC
This sequence comes from Cardiospermum halicacabum, assembly GCA_031304145.1. Taxonomy (NCBI): domain Eukaryota; kingdom Viridiplantae; phylum Streptophyta; class Magnoliopsida; order Sapindales; family Sapindaceae; genus Cardiospermum; species Cardiospermum halicacabum. The sequence continues at coordinate 1,352,458 of CM062391.1, read as the reverse complement.
AAGCTGAGGTTACCTTGACTTCCATGGGGCTGGTTTTGAGAGGTGAAGTGAGAAAGAAAATGCTTGTCCTTGAAAGGTATGTAAATGTATTCTCTTAATTGATTTCGTCATTACATAGTACTATTGCTTATTTGATTGTAGAGATCTTTGCTTGTTCATAATTGATTCTCTGTACATGATTTTCTTAACTGACATTTGCATCTCATGGATATCAAATTTGGTCTCCACTGCTTTGAGGCACCATAAAGTCTGAACAATGACAAGCTAAAAGTGTCTAATGGCCACTGATGACACGACCGACCGCATAAAGAAAACAAAAAAAAAAACGATGAGGGGTGGAAAGAGAGAGAAATAAAAAAGAAAAGAAGAGGACGAAAATCATAGCCTACCCATCTTGACTTTTGATTATTATAACTGAGAATCGATTTGACCATTGGATGAAAATGAACCAAGATTCAAGGGTCACAATTGCACAGTATCATAAGAATTTCCACTTGATTTGCTTTTATTCACATCCAAAAAAACACTTCAAATTACTTACAGTATCACTGTAACTACATCATCACAAAATTATGGCTGAAGCTATTGTTTCCACAGTCTTACGACAATTGTCTTCAATCATTGGTCAGCAGATCCAGGAAGAAGTTAAGCGCGTTAAAGGCGCCAAGAGAGAAGTTAGAAGGTTGACCAACAGTTTCCAAGCCATACAAGATGTCCTCGTGGATGCAGAGCAACGACAAGTGAAGGAGGCAAGCGTCAGAAGCTGGTTGGATCGGCTCAAAGACGTGTCTTATGACGTGGAGGATGTGTTGGATGAATGGAACATCGTGATATTGAAGGAGGAGGTCAAGAGAGCTGAAATAGCACTTTCCATTAAGAAGAAGGTAAGCTCCTTACTTCTCTCTCCAGTTTTTGCTATCAGAAAAATTGCTTTGAGTTACGACTTAGCTAGTAAGATGAAAGCAATTAATGAGAGTCTTGATGATATTGCCAAAGATAGGGAGAGATATAACTTTAATATTACTAGGAGTCTTGCAAAACCTCGAGGACTAGAAACAACCTCCTTTATCGATGAGGACACAATACGTGGTCGGGAAAAGGAAACGGATGCATTGATAAGAAAATTATTGTCTAACGAGCACATAGGTTTAGAGATCATTGCAGTTGTGGGGATGGGCGGAATAGGAAAAACTACTCTTGCTCAACTGGTTTATAATGATATTACGGTGAAAAATAACTTTTCGAAAAGATCTTGGGTTTGTGTCTCTGATCCATTTGATCAGTTACGAGTAGCCAATAGCATACTCTATGGTTTAGCAGGTATAAGTTCTATCTCACCCACCTTGCAACATATTTTAGATAATGTTGAGAGATCTATTTTGGGAAAAAAATTTCTTTTAGTACTAGATGATGTGTGGACAGAAAACTATAATGATTGGGAGCCTATATATAATTGTCTCAAACATTGTCACAATGGAAGTAAAATTTTAGTCACAACACGGAAGGAAAAAGTTGCTCAAGTGGTTAAATCAATTATTATCCCCATTGAAGAATTGTCTAAAAATGCAAGTTGGTCACTGTTTAAATGCTTTGCATTCTATGATAGGTCTGATCAAGAATGTGATGAGTTAGAAGCAATTGGTAAGAAAATTGTCAACAAGTGTAAGGGCTTGCCTTTAGCAGTAAAAACCATGGGAAGTTTCTTACGTTTCAAAAGAACTAGGAATGAATGGGAGGCTATCTTAAATAGTGAGATGTGGATAGTTCAGGATTTTGAGAAAAATGTTTTCAGTCCGCTTTTGTTAAGTTATGATGATTTGTCTCCTATGGTCAAAAGATGTTTCTCCTATTGTGCCATTTTCCCGAAGGATTATGACATGAATAAGGATGAGCTTATTCGGTTGTGGATGGCTCAAGGTTATTTAGAATTAGAAGGAAACAATGATATGGAGATGGTAGGCGAAAATTATTTTAATATTCTAGCAACGCGTTCATTCTTCCAAGAATTTGGAAAAAATAATTTCGGAGAAATTTTATGGTTTAAGATGCATGATGTCGTACATGACTTTGCTAGATTTCTCACTCAACATGAATGTTCTTCAATGGTTGATAAAGATTTAGAAAAATCAAGAATTAACATTTCATTTGAGAAATGTAGGCATCTATTGTTGGAAGTTGGTTCAAGTGGTTCATTTCTTATTTCCATGTGCAGTTTCAAAAAATTGAGGAGTCTTTTATTCAAATTTGATAATGGGGTAGATTCAGTGGATGGAGTATTGTTGAATTTAATTGGTCAGAATAATAGCTTAAAAGCATTATCATTTAGTGGTATGTATATGTTTGACTGGATGAGTAATATATATACATATAATCTGATCAATTTCGAAAAGGTTCCTACTGAGATAGGACAACTAATGCATCTGAGGTATTTGGACTTGAGTAATAATGGAAGGATTGAAGTCTTACCGAAAGCATTATGCAAGTTATATAATTTGCAGACTTTGAATATTAGGTATTGTTCAAATCTTAAGGAACTACCACAAGGGATAGGAAAGTTAACCAAGTTAAGACATTTGGTAAATTATGGTTGTGATTCTCTTACACACATGCCAAAAGGGATTGAGAATTTAACATCTCTACAAACATTAGAAGAATTCCATGTGGATAAGGGTTGCCATGGTAAAGAAGCAGCTCAAGTTACATGTTTGAATGTATTTCTCCATCTTGAAGGACAGTTGAGCATAATAGGTCTGGGGAATTTGAGAAATGAGAGTGAGGCCCACCGCATCAATCTTGAAAGTAAAGTGAAAATTAGTCGGCTAAACTTGGACTTCTGCGGGCCAAATTCAGTTAACCATGAAGCGATTCTTGAAGCATTACGACCTCCTCCAAACTTAAGGGGGTTATTGATATCATACTACAGAGGCAGCTCGGTGTGGCATAATTGGACGTGGTTAACCAATTTGAAAACTTTGCTTTTAAGGGGCTGGGTAGAGTGTGAGCAATTTCCTTCATTCGAAAATTTGTCATCCCTTGAAGCACTCCACATAGAAAGGATTCAGGGTATAAAAAGAGTGAGTAATGAAGTTTTGGGATTAGACACATCTTCATCAATTACTTCCCTTCCTAATTTGAAATCTCTTAAGTTTTGGGATATGGAGGCATGGGAAAAGTGGGACTGTGGGATAAAGCATCATAACGTCCTGCCATCTCTTCATTCCCTAGATATTCGAAGATGCCACAAATTGAAAACTCTACCAAGGCAGATTCTTCACATGGAATCCCTGCAAGTATTGGTGATAAGGGATTGTTCAATCCTATCGGAACGGTATAGAAAGGGAACAGGGGATCTTTGGTCAGACATCTCTCATATCCTCAATATCCAAATCGATGGTGAGAAAGTGCAAGTAGGTGGATGTTGAAGTTTCGCATATTCATCAGGTGCTTTCTTCTTCTCCTTTATATTAACTTTATTTTTCTATTTTGATAGAAATTATATATTTTTCTGCATTTTAGAAGTGTGGTAAGGATTGGATGAATAATTGATTAATAAAATATCTGGATTGGAGTTATGATTTTTACTTGTTAATGTTTGTAAATTTTCAGACTTGTGTAATTCCGGTGTTTTCATGGCGAGAAGAAAGAAAGGCATAGAATGTTATTGTCCTTTCCATTCTGATGTGAAAAGCAGAATTCTAATGTGCACGCTTTCATGGATCAAAGTGGATCAACGCCAAACTCTTCTCAAGCTATGGTATGTCTAAACAAATATGGACCAAATATTCACTTTTACATTTTTATGTTATATGTTCTTCAATTATGTCATAGCAAAGAGTATGCAATTTTTACTTTTTAGTTTTAATTGTTAAACATTAGATTTGCATTTTTAATATTATACGGATTGAAATTAGATATCTCAAAAGGATGAGCATTGCAATTTGGAGGAATCGGAATTGAAAGAGTCATTATGTTAGGACTATTGATCTCGAATTTTGAATGGCCAGGATGTGCTCCTGTAGAAGACTTAAGCAAGTTGATCTTCAAGGGACAACGTTGGAATTGGTATGCTTCCCTGCTAATAAGCACAATTGCATGATCCTATATCTTCATTTCCATGTTTTAGGTAAGCAAGAATCATGTTGTGTGTTTTAGTAGGTACTTATTTGACTTGGTACCATAAAATGATACGTGGCTGTTGCAGTGAGTTTCATGCGTGTTAAACTTGGTAGGAGTGCGTGAAGAGCGTCTTCCATCTCATCAAATAATTTCTAACACAAAAGGACATGTGCTTATGATTAAGGACTTCAATTCAGGGTGGGAGCTTGCGTAGGAGTATGGTATATCAAACCTATTCACTCTAATTTCATGTCTTCTTTGATTCAGTCATAATAAGGACGTAGACTTTATTTATTTATTTATTTTGTAATATTAGATTTTCATTTTTTAAGTTGTAGGTTCAAAGTTAAATATTTCAAAAGGGCATGCTTCACGGGTGGAAGGAATGGAATTCAAAGTATCATCATGGAAGTTGTTCTTGAATTTGAATCAGCCAGATAGCTGTCCTTGAGGAAGAATAAAGCAAGGAGGTTATATTACAACCGTAATTTGAATTTAGAGGATTTTCAAGTCGGTTGCTTCATGCCTCCAAGCACAAGTGAAAGAGGTGAATTTACGCTCTGGCCAAGAAACTATTCCTTCGTTGGCTTCTAAGTATTTTCGAAATAATTTGATGTTCTCTATGATGTTATTTGGTCGTTCCTATTTAAGATGAATGCTTGTAAACAATTATTGTGCTTTGACTTTCCACATATATGCCTAGCAAACAGTTAAGGCTTGTGCTTAGGAAGAATATATATATATATATATATATATATATATATATATATATATATATATATATATATATATATATACTTTCTTATTCACCTCTTTATTAGTTTTATTTTACAGTATTTTTTATTTATTAAAGATTGTTACTCTTGTTTGGATTAGTCTATTTTTACAGTATTTTTTTTTTAAAAAAAATTATTTTTATTCTACTTCTTTACCAAAGATTATTACTCTTTGTTTAGATTAGTCTAGGTTCTAGGTGATGTTAGATGTGGCCTTTTCCAGGAATTTGAAAAGAAATTTAAGGATCAATAATTTATTGATACTTGTCTTTTAATTGACAGGTTTGTTTATTTAAATTTATTATCTTTCGGCCAAGAACAAGAATGTTGGAGAATGTAGTTATTTCCATCAATGCAATGAGAAAAAGGATAATTTGAATGTATTCTTCCATACATTCAAAGTATTTGGTTTTATGGGGTCAACTCATCTCGGATATGCTGCAGATCTTTTCTAACTACCAACAATATTGGAACCCTCCTCAAATAATGGTAGTCAAGCCAAACACGGATTAATCATACACGTCACTTTATTTTTTAATGTTATACTATGTTAAAATTAGATACGTCAAAAGAATGTGTCTGTTACGTAGAGAAATCGAAATTCAAACAGTTGATATGTTCACTGTTTATTGTATTGTTCTTGAATTTGAACTGACCAGATTGTAGTCCTGAGGAGAATTAAGCAAGGATGTAATATGTTCTTGAAAAGATAACGTTGCAGATGGTATACTTCCTCGCCTTCAAGCACCAACTCTGATTTGCCTAAAAATGTTTCTTGAATGACACTATGGTTACTGACATAGAACATATTATTTTAGTTCAGATCTATCCATATGAACAACTTCTGGGTTTGGTTCATGCAGGATTTGAGTGGCACAAGTGTGTGTCCCCTCAGAAAGCATAAGAGTGTGCCCTGCTGTAGTGAGAGTGATGGGGTGGGAGCTACCCTTGCCATTCTATTCTGGCTTCGAGTTTGAGCTGGGTGTCCAAACTGGCAGTTGGCTTATACTTATGTTGTGATAAAACTAGATTTTCTTAGCTAATGTTGTTTTCTAATTTGGTACTCTCTTCAGGTTATTGCTTGACCATGATATACCTGAAGGAGTCGCTATGGCGAAGAAATATAAATATATAGGAGCTTTTATTTACTTCAGGTAAAGTATATTGAACTTGAACTGTGAGAGCTGGGAATTGGTTTATTATATGTTTGATAAGTTAAGAAGATCCTTATTTAGCAATGAATGAGACAGTTGAATTTATAATTAAGAATAATAAATATATTTTTAATTTTTATTTTTACTTCATGTTCCTGGAAGGACCCGAATATGGGGGAGCGAGGAGTGGGTTACGTTGCAGATCTCTCTCGTAGGGGCCTCCCAACTTGGCGCTCACACCACACAAACTTTGGCTATTGGAGAGGCTTTTGCATGGGATTGCATGCGGTTCTACTTTGAGACAGACTCTACTCTAGCTGTTCAGGTTGTTCATACTCACTCCTTTTGAGTTCATTGGCATCTTTTGTTCTGATGGATTACTACGTGTGGCATAGGAGTGGACTTACAAATATATGACGATTAACAAGAAGAGTGGCCTTTGCTATATATATATATATAAATATAAAAACCAGACATATCAATTTTGTGTTTCAATGCCTAATGTATCATCCACTCGGAAATGTTTTATTTTCATGCACTTTAGCCTCTAGAATTTGGAGTATACCAGTTACTTGCGGAAACAGTGAACAGATGAATCCCATTCCAAGCAACCACAAGCTGAGGCACTTTTTCACAATTGTTACTACAGCTCAGACATTATTTGCATTTAGGATTCAGAATTCTTGAATAAGTATGTTGGTGAAAGCGAGTTGGCAGTTCGACATTATTTAGTAGTGCAATAACATGTGCACCTTGCATACTTTTCTTTAATGAGGTATTGTGATATTTTTTGTGGTGAAGTTCATTGTATTGATGAGGTACGTAAGGTGTTTATTTATTTTCATTGTCGTACAAAGCGTGGCAAAGAAGGGGGTTGGATAGTTGAACGGCTTTTAATCCAGGTTAATTAATCACTGATCTGCAATGATTACTTTTCAAAAGGTTGGTAGTGACTTATGTTTTTGCAATTGCAGTAACTCATAGAGCTAGATGGTGCAGATCAACGGTGTGGTGTTTTTGTCATTGGTGCCACCAACAGGTGCAACTTTCTGTTCTTTGTTGAGGAGGTCTGCCTCCATATGCTTGTCTTTAATCTGGTTTCTCCTATTTGCAGGCCTGATGTCATGGACCCTGCTGTTCTAAGGCCTGGCAGATTTGGTAAACTTCTCTATGTCCCTCTGCCCTCAGCAGAGGAGCGTGGATTGATTCTAAAAGAACCCGCTAGGAAAAAGCCTGTAGATGCAGATGTGGATCTGTGTGCCATCGCTCAGATGAAAGCTTGTGGAATGTCCAAGTGGGGCAGATCTTTCTGCTGCATTGGTCTGTTACATTTTTGTCATGTCTGCTTGAATAACTTGTTTAACTAGTTTCCTTAAATCTATGTTCTACTTAGTAATGTCATCTAAACCAATGAACAGATGAATGTAGCTGCAATGGCTGCTTTGGAAGAGTGACTGACATCAAAAGAGAGCTGTCGAGACCAAACACCAATGACAATCAAGATGACTTATCTCGAACAATCTAAATAGTCTCACCGTCTGTAGCAGAGGTATGATTCTCTCTTCTGACATTTGATTTAAAAAAATCCCATTGTTTATGATGTGCTTGCCATCTGCATTGCAGCAAAAATGACGGTACAAAATTTTGTCCGAGAGCTTAAAAACTGCATAAGAAAAATCCATAGATCATACCACAACTTTCCCCTCTGCAAATCCTCGATGGAATTGTCTGATGAAAAGAGGAACTATGATATATGAATATAGGCTACCGTTCGAGTGAGTTTCCTTTGATCATGTATTTGCATCAATGACTATATCCTCATCTAGTGGAATCATTACAAGTTCTGTAGCTACTCTTTACAATAGGTGGGTGGTCTGGCATTTTCTCTGGAAAATTTTTGTTAGTTACTTGATGTTAATGTGGAAAATTTTGGTTGTGGAACACCTCTGTGATATTGATATTGATATTGATACTGAATGAAATTCTTGTTCTTATCTTTCGAAAACAGGCATTTGAAAATAATAATTTGCTAGAATTTTACAAAATCCAACTCTACAAGATATTTTGAAGTTCAGATCTTATACACCACAAAATCATCCACCAGAAAGTGCTTCTAGAAACTGCTACCTATTCTATAACAGCAAGCTTCTAGCTTTCTAATCCCAATTGCAGGTTATGTTGTACTATTGTATTCAATATCACCAAGTCTATTCCAGTGATTATTCAATTCACTCGAGATAAAGATTTCAAGGCGGATGAATGATATCGTACGGTAATCTGCTCAAATTTAGAACTTCCAACATTTCAATTCTACGCAGAACTTCAATTTGTTTAATTTTGTTGTTCAAGTGAGTGTTAACTATGTCTGGTTTCTATTGTTTACTAGGTGTTCGATGTAATGCCAAGCTGAGATTACATTGACTTCGATGGGAACGGTTTTGAGAGGTGAAGTGAGGAAGAAAATGGTCATCCTGGAAAGGTATGTAAATGTGTTCTCTTAATTGATCTCACCATTAAAGGCACGTAAAAGTCTGAACAATGACAAGCCATAAAAGTGTCTAGTGACCACATATGATAGATTTGACGGTGGAGGCGAGTACAAATTGGCTCACAACTGTGAAATACACACGACTCGGTAAAAAAATAAATAAATTAGGTGATGAGAGTGGTTGTAAGAGGAAAACCAGTGGAAAGAGGAAAATATAATAAAGAAAAGAAAATCATAGCACACCCATCTTGACTTGTTATTATTTTAACTGAGAATGTAAATTAAGCACCATTCAATGGTGGCAGTTGCACCAGTGCAGTATTATAATAATTCCCACTTGATACCTTTACTCATCACACGCATTATATTTTTCTCAACCATATCGCTGCATTTTCACATCCTAAATAACACTTGAATTTTCTCACAGTTGTATAACATCACTATTCCAATCTCTTCATCTCTCTAAATTATGGCAGAAGTTATTGTTTCCATAGTCTTGCGACAATTGTCTTCAGCCATTGGTCAGCAGATCTTAGAAGAAGTTAAGCTCGTGAGAGGCGCTAGGAGAGAAGTTGTAAAGTTGACCAACAGTTTCCAAGCCATTCAAGATGTGCTGGCGGATGCAGAGCAACGACAAGTGAAGGAGGCAAGCGTGAGAAGCTGGTTGGATCGACTCAAAGATGTATCTTATGATGTGGAGGACGTGTTGGATGAATGGAACATCAGAAAACTGAAGAAGGAAGTCAAGAGAGCTGAAATAGCTCTTTCAATTAAGAAGAAGGTAAGCTCCTTACTTCTATCGCCAGTCTTTGCTATCCTACAAATTTCTTTCAGTTACGACTTAGCTTATAAGATAAAAGGAATCAATGAGAGTCTTGATGATATTGCCAAAGATAGGGAGAGATATAATTTTAGTATTATTAAGAGTCTTGAAAAATCTCGAGGACCAGAAACAACCTCCTTTATCGATGAGGATAAAATACGTGGTCGGAAAAAGGAAACAAATGGATTGATAAGGAGATTATTGTCTGACGAGCATAAAGGTTTAGAGATTATCTCACTTGTTGGGGTGGGCGGAATAGGAAAAACCACACTTGCTCAACTTGCATACAATGATGATATAGTGAAAAGTAGCTTTTCGAAAAGATCTTGGGTTTGTGTCTCCGATCCATTCGATAAGTTACGAGTTGTCAATAGCATACTTTATGGTCTAGAAGGTACCAGCTCCAGCTCACCTACCTTACAACATACTTTAGAATTTGTTCAGAGGTCTATTTTTGGGAAAAAATTCCTTCTAGTACTAGATGATGTGTGGACAGAAGACTATAGTGATTGGGAGGATATATATAATTGTCTCAAAAATTGTTTTAAGGGAAGCAAAATTTTAGTCACCACACGGAAGGAAAAAGTTGCTCAGATGGTGAAATCAACTATTATTCCCATAGAGGAATTGTCTAGAAGTGAAAGTTGGTCTTTGTTTAAATGCTTTGCATTCTATGGTAGACCTGATAAGGAGTGTACTGAGTTAGAACCAATTGGTAAGGAAATTGTAGACAAGTGTAAGGGCTTGCCTTTAGCCGTAAAAACCATGGGGAGTTTGTTGCGTTTTAAAAGAACAAGAAGTGAATGGGAGGATATCATAAATAGTGAGATGTGGGTAGTTCAGGATTTTGAGAAAAATGTTTTCGGTCCGCTTTTACTAAGTTATAATGATTTATCTCCTATGGTCAAAAGATGTTTCTCCTACTGTGCCATTTTTCCAAAGGGTTACGATATGAATAAGGATGAACTTATTCGGCTGTGGATGGCTCAAGGTTATTTAGAATCGGAAGGGAATAAAGATATGGAGATTGTAGGCGAAAATTATTTGAACATTCTAGCGACACGATCATTCTTTCATGATTTTGGAAAAAACAATTATGGTGAAATTTCATGGTTTAAGATGCATGATGTAGTACATGACTTTGCTAGATTTCTCACTCAGCGTGAATGTTTTTCAATGATTGATAAAGATTTTGAAAAATGGAGCATTGACAATTCATTTGAGAAAGCTAGGCATCTATTATTGGAAGTTGGTTCAAGTAGTTCATATCCTATTTTCATGTGTAGTTTCACACATTTGAGAAGCCTTTTATTTAAATTTGATAATGAGGTACATTCGGCGGATGGAGTTTTGGTCAATTTAATTGGTCAAAGTAAGAGATTAAAATCATTATCATTTAGTGGTATGGTTAGATATGATCGGATGAGCAATGTATATTTATTTGATGAGATCTATATCCAAAAGGTTCCAAGTGAAATAGGAGAGCTTAGGCATATGAGGTATTTGGATTTGAGTTATAATATGAGGATAGAATTCTTGCCAAAAGCATTATGTAAATTATATAATTTACAAACTTTGAATATCAAATATTGCTCAAATCTAAAGAAATTACCGCAAGGGATAGGAAGGTTAACCAAACTAAGACATTTGATAAATTCTCATTGCAATTCTCTTACGTACATGCCAAAAGGGATTGAGAACTTAACATGTTTACGTACATTAGAAGAATTCTATGTGGATGAGAGCTACGATAGTGAAAAAGTGTCTAAAGTTACGTGTTTGAATAATTTTCACCATCTTGAAGGGGATTTAAGAATAATCGGTTTGGGAAATTTGAGAAATGAGAGTGAGGCCCACTGCATCAACCTTGAAAACAAGTCAAAAATTGATTCGCTACTCTTGAACTTTTGGGGGCGAAATTCAGTAAACCATGAAGCAATTTTTGAAGCTTTACGGCCTCCTCCAAATTTGTTGGGGTTAACGATATCATGCTACAGAGGCAGCTCAGTGTGGAATAATTGGACGGGGTTAACCAATTTGAAATCTTTGGTTCTCTTTCGCTGGGTCGAGTGTGAGCAACTTCCTTCACTAAAAAATTTGGCATCCCTGGAAACTCTCCTTATAGAAAGGATTGAGGGTGTAAAAAGAGTTGGTAATGAAGTTTTAGGATTGGACGCATCTTCATCGATTACTGCTCTTCCTAATTTGACATCTCTTAAGTTTTGGGATATGGAGGCATGGGAAGAGTGGGACTGTAGGATTGAGCATCTTAATGGAGAAGTGTTGCCATCTCTTCATCTCTTAGAAGTTCGAAGATGCCACAAACTGAAAACACTACCAAGGCAGATTCTTCAAATGGAATCTCTGCAAGTGCTAGTGATAAATGATTGTTCAATCTTATCAGAGCGGTATAAAAAGGGAACAGGAGATCTTTGGTCTGACATTTCTCATATCCCTAATATCCAAATTGATGGTGAGAACTTACAAGTAGGTGGACATTGAAATCTCACCACAACTTTATCTTCATAAGGTACTTTCTTCTTCCCTTTATTAACTTTATTTGACTATGTCCGTAGAAGTTACATATTTTCGCTTGATTTTTAAAACTTATAACTCCAGGTTTTTTCAAAGCATTTTAGAAGTAAGGTAATGATGAATAATTCATTAATAAAATATTTGGGTTCTTGGAGTTATGATTTTTGTGTTATTGTTGGTAGATTGACAGGTTTAGTAATGTAATGATCATATTTTAATGGCAAATAGGCGAAGAATTTATTTTGCTTCCATGAATCCACTGGATTTAATTTTCTTCCATGAAACAACTTGATCTATTTTTTTTTTTCTTTTTTTACTGATGTCTACTTTGAACTCTTATGGAACTATGGTTTGTCAAACCAAATATGAAGTCACTATTCACTTTTATGCTTTTATTCTACACTTTTATTCTATATGTTCTTTAATTTAATTATGCCTTTGAGAGGAATGCATTTTTTATCTATCCATTTAAAATTTTTTCAACAAATAAACTCTCATTTCTAATGTTATATAGATCGAAATTAGATATCTCAAAAGGACGTATTTTGCAATGGGAAGGAAAAATTGAATTCAAAGAATCATAATGTTTGTTGTTTGCAATGGGAAGGATGTTCTCCTGAAGAAGACTAAAGTAAGAAGGATGGCAAATGAAATGTTTCAGGTAAGCAAGAACCACAAGTATATATGCTTTAGTTGGATGGTATTTGACTCAGGTACATAAAACTGATTTGTGGCTGTTGCAGTGACTTCACTTAAGCTGGGTATGCATCTTAAACTGACATGTGCTTTAGTTGGAGTGTGTGGAGTGAGGACTTCAATTCGTGATGGGAGTTTGCGTAGGAGTATGGTACCTTTTTCACTCTAATTTTCATTTCTTTGATTATGTAATAATAAGGTTGTAGACTTGTTTTATTTTATTTTTAATTTAGATTTCAATTGTTTAAAGTTATAAAAGGTTCAAAATTAGATGTCTCAAAAAGGATGCTTCACGGTTGGAAAGCATGGAACTGAAAGTGTCCTTATGGAAGTTGTCTGGAAAAATGGAATATATTTCTTGAATTTGAACTGGTCTGATTGTGGTCCTGACGAAGAATAAAGCAAAGAGGTTATGTTACAACTGTAATTTGAATGAAGACTGTTTCAATTGGGTTGCTTCATAACTTCAAGAACAAGTGCAAGAGGTGACGATTTTGCACTCTGGCTAAGAGAAAGTCCAAGAAACTATTTTTTTTTGGCTTCTAAGTATTTTTGTAATGATGTTATAATTAGTGATATTTTTTATCATATAATTGGAATGTTTTTATTTCAGATCAATGGAGGTAAATAATTATTGTGCTTCCATTTCTGACATTTATGCATTGCAAATGGTACAAGATTGCACTGTCAAGAAGAATGGAGATATATTTTCCTTAGGTACTCTCTTCTTCTCCTCTTTATTAATTTTATTTTATAGATATTCTATTAAAAACATATTCTCTTTGGTTAGATTAGTCTAGGTACTATATTATATTTCGCCTGGTCTTTTTCAAAGGCATTTGAAAAGAAATTTAAGGAGTAGCTTCGTAGGGTTCCAATATTATTACTTATTTGTTAAATGTAGATTTGATTATTAAAATATGTTATACTTTTAGAAGAAATTTGATTATTGAAATGTATTATATTTTTAAGAAGAAAAACGCTGGAGAATGCATACAATGAGCAAAAACATAATTTAAATGTGTATGCTCCTGTACAATCAAAGTAGGTCATTTATCCTGGATATGCTGTAGATTTTTCTGACTACCATCAATATTGAAACCCTCTTCAAACTATGGTATGTCGATAAACTATTCACTTCAATTTCATATTTAAGTGGCTTTCAGTTTGAATGCTATACTAGGTTCAAAATTAAGTATGATGCCAAAAGAATGTGCTTTGCAATGGGGCGGATTGGAATTCAAACTGATGGCGGTGGTTGTATAATTTTTGAACTAATCAGGTTGTAATCCAGAGCAAGAATTAAGCAAGTACGTAATATGTTCTTGATGAGACGATGTTGCAGATGGTATGCCTCTCTGCCTTTATGCATCAACCATGATTTGCTTAAAAATGTTTTTTAATTGACATTATGATTTGCCAATTTCTGAGTTTGGTTCTTGCAGCATGCTGCACAAGTGTGTGTCCCCACAGAAAGAATAAGAGTGTGTGCTAATGAAACTTGCGTTGGTGATGGAGATGATTATGTGGGAGCTAGCCTTATTCATTCCGGCTTTTGAGTTTGAGCTGAGTGTCCGAACTGGCAGTTGGCTTATACTTCAGGATTAAATCAGGTTTTCTTAGCTAATGTTGTTTTGTAATTTGGTACTCCTTCAGATTGTGATTGGTTTTGCTGGATGTACGTTTTGTAGAAGTACATAGGAGATTTTATTTACTTCAGATAAAGCATAAACTTTAATGACATTTGATATAGTGTAAATGTCATAAATTATAGTGTTCATCTGAACTCTAACTAACAGAATTTGAAATAGATTTGTGATTAACTTCAACATTCAAAGAAATCAAAATCTATATGACGAAGATTGATGTTTTATTTTTCTTTTACTTCATTAATATTCCATATGTTATTGAAATGGCTAGAATAGGTGTAGGGCCATCGGAATTGGAGCTCAAGGCCATACATAAACTTTGGCTCTTGAAGAGGCTTTTGCATGGGATTGCATTCAGTTCTAGTGCAAGGCAAACTCTACTCTAGCTGTTCATACTCACAAGTTGATTTGATGACCTGGTGGACTGAATGCACTCGCAAAACGCCTGTTCATTCCAATGTTCATGACCATCCCACAACATGCCCGACTAGAGGAACTCTGATTTGTGAATATAGATACTGATAGTGAAAATTTTAGTTAGTCAGTGGATGCTAGTGTAGAAAATTTTGGTTGTTGAACACCTATGTGAAATCACTTTCAACTTTCAATTCTTAGCATTTCTGCTACTGTAATATGAATTTCCACGTTTTGTTACATGGAACATCATCATTCTCAAAGCTGCATAGCTCAGATACCTTTTTAATCCATGTGTGCTTTCGGTGACTGGACAGATTGAATACTACAAAATAACGAAAGTTGATAGACTGGCCTACCAGTTCAATAATGCAGCAACATCGTGGACTCCACATAAGGAAGAAAAGTCCATGTAATTTTCGAAAAGAAGAGAAAGGCGATTATATATAACTTCAATGGCGAAAATCTGATGCAATTTCCATCTTCACTTACTTTTTACTATTAAAACAGAGAATCAATTCTGACCATGGGATGTAAATTAAGAGATGATATCCAATGGTCACAGTTGCACCAGTTTTGTATCCATCACGCGCATTTGATTTCTTCTCCAAGAAAGTTCCTCTTATAACCTCTATATATATATCACTTCATTTTCACATACAAGAAAACACTAAATTTCTTACAGTTGTATAACATCACCACTCAAATCTCTTCATTTCACAAAATTATGGCAGAAGCTATTGTTTCCGCCATCTTGCGAGAATTGTCTTCGATTACTGGTCAGCAGATCCGTGAAGAAGTTAAGCAAATTAGAGCTGTCAGGAAGGAAGTTAGAAGGTTGACAAACAGTTTCGAATCCATACAAGATGTGCTGGCAGATGCAGAGCAACGACAAGTGAAGGAGGCAAGCGTGAGGAGGTGGTTGAATCGGCTCAAAGATGTGTCTTATGACGTGGAGGATGTGTTGGATGAATGGAACATCATGCAGCTGAAAGAGGAAGTCAGGAGAGCTGAAATAGCTCTTTCGATTGAGAAGAAGGTTAGCTCCTTACTTCTCTCTCCAGTCTTTTTTGTGAGAAAAGTTGCATTTTGTCATGACTTAGCTAGCAAGATGAAAAGAATTAATGAGAGTCTGGATGAAATTGCCAAAAATAGAGAGAGCTATCAATTTAATATTACTAGGAGTATTGAAAAACCTAGGGGAATAGAAACAACCTCCTTCATTGATGAGAATACAATACATGGTCGGGAGAAGGAAATAGATGGATTGATAAGAAGGTTATTGTCTAATGAGCATAAAGGTTTAGAGGTCATCTCGCTGGTTGGAATGGGCGGAATAGGAAAAACTACTCTTGCTCAACTCGTATACAATGATAATGGTGTCAAAAGTAGCTTTTCGAAAAGATCCTGGGTCTGCGTCTCAGATCCGTTTGATAAGTTACGAGTTGCTAGCAGCATACTTTATGGTTTAGAAGGTATCAATTGTGCCTCACCCACCTTACAACATGTTTTAGATGATGTTGAGAGGTCTATTTTGGGGAAAAATTTCTTTTGGTACTCGATGATGTGTGGACAGAATGGGAGTCCATATATAATTGTGTTAAAAAGTGTTTCGATGGAAGTAAAATCTTAGTCACTACACGGAAGGAAGAAGTTGCTCAAATGATGAAATCGATGGTTATTCCCATAGAAGAGTTGTCTAAAAATGAAAGTTGGTTATTGTTTAAATATTTTGCATTCTATGATAAGCCTAACAAGGAGGGCGGTGAGTTAGAGACAATTGGGAGGGAAATTGTTGACAAGTGTAAGGGCTTGCCTTTAGCAGTAAAAACCACAGGGAGTTTCTTACGTTTTAAAAGAACAAAAAATGAATGGGAGGTTATCTTAAACAGTGAAATGTGGGCATTTGAAGATTTTGAAAAAAATATTTTCGGTCCACTATTACTGAGTTATGATGATTTATCACTTATGGTCAAAAGATGTGTTTCCTATTGTGCCATTTTTCCACTAGATTATGACATGAATAAACGTGAGCTTATTCGGTTGTGGATGGCTCAAGGTTATTTAGAATTGGAAGGGAATAAAGCTATGGAGACTGTAGGCGAGAATTATTTTAACATTCTAGCGACTCGTTCATTCTTTCAAAATTTTGTAAAAAATAGTTGTGGTGAAATTGAATGGTTTAAGATGCATGATGTAGTGCATGACTTTGCTAGATTTCTTGCTCAACATGAATATTTTTCAATGATGGATAAAAATATTGAAAAATCGAGCATTAACATTTCATTTGAGAAAACTAGACATCTATTATTGGAAGTTAGTTCAAGTAGTTCATTTTCTAATTTTAAGTGTAGTTTTACAAATTTGAGGAGTCTTCTATTTAAATTTGATTATGGGATAGATTTGGTGGATGGAGTTTTACTCAATTTAATTGGTCAAAATAGTAGCTTAAAATCATTATCATTTAGTGCTAATATTAGTTGTGATCAGATAAGTAATACATATTTTTTTATGAGATGAACCTTGAAAAGGTTCCCAGTGAGATAGAAAAGCTAATGCATATGAGATATTTGGACTTGAGTTTTAATAAGAGGATACAAGTCTTGCCAAAAGCGTTATGCAAATTATATAATTTGCAAACTCTGAATATTAAAGGTGGTAGAAATCTCAAGGAACTGCCCCAAGGGATAGGAAAGTTAACCAAGTTAAGACATTTGGTTAATTTTGGTTGTGAATCTCTTACACACATGCCAAAAGGGATTGAAAATTTAACATGTCTACTCACATTAGAAGAATTCCATGTGGATGAGGGTTGCCATGGTAAAGAAGCATCCCAACTTACATGTTTGAATAAATTTCAACATCTTGAAGGATGGTTAAGTATAATAGGTTTGGGGAGTTTGAGAAACGAAAGAGAGGCTCATCACATTGATCTGGAAAGCAAGATAAAAATTAAAGGGCTGAATTTGGACTTCAGGGGGCTGAATTTAGCAATGCATGAAGCGATCCTAGAAGCATTAAGACCTCCTCCAAACTTACTGGGGTTTATGATATCAAACTACAAAGGCAGGCCAGTGTGGAACAATTGGAGTGGGTTAACCAATTTGAAATCTTTGTATTTGCTTCACTGGATCGAGTGTGAGCAACTACCTTCGTTCGAAATTTTTTCATCCATTGAAACAATCCGCATAGAATGGATGAGTGGTGTAAAAAGAGTGGGTAATGAAGTTTTGGGATTGGCCACTTCTTCATCCGTTACTACTCTTCCTAATTTGAAAACTCTTAGGTTTCAGGATATGGAGGCATGGGAAGAGTGGGACTGTGGAATTGAGCATCATGATGTACAACTCTTGCCACCTCTTCATTCCTTGCATTTTAGAAGATGCCACAAATTAAAAACACTACCAAGGCAGATTCTTCAAATGGAATCTCTGCAAGTTTTGGTGATGGATGATTGTTCAATCTTATGTAACAAGTATAGGAAGGGAACAGGGGATCTCTGGTCTGACATCTCTCATATCCCTAATATCCAAATCGATCGTGAGTATCTTCAGGTGGGAGGACTTTGAAGTATGTCAGAGTAGATCTTTATGCCCTTCTCCTCTCTTTTTAACCTCCAGTAACTATTTTCAATGTGAGTTGATGATCTATATATTTCTTGCTATCATTTGTGAACTCCCAGGTTGGTGTAGTACAACTTATGAATGTTGATAGAGTCCACCTGTCTTCTTACTACAAAATAAACACTCCACAAGCCATGGTAAGCCAACCCAGTATAGGAACCAACTATTGACTTGAATTTGATGTTTTTCTTGCTAGTCAAGTCTATGTTTAATTTGTTTAATTTTATTTTTAGTTTTGAAAAAATCGTTTCATTTTTGTACAATTTTTAGGATTAAATGTTGGAAAGCAGGGTGTTTTGCAGTTGGAATTGGAAGTCATTATGGTTCATTGTTGGGGCTATTGTATTTGAATTTGAACGGGGAAATCTTATCAAAGGAAGAATTAAGCACGGAGACAAAGTTCCAGTTGGTAGTGCTTCTATGCCCTTAAGCGCCAACCATAATAAGTTTAAAAATATTTATTGAATCATGTCACGGTTACCAATTGCTAAACAAATATTATTTTGATTGGTTTATGAAGCATCTAAATTGGGAGAAAAGCACACTGGGTGTGACTGCAGGAACAATAAGACTGCATCTAAGGATTTACATCAAGATGGAGGCATGGGAAGAGTGGAATTGAGCATCATAATGCTGAAGTCTTGCCATCTTTTCATCCCCTGATCTCATCAAATTCTTCAGGTTGAATCTCTGCATGTGTTGGTGATAGACGAATGTTCAATTGGATTGCTCTCCTGTTTCTAAGCAGGAGCGCAAAGTGGTGACTTTGCACTCTGATCAAAATCCTATTTCTTCATTCAGCACAGGAAGGATGGGAATGAAGCTGCAAATGTTTTCGGTTTGAAAAATCCGTGGGGTACGGTATGCTTTAATTGGAGGTTATTTGATTTTCTGGTACATTTTTGTTGACTGGATTGAAATATATGGTTGAATTGCTTTTTAACTTGTAGCTTAGAATAAATTTTTCCTTTTTAAGGTTGTGGATATAAGTTTCCTCGTAGATGAGATTGGTATTGAAATGGACTTCCCTTGGAGATATCACAGAGAACTACATTGCTCTTCCTTCTAACACCATCTCAATTACTTGTATTTTTCTGGATCTCTAGTATTAATAGCAGGTTCTGTTGCTCATCTTTTTTGGTAATATGTTGCCTATATATTGTTTGTCTTGTTTTTTCAGGTATTTTATATTCTCTAGTGATTCATTGCTCAATTTTGTGCAGAAAATTCACTTGAAATCGAATGTCTCTTATGCATCTCTCTACCCTGTTGGCTTATATAATGATGCGGAAAATTTTCTTTTAACGATGGGAGGAATTGATAGGTGTGTTGTCTTGATGTAAATGGATAAACCCTAAGGTTTAGAAATAACTTCAAACACCGTCGGAGTCAAGATTTCTTTAAGGGGAAATCAAGAAAACACCTTTAGGAATAGATAAAGACTGAACTTAATATTGATATCCAAAATCTGACCCAAAAGACTTACATGACTCTTAATATATAGGATTAGGATTGATGACTTTCAAATAACCTTATAATTATCTAGATGACTCTTGAGGTTCACTAGATAACAATTATTAGTAATAATTAAAACTTTAAAAGACTCAAACATTTACTAAGGAATATTGACCATCACTTGCATCATGTCTTTACCTTAATATTTTGTTTTCTTGAAACTTATCTAATAACATTTCAATTTCTCTGTGCTTTATTTTATTGGTAGTTATTTCAACCGTTGTAGGTAGCATTGTCAAAATTGGGACCGTGACCGTGGTCAGCCCGTGACCGGCCCGTCCGTCACGGGCATGGTCAGAAAAAAAAAATGAAAAAAATATTACGGGCTTTTGGTGACCAAGGCCGTTTGGGCCCGTGACCGTGACGGTCAAACCGCGGTTGACCGTGGTCAAACCCGTTAATTAAAAGTATAATATATTTATTCATAAAGAGCTATTTTTGTTGCAACCACAATGGATTGAACATTTTTTATATCGATACAATTTGAAACCAACAAAAATGAGACATAATGAGCAAAATTAATTTTTATTTTGGTATAAAAAAATAAAATAATTAAGTGATATAAAAATAAAAATAATTTAAAAAAAGACGGTCAAACCCGTGACCGTCTGGGCCTGCCCGTGGACGGGGTTAGTCAAATTTTTTTTTGACATTTTAAGTAGGGCTTTTTAGGTCTATGACCGTGAAAGCCCGTGACCGGACGGTCACAGGCATGTTAAGTGTGGAGTCTGTCTGTTTATTATTTTATTTTTCTCTTTTATATTGGGCTCAGATTGTGTTGGGCCAGTTAGAATATAAATAGATATCTTGTAATTGTAAACCCTATGTACTCAGAAAAGAGAGTAGAAACCCTAATACTAGTGCGACGTGGAGTAGGCAGTTTTGGCCAAACCACATAAAAATCCGTGTGTTCTTTACTCTTTAGAATCTATAGCTTTCTATCTTGCCTACTTTATTTCCTAACAAGTGGTATCAGAGCCTGGTTCGAAGCAATGGCAGAAGATGGGAAAGTTAAGATTGATAAGTTCGATGGAACAGATTACGGATTTTGGAAGATGCAAATCGAAGATTATTTGTATCAGAAAAAGTTACATCAACCTCTCAAGAAAGATAAGCCAGAAGGTATGTCAGACGCAGACTGGAAACTTCTGGATCGGCAAGCTCTAGGCGTGGTCAGATTGACGTTGGCGAGGAATGTTGCGTACAATATTGTCAACGAGGAGACTACTTATGGACTGATCGAGGCGTTATCAAATATGTATGAGAAACCTTCTGCTTCTAATAAGGTATATTTGATTCGTCAGTTGGTGAATACCAGGATGAAAGAAGGAGGGTCGGTCACTAATCATGTGAACGAATTTAATTCTATTATATCGAGATTGGATTCGGTAAAGATTAAATTTGATGATGAAGTTCAGGCGCTACTCCTATTGTCATCCTTGCCAGATAGTTGGGCAGCAACGGTTACAACAATAAGCAGTTCATCAGGAACAAATACTCTCAGTTTCAAAGGCATTCGGGATTTGATTCTCAGTGAAGATACACGGAAGCGTAATGTTGCAGAGTCATCGGGATCGGGTTCTGCGTTGTATACTGAAAGCAGAGGCAGAAAGTCTCAGGGAGGTCAGAACCAAAAAGGTAGACCTAAATCGAAAAAGAGAAGTGACTCGACAAGTGGTAAGGAAGGGCGTAAAGATATTGTATGCTGGAATTGCAACAAGACTGGTCACTTCAGAAATCAGTGTAGAAACCCGAAAGACAGAAGAGAGAATGATTCGGTGAACGCAGCGACAGAAGATTCTGATGCACTTGCTTGTTGTGTAGAATGTCCAATAGAATCTTGGATTATAGATTCGGGTGCGTCGTTTCACTCAACTCCGTGCAAGGAGTTATTGCACAACTTTGTTCCGGGAAGGCTTGGAAAGGTTCATCTTGCTGATGATGAACCATTATTCATCGAAGGGAAAGGTGATGTGAACTTGAAGACTCCTAAAGGGATGGTATGGAAACTAACAGATGTTAGGTTTGTTCCTGGACTCAAGAGAAATTTGATTTCTGTAGGCCAGTTGGATGCAGATGGTTATCAGACAGCTTTTGCAAATGGGCAATGGAGGGTCTCAAGGGGTTATCTGATTCTAGCAGGAGGACAGAAGGTTGGAACCTTGTATGTTGCAGAAAAATCGGATTCTTTAAATACCGTCAACAATGGTGTCAGTCCTTCAAATTTGTGGCATCATAGACTTGGACACATGAGCGAGAAAGGCATGAAGCAGTTAGCAACAAATGGCAAGATTCCTGAGTTGAAGACGGTTGATCTCAGTTTCTGCGAACCATGTGTATTGGGAAAGCAAAAGAGAGTGACTTTCACAAAGGTTGCCAAGACACCAAAGGCTAGAAAATTTGAACTAGTACATACAGATGTGTATGGTCCTACATCCGTGGTGTCAATTGGAGGAGCTCGTTATTATGTCACCTTTATCGATGACGCGACAAGAAAGGTATGGGTTTATTTTCTGAAAAATAAATCTGATATGTTTTCTACTTTCAAAAGATGGAAAACTGAGGTTGAGAACCAGATTGATTTGAAAATCAAATGTTTAAAATCTGATAATGGTGGAGAGTATAATAGTCGCGAGTTCAAAGAGTATTGCGCAGAGAATGGTATTAGAATGATCAAAACTATTCCGGAGACACCGCAGCAGAATGGTGTAGCAGAGAGGATGAACAGAACTCTTAATGAGAGAGCGAGAAGTATGAGACTACATGCAGGGTTGCCAAAGAAATTTTGTGCAGAAGCCGTTAATACAGCAGCATATCTCATAAATCGGGGACCTTCAGTTCCATTAGAGTTCAAGATTCCTGAAGAGGTTTGGTCAGGAAAAGAGGTAAATCTTTCACACTTGAGAACTTTTGGTTGCGTTTCTTATGTGCGAGTTACAGATTCTGACAGAGATAAACTTGACTCAAAATCGAAAAAGTGTTATTTTATCGGCTACGGTTCTGATGACATGGGTTACCGCTTCTGGGATGATGATAGCAGAAGGGTTTTTAGAAGTAGAGATATTATTTTTCATGAGGACTTCTTATACAAAGACAAGTTTATGGCAGATTCTGAGACTACAATGAAACAGACTGAGACAAGAGAAGAAGCAGTGTTGGAAGATATTACTGAAGATGATATTGGTGGAAACGAAGATACACCAATAAATCCGCCTACACCTACAGCTGTATTGAGGAGGTCTGGTAGAGAGCGAAAGCAAGTGGATAGGTATTCTCCATCCAAATTTTATTTGCTTTTGACAGAACATGGTGAACCAGAATGTTACTCAGAGGCAATACAGACAGATGATTCTAAGCAGTGGGAGGATGCCATGCAAGAAGAGATGTATTCTCTTGAAAAGAACAAGACTTGGTCATTGACTAAATTACCAGTAGGAAAGAAGGCGCTTGAGAATAAATGGGTATACAGAGTCAAGGAAGAACCTAATGGAAGCAAGCGATACAAAGCAAGATTAGTAGTAAAAGGTTTTCAGCAAAAGAAGGGTATTGATTACAACGAGATTTTCTCTCCTGTAGTAAAAATGACTACTATCAGATTGGTTTTGGGGCTTGTAGCAGCAGAGGATTTACATCTAGAGCAGTTAGATGTAAAGACTGCATTCTTACATAAAGATCTTGACGAGGTTATCTATATGAAGCAGCCAGAGGGTTTTCAGGTTACTGGTAGAGAAGACATGGTTTGCAAGTTGCAGAAAAGCTTGTATGGTTTGAAACAAGCTCCTAGACAATGGTACTTGAAGTTTGATGGCTTTATGACTAACAATGGTTACAAGAGATGTGAGATGGATCATTGTTGTTATATCAAGTCTTTTGCAAACTCTTACATAATTTTGTTGCTTTATGTTGATGACATGCTAGTTGCAGGATCTGGCATGATAGAAATCAACAAGTTAAAGTATCAATTATTTGATGTTTTTGAGATGAAAGATTTAGGTCCTACACAGCAGATTCTTGGGATGAGGATTACCAGAAATCAATCAGAAGGTACTTTGAAGCTGTCCCAAACGAAGTATGTTCAAAAGATAATTGACAGGTTTAATCTTCGGGATGCTACAGTTCGGACCACCCCTTTGGGAAGTCACTTTAAACTTTTAAAGGAGCTATCACCAAAAACAGATGAAGATAGAGATTACATGAGCAGAGTTCCTTATGCATCGGCAGTTGGTAGCTTGATGTATGCGATGGTATGTACGAGACCAGATATTGCTCATGCAGTGGGAGTTGTGAGTCGGTTTATGTCAAATCCAGGAAAAGAGCATTGGGAAGCAGTAAAGTGGCTTTTCCGTTACTTGAAAGGCACTGCAGATAGAGGACTTTATTTTAGGCGAACAAATACTATCATAGAAGGCTTTACTGATGCAGATTTAGGAGGCGACTTGGATGAGAGAAAAAGTACTACAGGGTATATTTTTACTCTAGGTGGTACAGCTGTTAGCTGGATGTCTCGGCTTCAGAAAAGTGTTGCGCTCTCAACTACAGAAGCTGAGTACATGGCTATTTCAGAAGCTAGCAAGGAGATGATTTGGTTGAAAAACTTCATGGCAGAATTAGGTAAGGAGCAAATTTAAAGTGTACTCTACAGTGATAGTCAGAGTGCAATCAATCTTGCAGAGAATCCAATGTTTCATGCCAGGACGAAGCATATTCAACTAAGATATCATTTTATCCGTGAGCTGATTGTTGATGAGGTGTTAACCTTGGTAAAGATAGCAGGTGATGACAACCCGGCAGATATGTTTACTAAGGTGGTTACCAAAGAGAAGCTGAAGCATTGCATAGCTTCAGCTGGCCTTCAGAGCTGATCGCAGAGAAGGCTATTGCACTAGTGAAGGAAAAGAAGGGTCTACTAGATTTACAAGTGTGAGAAAAATAGTAATGTCAGCCTCCAAGTGGGAGATTGTTAAGTGTGGAGTCTGTCTGTTTATTATTTTATTTTTCTCTTTTATATTGGGCTCAGATTGTGTCGGGCCAGTTAGAATATAAATAGATATCTTGTAATTGTAAACCCTATGTACTCAGAAAAGAGAGTAGAAACCCTAATACTAGTGCGACGTGGAGTAGGCAGTTTTGGCCAAACCACATAAAAATCCGTGTGTTCTTTACTCTTTAGAATCTAAAGCTTTCTATCTTACCTACTTTATTTCCTAACAGGCGTCTCACGGTCACGCCCGTTTGACAGTGCTAGTTGTAGGCTTGCGCTTTCAATCCTCACTGGCCAGCTAAGACAATTATCGCTAATTCTGGTACTATAGCGAGTCTTGTTCTTAGCTGGCAAAACAACCGCTATTAAACATGTCACTAGCAAGTATTTTCCTCATCACCGGATGAAGTAGCTCACAGTGTAGTTAACAAGCTTTTTTTTTTGAAAGTTGAATGTTAATGCAGCTGAATCATGGTCAAAAAGCTCATGATTTAACATTGTAAAATAACATTGATTTTTTCCAATTAATCAGAATTGTCCAATGCAGTAAAAGACATTGATTTTGGATCAATATGTTTCACAATTGTTGCACATCATGACATATGGACACTGATCTGAGTTCAGTTTTGTATAGACATATTTGCAACCATTCCGATTTTCGATTTGCATGCACGAAATACTGGGCTGTTTAAAGGCACAGTCTCCATCCAACCCAACTCAAACATCATCAATGCGAATGTTGCACTACTCAAAACTAGTTGAACATGAAATGTTATATCATTGTCAAACTCTCATTCTTTGGTATTTCAATCATGTAACATTTGCTTTCTTGATTCTATAGCTCGAGAAAATCTCATATCCTATCTGAATAATTTTGTAGCCTCTACCCACATTTGGTTGACAAGAAGATACAAAATCCAATCCAATGCATAATAGGTAAGTTTCCAGTTTGACAGGCTTGAATTGGAATCAATCAAGTCAGAAGAGTGATAGTCTCTTATCAATCCATAGCATTCTTCAAACATGCTGTTAACTATATATAATTTTCTACAGGTGTTCGGCGTAAATCCCAGCTTAGATTGGTGAACTCCATGAAAACACTTCTGAGAGGGAATAGCAGGGGAGGTTCATCGTCAAATAAGGTATTTGTATCTTTTTATTTAATTTCATTGTTATATATTACTATTCTTTTGAATATAGATTGGTCAGGAATGAGTAGCTTTGTGTATTATTCAAAAGTACATATTTTTCAGAATAGGTTAATATCTATATGCTATAAAGCACCATAAAGACCTTTGCAATTTATTTTTTGGGTCTTAGATAGTCAACATGTCTGATCACATTTGATCCGTAACAGTTGAGATTCTTCCTACTAGTTTAGTTTGTAGATACTATGCTGATTCATTTCTTAATGGGGTCTGAATGGTGTTGGTTTCAAGTTCTGTATAAATTAATTTTGCTATTCTGATGTGTGCAAACCAAATTAAAAGCTACATCAATAAAAGATATCCACCCAAAATGCTTTTGAAAATAATTTTCTTAACTGGGGAGATGATTAGAAATTAAGTTGCATAAAAAAAAGTCACAGACCATTACAAATGAACACTCAACTACAGACAATACTTAACAATTCTTAACCCACTTACCAACAACCATAGTTTCAAGTTGTTAGTTATACACATGCAACCTAACCACTAAACCCACAGACAATACTACCAACCTCCAAATAGTCAAATTCATGCGCAAATGGGAATATAGAAAGCCATAGGCGTATAGAAACAAAGAGAAGATAGGTTTGGATTCAGAAGTCACCATCCTTGACTTGGTGCCACATTTTGATTTTTTTTTGTTATACTAATATAATAACTAGATGAAAATTGAAATACTACCTACTCCAACTTCATCTTCCAAATGCTAATATCAAAGTTGCTATTTTTAAAGCCATAGCCGGTAACACATATTGCCTTATTTTATTATTATTATAATTTAGAATCAATTGTGACTTTTGGATGCAAATCAACGAAGATCCAATGGTCAGAATTGCTAGGAAATTTTCTCTTGACTTATTCATGGCACACATTAGATTCCTTCTGCTTGAAGATAAGATTTTCCAAAGAAAATTCCAATGTAAGTTCCTCTTGTAGCCTATATATAAATGTCAACCATAAGACTACCTTCTCATACTCAGGAAAAAAGAAATTCTTAAAATTTCTTGCTGCTATATAACATCACACAAAATTATGGCAGAAGCTATTGTTGCCAGTGTCTTGCGAGAATTATCTTCAATCATCGGTCAACAGATCTTAGAAGAAGTTAAGCACGTAAGAGGCGCTAGAAGAGAAGTTATAAGGTTGACAAACAGTTTCCAGGCCATAAAAGATGTGCTGGCGGATGCAGAGCAACGGCAAGTAAAGGAGGCAAGCGTGAGAGGCTGGTTGGATCAGCTCAAAGATGTATCTTATGATGTGGAGGATGTTTTGGATGAATGGAACATCATCAAGCTGAAAGAGGAAGTCAAGAGAGCTGAAATAGCTCTTTCAATTAAGAAGAAGGTTAGCTCCTTACTTCTCTCTCCAGTCTTTGCCATTAGAAAAATTGCTTTGAGTTATGAGTTAGCTAGTAAGATGAAAAGAATTAGTGGGAGTCTTGATGATATTGCCAAAGATAGAGAGAGATACAATTTTAATATTACTAGGAGTCTTGAAAAACCGCGAGGAGTAGAAACAACCTCCTTCATCAATGAGGATACAATACGTGGTCGGGAAAAGGAAATAGATGGATTGATAAGAAGGTTATTGTCTGACGAGCCTAAAGGTTTAGAGGTAATCTCACTTGTAGGGATGGGCGGAATAGGAAAAACCACTCTAGCTCAACTTGCATACAATGATGATGCGGTGAGGAGGATCTTTTCGAAAAGATCTTGGGTTTGTATCTCCAATCCCTTCAATAAGTTACGAGTTGCCAATAGTATTCTTTCTGACTTAGAAGGTGTAAGCTCTAATTCACCCACCTTGCAATATACTTTAGATAATGTCCGGAGATCTATTTTGGGAAAAAAATTCCTCATAGTATTAGATGATGTGTGGACGGAAGACTATAATGATTGGGAGCCTATATATAATTGTCTTAAACATTGTCATAATGGAAGTAAAATTTTAATCACCACACGGAAGGAAAAAGTCGCTCGAATGGTGAAATCAACTTATATCTCCATAGAGGAATTGTCTAAAAATGCAAGTTGGTCCTTGTTTAAATGCTTTGCATTCTATGATAGGCCTAGCAAGGACTGTTATGAGTTAGAGACAATTGGAAGGGAAATTGTTGACAAGTGTAAGGGCTTGCCTTTAGCAGTAAAAACTATGGGGAGTCTCTTGCGTTTTAAAAAAACAAAAGTTGAATGGGAGGTTATCTTAAATAGTGAGATGTGGGCATTCGAAGATTTTGAGAAAAATGTTTTCGGTCCACTTTTTCTAAGCTATGATGATTTATTATGATCAAAAGATGTTTCTCCTACTGTGCCTTTTTTCCGAAAGATTACGATATGGAAAAGCAAGAGCTTATTCAATTATGGATGGCTCAAGGTTATTTAGAATTAGAAGGGAATGAAGATATGGAGATTATAGGCAAAAATTATCTTGATATTCTAGTGACACGTTCTCTCTTCGAAGGATGTGGAAAAAATAATTATGGTGAAATTGATTGCTTCAAGATGCATGATGTAGTGCATGATTTTACTAGATTTCTCAGTCAACATGAATGTTCGTCGATATTGGATAAAGATCTTGAAAAATCAAGCATAGACATTTCATTTACGAAAACTAGGCATCTATTCTTAAAAGTTGGTTCGAGTTGTTCAATTCCTAATTTTAAGTGTAGTTTCCAAAATTTAAGGAGCCTTTTATTTAAATTTGATCGTGGAGTAAATTCAGCGGATGAAGTTTTGCTCAATTTAATTGGTCAAAATAATAGCTTAAAATTGTTATCATTTAGTGGTATGATTATTTATGATCAGATGACTAATACGTATTTGTTTAATGAGATCAATTTCGAAAAGGTTCCAAGCGGCGTAGGAAGGGCAATGCATCTGCGGTATTTGGACTTGAGTTATAATACAAGGATAGAAGTATTGCCCATAGGATTATGTAAGTTATATAGCTTGCAAACTTTGAATATTAGAAATTGCTTAAATCTTAAGAAACTACCGAGAGAGATAGGAAAGTTAATCAAGTTAAGACATTTGTTAAATTCTGGTTGTAGATCTCTTACACACATGCCAAAAGGGATTGAGAATTTAACATGTCTACACTTATTAGAAGAATTCCAGGTGGATGAGGGTTGCCATGGTGAAGAAGTATCTCAAGTTTCATGTTTGAATCAATTTCACCATCTTGAAGGAGAGTTAAGAATAATAGGTTTGGGGAGATTGAGAAACGAGAGTGAGGCCAATGTAATTGATCTGAGAAGTAAAGTAAAACTTACTGGGCTAGAGTTGGACTTCAGCGGGCCGAATTCAGTAAGCCATGAAGCTATTCTTGAAGCATTAAGTCCTCCTCCAAATATACTGGGGTTAGTGATATCAAACTACAGAGGCAGCTCGGTGTGGAATAATTGGACTGGGTTAACCAATTTGAAAATTTTGAGTCTATCTGGCTGGGTTGAGTGTGAGCAACTTCCTTCCTTTGAAAAATTATCATCTCTTGAAACACTCCATATAGCAAGCATGGAAAGTGTAAAAAAAGTGGGTAATGAAATCATTGGAGTAGACCCGTCTTCATCTGTTACTGCTCTTCCTAATTTGAAATCTCTGACGTTTTGGAATATGGAAGCATGGGAAGAGTGGTACTGTGGGATTGACCATCATTATGCACAAGTGTTGCCATCTATTCAATTCCTAGAAATTCAAAGATGCCACAAATTAATAACACTGCCAAAAAAAATTCTTCAAATGGGATCCCTCCAAGTGTTGGTGATAAAGGATTGTACAATCCTATCAGAACTATATAGAAAGGGAACAGGGTATCTTTGGTCTACCATCTCTCATATCCCAAATATCCAAATTGATGGTGAGAATGTGCAAGTAGGTGGACATTGAGGTCCCCATTTATCTTCGTCGGTACTTTCTTTTCGTCCTCTCTATTACTTTATTTTACTATTTTCACAAAAATTACATTTTTTCGGCTGATTATTAAAGGCCGTAACTCTAAGTTATATTTACTATAAATTTTTTCATCAATTTCTTCAAATGGAATCCTGTTGGTGATAGACAAATGTTCCTGTTTCTAAGCAGGAGCGCAATAGGTGACTGTGCACTCTGATCAAGATCCTATTTCTTCATTCGCTTCTAAATATATCTGTGTAAGAGGTTACTGACATCCTCTATCTGGTTATTTATTTGTTTTTCAGTACATGAAGGACGGGAATGAAGCTGCAAATGTTTCCGGTTTGAAAAAACATGGGGGCACGGTACGCTTTAGTTTTAGTTTGAGGTTATTTGATTTTCCGGTACATTTATGTTAACTAGATTGAAATATATGGCTGAATTGCTTTTTAACTTATAGCTTAAAGCTTAAGGTTGTGGATATAAGTTTCCTCCTTGTAGATGGGTCTGGTATTGAAATGAACTTCCCTCGGAGGTATCATGAAGAACAACCACTCTCCTCCTTCAGCACCATCTCAATTACTCATAGTTTTCTTGATTTATAGTATTAATAGCAGGTTCTGTTGCTAATTTTCTATGGTAGTGTGTTACCTACATGTTGTTTATCTTTTTCTTAAAGGTATTTTATGTTCTCTAGTGATTCATTGCTCAATTTTGTGCAGAAGATTCACTTGATACTCGAATGCCTCTTATGCATCTCTCTCTACCTTGTTGGCTGATAATGATGCAGAATTCTTTCTTTTAATGACGGGAGGAATTGATAGGTGTATTGTCTTAATATTTGGTTTTCTTGGAATATTATTGTCATTACCTTAATATTTGGTTTTCTTGGAATGTATTTAATGATATTTGTATTTCTCTAATCTTTGTGTTTTTGTGATTATTTCAACAGTTGTAGGCTTGCTACTTCAATCCTCACTGGGCAGCGAGTCTTGTTCTTACCCAGCAAAACAACTGCTATTAAGCATATCACTATCAATTATTTTCCTCATCACCTGATGAAGTAGCTCGCTGTGTAGTTAACAAGATTTTTGTGGGAAGCTGAATCATGGTCAAACGTTCAAGATTTAATATTTTGATATTGTAAACGGCATTAATTTTTCCCAATCAATCAGAATTGTCCAATGCAGTAAAAGACATTGATTTTCCTCATAACACTCTTTGCCAATATTGTATTTGTAGAGGATCAATATTTTCCAGGATTGTTGCACATTATGACATATGGACACTAATTTGAGTTATTTTTTACAGTCATATTTGCAACCATTCTGATTTTCAATCATGTAAATGTTTATCAGAGCAAATGTTGTATCTGAACTTAGATACACATTTGCGTTCCATAGCTTGAGAAAATCTCATCTTGTACCTTAAAATTTTTGTAGCCACTACAAGTGCCTCACTAATTGCTTTTGTTTGACGAGAAGATCCATTATAAAATCAATTCGTGTGGAAAGGTATTCAATGTCACAAAATCCAATCAGAGGAATGACCATCTATTATCAATCCAAAGCATAACTATGTATAATTTTCTATTGCTCACCAGGTGTTCGATGTAAATCCAAGCTTAAATTAACTTCAGAGCGAAAGGCAGGGGAAGATAGATCGTCAAACAAGGTATTTGTATCCAGATACCATAAACCATTGCCCAGATGCCTGTTTACTTTATTTTTTTTTGTTTTTTTGTTTTTTTTTTCTTTAAATTTTATTTTGGATAACTTGTTGAAATAGTTTCCTTAAACCTTTGTTTAACCTAGTAATGTTATCTGAACCATTGAACAGATGAATGAAGCACCTTTGGAAGAGAGCTGTCCAGACCAAATGACAATCAAGATGACTCATCTCGAATAAGCTCTAAATAAAATTTCACCATCTGTATCAGATCAGGTATGTTTCTCTCTTTTTACATTTGATTTAAATAATCCCACATCTACACTTTATTCCATTGTTCATGATCTGGTTGGAAAGGCTTAAAAGTTGCATAAGAAAAATCCTTGAATCATACCACAACATGCCTGACTACATTGAATTGTCTTATTGAAAGAGGAACTATGATATGTGAATATAGGCTACTGTTCGAGTGAGAGTTTGTTTGATAATGTATTTGCATCAATGAGCATATTGTCGTAAAACAAAATATATCCTTATAGCGGATCATTACAAGTTTTGCTGCTACTCTTTACAAATTTGGTATTGTGTTAGAAAGTGTTTGACCATTTACCCTTTATATGGTATGGTTGGGTTTAGCTTCTAGAAAGTATTCTGATTTTTTCATTCATGTAGCTATATAGAAAATTATTTTGTAATTCTGCTGTGTGCAAAAGAAAGGTACATGAACAAAAGACATCCAATGATAATGCTTTTTTAAAATGAGCTTCTTTTCTTGCCTTAACCCATCATGACTGTAATATTTATCTAAGCTTGGATGATAATAACTTGTTAGTTAGATTTTGTCCCAATGTTTTAGTTTATTAAATGAATTAAAAAACATACCTGCTGTATCACCTGTTCAATAAAGGAATTTGTGATATTATTACCAATCCATTTATTAAGTAAATTTTTTTAAAACTAAATCATTCATATTTAACAGTATGGGGCAAAAACTACATTCAAAACATCATTTCTTACACCAATTCTTTTGTTCATTTTTGTAGTACTTTAGGATTAATTTGAACTCCAGAAATCACTTCGAAGTGCAAATGTCTGGACCAAAATTCCCATCCTAACAAAAAATGTGTTTTCTCGAACATAATCCTTAATGAAGTTTTAGCAAAATCTGATTTGCTTGAATGATGGGTTAGGAATAGGTTCCTCTAGCATGATGTTCAACTTTCTGTCTTTGTCCTTTAACTTGAATTTCACATATGGCCTAAAGACACAAACTTTACAAATAAACAAAGCAATGTGCAACCTCATTTGTTAACATCTACATACATTAATTAATCTCCATAAAAAAAATTAGCAAAATAGGTATTGCATTTTGGAATTCTCTTCTTTACTTGACTTTATCCACCACACTTGGTATTAGCTTTTTACTCATAGGAGATTAAGGAATTCTAATTTTTTTTAACAAAATATCACACCAACACCATTCTTCAAGGAAGGTACCTCTTGTAGCCTAATATATAGATTTGAAGCATATCATTATGTTTTCACATCCAAAAACATAAAACTAGTAGTTATATAACATAACCATTCAAATAATCATTTCTCTCTGAGTTATGGCAGAAGCTATTCTTTCCACGGTGTTGGGCAAACTGACTTCTACAATTGGTCAGCAAATCCTAGAAGAAGTAAAGCAGATAAGAGGCACCAGCAGGGAATTCGAAAGGCTGATAAACAATTTCCAAGCCATGAATGATGTGCTCATAGATGCTGAGCAACGGCAAGTGATGGAGGCAAGCGTAAGAGGCTGGTTGGGTCAGCTTAAAGATGTATGCTATGATGTGGAGGACGTGTTGGATGAATGGAACACCATGAAGCTGAAGGAGGAAATTAAGAGAGCTAAAGTACCTCTTTCAATTAAGAAGAAGGTAAGCTCCTTACTTCTCTCTCCCGTTTTTGCTATTAGAAAAATTGCTTCGCGTTATGACTTAGCTCGTAAGATAGAGGAAATTAATGGAAGTCTTGATGATATTGCAAAATGTAGAGAGAGATATAACTTTAATATTACTAGGAGTCTTGGAAAACCTCGAGGAATAGAATCGACGTCCTTCATTGATGAGGATACAATACGTGGTCGAGAAAAGGAAACAGATGCATTGATAAGAAGATTGTTGTCTAACGAGCACATAGGTTTAGAAATCATCTCACTTATAGGGATGGGTGGAATAGGAAAAACCACTCTTGCTCAACTTGCATACAATGATAATGCGGTGAAAAGTAGTTTTACAAAAAGATCATGGGTTTGTGTCTCAGATCCATTTGATAAATTACAAGTTGCCAATAACATACTTACTGGCTTAGAAGGCATAAGCTTTACTTCAACTAACTTACAACATATTTTAGAAAATGTTCAAAGGTCTATTTTGGGAAAAAAAATTCTACTAATATTAGATGATGTATGGACTGAAGACTATAATGATTGGGAGCCAATACATAGTTGTCTTAATAATTGTTTCAATGGAAGTAAGATTGTAGTCACGACACGTAAAGAAAAAGTTGCTCTTATGATGAAGTCTTTTATCATCCCTATAGAGGAATTGTCTAAAACCCAAAGTTGGTCATTGTTTAAATGCTTTGCATTCTATGACAGGTCTGCTAAAGAGTGTAGTGAGTTAGAACCAATTGGCAAGAAAATAGTAGAAAAATGTAAGGGTTTGCCTTTAGCAGTAAAAACCATGGGAAGTTTTTTACGTTTTAAAAGAACTAGGAATGAATGGGAGGTTATTTTGGAGAGTAAGATGTGGGTATTTGAGGATTTTGAGAAAAAAGTTTTCGGTCCGCTTTTATTAAGTTATAATGATTTGTCTCCTATGGTCAAAAGATGTTTCTCCTATTGTGCCATTTTTTCGAAGGATTACGACCTAAGGAAGGATGAGCTTATTCGGTTGTGGATGGCTCAAGGTTATTTAGAATCAGATGGAAACATAAATATGGAGATGGTTGGTGAAAATTATTTTAACATTCTAGCGACACGATCGTTCTTTCAAGACTTTGGAAAAAATAATTATGGTGAAATTTTATGGTTTAAGATGCATGATGTAGTGCATGACTTTGCTAGATTTCTCACCCAGCATGAATGTTTTTCAATGATTGATAAAGATTTTGAAAAATCAAACATTGAAATTTCATTTGATAAAACTAGGCATCTACTATTGCATGTTGGTCCAAGTAGTTCATTTCCTATTACCATTTGTAATTTCAAAAAATTGAGAAGCCTTTTATTTAAATTTGGTCGTAAAGTAGATTCAGTTGATGGAGTGTTACTCAATTTAATTGGTCAAAATAATAGCTTAAAAGCATTGTCACTTGGTGCTATCAGTAGATTTGATCACATGAGTAATAATGTAATATCGCCTCGGGTTTTGTTTGAAAAGGTTCCAAGTGAGATAGGAAAACTAATACATTTGAGGTATTTCGAATTAAGTTATAATGAGAAGATAGAAGTTCTACCAAAAGCATTATGTAAATTATATAATTTACAAACTTTAAATATTAAATTTTGCTCAAATCTAAAAGAACTACCGCAAGGGATAGAAAAATTAATCAAACTAAGGCATTTGATAAATCGTGGTTGTTATTCACTTACACACATGCCAAAAGGGATTGATAATTTAACATGTCTACACACATTAGAAGAATTTCATGTGAGTGAAAGTAACCATGGTAAAGAAGCATCTCAAGTTACATGTTTGAATAAATTTCATCATCTCGAAGGAGAGTTAAGTATAATAGGCTTGGGAAGATTGAGAGATGAAAGCGAGGCCCGCTGCATCGATCTTCAAAGTAAGGTAAAAATTAGTTGGCTAATGTTGGAGTTCAGCGGGCCAAATTCGGTAAACCATGAAGCAATTCTAGAAGCATTATGGCCTCCACCAAACCTACCAGGGCTAACCATATCAGACTACAGAGGCAGCTCTGTGTGGAATACATGGACGGGGTTAACCAATTTGAAAGCTTTGGTTCTGAGTTCCTGGGTAGATTGTGAGCACCTTCCTTCATTCAAAAATTTGTTGTCTCTTGAAAAACTCTATATAGAATGGATTGAGGGTGTTAAAAGAGTGGGTTATGAGGTTTTGGGAGTAGATGCAACTTCATCAGTTACTGCTATTCCTAATTTGAAAACTCTAAGTATTACAAATATGAAGGCATGGCAAGAGTGGGACTGTGGGATTGAGCATCAAAAT
Source organism: Cardiospermum halicacabum (assembly GCA_031304145.1). NCBI lineage: Eukaryota > Viridiplantae > Streptophyta > Magnoliopsida > Sapindales > Sapindaceae > Cardiospermum > Cardiospermum halicacabum. The sequence goes on along the minus strand of CM062391.1, from coordinate 1,316,684 downwards.
GTACAAGTCTTGCCATCTCTTCATTTCCTCAAAGTCAGAGCATGCCACAAATTGAAAACACTACCAAGACAAATTCTTCAAATGGAATCTCTGCAAGTGTTGGTGATAGATAAGTGTTCGATCTTATCAGAACGGTATAGGAAGGGAACAGGGGATCTCTGGTCTGACATCTCTCATATCCCTAATATCCAAATTGACGGTGAGAATGTGAAAGTAGGTGGACACTGAAGTCTCACATATTTATCTTCAGCAGGTACTTTCATCTTCTCCTCTTCATTAACTTTATATTACTATTTTCACAGAAATTACAGATTTTCTGCTGATTGTTAACTCTAATTATATTTATTATAAAATTGGATGTGCTTTGCAATGTGAAGGAAATGGAATTCAAAAAAGTTGTTTGCAATGGGAAGGATGTTCTCCTGATGAAGACTGAAGCGACAAAAATGGCAAAGGAAATGTTTCAGGTAAGCAGGAACCATGGCGTGTGCTTCGGTTGGAGGGTATTTGACTCAGTTACATAAAAATTTATATGTTGCTGTTGCAGTTATCATGTAATGGGTTGTCTTTATTTCAGATCAGTGGAGGAAAATAATCACTGCGCTCTGATTTTTGACATTTATGTCTAGCAAACGTACAAGTTTCGCCTTCAAAGAGAATGGAAATATATGTTCCTTAGGTACATTTTTCTTCTCTTCTTTGTTGAAATTAGTCTAAGTATATTTTGTTTGATAGATATACCTAATTTAAATGTGCATTCCAAAGTACTTAGGTCAATTTAAATGTGCATCAATAGAGGAACCCTCCTCAAACTATGATAAAAACTATTCACTTCAATTTCATATTTGAATGGCATACAATGTTTAGTGCTATAATATGTTTAAAATTAGGTACGTCAAAAAGATGTATTTTGCAATGTACAGGAAATTGAATCCTAACAGATGTCGGTGTTTGTATACTTTTTGAACAGGTTGTAATCCGGAGCAAGTATTAAGCAAGGGACAGATGTCAGAAATTACAGTCTTCATCATGAGAGAGTGTTGGTCCATTAATATTTCATCAATTATCTTGATGTCTTTTAGCATGTTATTAGTTTGTGGGCTTACTTGTTGATAAAATGACTTAAATCATACTACCACAAACTCATGTAGACTTTATATTCAATTTATTTGTTATTTCCACAATAATTGTGGTATTCATATTTCCAAAAACATAATATCTTCCTGATGTTCTTGAGGAGACAATGTTGCAGATGGTATCTTCTCTACCTTTAAGCACCAACCATGATTTGCTTAAAAATGCTTTTTGAATGTCATGTAATAGATTATTTTATTTCAGATCAATACATATGACCAAATTTTGTTTTTTGTTTTTGCAGCATTTAGGCAGCACAAGTATGTGCGCCACATAAAGGATAAGAATGTGTGCTGCTGGAGTGAGGATTTTGACATTTCACCATATAGAATCTAACATGAAGAGAAATTTGCTTTTGTGGCTTGCATTGGTGATGGGAGTGACGGTGTGGGAGCTAGCCTTTCCACTCTATATTGGCTTCGAGTTTGAGCTGAGTGTCTTAACAGCAGTTGGCTTATACTTACATTGTGATAAAATCATACTATTTTACCTAAGGTAGTTTTCTAATTTGATACTCATTTGCTTACTATAGCGAAGAAGTGCATAGAAAGTTTTATTTACTTTAGGCAAAGCATCAATTCTAATGGAAATTGATATAGTATAATTTTTAATTGCACCCGATCTTACAGATCTTGGAATAGGTTCACACAGTATGTTTGATAACTCAACATCTAGAATACGAAAGAGCAGATAGTATTCAAGTTGGCTCGAATATGAAGGGGCTGGCACGAGTATAGACACCGCTTACTGCAGATGTCTCTCATAGGGGCCTCGCAAATCGGATCTCAACGCGGCACATAAATTTTTGCTATTGAGGAGGCTTTTGCATGGGATTGGATTGGATGCGGTTGTGGGTTGAGATGAACTCTAGGTATTCTGCTTGTTCATATTCATTCCTTTTCTGTTCAATATCTTCAAAATAAAGATGATCCATCCATTAACCACCCAAAGTGAAAAATAGAAAGGAAAAAGAAAAATGATTTGCTTTCCTGGTGGGTTAGGAATAAATAGTTTTGTCTATCCCTCAAAGTGTATTCTCATTAGAAAGGTCAATGTATCTGACCACTTGACCTTTAATTGGTTTGGTTGGGTTTCTTGGTACTTGTTTAGCTGGGGTAACACTCATGGTAAAGTTGATCAACTTACTTAGTTTAACTTCTATCTTTCAAGTTGATTTGAATTTCACATGGCATCTGAACGTTACAAACTTGACCAATAAACTAAGCAAAGTGTATTATATTTGTAATTTCTAGTTATTTTGTATTTTCTTTGGTAAATATTATATTTGCCATTAACTTGAATTTCTATATGCTTTAGAGATACAAACTTCCACTAATAAAAAAAGCAAATTGCAAATTGCAAACTTCACTAATACGTGTATATACTTCACAGAAATATGCTAATATCCTTGATTAATAATCGGAAGAAAAAAATAGATATTGTATTAAAAAATCATTATCGTGTTAGTTTTATCGTTGTTATAGAGGCAGAACACAACCTTACTTTTAGAGCAGCAGAAGACATAGTGTTTTGGAATCATCTTCTTTGCTTTGATAAATTCTTTACTTGACTTTATCCAACACATGATATTAGATTTCTTTCTCCTCGAAGATGAAGGAAAGATTTTCCAAAGAAAATTCTTTGGAAAGTAACTCAAAGTATCGTACCAAAACCATCTTTCAAGGAAACTACCTCTTCTAGCCTAATGTATAAATTTGAAGCATATCACTTTGTTTTCATATTCAAAAACATAAAATTTCTTGCACTTATATAACTTAACCATTCAAATTGTCATCTCTTTGAGTTATGGCTGAAGCTATTCTTTCCACAGTCTTGGGACAGCTGACTTCACCAATTGGTCAGCAAATCTTAGAACAAATCAAACACGTAAGAGGCGCCAGCAAAGAAGTCAAAAGGCTGACAAACAGTTTCCAAGCCATGAATGATGTGCTCGTGGATGCGGAGCAACGACAAGTGAAGGAGGCAAGCGTGAGAGGCTGGTTGGATCGGCTCAAAGATATGTTTTATGATGTGGAGGACTTGCTGGATGAATGGAACACCATGAAGTTGAAGGAGGAAATTACGAGAGCTGAAAATGCTCGATCCATTAAGAAGAAGGTATGTTCCTTCTTTCTTGCTCCATGCTTTGGTATTAGACAAATTGTTTTGCATAACAATCTAGCTCTCAAGATAAAAGAAATCAATGAGAACTTGGATGATATAGCCAAAGATAGGGAGAGATATAGTTTTAATGTTATTAGGAATGTTGACAAACCTAGAGGAATAGAAACAACATCCTTCATTGATGAGAATACAATACGTGGTAGAAAAAATGAAACGGATGCACTGATAAGAATGTTGCTGTCTGACCAGCATGTAGGTTTAGAGATCATCTCACTTGTAGGTATGGGCGGAACCACTCTTGCTCAACTTGCATACAATGACGATGCGGTGAAAAGTAGCTTTTTAAAAAGATGTTGGGTTTGTGTCTCGAATCCATTTGATAAGTTACGAGTTGCCAATAGCATACTTTATGGTCTAGAAAGTATAAGCTCTAGCTCGCCTACCCTCCAACATATTTTAGATAATGTTCAGAGGTTTATTTCGAAAAAAAAAGTTCCTTCTAATACTTGATGATGTATGGACAGAAGACTATAATGACTGGGAGGCCATATATAATTGTTTGAATAATTGTCTTCATGGAAGTAAAATTTTAGTCACCACAAGGAAGGAGAAAGTTGCTCAAATGGTGAAATCAACAATAATCCCGATAGAGGAATTGTCTAGAAATGAAAGTTGGTCTTTGTTTAAATGCTTTGCATTCTATGATAGGCCTTATAGGGAGTGCAATGAGTTAGAAACAACTGGAAAGGTAATCGTAGATAAGTGTAAGGGTTTGCCTTTAGCGGTAAAAACTATGGGGAATTTCATGCGTTTTAAAAGAACTAGAAAGGAATGGGAGGATATCTTAGACAGTGAGAGTCAGGATTTTGAAAAAAATATTTTTGGTCCACTTTTATTAAGTTATAATGATTTATCTCCTATGGTCAAAAGATGTTTCTCCTATTGTGCCATTTTTTCAAAGGGTTACGACATGAATAAAGATGAGCTTATACGGTTGTGGATGGCTCAAGGTTATTTAGAGTCGGAAGGGAATAAAGATATGGAAATTATAGGTGAAAATTATTTTAACATTTTAGCAACACGGTCGTTCTTTCAAGACTTTGGAAAAAATAATTATGGTGAAATTTCATGGTTTAAGATGCATGATGTAGTGCATGAATTTGTTAGATTTCTCGCTCAACATGAATGTTCTTCCATGACGAATGAAGATTTTGAAAAATCGAACATTCACATTTCATTTGAGAATACTAGGCATCTCTTGTTGGAAGTTAGTTCAAGTAGATCAATTCCTAATTTCAAGTGTAGTTTCAAAAATTTGAGGAGTCTTTTATTTAAATTTGATGGTGGTGTAGATTTAGTGGATGGAGTTTTGCTCAATTTAATTGGTCAAAATAATAGCTTAAAATCATTATCATTTAGTGGTAAGGCTATATATGATTTGATGAGTAATATATATTTATTTAATGAGTTTCCTTTTGAAAAGGTTCCAAGTGAGATAGAAAAGGCCATTCATATGAGGTATTTAGACTTGAGTTATAATATGAGGATAGAAGTATTGCCCAAGGCATTGTGTAAATTATATAATTTGCAAACTTTGAATATTAGTTATTGCTCAAATCTCAAGGAACTACCAGAAGGGATTGGAAAGTTAATCAAGTTAAGACATTTAATTAATTTTGATTGTAAATCTCTTACACACATGCCAAAAGGGATTGAAAATTTAATATGTCTACACACATTAGAAGAATTCCATGTGGATGATGGTTGCCATGGTAAAAAAGCATCTCAACTTACATGTTTGACTAAATTTGGACATCTTGAAGGAGGGTTAAGTATAATAGGTTTGGGGAGATTGGAAACGAAAGTGAGGCCTATGGTATTGATCTGGAAAGCAAGGTAAAAATTAATGGGCTGGATTTGGACTTCAGGGGGCCGACTTTAGCAATCCATGAAGCGATCCTTGAAGCATTAAGGCCTCCTCTAAATTTACTGGGTTTAGGGATATCAAACTACAAAGGCAGGCCAGTGTGGAATAATTGGAGTGGCTTAACAAATTTGAAATCTTTGCTTTTGGTTTGCTGGGTCGAGTGTAAGAAACTTCCTTCATTTCAAAATTTGTCATCCCTTGAAACACTCCATATACAAAGCTTTGATGATGTAAAAAAAGTTTGTGATGAAATTTTGGGATTAGACACATCTTTATCTGTTACTACACTCCCTAATTTGAAATCTGTTACGTTTTGGAATATGGAGGCATGGGAAGAGTGGGACTGTGAGATTGAGTGTCAAAATGTACAAGACCTGCCACCTCTTCATTCCTTGCATGTTAGAAGATGCCACAAATTAAACACACTACCAAAGCAGATTCTTCAAATGGAATCTCTGCAACTTTTGGTGATAGATGATTTTCAATCTTATCAGACAAGTATAGAAAAGGAACTGGGGATCTTTGGTCTGACATTTCTCATATCCCTATTATCCAAATTGATCGTGTGGATGTGCGAGTAGGTGGACATTGAAGTGTCTAAGAGTACATCTTTATCAGGTACTTTGCCCTTCTCTTCTCTTTTAACTTCACTGCTTCAATGTGAGTTTATGAACTTCACGTCTTGTTATCGTTTGTAAACTCCCAGGTTGGTGTAGTACAACTTATGAATGTCGATGCAGTGGGCATGTTTTTATTACTGACAGCAGTGCTGAACGCTCCTCAAGCCATGGTAAGACAAACCCAATATAAGCACCAATTATTGACTTCTATTTTATGTTTTGCTCCCTAATCAAGGATTATTTTGTTCAATTTTATTTGTAAAAAAAAGACCTTAATTGTTAGGATTAAAAGTCTGAAAGCAGCGTAATTGGAATTAGAAGGGACTATGGTTCATTGTTGGGACTATTGTATTTGAATTTGAACCGGTGGAATCTTATCTAAGGAAGAATTAAGCATGGAGACAAAGTTCCAGTTGGTATGTTTCTATTTCTATAAGCACCAACCATAATTAGCTTAAACTCAATGTCAAGGTTACCGATTTCTAACATAATATTTTGTTTCAGATCAATATTAATATACAATTATTATTGTGATTGGTTTATTAAAAGTACTGCCATCTCTTCATTCCTGGATCTCATTAAATGCCACAAATCATAAAGCACTACCAACACAAATTCTTCAAGTGGAATCTCTGCAAGTATCGGTGATAGATAATCTTATCGGAACAATAAAGAAAGGAAACAGAGAATTTTTTTTTCTGACTTCTCTCGTATTCCTAATATTCAAATGGATTGTGAGAATGTGCAAGTAGGTGGACATTGAAATCTAGCACATATATATCCCTCCTAATCGGCTGCATTTGGTTCCCGAAATTATGGTTTGTGAAACCTATTCTCTCTACTTTTAGTTCTTCGATTCCATCATACTAAGGAAGTAGACTTCATTTTATTATTTTTTTTAATATTAGATTTTCAATTTTTTAAGTTATGTTAGGCTCAAATTAAATCTCGGGAATGCTTTGCAATTGGGAGGAATTAAAATTCAAAATGTCATTAAAGAAAGTGGTTGGACTATTGTTTTTGAATATGAACGGTCAAGTTGTGGTCCTGTGGAAAAATTGAATCAGACAATGAAATTGTATTACAACCTCTGAGCACAAGCGCTAGAGGTGACATTCCACTCTGGCCATGATCCTATTTCTTTATTTGCTTCTAAATCTTTCTGCGCAAGAGGTTACCGACATATTCTATTATGTTATTATTTGTTTTTCAGCCCAGGAAGGGTGGAAACAAAGCTGAAAATGTTTTGGTTTAGAAAAATGCATGGTGTGCTTAGTTGGAGGTTATTTGATTCTCTGGTATATAATATTTGATATGTGGCTATTGCAGGGAGTAGTTGCAGTAATGCATATGGACCTGGAAGAGGAGTGGGTGGAGGTGGTGTGAGATTCTTCATATCTCACCATGCAGATTTTATCGCAATGGAACATGTGGTTATGACTGAAGACTTTTTATTTCTAACGGGAGTGATTGTGTGGGTTTGCCTTTGTTTTTCTGATTGAGAGCTGAGTGTTCAGAATGACTGATTGAAGCTTTAAGTAAAAAGCTTTTCTTAACTAATATTGTTTTAGAATTTGATACTCTTTTTAGATTACGTTTCTATATAATGATATGCCTCAAGGAATCATGACAACAAAGAGCTACGAGCTACAGATAAAGTATTAACTATATTAAGAGTTCTTATATGATGTAGATACTAAGTTGATTGAGTTATTTCTAATGAAAGCCGTTTAATAACGATAATTTTTCTATTGCAGCGTTGAGTTTAAAATTTACATTTATGTTGATTGGATTAGGATAATATGGTTGAATTGCTTTTGAACTTGAGAGCTTAGAATAGATTTTTCCTTTTAGATGTCACTGGCATTGAAATGGACTTTTCCAGAAGTTATCATGAAGAACTAACATTCTTTTTCTTCAACACCATCTCAATTACTCATATTTTTCCGGATCTCTCCAATTAATAGCAGGTTCTGCTGCTGACTTTTTCTTTTCGTTGGTGTGTTACCTATATGTCATTTATTTTATTTTCAAATATTTTATGTTATACATTATTCATTGTTCCAATTTTGTGCAGAAGATTCACTTGAAGTCCAATACTTCTCATGCATCTCTCTCTAGCTTGTTGACTTATGATAATGCATCTCTTTCTACCTTGTTGGCATTTGTACTTATTAATTGTTCATGAGAATATTTTATGTTATACATTATTCATTGTTTCAATTTTCTACCTTGTTGGAATGTATTTAATGACATTTGTACTTCAATCCTTACTGAGCAGCTAAGACAATTATCTTGAATTCTAATACTATTGCGAGGCTTGTTCTTAGCCGGCAAAGCAACTACTATTTAACATGCTACTAGCACTAGCTCACAGTGTAGTTTACAAGCTTTTAGTAGGAAGTTGAATATTAATGCAGTTGAATCATGTTCAAATGCTCATTTTTTATTTTATATATTTTGATTTTGTAAACAACATTGATTTTTCTCCATCAATCAGAATTGGCCAATGCAGTAAAAGACATTGATTTTCCTCACAGGTCTCTTTTGCCAATATTATATATGATCAATATGTCTCTAGATTGTTGCACACTATGACATTGGATACTGATTCGAGTTCAATGCCAATGTAGCACTACTCGAATCTGGTTTGTAATAGCAGCTGAAAAAAAAAAAAAAAAAAAACTCAAAATGCAGTGTCACCAAATCCTAATGCTATGCAGTTTGTTCGTAGGCACGTTTTCAATTTGCAAGTCCAGAGATTGATCATCCAACAGCAGTCCATTTTCTAGTTTTCAAAATTCAGGTGTTAATATATAATTTCTATTGTTCACCAGATGTTCTATGAAAGTTCAAGCTTAGATTAACTCCAATTTCTGAGAGCGAAAGACAGGATACATATGGTCACCAAACAAGGTATAAATTGTATCTTCTCATTTGATTTCATCATTACATAGGATTAATTTTCTATATGTACACAATTCAACCATAAACTACCATCGAAAGGGAAAAAAATTGTTCTGCTTTCATGATGGGTTAAGAATGGGTAGCGTTCTCTACCACCCAATTTATATATTTTTACAAAGTAGGTTGATAGAGACCTTTGCAAATTTAATTGATATTGTATTAGAAAGTGAATGTGTCTGAATATACGTATACATTCCTTAATGGGTTTTGGACGGTGTTGGTTACAATCTTCGTAGAAAATTATTTTGTTATTGTGTTCTGTACAAACCAAGAATAGGTGCATGAACAAAAAGGCTTCCAATGATTATGCTTTTCTTTAAATGATCTTTTTACCTTAACTCATTATGCTTGTAACAATATTCTTAGCTTGGAGATTAAGTTACTGTAATCATCATTGTGAAGGCTTCCTTGATTCTTTAGCAAGAGAAGATTCTATTTATCTTCTACACGTGTGTCTCTATGTACCAATCCAATCCAAAGCAATGTAAGTTTTCAATTTGAAGAATTTGAATTGAAATCAAGCATGTCAAAAGAATGATCACTGTGTATTATTTTCTATTATCCATCAGGTGTTCGAGGTAAAGTCAACCTTAAGATAAGCTTCAACTCCATGAAACCATTTTGAGAAGCCAAAGTCTGGATTAAAATGGTCGTTAATCAAGGTATAAGTTGTATCTCTACATTTGATTTCATAATATTACATATTAAAACATCTCTAGTTGCAGATGATTCACCCGTAAACCACCTAAAGTGAAATTTTTTTAAAAAAAAAAAAAAAAAATGACTTGCTTTCATGATGGGTTAGGAATAAGCAGCTTTATCTATCACTTAAAGTATATATATTCTTATTAGAAAGCATCTGACCACTTAACCTTTAATTGGTATGGTTGGGTTTCTTTGTACTAATTTAGCTTCTAGATAATATGCTATTTTTTTTTCATTCATTAATTGGATTTGGATTGGATGGTGTAGCTCTATAGAAAATAATTTTGTAATTCTGTTGTGTGCAAACAAAGAAAGGTACATGAACAAAAGGCATCCAACAGTAATGGTTTTTTTTTTTTTTTTTTTTTTTATTATTTATAAAATGACCTTTTCTTGCCTTAACCCCTTAACCCATCATGCTTGTAATGTTATTCTTAGCTTGGTTGATGATAATTTAATAAATGAATTTCACATGTTGTTAAGGTTTAAAGCTGCATACTTTACCAATAAACAAAGCAACTTGCAAACTGGTATGCTAATATCCATGCATATTGATTTATCACCTTTTGGAATCGTCTTCTTTACTTTACTTTATCAAAAACTTTTTGGTATTAGATTTCTTCTCCTATGAGATGAGGGAAGGATTCTTAGAAACTAATTCGAACAAAGTATCATACCTATACCATCATTCAAGGAAACTACCTCTTGTAGCCTATATATATAGATTGGAAGCATATCTCTTTTCACATCCAAAAACATAAAATTTCTTGCAGTTATATAACATAATCATTCAAATCATAATCTTTTGAGTAATGGCAGAAGCTATTCTTTCCACGGTCTTGGGACAGCTGACTTCAACAATTGGTCAGCAAATCCTAGAAGAAGTCAAGCAGACAAGAGGCGCTAGTAGAGAAGTCAACAGGCTGACAAACAGTTTTCAAGCCATGAATGATGTACTCGTGGATGCGGAGCAACGACAAGTGAAGGAGGCAAGTGTGAGAGGCTGGTTGGATCGGCTGAAAGATGTATCTTATGATGTGGAGGACTTGCTGGATGAATGGAACACCATGAAGTTGAAGGAGGAAATTATGAGAGTTGAAAATGCTCGTTACATTAAGAAGAAGGTATGCTCCTTCTTTCTCGCTCCATGCTTTGGTATTAGACAAATTGTTTTACGTAACAATCTAGCTATCAAGATAAAAGAAATTAATGAGAGTTTGGATGATATTGCCAAAGATAGAGAGAGATACAACTTTAATATTATTAGGAGTCTCGAAAAACCTCGGGTAGAAACAACTTCCTTTGTGAATGAGGAAATATTATTTGGTCGAGAAAAGGAAACAAATATATTACTAAGCAAGTTATTGTCTAATGAGCACATAGGCATAGAGACCATCTCAATTGTAGGGATGGGTGGAATAGGAAAAACAACTCTGGCTCAACTGGCATATAACAATAATGTTGTGAAGAGTAGCTTCACCAAAAGAATTTGGGTTTGTGTCTCTGATACATTTGATATATTACGAATTGCCAATAGCATACTTTATGGTTTAGAAGGTATGAGTTCTGGGTCAGCCACATTACAAAATGTTTTAGAAAATGTGCAGAAGTCTTCTTTAGGAAAAAAAATCCTTCTAGTATTAGATGACGTGTGGACCGAATACTACAATGATTTGGAGCCAATATATACTTGTCTCAATAGTTGTCTTAATGGAAGTAAGATTTTGGTTACTACACGTAATGAAAAAGTTGCTCAAATGGTTAGATCAAATATCATCCATATAGAGGTATTGTCAGATAATGAAAGTTGGTCATTGTTTAAATGCTTTGCGTTCTATGGTAGGCCTCACAAGGAGTGTAGTGAGTTAGAACCAATTGGCAAGAAAATCATAGGCAAGTGTAAAGGTTTGCCTTTGGCAGCAAAGACCATAGGGAGTTTGTTGCGCTTCAAAAGAACTAGGAACGAATGGGAGGCTATTTTAGATAGTGAGATGTGGGAAGTTAAGGATTTTCAGAGAAATATTTTCGGTCCGCTTCTACTAAGCTATGATGATTTATCACCTATGGTCAAAAGATGTTTCTCTTATTGTGCCGTTTTTCCACCGGATTGCGACATCAATAAAGATGAGCTTATTCTGTTGTGGATGGCTCAAGGTTATTTAGAATCGGAAGGGAATGAAGATATGGATATTGTAGGTGAAAATTATTTTAACATTTTAACGACTCGTTCATTCTTTCAAAATTTTGGAAAAAATAATTTGGGTGAAATTTTATGGTTTAAGATGCATGATATAATACACGAATTTGCTAGATTTCTCACTCAACATGAATGTTTTTCGATGATAGATAAAGATTTTGAAAAATCAAGCATCAACATTTCATTTGAGAAAACTAGGCATATGTTGTTGGAAGTTGGTTCAAGTAGTTCGTTTTCCAATTTTAAATGGAGTCCCAAAAATCTGAGGAGCCTTTTGTTTAAATTTGGTCATGGGGTAAATTCAATAGATGGAGTTTTACTCAATTTAATTAGTCAAAATAATAGCTTGAGATCACTATCATTTAGTGGTATGGATAGTTATGATCAGATGAGTAGTACAGATATTTTTAGTGAGATCTATTTTGAAAAGGTTCCAAGTGAGATAGAAAAGTTAATACATTTGAGGTATTTGGACTTGAGTTATAATAGGAGGATAGAAGTTTTGCCAAAAGCAGTCTGTAAATTATATAATTTGCAGACTTTGAATATTAGATATTGCTCAAATCTCAAGGAACTACCACAAGGGATAGGAAAGTTAATCAAGTTAAGACATTTGATAAATTTAGGTTGTGAATCTCTTACATACATGCCAAAAGGGATTGAGAATTTAACATGTCTACTCACATTAGGAGAATTCTTTGTGGATGAGGGTTGTCATGGTAAAGAAGCATCTCAACTTACATGTTTGAATAAATTTCAACATCTTGAAGGAGGGTTATCTATAACAGGTTTGGGGAGTTTGAGAAACGAAAGTGAGGCCCATGGCATTGATCTGGAAAGTAAGATAAAAATAAGTGTGCTGAATTTGGACTTCAGGGGGCCGAATTTAGCTAACCACGAAACGATCCTTGAAGCATTAAGACCTCCTCCAAACTTAGTGGAGTTTATGATATCAAACTATAAAGGCAGGTCAGTGAGGAATAATTGGAGCGGGTTAACCAATTTGAAATCTTTAATTCTGTTTAACTGGGTCGAGTGTGAGAAACTTCCTTCATTCGAAAATTTATCGTCCCTTGAAGCACTCACTATATTTAACATTGATGGTGTAAAAAGAGTGGGTAACGAAATTTTGGGATTAGACACATCTTCATCTATTACTACTCTTCCTAATTTGAAATCTCTTGACTTTTGGGATATGGAGGCATGGGAAGAGTGGGACAGTGGAATTGAGCATCGTAATAAACAAGTCTTGCCACCTCTACGTTCCCTAGATGTTCGAGGATGCCCCAAATTGAGAACACTACCAAAAAAGATTCTTCAAATGGAATCCCTGCAGCTGTTGGTGATAAATTATTGTTCAATTTTATCAGAACGGTATAAAAAGGAAACAGGGGATCTTTGGTCCGACATTTCTCATATCCCTAATATCCAAATTGATGGTGAGAATGTGCAAGTAGGTGAACTTTGAAGTGTCTAAGAGTACATCTTTACCAGGTACTTTTTCCTTGCCCTCTCTTTAACTTCACTGCTCCAATGAACTTTACTTCAATGTGAATGTCAATGAATTTACTTCTTGTGATCTTTTGTAAACTCTCAGGTTGGTGTAGTACAACTTATGAATGTCAATACAGTGTTGAACTCTCCTCAAGCCATGGTAAGCTAAAACCTGATGTTTAGCTTAAAATTATTTATTAAATCATGTCATGCCCATCCATTTCTAAACCTGTTATTTGTTTCAGATCAATATGCATGAACAATTGATGAGAGAAACACACAAGTGTGCCTGAAGGAAGGATAAGACTGCAACTGAAGTGAGAGTCTCCATATCTCCTTGTAAACAAATCTGACTCGATTTGTCCACATAACTAAGGATCTTTATTAAGATGGAAGTATAGGAAGAGTGGATTGAGGGATTGAGCATCATTGAGCATCTCCTTGTACAAGTCTTGTCATCTCTTCATTCCCTGTATCTCATCAGATGCCACAAATCAAAAGCACTATCAAAACAAATTCTTCAAATGGAATCTTGCAAGTGTTGGGACAGATGAATGTTCAATCTTATCAGGCCAGTATAGAAAAGGAATAAAAAGTTTAATATGGTTTGATTTCTCTCATATCCCTAACATTCAAATTGATCATGACAATATGCAAATAGGTGGACTTTGAAATCTAACACATATATCTCATTCTTCAAGATTGGGTGTATTTCTTTTCTGAAAGTAAGGTACGTGAAACCTGTTCTCCCTTATTTCAGTTTTTTACTCCATCATTTTTAAGGATGTAAAGTTTACTTTATTTTTTAGTATTAGATTTTTATTTTTTAAAATTGTGCTGGGTTCTAATTAGATATCTGAAAAAGATAAGTACTTGGGCTACTGTTCTTGAATATGAACCGGTCAGGTTGTGGTCCTCTTTTCTGGAAGAATTGAATTGCATTGAGCAAGATGATTTTATTGCAACCATAATTTTAATCTACTTAGTGTTCCAATTAGATTGCTTTCCTGCCTAGAGGTGACTTTACGGTCTGTCCAAGATCTTATTTCTTCACTTGTTTCTAAATATTTCTGTGCAAGAAGACATTCTTTATCAGGTTATTTATTTGTTTTTACTTTGGATCAATGCAGGAAAAAAAAAAAACTGTTGTGCTTCGGTTTTACTGCCGCAGAAGGATAGAAATGAAGCTTCAAATGTTTCAGGTAAGAAAAAACCGTGGGGTGTGCTTAGTTGGAGGCATGTTTAAATATAAATTTTTTTTTAGAAAAATATCTGATAGATTTCTTGACAGTGAAGCAACTAAATTAATAGTTGTATTGCAATGGAATAGAGTCGAAATATTTTATATTTAGTTTAGTTTGTGTAATTGTGTTAGTTGTAGTTAGTGGTATAGGATATGTAGTTAGATATATTTTGTAGTTATAGTGGTATAGGACATGTAGTTAGATATATTTTGTAGTTATAGTATGATAAATGACACGTATAGAGAAATCATCGGGAAATTTGAGTGAGAGAAGATAGTTCTCTGCTCCAGACGGATGGATGGTTAGTTCTAATAGTTGTATGGTATATTAATGGAAATTAATGATTGTTTATGGTTTATAATTAGCTATGGCCTCAAAGTTTCTAACAAGTAATTGAATTTCTAATATATAATAATTGATATATGTCTATTACAGTGAGTGGATGCATTAATGCATGTGGAACTAGGAAGAGGAGTGTGTGGAAGTGGAGTGAGATTCTTCATATCTCACTGAAGCAGGAAATACATGATGATAAAGACCTATGTAAAATCCTTGAAGACATCAAAGTTCAGTTCTTTTGACTTTTACCTTGATGACAAGGTGAATGTGATGTGGTGAGACCTCATTTGGGCTTCTGTTTGGTATTTATACATTTGGGCCGTGCAGGTTGTAAGTTGTGGGCCGGGTCGGGTATCGGCCCATTAATTTGCTGGAACCATGCATGTTCCATGTGCAATGAAAAAATCTGTTTTCTTATATAGAATAGAAACACTTGCATGCTCATGTTCATATTCAAAATCAATTTATCAAAATCAGTTCTACATGCTTATCTTATCAAAAATAAGTTAAATAAATATTTTTAAAAAAAAAAATTTTTAAAATAAAAGTAAAAATACTGTATCCAACTGTCACTAAATATCTTGATCTACAGAGACTCACTTCAACTTGAAGACCTATATCTGGTTTAATAACCAACACGTGTTTAGAGATACTATTACGTGGGGAAATACGGAGCATACACGTGTCCAAGCGGTTGAATATGCACCATCAGATGACGAAGGTTACATGTGGTTGTAGTTAAAGCCCTTGCCGTCTAAAAACAAAGAGATGTGAGAGATTCAAAAGTCATAATCCTTGACTCGATGCCACGTCAATGGGTCCCACGTGTCTCTCACGTGACCTCCCTCTTCTGATTTTATGTTATATATCATATATAATAACTAAAAATCAAAATCAATCATATTTGATAATGAAATATTACCACACATCATGATCCCCAGATTATATATTTTGGACTTGTCACTTCTACTATCAAATTCTTAAAAAATAATAATAAATAAATAAATAAATAAATTATTGATGTAATGGGTTTACATTAAAAAATAAATTAACAAAAAAGGAGTAAAATTGATTGTAATTGGAGAAAAAAATAGTAATAATAATTTGAATTTTAGAAGGATAATGGTATTTACGCCCCACATTGTTTCATTTAGACACCTCAACTTTTCGAGATTTCATTTAGACACTTGAACTTGACAATATTGTTTCATTTAGACACCTTAACTTTTCGAGGTTTCAATTAGACACTCGAACTCGCCTAAACCAAGTCATATAAACACTCGGAGTTATTATTTTAATTTTTTCATGGCATGTGAAATCCAAACGCTCTGGCTCTCTAACATCTATTATTCTAAGCTTTTTTATGAAACAATTATTTTCCAATGGTGTTCAAAATTTTTTAATGTTCATTGTTTCTGTGTTTGATTTGATTGTTAACATTGCAATAGTGTTATTGGGTGATCATTGACACAATTATAGACAAGAACATACACATCGGCACGACCATAATCAACTAGAGATATTGCATATGTAAAATAAATGTCAGAGAGTCTGAGCGTTTGGATTTCACGTGCCATGAAAAAATTAAAATAATAACTCCGAGTGTTTATATGACTTGGTTTAGGCGAGTTCGAGTATCTAATTGAAATCTCGAAAAGTTAAGGTGTCTAAATGAGACAATATTGTCAAGTTCAAATGTCTAAATGAAATCTCGAAAAGTTGAGGTGTCTAAATGAAACAATGTGCCAAGTTCGAGGGGCGTGGATATCATTATCCCATTTTAGAATGAAAAATTAGTGGATAAAAATATAACATGTTTAATTTTTAATATAATTAATGTGTCAAAATCACCTAATTTGATTTTTATTTCAAGTTAGTTAGTATATCTTTTCAGATGGTAAATAAAGAAAATTTTAATTGGTTTAAAATTTAAAATTATTTTACTTATTAATAAATAGTTAAAACCTCATTATCACACATTTCTGGATCAAACCAATACTATCAATCCAACAAAAATAAATAATTAAACAAATAAAAATCTTTCAAGTTGGTTTAAGCCAGTAAGATCAAACCACAATTTACAAGGACTCAAATAATATCTGTCAACATCTAATAAGTAAAATTAATATAAAACTATTAGTGGCAATTAATATATTAAATTACAAGATAATTGTTTGTGTAAGACAGGTGGATACACGTAGATTTTAAATACTATAAATATAACAAAAATTTGAAAATTTCAGTGAAGGACTCATGAAGATAGAATTCTCAGAGAAGGACTTCCGGCTTATTATAAATACCATTGAATGTTTTTCTCAACCAATGCAATATCATATTGTGTTTGTGTTTGAATTCTATAGATAAGTTTGTGGTGTTCATCTTTGTTTTGGGTTCTATTTGAAGATGACTATCATCATTGATCAGCCTCACTTTGGTAAATTTTATGTTTTTGGTTGGTTTTGATTCTTGTTTTTGGGTATTTTGTTATGGTTAATATGTTTTTGTATGGTTTTTGATGGTTTATATGTTATGGGAGAATAAGGTTATGGAACTATGGGAGGGTGAGGTTGATATAAATTTTACGAATTTATGTTAGGGTGGGGATGATATAGGAATTAGTTATATGAAATTATTGTATAGAGAATTACATGAATATGAGAATCATAAAATTAATTTTTAAAATTAAAATTTGATGTTTTCAAAATTTAATATAAGAGGTATGATAAAGTTCATCATATATTTTAAGATAGATGATCAAAAATAATTTTTAAAAATTAAATATAATGATAATTTGAACCTATTTTCTATTTTATAAATTTTATAATAAAATTGTATGATATTATTATTAATAATATTTTAAAATTTTGTATTATTATAATTGTAATTTTTATTAATTTTATTAATGTTAATATTAATATTATTATTAAGATATTTTGCTATAATTTTTTTTTAAATTATATTGATTAAGAGGTGAATTCTGATATTTATTGTATTCTGATAAAAGCAGTTCAAGATCAAGCACACGAAAAGCATATTCCAACTGATGAAGAAGAATTGTTGTTAGATGGTGGATTTTTGGTGCCAGATACCAATTCCTTTGGTCAAACTTTTAGGTATTATTTATTTATTTATTTTACAGATAGCACAGATGTTGATTTATTTTATTTTTTTAAAGAATTATGCATTTATTTATTATTAAATAAAAAAGAAAAAATAAAAAGTTAGATGGTGACAAGTTTATAGTATTCTCTTCTTATCACTATCATCATTGTCACTATTGTCCAACATTATACAACTTTTGAATTCTATTTAGACACATCTCTTTTGACTTCTCTATTAATTTATTCATTTTTATTCTCCATCTATACTTATCCTATACAAAATCTCAAATACAACAATTATACACAATATAACAAATAAACTAGTCCATAACAATTTTTATCTATGCATGTGAATACAACAGAGACTATGAAGCAGAAAGTGAAAGAAGAGAAGGGGTAGAGAATTTCTACAGAATCAATCACATAAACCAAACATATGACTTTGTAAGCATTTCAAAATCTTAAACACATCAAAACATGTTAATGTCACATAAGTAGATGCATTAAACATGTTCATTTTCAGGTGAAGAAGATGAGAGAAGAGTATGGAAAGCTGAACAGGGTGGAGATGAGTATATGGGAATGTTGTGAGCTACTTAATGATGTAGTAGACGAAAGCGATCCGGACCTAGACGAGCCACAGATAGAGCATTTGTTGCAGACTGCAGAAGCTATAAGGAAGGACTATCCTGAAGAAGATTGGCTACACTTGACTGGACTTATTCATGGTATAGTGAGTTTTCATTGATGTTTTGAATGGTTAGTGTTTTGAATGGTGTATGATGAGGACATTTTTGGTTGATTTTGTGTGTTGTAGATCTTGGTAAGGTTCTGCTTCATCCTAGTTTTGGAGGGCTTCCTCAATGGGCAGTGGTTGGGGACACTTTTCCTGTTGGTTGTGCTTTTGATGAAGCAATTGTCCATCATAAGGTAAAACCTAGATTCAATTAGGTATATTATGTTAGTTGAGTATGAATGTAGTCTAAATGCATTCGGGACTATTCGACTTGTTTGGACATGTATTAACATCAAATGAGGAGTTTGACTAGTATGGCTTATATAGGTGCTTTTACAGCTTTCTAAATTCAAAACAAAAAGCATTTTCCAGTACTGTCTGGATAGTAATTCAAAAGTATTTATAGATTGAGAAAGTACTATCGGTAAAAGCATATGAGGTGATGCTTGCTTTTACAAAAGTGTTTCTGCTTCTCTTCTTCTACCGACAGAAATCAAAAGCACAGTCTATCTCAAACAGACTCATATTCTCGTTTGATTCATTGTCCTTCATAGTCATATCCTATGGTTGCAATGCAATCATGTAACGCTTTGGTTCTAGATTTAGATTGATTTCTGATATGGATTTATCCTTGGACAGTATTTCAAGGAGAATCCAGACTACAACAATCCAGCTTACAACACTAAGTATGGAGTTTACAGTGAAGGATGTGGATTAGAGAATGTTATGATGTCATGGGGGCATGATGACTATATGTACTTGGTAAAATTTTCTACAATGATCAAACTAATTAGTACCTCATTTTCTTCTGTGACCAAAAGTAATCTGCTGGGACCATTTTTGACAGGTTGCCAAGGAGAACAAGACAACTCTACCTTCAGCTGCTCTTTTCATCATCAGATACCACTCATTCTACAGTAAGTAAAACGAAATAGTTTACAATCAGTATCAAATTTGAAGTGAAATTTTATGCTAATTTTTCATGACATTGCAGCACTACATAAATCAGGAACTTATAAACACTTCATGAATGAGGAGGATGTTGAAAATCTGAAGTGGCTACAAATCTTTAAGTAAGTTTAATGAACATTTTTAAGTACTGTCAAAGCAATTCTTAGTTTGCTCAGTTCACAAATTTATGTGATTTCTCTGTGCAGTAAATATGATCTTTACAGCAAGAGCAAAGTTCGAATAGATGTCGAAAAGGTCAAGCCATACTACTTATCCCTAATTGATAAGGTAAATTGGTAGGGTAGTAAGATTGTGTTTTGATTCATCATCCTAATTGAGTTTTTGGGTTGTTGATTTGATTTTTTACCATGTTTTTTCAGTACTTTCCTAAAAAGCTAAATTGGTGATTGGTGATTTGGGGAGACATGTTGTGGAGGTAACAAGATAGTAGAAGAGGAAGCTTTCAGATGTCTCAACTAGATTAGTTTTTCTGTTTATTTATTGTAAGAAAACATAAATAATGAAGCAGATCTTTTGAGTGATTTTGGTTTTTATATTTCTTTTTTATTGTCATTAAAACCTCATCACATTTGTAAAAGATCACTCCACATTTAAAACTACTCATGTGTGAACTTAAAAATAAGGAGTCTGAAAGTAAGCATGGTGCACACCTGCTGCTTTGCCTGGCTTTGCTCAGAGCATCTGGTAATGAAATTTGAGATCTTCAGAGATGGAGGTTAATGAAACAATGGTCCATTCTAATACAAGAGGGCAGGGGTAATGATGACCAATTTTATGGCTTCAAGATGTGTTAAATGGATCAATTCTATGGAGTTATTAGATTTGAGTTTCTTATGTTCTTTGTTTACTTGGGCGAAAGAGAGGTCTGAAGCTTCTTATCAAGTTGCACGCCTCGACAAAGCTTTTTCTTCTTCTTTTTCATGGCGTCAACTTTTCCCCATTCCAAGATCATTCATCTGGAACTGCTTTTGCCAGATCATATTCCTTTGCATTTCTCTTTCAAGCCAATTGGTGTTACCTCTGGCCCCTAACCTTTTCGGTTTCAACAGACATGGACCGCGCATGAGAATTATATGTCTTTCTTGAGGAACAATTGGAGTCTTTCAGTTTCCTTCCATCAAAACTTGGTTAATTATCTTCTACCTTCTCTCCTTAGGCTTCCATTATTTTTGGCAATATCTTTCAAAGGAAGAAGTGACTTGTTGCTCGTCTCAAGGTGTTCAACAGAATACTAAAAGAGATCAAACTTGGGTATGAACTGGAATTAGTTTTGGATCAGGATGAACTTTTATGGTCAGAAGTCTAAAGAAGATTGATCATCCAAGGGGATCACAATACCGTTTATTTTCATGATGTTACTACAGTCAAAGGTTCTAGAAATTCGATTTCGGCCTCAAGAATGATCAAGGGAAACAGATTATGCATCAGAATGTGTTGCGCAACATGGAAGTTTCCTTTTACAAGGATTTGTATTCTAGTAATTTGGCACTTTTATTCCTTTAAGGACTTCTTATTCGTTTCCTTCCTTGTCGGATGTTGAACTGCCTATTATTTTTAATAGTTTCACTAGCGAAGAAGTGCATAATGCAGTTTCCCAAATGACGCCTAATAAAGTTCCTAGCTCATATGGTTTCCAAGCATCTTTCTTTCAGAAATCTTAGGCTATTGTGGGAAGTTCAGTGATCCAATTTGCTCTTGACTTTCTAAATATGGGGTCTTTATCACAGGGTATTTGTGATTCGGTTATTACAATGTTGAAGAGAACAAGCTATTGTGGGAAGTTCAGTGATTTAATTTGCTCCGTAACATATAAAGCAATTCCACCCTATTAGTTTGTGCAACATGAACTTTAAGATCTTCACGATGGTGTTGACTAATAGACTGCGTCAAATTTTTCCATCTTTGATTGATCCAATGTAACATAGCTTTATTTCGAGGAGGCAATTACATGATAACGTTGTTATTTTTGAGGAAATAATTCACTGCATGCATAATAAAACTGGTTTTGTCATTTTTATGCCAATTATATTGACATGGAGAAGGCATTTGATAGAATTGATTGGAATTTTATTGATGACTTTTTATCTTTGGCGGGTTTTAATGATCATGGGTGATTTTTGATATTTTCTTGCCTCAATTCCTGCACCATGAAGGTTCTTTGGAATGGTACTGTTTCTGACTCTTTCAAGCCTTGGATGTGGTGTTCGACAAGGTGATCCAATCTCTCCGTATCTTTTTGATTAAGCATGAAATTGACATTATTCCTGCACTATTTTGTTTATTATTTTTAGACCTTATTGAAGATTTGCTATTAATTTGCCTATTTTTGTAATTTTGGACAGATTGGAGGCAATTATAAAAATATGAAGATTTTTTAGGATCATTGACAACAATTGCCAAAGCAGAGTCAAAGTCAGCAAGTTTTCATCTGAATACTTATTTAGAAATAAACTGATATGATTTTAAGGATTTTTATATTTTGAATTTAGAACTTTCAAATAAAGATTCTGAGGAGATTTTTAATGAGTTTCAGTTTTGTAACAGAGTATATATTTACTCTGAATGATCTGAATTAGTCAGTTTGAGTTTTAGTTTTAGTTTTAAAAAAAAAAAAACACTTTGTTTCTTCATTCTTTGTACGCAATTTTATTGAGGTGATGATGTTTGTTGTGCCCATGGGGTGCTAAACTAGTCTCATCCGGCTAAGTCAATTATACGTGTTGTGAGAATTGTGTTTTAATTTATATGCTTGTTTAATATTTGTGTATTCTCTATGGGCATGGTTAAATGCACATGTTATTCTAATTAGTTAATTAAGTGCGCAATTGATTGGTTAATTAGAATTAACACATTGCATGTCAAATAGCTCGTAGTTAATTTGACCTAGGTAATGTTGAGAGTGCATAATCATAATTCAAGAACGGTCGTACCGATTCAATTGGTTATGGTCACGGGTCTTTTCTAGTTTTTAATGCGATCTACTTTAGATCAGTGATTGATTCGAAGGGTCGTACCCGGTCAGTCTAATAGCTAAGGAAAAGATTGGTTGTTAGACACGTTGTCAATAGCTATAACTGTGACTATTAAACTGCATACACATATTTAGTTTCGATGATCAACACTACGTTGAGTTGACTTAGCTGGATGTTTAAATATCATTCATTGTTTTATTCTGTTAATTTAATTTTTAGATTAATTATTCTTATATTCTACACTCCCAGTTTTATTTGATTTGGTCTTAACAATTACAATTATTGATTTCCGTTCTCTGTGGGATCGACCCTGTTTACTACAAGTTTATTTGTATTGCAGGTTAAATTTTATTTATGGAATCATCTTTAGACCAAGTTGATATGTTGAAAGATTGCTTGATTTTGTTATGTTCTGCTTTGGGTGAAAAAGTGAATTTCAGTAAGTCTTCGGTTATGTTTTCCAAATGTGTGAATATGAAATTTTTTATTGGACAATAAACTTAAAATAAAATTGATATAAGGGTCTTAGTAACCTCTGAAATTAGACTACAATTTTTAAATTATCCCCCAACTTCACGAAGGATCAAATTTAGTTCCTTAACTTCCAAATTTTTAATTAATTAAGTTCTCTTTTTTTTTTTTTTGCTATCATGAATGGTTTAATTGACATTTTAACCTATCCTTTTCACTGCCAGCTCAACCTTCTCATAAGTAAAAAGAACTTAATTGATCCACCACTTGAAAATTGAGGGGTTAAATTGACTTTTTTTGAAGTTGGAGAGTTAATTTGAAAACTATAACCAAGTTTAGGATCTCATGAAATTCCTATTCTTATAAATTTTTTTTTTTAATTAACTTAATATCAAAGTTTGAAAACCCCTCTTTTTGTAATTCTTTTCTATTTTTAATCAATTTTGTAAAGGTTGGTAGATATTTGCATATTATATATATATATATATTAAATTACCTTTATTTTTTTAATGATTTTTTGAGAAAACATATTTGTTTTTAATAGCATATTAAATTACTTTGAGATTTTTATAAAATAATATATATTTTTATATTTATAACTATTTATAATATTATTTTAATAAAAGTAATGTTAAAATTTTCCTATTTATATCTACTTTTATTCTTTACCATTATATAATAATACATAAATGGATAAATCTTATAATATATATCTACTTTATAATCCAATAAGTTTTTATCAGAGAATTTCTTTTTAGGCCATATATACAATTGTAGGTTTGTTTTGAAAATTTTGCAAAACTAAACTTTCAATTTCACTCCATATGTAGACTATTCACAGACTATGATACATATGAAAACGCTTCGGCACTTCTTCTATCGAGGAAAATAATATATAATATATTATTTATATATTTAGTTATATCATTTAATATTAATAAATGAAAAGAAAAATTAAAATTTAAAAAAATGTAGTTCCTAGAATCGGTTAATAGTAAAAATTCAAGGATATTTTAAAAAATTAGGTCTCCACAGTAAAAAAAATTAAACTTTTAAAAATTTATACTTAGAGCATCTCCCGTGGAATGTGAGTTTATTGGTTTGCACGTCCACGTGGACATTCTGGAGTTTTTATTTAAAAAATTCACTCCAATGACAATGTGAATTTACAATGTACTGGTGACGTGGCAGGAAAAATAATAGAGGGTGTGGAGTAGAGCTTCTATTTTCCACGTCCTAGTTGACGGTGTCAATCAGCAATTTTAATATTTTAAAATTGTAATTACCATATTTTTATTTAAATTATAAATTAAAAAGGAAATAGAATATTAATTCTAATGGATTATAAATTAGGGAAATCCGAATAGACAATAACCACTGTGGGCGATTTATAATTTCTTTTATCCAGAAATATTATTTTTGACGCATCATTATCTACACCCTCTATTTACCAAGCCACAACTACCTCCATCCATTAAATCATTGGAGATGCTCTTACATATTTTTAAATCAGATTTATAATTATATTTTGAAATTTAAAAAAATCCTTTAGAAAAATTATCTCTTTTTACGTTATGCAAGAGTAAACATGTAAAAGTAACCTGAGAATAGGTTACCTATCATTACTTTTTTATAATCCTGATTCATCAATTAAAAATGTAATAAAGGCTAGTAATACACATCATGGACTCAATTAAATATAGGCAGATTTACCTTGTTTTTTACTTTTATTTTTGGTATCTAAATATGGGTAGATTTAAAAATTAATAAATCTCACTATTAAATTAAATGGTCAATATAAATGTGATTAACTGGCACCACTATTGAATATCGAGAAAGACTTCCTTGGTCCTGTTCCACCACGTCAGCATATAGGCCCACCAATCAGAACTCAACACGTGGTAGTTTTTTAATTTTTATTAAATAAAAGATCAATTAAAAGTAATCCAACAAAACGCCGTTATCTTTTCATCTGGTTCAGTTCACCTTTACTTGTTCTTTCTTCGCCTACCCAATCGCTCTTTCACAACTTTTTCCGGTGATGATTTCTTACTACTCTCTTCAACGACACCCCCTCCGATTACTATCTCTCTGACTACTCTCACTCTCCGGCGATGTTCTCTTCAATATTCACTCAGATGATTTCTCTTTGATTTCTCAGTTTGATGACTCCATCTGACTACTGTCTGTGTGGACTCTCTTCTCATCTGACCACCAGCTATGTGTACGCTAGCACCCCGACCGTCGATTGTTTTGAAAGAGTTCATGATCAGTTCTTCTTTCAATTTGATGGTCATGTCACGGTTGAAAATGATCCACAATGGCTCGTCTTGGATAACAGCGTGTCTTAATGTTCCTGGTTTTGGATTCACTACATCTTCGTCGCTTGAATCTGAGACCACGTAGATTTTACCATCTCTGCCTCCAATGGCATTTTTGCCGAACCCAATTGCACAATCTGCAAGTCTCTGTCTGTTTTTCTCCCAATTGGGGTTGCATCTCCAGCAATCGTCAATTGGGTTCCCTATCCCGCATGAGAAGTAGCCCAGGCTCCTTCTAGCGATCGACTCATTGATTGTCCTGTATTAAACATACGCACATTACTACATTGTAAAGAAAACAGAGTAAAACAGAATGAAAGTAGCAACGGAGGTGTTAACATACTTGTGCACTTCTTCCACGACTTCTGGGTCATTGTGGGGTGGTCTGGAGCAGGAAATGAGAGGTAGGAGAAGCAGAGTAAAACATACGCACATTACTACATTGTAAAGCTGCTTCAATGGCGACTAAATGTGTGTGAAATCCGATTGAAGATTAATGTTTATCAATGGTTATTGATTAGTGTTTAAAGCAGTCAATATATTTACTGTGTTTAGTGCATTTGATACGATAATGTATGGTATGGTTTTCGTAAACTTGATGATATTATATGGTATGGCTTTCTTATCCATTTTATCAATTCAAAGTTAAAGGTTCTTTATATCACCTTGACATTTTTATCTTGAGCTTTGGTTGACAATCTTGAAATGCAATTAAGTCATACAACACAATGATATATAAACTGTAGAAAAAAAAATTGAGCTTGTCTATGATTTTTCCTCACAGTTCTATTGCAAAAATAAATATTGGCCTGTAGGTAAATATGTTCTCACAACTTTATTCAATATCATGAAATCCAGCAGTAAAATTCAAGACATTGATATTTTAACATCTGAAAATAACATTTTCATACTCTACTCAAACAACAGTTTGATAATGTACTCTCCTGGTGCAGACACAACTTGCTGCATTCCCTCCTCATTCTATGGTAAACTGCGCAAACTAGAATTAACTCATAAAATCATGAGTCTTGATGTTAACCAGATCCTGTAATGCATCTCATTTTCTCATAAAATTAAAATAAGCCAATAACCTCAATTGATCATTGTTGTGGATGAAATGTATGATTTGATGGTGGAGGTGGTTCATCTCTCAAATGAACTGATTGCCCCATTATTTGTTGAGGAAACATGTATCCTTGCATATATGGAGGAAGATGAAATGTTGACATTTGGCTTGGACTCGAAACCATTGGACGTGGGTAAATGTAACCTTGTGGTAAAGAAATAGGTTGTCTCGTATTAAGACTCTGCAATGACTAATTTAAAGTTACTTAAAATAGAGAATTAGAGAAGCAAAAATTATTAAATAGTTAATTATAGAAGGTGAATTACCATGGTTGTTGCATCATTTTGATTAATAGTAACGCCTGTAGGAGTATGTTCTGTAATAATCTTTTGCTTTTCTGATCATGAAAATGAACCATATTAGAAAATATTTGTAAATAAAATGTTACATAAACTTCACTAAGAAAACTTACTTGTTTTTGACTTTGAGCTCTGAATGCCTGATTTTAACCGTTTGTTTTGTGCACATTTTGTTCTAGCATTTGGAGGGTCTTTTATAAGGTTCTCGGGTTCACAATCTCTTTCATTAGCTTCAATTTGTCCTTCATCACGGGCAAGCATCTTTTATCAGTTGACTCAGATAATTTATTTTCCAACTCACTCAAAAATCGATTAAAAGTTTCATCAAAGATTGTCATGGTTTCATCATCTCTAGAACACATGACTATAGCATCATAGGCTTTTCGAAATCGAACATTGCAAAATAAAAGCTTGCCCTCACTTTTAGATTTGCCCGAAGATTCGTTCTTATAGGATACAAGACTCAAAATTTCTTTTCTCGCCTGTTTAGTCCATCGACGTAGTATATATTTTTCGGGTATCTTCGTGACATTATTCAAAGTCAATACTTTCAACACATGACAACATAACATACCCTCACTCTCAAACAACTTGCAGTCACATACCACATCTAAATTCAATTTGTCCAATTGTACCGTCCACACTCTTGTCCTATCATTGCATGAATATTTTGAAGGTGTACTATTCTCAAGCTTAACAATGTAAGTAACAGCATCTCCAATTCTATTATTTTCAATAGCTTCCATTTCCATCGATCGAAGATATTGCTTCTTGAACTGTTCAAACATACTAATTGTGTAGTTCCTTGTTGCTTGTCTTATTATCCCATTGTTCACTGCACAAAATGGAGTACCATTCTTACATCGAAAATCTTCATTGAACTCCTTCAAGCGCCACCTTTCAACTAAAGCTTCATATTCTTGAACCCATTTTCTCAAGCAAGTAGTTGCTGTTGATATCTCATTAAGAACATTATTTGTACTTTCGCTCCTTGAAGTAGCTAATATACCTGCAGAAAATGTATCTTTATTCAATCCAGCAGACCACATATGTCTAATCTTCCATAAACCATATAACCACTCGTGCTTTTGACAACCAGCATCTTCAATCATCTTATTCCAAGTACTGTTGAACTCATTTTCACCCTCGACCCCATTAAAGCATTTTCGAAAAGATTTCATAAAGTTCGTATCAGAGTTTAAAGATCCTAAATGCTGGGGCTTCGACAAGATATGCCATTGACATAAAACGATGCTTGGTTTCAGGGAATGTCTCTTTGATAGGTTTAAACATAGCTTGATCTTGATCCGTGAAGATAGTTTTTGGAGCCTTATATCCCATTGATTCCAAGAATTCATTAAATAACCACATAAAAGATTCTTCTTTTCATTCAACAAGAATGCACACCCAAATAACACATTGTTTCGATGGTGATTAAGACCTGAAAAATCCACAAATAAGTGAAATTAAATTTAATTTAATGTTCATAAAAAATAAACTAATAACATAAAATAAATCTAAATAGTATACCTGTGAAAGGTGCACAAAATTAAGTTATATTTATTAGTGCGATAGGTAGTATCGAAAATCACCACATCTCCAAAAATATCATAATCATACCTACATCTACCGTCTCTCCAAAAAAAATTTGTCAATCTTCCTTCTTGATCTAATTGATAAGAATAATAGAACATAGGATCTTCTAGACTTCTTTTCTTAAAGTATTGAATCAAACTATTAGCATCTCCTACATCAATCAATTTCTTTTTGTCAACAGTCACAAAATTATAGCAATCCTTCCTCATGAAACCGACATTATCTTCTCCTCCAGCTTGCATTGCAATAACATCATAAATCTTAGAAGGTTTTAGTCGACAAGCTAACAAACTTTTGATCAAATCGCTTTTAGCTTTTCCAATTCGTCGAGCACCTATAACTAAATGTCTTTCCTCTGGACCTGCAAGATAGTGATTATGTTCCATCACATGTGTTGAAACTGTCCACTCCTTTTGATCAAGAGAAATATTATATCGTATCATGGCTTTACATCCAGTTCTAACATCCAACTTTTTGTGCTGAGGCTCTTCTCCTGGCTTGTAATCTGCCTTAAATCCTTCACACCGACACCAGTATTCTTTTTGTCGAAGCTTGTCTGTTCTTCCCCAATACCTTGATTTGGCACATCGAACTCCAAATTCAATAACATAAGCATAATCAGAATATAAATTATGTGCTTCATCCTCACTATACACAACTTTTCCTACCAAACTCCCAAACTCGTGTACTCCAACTTTAGGACAATTAGTCCACTCATTGTTACTAACTGTATTTCCATCTTATCACTGTGAAACAATTAAATAAATTAGTTATCTAATAAACTTAAGCCACAATTAATAAATTTGGTTAAGATGTTTAACAATAAAAAGAAAAACACATAGAAATCTTGGAATCTAAATATCAATATATGCTTTAATAATCTTGACAACTAAAAATAAACAAAGCACATTCTATTATTCACAATGCCATAATTAACACATTCAAAAACAGAGAAGTGGTCCAACGCCACCAAAATTGAATCTTTGATGAAACTCAAAAACAGAGATAATTAACACATTTCAAGCTATTAATCCATAATTATATATAAACAACCAAAGCCGCTGTAGCACTAGCGAAATCAAACTAATACCTGACAAGAAATCAAAATCAGAAAATCAACCACACAGAGAAACACCAATTCATACCTGTACCGCCACTACCGTGTCTCGCTGTTCCCACACATTCTATTATTCACAATGCCAGTTACAATATTATTCACATTCTAAAATAAATCACATTCTACCATGACCCACCATCGTACAATTCACAATACCAGTTCCAATATTATTCACCAAAATTGAATTTTTTGGACTTTATTCATCGAAATCAGAAAAAATAAAACAGACCCACATATGAGAGAGTCACCTGAGAGAGAAATCACATAGAAGTGGTCCAACGCCGATGAAGAATAACGAAGAGCACGTCGTCGGATGAGAATAATCGGAGAAAAGATGAGAAGAGAGTCCACAGACAGTAGTCAGATGGAGTCATCAAACTGAGAAATCAAAGAGAAATCATCTGAGTGAATATTGAAGAGAACATCGCCGGAGAGTGAGAGTAGTCAGAGAGATAGTAATCGGAGGGGGTGTCGTTGAAGAGAGTAGTAAGAAATCATCACCGGAAAAAGTTGTGAAAGAGCGATTAGGTAGGCGAAGAAAGAACAAGTAAAGGTGAACTGAACCAGATGAAAAGATAACGTCGTTTTGTTGGATTACTTTTAATTGATCTTTTATTTAATAAAAGATAAAAAACTGCCACGTGTTGAGTTCTGATTGGTGGACCTATATGCTGACGTGGTGGAACAGGACCAAGGAAGTCTTTCTCATTGAATATCAACACACACAAAGTTCTTACATCTATCCAACAACTAAAAGCTATGGTAAAAATTGGATCTGTATTCAAAACTTTTCTCATCCTTGTCATGGTGGTTTCAATGTTGTCTTTCACAGCAGAAGCTTCAAGAGTCAATTCTATGCATGGTGAGTCCATAATTATTTATTTTATGGAATTTATTTTCCCATTAAAAATAATTATTAGTTATATAATAAATACTTATCGCAGGCACTGATGGAGTGGTGGAAGTGAAAGATAAAGACCTAGCTTGTCCTGATTGTAAATGCTGTGCCTCTGACCCTCCACCAAAACCAGGCCATTGTTGCAGATGTTGCCCATGAATTACCCCTAAATTATCAAAAAATTTATGATAAGTTACAATAATAAAATATGATGTTTGAATTTGAATATATATATATATATATATATATATATTATGATGTTCTATGACAGTAGATTATGAAGAGAAATGATACATTTATTATATGCATTGCAAATAAGTCTCAAAATGAACCAGTTGAACTCGAATTCAACTTAAAATTCGCCAAACTTTTCATATCCAAGTTGGAATATATGGATTCGTAAATTTATATATAAACTATTAATTTAATATAATTTTATTAAAAATATGTAATATAGTAGGTTGATCTAAATTATATAGACTCGTCAAGCTCGCACACTTCAATTTTGAGGCTCGACTCACCAAACATTTGTTTGAACACATGTAGAATAATTTTGTAGATCATCAGTATTCTAGAACAGAACTATACAACAGAGTGGAATATCAAAGTGTATGTTGAAGTTCACAAGTTCAGTTCTAAGATCCATAAAATGCAGGAAGTTACTACATTGTATCAACTATTACTACCACTGAGACCATAGACTACAGTCCACAAGAACGCTTCAGCTGAGTCGAAGACGAAATGAAGTTGACATACTTATCTGACCACGACATGGATGCATCAACAAAGAACAGAAACATATCTTCCTCAGTTCACGTTCGTAGCTACCTGAAAGTTGATACTGTAAAAGGTCAATCAACAAAAAACACAAATTAGCCATTTCAGGTTTTTAGTTTACATGCTTGCAAAGCGAGCAAACACATAGAATGTAAGCTATGCAGGTCTAGAGTTCTTGCATTTTGATTGCCATCAGAGATAGATGATAAGGCTGTTCACAACTTATCGAATGTAAGTATATTTCAGGTTTTCAAAAGATTTCCTTTTTGAAAATGATGAGAATCTGACTATGGTTGTAAACATGGCATGATTAGAACCAGAATTGTGCAATGGGTTCATGCAATTATCAGAAAAGAGACATGAGGAGCCTGTTAAGATAAGACTAGAGACAAGGAGGAAGTTATGACACGAATTCTATATGGAAAGCTATCGAACTTTTAATGACCACCAGTTTCCGACAAGAGACCAAAAATGAGTCAAGGTCCTTACAGAATTGAAAGGGAGTTTGGAGATGGAAATTTGGATAGAGCTATGGGACGATTGATTGAGAGATCACATTAGGTAAATATAGGTATTAGAACATGTGTATATCAAATTCACATTTATATACTAAAGAGCATGTCGAATATTTCTGCAGTTGAAAGAGAGAATACCTACTTAGATTTCTGAGTAACACCAATCCAGATGAAAATGAACACTTCCAGTCAGGTTACAGGATAAAGAATCCATCAAATTGTCTGAATTGAAACACTTCTGTTCTCCTCGAATCTTGATATCGCTCAAGTAATGCCTCCAACACCGGTCCTCATTGGCATTGCAACAGTTTGTAGCATCTCTTTTCATCATTGTCTCTACCAGCCACTACAAATACAGTTACGTCACTTGGACTATAAGTACAACACTTGATAATAACCATTATAAAGATGATCAATAAGGAAAACAACACACCTTAAAAAATTTTATGTCAGTTTCTTCAGCTACTAGCACTCTCAAAATCTTCGGAGAACATATACTGAAAAGACCATCTAAGAATGTTGCATAGTTTGTTTTTGGTGTTTCCAAGAACAAATTTCCAACTTTGCAGGGGACTGAAGCTGAAGTTGAACCCCTTTTGAATTCTTCGAAATTGAAAGAAATCTAAAACACTCGCATTCATAAGAAGAAAATTAGATCACAAATACTCTTACAAAGCATAGGATTAATCAAATTATGCAGAAATCATATACATACCTTTTTCGAAGTGACGTCGAAGGTCAAATCTTCCATTTCACTAGACTGCTGGATGAATTCCTTAACATTAAGATACCAGCTAGTATTTGGTTTGTCTCTGTTTGTCACATATATTTTCCATGGACAATGTGCTTTTATTTTATAGGAGACAGGCCATAGATTATACATGAAAGTAAAAGAAACTAGATTTGGAGTATCAATATCAATCACCTTCAAATCATGGCAAGTACTAATGTTCAAGTTCTTAAGCAAACCATTGGCTATCGTAAAATTCTCAAGACACAGAATGCGAACTAATTTAAGATTCTCAAGAGAAGGAAACTTCAAAATAAGATCTCGTAACTCATGATCCGTCAAATTGAACCCAAATAATGCCAAAGTTTTCACCTCTATACAGCTATCTATGTCAATTTTTGTCCTCTGCGAAATAAAGGAAGAAAGCAAAAGCTCTTGCAGATTTGGCACAACAATCTTAAAACTTTCAATCTCATCTGAAAATACAGCAACTTTAATAATCCTAAGCCTATAAGCTTCAGAGACATGAAAACATTTTATACCTTCACAATCCTTCATCAACAACTCCTCAAGCCATTTACATTCCCTAGTAAGTCTATAAAGCATTTCATCATTTATGTAGACACGTTGAAGAACTAAGCTTTTCAGCGAATCCAACCTTATAGAATTCATTGGCCGTTCTAACTTACATCTACCTAAACTCAAAGCAGTTAGTGATTTAGCCGAAAAGACTAATTCAGGCAGAGTGTACAGAGAGACTGTTGGAATTTCAATATCTAACTCTTGAACGCCTTTCTCTACTACTGAACGTATCCATTCATCAAGCACAGACTCCTGAATACTAGGAATATCCACACATAGCCGAAATAACAGCATACTTAAATCAAGTTCCCAGAACCTAAGCAATGAAGCATCAACGAGTTTGATGAATTCTTCTATATTATTTCTTTGCAGTGCCTCTCTACCCTTAAGATGGTCTTTTAACCTGTAATATGAATAAGCATACTCGAAATCAAGTATGGGAAATGACCTGTGCAAATCATACCATTTCTTTGATAAAACACTGGTTCGAGCTACCTCTACCGATCGTAATCTCGACATTATTTCATGAATAATGGATGGAGGCAGCTGTGAGATACGGTCCACTGAATCAACAGTGTCATCCATGACTGTAAAATCTGCAGAATTTCACATATATAATCAACTGGGCAAAAAGCATTAAACCATAGCAGCTCATTATATGAAAGAATAGACATCTTTGCATGAGAAAAACCCTACAATTGTACAATCATTACAAAACCCTAATGTGGGTGAAATTGGACGCACAAAGACAAGAAAAGATGGCGAATTTTACATCCAGAGCATAAAAATCAACAGGAACAAATAAGAGAGTGGTTTTATGGGACTTGCCTGTGTGAATCGATCGATGAAAAGAGCTCACTGACTAGTGTGTTCACTGTGAGAACCTCTATGGACGAACCATTTCTTATAGTATGGAATAATTACCACATTGACCCATCATTTAAAACTATTCTGGCTTTTGTCTCTATTTATAGATTATTATCAAAAGAACTTCATCTATTTTCAATAATGTCTTTTATTTGCTCAAATATTCATATTAGTGCCTCGGATATTAATTGTCTATGGTGAAAGTTGATGCTGCAAAAGGTCAATCAACAAAAAAAAATTAAAATTAACCATTTCAAATTTGGATAGAGACACAGAACGTTTGATGGAGAGATCACATTAGATAAATAGAGGTATTGAAACATGTTTATTACATATATATGATGAAATGCTTTATAGACTAGTCCGGATATGCTCTAAAAGGAAACAATCCCACGTAGCAGATAAGTACACATATGATTTGTCTATTACAAAACCATTGTTCTGGCCATACAATGTCTGAAACTACATAACACTTTACTACACAGATTTACATCAAACCAGAAAATTTTGTACTGTCTAAACTATTAGTCTTATACTGTCTGAACTATTACAGTTTCAGTAGTACAGCAGAAGGCTTCTGCATGGACGAAGCAGAAATGAACTTAACATACATATACATCTAAGCGAACAGATACATACATTTTGAGTTCATGTTGGTAGCTTCACAAATTCATCATAAGCCAGTGTTCATCAGGTACCACTGCCACTGGTTCTTCTATGCAGCAGAAAGTCTATCAACCAAAACAACAATTGATGATTTCAGGTTTTCAGTTTATGCACTTCCAAGCCATACTAACACATTCTGGAATCTAATCTGTGCAGGTCTGGAGTACAAGCATTGTAGTTGGTAATCCACAGATATGACAAAGAACACAAACATCTTATCGAGTGAGAAAATGCATGTGAAGCCTACAGATTTTGGTTTTTTCAAAAAATTTCTCTACTGCAAAGCAAAACATCAGAGTTAGACACCATAGACTACCTAGATTTAATTCATATATGTAAACAACATGTTAAATATTGCAATCCGAAGAGAAAAAAACTACCTAGATTTTTGGGTAACACCAATCCAGATGAAATCGGGAAGTTTTAAATTCAGAATCGTACAACAAATCTGCTGGATTTCCTGGATTATAACGCTTATCTTCCGGAGCTTTTATGGAGTCTAAATTTTTAAAATTGCACAAGTAATGCCTCCAACGCCGGGACTCATTGGCATTACAACAGTTTGTAGCTTCTCGGTTCATCATTGTCTCTTGCAGCCACTATATAAACAGTTAAACCAGTTAGATTATGAAACACAACACTTAAATAATTAATAACATTAAAAAGATTAAAGATTAGAAAAACAACAAACCTCAACAAATTTTACATGGCCTTCTCTCATAACTATCACATTCAAAATCTTCGGGCAACATACGCTAAGGACGCCATCTAAGAACGCCGCATAGTTTGTTGATGGTGAGTTGAGTTCCATCCATAAATTTTCAACTTTGCAAGGGACTGAATCTGAGGATGAACCACTTTTGAATTCATCATAATTGAATGAAATCTGAAACATTCACATGAAACAAATTAGCTTACAAATATTTTTGCAAAAGCATAGGAAAAATCATATTACACATAAATCATACACATACCATCTCTGACGTGACTTCCAAGGTCAAGTCTTCAATTTTGCTAGATTGTTTGATGAATTCTTTAATATGAAGATACCAACTAGTATCTGGTTCATCTCTATTCTTCAAGAATACATTCCACAGACAATGAGCTTTTACTTTATGGGAAACAGGCCATGCATTATCCATATAAGTAAAAGAAACTAGATTTGGAGTATCAATATTAACCACCTTCAAATCAGGACAAGTACTAACGTTCAAGTTCTTGAGTAGACTACTGGCTACCGTAAAAGTCTCAAGAGAATGACTGGAACTCAATTTAAAATTCTCTAGTGAAGGAAACTTTAACAAAAGATGGCGAAACTCATGATCCATCAAATTGAACCCATTCAACTCTAAAGTTTTCATATCTATACATCTACATACGTCAATTTGTCTCCTCTGCGGAAAAAAGGAAGAAAGCGAAAGCTGTTGCAGAGTTGGCACAATGATCTCAAAGCTTTCAAGCTCATTTGATGATAAGGTAACATTAATTATCCTGAGCTTATAAGCTTCAGAGATGTGAAAACGTTTAATACCTTCACAATAATACATAATCAATTCCTCAAGGCATTTGCATTCACTACTGAGCCTATAAAGCATTTCGTCATTTATGAAGACAAAACGAAGAGTTAAGCTCTTTAGCGAATCAAGTCTAAAAGAATCAAGTCCCAAAGAATGCAATGGGAGCTTTAACGTACAACCACCTAACGTCAAAGCAGTTACAGATTTAGCCGAAAAGACTAATTCAGGCACAACATACTCAGTATGCCGGAATGTTTGAATATCAAAATGTAACACTTTAACGCCTTTCTTTACCGCTAAACTTATCCATTTGTCGAAAACAGGAGAAAACTCTTGAATTTTAACATAAAGAGTCACTAGCTTAAACTTCAGCATACTCAAATCAAGTTCACCGAACCTAAGCAATGAAGCATCAACATGTTCGAAATACTTTCTTATCCTTCTTTCTATTATCTCCGTGGTAGGAAACACAATATCCATGATTTTGGACCGAGCTTCCTCAAAATCTAGAATGGGAAATGACCTGTACAAATCATACCATTTCTTTGATAAAACACTAGTTTGAGCTACCTCTTTACTCCGTAATTTCGTCATTATTTGATGAATAATGAACGGAGGCAGCTCTGAAATTCGGTCCATTGAATCAACAGTGTCACGCATGGCTAAAAAATCTGCAGAATTTCATATATATAATCAACTGGGCATAAGAATCAGAACATAATAGCTCATTATATGAACAAAAACAGAAATCTTTGCATGATTTATCAAGAGCAAAACCTAGAATTATATAATCATTAAACAGACCCTAAATTGGATGAAATTAGAAGCACAAAGACAAGAAAAGATTGCAAATTTAGACATACAAAGCGTAAAATCAACATAAACATAACATACATGATGTCAAAAAGATCAACAGAAGATGAATTGAAAATATAAGAGGTTGATCAGATGGGACTTACTTGTGAATCGATCGATGGGAATGATAAAATTGAGCTAGAGTTGGCTTTTTGCTTGATAGACAGACACCAACCATTTCTTATATTATGGGATAAATTTCAAATTGCCCCATATTTTAAAATTATTCACAATTTTATCCTTATTTTTAAAATTAGTTTTAGTTGTTAATCTAAAATATTTCCATTTAATATATTAATTAGATAATTTTTTTTAATTAGTAATTTACCATTCTTTCAATAGATAATTTATCATTTGCATTGATTTCCGTCTAATATCAATTATTAGAATTAGTGATTAAAATAATAATCTGGATAGTTATAGAAATTTTAAATAGTTACACGAGTGATTATAATAAATATTCGGTTATAACGGTATTAGTTAAAAATTGCGGTTAGCTTTGAAATTTTGAAAAGATTATTATAATTATTTAACTTATATTTATTAATATTAAATATAAAATATTTTGATAATTTTAAATTTGTGGTTTGAAGAAAGTTATTTCTGAAAAATTATTTTGAATCATATTTTTCAGACTGCTACTTGAATTGTTAATTACTATATTCAACTACTAAGCTAAGCAGATCGCTAAATTATTTTAATCGCGGAATAAGCTCTTAATCTATCTGATTATTTATATTCGATAATAATTTAATCTACTTAAACTTATTTAAATTTAAATTCGACAATAATTTAAATAATATCCGATTCCGTTTTGTTTTCCATTTTTACTTATTGATAAAGATATATTACTCTGGTATAAAATCTCTTGGTTTATGCTAATGGCATCAACCTGGAAAACACTGGGATCTTGTGGACATCAATCAGACTAGTGTGGTAACTTTGTAGATCATCATCAGTACACTAAATTAGAACAGTCCCACATAGCGGATATGTACATATGATATGTATATTATACAACCATTGTTTATGTAACCATAGCCATAAAATGGTCTGAAAATACATCACACTTTATTTCACAGAATAACATTTAAGCATCAAAGCAGCAGAAAATCTTATACTGTGAACTATTACGGCTTCTCTATAGTCTGGCTTTCGGCGTAGTTGAATCCGAAATGAACTTAGCTCCCCCAGCTCATCTTAGCCAGTGTTCATCAGGTACAGCTGCCGCTGGTTCTTCTATGCAGCACAAAGTCTATCAACCAAAACAACAGTTAATGACTTCAAGTGTTCATTTTATGCACTTCCAAGCCAAGCTAACACATGCTGAAATCTATTCTGTGCAGGTCTAGTGTGCAGGCATTGTGGTTGCTAATTCACAGATATGTCAAAGAATGCAAACATCTTATCGAAAGAGAAAATGCATGCATGCGAAGCCTACAGAATCTGAGTTTTCAAAAGAGTTCTCTTTTGCAAAGCAAATGATCACAGTTAAACACCATAGACTATCTTTAATCCAAGTACACATGTATTCTTAGATATTATAGTTGGGCTGTTTGCAACTAGTGGTAAAACCTTTATATTGACGTAATGCATAGATGCTTATTGGTTATTGCAATCCAAAAAGAGAAAAACTACCTTGATTTCTGGGTAACACCAATCTAGATGGAATCGGGAAGTTTTAAATTCAAAACTCGCCAACAAATCCGCTGCATTTCCTGGATTATAACGCTTCTCTTCCGGAGCTTTTATCGAGTCTAAATTATTAAAATTGCTCAAGTAATGCCTCCAACACCAGGCCTCATTGGCATTACAACAGTCTATAGCTTCTCTGTTCATCATTGTCTCTTGAAGCCACTATATAAACGGTTAAATCAGTTAGACTATGTAACACAACAGTTGATAGTTAATAACATTATAAATATGAAATACTGGGAAAACAACCCACCTCAAGAAATTGGATGTGGCTTTCTCTCATAACTATCACATTCAAAATCTTCGGACAACATACGCTAAGGACACCATCTAAGAATGCTGCGTAGTTTGTTGTTGGTGAATTGATTTCCATCCATAAATTTCCAACTTTGCAAGGGATAGGATCTGAGGATGAAACACTTCTGAATTCGTCATAACTGAATGAAATCTGAAACATTTGCATTCACAAGAAGAAAATTAGATTACAAATATTTTTTCATAAGTGTAGGAAAAATCACATTAGCATAAATCACACGCATACCATCTCCGACGTGACTTCCAAGGTCAAGTCTTCAATTTCACTAGATTGTTTGATGAATTCTTTAATATTAAGATACCAACTAGTATTGGATTCATCTCTATTCTTCAAGAATACATTCCATTGACAAGGAGCTTTTATTTTATGGGAAACAGGCCATGCATTATCCATATAAGTAAAAGAAACTAAATTTGGAGTATCAATATTAACCATCTTCAAATCAGGACAAGTACTAATGTTCAAGTTCTTGAGCAGACCACTGGCTACTGTAAAAGTCTCAGAATGACTGGAACTCAATTTCAAATTCTCAAGTGAAGGGAATTTTAAAAAGAGATGGCGAAACTCATGATCCGTCAAATTGTACCCTTTTAACTCTAAAGTTTTCACATTAATACACCTACATATGTCAATTTTTCTGCTCTGCGGAAAAAAGGAAGAAAGCGAAAGCTGTTGCAAATTTGGCGCAACAATCTTAAAGCTTTCAAGCTCATTTGACGATACGGTAACCTTAATAGTCCTAAGCTTATAAGTTTCAGAAACATGAAAACATTTAATACCTACACAATATAACATAGTCAATTCCTCAAGGCATTTACATTCACTAGCGAGCCTATAAAGCATCTCTTCATTTATGATGACAAAGCTAAGAATTAGCCTCTTTAGCGAATCAAGCCTCATAGAATGCAATGGCTGCTTTAACGTACAACCACCTAACGTCAAATCAGTTACTGATTTAGCCAAATAGACTAATTCAGGCACGATATACTCAGTATACTGCACAGCTTGAATATCAAAATGTAACACTTTGACGTCTTTCTCTACTGCTAAACGTAACCATTTGTCATAAAAAGAAGACGACTCTGGAATATTAAGAGCATAAGTATTTAGCTTAAACTTCAGCATACTCAAGTCAAGTTCACAGAACCTAAGCATTGAAGCATCAACATATGTGAGATAATTTTCCAGTCGTATTTCGGCAACAATGTCAGGATATCGTAATTTAATGAAAGTAGAACGAGCATCCTCAAAATCTAGAATGGGAAATGACTTGCACAAATCATACCATTTCTTTGATAAAACACTTGTGTGAGCTACTTCCTTTCCCTGTAAATTCGACATTATTTGATGAATAATGAACGGAGGCAGCTCTGAAATTCGGTCTATTGAATCAACTGTGTTACGCATGACTACAAAATCTGCAGAATTTCATACATATTATCAACTGGGCATAAGAATCAGAACATAATAGCTCATTATCTGAACCAAAACAGAAATCTTTACATGATTTATCAAGAGCAAAACCTAGAATTATATCATCATTAAACAAACCCTAAATTTGATGAAATTAGAAGCATAAAGACATGAAAAGATTGCAAATTTAAACCTATAGAGCACAAAATTAACAGGAACAATCAAACATAAAAGAATTGAACATACAAGAGAGAGTGATCGTGTGAGACTTACTTGTGAATCAATCGGTGGGGAAAATGTTAAATCTAGAGAGTGTTCTCTGCTGACTTTTATTCCTCCAACAAAGTTTCATTTATCAAAAAATTCAATTTTGGTCCTCCAACTTTTTAAATATTATCAATTGACCCTACTAGATATGGGTAAGTTTTGCTAATCTGTTTAGTGAAACATGTAGCATTTTGACAAATCTTGGACATATCTCTAAGGAACTATAAAGGGTACTAATCTGATATAACATTTAGAGACTGTTCAATTCAGTGACCTACAGACACTGGCACAATGACATATCAGTAATGGCTTGCTGTTGGGTCCAACCAAGTCACTTTCTATGGCTTTATCAGCCCAATAGAGTACCATTACTATTCCCAACCTGTCACATTAAATGACAACAAATTGTGAGTGGCTTATTATGAAAATTCTAAGCATTTGGGCACACCTTGGTGGACTATAGAGGATCCAACAGTGATAGCTATAAATTCCTGATATAGATTTGATATAACACTTCAATGTTGTTAAAGCAAGTTGATTCTTGTTAAGCTTCATTAAACAATATGTGTCCTAAAAGTTTTTATCTACAACATCTTGGAGACATGTGTTCTGTTGTGTACTTTTGATAAAAGCTCTATCTTTCTTAGTTTTGACAATTTCCATGTGAAGAAGAAAAATGGGTGTGAAGTGTTCAATAGCTTGGTTTATGATAATGATGTCAATCTGGAGAATTGGAGCATCTTGGGGATATCAAGTTCATCAGGATTTTAGAAGGAAACTAGACGATATAGCAGGTAAGTATATGGTATTCGTATTCTGTAATTACTTATAGGATGGTGAAATCTCGGAAATATATGGATTGATTGTGTGTGAACTATTACAGCTTCTGTAACCATAGACTGTGGTACACCAGAAGGGTTCAGCTTGGTTGAAGATGAAACAAAGTTAACATACATATCTGATGAAAACTACATCAAAACTGGAGAGAACAGAAACATATCTTCAGAGTTCATGTCTGAAGCTAGTCAAGCATCACTCGCAACTGTCAGAAGTTTTCCTCAAGGAAACAAAAACTGTTACAAATTCAATCCACCGGAAGGCAAAGACACAGTT
The DNA here is from genome assembly GCA_031304145.1 of Cardiospermum halicacabum. Classification (NCBI taxonomy): domain Eukaryota; kingdom Viridiplantae; phylum Streptophyta; class Magnoliopsida; order Sapindales; family Sapindaceae; genus Cardiospermum; species Cardiospermum halicacabum. Next base: position 1,275,011 of record CM062391.1, on the reverse strand, counting down.
TACTTCCTAAGAGCTATGTTCATGTATGGAAACTATGATGAACTTAACAAGCTGCCCGAATTCGATCTCTATCTTGGAGTGAACTTGTGGGAGACTGTTAAGTTTAATAATGCGTCTCATGTTCTGATAAAGGAGATCATACATACTCCTGTAACAAATGAGATTTATGTCTGTTTGCTGAATACTGGCAAAGGGACTCCTTTTATTTCAACATTAGAGCTCAGACATTTTCATGATAATATCTATAGCAACTCTGGAGCCTTGCTTCTATACAAACGACTCGATTTCGGCTCCACCACAGACAGAATAATCAGGTATGAAGATGATAGATATGATCGAATATGGCTTCCGTATGATGCTGGTTTCGGATTCGAATCAATCAATACTACTTCAACCACAGATGCCTTGGAAGAATCAGATTACAGACTACCATCAGCAGTGATGAGTACTGCAATAAGGCCGAGAAATGTTAATGAGTCACTCAAACTTGAATTTGACTCTACAGGTCCGGATTTACGGTTCTATGTGTATATGCACTTTGCTGAACTTGAAGAGCTGGGAGGCGAGTTCAGGGAATTCAACATAGAATTGAATGGTGCACAATGGGAGAAATCTGTTGTTCCTGAGTACCTAAAATCAAAAACTATATCTACACCAGAATCAGTTAGAGGAGGAACCAAGCTGAGTTTTTTGCTATATGGAACGCAGAATTCTACTATGCCTCCTATACTAAATGCAATAGAGATTTATACTGTTATTGATTTCTTACAACAGCCAACTGATCAAGGAGATGGTACATTTTTTTTTTTTTTAAATAATAGCAAATTCTGAATAGTGTTACAGCCTGTATAATGGTGTTAGGTCAACAACTTAAGCTTCGATTGAGATACGCGTGTCACTGACGTGTCTAACTAAGATGTTAACAAGTGTACACCGTCAAACCAGCGACAACATTATTCAAAACTCGCTGGTCTTTTGGCGTAAAATTGATAAAAACTGGTTCATAGTTTGTTGATTACATTTCAGCTTTGGAAAAGATTCAAAGTCATATGGTTAATGGTTTTGTTTTTCAATATCTTAGTTGCTGCTATTATGGACATTAAGTCAAGCTATTCAATGGATGAAATCTGGCAAGGAGATCCATGTGAACCAGAACGTTACTCTTGGGATGGCCTCAACTGCAGCTACAATGGCTACCAATCCCCTAATATAGTCTCCTTGTATGTAATCTGATTATATTACATAATCACACAATTTACTCAAAAATTTTACTGTACTCAAGTGTTTGGATTCATTCATGCAGGAATCTATCATCAAGAGGACTAACTGGCAGGATATCATCATCTATACCAAACCTGAAGTCATTACATACATTGTAAGTTTAAATCTGATACATAGTGATTGGTTTTGAACAAATTTGAGTTATATTACTGATATGAGAAATCTACTTTCAAGGGATCTATCAAACAATGAATTGATAGGGAATATACCTGAACTTCTGTCACAGCTTCGGAACTTGAGTGTTCTGTAAGTTACCTAAATTTGATTCTCAGCTGTAGAACTACCCCAGGAAAGTAGGGATAGTCTAAACTGTCAATGCAGGTACTTGCAAGGAAACAAGCTTTCAGGATCAATTCCTGCAGCTCTAGCAGATCGCCGGCAGAAGGGATCTCTGGATATGAGGTTTGTATTGTAATCCAATCTGAAGTCATTGTTACAGTGCATAAGAAAAAGCTGGATTGAAATGATTTAATGGTTTTACAGAGTTGAAGGAAATCCAGATCTTTGCACGTCAGGACCGTGCGGGAAAAAGAGGATCTGGGTACCAGTGGTCGCAGCCGTTGCTTGTGTAGTAGTCATCGTTCTTGTGTTGCTGTCCTTTTGGGTATACAGAAGAAAACGAGGTACATACATTCTGTCTAGGCTCTACAAATACATTACAGTTAACTTATGGAACAAGTAACTGTTCAGGAATTTAGCTTGGAACAGAAGTTACTGACTGTTTGATGCACTTCTAAATTTGTAGGAAAAAAGTTGGTTCTAAAACATAATCATGAAAACGAAGGGTATTTGGTAACAGACAATCGACCGTTTACATATGATGAAATAGTTAGCATCACGAATAACTTCGAAAGAGTTATTGGAAAAGGAGGTTTCGGAACTGTTTATCATGGAAGATTGCCTGATGGTACTGAAGTTGCTGTCAAAATGCTATCTCAATCATCTAATCAAGGGTCTAAACAATTCCGAACAGAGGTAACATACTATTCAATGAAAAATTCTACTTCACAGTCATGCCATGCAATTGTAATGAAAATTTCTGTGCCACTTTGATTTGCAGGCACAGCTCCTGATGAGAGTTCATCACAGGAATTTAGTTCCGTTCATCGGATATTGCAATGAAGGTGTAGAGTTGGGGATTGTGTATGAATACATGGCTGGTGGAAACTTACAGCAGTACTTATCAGGTACTGGTCTAAACATTTAACTTCAGGAACTGTTACTTCTTCTAGATACATAACCATTTGGTTATTATATATGCCTTTGCTACAGATGAAACCAAAGAAGCTATGAGTTGGATTGATAGGCTTCATTGGGCAGTTGATGCAGCACAAGGTCTAGAGTACTTGCATTTCGGCTGCAAGCCGCCAATAATTCACAGAGATGTCAAGACTGCCAACATCTTACTCAACGAAAAAATGCAGGCGAAGCTTGCAGATTTCGGGTTTTCGAAAGATTTCCCTATTGAAAATGATGACAGTCATGTGTCTACTACAGTTGTTGGCACTGTAGGCTATCTAGATCCTGAGTAAGCATCAAAGTCAGATTTCGTATGTTTCCTATCTCGGAAGATAACTAATGATAGTTTTGGTTTATATAGGTACTATACATCCAACAGATTAACAGAAAAAAGTGATGTATACAGTTTTGGAATTGTTCTTCTAGAGCTCATTACAGGACGGCCTGCACTTGTTAGAAGCCAGAATAACACTCATATCGTTCAATGGGTTCGTCCGATTCTAGGAAAAGGGGACATAAGGAGCCTGATTGACCAGAGGCTGGAAGGAAGCTATGACACAAACTCTATATGGAAAGCTGTAGAACTTGCAATGGTATGCGTTTCACCAATTTCTAACAAGAGACCGAATATGAGTCAAGTTTTTACGGAATTGAAAGAGTGTTTGGAGATGGAAATCTCTCGCGAGCAAATGACTCAGAGTAAAGTTTTCAGGTCTATGAATTCTGTTTCTATAAGTCAAGAAGAATTGGGTCCTCAGCCTAGGTAGATAAAGATATTCAAACTTTGTAAAAAGCCTTTGTATTGATGAAATTCATTTACAGAGAACATGTTGTTGAATGAGAAAAGTTACCTTAGATTTCTGGGTAATACCAATCTAGATGAAATTGAAAAGTTCCTGTTAAATATCTGGGTAAAAAATCCATCAAATTGTCTGAATTATAACACCTTTTTTCTCCAGATGGTATGAAGCCTGTGATCTTGAAATTGCTCAAGTAATGCCTCCAACATTTGATCTCATCCACATTGCAACAGCTTGCAGCATCTCCGTTCATCATTGTCTCTACTAGCCACTGCAAATAGAGTTGAATCAAATAGACTATGATACGCATCATTTGATTTAATAATGTTATAAAGACGAAAGCTTAGGAAAATATCAAACCTCAACAAACTTCATATGATTTTCTCTAGCTTTTTTCACACTTAAAATTTTCGGATAACATATGCTAAGAACACCATCTAAAAATGTCGCATACTGTGTTGTTGGTGCATCGAGTTCCACACATAAATTTCCAACTTCGCATGGAACTAAAGCCGAAGCTGAACTGCTTCTGAATTCGTCGAAACTAAATGAAATCTGAAATAATAGCATTTATAAGAAGGAAATAAGATTACAAACATTTTTACGAAGAATGGGACTAATCAAATGATGTGGTAATCATATACATACCATCTCAGAAGTGACATGTAAGGTCAAGTCTTCAATATGACTAGACTGTGCGATGAATTCCTTAACATTAACATACCAACTAGTGTTCGGCTCATCTCTGTTCCTCAAATACAATTTCCATGCACAACGAGCTTTGATTGCCGAGGAAACGGGTACTGAATTATCCATATAAATAAACGAAACTAGATTTGGAGTATCAATATCAACCGTCTTCAAATCAGGGCAAGTACTAATGTTCAAGTTCTTGAGCAAATCACTAGCAATCACAAAACTCTCAAGAGAATGACTAGAACCCAGTTTAAGATTCTCAAGGTAAGGAAACCTCGAAATAAGTCGACAAAACTCATAGCCCATCAAATTGAATCCCACTAACTCAAACGTTTTCATCTCAATACATTTATCTATTTCAATGACCCTCCTCCTCGGATCAGAAGAAGAGAGCAAAAGCTGCTGCAGATTCGGCGCAACAATCTTAAAGCTTTCAAGCTCATTAGATGAAACAATAACATTAATAATCCTAAGCTTATAAGCTTTAGAGACACCAAAACATTTCATACCCTTACAATGCAACATAGACAACTCCTCGAGCCATTTACACTCACTAGTGAGCCTATAAAGCATCTCTTCACTTACACAAACATAATTAAGAGTCAAACTTTTCAGCGAAACAAATCTTATAGAATTCACAGGCAGCTCTAACTTACAACCACCTAACCTCAAACTAATCACTGATTTAGCCGAAAACACTAACTTAGGCAAAACATACACAGGATCACGCATAGTCCGAATATCAAAATCCAACACTTTAACATCTCTCTCTACCACTAATCGAATCCATTCATCAAGAACCGAAATCGACTCTTGAATGTTAAGAAAACTAATCAAGAGCTTAAATTTCTGCAAACTGTAATCAAGTTCACAGAACCTAACCAAAGAAGTATCAACATATTTCACAAATTTCTCTATACTTCTTCTCAACAACTCTCTTTTCCCTCTAAAGAAAATTGGATAACTAATAGTCATGAAATGCATATAAGCATCATCAAAATCTAATATGGGAAATGACCTCTGCAAATCATGCCATTTCTTTGATAAAACACTTGTTTGAGCTACCTCTCTAGACTGTAAATTTGACATTATTTGATGAACTATAAACACAGGCAGCTCTGAAATTCTGTCCATTGAATCATCATCAGTATTATCACCCATTACCCTAAAAAAAAAAAAAAAAAAATCAAAAATAAATAAATAAATCTTCAAAAATCAACAATCTTTCACATATATTATCAACTGGGTACAACAATTTGATCAAAAGTAGACATCTTCACATGATTATTTGAAATCAGAAGCCAAAACACAAGACAAAGAAACCAAATTTAACATAAATGGTGTCAAAAAGATCAAACATAAATACATAAACTGATTTGAAACATGTAAAATAGAGTGATTGTTAGAGACTTACTTGAAGTGAATCAGTTTGATGTAATAAAGATGTTTGAAGCTAGGAACTTGTTTGTTGACTATAAAAAGAAGAAGAAAGCTAGTACTCTCCAATTTTGTTAATTTTTTTAGTGTTGTGTCTTCTTCTTTTGATATTTTTATATTATTTTTGTCACTATCTTAAGTAGTTACAGATTGGGTTTATAAACTGTTAAAATTTTCCCATGTGGTTTACATATTGAGTGACAAGTATGAAATTAGAGAATTGCAGTCAGGCCCTTTGAATCATTATAAATTATGTATATAAATTATTTTTTATAATATATAACTATATTCTTTAAACAAAATTTGGATAAAATTTGAATCAATTTATTCTATTTAAAAATATTTTTGATAGAGTTTTATTCAAGATTTTAGTAAATTAGTTAATATTTTTGTTGTCATTTAAATATTAAATAATTAAACTATTGAATAATTAAATAAAATAAAAAAATAAAATTATTAAATTAAATATATTGAATATCTAATTTTTAAAATTATATAAAATATTTTATTATTTTAAAAATAAATATCATCTATTTTTAGATATTATAATTATAAATAAATAAAAATATAATAAATTAAATATATATTAATATACATATATATATATATATATAATAAAATACCTCTTCTTTTATTAAAACATTTTTCATTTAAAGGATATTATATGTTTTAAGGTAACCATGTATTTTTAAAATTTATCACTCGTTTATAGATATCACAATGTTTAGGGGTATAGACGTTATTAAAACCAGTGGATATTAATTAAAAAGTCCTTATAATAATCTCCATCTCTATGGCCCACAAGATTTTTAAAAGGATAAAATCAACCATCAAGGCAACGACACGTGCCTTTTGCTTGTAAGATTTTTCAAACTAAAATAATTTTTTAATAAAAATAATTTTATATTTCTTCACTCACTAAAGTCCAAAAATTAAAATATGTAAAAATAAAATTTGAAATTTAAAATTACAATTTTATAATTTCTTTAGCTTTGGAAGGACGAAAATGTCGCAATGGTTATTACAAATAAAAAATAATTAAGTCAATTGCATAAATAAATAAATATTAAAATTTGTACGATAATAGAATTTTATATATTTTGCTTTTTTTAAATTGAATTGGATATGAAATGACTTGGTACTTTTTTATTATTTGAAACTTTATTAGTTTATACCTTTTAATTAAATTTGATTTGTTTTTTATAATATTAGTAAGTTGAAGTATATTTTATATTAAATTTTTAATTAGTAGTTAATTAGCGTTGTAAAATATAGTTAGTTATTAGAGTTAAATTTTAAATTAGATATTAAATTAATTGTTAAAATAAATATTATATATACAATTATTAAAATTTACTATATAATTATAATTTAAAAATAATAATATATTTAATTATAAAAAAATAATAAAATAAATTACGGTTAACAGTTTTATATAGAATAGTTTTCACAAATATTATTTTAAATACTAATTGAAACTGTAAATATTAAAATAATATTATTACCAAACACTAATTAAAATTTACAATATTATTTAAAACGTTTTTTGAAAAATTCAAAAAACACTTAATTTACCCACCAATTTTTAAAATAAATTTTAAATAAATTTCAACGATAAAGTTAAGTATAAAATAATAAAACAGTTGGGTTTATCTAGAAATTGCATAACAAAGTATTCTATTTTGGCCCAAAGCATTATTGACCATGGACAAGCCCACTCTTAAACACATTTATGTTCTCATCAATTAAAAATCAATACGTAAAATTAATGTAGTCTAAGTAATTTTTATATTTTTTAAAAATTTAATATTTAACCGTATTTAAATAATCGCGGTTCAAAATAAATCGGAATAAAAATATATAATCATAATTACTTGAAAAGAAAAATTTTCTCTAAAATTTTATCCATTTTATATACAAAATGTAGTGTATTCTTTTAAGTAATAATAAATAAAAAAAATTAAAAATGTAAAATGACACCAAATTGAGCAAAGCCATCCACTAATTTAAAGTAATTTTAGAGTAATAGCAATTAGTACAAAGAATATCATTATAAGAATGTTTGAATTGACTTATCTTGTTTATTAAAGTAGAATTATTGTTTTGAGACCACCAATTAGGCAATAGAGACCTTATTATATCATGACCACAGCCAAACCATTTGACATGCCCTATTGATTGTTGATATATGTAGATTGAATTTTAAATGCTTTGGTCCACATTCACCAAAACAATGACATGACATGAACAATATATTGGATCCAAATGTGTTGCTTTATGCAATAAATTAATTTAAGGGTTAGGGAGGTGGGATTGTAATAGGTGTAAATGAAGTCCATACTAAGATTTTTATTCAATCTTATCAAAATTTTTCATGTTCAATTGGGTATAAGTGATTATTTTGACACTAAATTTTATATGGTTTATCACTCACATATCTTAATTTTCCATGTGTTATGGCATTTGAATTTGAATATATACATAACAACATATGTAATAACACTCCTAGACAACTAGTCCTTATCACAATTACACTTTCTTTATGAATGTAACTGTCTAGTTACATGTCATTATCACAAGATGTCACTCAATTCTACTTATGTCCAAACATTACACACTAATAACTAAATGATTCCTTATAACACTACTCTATAAATTAAGTTAGATCAACACAAGCATAATAATTTCATGAAACCACCATTGCATCATTGTAAGGTCAGCTTACTTAACTCCAATCACATGGCAAACTTGCTCACATAATGCTACCAACTACATTAAATCACCTCAACTACCAAACCCATCTCCCATTGGCTCCACACATCAATACTATTTCCAGTGAATTTAGATAATTATCGGGTCTGTTTGGATAGACTGACTTTTGAATTTTAATTTTAATTTTTGAGAGTTATTTTAGATGGTGTGTGCATAACTGACAGAAGTGTTTCTGCCCTTTCAGAGACTCTTTCAGATGAAGTAAAAAATACTGACTTTTTAAAAATGATTTCTGCTTTTATTTTTTACCTTCAGAAGATAAACGCAGAAGCAATCCTAAACAAACTCATAACTGCAGATTTGGAATAATTTTTTATTAACAAAAATATATCGGTTTTATTTTTCTCCGTTTTACTACTATCAAAATGAAAAATATTAAATTTTCTTTTAAAAATTCTAAAATCTGATGGAGTTTCAAAAGATAGATCCAATAGTTTAGGTCCCGAGTAATTGGCGTTTGAACAGAAAAAAAATAAATAATGAAAAGGAAAATCAATTTTCCGTAATTTCAATTTCATCGAATTATTTTCATTCAATTATAATCATCAGTAGATTCGTCTCGTATTGCAGCTCTACGTAGTAAAAAGTCCATTCTTAAAATCAACTTCTTTAAAATGGCAACGAAATTTAACGTAATTTTTTTAAACTCAATTTTACCATAAATTTTTATTATTAACCTAAATGATATATATTAATATTTTTAAAAATACTTATATTTCATTTTTATAATCCTAAACTAAGACAAAAAGTAATCCCAAACAAGCCTTTGTAATCTTATCACCATTGATGACATTGTACTCAAAACCCTAAAATGGTGTACATACACATACAAGTGCACATATATATAACTGCATTATAGTACTTTTGACCTACTCACATTAAATTTTTCACTCTCTCAACTTCTATCCTCCATCTTCAAAGCACCACTTAAATTGGTTTATGTCCCTTTTAAACACCAGTCTTATAACCTCAACCCATATCTCATCTCTCATCACATCACTCATGGATTCAAGAGCATGTGCTTGTGCTTGTGTCTTCTTACTCTTTGCATTTTCAAGCAATGTTGTCTTCAGTCAAGACTCAGCTGCTTTAGTTCCTGCAATAATCACATTTGGTGATTCAGCTGTTGATGTTGGCAACAACAACTACCTCCCTACAATTTTCAAAGCTAATTACCCTCCTTATGGGAGAGACTTCACTAATCACCAACCTACTGGGAGGTTTTGTAATGGAAAACTTGCAACAGATTTTACTGGTAAGTTTTTCATTGTTCAGTTGATTAGGACGCAACTATCTGATTCAGTTGATTAGTGTGTAACTATTTGGTTCAGTTAATTAGAACGTAACTATCTGATTCAATTGATTAGTATGTAATTATTTGGTTCAGTTGATTAGAACGTAACTATCTGATTCAATTGATTAGTGTATAACTATTTGGTTCAGTCGATTAGAGCGCAACTATCTGGTATTTAAAAATGTTTTGTTTTTGCAGCTGAGACACTTGGATTCAAGAACTTTGCACCTGCATATCTGAGTCCAGAAGCTTCAGGAAGTAAACTTTTGATTGGAGCTAACTTTGCTTCTGCTGCTGCTGGTTATGATGACAGAACAGCTGCTTTGAATGTAAGCCTAACAGACACAATATTAGGGTAAATTAAAATAAATAAAATAAAAATAAAAATACATTTTTTCAAAATTTTGTATAATGATTCAATAGTTTCAAACATTAATAAAATAGTAAAAATCATCAAATTTCTGACTTCTAACGGTGTTTTTAAGGATGAAATTTGTGCATCACACGCGAACTTTGGTTCATCTGCAGTATTTTTATTAGTAATGTTTGAAATGAGGGATGAATAGGAAAAAAATTAGATTTTTTTTTTAATTTACCCTACAAAACATTAGAGTAAATTAATTTTTTTAAAAAAAATAAATCAAACTTTTTACATCAAACCTTACTAATAAAATGTTCAAAATCATCATCAAATTTCTGATTTCGAAATAATGTTTTTAAGGATGAAATCAATAAACATTACACAAAGTTAGGTTGATCTAAATGTTTTTATCAGTAATGTTTGAAATTAGTGGGTTTGAAAAAATAAATTTTTTTTTTTTTTTTATAATTTACCTTACAAAACATTTTTGACCTAATTGTACAATTTAATAAACTATATTATTACATGTGTGTTGTATTATATGTAGCATGCAATTCCATTGTCACAACAATTTGAGTACTACAAAGAATACCAAGGCAAGCTAGCAAAAGTAGCAGGAAGCAAGAAATCAGCATCAATAATCAAAGATGCTATTTACATTGTCAGTGCAGGAAGCAGTGATTTTCTTCAAAACTATTATGTCAACCCTTTGCTTAACAAAGCCTACACACCTGACCAATATGGCTCAATTCTTGTCAATGTCTTCTCTAGCTTCATCAAGGTATATATCTACCCATCTAATCAAATAATAGTTTATTTAATTGATTTTTTATTAAAAAAAATTTGGTGTGATATGTATAGGACATGTACAAGTTGGGAGCTAGGAAGTTTGGTGTGACATCACTGCCACCATTGGGTTGTCTACCAGCAGCAAGAACACTGTTTGGTTTCCATGAACAAGGATGTGTTTCAACAATCAACACAAATGCTCAACAATTCAATAAGAAAGTGAATGCAACTGCAATTTCTCTTCAAAAACAACTTCCTGGACTAAAACTTGTCATTTTTGACATCTTCACTCCTCTATATGACCTTGTCAAAAACCCTTCAAGTCAAGGTACACATGCAATCTTCCCTTCTTTGATACTTTTCAATCGGGCGAGTAAATTTGGACCGACTGACCGAACTGATTAATTCGTGGGTAATTAATGTGTAATTAATCTTTTATCGGATTAAATATTTAGATAGATAATTAGTAATTTTAGTAATTTACGGATTGGTAATAGAATTACGAAAGTTATTTAGTTTTTTTACAATTATTAATTATTAATATTACTATTAATTTAAAAATTAATAATAATAATTATTGACCGATTAATTGTAATTAATTGATTACTAATAATTACCGATAGATTATTAATCGATTATTGATTGATTATCAACTAATTATCGGTAATTTCCGACTCATTTTAATCCTGAAATGAAAATTATTAAATAATTACCGATCTATTGATAATCTCTGTTACTGACCGACGAAAAAATAGGTTAGTACACGGTAAATACATATATTATCAATTATCAATTATCAATATCGATAATCTCTGTTACTGACCGATTACTGATCATTACCGACTTATGACATCTGTTTAATTTTCAAACTCATAAATTGACCTAGTGAATGTTGTAATTTTTTTTATTTTTTTTAGGATTTGTGGAAGCAACAAAAGGGTGTTGTGGAACAGGAAGAGTAGAGACAACATCACTTTTATGCAATCCAAGTTCATATGGAACATGTCCAAATGCAACTCAATATGTGTTTTGGGACAGTGTTCATCCATCTCAAGCTGCTAATCAAATCCTTGCTGATTCTTTGCTTGGCCAAGGATTTTCTCTCCTTTGAACATTTATATTAAATTTGTTATACACTTATAGTGTTTATGATTGTTGTTATTGTCTTTTAAATGGTGTTTGAGTTATGTTGATTGTTAAGTAGGTGATTATGAGGATCTATATGTCTTTTAATTGAGTTGTGAGATGGATTGGTTATATACATTAGACATTTATTGTCACTCTGTTTACATAATTAAGGGATTAGTTATTTTAATTATTGGTGTTTTGCATGGTATTTTTTATAAAAAAATAATAAAAACAAGAGATTAATCATGTTAATATAATTTTTTTTATATATTTTTAATTTACAATAATTTACTTTTTATTCTCACCAAATGAAAAAAAAAATATGAATAAATATATTATTTGAAAAAATTATTATAATAAAATATCTCCTTTGAAGAGTCTTTATCATCTAATAAATGTCTTTAATTTTAAAGATCTATTTTGAGTATGGTGGAGGTGCAATAAATATATACATGTGTGGTATTAACTATATTTTCATTTTTAAAAAATATTAAAAAATATTATTTAATAATAGTAATAATGATATAAATAATTTAAAATAATTCAAATGGTGATATTATTATTTTTACCATTTATGTTAAATTGATTTTTCAATCAAATAAATTAAGTAATTAGATATTGCTCCCATTTTGTTGGAGTATATTGTAACAAAAGGTCTTTTGATTTCATAGAAAAGTTAATATTGTCCCCCTCCAACCATCTTCCCATAATTATATTATTTTATTTTATCAAATTATTATTAATTTATAAAATTCTTTTATCATTATATACATTTTAAATCCCAACCATTACATTTTCAAATTTAAAATCTTACACGAATGGTCATAATCATCAAACCTCTTGTACTCCAGTTGTCAAAATGAAATTAAATAGCTACCAACCAGGAAATGGAGTCAAAATAGCATAAAAATATGACAATGCTAGTATTCATTAATCTTCTCAACCACTTCACCCACTCTCAATCACTCTATGCTATTATATCAACCTCTACATTTATCATCCTCTGTCTCTGTGGTCAACATTCTTTATTATTGCTTCATGTACATGTCTCCAAAAATATAGATAATAAAATAATTAAATAAAAACAATGAATTTTATATATTTTCTAGCCTCCTAATTTTATCCACTTTTATATACTCCAATCGATTGATGTCGAATTTTAATCGTTTCAACTTTTATACTGATATTCGAATTATAAATATAATCGGGTCTCTTGACGTCGTTTATCTAATAATTTTTATATTATTATTATAAAAAATAAATTATATAACGGTATTTTTATAGATGATTTTAAAAAATAAATAATTATTATATTGGAATTTATCATAGAAATGACACAATTTAGTATAAAATTATTTAAAAATAAATAAACTATGAATATATAATAATAATAATAATAATAATAATAAAACATAAATTATGAAGGTAAATAATCACATATGGAATTGAGAATGTAAAAAATAAGTGGCAAATCTATTTCTCATTTCAATTATCTATAATTTTTGAGGTTACATCATCAAAATTTTATTCAAATCATCTAAAATTAGTGAGTGAATTTAGTTTTTTTTAAAATCTCATAAAATGAAAAAATTTAAAATAAAAAAATTACAAAATATAAAAATTTAATTTTATATTATATATAATATATATATATATATGACATGAAATAAGATTCAACAAATAATCCAAACACAATAACAAAAGAGAAAGACCAACAAGTAATTTAAATTTTTATTCCATTAATTTATTATTCAAAACATGTTTATTTAAAAAAATACATCCTTAATTTTGCTATAAAATTCTATAACTAAATTAATCTATGAGGAAAACACAAACACAAATTACTGAGACATTTATAAGTTTCATTTGGATATGTTGAACAAAAGTCCTTGCAATCCTCAGCTGTCTTACATGGTGGAGCCTCAGAACTAAAATCATCTAACTTTGTTGCTCTGGAACCTGTCACATAATAATACATTTTTATCAATTATTTTACTAAAAAATATCAATATAATAATTAAATAAAAATTGAATAAGCTATTTTAAAAATAAATAAACAAAAACTAACCTGATAAAACAATTAGAAAAAGTAGAAGAGTTGGAATGAGAGAAGATTTGGCCATTTGAAATATAAAACAATGGAAATATTTAATTAAAATAATTTTTTTTGGGGTGGTTTGTAATTTAGTGATGGTGGATATTGTATTTATAGGGTTGAATTTAAATTTGTTACTAAATTTGGATTGGGATTTTTTTTTTATTTGTTCAATATTGATATTAATTGCATATCAAAATAAAATTATATGTAATTTTTATAAAATTAACTCATTTAAAATTTTAAATAGAAGATCGTAGATGTATTAATCTCAATAGGTGGATGATTTTTTGAATTTAAATATTTTTAAAATAATATAAAATATAAAATGGATAAATGATATTTTAAGACCTTTTTTTTCTCTAAAATTTAAAATAAAACACTTATTTTTTTTGAGTTTATCCAACTCATTCCTTAAAATTTACTATTTAACTCAAATATTAAAAAAATGATCTTGTCTGAGTTTAAAATTGGAGGACTTCCTATGATACAAGGTTGGACTAAGGTCAATGTTTTAAAATAAATTATGTATTATTATTTATATTTAATAAGTGTTCTAAAAATTGAAAATTAAAATTGAGGTAATGGTTTTTTGAAATATAATTGAAATTTAGACAATTTTTAAGGGTTTGTATGAAAAATTAACTCAAAACGATAATTTTCCAATCCTTAAAAATGATTACGCAAAACGCTAAGCAGATTAGGATAAATTAGGTAGAAATTTTTAGTAAGGGTGGACACATATTGCATCCGCCGAAACGAACTGAATTAAAAGTGTGTTTGGTAGGTAGATTTTTAAGTAGCGATTAAATTTTATATTAACGATTTTACAATTTAACTATTTGGAAGAGGTTTTTTTATTAGCAATTAAATTTTTAATTAGCGATTTTCAGAATGCTACTTCAAGTAGCTGTCCACGAACTAATCAAAAATTTTATATTTTACCTTTATCAATTTATGAGTATTACTAAAATACCTTTAATAATATTAAGAGTTTCTATTTGTAGTAAATTAGGTTAATTTTAATAATATTTTTATTTATTAAATATGATTAAACAACTTTAAATAAATTTTTTATTTAATATATATTTATTTATTATTTAATTAGTTGATAACTAAAGAATTGTTGGTTTTGAATTAAAAATTTTAAAATAAAAAAAAAATATATTTAACAATGAATATGAACACTAAAAATATAAATACATTACATGGTAAGGTAAAAAATAATATATTGTATTGACGGTGTAATTTTACATCCAACAGCTACTTCACCATCTAATTTTTATTACCAAACATTCATACCAAATTGTTACTTTTAACATCTAATTTAACAGTTAATCGCACTTCAACAGCTAACTCAATATCTAACCTCTAATGCCAAATATACACTAAAATTTGTTTAGTTTCGATACTATAAAACTAAACTGAATTTTAATACGACTTTAAAAAAAAAAAAAAAAAAAAAAAAAAAAAAAGAATCAATTCAAAGTCGAATCTGAACCGCATAAAAGAAATCAATCTTCTATCTTCAAAATTCAACTAAACCAAACTTAAATAAAAATTGGAATCAAATTCCACATACCAATTTACTTGGATATCAATCCATTTCGATTTTTTCAATCCCTAATTTTCTATTTCTAATAAATTTACAGTGAAAATTATTTTAAATGAGTTTTTTAAAGTTGAAAATACAATTATAGACCTGTTTTGAAAAATATACAAAAAAGAATTTTAAAAGTTTAGTTTTCATTACATAGGCCAAGTTTTCCAAAATACTCCTGAATCTTTACAATTCACAGATACTCACAGCCTGTGAATTACGCTCACAGCTGTAAATAGCCTATGGTTTGAAAATCAAACTTTAGTTTTGTAAATTTTTTAAAATTATTTATAATTGTATAGTAAACTTTTTATGACCTATAAAAAAAATTTTCCCTGTAATTTTTTATAATTAGACTTCAACCCCCATACTATATAAAACATAATAACTAACCCTATTACGTACACACCAACAACATTAAGCCCATTAAATTAACAAGCCCATAAAATCAATAAGCCCATATACATCTACCATAAAATTACTCTCATTCTCATCCATTGAAATTTTCCTCTCCTACCATCTGACATGAATTTAAATTTTTAGAAATTTTTGTTTGAATTTGTTTACACAAAAAAAGATAAACATGTTGAAAAGACATTGAATCAATGAGACTGAATTGGAATTAAAGATTTACAGCCCAGAAAAGTGCTTACATGTTCCCTATCTAACATCAAGCCTTGTAAGAAAGTATTTATTGCCAAACATAGTAATAACTTGTACCACCTTTGTATTTATAATATTTTGGTACAAATTCACTATGTTACTCCATTGCCTGGTGGATAAATTGGTTTGATAGTTGTCACATTGGTAGTACTCATTCCAAATAGATTATTTTTTATTTTGTTTTATTTTATTTTTTGGTTTTGGGAGGTGAAGGTTGAAATAGGATCATTTGAGGTTAAAAATATGCTGAGGGAGTGGGTTAATCAATGAATAGAAGAAACGTTTAAAATTTTTTTTTACAAATCGAATAAATGCAGAGAACTTTGTTAGTACAATTAGTATGATGTTTTTTTAGTGGTAGTATTTACAGATAAATTTGTATGGGTTTGATTTTGATCCAAAACGAACAATATCATATAAATGAGTGAGTTGGTGGGTGACTTTGGAAGGTTTAACAAGTGGTAACAAAGTTTTGGTTAAGATGTGAAGTCCGTGACTAGATCTGTGGTTGGCGCTTTGTGTCGATTTTTTTTTTATTTTATATTTTGGTGGTCATGTGGCAGGTCAGGAATATTGCAAAATAATTTGTGAATCGATGAATTATCTTGAAATAAGGTTATTAGGCTGGTTTATTGTCTCGAATAGAGACTATACCATGTGCGGTCCTTGGTTTGAAGAATCAAATGATTAACTCAAGGGGCTGTTGATCCCTAGTTTGAAGAGAAGATTGTTAATAGAGTTAATTGCACTTATGCCCCTGATCGATGACAAACTATACATATATGAACATTTTGGTATTAATATATAATTACACTCTTTTTATCCATAAAAATTAATGAAAATATAAGGAAAATTAACCTTAAATGAGCATTGCATCATAGGTATGTATTTAGAATTGCAAATTTTATTGTTATATTAATAAATTTATTAATTAAACGAGATTTTATTACTTTGTTAAGGAGATGTGAGTGTGTATTAATATCAAAATTATATAATTTATCATCATTTAGGGGGTGTGGGTGCAATTAACTCTTGTTAAGATGTCGAATTCAATACCACACTAATATTACAAAAGAATAATATCTCGTATATACGAAAGCTCCAATAGTACAAGATCTTTTGGACGGTGGTATGTAACAACAAATTCATGTACACTGAATTTGGACTCAAAACAGAGAATATTATATTACCCTGAAAATTAAGGTACGAGACCTTTTAGACAATAACGTAAAAATTAAGGTATGAGACTTTTTGGACAGTGGTATGCAACAATAAATTCGTACATCTGAATTCAAACGGACCACATCATACTAACGTGAAAGTTGAAAAGCAGTTCCGAAAAATCAATAACATAGTATTTTTTTTACACTTCTACCCATCACCATACACACCACTTACATTTTACCATCTTACACAACCCAAAAGTCCAAATCCAAAGGAAACAAAGAAAGTAATTGTATGTCGGACACAACCATCAAACCATGAATGCAAATCCCTATTAACCCAAACTACCAAAAACCACACTTAAATAAACTTGTCTCCTCACACCACCACTCAAACCTCCATCTTCAAACACAATGGTTCAAGTGTTGTTGGTGATCTTGTTTGGTCTTTTTTCAAGCCAACCATGTCTTTCACAATCTCCTCCTCCTCCATTGTTTCCTGCAATCATTAGCTTTGGTGATTCAGCTCTTGATGTTGGGAATAATAACCATCGTCATACATATTTCAAAGCTAATTATTTTCCTTATGGTAGAGATTTTACTACTCATCAACCTACTGGTCGGTTCTCTAATGGAAAATTGGTCATTGATTTCACAGGTAACTATCTTTTTTTCTACTAAAATTTAGATAGATTTTAATTTATTTATAGTAAGTATAAATTTAGGTTATATATATAAATTTATTGATCATACCTTAAATCTACAGGTTCTTCTACTTTATTATATTTATTAAGATAGTTTTTCCTCTTTTTTTTTTTTCCTTTTTCTATAGGAAAAAAAATAAAATATTTTGTAAAAATATTACTTGATAATGTTTTTAGTAAAAAAAACACTTTTTTAACTTAAAAATCCCATAAAATTACTTTAATTGTTTTTTTAAAAGAATTGTTTAAATTATTTCAAGTAGATTTATTTTTTTTAAATGAATCTTATTATTAACCTTTTTTTTTAAAAAAAAATCTGTTCTCCTTTTTAGTATTTAACATAAATAATTATGTGTCTATATTTTAAAAATTAAAATAACATATTGTCTTTAATTTATAAACAATTTATAAAAAAAATTTAAAAAAAAAACTCATTATTCACATGTAATTTTTAAAATCTCAGTGGAATATATGGGTTAAAAATATAATTTATCCTATTTTTTTTTTAAATGTTTGCAATTTATTTATTTTTTTCCAATTTTTTTTAATAGACATTCATTGAACTAATTTAAATAATATTTTAAAAACAGTAATGAGTAAATATTATAATAGTTGAAGTAATATTAAGTATAGCATATTAAATAATAAAAAGAAATTTTGTAAATATTTGCTATTCATTTTCTTGCAATATTAATTATAAAAAAATTAATTATTTTATTATTTAATGTAGCTGAAACTCTGGGATTGAAGACAAGTGAAGCATATCTAAGTTCAGAAATCCAGTCAGATAATAAAAACCATTTATCAGGAGCAAACTTTGCATCAGCTGGAGCTGGTTATGATGACAAAACATCTATTCTCAATGTAAGTCATCACTTCAAAAAACCATATGATATGTCATCTATCTTCACTTTACATATATTCTCTTTGGACCACCAATATATATTTAATCACTAACATATATATCTATATATATATATATATATATGTGCATGTAGCATGCAATTCCATTGTCTCAACAATTGAAAATGTTCAGAGAATACAAAGCAAAGCTGAAAACAATTGTTGGAACAAGAAACTCATCTTTGATTATCAAGGAGGCTTTGTATTTAGTTAGTGGTGGAACTGCTGATTTTCTTCAAAATTATTATAATCCAAAACTCAATCAGACATTAAATCCTCAACAGTACACTTCTTTACTTGTCAAATCTTCCTCAAGCTTTGTCAAGGTACAGTTATTATTATTATTATTATTATTATATTCTGTAGGTTTGTATTTAATGTATTGTCTTGAAAGTAATAGGGAAGGTGAAATATAATAAATGTTAAGAGATTATTTTTTACTGAACTTTTAGTACAATATATTAAATTATTTTTATATATATATATATATATATATGGGTTAATCCAAAAAACCACTACAAGTCAACTTAATTCTAAAAAAAAAATATTAATTCTAAAAAAAAGCACATTAGTTTGAATTTTCTCCATCACAAATAGATCAATAGTAATCCTATATAAATTAACATAAAAGTAGTAAATTGAGAAAATTCAAACTAATGTGTTTTTTTTTTTAAATTTAGCAAATATGTGGTGGTTTTTTTTAGATTAACCCTATATATTATTATTATTATTATTATTATTATTATTTTATCAAAAGGTTTTTTCAAAAGGCTTTTTTAATTATCTTATCAAATACTTTTTCTTTTATGAAAAAACATTTTGTATTTATATAAATATATTTAATTTTACTGTCACTGAAAAAACATGTTATAATTTGAAAATATTTTTAAAAACAACTATTTATATATATATATATATAGAAATTTTCAAATGGAAAATTATTCAAATGAAGAAAAAAAGTTTTTAAAAGAGGCATATGTGATATTATTATTATTATTATTATTATTATTATTATTATTATTATTATTATTATTATTTATTATTGTTATTGTTTAATATGAAAAATGAACCCTAATGAAACTAACCCCTAAAACCCATCTTCTCACAGGAGTTATACAAGTTGGGAGCAAGAAGAATAGGAGTGACATCCCTAGCACCACTAGGCTGCATGCCAGAGACCAAAACCATCTTCAACCTCCATGGCAAAAAATGTGTCAAAGCAGTCAACAAACATGCCCAACAATTCAATCTCAAACTAAACACAACTTCCCTAACTCTCACCAAACAACTCCCTGGTTTGAAGCTAGTGGTCTTCAACATCTACTCAACTTTCTACAATCTCATCAAAGCTCCATCAACTTATGGTACAGTTAATAATAAATTGTGTATGTCCGGGACTGTTTGTGATTATAAAATAATCAAAGTGATGAAAATTTAAATATGTCCTTCCTCCATTCTAAATTTATATACAAACTAGTGGATTAAAAGTATATTTAACATTTTACCACTCAATAAGCGATTATTTTCATCATGTTCCAAACATACATATTGTCTTGTACGTCACTATGAGATTGGTTAATGTGTTTGCTTTGTGTGTGTTTAGGGTTTGTGGAAGTGAGAAGAGGGTGTTGTGGAAGTGGGAAGAGGGTGTTGTGTGATAGAAGTGGAGAAGGAGGAGGGACATGTTTGGATGCAAGAAAGTATTTGTTTTGGGATAGTGTTCATCCTTCTGAAGCTGCTAACCAGGTTCTTGCTGATGCTATGCTGGGTCAAGGGTTTGCTTTTATTGGTTGAAATTGTGAGGATTTATATATAAGGTTAATTACAAAAAAAAACTCCACTTTTTCAAACTTTTTGCATTAATCTACCGGTTTCAAATCGTTCGTTAAAAAAAATTCAGGTTATGCAAATTTTTTGTATTTACCTACTGGTTTTAAACATTTTTTCTATTAAAGAGTATTGTTCCAAAACCAGAAATGAGTTTTTTTGTAAGTAACGTTTGAAACCAGTGGATTAATGCGAAAAGTTTGAAAAAGTGGGTTTTTTTGTAATTTACCATTTATATATATATATATATATATATGTTTTGTGTAATGTGTAATGTGGAAGTGAACTTTGTGTGTGTGTAGTCTTTGGTGTTTGTGAAACTATTATCTATGGATTTTGCTTCTGTCTATATTGATGTGATTTGTATTTTAAACTTTCCCATCTTTTAAGGATAATTTTTAAAATATATATCCATTTATATTTATTTTTAAAATTAATTCGAAAATATTAATTTTTAATAAAGTGAAATTTAAAATTTTCATTTATAAAAAATATATTTTTTAATTATTTTTTAGAAAGTGCAAAATTATTTAATATCGTCTAATAAAATACCGTTTTACATATTTGTGAGGTTTGCAATTTTTTTAACTGTATAAATATGACATTGACATCAGATTTTCAATAGTCGTTAAGTTAACGTATGAGATAGTCGTCACAGGCAGTTGTTATATGGTATTCTAACGGTTAAAATTGAGTATTTGGTTTTAATTTTAGTTTTTATATCGACGGTTAGATATTAAATTATTATTTTTAAAAAATATATAATTAAAAAAATAATAACAGAATGACTAATAAAATAAATAATTATTAATATTTAAGTTGAAATCTATTTTGATCATTAATTAGAATGCTAAACGTTATATTAATTATGAATATATAAAAAAATTTTAAAAAATAATATTTAATATTTAAAAATTAAAATAAAAAGTAATTCAAAAAATTACACCACACATCTATCATTGAACTTATTGCCTATCTAGTAGGACCAATTGAAGGAATTTTTATCCCACATTAACCAATAAAATTTATCCAAATAACAATTTGTGTCAACTTCAAAGTGTTTCATCCACATTTGGCCTCACCAATAACATCTATAATATGATAATTGCAAGTAAAGTACTCTAGTTTGATTTGAATGGAACATAATGGTAGTTAGTGTAATGTTATTAATGTAGTTAGTACCATACAATATGATTGTAAGTAGAGGTGTGATGTTTTTTATGGATTAGGATATATATATATATATATATATATATATATATATGTATGTATGAGTTAGATTGTACGATTGATTATTAATTAGAGCAGGTATGGATATGACAAATAACAACCAGTTATCAAGTATTGATTTGGTGCTTAGTAGCTAGGGTTAAAATGTATAAAAATCAATGTTTTAATATCAGTCCACACTCACCTGTATATATTATACATTTTTTTTTTTAAATTATCAATTTACAATAATTTTTATCTAAAATTCCATTTAAATTACTATTAGACTCCACTAAATTTTGATTAGACCCACTAAAGTATCATTTGATAATAAACTTGAGTTTATAAAGGTGATGGATGAATTTCTATTCAAAACAATATATTTTTTGAAAACGTTTATTCATATACATAACTTGTAAATGAAGAGAATCTTTATTGCTATTTAAAGAGCTCCTGACACACCTGTATTAAATCTCAACAACCTGGAATAAATATATATATAATTTCTTTTTCTACTCTTGTAAAAAACCTGTAGATAGTGAATCAATTCATGATAAATATATTCTTATAATATATAAGACTGGTTTAGAATGGCTAAATTGGTTTACCCATGCTTAAATATAAATATATATATATATATATATATATTCCCCAAGTTGGTTAATATTAACATAATTGGAAATAATATTTAATAATTTAATATTAGAGTGATTATTTATACTATTAAAATAATTAAAATATTTTTATAATTAATATTAATAAATACAAATTAAATAATTATGTCAAATTTTTTATTATATTATATTTCAATCAACAGTTATATGCCACTATTCTATAGTTATTTTCAACAACTAATTGTTACAATTAGTTATAGCCACTATTAAGTAGTTATTTTAAATCACTATCCGTTACAATTAGCTACTCTAATATGTACTTCAATATGCTAAACTATTTAAACCGCTACTCTAACATGTACTTCAAATCGATAATTATTATACCATCTAAACTGTTATTTCAACCTCTAATTTTAACTATTAATATAAAATATATTATTCCTCTGAAATTTGTTTAAAAGATTTGTTCCGATAACTATACAAACCTCGTCTAATTTCATTTTCGAAATTAGTTTATTCAAATAGACTCCAAACCATTATAGTAATATTCAAAACTTTATTATTATAGCAAAAACAAAGTCATTAGACAAATTCCATAAACAAGACAATTGATCAATTAGGTATCCAACAAACACAAATATTAGTAAAACGTTTCTCACACATAGAATTGACCTTGTTCTTGTATTGAGGACCACATTGATCTTGACAAGCAGCATGACATTCAGATTCTTGGCACTTTGGAATTGCTACCACTACATTGCATTTATCTCCTGCCGACATTCCTGCATTTATATACTTATTATTCTCAATAATAATTTAAGAAATATCACTAATTATATTCATATTAAAAAAGATAAATATTACCTGCTAGGAGCAGATGAACAAGAATTGATAACACAAATATCTGCAGAATTTTCATTTGGTTTATAGGATTCAAAATAAAAACAAACAGCAAAATGATTATAATATATATATAAACTCATTTATTGCGATTTGGATACACTAATTACACATCCTTAAAACAGATTTTATCATTAAAACTATATCATGAATTTCTTTATCAATAAGCAAAATATATGTAATATCTGTTATATATCATAAATAAAGAAATAGAAAATTATATATGTATACATATATTTCAATAACAATAGGTGATTTATATTAAAATGATACATTCTATTTCTATACGTAACTTTTTTTTTTTAAATTAAAAAAAAAAATTATTTACTATATTTATTTGAAATTTTTGAAAATAATACCAAATATAATCATATAATAAAAAGGGTAAATTAAGTTAGACAAGTGAATTTTGATAAATGATTTAGTTTTTATTAATTTGACCGTATATAATATTATAACTGATTCGACAGTGTGGATCTGATATGATGGAACTAATTTTATAATTAGTCAAACTTTAAAATTTATTTTAATAAAAAAGTTTAAAATATATTTTTGTAACCATCATATCCATTAATAAAATGTATAATTTTATGGTGCGATATATTATAAAATTATATTAAATTGTAAATACAAAATACATAATTTTGTAAATATTGTATTATAATTTTATTAATATTCTATAAAACATACTAAGTTCGTATAGGCTCCTTGAGACAAAATAACAAATTTTTAATTTTGAAATTAAAGGTTGGAAACTAAGACTCCACCGACAAGAATTCTAATTCGAATCAGGTGCAAACAGCACGAGTTTGTTGAGTAATTTTTAATCATATAAATTATACTTATCATAATAAAAATAGTTCTAATCACCATATTATTAATAATAAAATTGATGATTTTGTAATGTGATATTTTTTTATTAAAAAATTAATATTCTAGTTAAATATTTAAATAGTCAAACATTGAGACACTTATTATAAAAATATTTAATCACATTAGATTGGTCTAAAAATGACATGGCAATGACAACTCGTAACTTTTCTTCCATAGCAAGCAATCCAAATAAACCCATCACGACCACCAATTGATTTTTTCGACTCATCTTCAAATAGATTTCAAAACAAACAAAACGGAATCCAACACCAATTTTGACTACTACAATATAGCCAAATTATATTCTTAGCCATTTCAACACCCAAAAAACCGTATTCCACACTATATAACCCCAAAACCAAACCCAAACCACACCACAATTTCAATTCCTGTAACAATGGCATCACTCAAATCCTTAATTCTAATAACCATTTTGCTCTTCCTCTCCATCTTCCATTCAACATCCGCTGTAGAAGCAGCAAGAGTACCATCAAAGTCATCATCTACAGCAGTAACTGGAAAAGTAAACGCAACGTTACTAGACATAACATGTAAAAAGACACGCGAAATGTACAACGATTGTATGCAAATCCTCAAATCCAATCCTAAAACAGCTTCGCCTATAGATTCCATGCAATTCGCCGAAGCAGCATTGAAATTCGGAGCAGAGGATACGAAGAATACTACTAAGGTATTGCTTGATTTGTTGAAGACGAGATTGGCTCAACCTGGAGCTAAAGAAGCGAATGCAACTTGTGTTAATTGGTTTTCCATGGCGGGGAGGTTGTTTGGTTCTTCATGTAAAGAGATTAAGGAAGATGCAACTACTGCTAATTATGATACTGCGCTTGCGGATTCGGGCGAATCTGCAGATTGTCAGAATGCGTTGGAGGCAGCTAAGGCTGATTGTCCGAAAACTGGTGAACTTATTAAGAGGTTGAAGCTTTTCTGTAGGATTGCTTATGCTGTTACTGATACACTTATGTTGGAGCATCCTCCTGCTTAAGGATTTTGCGATTTTGATTGATTTAATTGATTGATTGTTGTGTTTGTTTTGATTTTTTATGTTGAATTTTATGTGTAATGTGTTTATATGATGTTTCTGATAAAACCTGATGGTTTTTGTGATCTGTTGTAATGTCAAACACATGTATTATTACTGGAGAGTTAACTTTTCTTGTGAGTCAAGAAAGTTATTTACCTCCTATAACTATTTCCTTGATGCTGCTGATGATGGTTATTGTAATCAAGGCTTTTGAACAGGAATTGAAACTTGAGTATCGTCAATAATTGCCAACTTTTCTGATTTTGATTATACTAAGTAAACATAATTAGGTGTCTCCTGGAAAACCATTATGGTCTCTTTTATCTTCTGTAACTTGAAATCCAAGCAACCGAAAGATATAAGCAAATTGTTGATTGAAAAGGAGGAGGAAATTTTGAATCAAAAGCAACTAAAAATTGTATTGGTTTCAGATATGTAGAGCATTTACAAAGTAATCCAAAGAGGCTTAAGAATTGACAGAGATTCTGAGAGGATTACAGATCAGCTATGTGCACAAAACAACAGTAACAATTTGCAAATCAGCCGTGTGAGACTGAGATTGTTGACAGGAGCTAGAGTAGTGAGCATATTTTGTAAGATGTGTAGAGAGAGTTTCGGTTGTTAAAAGAGTCAAGTAACAGGTAGGCTTGGAGCGTAAACACCAGTACCAGCAGAAGCAGCATTACCTGCATTGGTGGTGGTCCTGCCATTAGTCTCCTTTCTGAGGACTTGATTGATCATCTTCATGCCGGTGAAATTCAGTATCATTCCTCTTCCATTCGATGGAGAATCAGGCTGTAGATAAAAAGAAAGGCAAGTTCTATACAGTCAGATTGCGAACATAAATCAAATCAAATCCAACAACACAAATTGAGAGCAATGGACAGACCTTCAATTTATCAGCAATGGCTGCTGTGGCAAGAGGAGGTGCAGCAGCTACTCTTTCGTAGCCTTCCAAGTGATTACTCTTCAAGGCACGGAAATTTACTTGGTTCAGACCTTTGTTAAAAGCATTGGGGGTAGTAGAATGTGTCATTAGCTGCAAAACAAGAAGGGAACAGTAATGAGCAAGTGAAAAGTAACAACTTCATCGAATACAATTAGGAAACGAATGGACATGAGCTTACTCGCTGTTGGTTGGCACCATTGTTGATTTTTCCTGTGCTTGCACCAAAAAGTGTTTGTTTTGCCGGAACCTGTGATTTCATAAGCAAATTAACAAGAGGACTTTGATCATGAACTTAGAGCAGTGTAGAATTGAGAGGTTATCCTTACATAGGAGTTGTAGTTCTGCAGGTAATTGTCCATACCATAATAATAACCCATACTGCCATTACTAGCACCATAATGATATAACATTTGCTGGTGCAGCGGAGGAAGTTGAGAACAATAAGAACCGTATGGAAAATAGATTGAGGTCTTTTGAGCTGAAGAGAAGGAATTGTTAGGAGATACTACAGGAAACTTCATAGGGGGATTTAGCAGTAGCTTCATGCGATCTTCTTTACGCTGAGCTACTGAGACATACAGCTGTTTTCCTTGAAACATAGCACCTGATCAAATACAAACTTGTCACTGTTCGAAAAATCAACTGTCCTAGAAACATAGAATGATTAAAAACAAATGAGCTTACCATGAAGAGCAAGCATAGCTTTGTTTGCTTCTTCCGGAGTAGAAAAACAAACAAAGCCAAATCCTTTGCTAATTCCGGTTTCGTTACACATAACTTTTGCAGAAGTTATCTTTCCAAAACAACCAAAAAGTTCTTGCAATTTTTTGTCATCAACAGAAGCATCAAGGTTCTTCACATACAGATTTGAGCTAGTTTTGTCATTGTAGACATTGTACTTCTCCTTGTATTGACATCTCAATAACTCTGCCCTCTCAGCTCTTGATTGAGCCCTTCCCACAAACAGATTCTTGGAACCTGATTTACAAACAAGTTTTACAATTAGAAAAAGATCCATATCATAACAATTTAAAAAATCTCTCTCTATTACCTTGTGGTGTACCATTCAGGTCCTCTACAGCTTTCTTAGCATCAGCTGGTGATTTAAACTTGACAAATCCAAATCCTTTTGATTTACCAGTGACATCCTTCTTGATGACAACATCACAAACCTCCCCAAATTTAGAAAACATCTCACGAAGAGAATCCTCAGTCACATCTTTAGCCAGATTTTTCACATAAAGATTTGTAAATGCCATGAGTTCACTGGCATTGGTTCTCAAATCCTTCTTACAAAATTTATCAACATGTCTGAAGAATAAGCAGCAAACAAATCACTAGTAAGAATGTGAACTTAAAACTTAAAACCAACTTTTAGAATAAGTTAGATACCATCTATCTACAAGAAAAAAGTTGAACTTATCAATCAACAGCCCAATCAATCAGCAACTTTACACCCAAAAAAGACACCCAAAAATGTATATTTTTGACAAAGCAAACAAAACATAAAGGCATGACCAACACTATCAGTCATGAAAAAGTGAACTCAATTATTATCTTTTACAACAAAACAAAAGAATCTTTAGAAAAAGCAAACAAGTAATAATACCCACAGAACCAAACACAATCTTTAATTCAAAGCAAACAAAGAAATCATAAAGAGAGACCAAAAGACTCACAACTTCTTCCCCAGAACTAAAGTATCATGAAGAGCAGTGCGAGCAGCCAAAGCTGAATCCTCTGAATCAAACTGAACAAATCCATAGCCTTTACTAACACCACCCTCTTCAGCAACTTTACACGAAAGTATATTTCCATGGGGACAAAACAAACCAAGCAAGAAAGTTCCATTGATACAAGGGTGTAAATTCTTAACAAAGAGGTTACCAACACCAGATTTCCTCGCCAATGGGTCTCTTTGTGTCCACATTATCCTCATTGGCTTGCCCTTCAAGTCCGCGTAGTTCAAACACGCCATAGCTTTCCTCGCTGAAACAGAGCAAAACCCTATCAATATCAGTCAAAATCAAGAAACGAGCTTTTTCAAGAAAACACATTTACCATGTTCGTGGCTTGAGAAATTGACGTAGCCGTAACAGAGACTCTTCTTAGTGATCGTACAGCGACAGAGACGGATTGAGGAGATGACACCCATTTCTTTGAAGACTTTCTCCAAATCCTCCTCAGTCGTCTCAGGATGAAGATCGCCGACGTAAAGCGAAGTGACGCCTGTCGAAGATACCGGACTAGATTGCTGCTTTTGCTGCGGAGGCGGCGTCGCCGCCGGTGACGGTGGCATTTTGTGCTCCGATTTTAAAACCCAGAGAAAACAGAGAAAAAACAGTGCGTGTGAGTATGAGTGAGAGTGAGAGATTTTGTTAGTGAATAGTGAGGTTTGCTTCGTTATATGTAGACAGAGAGAGTACGATTTCGATTGATTATATATACTCGCTACCAAAATTCGACACGTAGGCAAATAAATCGAGATTAAAAGAAAATCAATTTAATTTGTTTGTTTGTTAATTTCGTTATAACAGAAAAGTGACAGGTGGCGTACGGAATCTAATCGTCTGAGGTAGGAGGAAAATATCTACTCGCTCATATATTGGGGGCTTTTGGTGTGTGCGGGTCCGGTTAAACGATGCGTATATGCTTGACAGGTGTCACCATAGGGTGGCCCATGTGTAAAACACTGCGTTTCTGTTCTCGATTTTGTCTACGTTGACATGTCGGTGTCGTATGACATTTCACAATGTGATCAATGTGGTTTTTGTACTATACGCCATCTCTAATGTGTATACGGTATACGAATATGAAATCCATACGGTCATATTATAATTTTAAAAAAATAAATAATATAATATTTTTTAATATATATTTAACGTAAGAAGCCAAAAATAAAATTTACAAATTATTTAAAATAAAATTATTCTTATGAATTTCTTCGGATTTTTATTCCATTTTCAAATTCATTTTGCGTTCAGATTTTCAGTAATTATAAATATAAATATTATATTGAAAGATTTTAAATCATAAATTTAAAATTAATAATTAAAATAAATTAAAAATCAAAACCGTTATCCAAATTTTTGAAAGTAATTTTAAAAATAAAAATAATAGCACTTATTTTCAAAAATATTATTAAAAATTAAAATTATAATATACTCAAAAATAGGGTTAATTGTATTGACAACTCTTGAAGAAGAATGATAAATTATATATATATATATATATATATATTTGTATTAATATACAATCACACTCCTCCTATCTATAAAAAATAAGATAAAATTAATTTTAAATGAAATTAGATTGTATAGATGAATTACCGATTTCATTATTATATTGATAAATTTATTAATTAAAAAATTTTAATTATTGTATAAAGGAATTTGAATATATAATAATATTAAAATATTCACTATTGTTCAGGAAACATATGATGCAATTAATTCTAAGAAATATAATTTAAACAAAAATTAAAAATAAAATTAATTTTAAAATTAATAATCGCGGACTAAACAGAACCACGGAACGTATTCCCCAATATCATATTATATAACACAATTTATACATCTCCAGCAAACCACATTATTGAATACATACTATTGATTCCAAACCAAATACAACAAGGTTTGGTCAGCTAATTTGTATATATTTTTTTTTAACACAAAGTGGTTCTAAACTGGTATGATGAACCAAAATCTCCAGCTAAAGTATTATTTTCAGCTTGTATAAGTATCAAAACTAAGTAGTCAAGTAGATAGACCTGATATGATCATATCAGAACCTGTACATTTCGCCGAAACTAAGGCGAACCATAGCTTCTCCGTCTCCTTCCAGGAGTATCCTTCAACGCCTCAGCAAACTTCACCAGGTCGCGCTCATGCTCATGCTCGCTTTGATTCCCTGGTGTCATTTCACTTAGAGACTCTCTACTCAAGTTTAACTTTTCGAAACTGGACCCAAAATCACTGTAACTTCGCCTGCTTGGTCTTACACCACCTTTTCGCGGTCTGGGGATGTCCAAAGAGACTCTATCTGCACTCTCCAGTGAACTAGACCGTCTGCTGGCTACACTGTTGGCTACATTGTTTCCTAATGACATGCTAGAGCTAAATTGTGGCGAAACATCTTCGTAGTATCCGGATTTATCAGTAGATAAAGGCTGGTTCTGATGACTGTTGTTATCATGGTGACTACTGTCTTTTCCTCGGATAAGATTTCGAAGCTTTGAGAAGAACCTGACTTTGGTCTTCTTGCCATGTACTGAATCAAGAGAAGTGTCGTCGACATGTTCGGAATCTGTGATATAGGATGAAGCTTGTGAAGATGACCATTCTGAATCCATATCCACAACATTGCCAATTCCATCAGTGTTGGCGTAGTCAAGTATTAGTTGCTTGGCTTTCTCTTCTGACTTGGGGCTTAATGTTTTGCTAAGGTCTCTTGCAACTGTCTTACCAGCTGGGGCCTGAAAGTTTCGCAGCTCGTATCTTAAACAGGCGTTTATCCATTTGAGATATACTACCTCTTCAACATCAGTGCATCTATCTGCTTTAAGTTGTTCAAGTTCCTTTGACAAGGTTTCGTTCTCCTGCCTTAAAGTCGCGTTCATTTCCTTCACTGCCTCAGTCTGCAATTAGAAACCGGAAAGTTAGATTCAGTACATGGAAAGGAAAACAAGTGTATAAATCAACAGCGAATGGAATTACTACCTCTGCATCTTCCAGGACAGAATTTGCAAGAACTTGAGTACACTCCAACCTATGCTCCAATTCAGAATTTTCTTGTTCCAATTTCATGTTAGACTTCCTCAACTCGTTCGCCTCATTTTCCAGAACACTTATTCTATGCAACTTCGATTGATAGTCTTTGTCGCTCACAGCTTTACATTCTTGTTCCTGCAACTTAGAGACTCGTTTCTGAAGCGCTATGATCTGTTCCCTATTCTGCTCAGCTTCGAACTTGAGTTTTCGCTTAAGCAACTTGATTTTCGATCTAGCTGATTCTAGCTCAGACATAACTTTCGCATGATCAGCCACTTGGGTCTGTAGCCTTCTGTTATCAGCCTGCAAGGACTCAATCTTGAGAGTAAACAATTTCGCTTCCATATTGTTTATCTTCAAGCGATTCTGTAACTCCATGACAGCTGTTTCCTGCTCTTTAAGGCCATAATATTCGAGTAACTGTACCTCAAGACTCCTCTCCCTTTCGCGAAGTATTCTAACCATGTTCCTCAAGTGTCTTACCTCTTGCTCGAACTCGTCCTTCTCCGGACCTCTAAAGGATTTAGAGGTATCGACAATCAACCTACATGCTTCTTCATTGTTTATACTAGAAGTATGAGAGCCACAGGAGTCAAACTCCGACTCAACCTTGGAATTGCCCGCAGCAGCAACTCTCGGCATGCTAGTCTCGTCCTGCATCAATGCAAATGAACAACAACAATCACAATAGCAAGAAGTCATCAATCAATTCACAGATTCACCATTCAATTTGCAAATCTAAAAGGTACTTACATGTTGATCATCCTTATAGTGATTTCTTCCTCCTCCTTTCTCAACTTCACTACAATCTATCCATAAAAACAATGAAAAACATAACCGAAAAAGTGTCAAACTCCATTATGAACATATAACAGAAGATTGAACAATCAATTAAACTCAAACCTGAAGAACACCCTTTTGGAGGAGGCAAAGAGGGTTTTCTAGTTCCTTTGTTTCTAGACCGAGTAAAGAGAAATCCGGCCAGCGAAATCGAAAACGCTACACCAAACTCCAATAGGAAAAATTGTATAGTTCTCTTCTCACCTAGCTTCATACTTGCAAACAAACTAATCACAACTAAAACTAATCAAAATTCAATTATAGGTCTCTCCATCTTCTTCATCATCCATCTACACAACCAAAACAATAACAATGAATCAATTAGATCACTGTTTTTTAAACATCAATCAAAAACTATTAAACAAATCATTGACCATAACCTAAAAGTCTAAAAAAAGACAAAAACACAAACAAAGACATATGTGATCACAACATAGATTAAACATGAAAAAACAACAAGATTATCCAAAAACAAACACAACCCAGTTCATTAATCACATACCAACAACTAATCACAACTAAAGTTCATCAAAATTCAATTAGAAAACTGTTATTTGACATCAATCAAGACCTATTAAACAACATATATCATTGATCACACAAAAGACATATGTGATCACAACATAGATTAAACACGAAAAACACAAGATTATCCAAAAAAACAAAAACAGCCCAGTTCATTAATCACATACCAAAAACAAACCCATAAATGATAATCCAAAACAAACAAACACAAACCCATTTCATTAATCACAATAAAGATACGAACTTTCATTTAGATAAACATACCCAGAAAGCAAAAACAAAACAAAATCAAAACTTACCATTAAAACAAGCTTCTTTGCATTGAATTTGATTGAGGAAAGTAACAGCTTTTGTGTTGGTTTTTGGCTTTTTCACGGGAAATGGAGAGTAAAATAGACCGTTTTTGATGTGAAATTACATTTGATTAATTAATAATCGATTAAAATCGAATATATAAAAAGAGTTTCCGTGGAGAATAATAAAAACAAGAAAGACACTTGAGTTGGGTTTTGTCTCTCATGTCATGTTCTTAGAGAGAGAGACTTTGATTGCTCAAAAGATTCTGATTCGCAATTTAGAGGGAAATGATTTTTTATTTTTAAAATATGGTTATTTAATTTAAAAAATAATTTATTGGGGGGTTTTTAAAAAGAAAAATTAAAAGTAATTATGGATAAATTTTGTTGAGAAACAATGGAAGAACTAATTAACCGCTCTATTTATTAACCTCCACTCTCGTTTTTTACTTTGTATGCTTAAATTATTTTTTTTAAAATAATTTAATCAATATTTTAAGAATTAAAAATTTAAAGTGGAGATTTAAAATCATGTGTTTAACTAATTTATTTTTGTTAGTTAAAAAATGATTAAAATTAATATAAATATATATGATTTTTGAAAATATAGATGGAAATTAAATTTTTAATCAAAACTATAGAGAAATTTTCAATATAAAATTTGGGAGCTTAATTTGCTTTTTTTTTTAAAAAAAACAAATAAAAAATTAAATTAGAAAATATTATTTAATATATATATATAGAAAATAGGTTTGATAATATTTCATTACAAAAATAAGAATCTTGGTATATAGTGGCAAACAAATATGGATGAACAATAGTCATGATAAAGACATATTATTGTGCTAATATTCTTGTCTTGAAGTGGAGTTGATTCTTGGCTATGCATGCACTAAAAATGAATACATAAATAATAATAATAATAATCATAATAATAATAATAATATTATTATTATTATTATTATTATGATAATTTATGTATTCACTTTATTTTATAATAATAATATATGGATCATAACAATAATAATAATAATAATAATAATAATAATAATAATAATAGAAAAGGTTATAAAAGTAATAGATTGACTAATCAAACCAATAACTAGATAGTAATATTAATAATATTATTAAGAAAAGCACGAGTGTCGAATAGTTGAAAAAAATAATGAAAATAACAGTAGTGTGAAGTAAGGAAGAAGGTTCGCGTTTTGTATGTGATTTAATTAAAATAAAATAAAGTCATTTCGCACCTACTAATATTTAATAGTATAGTACATATTTTCTACCACATTTAGATTATTGAAATCAGTTCATGCTATAAATGTGATTTGTAAATTATAGCCAACATGTACAGATTGTTTTTGCATGTTTTTGTGAGTTGGAAGATATATGATTTGATATGATAAAATCTCATTTGATTTACCATTTTGTTTAATGTAATTCACAGTATTATTATTGTGTAATTATTTCAATTTATTAATCAGATCAAATTTCAACTATTAAAACATCCATATGAACCTAATTGTATAAAATAAAAATGGTGAATAAAAATATGATAAATTTTATAGATAGATAATATTATATAAGAATAGTTATAAAATATTCACTGTTTATTTTTTTTAGAATTTTTTAATTAAAATTAAATTTCTAATAAAATTATAAATAATAATAATAATATGAAATCTAAAATACATTAAAATTTTAATAAAATAATACAAAAGTTTTAATAATATGTTTACTTAAGAAATGTCTGATAGATTATATTTATTTAAAATGTGACTTAAAAAAATATTTAATCTGCTTTTAAAAAATCTGTATCAAAATAATAATTTAAAAAATATATTTAAATTATTTTGTTTAATTTCTTAAAATAAAAATATGTACATGTGTGGTTAAAGATATAATATTATTGTAATAGACATAGTAAATGATTGTATTGACCAAACTAAATTGTAGTAGCTTAGTCACATAAATAAGTTGTACCAAAAATTCTAAAACATTAAACCACTTATTAATATATCTAGGCATGAATTTGAAATGAAGTCTCACCTAGAAATGAAGAAATGTAAATGAAGAGATTGCAATCAATGTCACCAAGTCAAACACTCTATACACATCAACATTAATACAGTAACTGCTTCAGCATGTAAGAAATAAATGGTTCAAATCTTGACAAGTTTCCATATCATTTAATGAACCATTCAAGCTAATGTTTGATAATGGTTCCATGGTGATACATAGGTAATGAGCTGTTGTGTACTCAAGCCTGAAAAACAGCAGAAATTGCAGATATTTAGAGGCAGGTCTAAAACATGTACACTAAAATTGGTTGATTGAAATTCCTTCTGCTTTGTATCAGTTTGGTTTGACTGGCTTTTAACTTTAGCTTCTAAAAGCTGTTTTGTATGATGTTTTAGTAATTAACAGAAGAGTTTTTGACTTTCCAAAAGTACTTTTAGAGGAAGCCAAAAGTATTAGTTCCTTGAAAATGACTTCTGATTCTCTTTTTCTATAGAGAAAGAAATTAAAAGTAGAAACAATCCTAAGCTAGAAGGATAATGAGCAATTTTTAAAATAAATAAATAAAATTGGTATTTCAGACTTTCTGTAAGAGTGTTTTTGAAAAGTCAGAAGTTTCTCCAACCATTATCTAAAGAGCTATAAAATAACTTATAGTTGGCTCAACCCCTTCACTAAAAGCATTCTCCTAATATATAAGCACTTATAAAATTCTACTCAAACAGCACTGAATAGTGCTTTTGAATTCAAAAAATTGTAAAAGTACTTATACAAGCATAGGTTTAAATACCATCAGAATACAATTTGAGTTGTGGTTTACCTTTCTCTAAATTGCATACAATCAACTTTTCCTCATCAACTTCAAAGTCACTCAGCTGTTCTATTCCCAGAAAACTCTAAATTGCATTTCAAAGCTGCACTATAACAAAGTTCCAAGTCACAGACATGCATTTCCATAGTCTTAGCGCACACAGATATATATACTACTAAGCAACTAAAACAAACAACACATACCTCTAGCAAGTTCAATATCCTGAGCTGAATAGCTATAGCAATGAACGTCTACCAGTGTTATCAATCCGAACATTAGGAATGTGCAAGATTTGGCTTCTTAAAGTTCCTGTCACTTTATAATGTTCTTCCAACAAAGGACAGTCTACAATCTCCAGATTTTTCAGCTGCACCTTCTTAACAACCTGGTTTGGCAGTAGCCTCAAAGCGCGACACGAACAAATACTCAATGAATGTAAAGATGGCATGATTATAAACTGATCATCTTCATTTCCTCTAATACTAACACTCCATTCTTCCCATTGTGGCATATTCGCGAAACGAAGATATTTCAGTTTCGGAAAGGTAACAACTGCTGGTGATTTTGTCTCCTCAAGTTTTATTCCCAGGAATTCATAGCTCACTCTTCTTATATTCTTTGCTAAATGCACTTCAAGCGATTCTAGGGATGGGAATTTTCCAAAAGGAGGCAAATGCTCGCAGCCGGATAGATCATGAAGCTTTACTTTCTTCAGGTTTTTGTTTAGGATAATGGAATCAGGAAGATTGAAGGAGCTGCTGCTGTAGTGAAGAATTTCTAAGGTTTGTAAACCTGGAGGAGGTTGTAACCATGACAGAATTGCTTGGTTATGACTTGAACTGTAGCCATCAAATTCTAGAGCCAAGTCAATGATGTTTTGTTTACTTCTGAGATCAATATCAGTCTTCTCTCTTATATTCTCCAAGCCTCCTATGAGAATGTAGCCTCTTATGTACTCAAATTTATTCAAAGAATCCAGAGAAGTACATATTTCATCTCCGGAATCGCTTCTACTCAACCTGAATTCACATAATGTTCTGAGACAGGTTAAGTTCTCAATTCCTTTTGGCATTTGCTTTACTATAGGATTGCCGTTGTTGATCAAGTGTCTCAGGTTTACCAACTTTCCGATTCCTGAAGGTAACTTCTGGAGACTTCTGCAAAAAGCAATGTTAAGAGTTTGCAGATTATACAGCTTGCACAATGTCTCAGGCAACTCATCTAGACCATCATTTTCACTCAAGTCTAAGTACCTCAAATGAATTAGTTTTCCAATCCCACCTGGAATTCTATCGAAGAACACTCGTTTCACTTCAGTACCTGATGGCATTTCAAACTTAACAACGCCGCCTAACTCTAATGCTCTAAGGGAATACTCAGGCTTTCTTTCACCAAATAACTCTTGCAGGACTTCATTGATGGAAGACTTGCCAAGCTGATCAAATTGAAAAAACAGACTGCGGATTTTTCTATTGTTACAAAGAGAATCCTGAAATGAAGTAATTTTGTTAATCATCAACATGACATGACGAGCATTTGATAAGGAGGACCTCATGCTTGTTTCTTTCCGGTCTG
Source organism: Cardiospermum halicacabum (assembly GCA_031304145.1). Classification (NCBI taxonomy): domain Eukaryota; kingdom Viridiplantae; phylum Streptophyta; class Magnoliopsida; order Sapindales; family Sapindaceae; genus Cardiospermum; species Cardiospermum halicacabum. The sequence continues at coordinate 1,237,834 of CM062391.1, read as the reverse complement.
GAGCCAAACATTCTATTCTGGTGAGATATATCGCGCAGTCATGGACTATATCGTGCATCTTACATCTCACAATGTTGCCTCTACTGTCCTTTTGAGACTCCTGGAAGAAGGATCGGGATGCCAATGTGTTAAAATATCGCTCGCCTATCATCTCCATATCTTTCTCTGGTTCTAAATACCCTTGCGCCATCCACAGTTTAATCAACCTATCTTTATCAAAATGGTAATCTTTGGGAAAGACAGCACAGTATGAGAAACAGGACTTGACTCTTTGTGGTAAGTCATTATAGCTAAGTAGAAGAGGAGGAAAAAGGCCCTCTTTCAACCCTTCTAGATTCCACAGATCGTCATTTAAGACAGCAATCCATTCATCTTTTCTCAATTTACTGCCTAAGAAACCGCCCATAGTTTTTGCAGCAAGAGGTAAACCCTTGCACTTCCTTACAATTTGTCTACCAATTTCCGAAAACTCTCCTTCATCCAAACCTCTACCAGAAAATGCCCATCTCTTAAACAATGACCAACAATGCTCTTCAGACAGTTTTTCAATTGACACTATCTCATCCTCAGCTGACTCCATCATTTTCACAACAGATAGATTTCGAGTGGTGACTAAAACTACAACTTTACTATCGCCAAAACCACCACCTAAACACCTGCGTATAGGTTCCCACCTCCCATGATCTTCAGTCCACACATCATCTAGCACAAGAAGAACATTTTTTCCTACAATGGAATCACGGATAGCCTCCGAAATGGATTGCAGAGACACAGCTACATTAGAGGTTGGAGTAGGACACTTAAGAGCTACAGCAATCAAACTAGCAACCTTAATTGCATCGAACTCATCCTGATCCGAAACACAAACCCATCCTCTCACATCAAAACTCCTTTTAACAACTTTACTATTATAAGCAAGCTGAGCTAGAGTTGTCTTTCCAATCCCACCCATCCCCACAATGGAGATAACAGACAGACCCTTAGAGTCACTGCTACTACTTATACAACTTTCACTCACTAACTTCCCTACCAAAGTACTTTTAACCTCATCTCTACCATATATCTCAGACTCAATAATGGACGAGGTAGTTTCAATTCCAATTCGTGGAACTGTTTTGCCACCTCTTTGATCAACAAAATTATATCTGTGTCTGTTATTAGCTATATCATCTAGTTCCTTAAACATGAGTTCTGTATCAGTTCCAATCTCATGATACCAAGCAATTTTCTTACAACAGAAGGTACTATAGAAGAAGGAACATACCTTCTTTAAATACGAAACCTCCTCGATCTCTGATTTCAGCTTCCAAGTATTCCATTTGTCTAACAGATCTTCAACATCATATGATTTCTGTCTAAGTTCATCTAACCAGACTTTCACTGTCTCCTCCTTATGTTGTCTCTGCCCAGCATCGAATAGCACAGCTTGTATGGATCTGAAAGTGGAGTCGAGCTTTATCACTTCGGTTTTCACTTCGGTCAGAAGATTGTACTCTTCTGCGATCAGGCTTTTCAGCTGCTCCAGGACCATTGAAACTATTGCATCCGCCATTGTAATGTATTCAAGAGATGAAAATGAAAATTCAACAAGAATTTGAAGGTTTTATACAGAACTAGGATTTGGCAAAGAATAGTTTGGAAGAATAAGCATTCTTCAAGCTCTTCCAAACGTTTTTCTTCTGCCAAAGAATAATACTTTCCCTTTCCTCCACAGCTAAAACAAGAATCTGATCAACAAGTACACAGTGCCTTATGTTAGTGACACTGTATAACTGTTTATTTATAATACAGAATGAGAATATATACAACATATTTAATCATGCATTGATTTTATAAAGGCTCCTGGTGAAACAAACTACTACAAGCAACAACCTTACACTGATTAATATAACATAAACAGCGGAAAAAAAAAAAGATGAACACAACCAAGCTTGGCAAAATTTAGTGCCTGTATACAAGTTGAGTCATTGCCTGATGATGATGGTTTGCTTAATCAAGCTATTATTACGCCTGCAGGATTCTCTGTACTCAACAATGGTGTTTGTGATATCTCCTCCTTTTTGCTTCTACTGATATCTTCTGGATCTAAGAAACTTGGCTGATGGGTTGACAATAGAAGCCTTGCCCACATCCTGTCAGTTATTACAACCCTGTTCTGTTGTTCGGTGACCCGCTGCATGAAAGAAATATTCAGATCTTATGAATTTGGTAATTTAGTGTTAATTTACTCACCAACAATAACTTCCATTGGAGAGACAGTGATACATGAAAGTTAGGCAGCTTAGCTGGGGATAAACTTACATTGAAAGGTATGTAAGCATGTCTGCCATTAACTGGACCAACTGTGAAACCAGTGTACCCAGCCATGGCACCATGAATGGCGCTGTGAGCGAGGAGTGTGCAGTAGACATTATCAGATGCATTGCTTGGAATGGCACGGATCATGTATGTTGGATCTGCGAATCAAATGTTGTTAAATGGTTGTTTCAACGAACATTTCACTAAAGCGGCTATAAATGAAAAGCATATAACTATCAAGAAGATTACCTATGTATTTAAGATTTATAGACATCTTTTGGCTTTTTGCAAAGTGCTCCTGCAACAGAAGTCAAATAGTAAATGAGATTGCATGAATTTAAGTCTATATTAACAATGGCAAACCCTTGAAACAGCACAGGCAAGCTCATAGTTGAAGCAAACAAGCTGCGAAAGGAAGCTGTACCTTTATCTTTTGAGATATCCACAAACCAACATCCTGAAGTTGCTTGTTTCCTGAAGCATCCTGCTGTTCCATGGTACGCATGCACTCAGTAAGCAGGTCTTGCCCTGCACCTTCTGCTATGACAATGACCATGTGACCATTTTCTTTCAATCTTCTCTCAATATATTCAAAAAGTCCACCAGGTCCTTCAAGATAAAATGGTGACTCCGGAATTAAGCAACAGTCCACATCACGGCTGGCTAGAGTTGCATACATTGCAATAAATCCTATTCATGTGTAATGTGTTTGAGCGTTAGAATCAATAATGTAGAACGTTACAAATTGGGAACAGAAAGAAAACCCCAAAAAGAAAGTATAATCGGATATATATTTGACAAGCACTGTGCAGTTAGATGAGCTTAATAAACCAACTTTGACATTTAAATACAGGTATTGAGAAAACCCAATCTCCATTTATTATAGAACTTGAAAAACAAATGGAGAGAATAGAAACTCACCACTGTACCGACCCATTAGTTTGACAACACCAATACAATTCTCAAAGCTTTCTGCTTCAACATGTGCTGCGTTTATAGCCCGTTGAGCCTCCTCAACCGCAGAATCAAAACCAAAAGATTTGTCAATAACCTGATATGAAACATAGAATCACACTGGTGAAGATTTATAAGATCACCACAGTTTTCAATCCAAAGATGGCACACACATAAGAGTCATGCCAATGTAGGTTAGCAGGGATTGAGAAATACCGGAATATCATTATCAATGGTCTTGGGGATCCCAGCTACAGCAACCTTGAGGCCACGCCTGTTAATTTCCTGCACAAGAAGAGAAACACACATACAGTTTACATTCTGCGAATGAAGAACCACAGCTAATCATCCAAGGGTATTAGCATTTCAAATCGATACCTCATAAATCACAGCAGCTCCTTTCTGAGTTCCATCTCCTCCAATTATATAAACCTATGATGCAACATATTAGAATTATAAACCCAACGACATGTCTTGCCCGCCTCAGCTAGAACTAAACTCTTTAAACTGTGTAGGACACACTGACAATTCATATACCTGATTAATACCGCGATCCTGAATGCTATCAACAATCTTTGATGTATCATGACCTCCACGAGATGTCCCAAGTATTGTGCCACCACGCTTATGAATGTCATTGACAACCTTTGGCGTCAAAGGAATAGTATTTCTAGCATAAAAGCCTCTATATCCTCCCTGAAAGAGCAAATCAGCCTCTAAACAAACAAGCTTGATAATAAAGAGACAGAAACACCAGCACAACACATTAGCAAAAGTAATCACCTCTATTCCAAGAACTTTATTGACTCCATACATGTAATGCAATCCACAAACAATCTCCCTAATCACAGTATTCAAACCCGGACAAAGACCACCACAGGTTACTATACAAGCATTCACTTCATCCGATTGAAAGTATACCTACAAGAATCACAAAACAAAGCAGTTCAAACTCGAAACCCTCTGCAAACACCTACTGCAACCAAAGACACAAAAATACAAGAAATAGACACAAACCCTCTGCCGTGGTCCAGCGCGCCTAAAATGTGTCCCTCTAGGACTCTCTTTATGAACAACAATCTACACAGAATCAAGTATATTCCCAATTAAACACTCATACAAAACCAAATTCAATCTCTTCATGTAAAGTAATAACTAACCATTTCAACATAAACAACTTACCTTTTGTGCAACAGTATCATCAGCATTCACAAAATACTGCCTGCAAAAAACACAACACATACCATTTCCATCAAATCACAAACTTTTCCTTTTTTTTTTTTTTTTCACTCAATTACCAAGGCCCTGTTTGTAATTCTTCTGTTTTTGGCTTCCCAAAAGCTAACATTTCTTATTTCTATCTGGAATTCTGTTTTTGCCTTCCAAGAAGCTAATTTTTCCGGATTTCTATCTGAAAATACTTCTTGGATGGCCAACCAAAAACCTGGCAGATATCCACACGGCATTCAGAATAACTTTTATAATCTATAAGCCAAAAATTCCTTTAATCAAACACCATTCAGAATAGCATTTAAAAACTCAAAAGTTTGTCTTACACCATTCAAAATAGCTTTTAAAAAGCCAAAAAATCTCCATCCAAGCATATTCTAAATCAACCTAATACTAGTACTAGAAGAAACGCCAAAAAGTAACTCACTTTACAACCGAATATGAAGGATTGTCCTGCAACGGATTCGGATACGTCTGCTCCACAGTAATAACAACAACAATTCATCAATAAATAATTTTATCAATTTAAAAATAAAAAAAAAAAAAAAAAAAAAAAAAAAAAAAAAACCTTTAAAAAATGATTAAAATAAAAATTAAGAGATGTTACAGGGAGGTCAGGAATATAATCAATCAAGTGCGGAACATCTTCAAGCAGATAACCACCATCACCAGCAACAACTTTCACATCAGAACTTTCCGAATTGACCATATTACCCTTATAAATCTGTCTACTCGACGGAGACGAGGTACTAGAAGAAGAGGAGAGACGGTGAGTGTAAGACGAAGAAAACGAATTCGAAGGATCGAAGCAGCGAAACCTAGGAGTGTGGAGAGAAGCTGAGCTAGAGATAGTGGAGTCCATGGAGTATTTGTGTTGCTGTTGTTGTGAGAGCAGAGACTGTGAGACTATTTGTAGCCATTGTTGGTTGGGAGGTGGTGAATATTTGACTATTGTTTGTTTTTTCAATGATTCGTTTAAGAAATTGAATATTCGAATTTTTGTTTTTATTTTTATTATTATTATTTTTTTTTTTAAGCGGTTTCAGAGAAGAGAGAGTACTCTGGAAGGTTGAAGAAGAAGGGAAGTAGTTGTATTGTTTGGCGGTTACTGGTTGGCGGGCTTTTGTTTGTAAATTATGTTGATATTTGAGGGTATTTTTGTCATTTTGATGTGTAATAGAACCGCGCAGCTGAACGACGTCGTACGCATCAGCTTTAGTTATTTAGTTAAAATTGAGTCTCTTACGATTTATTATATTTAACAAGGAAAAATTATATAAAATACACTAAATAAAGTTTAAAAATTCAAAACTAAACCAATAAAAGTTTATTTTTATTTTTAGTCACTCAATTTTTTATTTTCAAAAATAGACCATTACATATGTGAAGATTCTCTTCACAGACCACCTTCACAGGTTAGTGTAAAAGATCTTCACAAAATGATAAAAATAATCAATTTGGTTCATTTTTTAAAAGTGAAAGTTTGAAAGATTATTTTTGTAAATTTTTCAAGGTTGGGTTATATGATGTAAATAAAAGTTATAAAATAATAAAAATGAAAATAACCCATTTAACAAAAATAAATTATTGAAGAAAATTTTGATATTAATATAACATCATATACTCCAAATTGATATTTAAATTTTTCTTATTTAAATTAATATGAAAATAAATTTCATAATTTTGATGTATATTTTTATAGTTAATTTTATTTTATATTTTTATTAAATTTAATAAATAAAAAGTGTAATGATATATTTACATATTTTCAATTATTACTAAGTGAATATAAATATATTATATTTATTAAAATTTTATAAGATTTTGAAAATTGTCAAAATCAAATATGTATTTTAATTTTTTTTATCGGTATTTAATTATTTAAAAATATTTATAAAAAATATCTAAATATATATATAAAAGCTTTCAGGACAATAGCCGGTTCAGACAATAATTTTATTTTAATTAGACAATAATTGTCTTTAAATTTTTATTTTTTAAATACTATATATATCATATTTAAATCTTTTATATAGATCAATTTTAAAAATTATTATTTCTATGAATTAAAATTAAAAATAAATTTAAATTCATATTTATCTCTATTATATTTTGGAATTCCATTCCAAATCAATTTTCTCTCGATATATTTATGTTTATCTCTATTATATTTAAAAATTCCATTCCAAATCAATTTTCTCTTCATATTTTTCTTTATCTCTATTATATTTAGAAATTCTATTCCAAATCAAATTTCTCTCTATTTTCTCTCTCTTTCTATATATATAGTGATAATGGTATCTACGCCCCTCGAACTTGGCACATTATTTCATTTAAACACCTCAACTTTTCGAGATTTCATTTAGACACTTGAACTCGACAATATTGTTTCATTTAGAAACTTTAACTTTTCGAGGTTTCAATTAGACACTCGAACTCGCCTAAACCAAGTCATATAAACACTCGAAGTTATTATTTTAAATTTTTCATGGCATGTGTGAAATCCAAACGCTCTGACTCTTTAACATCTATTATTCTAAGTTTTTTTATGAAACAATTATTTTCCAATGATGTTCAAAATTTTTTTAATGTTCATTGTTTTTGTGTTTGATTTGATTGTTAACGTTGCAATAGTGTCGTTGGGTAATCATTGACACAATCATAGACACGAACATACACATCGGCACGACCATAATCATGTAGAGATATTGCACATGTAAAATAAATGTCAGAGAGTCTGAACTTTTGGATTTCACGTGCTATGAAAAAATTAAAATAATAACTCTGAGTGTTTATATGACTTGGTTTAGGCGAGTTCGAGTGTCTAATTGAAACCTCGAAAAGTTAAGGTGTCTAAATGAAACAATATTGTCAAGTTCAAGTGTCTAAATGAAATCTCGAAAAGTTGAGGTGTCTAAATGAAACAATGTGCCAAGTTCGAGGGGCGTGCATACCATTATCCCATATATATATATATATATATATATATATATATATATATATATATAATCATTCATATCAGGTAATCTCCAGTTATTTAATTTCTTTTAATCTCTGGTTATTTAATTTCTTTTTATTAATGGTAGAAATTTATTTTCTTTTCAATGGCAGGAAACTGTTGTTTTATTAAAGCGATTCGAAGAACATGATTCGGATATATTCCCCAACTAGACCTCCTTCTTCACCGACCCAACCGACCCAACGAATTGCACCGAAATCTCCCTCTTGAAGCAAGCGGCGACGTGGTGGTATAGCTTCCACTGTAAGAATTATTCATTATCCTCATCTTAGAGACTTTGTTCATCATCTTAACTGTTTTGTATCTTCACCAACCCGACAAATTGCACCAGAATCTCTCTCACACTCTGAGGACGTGACACGACGTGGTGGTGTAGCTTCTATGATATGGATTGTTCATCCTCATAAACAAATTGTATGAACTTAACATTTTGTTTGTGATTATTAGGGTTTGAATTTCAGGATAAAGATGAAGATAGACAAATAGTAGTACTATATGTTTTGTGATTATAATTGTGATTGTCACAAATTTGATGAAAATAATGAACAACCCTTACGGTGTTTATGTTTTTACGAGTAGTCAATTATTTTTTTAAAAATTTATTATTACATGATATCAAAACAAGTGGTTGAATAAACATATAAAAATCTACATCTACATACATATTTTAAATTTAAATAAACTTTGAATTTATATGTGCAGCTTCAATTGCAATGATTCCTGTCAAGCCACATATGTTACCCAGAAAAAACAAATCAAATTAACAAAAAAAACAATTCTCATGTCATGAATTCTTCAGTTTGTGGTATCACTTGGCAGGAAAGTAGCAGTTTGTAGTATCATATGTCAGGAAAGTAACAAGAATTGATGACAATCTGTTATAACTTTTCTCAACTCATCCAAATCAATTACACAAATCCAGTTCAACTTTGCTTCAATCCACTATTCATATATTTCCAACGAGATACAAAGGGGTGTGTAAAAATATAAATATATATTTTTATTTTTTTTCTTAGATCCCATCAATTATTATTAATTAGTTAATACAAAATAATAATTATTTGAAATCTGAATTTGATAAATAAGATTTCACTATAAATATATTTGACTAATATAAATAGTATTTGTATTTTTTAAGGGACTGTAGAATCATTATTTCACAGAAAAAAATTTAATATTTACTTTATTTTATTATCTAATTAAAAAATTATCTATTAAATAATATTAATTAATTTTTTAATACAATAAAAAATATTATATATATATAAATTAAAGTTGATAATTATTGATATATCTCTCGCGTGTTATTTATAGATAATAAATAATAATGATCTATTAATATATATAAAAGCAGACAAATTTCAGAATAATTTTTAACTAGACAAAATATTTGTAGTAATTAGATAATAATTATTTTTAATTTTTAATTTTTATAATTTAAAAATAATTATATTATATATGTTTAAATAAAATATTAAGTTTATGATAAATATAAAATTTAAAAATAATTTATTTATCATGATAAATATTAAATAAATAATCTACCTATTTATATATATATATATAAAAGTATAATAGTCTCGAATAATCTTTTTAAAAAATATAATTTTGAATAATTATTTTTCGGACTTATCTTATTTTTAATAAATATATTATTGTTTTTAAATTTAATTTAGTAGTTTTATATTTATCTTTAAATATAAATTTTAATAATCTAATAATAATTATATAATTATATTTTTAAAAAATTTACTATCTTCAACTCAGCCAACAATTTTATAATAAATATAAATTTAAAAAATAATTAATCTATATAGCATATATTTAAAATAATTTAATATTTTATAAACTTAAAAATAATTATATATATATATATATTAAATCTGATTATTAAATCACACCTCATCATTAAATTTAATAAGTATAAAATTAAAAAATAATTTATATATCATGATAAATATTAAATAAATAACCTTTTGTTAATTATATATCCATATATAAAAAAGTATAATAGTTTCTAACAACCTCTTTCCTAAAAAAAATAAAAATTAAAAATAATTATTCTTTCACATAAATTTTATTTTTAATAAATATAATTATTTTTAAATTTAATGTAGTGGTTTATATTTATCTTTAAATATATTTTTTAATAATTATGCAATTATTTTTTAAAAATTATTATTATCAACTTACTCAACAACTTTATGATAAATATAAATTAAAATTTTTTAATCTTTGCAATATATATTAAAAATATTTTAATATTGTCATATTAATTACTAATTAATCATTGATACAATTCTAAACTCATTAAACAACAATTTTATAATAAATGTAAAATTAAACTCTCTTTTGTTTTAATATATATTGATTTTTTTTTTCTGTCTACAATCTTTTAATATATTTTTTGATATTTTTTTTCTTATAATTAAAAGGGAAGAAATCGCGTAAAGTATAAAATCAACATAAATTTTATATTAAAAGTGCGATAACTAATTTTTTTCATCTACTTCATATTTTTCTTTTAATGTATTTAGTAATATTCATATAATTTATTATTATTATTCGATATCTATATATTTTAGATTGAGAAAAACAAAATAGAAGGAAATGAAAAGTTTGAAAAGATAAATGTACTTATCCGAAGAAAAAGATGAATCACGGTGATACTGAGAACAAAATCAGAAAAGGTGAAAAAATTATGAACATTTCTATATGTAACGGGCAGGGGCGCTGGGAGGGGCGACCGCCGAGGCCAGCCGTGGAAAGGCCCCTTAAAGCCGGAGGTGAATGGGGAAGATTTTTTAATTTTTTTTTAATAAAACGATATCGTTTGACATCATTTTTATTTTTTTAATTAATATTGAATACTACTACTCATCTCTACTCTATTAATCGTGATGTTAAAAATTAAAAAGAAAAATTAAAGGAGCTTTATAGGAGCCTCACAAAATATAGAGACGATACTGATAACGTGCGAGCAATAATCGATGTATTTTCTTTTAATTAATACAAGGAAAAAATAAAAAAAATAAAAAGATAAGAAAATACAAGAGTTAGATTTTTTTTTTTTAATTAATACAAGGCAGAAATGGGAAAAAGAAGAAAAAATAGGAATTGAATTTAACCTCTTTTTTTTCTTAATTGGAACTCCATAATAAATAAATAGATATATATTCCAACCAGAATAAAAGATAGAATATTCTCATTATTATTTTTGTTCGTATTATTTGTGAAGAGATTTTATTTTAAAACAATTTTGTGTTAGAATAAAAATTTATAATTCTATCAATTAATTTAATAAATAATATACATTAATTCTTTAGTTTTTTCTTCTATTTACTTGTTAAAGAAATTTATAATACAATTAAAAAAAAATTATCAAAGGATAGTTAATTTTAAGTTTTTTTTAGTTGGACTTACTACAGACAAATATATATATACACATATTTCACCACTATCAAATTTGCAACTTGCCCTTCTTTTTCCTTTTTCTTTTATTTTTTATTTTTATGGTTTTATAAAATTTTTTAAATTTAATAATATTTTGTTTTTATTTTATAATATTCCCTTTACTATTAATTACTTATTTTATTTTACTTTTTATATTTACATATATTATTATATAATTATATTCATAGTTATATTAATTTATATATTTAAATATTTATCATTAAATTTACGGTACACATCGCGTACGGGTATTATCTAGTTTGAATCATATTTAACCAGAATATTATTATAAAATTTTAAATTATTATTATTATTATTATTATTATTATTATTATTATTATTATTATTATTATTAGGCATAACTTTAATCACTATTTGAAAACGGTTATTCATTATTTTGCATTATTATTTTTTTAATATAAAAAAATGAGAAAATATTTGGTGATATTTTATTAATGGGTTGCGTTCTAAAACTATAGAATCCATGCATGGACCATATTTGTTCTATACTTAAACATCTCTCTTGTTTTCGGCTACCTTTCGAATAATGGAAGATATATTCCATTATGATCATTTTGTAACTAATATAATATTTTATAAACCATAATCAAATATAATCCCCTTTATTAAAAATTAACATTAAACCTTAAGAAATTAAGATGTCAAAGTAATAATTATTGAACTCTAGAATTTGGAAGAAATATTCTCGAATATTTTATTTTAAATTTCAACAGCACAAATAAATAAAATAAATAAACATCCTGTCCACACATTATATTATATCATTTTTAAATGAATGCTTTTCAAAAGTATATATTTATTTATTAAAATTAATTTTCATAGAGACTATTTATATAAAATATGATGTGACTAGAGCTTGATCAATATCACCTTTTATTTTATTTATTAAAAAATTCACATTAAAAATTATCAACTACCATAACTGAAAATCAAAGTTGACAAATCCCAGCCTCATAACATCATTAATTAATTTTTAATTATCACAAACTCATGAAGTAAGCTGAGATTAGCAAATATGTAAGAAACCATGCTCTCTCTATATCATTAATTAATTTTTTTAATAATAATCAACATATGACATATGATAACATTAACGTCTTATAAAACTTAATTAATTAATTAACTACAAAGCATGTTGTGTGAGTTGTGATTCATGCTCTGTATTAGTATTTGGAAATTTATATTTAATTTGTGATTTAAAAAAATAAATATATTTTTTATTTTTTTAATAGAGACTCCACTATCCGTTAAGAGTCTGAAAATAATGGAATAGGCCCAACATGTCTCTTTTGGATCCCAATTCAGCAATTATAATGGGCCTGAAAATGAAAGAAGCCCATAATTCTTTAGCTTATAGGAAATAATTTAGAGGTTAAAATATAATTTGCTAATCTAAAATTGGGCCATTTCATCATTCGATCCAACAAGGAAGCCTATTGCCTAAATTGGGCCATCATGACCCGACTTGACCCAAGACCAAATCATCCATACCCGAATACTTCATAGTACATTCATTGGATAAGACAATCTCGTCGACGAATCAGTGAATGTCAATTTCAGATATTATTGTTTTTCAACACCGTGACAAAGAGTCCCACGTCTCCCAAACCAGAACACTCGAGTATATGAAGACTGATAGATCTATTTGTGTAGGAATGTAATACTCTAGAGGGGGGGTGAATAGAGTATGACAAATAATTTCGGATAAAAATAATTGATAATAAATTCAAAGTCTTGAATAAATAGAACAACTAACAAATCAACAACAGAAAAATAAACAAATAAAACACGGTGATTTTTTACGAAGTTCGGTCAGTAAAACGACCTACTCTCCGCCTAAGGGTTTCTTTCAACCCGTAGGATTTAGACGTTAATTTTATTTATATTGTTCCTTTAGGGTTCTAGTACAAACCTAGAAGACTTACCCTTTTCTTCTATAACCAGTAGCACCCTGCTACACGTACTAGCCACCCAATTTAATACAAATAAAATTACGTCTGAGATTTTTTTCTTTAGTAATAAAAACAACTCTAAGAAATAATCAAACTCTAAAAATAAATACTGAAGGCAGAGGGTGATTAGATCTTGTAGTGAAAGTAGAAAGATCTTGAGCGCTTCTGTGTTCTTTTATTTCTGTTCTGTTGTATTCTATTCTATATCAAACACTTCAACTTCACGCTTTTAAATAGAGTCTTCAAAAATATACGTTGATGAAGTTGCAAGAAATAAGGAATCAAAATCTTCTTAAAACAGATGAAGATCTCACTTTGACTAGATTTTGATTACCTGCAAAACAAAATAAAACCTAACAAAATCTAACTTTGTTAAGATAAGTTTTGACTAAAAAGATATTCAATAATAAACAACTCTAATAACAAAAAGATATTTAACAATTGAGTAGTTTAAATAAAACTAAATATCTTTATTTATCTAACAAATAAAAACTAAATAAATAACAAAATATAAAAACCAAGTAAATAACAGTTTGTATAAAAACCAAATAAATAACAGTTTGTATAAAAACCAAATACTTTTGTCTTCATCATCAAGGAGTCAACAATCTCCCCTTGATGAAGACAAAAATACCCAGTCAGTTATTTTCAAGGGTTTGAAATATAATTTCAAAATCTTGACCTGAATAAACTTATAAAAATAAATCAAGGCTCAAAAACTGAAATGTGTAAGCAAACAAACTGAAATGGAAATAAACTGGAATACATAAATGAACTGAAATATGTAACCTGCAAAAGCTGAGATATGTAGGCAATCTATCAAAATATAAATCAGAACCTATATCAAGATATAAATCAGAATATATTCATCAGCTAAAAACATAAACCAGAACATCATCATCAGTAACATATTTCATCAGCTAAAAACATAAATTTGCATAACCATAAATCAAAGCATAAAATGCATAACCTGCATAAGAACAGATATCATAACCTGCATAGGAACAAAAGTGTTTATATACAAAGATATAATACAAAGATATAGTATTTTTCTCCCCCTTTTTGTCTCCATCAAGGAGGGAGAGGTTAATGTTCTTGGACATAATAAAAAGTTAAGGTTTATAGAAAAGGTAGACAGGAGAGGACAAGATTAAGAAGGACGGAACTGCTGCTTTTCACGAACTTCAGAATGAACTTTATCTTTCCATCGTTGTTGGGCTTGACGAGCAGTGGCTTGAGCCATGGCTTTATCCCGTTGAGCTTGCTCTTTCCTCAGGCGTTGAACCACTTGATATTCTTCTATGGTAAGGAGGCAAGGTTCTTGGACAACAGGACGCTCAATAGGCTGATTTCTAACCTGTCTTTCCACATTGAGCAAAACATTTGAAGCTCTTTCCCTTGCATACTGCTCAGCATCTTCACTCAAAGGAATGATATTGCCCACATTGCAGAAAGTAAGGGAATTCAGATAGAACATCTGATTGACCTTCAAGTTGATCATCCTTAACATCTCAGTATGGTAATCCAGCTTATCCATGACTTCTCTTCTAAAAGACTCATGGTTTGATCTCAAGGCCTCAACTTCATATTCAAGAGATTGAAACTGTTCATAGGTAATGGAAGGAGGAGGGACAGGAGTTGAAGAACCTAAAACCTTTTGACCGTGAGAAAGAGAACTCAATTCATCAGAAGTCAGATCAGACTGGAAAACCCATTTGTCGACAGAGTTTAAAAACATTCCTAGCTTATTGAAAGTTTCTAAACCTATAGAAGAACCAGTAAATTTCTCAACTGGCTCATCTGCAGTAGGAACACCAAAATATCTAAAGATTATAGCTAAGAGATTTGAGTAAGGCAGAGGAGATGCACGAGAACTAGTTGAAGAGATGTTCATATGATCTAAAATAAGAGCAGGCAGATCCAATTGGAAATTGTTAAAACAGAGATAGAGAATGTGTAAGACATGGTCAGTCAAAAGTTCTCTAGAATTAAATTTTGGAATGATACAGCGCTGCAAGATTGTAAAAAGCATTTTGGCATGTAAGTTCAAAACATTGTGAGTGAATTGTTTACTCACAGGACAGTTTTGTAAAAACAGAGTCGATTTAGCCCTAGAAACACAAACAGCTCTAGAGGGATAAGAGTCAGTACATACGTTTTCAGAAATACCAAAAAGAGTAGCAAACAGGGAGGAGTTAAGAGTTAATGAAATGCCCTTAACAGAAGACTTTAAAATCAGTTCACCACAGTTTCTAGAGGCAGTAAGATTGAGATAAAACAGTCTAGTAAGCCTAGGATAAGAGACAGAACCAACATTCAACAAATTCCAAAGACCGGTGGTTTTCAAGACATCTAAAATAGGAATCTTAAAGGTTTCAAAGAAATCCTTGTCTACAGGTTCACATGCAAAGGTTTGCCTAGTATGAAATCCATCCTTCCATATCCCTTGAGCAGTAAAATTATTAAACCATGAAGAGGGCAGAGATTCAATTACCAACTCGTCTTCAGGAGGGGCGAAAGAAGGCGGTGACGGCGGCGAAGACGGAACAGCAGCTCGTTTCCCTTTCTTTGCGGCAGAGGAAATAGGAGGAGATGACGATTCAGCAACCTTTTTCTTTTTCTTTTCGGCAGAGTTCTTGGAAGAAGACGATGTGCGCTTGGGAGCCATTTGCCGGAATGAGGTTAGGGTTTGAAGTGGGGATTTAGGTGCAGAGAGATTTGAGAGAAGTGGAGAGAGAATGAGAAGTTTGAGTGGGAAGGAGAGAAGAGAAATAATTTAAAAAAAAATACGCACCAGTGTTTATCCATTAATTGAATAAAACTGGGTTTAGTCCAAGTGTCAAACAGATTTCATATTAAGTTTTCAAGGCCTTGAAACAATATTCAAACCTATGAAACGTAAAAACATACCTTTGAGACGTTGTTTAAGTTCCCTCTTTGCTCCCCCTACGTTGATGCTTCCTTATTTAACATACCTAACTCATGTCTGATGAAGTTGAATCGTTCTTCAGCCAAGGGTTTTGTGAAGATATCAGCAAATTGAAACTCAGTAGGAACGAATTCGATGGAAACATCTCCTTTCTCCACGTGATCTCGAATAAAATGGTGTCGAATATCGATGTGCTTAGTTCTGGAATGCTGCACAGGATTTTTTGTTATAGAAATAGCACTAGTATTATCACATTTTATAGGGATACCTCGATAATTTAAGCTGAGATCTCTCATTTGTTGAGCTATCCATAAAAGCTGAGAACAACAGGCTCCAGCTGCTATGTATTCAGCTTCGGCAGTAGATAGTGCAACTGAATTTTGTTTCTTTGAATGCCATGAAATCAAAGATGATCCCAAAATTGACAGCTTCCTGAAGTACTCTTACGATCAACTTTGTAACCTGCAAAGTCTGCATCTGAATATCCTACAAGTTCAAAATTATTAGTGCTAGGATACCAAAGACCAAAATCTTTGGTTCCATTAAGATACCGAAGAATTCTTTTCACAGCTTGCAAGTGAGATTCCTTTGGATCAGCTTGAAAACGTGCACATAAACATACTCCAAACATAATATCAGGTCTACTAGCAGTTAAGTAAAGAAGAGATCCAATCATACCTCGGTATGCCTTTTGATCAACAGACTTACCATTTTCATCTTTATCTAAGGAGAGAGAAGAACTTACAGGGGTCTTAGCAACTTTAGAATTTTCCATGTTGAATTTCTTTAAGAGTTCCAGAGTATATTTGGATTGATTTAGAAAGATTCCATTCCTTTCTTGCTTTATTTGTAGCCCGAGAAAGAAGTTTAGTTCTCCCATCAAGCTCATTTCAAATTCCTGTGTCATAATCTTAGAAAACTCCTTGCATAAAGATTCATCAGTAGATCCAAACAGTATATCATCAACATAAACTTGAATTATTAGGATGTGAGATGCCTTGAAATGAACAAAAAGAGTTTTATCAATCGAACCTCTAATAAAACCTTTTGCTAATAAAAACTTTGACAATCTTTCATACCAAGCTCGAGGAGCTTGTTTCAAACCATAAAGAGCTTTGTCAAGTTTATAGACATGATTTGGAAAACGTTCATTTTCAAAACCAGGAGGTTGTGCTACATATACCTCTTCTTGTAAAACACCATTTAAAAATGCACATTTAACATCCATTTGAAATAATTTTATTTTCATGTAAGAAGCAAATGCAAGCAACATGCGAATGGATTCTAAGCGAGCAACAGGTGCAAAAGTTTCTTCGTAATCAATACCTTCTTCTTGATTGTATCCTTGTGCAACTAGTCGAGCTTTGTTACGTACAATCTTACCGTTTTCATCAAGCTTGTTTCGAAAAACCCATTTTGTTCCAATGATTGAGTGATTGGCTGGTCTAGGCATAAGTCTCCAAACTTTGTTGCGTTCGAATTCATTAAGTTCACTTTGCATTGCCACAATCCAGTCGGGTTCTTTCATAGCCTCAACATAACTCTTTGGTTCTACAAGAGAAATAAAAGCATAAAAAGCACAAAGATTCTTAAGATGAGATCGAGTTAAAATACCCGGTTTGTCACTGTCAATGATGTTTGATGACGGATGAGAAGATGCATGTTTAAAGCGAGGTCTAGGCTTAGTACTGGTTTTAGGTTCTTTTGGAGAGGGAGAGAGCAATTCATCATGAAAGATCTGAGATTGGTCTAGAGTCCGATCAGGTTGAAGAATTTCAGAGTTTTGATTGACATTTTCAAGGTCTTGAGATTCGGGTTCATCATCTGGTTTTTCTTGAAGGTTAAGATTATTGAACAGTTTTTCAAGGTCTTGGAGATGAGGATTAAGACTTTGAACAGCGTTGTCCACAACCTTTTTTAGACTTTGAGCATTCTTCTTCAGAGAGTGATTCTTCATCAGAGGAGTATTCTTCATGATCCCTGTTCAATTTTAAGTCTGCAAAACTTTCACTCAAAACACTGTTATCACTTTCATCAAAAACAACATGAATATTTTCTTCAACACATTTTGTACGTTTATTAAAAACACGATATGCTTTGCTTGTTAAGGAGTATCCAAGAAAAATACCTTCATCACTACGAGCATCAAACTTACCGAGATTATCCTTACCATTATTGTGAATGAAACATTTGCATCCGAATGGCTTAAAATATGAAATCTTTGGTTTTCTCCCTTTGAACAACTCGTAGGGTGTCTTTTTCAATATGGGTCGAATTAGGCATCTGTTTAAAATGTAGTTGGCAGTATTTATTGCTTCGGCCCACAGATTTTGAGGAAGTTCATTCTCCAACAGCATTGTTCTAGACATATCCTCCAGCGTTCTATTTTTCCTTTCGACTACACCGTTTTGTTGTGGAGTTCTAGGAGCTGAAAAAATTATGATTAATACCATATTTTTCACAAAATAAATCAAAATTTAAATTATCAAACTCCCTTCCATGGTCTGTACGAATGGATATAATGGAGGCGTTTTTCTCCACTTGAAGTTCTTTGCACAGCTTTGAGAATTCCTTTAATGCTTCAGATTTTTCTCGCAAAAAGAATACCCAAGTGAATCTAGAAAAATCATCAATAATAACAAGAACATATTGTTTACCTTTTGGAGTTTTGACTCTCATAGGACCACACAAATCCATATGTAAAAGTTCAAGGGGTCTAGAAGTACTTACATCATGATTTGGTTTGAATGAAATGCGAGTTTGTTTACCTCTTACACAAGCATCACACAGTTCAATATTAAAATTCAGTTTAGGCAGACCACGAACCAAGTCTTAGAGGCAAGCTTGTGTAATGTGTGCATATTAATGTGTCCAAGTCTTCGGTGCCAAAGCCTTGAATCATCGGTCAAAGCCTTGAGACAGGTCAGTGTCTTTTCTGCAAGAGAGTTAGTTGACAGTTCATAAACATTATTTCTACGATAAGCAGTTAGAATGATGTTACACCCGTTTTGGCATTCTGAATTTCGCATTTTTCCTTATAAAAAGTCACCCGATTTCCTTTGTCACACAGTTGAGAAACTGATAAAAGATTGTACCGTAGTCCGTCAACCAAATAAACATCTTCAATGGCATTAGTTGAGTCGTTTCCAATCTTTCCAATACCAATTATGCTGCATTTTCCTTTATCTCCTAAAGTAATAGATCCAGTGGATTGTTTCTTCAAAACAGAAAATAATGAAGCCTTTCCTGTCATATGTCGTGAACATCCACTATCCAAGATCCACTTCTGTTATCTCTACAAAACAAAGAAACATCAAACCTTTCGCGTCCATATATTATATTTCTGATCATATTCAGGATAAATCATGTTTGGTGGACGAGTACCCTTCATAACCCAAATCTGTTTTATTTGATCTCTAAGTCTCACAGGGAATGTGTTTCGAATGATTTGAGGATCTTTTCGACGATAAGGACAAGTGAGTTTAGTATGACCTTTTCGACAACAGAAAAAACAAGTAGGTTGAGTGATATAACCTCTAGGTTTGGTGAAAATGGTAGGCTTTTTTGAAAATTGTTTTTGATATCCCAACCCATTTTTATTCAACGTCATTTGCTGACTACCAAGCAACATATTTAAATTTTGATGAGAACCAGCAAACTTGGTAAGAGAATGTAGTTGTTCATTACACTTGTCATTCAGCTCGTTGACTTTCAGTTCAAGATCTCGAATTCTGTTTTTGTGCATTACTGCTTGCTCTTTCAAGGTCTTGGACTCAGTCGTCAAGGCCTTGATATCGTTGTCACGATTTGAATGAGAAGTTTTGAACCGATCTAATTCTTTTACCAAATCTGTCTCAATGCGTACCTGATTTCTTATGTGCTTGAGAGATTCTATTTCCTTCATCAAGCATTCCTCATTGACAATTAAATTTTTTATAAATTCAAATAGAACATCAGGAGAACTAGAGATGAGATTTTTTACCACACTTTCAAGATGATCTCCATTTTCAGATTCATCATGCTTTGCCATCAGACAGATTTGCTTGTTCTTCTTCAGTATCACTTGTATCTGATCCACTCCAAGCTGCTACCATGGCTTTCTTTGATTTCTTTTTGTTAAAAGAAGTTTTCTTTCTATTTGGACAGTCTTTTACTAGGTGTTCCAAACTGCCACAATCAAAACAAGATAACGTGTTATTCTTATTTGAAAATTTTGAAAACTTACCTTTATGTCGTGAAAATCTTGATTGATCCAATTTATTTTTCTTAAACTGTTTCTTCATTTTGAGAATACGTTCAAGTCCTCTGGCTAGCATTGCGAATGGATCTTCTTCATCATCAGAATCTTCTTCGTCTGAGCTTTCAGGCTTTTGGGATTTCAGGGCCAACGTCTTAGGAGTTGATGCAGAGGACTGTTCTTCTTCTTCATTGAGTTCCATCTCATGAGTAATCAGTTTTCCAAGTAAATCGTCAAGAGATAAACTGCTAAGATCCTGAGCTTCTACAATTGCAGTAACTTTTGGTCTCCATTTATCCTTTGGCAAACAACGAAGGATTTTTCTCACTTTTTCTTCATTAGAAAATTTCTTTCCAAGAGCATCAAGATTATTTATGATGACAGTGAATCTTGTAAACATCTCTTTGATGGATTCATCACTTTTCATCATAAATAATTCATACTGTCGCATGAAAATACTGATCTTTGATTCTTTAACTTGACTAGTTCCTTCATATGTAATCACTAGTTTGTCCCAAATTTCTTTGGCTGAACTGCAAGAAGATATACGATTAAATTCATCAGCACTTAAAGAACAGTAAAGTAAATTCATAGCACGAAAGTTTTTAGAGATGAGTTCAGTGTCAGTTTGAGTAAAATCTGATTCTTCTTTTGGTTTTGAAGTTCCAGCATCTGTGGTGGTCATTGGAATCTTTGGTCCATTCTTGATGATTTCCCATAGTTCGATGTCTTGATCAATAATGAACATCTTCATTAGAGACTTCCAGTGAGGAAAATTGTTTCCAACAAACAGAGGAGGTCTGTTTATTGATCTTCCTTGAGCAAATCCACCACTTCCTGCAGATTCCATAATGGATAATTTCCTACAAAATTCTCAACGGAAGGTTAGTTCACAATTGTTGAGCCAAGCTCTGATACCAATTGATAGATCTATTTGTGTAGGAATGTAATACTCTAGAGGGGGGGTGAATAGAGTATGACAAATAATTTCGGATAAAAATAATTGATAATAAATTCAAAGTCTTGAATAAATAGAACAACTAACAAATCAACAACAGAAAAATAAACAAATAAAACACGGTGATTTTTTACGAAGTTCGGTCAGTAAAACGACCTACTCTCCGCCTAAGGGTTTCTTTCAACCCGTAGGATTTAGACGTTAATTTTATTTATATTGTTCCTTTAGGGTTCTAGTACAAACCTAGAAGACTTACCCTTTTCTTCTATAACCAGTAGCACCCTGCTACACGTACTAGCCACCCAATTTAATACAAATAAAATTACGTCTGAGATTTTTTCTTTAGTAATAAAAACAACTCTAAGAAATAATCAAACTCTAAAAATAAATACTGAAGGCAGAGGGTGATTAGATCTTGTAGTGAAAGTAGAAAAGATCTTGAGCGCTTCTGTGTTCTTTTATTTCTGTTCTGTTTGTATTCTATTCTATATCAAACACTTCAACTTCACGCTTTTAAATAGAGTCTTCAAAAATATACGTTGATGAAGTTGCAAGAAATAAGGAATCAAAATCTTCTTAAAACAGATGAAGATCTCACTTTGACTAGATTTTGATTACCTGCAAAACAAAATAAAACCTAACAAAATCTAACTTTGTTAAGATAAGTTTTGACTAAAAAGATATTCAATAATAAACAACTCTAATAACAAAAAGATATTTAACAATTGAGTAGTTTAAATAAAACTAAATATCTTTATTTATCTAACAAATAAAAACTAAATAAATAACAAAATATAAAAACCAAGTAAATAACAGTTGGTATAAAAACCAAATAAATAACAGTTTGTATAAAAACCAAATACTTTTGTCTACATCATCAAGGAGTCAACAAAGACGAAGACGAAGACGATAATGTCGACTAGTATAATCCAAACATCATCGCAGATCAACAATGGCGGACCAATTCACACAAATCCAAATCCCACAACAAAAACAGTACGAAAACATTCATCGTCCATTCCCTCCGATTCTATCTCCAAATCCAACGTCTCCACGTTCCGTGTCTCATCTCGTCGAAACAATCACTACCCAGAAGCAGTTTCTGGAGTCTCTGGTTCTGGAAACAGGAGCTGTGCTTTTTAGAGGATTCGATGTGAAGACACCGAAGGATTTCAACGATGTTGTTGAAGCTTTTGGGTATGAGGAGTTCAGCTACATGGGTGGTACTGCTACTCGGAGAATAGTATTCGGCCGTGTTTATACAGCTAATGAGTCTCCTCTCGATGAGGAGATCGGTTTCCACCACGAAATGGCTCAGGTTTAGTGAAATTTTCATTTAGGCATTTATTCAAACACTTGGGCTGCTAATGATTTGATGTTGGTTTATTAACAGGCGTTAAATGCTCCGTCGAAATTGTTGTTCTTTTGTGAATTAGCTCCGGAAAGTGGAGGCGAAACGCCTATAGTTTTGAGCAATGTTGTTTATAAAAGAATGAGTTTGTTGTATCCTGAATTGGTTGAAAAACTGGAGGATGGATTGGTTTACTCTTATATGTTAGGAGAGGAAGATGATAAGTCATCTATACTTGGGCGTGGTTGGAAATCAACGTTCCAAACAGACAACAAAAGAGTTGCGGAGGAAAGGTTAGTAGTGACACTAATCTATGAAAAGAAGTTATGCTCTATGTTAACAATAACTTGTGTTGCAAGAAATGTATCTTTACAGGGCAGCTGAGCTTGGTGCCAAATTGGAGTGGTTAGAAGGCGGTGGAGCTAGAAGAATAAATAGTCCAGTTCCTGTAGTTAGATATGATAAATCCAGGCAACATAAGGTTTGGTTCGCGAATGTTGTCGGCTGGGAAAATGCAGGGAATACTCCTAAGAAAACGACTAGGTTCAAGGATGGTTCGCTGTTGCCTGCCGATTTCTGCAATGCTTGTTTGGAAATCCTGGAAGAGGAATGTGTTGCGATTCCATGGAAGGAAGGTGATGTTATGTTGTTGGATAATTGGGCTGTGCTTCATGCTCGAAGAGCGACCAACTCTCCTCGTAGCGTATTGGCTTCGCTCTGCAAGTAATCAAGCTCGGTCTTGCTTATGATTTCAGTATCCCTGTTAATTGTTTGGATTAGTCTGTAAGGTTATGCTTGGTTTTCTGTTTCAGGATATGCTTCTCAGCTTAAGATTATGATCTTAATTTTCTGTTAATTGTTTGTTTGGTTTCTATTTATCTACTAAGTTTAGATTGAAGTGGAATGCAAGGAACGTATTAGGATTTATTTTTAGTTTTCTTTATGTATTTATTTCCTATTTTATACGGTTTATTATAAATAAATGTATTAATTAATTGAAGAAATTAAATTGTAAACTAACCAGAAGTAACCAATTGTGGGCCTCTGAATTTGGAAAATGGGCTAGGCCTAAAACATTTTGCAGATAATTTCCAAGATTGAAACGTTAATGTAAAAGTACTTTAATGGAATAACTTGTGGTGCAAGAAACACGAGCTTCTTCTTCTTTCAAAGAAGCTGATCTGGTCCAGTTCCTATGTAAATAAAAAATCAAATTTTTTCTAAATATAAACTGATTCATCAAGCTTAAAAATCACTTTAAATGTGTTTGATGGCTGTCAAGTTTTGTAGATCTTTCAGCCTCCTTTATTACTAATTGCATTGGATTATTTTAATTCATTTAGAAACTCAAATTACAACCCTATTAATTATGTTTTAATTTTTATTTAAGTATCCTCTATACCAGGTAATAGATCACCGAAATAATTGTTGCATTTTATCTTTTATGCCATGTAATAGATCATCAAAATAATTGTTACTCATATTTTAATAATTTTATTATACTTATCTTTTATATCTGGAATGATAATTGGTTTGAAAATTGATATAAGAATGGATTGAGAGACAAAAAATTTAACAAAATAAGTAAAACTGTAAAAATTTATTGAATTATTATTATTATGTGTCAATCATAATATAAAAATATTCCCACAAATACTAATATTCATACCAATTTTTTTCTAACAAATAATTTTTCTATATTTATCTCTTATATCATGCTAGCAATCTCTCAACCATATGTCATAGCATGTACCCACTCACTCAACCATCTATTATAAGCATGCAACCATCTATATTATTTATTATAGTATACAACCAGTCACTCAACCATTTGTTATATCATACAACCAGTCACGGAACCATCCATGCCATTTGTTATAGTATGCCACTAGTCACTCAATCATCCCAACCGTCCCTGCTATTTGTTATAGCATGCAACTAGTCACGAACCATCCATGCCACTCACCGAATCATCCATGACATTTGTTATAGCATGCAACCAGTCCCTTTGGCATATCATGCAACAAGTCCCTCTGGCATATCATGCAACCAAACCATCTGGCCTATCAGGCAGGTGGATAAGCTGGCTCCTCTTCCCTTTCTCCTTTCTACTTAACGAGAAGATGCAAATCTTTGTAGAGCCATCAAACAGTTCAATAACAATCAAACCAAAAAATCGGATTTCTCTCTCAAATCTCTTTCAAACACAAAATGGCTGGAAACTTCTTCGCTCAAATAACTCTCCCCAAACAAAAATCCTGTCAAGGAGAACCCATCCCAGCTATCTTAACTCCAACCAACCAAAACACTCTTCCCGAACTCCTCAACGCTATCAAGAACCAAAAACCGCTTCTGGAATCTTTTATCCTAAAATCGGGAGCCGTCCTGCTTAGAGGATTTGACTTGAAGACGGCTGAGGACTTCAACCAAGTCCTAGAAGCTCTTGGTTATGAAAATTTCCCTTTAGTGGGTGGAACTGCTCTCAGAAATCATGTTTTGGACCGTGTCCACTCTGCCAACGACTCTCCTCTGGACCAGTATATCCGGTTCCACCATGAAACTTCCCAGATTTAGTTTAACAAAATTAGCTTCTACTAGCATTGTTTCTAAATACTTTTATTTTTTTGTCAGTGGCTAATTGAAGCGTTTTATCAGGCACCTGTATCTTGCAAGAAGATAATCTTCTTCTGCCAGGTACCTCCTCAAGAAAATGGTGAAACCGGCGTCTGCTGGAGTCACCTCATATATAACCGGATGAAGAATAAAAATCCGGAACTAGTGGAGAAATTGGAGAAAGTCGGGATGGTGTACGGCCGAATTTTGTTCAACGAAGATGATTACACGACTCTCTCAGGTCGCAGCTGGAAAACCATGTACGGAACCGATGACAAGGTTCTTGCTGAGAAGAGGTTTGTCAATTGTAACAAACCATGTATATGTCTATCTATACATATAGATTTGTTTTACTGATCCAATTACAATGTTTGTACAGGGCTAATGAGCTCGGAATCAATTTCGAATGGCTTGAGGATGGGAAGGTCAAGAGATCTACAAATCCCATACCTACAATCAGGTTTGATGAAGTGAGGAAGAGAAAAGTGTGGTTTACAACCATGGTAGGCTGGGAAGCGCAGGCAAAGATCCGCTAAAGGCGATGGAGTTCGGAGACAAGACGCCTCTCCCTGAAGACTTTTGCAATGACTGTCTTGAGATACTTGAGGAAGAAGGTGTTTTCATTCCATGGGAGGCTGGAGATGTCCTGATTGTTGATAACACGGCTGTGATGCACTGCAGGAGGCCTTCAAAGCCACCAAGGCGTATCTTGGCTGCACTTTGCAAGTGAGTGAGTGACTGTGGTAGACATGGATGGTTTGTTTGATGGTGTTGTTTGTTGGCAGTACTATGTATTTTGGTGTTGATGGTTACCAGTAGTGTGGTTTGTGATGGTTTGGTCTGGTTTGTTTGTGTGTGTGTGGTGAAGCTTGTATGAATAAACGTGTATGGAACTTGGTGTATTTTGTTTATCATGTTATCTACTTGATGATCTATCTCTCTCTCCCTCTCTAAACCTATATCAATTTAAAAAGAAGTTTATGTTAAAATGGAAATTATCAGAAAATTAGAAGGATAATTATTATTACCAGATAATTTTTATTTTTTAAAAATATATTAAGATTTTTATTTTTTTCAAATTTTTTTCTAGAATGGTCCAAATGAATTTGATCGCTTCTAATTATTGTTCAGACCGACCACTTCTTACTTGTAATTAAAATTTTTGTATGGATTTACTTGGACCACTCCTAACGTGTAATTAAAATTTTGGAATCTTTTATTGAGAGCTGGCCGACCACTTCTCACTGGTAATTAAAATTTTTGTCTGCATTTACTTGGACCATTCCTCACGTGTAATTAAAATTTTTGGAATTTTTTATTGAGAGGTGGCCGACCACTTCTGACTGGTAATTAAAATTTTTGTCTGGATTTACTTGGACCATTCTTGACGTGTAATTAAAATTTTTAGAATCTTTTATTAAGAGATGGCCGACCACTTCTGACTTGTAATTAAAATTTTTGTCTCGATTTATTTGGCCTGAATTTATCAAGATAAGTGGTCCAAACTAAATTATTCGATCCTACCACAATAAATCTTTCAAAATGAACGAAAATAACAACTATCAGAGTTTTTGATTAATTATCACAAATTTTATTTTAAATTGTTTATCTATTTATATCAATTTCAAAATATTTATTTGTTAAATAACATATAACCTAAAAAGTTGATAAAAGTTGATGTTAACTCAAATTAAATTATAATTTATATCTATAATGTAAAAGTAACTGATCGAAATATTATTTTCAGAATAAAAATAAATTAATAAAACTTACCAACTCTTCAACAATTGTTTAAAATGCCTTATGTGTTTAATTTAACAATATTAGATTTGCATTACACAGTTGCTGATATTCCATAATCATCCAACTTTTACAAAAGCATCGTGACTCCCGTTAACATTAAAACTTCTCTCCATCTCATTTTCTCCTCTAAAGAAACTTGCATGGTAAGAAACTAAATTAGTCTGAAATTCATCCATTGACCATGACCAAAGCTCATTAGAAATGTGTGTAGTCTCACACCAATTAGGAAATATAGAAAATATCAAAACAATACAAAATAATTTATTATTTATATTTTAGAGATTTTATTATCAAATTAATTGATACCCACGAATAATATTGTTTTTTAATTTTTTTATCAAATAAGCAAGAGTGAAGAGAGATCAATACATGAAGCTTTACAACGCAAGAAATCTCATCAATTCAGAAACCAAAACTTTTCTGGGAAAAGGAGCTTTCGGTTCTGTATTTCTCATTCAACGAGAACCGTCGGAGTTCCATATCCTTCCGGCAGAATATGCTGTCAAAACAGCGAAGCAACTCCTGACTCAGTTATCTTCCTGTGAGTATGTAGTCGGTTGTTATGGTGATGGAACAGAGGAGGATTATTGGAGTGGGGAGAGAACGTACCATTTGTATTTAGAATTCTGTAGTGGGGGAAGTTTGAGGAATCATTTATTCCTAAAAGGGTTGCTTCCAGAACAAGTAAAGTCTTATATTCTCCGAGGACTAGCTTATGTCCATATCGTTCGCTGCGAAGAATAAATTGCTTGAGGTTCAAGAAAATCCTCAGATTGGAGGGACGCCTCGGTATCTTTCGCCAGAGAGGGTAGCTGATGGAGTAATATGGTATTCAGCTGATAGGGTGTACAATTTTGGAGATGATGTGTGGAGCATTGCTGTGGGGTCAGAGTATGAATAAAGAGACACTCATGTATCTAATCGGTTGCTGTACTTCACTGCCTGAAATTCCAATCTTTGCTTCTGAGGATGCTAAAGATTTTTTGAAATTATGTTTGGAGAGAAACTACCAAATTCGGAAAAGTGCTGAAATATTGCTTAATCATCTATTCGTATTCGAAGATAACTAGAGATTATTGGAGGTTACGTTGGTTAGTACAACAATACTGGATAACTAACGTAAATTTATTATCTACTCATAAACTTATAGATGATACAAATCTGGAAAGTCTAGAACTTCAATCACTTGCAGAGGGAAGCCAATACTTTGCGAGGTGAATCAGTTGGTCTTCCTCCATGAAGCACAGCCCAATTATCTAAGAGCAGAACATCACCTTGTTTCCATGGAATCGCAACACATTCCTCTTCCAGGATGTTCAAACACTCATCACCGAATTCAGCTAACAATGTTGTACCATCTCCAAAAGTTAATGTTCTGATAGGAACTGAATGTGAACCAAACTTTCCTTGTCTAGATTTGTCGAATTATATATGTCATACCATATAAGAAAAAACCTTACCATCTGTCATAGTATGCAACAGTGACCAAACCATCTGTCATACCATGTAAGTGAACAAGCTCACTCCTCTTACCATTTTTTCTTTATTTAACAGACTGTGCAAACCTTGTAAAGCTATCAAACACTTCAACAACAACCAAACTCAAAACTCAATTTCTTTTCTCAAAACCTATTTCAAATAGAAATGGCTGAAAATTTCTTCACCCAGATAACTCTTCCCAAGCAAAAATCCTGCCAAGGAGAATCTATCCCAGCCATTTTAACTCCAACCAACCAAAACACACTTCCTGACCTTCTAAACGCTATCAAGAACCAAAAGCCAGTTCTGGAATCCTTGATCCTGAAATCCGGAGCTATCCTGCTAAGAGGATTCGACTTGAAAACTCCTGAGGACCAAGTCCTTGAAGCTCTAGCTTATGAAAATTTCCCTTTGGACGGTGGAACTGCTCATAGAAACCATGTTTTGGACCGTGTTTACACGGCCAACGACTCTCCTCTGCATCTGTATATCCGGTTTCATCACGAAACGTCTCAGGTTTAGTCTAATACTAAAATTATTCTTCTATATACTTCCATCTTTTATGACTAATTGAAGAATTTTAACAGACAGTGGTATCTTGCAAGAAGATAGTCTTCTTCTGCCAAGTACCTCCTCAGGAAAAAGGTGAAACCGGCGTATGCTGGAGCCACCTTATCTATGACCGGATGAAAGCAGAAACATCCGGAACTAGTGGAGAAATTGAAGAAAATCGGGATGGTTTACAGTAGAATTTTATTCAATGAAGATGATTACACCAATCTCTCAGGTCGCAGCTGGAAAACCATTTATGGAACCGATGACAAGGCTCTTGCTGAGAAGAGGTTTGTCAATTGTAACCAACCATATTTATGTTTATATGTACTTTTTCTGCTAATTCAATTACATTACTTGGACAGGGCAAATGAGCTTGGATTCAATTTCCAGTGGCTTGAGGATGGGAAGGTCAAGAGATCATCAAATCCCATTCCCACCGTCAGGTTTGATGAAGTGAGGAAGAGAAAGGTTGGTTTACCACCATGATTGGTTGGGAATCTGCAGGCAGAGATCCGTTCCAGGCCATGCAATTTGGAGACAATACGCCTCTCCCTGAGGACTTTTGCAATGACTGTCTTGAGATACTTGAGGAAGAAGGTGTTTTCATTCCATGGGAGGCTGATGATGTTATGATTGTTGATAACACTGCTGTGATGCACTGCAGGAGGCCATCACAGCCTCCAAGGCGTATATTGGCTGCACTTTGCAAGTAGTTTGGTGTTGTTTGAATGTGAGATTTGTGATTTTGTTGAGTACATTTCAATGGCAGTCAATTCAATATTCGTCCACTACCTAGGCACTCAATTCAACATTTTTATTAGTCTTAGAAAAATAAAAATAAAAAATTGGAAGGAATCAATTACAGTACATGACAAACCCCACGTGCAGATACTTTCAAGTTCAGAAAGTGAGTTAAAGAGCATAAGACACTTCAGAAAACAAACAAAAATCTAAAATGGCACTCCATCATCACTTCACAGAAACACAACTTCCACAACAAAGAAACTACAACTCCACTCCCTTCCCATCAGTTCTGTCCCCAACACCAAACTCACCAACATGTTCTGTCTCTCATTTGATCCAAACCATCACAACCCAGAAACAGTTTCTGGACTCTCTGCTTCACAAAACAGGTGCAATACTCTTCAGAGGATTTGATGTCAACACAGCTAAGGACTTCAACGACGTAGTTGAAGCTTTTGGATATGAGGAGTATTCACCTTTGGGTGTCACTGCTCTTCGTTCACAGGTCTTTGGTCGAGTTTATACAGCCAATGAATCATCTACTGAACAAAAAATCAATTTTCATCATGAAATGCCTATGGTCTGTTTCTTTTCTTTGATTGGTTATAAAAGAATTGATTTTGCTTGTTGATTTGATGTTGGTAATTGATCAATTTGTGTATGGTGTTGTTTTGTGTTTGATTGAATTAGATCTATCTTGGTTTAGATTGATTTAGGGTTTATATGAATACAGGCACCTCAATTTCCGTCAAAATTGTTTTTCTTCTGTGAACTGGAGCCAACAAGTGGAGGTGAAACTCCTATAGTTTTAAGCCACATTGTTTATGAAAAAATGAAGAGAAACCACCCTGAATTTGTATCCAAGTTGGAAAAGCATGGATTGACTATGACAAGATTCTTACATGACTATGACAACCTTGCATCTGCCTATGGTCGGAGTTGGAAATCCATGTTTTCAACTGAAGACAGAACAGTAGCTGAGGAAAGGTTTGTGACTTTCTGTTATATGTAATGAGTTCATTTTAGTGTTTGAGCTTGGAGACTTGAGTGTGATTGTTGTTGAATAGGGCTGCAAAGATGGGAAGCAAATTGGAGTGGGTGGAGGGTGGAGTCAAGAGGATTATACCTGATGCTGCTATCTATTATGATGAATCTAGGCAGCGAAAAATTTGGTTCACAAGCACAGTAGGCTGGGACAATGCAGGGAATGATCCTGATAATCTGATTACTTTCGGAGATGGTTCGCCGCTGCCAGCCGATGGTTGCAAGGATTGTCTGAGAATCCTTGAAGAGGAATGTGTAGTTATTCCTTGGCGAAAAGGCGATATTCTGCTGATAGATAATGTGGCTGTGCTTCATGGTAGAAGACCAACCAAGTCTCCTCGTCGTGTATTAGCTTCTCTTTGCAAGTAATGACATGCATTGTTTACGTAGGGCTCTGGATGTGTTTTTTGTTGAATAAATTGTGCCCTTTTGTTTGGCTGTGTGAGTTGAAGAACATTGTATCATTGTTATGTTATAAAGATTGAGACTTTATTTCCAAGAGAGTAAACCAAATGGGCAAAGTAATACATCATATCAAAATTTTCATAGACATGGAGACGAGTGTACTTATCAACACTGCCAGATATTTTACTTCAACAGATATGTTAAGTGCAACTACTATACATACGACCATTGAACATTTATAAGGATCTCTAATAGATTGATGATGAGAAGAGAATGCTCCATTGAATGTTTTCTATCTTCCTTGTACAAGGCCGCTAAATACTTGGCTGTTACCAGCAAGAGTAGCTTCCCATTCCACAGATGACAGGAGGATTTGCGAAAGCGAAATCACCACCTGCTTCATGTCAGGCCGTAGGACTGGATCCTCATCTACACATTGCTTTGCCAGCATAGCCACCTATGCGAACAGACCAACACATTTCATTAGGCAGCTAGCCAAGTTGGTGTACCAATATGCAGGCATAATGATACATTTTTGAAACAAGGGTGGTGTGATTGGTCATTTTAGGCTATGCAAATTGACGTAAACATGAAAGCAAGAGTGACAAAATGCTGGTTGCATTTACCTTGAATAAACAGTCATGGGGATACAAGTCCATCAAGTTAGGATCGATGTAGTCTTTCATGCTTGACATGCTCATTGAGTCTGGTACTTTTCTAAGTACAGATAGCATCTGCAAATTCGAAGGAATAAGGTAATTGAGAACCTTCTAATGTTACACAAGCTTCGAAATTGGTTTATAGAACTTACAACTGATGCTAGTGATCGCCTGTCATGACTCTTAGTGCTCATCCCTTCTGATCGTATGATGGCCTCCTTCCCCGATATGAGCTCAAAAAGCACAACACCAAATGCATACACATCACTTTTGGTAGTAGCCAATCCATCACTCAAATATCTACACGAACGAATTAAAAAGTAGGTGAATGGCTGAAGATCTCGTCATGGATGCATGATATCCAACTATGTATTATGACTTACTCTGGGGCTAAATAACCAAATGTGCCAACAACTTTGGTTGCTGTAGTTTCTCCATCACCTGTTTTGCCAACAAGCTTTGCTAACCCGAAATCCGAAATCTATGGAGACAGAACACAAGCACATTCAGAAAGATGTATTGAAAATTATGTAAACAATGAGTAAAGTCAGAAAGATACGATAATATTAGAACCTTTGCCCTGAAAGCGTCATCAAGTAAGATGTTGCTAGTCTTGATATCTCGATGCACATAATGAGTTTTGGTGTGTTCATGGATGTACTCCAAACCTCTAGCAGCATCAAGTGCAATCTGGACTCTCATGATCCATGATAAGGATGTATGACCTACATGTTGATATATATATATATATATGAAACCATTAGTTTAGTATCCTAATTTAGTATGACAATAGCATCAACCATTGAAACAAGCATTATGCATTTGATCTCACCTTTGTTCTGAGGATCATGCAGATGGCTTTTAAGTGAACCCTTTTGAGCATATTCATAGATGAGGAAGAGCTCATCATCAGTTGCCGCATAGCCAATCAATTCTACCTTGATAGAGTTCAATAAAGACAAGAGTCAAAAGCTTTGAAATACAGGGTTCATAGGACAAGGATATTATCTTCAAATCACACAGAACATTACCAGGTTTGTATGATGAACCTTGCACAGTATTTTCATCTCTGCTATGAATTCTTTAGACTTTGTAGCAGTCATCTTTTTAATAGCAACTTCCTGAAAAGAGTCAAATACTTTACTAATGGCACAACGACAAAAAGTTTATTCTATCTAGAGAGTAAACTAACAGCGATAAAACACAGAAAAATGCAGACCTGGTTATGAAGCGCACCATAATACACTGATCCATAAGTTCCATGGCCAATAAGATTCGCATCAGAAAAACCATCAGTTGAGTACAGAATTTCATCATATGTGAAAACTACTGGCTTCTCTGGATCAAATACATCAGCTCCTAGAGCTGCAAAAGTAAGAAAATTATACCAAAGCAAGTCAGTTTAACTTCAGTAACAATCAATATTCTATTCGTTGTGGAAGTCATTTTGAAATTGTGAAAATGTCATTAGAAGAATTGACCCTTAAAGTTGTTTTTGACTTCAATGTAGTCCTAGTCCATGGAAACACACTTCCAAAGTCAATGTTAACATGAATTATCAACGCATACCTTTGGGAATGACAACTTGGGGATCACTAACTTCTCTAGTTGTCTGTTTACAATCCCCGGACTTGCAGCAGATGTACCGTCCTGAAGCACGACAAAAACTTGAGTTCCGAAGAATATGAAATTTATGACTAGTTTTGGCATCAGAATCTTTGGAATTGCCTCGTGATTCAGTGCAACAGCTGGAAGATCTCAAGCACAAACAAACAATGGCACCCAACACAACTAGAGCAAGCACCAGCCCAAGACCCCCTACAATCCATACATATGGCACATGAGACTTGTGATCTACTTGACCTGCCACAAACAAAACAGCTAACGGGTCATTATGCTTCTTTTGAATATTTATGTTATATCTTCAATCCAAGAGTAGCTAGTCCATACCTGTGAAATTATTAGGAGACGGTGCAGGAGCAGGAACAGAAACACTCGCGTTCTCCACAGGGTAAGGCACACCAGGAACTAAAATATGCAATACATTGTTAATAGAGCAAACATTGCTAGATGAATATAAGTGTAAAAATGAACATGGAATTGAACATAAGCATGTAACTTAATCCCGATATTCAAGTTGTTCTGTGTCTAAACAGATAATGTAAAATGATAATGATTATGAGATTAGTTATCTACCTGCATACCTACATTGCTTTGAGAAACTAGATATATATATATATATATATATTGGTAATGCATGCACATGGAAACACTGTTAGAACTATGTTAATTGATCTCCATATATATCCTAACAATGTAAATGTGAACTCAACTTACTAATCAGTCAATAGTCTCATCAAAACCTTATGTCAACATTCAAATGGTCTTATATAATCCAATCAATCCAATTGATTTGAACAATTAAGCACAAAACTTGACACTCTAATGACCAACAATCTAGCACCAATAGGATTCTTCTTCAATGATTAATACCAATACCATATTGCAATCTACATAATTGCCATCAAGAACACCATAGATCACTAAAATATGAAAGACATCATAGCACTAACATTTATAGAAAACAGCAGCAAGAAGCAGAACAGATCAAAAGTACAAAATTGGAATCAAAGACTAACCAGAATTCATCGGAATATAATAGACACCACCAACAGTGACATTATCAGGATCCAGAAGCTCATTCACTTGTTCAATACTATCCATACTAACACCAAACCTACTAGCTAAAGATTGCACAGTATCACCATCTCTCAACACATAACTCATCAAATAATTCCAAAGTCCACTAGAACAACCACAAAACAATCTCAAAGACACCACAGCACCCAGTCTAGCCTTTCTAGTGGAATTATCCACAATCGCAAGCCCATCATACGCTTCAGTAACCACATCATATACAAACCCTCCATTGGATTTGACAGTATAAGTTGTATTGGTAGCATAATTCCTAGTTGTTAAACAAGAACAGTTTTTCTTCACATAGACATACCCATTACCATTCCCTTCTGATGTCACATCTCCTGGTAACACATCGAACA
This sequence comes from Cardiospermum halicacabum, assembly GCA_031304145.1. NCBI lineage: Eukaryota > Viridiplantae > Streptophyta > Magnoliopsida > Sapindales > Sapindaceae > Cardiospermum > Cardiospermum halicacabum. The sequence goes on along the minus strand of CM062391.1, from coordinate 1,203,071 downwards.
TGCTCTGGATCACTGACAATGTCTGGTTTTGCTCCATCTTGTAAGCCAAGAAGGATGTGCATAACCTTGTTGTGTCCGTACAGTTCATTGGTTGTGTATAGGAGATTAAAGACTCAATCTTTACAACAAATATCAACACAAAGAACCAAATCCTCAAATGGGGTTTCGAAAAATCCATTCTTTCCTCAACCAGAACAAAATTGTAACAATAAAAAATGAAAAAAAATCAAACCTTTGAACTAAATAGACCAGAAACAACCACACTACAAACAAACAAAAGTAATAGCTATTGATTAAGGTGAATTAAGAGCAAGAGAGGTGTCTCTATAGGTCAATTTGTTTTGTTTTGTTTTTGTTTGAGAGAGAATATCAAGGGGGTTTGAAAGAGGGAAGTGGAAGAAGAGAAGGAGAATGAGAGAGTGAGGAAGAGAACATGGTTTGTGATGTGATGTGATCTGATCTTGTTTATTTGATTTTGTTTTCTTGTGTTTTGTATAGAATTGTGTGTGTTTTGCACTCTATCTGCTGTAAAAATAAAAACTTTCAGAAGAGAAGACAGGGTGTGTGAAGCAGACAGGTAGTGAGAGATAGAGAGCACACAACACTCTGCCACCACTACCCCCAACCTCTCCTCTCAAGCAGATATTTGGTACTTTCTTTGTATTGTATTGAAACCAAACCAAACCAAACTAAACTAAACTTAACTTAACTTGTTTGTTTTGTCCCACTTGCATTTACATGTACACTTAGCTCAAATCAATGTTAAAGAAGATCATTATAAGTTAATCTGATGGCAAGGGCAAAATTGGAAGAGAGATTATGAATTTATTTAGCCGTGAAGTAAAGGGTGGTTAATAGAAAAAGGACGGCACCAAGCTGGAACTGACAACGACAGTTGTAGTTCTGGGTCCCACCATATATATATATACATACACATTATATCTATATAATGACTCGAATAAATTTTACACTCCATTGTGAAACGCGTGGACTTGTATGAGATTTTGACCTTCAGTTACCGACACTTGAATCTATACATAATCTCTCTCTTAGTACTCAATTAAGTAACTACAAATCTAATTGAAAATACTAAAATAATATAGATTTACGTGTAGATTCCTACATAGAACTGATTTTACGTAGCTTTAAAGTATTGAAGATATTGGTGGAGTATGGTAAAGATAGGTAGACCTGATGGTAGGAAACAAGAACCCAAAATGTAGCGATATGTTATGGAGACAAAAAACAATGGAAGACTTGGGTTTGACTGAGTAGGGGTCCACGTGTATTACATAATAACACCAAGACAACACCTGTAAAATAATAATGGTCATTTTGACTCTGTTGTAATCACATCTCCCTATACACATATCATAAGATACCCAACACAATAAAACAGCTTGAAGCTCAAAAGGAAACCATGATTGGGGTTTGCCAGGTTGGAGTTGTCGAAGTGCATGTATGGTGAAATGGTAGTGTTGGCATCTAGGGTTAATAATGGAGGGTGGTAGAAAGTAGGTTTATAGATTTTGGATGGAGAATATATGTATGTTTGTGTCATTGTCAAGATTTGCATTGTGTTACATATTTTAAACAATTGGTTTATGCTTTGGTACGTTATAATCCGGAAGTTGATAGATCTTGGTGAGTAAGACCTGCATTTGAGATGGTTTATAGGTAATATCGATGGGACTTTAGAAATTTTTTCTTTCACTCATATATTGTCCATATATTTATATTAGATAAATTTTTTGTATTAATCTCCTTTCTAAATTACTTTTTTTTCGAAATAATTTATTAATATGTCAAATCATTTTGCATCGTCGTTATTCACTAATAAATTGGTGGTCTAACCACCGTACTTTTTCTTAATATATTAATTTGCACAGACGTTATTAACTAATAGATTTGTGGTCTAACTACCATACTGTTCCTTGATATATCAAATCATTTTGCACTTTCGTAATTAACTAATAGTTTTTATTTCCTTATCACCGTAAATATTAAGAAAACTTTTGATACAAAAGAGTTTCTCTTCGGCTCTATATTAGTATTATGATATTGTTTATTTTCGATTAGAGAGTTAAACCTGTACGAATTTTCTGAACCTTTTTTTTTCACACATTCCAGAAAGAGTTGTACTAATATAATTACCGAATACTTTTTATACAAGAGAATGTCCTCTGTGTTACTACTGTCTTATCGGACCTGACCCTCCAACTATATATATATAACTTTATTAACACAAAGTCTTTAGAATTTATTAAAAATAAATTCATGTGAGGTAGACTCTGATTCCAAACCGAGCATATGATATTGATTTAAAGTTGAGAAAAACTTTTGTTGAATATCAGAATGACCACTCCTCAATCCCTATATGATAATATAGGCTGTGAGTTAAGTCAAATCCAAATAAATCTATTTTTCAATACCTATCCAAAAGACTTCGTACTAATAAATTTCTCTATCTGGTTTTTGTACATCATGCATTTACCTTAGCAACTTGTACAACATACAAGTACCTTAGCAACTTTAAAACCGAATAACTTTAACAGTATTTTTTATGTTTGATCCATAATAAAAATTTGGTATATTGTTTGATGTCACAACGTGTTTATTTATTGCAAATTGGATACTTACCTAAACAAAATCTCACATACAATCTAACCAAATCAAACATTACCATAATCAATTTGATCATAATTAAAACCTAATCCTACCTACACAATACCTTATTATTTTCATCACTAAACAAAAAAATCTAAGAATAGAAACACAAAAAAATCAAACATTACCATAATCAATTGGTAGGCCATTGTTCGTGCTCTATACACACATTATATTCCTATGCATGTGAATATATAATTGATTGCAATACAAATCATACAATATAAAAATATGCAACTTTCTCAAAATAATATACGTATATAAAATTGACCCACTAATTTATTAATTAAATATAGCCCTAATAAATGAATGTAAGTATAACAGTGCCTTATATATAAGTATTAATTTATGTTTATGTTTTTGAACACTACAAACTTAGATCTTGTTATAATATATACTCATATAATTTATTACAAAGAAGATGAGAAGTGAAATCAAAATATGCTGTGAGTAGTGAATTATTTTAGATTTTTTTTTAATTAAAGAAAAAAAAACAGAAACTTTTTTGGATGTAATTTTAAATATTATAAATTATGAGCAAAATGTTTATGAGCAAATTCACATCAATTATATGAAATGATTCTAATCACCAAAATAATTTATATTTTGTGTTTACTTTTTTTTAGGTATATAATTAGAATAAAATTATTAAAATATTTATTATATCTTTTATTCAATTTAGTAATAAGTGATTTTTCTTTAAATTATAATTTATTTTAATTGAGATGTTGGAGATAACTAATTTTTTTATATAAAATAGATGATGAAGTTGGAGTTCAATCATCCACATGTATATCAAAACACTTTGTTCATCCATAAATTATAAACTTAATATACAATTTGGAGAAAATAATTGAAAAAACCTACCAAATTTATGACCAAATTCACACCATTGTTGTGAAACAATGTTAACTAGCAAAACAATATCTACATTACCATAATATATATATATATATATATATATATATAATTAGTTTGATTAGATATACAGCAGATTTATCTATTTTATTTCAGATATATTTTGCAATTTTTATGTCCAATTATTTAAGTGAGATATAGGAGATAACCAACATTAATTAACCATCCGACTATATTAACTCTTTGTCTTCAAATTATTATATATAAAAAATCAAGTAGTCACCATAAAATTTGATTAATAAATGTATTTGAAAATTATCTAATTGAGTCTACTGTGTTACTATTAATTAGCTTTAAAACTATGTGTCTTTTTTTAAAATGTAATGTAATATATTATATATAATTTAATATTTCCATTATATTTATGAAAATTAAAAAATATCTTAATAAATTTTTTAAAAAATTAAAATATTAAAGCATCTAATTCAATTTTTAATGAAAAATTAGTATAATATTAATACCTCATAATAATTGGAGTAATTTTAATTAATATTTTATCAAAATAAAATATTTTGAATATTATTCCAAAGTATCCACTTATAAATGAATATAAAATAAAATAAAATATATTTTGAATGAAATACAATCTCATATTCTTAACTTTCTATTTAATGAATTTTTTAAATTATTTTGTTTGGAAAGTGACTTAATATGTTAGTGAAGAGTTAAAATAGAAAAACGTAATAAAATATTATTGAAATTGAAAATTGACATTTAAAACAATATTTTTTTTTTTTTTCAAATTTGATATTAATAATAATATCTTAGGTGATTATAAATATTTTATATACTAATTAAGTGAATTGTTTTATTATTAGTATATAAACTTATTTACATTAACATTGAAATCATACTCATAAAATTGTTGATGTAAATTTTTACATTAACTATCTACAAATTTTTCTTACATAATAATAATCCATTTTGTTTGCTTTATCCAAATTTTATTTTTAATTAATATCCTCCATGATAATTTTTTTTCTATTCATTCAATAATTAGAAATGAATTATGTTGTTTAATTTAAAATTTCCAAGTACAATAATGAAGATAATTAATCTCTTAAATATTAATTAATTTTAAAAAATAGATTTGATTAGGTGGATACTTTGAAAGACCAAATATCAAGTAAATTACACATTACCAAATTCACACAAATGTTATTAAACATGCCAACTACTCAAGTCTCCTTAATTACATCGTGGAGTTAAGTATTATATATATAGTTTTAATAAAATGTATATATTCCTAATATTAGGTTATTATTCTCATTAAGATATTGGAGTTTACTAAATTTTTGAATGTTTGTATCATTGTCAAGATGTTTCATTGTATTACATATTTTAAACTATTGTCAAGATTTAGAATATTGTTTGATGTCACAACATGTTTATTTATTGTAAATTGGATACTTACCTAAACAAAATCTCACATAGAAAGCTAACCAAATCAAACATTACCATAATCAATTTGATTGTAATTAAAACCTAATCCCACCTACTCAATACCTTATTATTTTCATCATTATACAATAAAATTCTAATAATAGAGATGGTGGGGCCATTGTTTGTACTCTATGTACATATTATATTCCTATGCATGTGAATGTATAGATTGCATTATAAATCATATACTCCCTCTGTCCCTAATTAATTGTTATAGTTGGAAATTTGTGAGACAGTGTGATAAATTATGAATCGCCAAAATTATCCTTACAACAACAAATAAATTACAATTGAATAGATTATGGAAAGGGCCCACTTAAAATATTGTGAGATAATATGAGAATTTGAAAATGGAAAAAATTGTATATTCTATGGATTAGTGAGGTTGGGTAGTTGAAAAAGTATAAGGGTAATATTGTCTTTTCTATTATAAAAATTTATTAAAAATGGAAGTGTAACAATTAATTAGGGACATCCATTTTTAGTAAATGTAACAATTAATTAGGGACGGAGGGAGTTATGCAACTTTCTCATCATAATATACGTATATGAAATGGACCCACTAATTTATTAATTAAAATAGCCCTAATAAATGAATACAAATATAAAAATGTCTTCAATATAGTTATATTATATTATTATTTTTTAACCCTACAAATTTGGATCTTGTTATAATATAGATTCCCATAATTCAATACAACAAGGATGAAATGTGCATATGACATGTTATTATGGTGTGAGTTATGAATAATTTTCAATTTTTTATTAAAAAAAAATTATGTGAGCAAATTTTCAACAATTATCTCACAAGCCCCAACCATCAAAAACTACTCATATATTGTGTATTTAAATTCTTTACAAATATAATTAACAAAACTATTAAAATATTCATTATAGCTTTCATTTCATTTAGCGATAAATGTTTATAATTTAAATTATAATTTGTTTTAATTAAGATATGGGAGGTAACTAATTGTTGTGATAAGAAGTGTCAAATTGTGGAAGCAGATGAAAAAAGTTGGTGGTGTTTATATAAATAAGTTAATGATCCCATTCATATATATAAAAGCAGGATCATAAAATTTTTAATAACAATTCATATTTGCCAAATAAAAGGCTAATAACAGTTATTAACGATATTTTCAATGTATTTTTTTTAATTATTATATTTAATTTAATGTAAAACTAATTTTAATTCAGATACATAATTTATTTATAACTTTCAATAATTTATTTATAACTTTCAATATTTAATTATTGATGAAATAAATTGTAAAACCATATTTAGTATACTAGAAATGTAAGTATAGAAAGCTTGATTGTAAAATAAATTTTAAAGACTATTATTTAATTTAATTTATAGCAAAAAAAAAAAAAACCAATCTTTTAGTCATTTTTTTCTATTATAATTAATTTCTTTATATGACTTATGATCTAATTATCATGTCAACTCATTTGTGATAGTGTATATAATTTATGTATGAAATTATTGTTAAATACAATAGTTAAAGAGTATTTAAAAAATTAGTTGGTTGTATTTATATATTGTATATTTTCAATTAAATTTTGTACTTTTAATTTATTTGGATGTATTAGTTATAAATTTATAATAAATTATTATTTAATTATCATGTATAATAATAAAAATAATGTAAAAGAATAGTTATTATACAAATTTTAATTTCAATATTTGAAGGAGGAAATAAAATTCATACATCCGTTTAAAAAAACTCTAATGTAATAAGCTTTCAATTTTTAATAGTATTTTTTATTGGATAAAATAATTGTATAATTATTACGCTTTAAGTTACAAATATGACTAAATTCATATAAATAATACCGTAGATTAAATCATCTCTATTGCATTTTAAATCCTTTGAAAATATTATATTATATATATACCATGACAATTAAAATATGTTATATATTTCATATTTTATTTTCATAGTTAATTTACTTTTCTATAAATTCATTTTTATAAAGATATTGGAGATGACCAACATGTACAAGTATGATTATATAGGGAGAAAAAAGATAAATATAAGATGGTTATATGAACAGATAATTTAGAGAAATTATACCCTCCAATTTTAGTACAAATTTCTCTAGAATTAGTTATAAAAATTCATGCATTTATAAAAATTAAAATTCATGCGTATATGTATTTGTTGATTCAGGGTAAGTAGAATGATTTGTTATTATATTTTCGGGTTTCAACTTAAAAAACTACCACATATTTATAGTGAGATCAATTGAAAAATTAATATTACCTCTGTATATTTTATTAAATTTATTATGATTTCTTGTATGATATTTTATAATAATATATCATTTTAAAAAAAATTATAAATAAAATAAATAATAATCATATTAGACACAAATTCTATGGAAAAACATCATTCCTTATGCATGGTAAAGCCTTCATTAAAAATATCGTGCTTGAAAATAAGTGATATAAATGGTATCTGAGAGTAAAAGAAAAATTATATAAAATGGGATCATTATTTGAGACATGGCAGTTTTCCTTGTGGATAAAAAAATAAATTAAAATGATTAATTAATTATATAAAAATACAAATGTTATTTTTATGAGTTATGATTAATTATTAAATAAATAATAAAATTGGTTATTTATTTTTTATAATTATCATAACTTAAATTTACGTAATATAAAAGTTAACTAACTATTTAAAGTATTTTTTAATTTAATTTTAAAAGTATTATTTTGAACAGTCAAAACTTTAAATAATAAAATAAAATTTGTTATTGATGACAGTAAAGAATTGTCTATTATTGTAATATCAATTTATTTATACTAACATTCACTTCATTTTTCTTATAAATTTCATTGAAATTCTGAGATGGAAAAAAATTGAATTGAAATGGTTCGATATAATTTTATTTAAATAATTTAGTCTAATTAAAAGATATTTGTTTTGGTTTTGAATAATTATTTTTAAAAAGTTATGAAAAAACAAAAATAAAATTTATATATTTATTTAAAACCTTTTAAATTTCTGATTTAATATATAATTATAATATTTTAAATAAAAATATATATATAGCAAGTTAAACTAATTTATTGACTTAAAAAATTATTCAAATTTCTATAAATTTTATTAATTATCGATACATAATTTCTGCTTTAAATTGTTTTTCAAATATATGGTGTGTCCCATATTTTAGATTTTAAATAAAATAAATTATATATGTAGAAATTGATTAATTTTTTATTTTTTATTTTTAATTTTACCATGTAAAATCAAAATATAAATTAAAAAACTAAACATAAGAAAAGGGAAAACAATCTCACAAACAAATTTCCAATTATCAAAAGAATATTGTTATTGATAAGTTAATAATTATCCATGTTTTTACTTGAATTATGTATAAGTGGTTTAATTAATTAATTTATTATTATTATAAAAAACCTTATTGAGTATTGGAGATAATCAAATTTTTATTTTTATTTATATAATATGATCTTAAGGAGTTTGAATAATTAATAAATAAATATTTTTATCATTTAATAATTATATTTTATTTTTATTATTTTAGAAAATATAAGTAATTTAAATAATTGTAATGTGTTGAACTTTTTCATAGAATGGAATGAAAACAAATATTATTGAATAAATTTATTAGATTATGATTATCATAGTTATCCAATACATATTGGACACAATAACTTATGACTAAATTCACACAAATAACATCATAAAATTAAAAAATAAATAAATAAAATTATATTGCACGTTAAATCCTTTAAATATAACTGTAAATTATGGGGGAGAAATAGAAATATTTTATTGATTTGGTATTTTATTTTATTAGTTTATTTTATTTTATTCTATTATTTTTATGGAGATATTGGATATAACCAGCCGAAATAAGTAGAAAAAGTATTGTGTAGATTATTATTGGAAGAAGACATGCAATTCACTAACAACCCAAGAATATAAAAGTTATAAATTACTTTTGAAAAAAAAAAAACACACACAAAAAAAAAAAAAAAAGAAAGATGCATCTTGCAGTTTTAAAAAAATAAATAAAAATAATGGACATTGATAGATTTTTGTTTAAATTAATTATATTAAAATTCTCATAAACTTAATTTATAGAATTAGATTATTAAATATTTATATTATCAGAAGTATTATATCAATATTAAGTGGAATTTTATTTTTAATAATAATTTAAATAAATTAATTACAATAATTCACAAAATATTCGGAAAAAACAAAAAACTACCTATCAAACTCATTTTTACTACATGTTAAATCATTTTAAAATAATTAAAATGTGAAACTATAATAAATAACTTTCTCTGATTTATTTTGAAATAAGTTATTAAATTACATGATTTTTATTAAGATATGGGAGATAAAAAAGACATTTTAGTTTATGATTTGCCCTAACCTAACCTGTAACAAATTCATTAGCAATTATTTTTTATCTAGTAATATAATACAGATTAGTCTAGAAGTGCTTGAAGTGCCTCAAATCAAAAGCTGCATTTTATTTTAATTTTTGTTTTTTTTTTTTACATTTTTTTTTCAATTTATATCTTAAATTAGTTTCTATTTTCTTTTTTTTTTCTTTTTTTTGTTTATAATTTATTTGATTAAATTTATTTTCTTTCCTTATGTTTTTTTTTCAATTAACATTTCAAATTTTTATGTATCATAAAATTTATAATTATTATGTAAATTAGAAATTATAAATATAAAGTATTTATTTATAAATAAATTTTCAAAATTATTCACTAATTAAAATTTATAAATTTTAATGTTTATTATTTTAATACCATTCATTAAGAATAATAAACTTTTATTGGTTTAGTTTTGAATTTTTAAACTTTATTTGGTTTATTTATATAATTTTCCCTTTTGCAAAACTAAAATGTTCCTATATTTTTTAACATACATTATAATTAATATAAATTGTATAATAAATATACATAATCTTTGTTTATAAATTCTATATATGACACATTTATAAATTTGTACCATAAGTTATTTTTTTTTACTATTTTTAATATTAGATAATTAATCTAAACTATTCTTTTATAATATTTGATAATTAAATATAGAATTTAATTTTAATTGGTGAAAAAAAATTATAAAGTTATTTAATTTTTAAAATATTTTTTATTAATTATGAAATATTTAAATTTATAATTGATTAATAGAATATATATATATAATATAATTTTAAAGTTTTATTAAAAATTTATTTTTCATATCTAAAATTTGTAATTAAATTTTAATAACAATCCTTTCTAATTAAATATATCTATAATACTCTCACTTTTATACAATTGAAAAATCGAACACAGTACAATAACCTAACCAATTTAAAACTTAAAGGTATGTAATTAAGTAATGAGAATTACTTTGAGTTTTTTATTATTATAACATCAATTTACTAAAATTAATATCTTCATCACCCGCATAAAATTGTCTATTTAAATATTTAAATAATTAAAATATTTTAAATTGATATATCAGAAATTTATTCTGAAAATTTTTCTTTTTAATTCCAATTGGGGTGTGAAAATTAACAATAAAAAAACAAACAAATTAAAATATTTTGATAGCATATTTATTTAGATATATAAATAAATAATTATTTATTTTAATTATAAATTAAAAAAGTATTATAAGATTCTTTCTGATCAATAATATGAAATATTAAAATATATTATTGGAAGGATGGGCATGGCTAATTAAAACAAATCACAAAAATAATATTTAAGGAAACCAACCACACCATATTCATCTATATTACATGTTAAATTATTTTTAAATAATTAAATATGAAATCACGGTATATATATTATAAGGTACCATCTTTTTTCGTATTTCAATTATAAATAATTTTTTTAATACATCAATTTTTAGATATTGGAAATAACCATTTTTTAAAATTAAACTTAGAAATTTAAATTAATTTTTTGTTTAGATTAGATATCTTGAAATGTAGAGTAACCATGTTACAAGAAGTTGAGCAATTCTCGAAGCAATTATAGATATGGTTATTAATATAATCATTAGACTCAAATTATAACACTAAAATTTGTAAGAATAATCAAATGATACTGTGTACATAATCCAAAATGACATTATGGAACTTCCATTTATGGTTTGTTTGATACCAAAAGCCCAAAAGTTTAAGCCCAATAAAAATGCTCATTTTGTTGCTTTAATGATTATTTGGATACTTTTTTGGGCTTATTTTGAAACTAAAGCCCGCAAGCCCATTTAACTAGTTTTCGAAAGTATATATATATATATATATATATATATATATATAAAATATCCAAATTGTTTTTGGCATCCATAAATAATAATTAATATTAAAATATTAATTTTCAAGTATATATAACGAATAATAATAAATATTAACTAATAGCCGTAAATAATTTTTTTATTATATTATTAAAATATAAAATTTTATATTAACATATTCTAATTATATAATTAGTATATTTATTTATTTAAAATTATTTATATTTTTAATTTTTATATGAAGACTTATTTTAAATTATTTCTTATTTTCATTTTTGTTATAAAAGTAGAGAAGTGTAAATACGTTAAGCATTATTTTTACTTTTTCTAAAAATATTTTTAAAAAAACAACGCTATTTGTATTCAAATATTATTAAAAAAAAAAAAACAAACAAAACAAATAAAAGTAATTCTACATAGTAGAACTGTGGACCTGTTTGGATAGATTGATGTTTGGTTTCTAACTTCTCAAATTTATTTCAGATCATATTTGGATAACTGATAGGAGTACTTTTTAATCTTTCAGAAACTCTTTCAAATAAAAGTGAAAAATATTAGTTTTTTTAACCATTCATGGCACCAAACATTTTGTTATATGTCCAAAATTTAAAGAAAACTTTATATTCTTAGAATAATATATGAAAGGGTCCATGATCACTTTCTTTTTTGGATGTGTTTGGTTTATCATTTCAAGTACATCTCCATGTAAAACCAAGTTTATCCTATCTTCTTCAACTTTGTCAAAACCCTATTTCAAATTATTTGGATCATTGTGTCATGTCCTAAGCTACTAGTGGATGAGGTTGAGTGCTCCATGCTCACCTAAATTGGATAATACAAATCCAATCTATAGTTTTAGATTGGAATGCAAATTCAATTTAATTATATATATATATATATTAAAATTTAGAAATATGGGGATATAATAAATTTTAATTGTTTATATAATTTAATAAATATTAATAAAACTAATTTAACCATTGAAATATAAATTTATTCTTTAGAATATAGTTAAAATTTAATTTTTTGATATTATAATTTATTTATTTAAATTTATCTTTAATGTTGAGAATAGAATTATAGAAAGAGAAGAATTTGATTTTTCTTTAAAAAAAATATATATTTTAAAAGATAAAAAATTTTGTAACAATTATTCAAACATCATTTAAATTAGTTTTTAAGAATTTAAGATAACCAACTTTCTATTGAATGCTCTTCTACAAATTAATGATATAGGACTGTTTTGAAAAGTTTGCAAATTTAAACTTTAATTTTCATATAATGAGTCATTCACACGCTGTGACCGTAATTTACAGCCTATAAACGTAATTTACATAATCTGTAAATAGTAAAAATTCAGAGATATTTTGGAAAACTCGGTCTATAGAGGGAAAACCAAACTTTTAAAAGCTTATTTTTGCATGTTTTCTAAACATGGTTGCTATTTCCCACAATCAAATTACTAAATCCAACATCAACATTACTAAAATATCCATGACATATTTAAATAATTACTTTAAATATCCTTTCAATTTATTTTTTTATTTATAAATAAAAAATTATAAATTATTTAAATAATATTAAAATTACTTAATTATCCTTAATTTAATAATTAATATAAATTATTTTTTTTTATAAAATTGTTTAGTTAACTTAAAACTCCTCAATTGATTCATATTTGATTTTTACTAAACTACTGTAAATACATTACGAATCAAAAGCAGTGTATGTAATTAAAAAATACAGGATTAATATATAGTTAGTTTACTAATTGTTTTATTACAGATGTGGGAGTGAATGATCATGAGTCTCACGTTAATATGATTTTAATGAAAACTAAGATCTTGTTAAGTTTATGGAGAATATTAAATATGATGACTTATATGATGTTCTCTGTATCGGACCATATATTTATGTCTAGTAGAATTATGATATTTTATTTTATTAGGATTTAAGATTTAGAATGTCATTCTGAACAAATATCAATCCCATCAAACTATAAAACTTCATAAATAAAATGATATTTTCAAGGATACAAATGGTATAAAAAATTATAAAATAAAATAATTTATTTTGTAGAATTAAATTTAATTATATATTAAAAAACACTATAAGGTTATATTTGGAAAAAAAATATTACCTTTAGTAATTAGGGTGTGGGAAATAACAACCCCTTTCTAAAACATGCCTACAATTATATTTTGAATTTTAAAAAGCTCATTTAAAATAATTTTCATAAAATATAATGAATTTTCAATAAATTAGTATTTCTGACTTTTATTAAATTATTAATTTTTTAACATAACATAAAAATAAATAATTTTTAAAAATCAAAAGTTAAGCAACCAATCAACATGCTTTGTAGCTCCAAATGACCATATTACTTAAGTATAAAATCATGAAATCCTCAACACAAAACAAAACAAGAAAAAATTAACAAAAGTGATTTACATCAATTGAGCTAATTATGGTCATATCCATTGAACCCTATAACCAACATCTCAATAATACAAACCCTAAAAAGGTGTAATTACCAATTGATTAGACATGAAAGAAAAGATAAAAATGATTAATGACTAATGATTGATAATAAACCCAATCTTAAAATGTTATAACAAAAAGAGAATATATAGAGTGAGTGAGTGAGTGGAAGCAACTATTGATAGTGTAGTGTGAAGAAAAGTTGTTTGATTGAAAAATATTCATTAATTCACTAGGCATAGTATATAGCATTATTTTATTGTTTTTGTTTGAAAAAATAAATAATAATTTGTGATTAAATTTGTTCCACACTTGGTCTTTTTCCGAGCATAAGGGCTTTTCAATTAAAAGCATTGAGGATTGGATACTTGATATGATATGAGTGCACCTTTTCCATGTTTTTCATATCTATTTTTCACTTTAAAATTTGAAAAAAATATGTAATTTTATTTATAATAATATAAATTATATCTCAATAATATGAGATTCTAATTTAATTTATTATATAAATTTATAGTTTATACCATATTAAATTAATAAAAAAATTAATTTATATCATTATTTTTTAATTATATATAAATACTCAAAACAATATTAAAATATTTATTAATAATAAAATGGTTTCAAATTATATAAAAAATACATATTTTTTAGAATAAAATTATATATATGGTCGAGTTATTTAAAAAAATAATAATGATAATAATTTTATTAATATTTTTGAATTAACTATAAAAATTTAAATATGATATTTAATTTTTATTTTTAACCAGAATTATTAAAATTTTAAAAATTTTATGTTTAAAAAGTAAATCACCCATATATTTTTGTAGTTGGAAAAAAATATAAATGTTATATATAATCTATAGAAATTTAGTCATTTTTTAAAAATAAAAATTGATTTTTTAAAAATTTGAATCTACTTACTTAAAAGCAAATATATTTTAAAAAATTCCTTATTGTAGATGATAAATCATTAATATAATAATAATAATAATAATAATAATAATAGTTTTGAGTTAAATTATGCATGAAGTTCTAGAACAAGTGCATGGGACGTGTGAATGACGAATAAGTTTTGAAATATATTAATTAATAAATAAATATATAAAATAATCTTGACCTAATCAAGAATCTAAGACCACCACCTAAGTACTAGTAATCATAAAATTCAAAGTAACTAGACTCTCTTTCTACTAAGCCTAATCTCTAATCTTACTATAATCTAACCATCAACAATAAGAGCAATTCTTAACTAAATTAATCATGTTTAAATTAAGCATTAATTAATCTAATCATTAAACTTTACAACTTTAATCTCCTTTTTATGAATTGGCCCATTTTCTTAGCATTGCATCATCATCACCACCATTATCCTCTCATGGGTACAAATCATATAACCCACATCCTTAACCATTAAAATATTATATTATATTATATTATATTATATTATATTATATTATATTATATTATATTATATTATATTATATTATATTATATTATATTATATTATATTATATTATATTATATTATATTATATTATATTATATTATATTATATTATATTATATTATATTATATAAATAAATACTTTTACTTTTTTTTTAATTTAAAAATATGTTTTCAATATTTTTTAATTAAAAGTGTAAAGTATCTACAAACTATAATATATATATATATATATAAATAAGTGAAATAGTATTTATTGATTTATAATGGTTGGATAGATTTTTTTTTAAAATTAAAAAAATTAAAATGATTTTGGCAAGTTAAATATAAAAATAATTTCGAATCGAATATAAATTAAAACTCAAATGTACAAATTTTCGATTTTTTTTTTAAAAATTATATTAATTTGGTATTGTCCGATTCGATTAAAATAAACTTGTACGAATTTATTTTTTATATTAACTATCAAAAAATTTTATGATAGAATCATGTGAATATTTTCTATTCAATATGTTACTCTCTTGCATATAAATATATATGTATATATAAATAAATAAGTGGGGTGGGTTGTTATAATCATATAGTATACATCTTGTACAACTTTTGAGGCCACCACCAATAACCAAACAATCTTTGATGATACCTTTAATTATCACTATCACCAACCTTCATGTCGACTAACTTCTTTTTCTAGATTTTTATTTTATTTTTTAAAAATCTCATTAAGACTAAATTGAACTTACATGTTTATATATGTTTTCCAATATTTGTAATAATTGAATAATCATTTGCAAAAATATAAAATGTGAACTATGTTATAATATATATGTATATATTAAATAAACTTAATTCCATGTATTGATACAAGAATATAAACATTTTTAGGTCTAATTAATAAAATAAATACAAAAATAATTTATAATAAAATATAAAGTAACAATATTTATTATTAAATATATACAAATCAATATAAAATATTTTTTTAATGAAATTTCAAATATTAAATAATATTTTTTTCCTTTATATTATATTTTTTTTATAAAAGTTATATAAAATGAATAATAATATTAATAGAATTGTTTAAATATATTTTTACTTCTAGAGATATTTAAAAAAAAAAAGGTCTACATTTTTTATAATTTAATTTATATTAATATTATATAGTTTATTCTTATACTATTTATTTCAATATAATTAAGTAGGATATTAACATCGTAGAATTATATTGTTAAACATATTTTATGTATAAGTTTTATGTTTTTTTTATTTTTTAAAAAAATAATTAGGAAATAAAAGAATCTAAAATAATTGTGAGAAGATTTGATGATGATGATGTAGTGTGGTGTTGAAAAAAATATAAACAAACAAGAAAATACACGACAAATATAATCAAATTAAAGTGATGGTGTAATCAATCCAACCTTGAAAAAAAATATATAAAATATTAACTAGTATTAAAAAAATAGTTGTGGGGTCTTTTATTTTATGATGAAGATATGGATATACATATAGTTTTGATGTTTGGTGCTCTTCAACTTTTCATGCACGTGATAAAAATAAATAAATAAATAAATTATGAATTATTGTTAAGGATTTAGTACTTGAAATATATACAAGAGTCAATATATAATTATTATTGCAATAAGAGTTACAATTATATGCTCTAGGACTAGTTTGTCGAATTTGATGGTGGTCCAATTATTTCTTGTTTTAATTGTTGAATAGTTTTATTATGGTAGCTTTCCAAAAATAAATATAGTTGAATGAATGAAAAAATATGATAAAATTAAATTTTATGGTTAAATTATTATGATATAGTATATTTTTGTTGAATGAGATAGTTTGATGTTGTAATCCTACCTATAAATAATAATTTTGTAACTAAAAATTCAATGAAATGTGAATTGAATGAAAGAGATATATAAAGTTATTGTATGATGTGGAAAGCACAAGAGACGAATTCAAACATTTGAACTTTGTTATTGGGATTTTAGATTATGAGTTTTTTGGATCTTGGATTATGAGAAAAAGATCGAGTATAGAAACCTACAAAACCCTAATTACATCTTCATCTTTAATCACTTAAAAAAATAATTAATTCGGTGTAGATTAAGCTTATGATCTATATCACAAATACTACATAATAATAAATAACTCAACATATATAATATGTGTAATAAAAAACCATTTCAATGTAATTAGAAACTATAAATTTGTAAAGCAGTTGATTTTGATATATTTTAAAATAAATACATGTAAAATATAATAGTTTTTTTTATATAAATTTTTCAAAATAGTCTATAAATAAAATTTAAATTTTATTTATAAAAAGTTCTTAAACTTTTAAATATTTTAAATAAAATATATAAGATATATTTAATAAAGTTTATTCCAATTGAGTTGGAGCTACTCTAACATCAACCAAGCTTATATATTAAAACTCGATTTTGAGTGCGAATTGGGTATTTTGGAAGGTTTTGTTCGGTACTAATATTTCAAATAGTATTTTGTAAAAATAAATATTTTGGCAGTAGATTTTGAAAATAACGTCCAGCATCTCAAATAAACGGATAAATATATTTAGAATAACTATTTTCAAAATGCTACTTAAAAACTCTAAAAGGATTATTATATTTATCATTAATAAAATTTAAAACAAATAGTTACACCAAATTTTTTTTATAATTTTGTATATGACGGTTATTTGAACTGCTACAATTGCCATTAAACAACGATTGCAACTGCGATTACGACAATTACTTTCTAATCATCTGTAACATTCAAGCTAATCCATCTGCCTCGGTCTGGCACCATCAACTCTACTACCAGCTAGTTAGACCTATGGGTGATCATTATTGATTTTTTTCCTTTTCCCCAACACTATAACGGCAAACCCCATCCTAGTAGAACCATGGATAAGAACCTGATGCCACACAGCAAATGCAGAAACAGTAACCGTTGAATAATCCAAAATCCTAATAAATTTATTTTAATTCATCAATTACACCCATAAATCAGTCATACAATCCTACTAATGCCAAAATTCCAGCAAGAAACATACTAATGCCAAAAATCCAGCAAGTACAAAATAAAATCAATGATAACAATCCTAAAACAGTCCAATACAAATGCCTGGAAATAAAAATAACGAAACTACATGAAAGTGTTGATGATGTATGTCGTGATCCAAGTATGAGACAACGCCTAAACAATCGGAATACCTGCACTCCACCTGGGGTTTTCTTCTCAGATTATAGAATAGGAAGAAAATAAAGGAGACGTTAGATTATGAATAAATCTAAGTTAGCGCTCACGTTCTAAACATACACACACACATAGTGGCTTAGACTCGACTCTAATAATGGGAGCACACAATGCAAGGCTCTACAGACTCCTTAGACTCCACTATATCAGACAACATTCCAAACATCCTATCAATCAACAGTTTATTTATTTCTTTCATTAGCCGGAACTCAATAGTCCATTTAATACCCTTCTATACGTTCCATTATCATACTAAAATAGGCTTCTACAGTTTGCAGGTCAAGGATCTATTAATTTATAAGGCGCTAGGATTACGTCTTCGGGGTTCCTTCCTCTTGACCCCGGAATGATACCAGAAACGTTACTCACGGATTATAGAGTTCTAACCGTATCCGAACCCGACAGAATTTAACCTAACCGAACCGGACAACCCTTTGAAAAAAATATCTACAAACCCAACTTTCTATGGAACGACGTAACTTATCGAACAACTCAGACTACGGCGTCACTGCAATCCGCGACGCCTACGGAATAGAACCCGACAGAACAACACTTGATAGACAAAATCGCGATATTAGAAGCCTGACTAACAAAATAAACCCCAATTCGAGAGTAGGATATAATAGACTTACCGGAATTCGAGACCTCAAATAGTACCCGAACGAAAATCTAACGGAATTCAAAATCGTAAAACGAAACCTACATGAAGATTGCAAAGAAACGACGTTAAAATACGGACGGAACTACACTACCAAAATAGAAGTTTACGGAACTTACCGGAATGAGATTGCGATGGGGCTTGATCGAACTCTCTCTATAGCTCTCAACATTTCCTCTCAATCTAATTCGTGAAAAGAGGCACGAATGAAAAATTAGAGTTATTTATAGTTTTATAGGGTGACCAATATTAAAAACCTCAGACTCAGGAAAAATTGCAATTTAAAATAAGACTTTTAACAAATCTCAATAAAACCCCTGAATTATAACACCAACTACTAAATCCGAAGACGATCCGTTACAAACACTCGAATTCATAATCTACCATTCTAAAAATCGTGTGTAAACTTGCTGAGTACCAACTTATAAAATCCGGTTAATCTGACCGTGTTAGTTCTAGTATTAGTTAGATTATCTGGATAGATAATCACGACTTCATGATCTCCCATCTCAAGAATTATGAACGGACCCGTCAAAATCCGCCGAGATATTACATCGGTACTCCAAGTTGCTAAAATGAAGTATGCATGATGAGTTTCTAGAACGTTTATATAGTTATCTATCCACTTCTCATAAGAATGGTCATGAAAATGAAATATATGTTTAAGTGAAGTTAAACAAATTGCTTTCAATTTTGGCTTTCTCTATCTCCAAACCACCCTTTTTAAGGCATATTTTACATTTCATCCACATGTCTTGTTCCCTTTTTAATTCCATTACCATCATGCTTTTCTTTTTCTTTCATTTCTTCACATCATCATCCATTCTATCTTTTTATTTTCATTTATGTTTTTTTCTCCAACTCAATAAGCAAAAAAAAGTACATTAAAGGATACATCCCATACTTTCCATTTATCCAAAAAGTCCATTTAGATATACATCAAAACCCTTTATTTTTATAATATACATATAAATATATATTTGACATGATGAGGATAATTGACTTTATAAACCCTTTTGTACTTACATGGAGGTACCATGAACTCATTCTTACATGAAATAGTTTCTTAACACTAAACTTATTAGTTTTGGTAAGGATAATGCAAATAAAAAGTTAAATTATTTTAATTTTGATAAAGGTTTTTAATTTCTCATAATATAAAATATTTTTAATTACGTTCGTAATAGTTAAATACTTAATAATATATATATATATATATGCACATTATATATATATATATATAATATTTTAAAAAAGATTTATATGGTCTCTAGTAATTACTTTATTAAAAATAATTCAAGTCCATTTCGTGTGATATTAATAAAGAAAATGTTTATAATTTTATTTTGAATATAAAATTAATATTTTCGAATTTAGCAAACCATTTAAAAAAAATAATTTATAAAATATTTAACTATTATTTTTTTATAGCACATTATTATAAATGAAAATGGTTCAAACTAAAAAAAAAAAAGAAGCAGCTAATTATATAAAAAAGTCATTAATTATAAAATAAAATTATTTTTTATTTGATGAAACTATTTAATTAATAACTGTGAAATTAAAAAAAATTTAATTTTTTAAAATAAATAAAATTATTTAGACATAAAATTCAACGGAACAATTAATTTTACTTAAATCATTGTTTCTTTTAATATTTTACTTGAAAAGGTGAGTTAGTTTTTTTTTTTTTGGTTTTTTTTTTCAAATTTACATTATTTAGATTATTTATTTATTCAATAGCTTACTACACTCATAAGTATCTGTTCCGAATATTTTGTATTTATTAAAAAAAAAATCTACCTTTTTTTTTCATAATTTACTTGATTTAATTATAGTTATCCATGCACATTCGAATTTCAATCATCTACACGGAGAACCATCAGACCCCTAAAATATAATCAAATCACGACCATCAATCAACCCCAAACGACGATCATCCATCAAAACACGATCAGACGGTCAAAAGAATCCGATGAATCTGACAAATCGAAAGAAAAGACATAAAAAAGAGTGCGCCGTGTGTCTGATTTCCAATAAAAACATTTGTCTCTTGTCCACACATTAAACAACATCATTACTCCTTCCTCTTTGATTTGACCAACTCTTCACGAGTTGTTTCCTTCATCTCCACCGTCCATCTCACGACCAACGGCCCTGATCCGTGTGGGACCCTCGTCGATTGACGATTGATATGATTGATTGAATGTTGGTAATAATAAGGGAGGAAAGAACATCTCGTTACTGTGGTACGCGATGCAGTCGATTTGACCTCTAGATTCCGGATTCTGTTTCTTTCACGCGATTCATGTGGCGCGTGTTTACTGGACAGTGCTTATTATCCAATTATTTGTTGCAAGTTGTAGTAAGGGTGAATTGTATTTTTATTTATAATTGTTAAATAATGTGAAATTTGAAGTTTATATTATGTTTAAATTTTTTATTTATATACTCGAAATTTATTTTAAATTTTATTAATATTTATCCATGTTAAAAATATCATTTAAATTTAAAAAATTATAAATAACTTCCATATATTACAAAATGAAAAATAAATAAAAACTATACCCTCTATATTTTGTTTTTATATAATTTTTATATTTTAATATTTACATAAATATAAAAAATGGATTTTTTACTAATTAAAATTTTAAAATAAATTAAATTTTTTTAACAAAATAATTTTATATTTATAAAATTTAAAAAATAAAATTGTAAAAAATAACTAAAATGATCAAAAAAGCTTCATAATTTTTTAAAAAAAAAAAAATAATAATTTTTTCCTTCCAAATATTCACATGAAAACCTTTAAAATAAATGTATAAAATTGTGATGCATAGTTATATGGTCATGTTATTCCATAAAATAATTTTTAAAATTTATAAACTCAAAATAAAATTTTATTGATTTATTAATTTTATATAATTTTTTAAAAATAAATGTTTATTTTAATTGAAATTATACTACTTGACTCATGATATTAATATTTTGTATAATAATAATATTCTTAAAACAAGTGGATAAATCATATATAAATAAATTATGATTATTATCGAATTAGATAATTAATCTAAATCACTAATATAAACTTCTTCAATGAATTAAAAAATTAAGAAAAAGAGATAAGAAATGGTCCAATAAACAACATAAAACTGTAAGCAACTAATTCATTGAAATGATTGACACTGAATTCTCACCAAATGGATTCCATTCCAAATTATGTCAACCATTTTGTCTCCTCATACATTCACCACCATAATGCAATGCATTATCCATATACAATTAAAAAAAAAAACATACACAGATAATATTAATAACTCTATAACTCACTACAATTAAAAAAAAAAAAAGTTAAATATTATTTAAATGGGACCTTAATATTTCTATATTTAAAAAAAAAAAAAGAAAAAGATACACATGCAATGGTCGGATCTGACTTATTACACGTGGCAATCTTACAACTCTTCATCAAACTTGTTTCGCGTGCGACTATCCAATCCAACGGCAGAGATCTCATCACACGTGTCGCAGTTCGATTAGTTTTAAGGTTGTTTGTCTCCCTAATTATGGTAGTGTATTATATTTAATTTTGTCATTCTTATTTTTAAAATTAAATTGAATTCGAATTCGAATGCAAATGTTTAGATAAATAAAACATGACAATTTATATTTATATTATTTCACAGAGAAAACCAAATACATCATTTTCATTTACGTACAGTAGACTACATTATTGATGTATACTAATTTTAAACAATTTGAATGATATACAATGTAGAAAATATAGTCATTTTGTTTGAAAATTTTCTTATTGTATTTAATAAATTAATCAACGTTACTTAGAAGAATTTAATACATATCAATTTTCAGGTGTACCTTCCACACGTGGGCATGAGTTTGAGACATATTTATTGACTTGAAAAACTTAGAATTTGACTATATAAATCAATTAAATTAAAACTATAATATATATATATATATTCCTTTAATGGAAATTAATTAGGTGATGAACAGTGACATGTGTGATGAAGATAATTAAAAAAAATAAATATCAAAAATTAAAAATTTATTTAAACACGTTATTATATTGATATAGTTTGATATATGTTAATTAAAATTAATGGGAAAAAATAATTATGAAAGAATAAAGAGATTGTTCTAAACACGTAAGGGACAATATAGTCATATAGTGAAAGTTTGGTTTGTTTGGTGAGCCAATGAATTGCTTACAATTAATTAACATTTATTTATTAAAAAAAATATATAAATATATATTTATTAAAAATTAAAAAAATATAAAATGTTTAAAATAGGATTGGGTACAGGTAAGTATTGCTCTAATGGACGGAAGAGAGAGAAAATCAGACAAAAGAAGAAGATCATAAGATTTGCATGTTTTTTCATTACATGCTTTTTAAATTTCTTTTTTGTTTTTCGCTTTTTAATTTCACTTTATTTATTTTTATTTTTAGAAAATAAAATATCTTATATTTTTTTCTAATTTTTTTAATAAATAAATTGAAAAAAATAATGTAGACGAAATCTATCATTTTCATTGACTAGATGGCAAGAAAAGAAAGAAAAGCCATCTTCTTAATCACAATTTAAAATAATAATTAGCCACATAATTAGTCACTCTTATCCAAACCATTTAATTAATTAACTTCTTAACTTAATCACGCTTTTGTCCTTTTATCTTTAATTATTGTATTTTATTAATAATAATATACATTAGTGTACTATCGATTTCTTATATATTATACAATGTGTTTAAATATTAATAAAAAAATTATTAAATAAAATATTTTAAGCGATATTATTGACTTAAACTTGTATTATAAAAATATTGTGACTAAATCGTAAAGCAAACATTACCACATTAGTTAATTATACGTATATGGCAGTCGTAGAAATAGATGAAAACATGAAATTAAGTTTGTTAATCACATTAGGAACAAAAATACTAAAAACTCCTTTTTCTCTCTATTTTTTTTTTATAAAATTTTTTTTAATTTCATTTAAAAAATTTAAATTAATTTTAAAAAAAATATATTTAATTCGATAAATCAATATTATATGAACTAATTTATGTAGCATTTGATTATATTATATTAAAAAATAATTTGCAACATTATAAAATTATCTAGTAAAACATTTTTAGTTATAAATTTATAAATAATACTAATCATGAAATTTAAATATGTTTAATCTTAATGTGATAAATACATTAACATTACTTTTAAAAATCATTCATCAATTATAATTATAATTAATTTTTTACTAAATTAATTAATATCTATTTAGATACATTAATTATTTTTATAATAATTATAATATTTAATTTTAAAAATATTATAAATTTCTAAAAAATAAATTTTTACCTGCTTCCTAGTCAATTATTCCAAACCATCTTAATCGAATTTCATTATTAATGAACCACAAAATCATCTTAAAATAAATACTTTAAGGGTAAAAAGGGAAATTTCTCTTTAATTATTATAATGGTTAAAGTCAAAAGAGGATTGATGAGTTACATTCACATCATGGAAAACAATCTCCCAACACTTTTAACTTTGCTTTGACTATAATACATGATTAATTATATGTATAAAAAATACATGTAGCTTTTTTCCAAGACAAAAGTTACTCTTGGTTAATACTAATACATGCTTAAAGTAAGCAAACACTCACTTCTTATCAAAGCATGTCTATTAATGTCAATAATTAATTCACTCTTCTTGGTTTAATCTTTCAACAAGTTCTAGACAAATAGAGTTGAAAATAATCAAACTCTATTTACCTAAAAAAAAAATATTCAAACTTATTGGGAAACTAGTTTGAGTTAAGCATAAAAAGTTTGTTAACCCTGATTATGAATCAGTCAAACTATATCATATATTAATTTTAATATAATTTTTATTTTATTATATCAAAATATTACCCATTATAAATTTTTGTTTGGATCCTGAATCTAACCCCATTTTTATATAAAAGAGTGTGGATTTTTAAGTTTAAATTTTTAATAAATAAAATATTTTGAATATTAAATTCATTTCATTTTGATTTATTTATTTTCAATATATGAATTTTAATTAATTTATTTTAAAAATATTTCCAATTTTTTTCTTTTTTCCCTTAAATTTTATATTATTGTTTAAAACATATTCGTACTTTATTGTAAATTATGTATTTTTTAAAAATGTGAATAAAATATTAATTTTTAAAAATATTGAAAATAACTAAATTAATATTATTTATCATTTAAAAAATGATGGAATAAATTTTAAAATTAGTAAAAAAAATTTAAAAAGTTGATTTTTTTTATTAAATTAATGTCATATTTTACATATGTAAAGTAAAAAAAATATATATATATATATATATATTCTACCTATACTTTTATTTTAATTTAAAATTTTTACAATAGTTGTTTGATAATATTTATTTTTACTACTTCGATTTTTATTAGTTTAAAACATTTTTAAATAATTCATTAATATAGATTCCCATATATGTATATATTATATATATATATATATTAATTTTTTTAAAAAAAAATAAAAAGAAAAAAAGAGAGAGACGGACAAAGAGGTCTGCATAGGAACACAACACAACAAACAAACAGGCATGCTTTGCTTCCTGAACTAACCAACCAACCTAACCTCTCCTCTTATATTTAGGACACACAGACTCACTCTCTCTCCCTTCTCAATCTCTCTCTCTCTCTCCCTGCTTTTGCTTCTCGCTCTGATTGCGTGTGTTTTTATCAAGTTTCATAGTTACCCTGTTTTGATTTCCATTTCATTTCATTGAAAGGAGAATCTCTCTGTTTCACTTTATTTATTTCCCCTTATTGCTCTGTTTCTCTACCACTCTACTCTCCTCTTGTTAGATAACAAGTTTCCCTCTTTAAACCCCCCAATCTAGCCCTCTTTATTCCCTCTTCAATTTCACTTTTATCACTTCCCCTGTTTTCCTCTTTTCAATATCTTGTCCTGTTTTCCGTTTCATGGTTTTTTAAAGATGTGGGTTTTGTTCTGGTGAAGTGTTTTTCAAGGTCTCTGTTTTGATATTTGAAGAAAGGTAGAGTCTTTTTAAGTTTTTGGAGATGGAAGGTGGTTCAAAGAAGCTACTTGATTTGATTCCTAAAGAAAGAGAATGGCTTGGTTCAAAGAAGATGAATAACAAGAAGCTTGAACTCAGGCTTGGTCCACCTGGTGTTGTTGAAGAGGAGGAAGAAGAAGAAGAGAGAAGAGATATGGATGACTCTGTTCTCTCTCTTGGTTACAACAATAGCAGCAATGGCTTTTCATTTCTTCAGTACCAAACAAAACTACCACCAACAACAGTAACAGCAGCAGCAAAGACAAATGATTCCTCATCACAACACTGTTGCACTAAAGTCACAGACTGTGCTGAAAAGAAGACATTTTCTTCTGCAAACAATGCAGCTGTTCACAACTCCTCTCAGAAAAGGTACTGCATATCTCAAACAATTGTATATAGTGTGGTCCAGGTCCATATATGAAAAGAAAATTTGAACTTTTCATCTGGGGTCTAATTAATTAAACTTTTTAAATAGGACTGCACCAGCTCCAGTTGTTGGTTGGCCTCCAATTCGCTCATTTAGGAAGAATCTGGCAAGCACAAGCTCAACCAAGACAACAACTGATGTCTTGTCTCCAAATGGTGTCATGGTCTCAACCAAATCAATTAATGACAACAAACAACAAAAGAAAAACCTCTTTGTCAAGATCAACATGGATGGTGTCCCTATTGGTAGAAAAGTTGATCTCACTGCTTATGACAGCTATGAAAAGCTCTCCACCGCTGTTGATCAGCTCTTTAGAGGCCTTCTTGCAGGTCTATTTCAACTTTTCTAACAAGTATTCATTTTAGTTGAACTTGATTAACTTGATTAGCTAATCTTTGTTGTCTTTATGTGTATAGCTCAAAGAGAATCGAGTGCTGGTTGTATGGTGAACAATCAAGAGGATGAGAAGGCGATTACTGGTGTGTTAGATGGAAGTGGCGAATATACACTTGTGTATGAAGATAATGAAGGAGACAGGATGCTAGTTGGGGATGTCCCATGGAAGTAAGTCTTTCACTTTATATCAGTTTGTGTTGTGTTGTGTATATATTCTATTTTGCACTCAATATTCTCCAACTTTAGTGATATAGAGCTTGTTTGTTTGTGTATTGTGGATGATAGTGTTTGTGTTCCTTTTGTTGTTTTGTTTAGTTCTTATGTTTGTGTTTTCTAGCATCTGATTCTTGCTCTTTATGCTGTGATTCCTTGCTTTTCCATTCACATGTTTTGTGTCGTGTTTTCGCCTAATTATGAGTCTGTTCTAATAGGAGAAGATAAGTTTTAGGATTTCTCTTAAAATGAATTTTTAGAGGTTAGAAGCTCTTATGAAAGTTATTAAACACCATTAGGAAAAGCTTTCAAAAGCTATTTTGGAGAATCTGGTGTTTCTGACCTCTTGGAAAGTGCTTCCGAGGGGTTTGAAGCCGCTTCCGGAAACTGATATTTTGGAATTCTTTTTGAAAGCTCTTTAAAAAGATCAGGAACTCTTCTAAGAGTTATCCAAACATCATTTGAAATATTTTTCGGAAACTATTTTCAAGAAGTCAGATAATTTTTTTTATTTCCTTTAAAAGTTTTTCTGAAAGCTATTGAGATATGCCGGAAGTTAAAAGTTAGTCTATCGAAACCGACAAAACATGTTTGATTTCATAACTTGATTGATTTTATGTTTGCAGCATGTTTGTATCAACTGTGAAGAGGCTGCGAGTGTTGAAAAGCTCAGAAGTTTCTACTCTAAGCAGTGAGTATCCTTAAATCAATCCAATCTTTCCATAGACTACAATCAAAACTCTATTCAATTCAGTTCATGTTTGTGTTAATTTTTTTTGCAGTTGGAAGCAGTAAACAAGCTAAATTAGCAGCGTGACTAACTGAATCTCCTGCTGTGAAAACAATGGAACAAGCAGCAGCACAATAAGCAGAAGAAGAAGAAGACAAAGATAGTTTTTCTGGGAAGAAGATTCACTTTCTCTTCATTGAAAGCTTAAAGAAGAGAAAGAGTTTTATATTTTGTAGTTTTGTATTGTTTTGTGTGTTTTATTTTCTCTTTTGACATTTTGTTCTTATTTTGATCTTGTATTAAAAAAACCACTTATTCCTGCATAACTCAACAGTAAATATAAAACCTATTTGGGATAATTTTGCTTTTAGCCAATAGAAGATAAACAAAAACTCTTATGTAGAAGCACTTTTGTAAGAGGATCACTTCTTTTACTTTCATCTTATCCGTTTCACTTAAAACTCTTTTTTGAAAAGCACTTTCCTAATATGATATGATTTATATAAGCATTTTTATAACTTTCTAAATTCAAAAGTACTTTTTAGTACTATTTAGTTAGAAATTTTAAACTGTTTATAGGCTGGGAAAGTGCTTTCGAGGTGGTGTTTCTGTTAAAGTACCACTACTTCTGTCAAAAGTCAAAAGCACAAGTTATTCAAACAGGCCCTAAATATTGGAAAGTATTTTAAAGTTTAAAATTCTAAAAAAGTTGAGGCATAATAGTTGCAGGAGTCTTTGAAGTTGATTATATTTTTCAAATTAACTCTTTAATTTTACGGATGATCAATTATTATTTTTAAATTTGAAGTTAATTAAGCAATTTTTACTAATAGAAGAACTTAATCAACATTTTTAATATAATTATTTTTGAAAATAACACTCCACTAATGAAAAAAGTTTAATTTACTCATCATTTGAAAGCTGAGGGATTAAATTGACCATTTTTAAAGTTTGAAGGCCGACTTAAAAAAATCCAGTGGAGCTCAGAGCTCCGAAACGCTTATGCCAAGTTGTTATATAAGCCATCTCACCAAAATCTCATGTCTTAGCTTTACCTTAACCCCATTGAATGACCACACCACCCAAACACAGACAAAAAACAATCAAGAGACTAATAGTAAAAAAAATGATGGGCTGTAAAGATGATAGTCTTTTTTTTCTTTATAGATTCCACACCAAGTACACAGAGTTTTTCTTTTGGTCTTTTTGGGATATAGAGAAAGTGAAGAAACAATTCAAAAGGACAACAGAAAAACATCCTCTTCTTCACCAACCAGACCAGTTAATCTAATGGTAAAGTCACTGTAGTAACAGTAGCAGTCCAGATTTTTACAGATAGTAATAAAAATTGTGGAAGGTGAAAATTGTTTGGTGAGTGGGGTGCAGTGCAGGCAGATACAGTGAATCAGTAGATGTTTATGGGGGAAGATTGAAGTGTCATTTTCATTGAGAGCTGCCTAACTTGAGGGACCAACCAACAACATAACATGACAAGTCCATTTTCAAACTCATTCACTTTTTCACATTCTAAGCTAACACTAAACTATTAATGTTTTTTTTTAAGATAACTATGGAGGCATGTGCAGCAGAGTCAATGAGTTCTGGATTTAATGTTTGATGTGAGTGAGTGAGTGAGAGATGTTATAGAGAAGAAGTGAAGAGTTATTGAGCATTGACAAAGTTTGTGATATTAGATAATGTTGCAATGTATAGTTCTTGCTTCTGTCTAATCACCATTTGTAAATTGGGAGAGATTTGATCTGTAATTAGTATGGAGAAGGAGAGATTCCTAAAATATCCACCTGCTGCAGTTATGTTTATGTAGTTTGGAAACAGAAAAGAATATGAAAACGTTTGAGAATTATTTAGATTTTAATTAAAGTTTTCATTTTAGTAATGAAGAATTTATTTGAATTTTTTTTTTTTTATTATATATTATTGTAGTGGTTCAAATATTACAGTTCGATTTGATTTGACAGAGTCGGATTGTTTGGAAAGACGAAGGACCGATTCCTAAAGCATAAAAATTCTGCAAAAGTAACTAAAATATGTTCGAGCTGACTTTAGGAATACCGGTGTAGTAGCTGTCGTAGGCATTCAGACGTTCAAATCAGTTCTGTACTTTAAAAATATAAGCAAAAGGAAAATACGGAGTAGATATTGACTTCCTGTTGACAATTGTTCCTATCAGAAGGAAAAGATTTGGGAGAATACTGACAGACACTTGGAGCTTTGAGCTCGAATAGCTAGGACAACCGAAGTGACCGGAGTCGATGATATTGCACTGAAGAATGATTGGTGATGAGTGTAAAGCACTTGAAGGTAGCTGAAAAAAATAACACTATGAGACGAGTTTTTGGTAGAGTTTCGATAGTAAAAGTTGAGGTCCAGATGAGGTTGAACTTTTTATTTACTGAGGATTAAGGAGCCGTTGACAGATCCTGTTAAGATCCTGCGGAAGGATCTATGTAAAATCTAGAATTTGGCCAACAACTTACCTGATCAATTGACGAGTCTCGAAAGAATTATGGACCAACGAATCTTCCCGAATAACTGGGCCTAGATTTCTCTGAACAATCTAACCTAGACTTCAGCCCATTAGAAATTTTGAACTTGAACCTTGATTCCGAACCGGGCTGGAATGTTTCACACCTCTATAATTATATATATTAAAATTAATTTTTTAGTAATAAATTTAAATAATTAAACGAGTGATTTTATTGATGATTAAGAAGTGATTATTTATTTGTATTCTAAACTACCAATATGTGATTTATTTTTAGTAAAGGGAGAGCTGCAAATAATATACAAATATAGTGTTTGTTTTTAATTTTTTTAATAAAATAAAAGTAATAGTTATGGGCTTCATGCTTCATGTTAAAAATGGGCTTAATCTTCTTTGTAGTTTTTGGGCTTTGTTTCAAATGGAATCCAAAATCTTACAAACTAAATTATACAAACGTGTAGAATCCGTTTGATTAAAGTTTTTCGAATTAAATATCAATATTCTGCTTTTATTTCATAAAATAATATAGAATATAAATATTTTTTTTTTATTGGTTATGGTCCATTGGAGTGCTATTTGAATTTTTGTTTTCAATTATGATAAATCCATTATTGGAAGAATTGGACAATAATTGTTAGTTCCTAATATGTCAATTTCCACAACCAAAAAACAAAGAAAAAACAAAACATGAAATAGATTGAAACAAGAAAATTTCCATGTAGAGCCAATTTAGAATGAAACCTTTTTATCTATGTATATTATCCTCTCTCAAAAACACTATTTAAAATTTCAATCAATTATCCTTTTTTTTTTTTTTTTTAATATATATATATATATATATTAATTCTCATAATTCTTATCCATTCATGATATTCAACAATGGCTGCCTTATTTAAAAAAAAAACATTTTAATTTTTTTTTTTTGTTCTTACACAATTAGACCAAAACAATAGATACAAATGATTATCAAATTTGGAAACTTTTTAGTGCATTCATAACATTCATATTATAACATTAAATTGTCCAATTAGGGTTAATTCATCTTGGATTTACAATGATGGATGTATCAAGATAATTTTATTTTTCTAAATATCAATGATTGAAGTGAAATTTGTGGGTGGGTGGAATAATATTGATATGCTTATAGAACTGAATTTTATATTTATTTTTTTAAATATCAAGATAATTTTATTTTTCTAAATATTGATATTAATAAGTTTGTAAAATTATATTCATTATATTTATTTAAATATTGAACTGAATTTGTTGCATTTTAGTGAGTAATGTTCGTACAACTCTAAACAATTATTATTACAGTTTGTTGATTTTTTATTATTAATAAAAATTATTTCTAAATTAATATTAAAATTCATTTAAATATAAACCATATATACAATAACAAAAATTATAATTTTTATTACATATATTTTAAATATATTTATCCCAAATTTTAATTATTTTTTTTTAAAAAAAATAGACTATGGTAATTAAAAAAATTGCTCATACATAATTTATTATGGTTCATAAAATTAAAAGGGATTTATTAATTAAATTAATTTAATATTGATTGAATTTGCACTTTTCTTTTAAAAAAAAAAAAAACACTACAAGGATTTTGAAGAAAACATCATCACCATATAAACACACATACGATCAAATGTAAATGTAAGATGCATTTTAACAAAAATATACAAATGTGGATCTCAAATTAGATAATAATATTAATATTTTTGAAACAAATCAATTATTACATACATACAATAATATTAAATATTCTTAAAACAAATCAAATATTACATACATACCTATGTCAATCAACATTAGAAAAACTCAAATAAAAATCAAAATAACATTAAAAATTTGAGATAATACAATAACAATATATATAGAGAATAATAATCATCTCTCTTAAAAAAATAATTATATTAATAAAAGAGTTAATTGATTAGAAGATAGGGATTGATATACAGCATATATATACCTTTGTTGTATTGGCTTTGTTTCTTCATGCATATGCCTGGCTAGGTTCTGTATGCCGTATATACTTTGATAAATGTTGATTAGTTGAAGAGCTGCCGTCGTAGGCGGTGGCGGTGGCGGTGGCGGTGGCGGCCGGAAGAGTGGAGGAGATATGGAGGAAGGAGAAGAAGTTGAATTGCCATTGGAAGAAGATGGTACTGTTGATTAGTTTGTGTATGGAGTTTTTTATGGTTTCATTATGGGGGCATTATATTGTCACGTATGTTGGTTTTTTGCTATATGGGGCTTTGCTTTTGGCGTAATTTCAACCGTGCCCTTTTTATTTTTAAAAAAAACATTATTTTTTAAATTTTAGAAATTTTTAATATGAGAAAAATAATGAATTGAATTTTTTGCAACATAAAATAATCGTTATAATGGATTAAAATAATCATCAACATTTATTTTTCTAATTTTTTTGGTATTAGTTTTTTTTTCTCTTTTTTTATTATAATGAAAAAATATTAATAATTTTTTAAAGAAAATTTTAAATTTAGTAAACTTTTAAAAGATGATTTTGATAATCTTTGACAATTGATGGTCAATCAAATTTTTAAATTTGCCAAAAAGATTTACATTATTTCTTTTATTCCATAAATATTAATGGATCATCCCATTAACCATTCAACTCATCTTTAGAAATTCTATCAATAACTAAAAATTATTGAAAATTTTAATATAGTAGTAGTAAAATAAAAAATAAACTTTTTATAATTATCCATTACTTACATATAAAAAATACCTAAAAAACCATCTATAATTTAATAAATTTAAAAAATATACTTCATAATTATCCGATAAATCACCTCTAATTTAATAAATTATTAAAATAATTAATAGTTAATAAATAAACAAAAAATAATAAGTATTTATTTTTATAGTTATAAAATATTAATTGCTTTTTTAGATAATTCTGAAATATTGTTTAATTAATTAAAAGAAGTATAATTTTTTTTTAATAAATTGTGAAATATAAATTACTTTTTGAATAATTATTAAAATAAGAGATATTATTTTTCAAAATTTTCATCTCTAAAATCACATCAATTTTTCATAATTTTATATAATAATTTTTATAAAATAAAGTAAATATTATATTCATTAATCATTATAATTGTTTTACTCTTATTAAATTGATTGTGTGACTTTTACTAATACAATTATGTTTATAGAAAACTAGTGAGTTGACTCGCGCGGTAGTATATATTTTTATAAGTATTAGATTTATTAATGTTATGATATTTTTAATTATACTTGTTAATATATTAAATTTTAATTTATTTAAATTTTAAAGATTTTTATATTTTATTTAAATTTTCATAACATAAATTTTTTATTTAAATTTCAAAAAACTCAATAATATATTAATTAAAAATAAAATATCCTATACTCACATAGTATATTAATAACGATGATTATTTATTTTATTAAAATTTATTATTGTTAATACATTATTATTTTATTATTCTCATATTATTTTTACTTCTTTTTTCTATTGTTTTCTTTTATTTATATATATATATATATGTGTGTATTTTGTTAAAAGAATTTTTTTTATATAAAAAATATAGATTGTTGTCCTTTTATAATACATAATTCTTATTTATTTATTTTCAATTGGATACTATAACATTTGTGGATGATAAATAAATAGAGAGTAAGGAAAAATAATGTAAAATTTTAATAAAAAATAATTAATGACATGTATTGTTGAATCTCTAAAAATAAAAATAGGACTGATAAAGTTGAATGGAGAGAATAAATGGGTGTACTTTCATATTCATGAAATTTAATTTAATACATAAATTATTATATACACTTATATACATAATAAATAAGGTGATTAAAATATAAACACTAATACAATATTAACCACATTTAATTTTAGTTATTAGTTTTTAGAATTTATTGGAACCATATATAACTTTATTTTTAAAATTTTATTTATAAAATTCAATTTTCTAATTATATTTAATTTATTATATGAATTAAACTAATAAAGAACTCAATCTTGTACTATTAGCAGTTGAATAATGAAATAATATTTAGAAAATATTAAAAAATACGTAAAAAATAATAATTATACATAATTTTCCGTATTAATTAAATAAAAAAATCTATTATAATAATAATAATAATAAATTGATGAAAGATTATTTATCACTCAATCTTCCCAAATTAAATACTAACGGTCATTTTATTTGTTTATGTATAAGAATTATATAATGAACATTAATAAACAAATGATACAAAAATAATTGTTGTAATTGTTTGATCCAATACATGAGAATTGGGAATTGTTGAATTACAATAATTAAATAGTAATGATACCAAATCAATTAATTTCATAAAAGAAAATGATACAATAATCATTTGCCACGAACATCAAAATATATCAACAAAATAATAATAATGATAAAATACAATGTAATATTAATAATTTCTAAATTGTTATCTAAATAAATATTTTCATTAATTGATTTAAGACCAATTATACTTGATTGGAGAATTATAATAATTATAAACAACCATAACTACTGTTTTGTCCTATTAAATTTTATCAAATAGTGTTGTCATATTTTTTTTTAAAAAAATTAAACTATATTAAATTCATTAAAAATGTTAAACAAAATAATAGAACATTTTTAATTATAATTTAAAATAAGTTATTCATAAAATTATTTTTTAAATTAAATTTTGATGGATTCATAAGAATGAATAAAAAAAATTAATTAAATAGAATTAAGTTAAAAAGAAAGATAATACAATAAATTAGAGAAGAAAAATAGTTATTTAATGAGAAATGAAACTTACCATTAATTTATATATATATATATTCAACCCTAACACATGAGTAGATAATAAAATATAAGAGAGAAAAATATAATATTTAAAATGAATATCAATTAAAATATGTATACAGTAAATTTCACGGAAGTAAAAAATATTAAAATAAAAAGATTTCTAATATATAATCAACAAAATCATAAATAAATAAATAAAAATACGAGTAAGGATGAAGGATAAAGGATGTGACATACCTTTGAAATTAAAAGGAGATTCGAAAATTCACATATTAATATCATATCTGTAAATTAAAAAAAATGCAGATAAACACAATTATATTACAGAATCAAAAAAACAAATTGTAAATAAAAACAAATTATTAGTAAAACAAATAAATTGTGAAATAGAACATATTAACTAATTTGAGAGAGATTTCAAAATTCAAAACATAAAATTAAAAGGACAATGGTGTGAAAGTACTTTTTATAGTATAAAAAGAGAAAATAAAAAGGTAAACCGTTTATAAAAATACATTATCATCTCATTATATTTATGTATTTTAATTGTTTCGATATATGAAAAGATATATATTTAATGTGTTGATAGAATGTTACATATTACACCCAATTTTCATTTATTAGTAATAGCGTATTTTAGTATATTCTAAGATGCTATCAACGTACGACAAAACTTACATGTGTCATCATATAATTGGCAAAGTATCATCTAAATTCAAAAACCCTTATTTTCACTGCTTTTCAACCCAATAGTGAACTCTCAGCGTTGCCACGTCAATTTCGTGGGACCCGCTGAGAGTTTCGCTTTATATATATAAATAAATTAATTTGTCAAAAAGTTATAAAAAGTGTAATATACAAGTAGATGAAGGGCGTATATGAAATTATACAATAGTATATCTAGAAAAGCACCCTCCATATCTTGCAAGTGGAGGTGACAGGGAAACCCCTTTCTCATCACAAAATTCAACTTTGGATTTCATTCATCTTTGAAAACTATAAGTGAAACCTTCACCACTTGTATGTATATATTTATATTTTAATGGAAAAAACTCTTCTCTTTTGGTCAACTTTCAAATCAATATGTCTACTACTCTACTACTACACACCTTACTTCTACACTAACATGTAGAGAGTGCTTGCAATAATGTACACTAGTGTTTATTCAAACACACACATCATTTCATGCTTGCTTCAAATATAATTCAATCTTTGTCCATTCACTAATGTCATTTTCATTACTAGCTCTAGATATGATAAGTTGATGAGAGATTCTTGTAGATTGGTTGTTTGGTGATCATTTTAATAAGAAGATGTTTAAGTACAAAACTTGAATCAACAATGGCTTTTAAAAGATAAAATTGACTGAAATGTTTGTATGATGCTAAGATTAACTGACAGAGTGTAGCAAAAGTGTTTCTGATCTTCCAAAAGTGTTTTTAATCTCCTGAAAATGACTTTTGACTTTCCAAAAGTGCTTTTAACTACCTAAAAAAGACTTCTGCTCCTGTTATTCTACCAAAAATGACTTCTGCTCTTATTATTTTACCGTCAGAAATTATAAATAGAAGCAATCTCAAATAAATCCAGCTTCTACTTCATCTAAAAGTGTTTCTAACAGGCTCTTTACTATCGTATAAAAATATTTCTGGATAGTCAAAAGCTCTTTTCCATCATTTAAAAGTACTTCTAAAAAGTCAAAAGTCCAACTATTAAACACTTAAAAATAAAAAATGCCAAATTCAAAAGTCAATTTACTCGGACCAATCTTAAACTTGTAATTAAACTTGTAAATCTGGCTTTTGACCTTCCAAAAGAATTCAACAATATCAGCTTCTTAAAAATGGCTTTTGATCAACTTGAAAACTTTGCATATGATAGCATTTCAACAAAGAAACCAAAATCTGAAATCTCCATCTTATTAAATGCCACCATCATAATCAAACGTTACACAGCAAGTGTATAAACCAACAATGGCAGGCCAAAGCACAAAAAACAATGGCCTTACACTTCCAATATTCAGTCAAAACTCTTTTTCTACATAACTTACTCTGCAATGCATGCCATGACAATTCATCATAGCAACAATCTCCTTCTACACTTGAACAAAATGTCTCAGCAGGAGACATCAAAGTGAAATGATAACAAGATTTATATGGCTGAAAATGTATGTCATGTAAATAACTCAACTCAGCTCATACTAAGTATTGTGAGTGCGAGGCGGCTAGTAGAGCCGCCCCAATGCCTGACCCGTCATTGGCGTGGACAATCACTATGGTTTTGGCTACTTCTTCTCCTAGTAACTCCTCCAATGTAGCTTCCAAACATTTGCTGTATTCTGTGTAGTGTTCGTATAATCCGCCATCCAATGCTATCACTGTCTTTTGATTCTCCCCATCTCTTATGATGTCTTTGCCCATTTTCTTTATCATGCCTAAGATACCTGCAGCTGCGAGTCGAGCCCCTCGTGTGGCGACGATGTTGCATAGCTCGACTATGGTTTTTCTCGTTCTTAGGCAAGTGTTCGAAATCTATGATAAAAAGAAGAATATAAACATCAGCGCCAAGAATGTAGAGAGTTGAAGTGAAGAAACAGTGGTATTTGACAGTGAAACATGTTGGAAAAACATTAAAGGTACCTCTAGAATGTCCTTTAGTTTGGTTTCTACTAATTTGAGGTCAGGTGACTGGTCATGATGCATAGCTGACAAGTCCGGCGTCCTGCAGATTCACTCAAAATGTAACAATCAATTCCAGTTTGAATGCTATATAGCTAAACAATGTCATACATTATGATAGCACACAGAACCATACTTATGCCAAAATGTTTTAAGACCACGCTTGAGAAAACCAATGGTTGTGTATAACTAGCATATATTGAAGGGAATAATACCAAATTCATATAATCTTACACACTTCAGTTGCATATATGTGACATGGTATCACAGTAAAATCTATGGTTTGGCTACCAAAGCCGTTGATAAAGATTCATATGTTATACATAAATAGGGAAGAAGCAGAACCATTGTAGTTGAGTGGGAAAATTACCTTAATACAAAAGGAACTTTAAGCTTCGGTGGAACAATATCACCGAAAAATGCAGCTTCTTCAGCCATCCTACATAAAACTCTGCGTACTATCTCCCCCAAGTACATGCCAGAAATCATTTTTTCGTATATCTGTATTAGTTACAATCAGTGGGTATAAGAAGATAAATCACATTAGCAAGATTAACAAAGCCAAGAGCAGCAGAAATAAATAAGCACAAAAGTTACAGTTACCTGTTCACCAGGGTTCAAACTTTCGGCATCCATTGTAAGATCATAATCTGTAAGGGGAAGATGTGATGACCTGAAGTTGCCCCATTCCATGTTGATAACCTGCAATTTGAAATATACATCATCTTAAATTTTCCGAACTGTAGGATTCAATGCTATGAACATGTTAGTTTTAAGTTGAAAGTTTGATAAAAAGGTGCTCACCATCTCTCCAGACTTTGACGGTGTACCATGCCATTTTGGTATTGCCTGAGCACGCTCTACATATGCTGCATTTGTACCAGTTCCTAGAATCACAGAAGCGATAACATCCTTGTTGGAGTATCTACCTCCAGCTAATGTCCCTACCGTATCATTGACCTATTATCAACACTTTGCATTAGCCTTGGAGAAAAGATTAACATAACTGAAGAATTGCACACTAGGGTGCTGTTTCAACGTCTTCCAAGACTAACAATATAATCTTTTTAAAGCTTTTCACTTACAAGAGCTGACACCCTCATTTCAAGGCCTTGTTTTTTCATAGCTTTGGTTAATTCTCCCACCACATCTTGGCCAACCTGTAACAGAAAAAGAGATCCAGATATGATGTAAATGAGAAGTCCATGCATAATAGAGCACTATATAATCAAGCTCTTATATGTTCAAATTCTTAGATGATATGCTTGCACCATAAACAAAGTAGTAAAAACAACTGGCACAGACTGTACACAGCCTCCCAAAAAGAACATAAAGCTGAAGCAAAGACACTCCGATGACATAAGAACTTAAAACATCAAATAAAAAACAAGTAGTCAATGTCAATACTTGCGAACAATCAATGTTGAATACAAGGATTTTTTTCACTAACAGATGGAAGAAAATACCAGAATGAATTCGGACTGCATTGGGACGAGTAGAGTTATAACAGAAACTACTATAATTTTATAATAACAAAAGAACATATTGTATGGCACAATAAATAAAATGTATTTCCTTATATCTCCATCAACAAGAATGAGCGATCTATTTAGACTTACTGAAAGTCGGAAGAAAAATGAAACAAAGTGTTATAGAGAATTAGGACCCACCGTTTCTTCTATGTCGAAGCCTTTCGTCCATCTAACTAAAGTTCCAGAATTGATGGATGTTTGCATAACAGGGAACGAGAAGGTAAAACCAAGTTCCCGTTCTCTACCAGGAGGAACTTCGAATTCTTCACTTTCTTGTGCAACATACTTAGCAAGTTCTGCTGCAATATAGTCAAAAAGACCCTGAAAACATTTTTATTGTTCAGTTCAGTCATTGGATATATTACTAATGAAGTAGCTTGCTTTGGTTTCGAAATTGGTTGCAGAACAACACACTTACATCTGAATTTCCAGTCATCAAACTGGGAGGAATCGACACTTCTTCGGCATCTTGGTTAATAATGCCAACATCCTTGCCACCTAGTTGAACTCTTAACACACGGAAATTGGTTCCGCCGAGGTCCAAAGCATAAAATGTTCCCTTCTCATCACTGAATGAAAAAATAATAAGATCAACAGCAGATAAAAATCTTAGTTAAGTCAATTATAATTATAAATAGTGAACTATAGACAAAAACATGATGCAGAAATAGATCTTCAATGAAGGGAACATTAAACCAGTCAAGATATAAAAAATGCCACGATCTGTCATGATTAACAAGCAACCGTTATTAGATTACTGGAGACATAAATGACTAAACTTTGATAAAGTCATGCAGATAACTAGAAGACATTAGAACAGTTTCATTTATGTCATCTAGATGTCAAAAGGGCCCATATTAGACTTCTAATTTGTCTTTCTTAAATATCTAAAAAGATGAACTTGGCTAAAAAGAAGTCCACAGAAGTAAAGACAAAAATTTGGATTCCGCAAAAGCAAATTTCAATCTACAGATTCCTTAGCTAAAAGCCAAAATGAACAACAAACTAAACAAATAATTGACCCATTACACAGGAGGACAACAACATAGTGGAAAACAATGAATTAACACAAACTCTAACTTCAACCAATACAATATGCAATTCACATGTAAAAATCACTCATAGTTAATCAACAACTACCAGATCTGCAAAAATACTCTGAATCAACAATCAAACAATCATGCATCAAATCAATCAAAGTCTAATTAGATTCATTTGACATCACTAAATCAAATCTCAATCAGCAATAAAATACATGAATCTGAGATGTAAATAAATAAGTATATACCCAGTAGGAAGATTGTCAACGTAGCTGATAATCATCTTAAGTTTGCTTCCACCTTCAGAAGCAAGACCAGCATGCATCTCAACAGTCATAGCATCAGCAACCTGTTTCAATTTAGAAAGAGGGGTCCCACACTTCTCTTCAAATTCCTTCACAATACCCATAGCTTTACCCCACTTCCCTTCACTCTTCATCTTCCTCTTCACAACCACCGCACCCACCACTCCGACGGCCACCGCCGCCGCACACACCACCACTACTGCTACTTTCCCCATCACTCTCACTCTCAACACAACCCACAACAACAAAAATCCCCTCCAAAAACAAACTGAAATCCTTCAAAATCAGCAACTACACATCGTTAAACCAAAAGGGTATTCTCCAAATCAATCACAAACCATAAAATTGACGAAAAGACTCGATTTTCCGATCTGGGTAGGCGTTTTTTAAGGGAAAAGAACCAGATTTCGATACCAATATACAAAAAGATCAAATTTTTTTCCTTTTCAGAGAGAGAAATGACTAATTCAAGATTGATGACGAAAGATAAGGTGTGGAATGAATAAATAGTAGTAGAGGAAGGAAAAGTGTTTGTCAAATGGAAATGTGAAATAAATAATATTGATTGATTATGTAAGTACCGTTTATTCAGCTGTGCTGAGTTGAACTCTTCTGATCTGATGTCTTGCAATCAGTCACACGTGTCAAATACAGTTTTGTTTTTATTTCGTTTCATTTAGTTTAGATAATAAAAATGTCTCACCTAGATAATTTTATCTAGTTTTTTTTATTTGATTAGATTAGCTGCTGATAAAAATATTATCATGTTAGAAGATAATATGGATAAATTTTCGACTTTTAAATGTAAACAAATCAATTAAAATTTTGATTGATTTAAAAAATCAGATAATCTATAAAATATAAACATTTTATTTTATTTAAATGATAAAATTAAAAAATATGAAAATAGAGATTTAAGATTTTTCAAGATTTATTTTCATTTTTAGTCATTATTCGAATTATTATGAAAATAGATATTTTAATGTAATTATGTAAAGTTTATAAATTATTAAAAATAAAAATAAATAAATAAAATAAAAATATAATACCTAATTTAAAATATTTTATTCCTGAATTTTAGTAATAGTATTAATAATTAATTTAGATATATTTTGAAATATAGATTTGAATTAAATTATATTTTGTTTAATATTTTCCATTATGAATGAACTGAATAGTATATTACAACATTTAAATTATATATATATATATATATATATATATATATATATATATATACCATAAACAAACACATTTTTATAGTTAAAAAATAATTTTAATAATTTTTTTCCCCGGAACGATATAGCTTTTAGAAAAGATGCCTAAGAAGACAATACCTTGTTAAATCAAAAGAAGACCTTGATAAATATAGCCACTACATAAGAGCAAACATGTTGACTCGAGAATTGCTCATCAAGTTTAGTTAAAAGAGAATCAATAATCATGTGAAAGCTTGTGATTTCATATCATATCAAATAATTGAGACCTACTTTACCTGACCTCTCAATTCAATTTAACAAACATAGCATCAAACACCTTTCTTCCATTTACATTACCACTTTCTCTAATCAGGAACAACACCTAACAAATACCATCACCACCACCACCACCAGATTCCATGTGCCTAAAAAACATACATACCTACCTTCTACATGAGCAATCCATAGCTGTCAAAACTATACTCAAACTAGCTACAGAACACTCCATCACATCCACAAACACCAAATATACCTTCCAATCATCTACCTAAATGTACCAAAACCAAAGCGAAAACATTCCAGCAAAAAAAAAATGACATTCCAGCAATACTGATATAACAGAAGGCTTTTGATATCAAAACAATTAGCAGTTTGTATCTAGAGAGGCAAAGAGAGTTGCTATATAAGATTACATCACATTAAAAGGTATTACACAGGGTGTATAGATGTCCAGAGACAAGGCTTATAGCAAGGCCTAAGACCAGGAATACTCATTCCATGGTGGATAAACAAAGACTCGAGACTCTCTCAACAATCCCAAAAGAAAACCACCAACACAAACCAAACCGTTTTCTTCTCCATAGAACAATGTTACAGCGATTTGACAGAATATAGAAAATGAGCTATGCCTAGTAAGACTATAACTGTATGGTTATATATTTGTTTCTCCAGCAAGAAAATTCAGGCTTGGAAGAGAGCACAACTAAAACTTGAAAAAAGGA
Organism: Cardiospermum halicacabum; assembly: GCA_031304145.1. Classification (NCBI taxonomy): domain Eukaryota; kingdom Viridiplantae; phylum Streptophyta; class Magnoliopsida; order Sapindales; family Sapindaceae; genus Cardiospermum; species Cardiospermum halicacabum. Next base: position 1,159,945 of record CM062391.1, on the reverse strand, counting down.
AAAGAAAATCTGTACAAGAGAACTTGGCCAAGCGACACACCACAACTCTTTTCAAATCACGCCCCATGGGTTTATGTTCTTGAAGATAAAACCGATATGCCTGAAAATAGGAGGGAGAAATGAAAGCCAGCAATTATAAAGAACACTTACCAGAACTGCTGGCTTTCTCCTTGATCTTCTGAGCTAATGACACTTGTCTTGTCTCTCAATAGGTCTATCTCACGCCGTTGAAGTTAAACTCAATCTGCTTGAGCAAAGCCAAAAAAAGCAAGAAAATAGAACAGAATAAAGGCCAAGATTGACATTAAACAAAGGTAACATTGAAATAGTAATGCAATCATAAAAGGAAAATACATGCCTCACGCTCTCTGAGTCCATGCCACCGAGTGTATTTAGAGCCCTTGCAATCCCAGCTTGTGGCTTCAAAATATAAAAGAAACAAAACCACAAAAATTAGGTTATAGGTTGATTGGCACCAATAGAAAGTTCGAGCCCATGATAAAAACAAGACTTCAATTCTGAGCGTATTCCAAAACGTGAGCCTCCCAACTTCAAATAATCTCTCAAACAATCAAGCAACAATAGAAAAAAATATGGTAAAATAATAAAGATCAAGTTTCTAGACAAACAATCATAAAGACTTCATTGCAGTTAATACACACGTGTTAGATATAATTTCATAAGAACACAAGAATAGAAGAAATGAAATGAACAAATAAAAAGCGATAGAATAGAACTTAAAAAGTCAAAGAACTTAAATTCAAAACCTCTAGCTCTTCCTGCATCCCAATTTGAAAGGTTCTATTTCCCTTGAGATGCCCGCTCTCTGAACGAGATTGCGAATCCGCTTCACAAGAACCACATAGAGAGGTTCCAGGGTCATTACTTCCTTCAACACTCCCATTAATACCTTCACAGCTACCAACTACTGACTCATTTCCAGTATCCTCGCATGAACCAACTTCGCTTGTATGGGATGTAATAATGCTGGCATTTGAGACATATCCAATCTCAGAAGTCTCTCGATAATGTTCTTTTGTATCTGAGTTGATCGGTTCCAAATTAGATCCAATTCTCGAACTCAAGCTACTGTGTGCAGAATGAACAGAAGAAATAGACTCCTGCCTAGGAGGACTCAAAGGTTGCTGTTTCACTGGCATATCTTGTTGGACAGCATCAACAGGTTTCTGCTGGATTCTCTCCACAGAACCATGATCTGGAGAAACAGAACTTGACCGTGGAGGACTGATGGATTGCCTTTTCTGCAGCCTATCTTGTTGAACAGCATCAACAGACTTTTTCCTCTTCAGAATTTTTTCACCAGAACCAGGCTGACAAGAATCACCGCCTTCATGTGACTGTTTGTCAGCCTGCTGCTGGGATGAAACTCTCTGATGCCTACTTCTTTTGTAACCTTCAGGAAATACATAAGAAGGAATCTGCTTTCTTCGTACATGAGAAACACAAATTTCCATCCCCGGCTTCCAAAACATGTACATATTTATCGAATGCTTAAATTCTTCAACTGTACCACGTATGTCAAACTGCTGACCTTCTTGAACTGCCTCTCCTGGCTTCCGCTGTAAACCCATGAAAAAAGCACAATGTGCACATGGCTTAGAAGAATCCACATATTCTTGAGGATAAGGATGGCACTGCAACTTCCCAAAAGTATCGCGATCAATCTGCGTAAATTTTGATAAAGTAAACAATAAAGGTTAAAGGGGGAAAAATCAGGTTATAATTCTAACAGGCAAAATTTCAAATTATGAAATTCTACTGTAGCTTCATGTCAAAATGTCATAACATAAATGAACAATAGAAAATAAACATTACCATCAGTGTAAGCTGTCTTAACCGGGATTCAACCCAACCTCTCCATGCACGCAAGTCATCAGCATCTGCTGCAATAATGTCAACCTGTAGATAGTTTTTGTAGCTTTCAAAAAATAAGTAGGGCTCAAATAGGGCAGCCCATTTAGATTTATTCAGCTCGATATCCTGAAATTGGACAAGAAGGAAATCAAAGGAATTAGCTAATAAGCATTCAAGTGAGTGAAGATAAATATCCTTATCTCCTACCTCACAAATCTTGTTACCATATTGAAACTGATCCATCATAACTCGTAAGGTGCTTGTGGACACATTATAGCTAGAGTTCATGCATGGATAGGCAGGTGTGATAATGGGCATATGATGAGTTTTATCACGAGGATTTTTACGAGGATCCCAAACAGAAAACCCAAGTTCAGCCTCCTCAATTGCACATAGCATAACTGGGTTAGGCCAGCGCCACATAGTATAAACTCTAAAGAACCGAGAAACAAGCATGCTGGGAACTGCATTAGGATATAATTGGCAGACACGTGCCACAAGAAGAGCCCAGTTCACACCACCAAGAAATCCAGTCACCTGAACAGGTCAGAAAAGGATGAAAATGATGATGAACCTAAATTGACATGAAATAAACAAAAAATTGAATTTTACTCACATTAGAGTAAACACCTCGCTGTTTAGCCCAATACTTCAAACACCTGAGGGTTGTGCGGAAGTGCTAAAATGCATAAAATCCTTCAGACTTGGGAAGAGCATCAAAATATTTATATAATAATAATAATAATAATAAAAGAAGAAGAAAGAAGCAATATCTAAAAATTATGGATAAAGTATCTCAATCATCTCACCTCAACATTCGGAACAAGCTTAAGTATCTGATCCGCTACCCGGCAACCATTAAGACTCCGAACAGTGGGTTCGTCAACATCATAAAGCACAGACACATCAGAGATATCCAAGTCCTGTTTAACATAAGAAACAAAAATAATTTAGCCAGCATTGATATTACAAAAAATTAACAAAATGGCATTTAGGGTTTCCCGTAATTCTATCCATGAACCAGATACATTTTTAGTTCCCTGACAATACTCCTGGATCACAGTTTTAGAAAGAATAGTTTTAGTTTTAAATGGTGGCATGTACAAGTATGACCCATCTATCATAACATGTTTTTCAGACTAGAACCATAGATAATGAAACTATTGATAATCATCCAAACATAGAGCAAGCTAAAGCAATGGCACAATAAACAGGTAAAACAGTACTGGCAGGAACTTTTAGCATTCCCAGAATTTTTTCAATAATATAAACAGTACATATTTTATACTTACTTCCGGTACAACCAAAACAGAAATGCTAGCATACAGAAGATCAATTGATATTCCATCAAACTTGAACTTCATGACAGGAACGTGAGCATCTGGAACAGGTTGCAACTCAGTCACATCTTCAATCTCTGCCAAAATGTTGTGCAATATAAAGAAGAAGTCTTCCTGAAAAGAATCCCCACAAGAAGTCAGATAAGTATACAGCACAAACTTCAAGATTGCAATAGAGTAAGCTAACAGATATAATACCTCCCGGTTGATATAGGAAGGTCCAACACATAATGTGTCTATATCAGCCCCAGGCCCATGTACCTACCAAGGCAACGAGTTTAAACTAAATTTCCAAAAAGCAAACACCAATCAAAAGGTTAACATACTAGAAGAAATAACAAGCAAGTTAAATAGTAGATCATTGATACGGGGAAAAATATGCTGCTGATGCCTAAAATTCTACTCATCACATATCAGTTGTTTAAAATAAGCGAGAGAATGAGACAACTGCCTGTGAATCATTATGAGCTCAACAGAAACATACCCCCAGTCGGTAAGAACCAAAAGTGAAAATAAGAGCATTAGCATCCTGCATCATTTGGTCTGAGTACCCCCTTATGCGAGTAAGATCCTTTACCCAGTCTTTAACTATCTGAGAGAGCATAAGAAAAGATTCTATTAGAACTTTTATACGCCAAATGGATTTTCATATTCTTGTAGCACAAAGAAAAAAAATACCAAACCAATCTACTCATACAGCAGTATCTATCAGGCATACTAATTTTATCCTTTGAGGAATTCCTGATCCAAAGCCTGGACACTTTTGCATCCTATACCATGTGGTCTACATTCATAAAATTATCTAAAATTTTGATAAATAAATACCCCAAACCTACTTTAGGCTGTCTCAGTTTCCTACTAGTTAATGATGATAAGTTTAAACTATAAAAAAGTTGTTTCTCTTCTAAGGATTGAGAGTTTAAGACTTTGTATGATGTGGCGCTCCAGCTGTTATAAAGGTTTACCCTAGAAGAATGAAATGATGGGCTTATGGGTAAAGTGTAGACTGCTGACGTTAATTTTACTAGGGTCACACGGAGCAGAGGTGAGGGAATAATTCTAGTAAGTTTCAGTTAGCAATATTATGGTGGAGCCTGCAATTGTATACGTTGAGGAAGGCAAGCAGTAGGATGTGTCAAGGCTGGGATAGGAAGGATCTCTCAAAACCCTGTCGATACTTGCAACTCTGGTTTTGCCTCAATTGCAAGTAAAAACACCAGTAGCTTGCTGCTACTGATAATACCAATTTGCTTCTCAAATTTTACTAATCCTACCAGATGTCTTCAAGACAGGTTTCACAATGACTGACTCAAACCATGCAGTGGTCTCATTCCAGGATCTATATTCCAACATTTGCTGATACTATTATGGCCCGACTAATAATACTTACCCTAAAATATGAAGCAAAACATCAACGATAATGTATGAAATCACTCTTAGTAGAGCAATTTCAAATTTAACTCATTCAAGTCCGATGACTCTGATTCTATGCATCAGTTTAAAGTGACTCTGATTCTATGCATCAGTTTAAAGTTTTCACTATGCTCCAGGCAAATCCTTCATAACATCAGCATTTCAAAATTTAAATAAAGAACTAAACTTCAATAAATGCTCCTCTTTAAGTAAAATTAAAGTAATTGAAAAGATCATCCTAAACACGAAAACATTAGTTGAATTCATTGCAGCACCTATAGTTGCAATTTTCTGAAACTAGAAAGCCTTAGAAGCAAATCTTTCTCCTAGAATTCTTATAACTAAGCTCACTAATAATATACCAGTAGTTGACTGCAATGGCATTAATGCTTGTATCTATTGTTGTTTGTCATCAGTTAACTAATCATATAATAGAATCCCACCATATCAAATCTCTACTAAGCCTACAACAAGATTCTATCATAAACAATCTACATACTAAGAAACTTCAACGCAAAATCATCACTAGCTAACCTGACATAAAGCATTCATGACCAACTTAGAAGGCGATTCAATTTGATATACTCACATACACCAAAATAAATGTAAATTTGAAGACCAGTTAAAAACCTCAATATATCAACTTGGAAACAATTTTGTCTCCATCAATAAATCAATCGTTCCTAATCTCAACAAAGTAAACTTAAGCTCAAACTACTCTACATTCTAACAAGCAGAATTGCTTACAAGGTTCATCTTTAATTCAATAAACATATATATTAAACAAAAATGTATTAAAGAAGTAGAAAGAAAGTTTGACATTACCTGCCTCAGTCGACTCAGAACCTCCTCTCTCTTCGCCGCTTCTTGTTGGCTCTCATAAAGCCCGGCTTCATCCAAAAACTTCAAAAACACACAAGAAAACACAACAAAATTGAATCTTTGCTCTACCAAAACTACAAAAAAAAATAATAATAATAAATAAATAAATAAATAAATCCCAAATTAAAAGGCAAACCTTCTCCAATTCACGAGTTCTATGCAAATCAACATCGGTAGGACCCGCCACAGAAATCGGTTTCGTGACACCAAACTGCTTAATCTGTGTCGGTGGTGTTGAAGGCGATGACGACGCCGTTGTTCTCTCTGAACTCACCATCCCCATCCAAATTTAAGAAAACCCTAAATCCCAATATTCGATTTCCAGACCTTGATCGTTAAAAAGAAAAAAAATAATCGGGTTTCTTTAAAACCAAATTGGAAACCCTAATTAGAATCCCATAAGAACACTACCTAATATCTCAACGATTTTAGATCCAATTCCGAGTAAACAAAACTTTCCCAAAAGATTTTCGATAAAGGGGAAAATGAAAAAGTAAAAATTTAAAGAAAAAAAGAAAAATGAGAGATGGAGAGAGAGAGAGAGAACGGAGAGGAAGAGAGAGGACAAGTTCTGGAATCGAATGTCTCGATTGATTTTTCTTCGGATATTTTCGTTTGTTTTAATCGGTGCATCGGTTACTTTTAATATAATATCTATTTATATTTATCTGTATATCAATTTTATTTATTTGTATATTGTGTTTGTTTTAATACTAGAATATCAATTATTTATATGTTAAAAAAATATATTATAAATTGAAAATTATTTTATATTAATTTTTACAAGAAGTTTATAATTTTAAAAAAAATCAAAATTTATTTTATTTTTTTAAAAGCGTAGCTTGCAAGGAAACCAATCAGGATTTTCTATTTTGACACGTGGCAATTCCTGAGTGGTTCTTGTTATTGCAACAGCCATGCCCTTTCAAAGTGTCCACTATGCATTTAATTATTTTTTAAATTAAAAAATAAAATAGTATGCATTTTTGCCATTTTTTTAAAAAAAAAATAACATTAAAAATTTTGAATAATTTTTTTATATAAATTTGTTTTTTTTTAATATTTTTTGCTTTCAAAAAAAAAATTGTTTTTTTTTTAATAAATGGCATAATTTTCTTTTAATCCTAATATTTGATATAAAGTGATAATTTTGAAAAAAAAAATAAAAAAATGGACTGAAACCATCCATGACCATGAATAACCATACTATACTATGAAAACCACTGGCTCATCATAACCCATGATCCAAAACAACACAACGCCTAAATGTATAATTGGGCTTCACTATTGGCCCAAAATTGAAACTAAGCCCAAAGTTCAAAGCTTAAAGCCCGATTTCTATAAGTAAATTATAAACCAAATCAACCCACCTGGGCCCAAATCATGAGTTTTTTTAATGGAAATTAAATGAAAATATGATAAAAAAATTATTGAAAATATTATACAGCTGGCAAACATTGAATAACCATTATTGATTTTAATTTCTGTACCTACAAATTATTTTAAATACTAATATAAATGATATTAATAGTATTAAGAAGAGTATCATAAATGATATATATAATTTGGAATTTAATATTGTGTATAGTATTTAATTGGTAAAAATAAGTGGTGATTTTGAATTTGAAATTTTTATCATCAAATAAGGAAAAATTAAATGCAAAATATTTTTTTTTTTTTTTTGCAGTTGATGTGATATTAAATAATGATGTGGATTGCCTATATTTTCTTGGACAAAAAGGAACCTGATTTAAATAATTATAGGTATACAATAAATATTAGTTGAGTAGTGTTGTACTTTTCAAATAAAACAATTTTGAACAATTTTGACTTTTTTTTCATAGTTCCTCATCTATCAATCCATCAACATCCACCATTTATTGTATATTCATTGTTATTAAAAAAAAAATCGTTTCTAAATATATTAAAAATAATTTTACTCAACAAATTAATATTATCTTCTTCTTCTTCTTTTTTTTTTTTTATATCTCTTTTCATACTTAAATGAAATATATTTTTTTAGAAAAATAAATACTCTTTAATAATATTCTATGAATAATTTTAACATTCATCTATATATCTATATATATATAAATAAAAAGTAGAATAAAAATATATAATATTTTTTAATTTATTTACCAAAATTATTGCATTAATTATTCTCAATCAATTAATCCAATCAAATTAATTTTTTTAAAAATAATTCAAATAATAAAGTTAATTTATAAAATATTAAAAAATAATAATAATAAAGATCTGAGACTGTACATATTAAATGAAATAAGTAATCTAAATTTTCTAAACTATCAAAAAGATAAATAAAAAAACTAATATAAAATTAATTGAATCTTAATAATGGTTAAATTTTTTAATTATAAATAAATAAAGGATAATGATATAAATTAATGCATTAATTGTTATAAAATTTATATTTAATGATATATTGCTACGTAAGGGTAGACAATAAAAATAGGCACTAAGAGTAGTCTGCATAACACTACTCATAAATAAATAAATAACCTCCACAATCTAACTCTACAAGATAAAATAATAAAATAAAAAAACAGAATCATTTACACATCCAATAAAATATAGCATGCAACCATACTAGACAAGAAACAAGATCTTGATTCAAAATTTAAAACCCAACAAAATCATTTAAAAAAATTTAATCTACATCATCTATGTCAAAAACATAACAATTACCACCAAATACTTTTTGCATCCCAAGAATTAAACAATTCAAATATATATATATATATATATATTATAAAAAAATAAATAAATTCAATCATATTAATTATAACTACTGTCATATTTTCCCAGAAAGAATTCAAAAACCAGTACAGTTATAAAACTCCATATCAGAACCACACCATATTTTGCTTCAATCTAGAGTCTAGTCTGATAAATAGTATATAGACTGATCTGATAATATTAATCATATAAAGAAGAAGAAGATCTTCTATATAGGTAAAAGAAGCTTCAGCTTTTCCATTTTTATTTTCCATTAAAAGCTCCTATTGCCTATTTTAACCAAAAGGGTATGTGTTGAATTCTCAAAATAGTCAAAAGTTTCAATCTTTTTATTTATTGCTTTGGCTCCACTACTCCTCTCTCATTGGTCTCACACACTCACACACTCATAGTTGTACACCAAGTGTTTATTTTATGTATATAAATACTGAGAGAGAAGAGAACCAAAGATTTGAATTTGGAGAATTTGGTTGAAGAAGGTGAGATGGTTTATTATCATTTTGATTCTGTTAACATTTGTTAATGTGTTTTTGTCTTTAACATTGGTTGTGTATAAGGTAAATGAGAAAGTAGGGATCAATTTGAATAATGGACACTTTCAAGTTCTGTGTCTTTCTGTGACATCTTTTTGTCCTGTTGTTCACGAGCTTTGTGTCAGAATTTTCTTTTCAAAAACTCAATCTTTGATTTCTTTGTATATATTTAAATTGTATAGACATATATAGACATATATGCATCATAAGTTCTTCTCTTGCAACTTGTCAATGTTCCACATTGTTTGAACACATTTTTGTTTCTCTCTATGTGACCTTATTTGTATACAATTTTCACATTCAACATATTCTCTTCACACTTCTATCTTTTGTTGTCACTTCAGTTCAGACTAATGGGGAAGGCTACAAGATGGTTGAAGAGCATATTGGGTTTGAAAAAAGAGAAAGATGTGAATAATGGTGGTGGTGGTGGAAGCTCATTATCTTCTGATTTTATCAAAGACAGGAAAAGATTCAGTTTTGGTGGAAAATCAGGAAGAGAGACTTCAACTTCAACTCCAACTCCAAATTTTCATCATCAGATCTCAACAAAGGACATTGATTGGCTAAAATCCTATTTAGCAGACTCAGAGAAAGAGCAAAACAAGCATGCTATAGCAGTTGCAGCAGCAACAGCAGCTGCTGCAGATGCTGCTGTTGCTGCTGCTCAAGCTGCTGTTGCTGTTGTGAGATTGACTAGTAATGGCAACAACAACAATAGAGCTTTCATCAATGGAACCAAAGACAGATCTGCTGTCAAAATCCAAACTGTGTTTAGAGGCTTTTTGGTAAGTTGATTTGATTTGATTTCAATGTGTTATGTCCTTTTAAACAAGATTCAAATGGTAATGAAACAGTACTTATGTTCTTGTTTTAGGAGTCAATGAAAGGTACATTTGTGCTTCTTTGGAAATGTAATACATTTGTTTATTGCTTTGCTTAAATCTTACTTATATGTTAATGAAACAGGAAACAGAACATGTTAAAGTGTTTGTTTGGTTGATTAGTTCTTGTCAAAAACATCATGTTTGACTTAAAAAGTACACCAAATCTCTCTGCTTCCAGATTGCTGGTCCCCTCTTTTGAGTTGATAATGGATTTTGGATATACACTAAGCTACAAAAACTAATCTGTGTTCAATTTTCAGGCAAGGAAAGCACTTAGAGCATTGAAAGGATTGGTGAAGATACAAGCATTAGTTAGAGGCTACCTTGTCCGAAAACGTGCAGCTGCAACTCTTCACAGTATGCAAGCATTGATAAGAGCTCAAACAGCTGTTAGAACACAGCGTGCTCGTCGCTCATTCAACAAAGAGAACAGGTTTCAATCAGATTTTCGAGCTAGAAGATCAGTTGTAAGTACTAATTACACATTATGCAATCAAATATTGAAGGATACCTATTAGTCTTATATGTTGAATTGATTTACTTTACAGGATAGATTTGATGAGACAAGAAGTGAATTCCACAGCAAGAGACTCTCCTCATCAACATATCTAGACTCACCAATCAATGTGTTCGACGAAAGTCCTAAGATAGTAGAGATTGACACATTCAAACCAAGATCAAGATCACGAAGATTCAACAACATCAACAGCAACAATGCTGCATTTTCAGAATGTGGTGAAGATCATCTATCATACCAAACCATGTCTTCACCATTACCTTATCCAATTCCAGCTCGAATCGCCATCCCTAATCATAAAGCCACTAATGATTACGAATGGTGTTTCAATGCTGATGAATGCAAGTTCCCAACTGCTCATAACACTCCAAGGTTTATGAACATTATGAATTCTGTTCGCTATAATGAGCCTCCAACACCATCAAGGAGTGTCTGTGGTGACAGCTACTTTAGGCCTTATTCGAATCATCCGAATTACATGGCTAATACTCAGTCTTTTAAGGCCAAGCTTAGGTCATTAAGCGCGCCGAAGCAAAGACCAGAGGCTACTCCGAAGAAGAAGCTTTCATTGAATGAGATTATGGCATCTAGGAATAGTATCAGTAGTGTTAGAATGCAGAGGCCTTTTGTTGAATCTGGGTTGTGTTAAGTTTGGTTTTAAGTGTTAGTTTTATGTTTGACAAAAGAGTAGTGAAGAAATAGAGAACAACAAAAGAGTGCTTGTGTAAATTCATTGTCTCAATAGTGTTTTTTTATCAATGAAATCTTGCTTTTTTGTGTTATCAAATGGATTCTTCTGCTGTTTTTTCTGGGTTTGAATTTGACAGCAATTTGAAGTTATTGGCCTTTGAGAGAACATGTGCTTTTGCCATCTTATATGAGAACAATAGTCTGTTTGGTATGCCTTATGTAAGTACTTTCTAGATTCAAAAGCACTTTTTTAATATTGTTTGATTAGAAATTCAGGAGTTTTTATAAATTGAATAAGTGCTTTCAGTGAAAGCTGGTATTTTTGTTAAAGTGCTTTTGCTTCTCTTCTATCAGAAGTTTAAAGCATAAATTATCCCAAACAGGTCTTAGAAGAAGTATAAGTACTTTATAAGAAGCACCATCTTTTATGAGTCTGTTAGATACGGTTTATATAAGCACTTTAATAGCTTTCTGGATTCAAAAGCACATTTCAGTACTATTTGAATAAAAATTCAGAAGTGTTTATAGACTGAGAAAGTGCAGTTGGTGCTTCTGTTAAAATACTTTTTTTTTTTTTTTTTTTTTAATCCAAAAAGGGGCAATCTTTGTACATAAGTCTATCCAAGCATTATGTTTATGTTTTTAGATGTAATGTAGAATCTAACAAGTACAAAAAGGATTGAAATTGAAACTAAATTTAAAAAGGAAGTGAATCTTTAGATTTCTAATTGACAATGATTAAGGTTTGATTTGATTGATGAATATTTAGTTGATAATCTAGGTAATGGTGCTATTCACATGGTAATTTCAATTTTATTTTGAGTGTAAAAAGCATAATAATTAAAGGGCAATTTGGGAAGTTGAATGGTCATGGACCACATCATTAAATTCATTATCTACCATCTTTGGCTTATGCCCTTACATCATCCTCACTCATTATTTCGTGCAGTGTGTTGATAAGGTCAGTTCTGTCTCGGACTCTGCATATTCTCTTCCCATTTTGCCCTCCCTTTTCTCCCCAATTTACATCCTATGTTCATGGCACTAGTTTGCCTTGTTTAATTGAAAATTTTTACACTAATTAAAAAATATACCAAAATAATAAAAAGATTAGAAATATAATCAACCTTTTAGAGAAGAAATATTAAATATTTTAAATAATTTCATAAAAAATTATTTTTTAAAAATATTACAAATTTTTTATTTTTTTTTTCCATTTTTCATCGTTATTTAAATATTATCTAAAATACTGGTAATTGTTAATAATTAAACGGAAAATTTTATTTATATGGTTGGTTTTATTTTAAATTTTTATAATTATTTTATTAAATTTAAATTTATTTTATTATTTTTTATTCAAATTTAAATTATATTAAATGAGGCTCCATTATACCATGGAGAATAAATATACAGTCTTCTTCATTAAACAAAATATAAAAAGAAAAATATAGCTACAATTTATAAAAAAGTAATGTTATATAGTCTACTGTTTTGTACTACTATTTTTGTTTACTCATGTAGGAGATAATTGGTTGAATTGTTATTAATTATTTTATGTATTTATTTTTATGTATTTAATATCCAATCAATTGCTGTCACGTATGAGTAGACACTGAAAGTTGTATAAAAGAGTAGACTATGTAGTATTACTCTCCAATTTTCTATTAATATTAGTATATTTATCCTATAAATATTAAAATAAATCTAGAGCACATGTAAACATTCAAACAATCAAATTAAAAAACAACAAGATGCATCAGAACGGATAGAAATTTAATAATAAAAATTTAACTTGAATCAAGACATAAATTGATATTAAATATTCAAGAATAAAACAGTAATTTCACCACCAAATTTCAAAGAATTTGAACCATACATAGCATAGCATAACATGCTTCACATAAACAAACACAAATGATAAGAATCACTTGTTTAATGTTCAAAACTTTGAATACAAGAAAGAGACATTGATAATCACTATGTTAATGGATTAAACAAATTAAGTGCTTTTAAGATAAGCACTTTTTCCAATACAACTTATGCTTTCGTCATCTTACATTGCTTTTAAATAATTTTTAAATTTTAATTTAATTAAAATTGACAGAGGATTGATTAATTAAATGCTATGGAGTAGTAGTTGCTATTGCATTGAGATTTGAACAATTTGAATTTTTTGAAACTTGAGGGTTTGTTTGTGTATGTAAAGAATTTTAATTGGTGTTTAATTAATTAATTTATTAATAATTAATTATTTGGTCAAAAATTGTAAAACAATTTTCGATATATGATTGATAATTGGATAAAATGGGAGTGGTCTTTCTTTGACTATCTTGGAATTGGGCTTGTGGGTGTATTGAGAAGATGAACAAACAATTAAAAATTTAATTAAAAATGTTGATTATTATGGGTTTAATTTGATAATTAATTTGACTTTTTCATGTTCTTGGTACTAATTAGAATGGTTTACTTTTACTATGTGAAATGTAGCTGAGTTTTATGTGTTACAATTTTGTTTAATGTTCATACACAAACCAAAACGATTGAATAAATTATTGACATAATTCTTTAAAATACTTTAAAATATATTAATTTTTAAATTTTATAAAAATAAATTTCCAAAAATATGTTTGGTTTCCAAATTAATTTATATAATCACGGATAATAATTTATATATAAACACATTTTTAAAAATAAAATTAGAAAAAAAATTATTTTTTAAAAATTCAGCTTAATTTTGTAAATCCGCTTATAAATTTAATTAATATATTCGTAATTTTTATATTTTTTGAAAAATAATTTTATCCAGATGAGGTTATGTTGGATGGGTTGGGTAGATAAAATTGGGCTTGTTCTGTACTATATTAATGAATCAAGGCCCATTAAGTTCAAACTCTAAAAACTATTATCTATATTTATTTCATCCATATAAGCAAGGTGGCCTATTAGCTCAGTTGGTTAGAGCGTCGTGCTAATAACGCGAAGGTCGCAGGTTCGAGACCTGCATGGGCCAATTAATATTTTTGTTATGTCCTTTTTGTTTCAGAAAAACCCCTTCTACTTATTATGTTTTACAAAACCACCCCATCTCTTTTTCCTCACACCAACCCTCGTTTCATTATTTTCCAAAACAACCCCTTTAATAACTGACCGTTGCATCAACGGTCAAAAATATTTTATTCAAATTCTATAAAATCAAAACCTTCACCTCCCAACGGTCATATTTTCCTCTATCGAATTCACATCTCTGTTTTTCTCTCTTCTTCCATAATTCCTTCTCTGTTCTTGTGTTTAACTTCCATTGCTGATTAATCAACAAATCTCTGAAAAACAAAGATGGACGATTCCAATCGCAAATGCTTCTCTACATCATCGTCTACATCGTCTCTAATCAAACCATCTCCAGTTTCGAAGCCGACAGTTTATGGTAAATCTCTACTCTTCTTACCTTCCTCTGTTTTATCATAAAATCCTCCTCTGTTCACTCTCTCTTCAATCTTGTATAGATGAGAACAACCAGGTCCAGCTCTATCATCCAAAATCAGCAACAACAAAGCATTTCATGTCACCAACAATATCAGCTACTTCAAAAGCCATAACTCCAAGGAAGAAAATTCTAACCGAAAGGAACCAAATTTCGGATACCCTTATGGATAAAACCACTAATTTCAGCTTTAAAGGTAAAATTTCATCACTAGAATATGAAAATTCAGATGATTCCTTGTCTGTGAACAGTGAGTCCTCTTTGAAGTCATATGACTTGCCTAGGTCTAAATTTAGAAGGTATAAGCCTAATAGAGGTAGAGAAGTTGTATTGGTGAAGGAGAAAAGTGAAAAGATTGATACTTGTCAAGTGAGTGATAAGGAAACTGATGAAATTGATGAGAGTGAGGATGAGATTGAAGAAGAGGAAGAGGAGGAGAGAGAGGGGTTTTGGAAGAGGGTTTTGAAAGGTTTGGGCGTGTTGATTGTTTTGATGGTTTTGACTTTTTGCATTTCTTCTTCTAACTCTCCTTCTAGTTTACAAGCTACGGAGAGGTTTAAAGAAGAGTATGTTAAGATTCATGAAAGTTTTGTGAGGTTTTTGGAGATTGGGAAGTTGTATTTGGATGGAAGTAGTGGTTTGATGATGGTTAACAATACATTGGTTTATGAAGATGTTTGTTTTGGGAAAGTAGAGGAAATTAGTGATGATGGTTTGATGGAAATTGATAGAGATGAGATTGGTGATTTGGGTGAATTGGTGGAGGTGGAAATGTTACAAGAAGAAGAATCATTGGAGGACACTCAGGAAAATGAAATTGAGACTATAATTGAGTCTGTTGAAGATGGAGATGAGAGTGATGAATTGAGTGAATCAATGGAGGAGACCTTTGAAGAAGATGATTTGCTAAATGTGTATGATGATCTCACTGAAGGTGAAAGTTATAGAACTATTGCTTTGATTGCTGCTGCTGCTGTTGCTGTGTTTTCTGGAGTTGTTGTGGGGAGTTTTGTATGGGTTAAAAAGCTGCAAAATGTGCAAAATGAGATGGTCATTGTAGAAGAGAATTGCTTGAGCAGCAGCAACAATGTAGTAGTAGTGAACAATGAGAGAGTGAATTTGATTGATTCTCAATTGATGTTGGACTCAAAAACAACACAGATAGATCAACCTCAACCTCTAGCTGAAGCTCAAGCTCAAGCTCAAGCTCCATCTGTTGAGTTGCTTGGTGAGTTTATAGTGGGAGAGATGAAAAGCTTGAAGATTGCTGCAAGTGAAGAATCTGTCTCAGAATCATTTGAATACTTTACTCCACCTCCTCAGAAGAAAGTGAAAGTCTCTAAAACACAACACACTCCAACTCCAACCACATTGAGGAGATCAAGCAGACTCCAAAGCAGATCAATTCAATCTCCATAACACAATCAATGTTGCTTCAAATGTTCCACTTGAAAGAACCAGCTCTTTCTTTCTTATTGTGCTTATGCATTATTTGTACTTAATTAGTAGTTTAGTAGTAGTACAATACAAACTTGTTTAAGATTTGACCATGATATTACTCAATTAGAGGCGACTATTTGGATAGACTGACTTTTTACTTTCGATTCCAGAAACCTTACTTAGAACCTTGTGAGCTCCTCTTATGTGCTTTATTGTCCCTTAAATCTTCAATAACTTATTGTTGAATTATTAGGATGAGTGATTGATTAATGGAATGAAGAAACAAAAGTTGGAGATAAAGTGGAAGGCATGTTTGAGATAAGAAAATGGGTCAAAAAGAGAACAATCATTTGACTAAAATATTGAAAAGACAGAACATAGTTTATCAGAACACAGTTTCAGTTCCGCAGCACACCTTAAAAAGCTAGAACATAGTTTTATAAGATGCTTTATTATCTACTTATATAGATATGCATATATAGTGTATTATCTTGACTAAAATGATTGCCTGGTGTTGATGTCTGAGTTGTCATATGTATATCTTTTGTGTCATCTTTTTATTTATATATATATTTTTTAAAAAAATTGTTCTTTATAGTAGATTGCATGAATAAACAAATTCTATTAGGTTCTATGCCATTTTAAAAACTTATCAAATTTTCAATATTATCTTTTATCTTTTGGCCCTCCCTTTTTTTTTAAATTAAATTTTTAATTTTTAATTTTTTATTTAATATATAATTTATGTAGTATAAGTAATTGAGTTGGTATATTAATTTTTATTAATTTTGTGAATTTATTGGTTTTTCTTAAATTAAATTATTATATGCATAATTATTAAATTGTGATGATGTGATAAAATTATAAATTGAATATTTTTTTTATATAATATTATTGAATAAATTTTACTATTTTGAGAAAATTTTAATTTTATGGAACAGAAAAGTTATTTTATAAATTGAAATTTATTATATATTATTTACAAAAACGATAAATACCGCAAGCAAATTCATTAATACCGCATTTATTGTCCAATTATATCCTTAACATAATTAAAAATTAAAAGAATAGTTTTTTATTTTGAATAAAACTCTTTATTCCATTCTCTCAACTCAACGGATTATTTTTTTTTTTATCATCTCAACTCGTTCAATTTTTTTTTTTTTTTTTATTGTCTCAGCTTAAACAATTTTTATATTTTCAATTGTTTTCTTTTCATTATCTCAACTCGTTTAATTTTTTTTTTTCAATTATATAATCATAGAAGACATTGATGAAAGTAATTACACCTTCGTATCATTATATTTTGTTTGAGGGGATGGTTAAATAACGCAGCAAACTTATTAATATCTTTCTGTTCGCTAATATTTCTCAAAACTCTAAAGAGGAGGGAAGGGGGAGAGATGACTCTTTTCAGAAGGAAAACTGTTTTTGTTTTTAGGATTCTTGAAGAAAATTGGAGATAATATTATGGGGAAGAAATCAAATAAAATGATAAAATTGGAATAGTAGATACGGTATTAATAAAAATGTTACGATATTTAACCATCCCATTATTTATTTTCAATTGAAATAATTACATTTCTTCTTTATTTATTGGAATATATATATATATATATCCATTTTTTATTGATAGAGACTCAACTAACTACTCAATTAATTTAAGGGATGGATCATCTTCTTCAACCCGATGTGAAGACCTTTAAAACATGGATATTTAAAGACTAATCAACCAAACAATATCAAACCAAAATCACAACCTCAAATATGATTCCTTCTAATAAAAAAAAAAAGTATCTTAACCATTAAAAGAATTTTGAACAAACAAAGCATCCAAACAACAATGGACATAAATTAATTTCAAGATATACAAGAATGTTGAAATATCTTCAATATTTTTTCAAAACCAATCAAACAAACAAACCACCATTAAAGAATCTCTCATCTTTCAAAATTTTATTACATCCTCTTTATATATAAAAAATTATTTTAAAAAAAAAGTATTTTTACATTAACTTTGATGATAAATAAATTTTTTTTAACAAAAGTGCTTTTGTGGAGAAGGAACCAAAGGAGGTTTACAACAACTATTTAAAAAAGCACTTTTATTATTTCTAATTGACAAAGAAGATAAAGATGAAACTCTAGGACTTGAAACCTTCTTTACAATGGTAGGTTTTGGAAGTGTATATGAAGACTTTTGTGTATCCAAACAACCTCCATAACTTCTACATGTCTTCATTTTCTTTCTATAAGGACTCTCCTTCTTTGCCAAATCTTCCAAGCTCATCACTCTTGATAAAGATGTGTATGATTGTGACTTCCCTTCATAGAATTTTGATAGTCCCCTCCTAAAAGAACCATTTAATTTAAAATCAATACTTTGAGTTAAATAAAATAAAATAAACATGATATGATAATATAGAGAAGACTTACTTGATTGGAAGTTGAGATATGAGGTCTGATAATTGATACAAAGGAGATGGAGAATGTGAAGATGCATCATCATCTAATGAAGAAGAAGATAGAGAAGAAGATTCATGGGAGGAAGTACTAGTGTCTTCAAAAGATGAACTTTGATCTTCAATCATCCATTGATCTTCAAAAGATGGAGTTTGATGTTGAAGAAGAAGATGATTCTCTTTGGCTTGACCCATTAGAAATAGCATGAAAAGATAAATATAGAGAGAAATTTTTGTTTGTGAATATTTGGTTTGAATGAAATATATGGTTATAGATTCATGAAAGTTTGATGGGGTAGCTTATATATATTTATATCACAAAGAGAATAAATGTGTGTACATGGATTAGGTTGCCTTTTTGATAGCAAATGCCAATCTCACACCTAAATACACCAAACTTCCATTTTTTTCATTTATTTAAAATTTCATTTGATACAAATTCACAATTTGAGAATTTAATAATATTTTTTAAATTTTAAATAACAAATAAATGAATTAAAATTATTTATTTTTGTTTAAATTGCAATTAAATTTCCATTTTATTTTTTTTAAAAAAAATTATCACACTTACTAATTTCATATACTACCTCCATCCCAGGTGCAACATTTACTTTTTTGCACATTTGCCAATGCATAATTTCAACGGGAAATATTTTTAATTATAGACGATTAAAAATTATAATAATTTTATATTTAGAAAAGAAACATCGGAACGAATAAAACAAGATCTTATATATTTTTTTATACATAAATCACAAACTGAAAAAAAAATATTAGTGGATAAATAATATACAAAAACACTAATGTTGCAACTGATTAGGGACGGTGGAGAGAGTAATTATTTTTTATTAATTTATTTTTAAATATTTTATTATTAAAATATAATTATAAATATATCAATATTTATAATTCCATATATAATTCGCCTATATCCAAATTTACTAACTATTTAATATAAATCTAATCTAATTATAAATTTATAATATACTATTTTTACATATTCGTCAAAATAATATATAATTATCGAATAGAAAATAATACATTTCTCCGATATAATTGTTTAAATTTTTTAAAAACAAATAGAATCTAATTAATTGGACAATTAACAAATTATACATAATAATAATTATTATTACAATTTAGAGAATTTAAATGGTAAACATATTTTTGACCAAATTGGGCATGTGCGAAAATAGAGATGCACACGTGTCGAGATAGGAAGGAGGTAGCATGGAAGATAAGTGCAACTAAAAGTAAAAGTAGAAAAGTCACAATCATATGTAATAGATTTATAGAAAATATATGATATGATGGGGCTTATCCATAGATTCGACATTATCTTCAACTCGAAACTCATATGGTTTATAGAGATTGATTGACCATTTATAGATAAGCATTGTATCTTTGAACCCATCCATATTGAGTCACCATCTAATACCACCCACAAAACTATCTCTTCATTTTTATTTATTTTTAAAAAATTATTTGGTCAATTCTTGTCAACCAAGTTCCTTCTTCTAGATCTCAACAAAATAAGTTGGCTACCTCCATTTTTCTCCATTTCACATTCAAGGTATCAATTGAAATAATCAAATTTGTATGATAAAATATTTATAGTAGTTTTATTTTATATTTTAAATAAAATATATGGAGATTTCACGATTTATTATTTTGTTTAGGTAAAAATTGGTTAGAGCTCCCTCAAATTGTACTGTTTTCCTAGGTAAATACTTAAACTATACGGATTTTTACATGGATACCTCAATTTGTAAAAAAAATGCTAACACTAGATACTTGAAGCTGAGTTGACATTTGTCATGGGTTAACAGCAATTGAAGGCGCGTGAATGGTTATATTTTGGGTTCATGTCAGCAAACTAATTCATTCAACCTTAAATAAATCGAATTAGGGGTTTAGGGTTTGTGAATTGAACATCCATATATACATTCCTGATTAGAAGCACAGCTGAAACAAGTATCATAGACAAAGCCACCATGTTAGAGGAAGCTTTTGAAGCCAACCGTGGACTTGTTGCTATTGTACTCTTTCTCTTCCTGTTCTGCTTCGTTAATGGTATGGACTTGTTGCTATTGCCCTATTTCTCTTCCTGCTTTGCTTCGTTGATGATTGAGACCATTGCTTCCTCTACTTATTTGTCAGACATTTGCTTGCTTCAATCTGTGTAAGGTTTTAATTGAACCAAAAATAAAAACCCAGATGAGTGATTTATGAAGGTGGGTAGGTTGACAGTTGTATGTATGACATTGACAGTAAATAAGTGTTACTTATTTATTGAACTAATCAGTTTTTAGAGAAATGTGATTATATTCAACCACCATTAAATAAAATTGAAAGTTTGCGAGACCCAACAAAATCACCTCTCAGCTTTAATTCTTTGTTTATACAACAAGACACCAAAAAACAAAATCACTATAACGCGTGTATTATACGCTCCACCCATCAACTATGAAATCACATTCAAGTATCTAGTGTTAGTATTTTTTACAAATTAGAGTATCTAAGAGGGAATTCGTGGAGTTTAAGTATTTCGTATCCAAGAGGGAATTGTGGAGAAA
Organism: Cardiospermum halicacabum; assembly: GCA_031304145.1. Taxonomy (NCBI): domain Eukaryota; kingdom Viridiplantae; phylum Streptophyta; class Magnoliopsida; order Sapindales; family Sapindaceae; genus Cardiospermum; species Cardiospermum halicacabum. The sequence continues at coordinate 1,139,092 of CM062391.1, read as the reverse complement.
TTCGTGGAGTTTAAGTATTATTTTACAAATTAGAGTATCCAAGAGAGAATTCGTGAAATTTAAGTATCTACCTAGAAAAACAGTACAGGGAGTTATGACATATTTTTGTCTTTTGTTTATATTAATATTAGTTTTTTTTTTTAAAATCTATTTTCACTTTTAAAAAATATATCAATGATTAATTTTGGAAATTAAAGTTGGAATGTTTTAATGTTATTTTTTTATTTTATTTCAACTTTTAAATTTTTAAACGAATCATTTCATATATATTTTTATATATTTTAAAAAATTATAAAATTGCTTTCGTTAAAAAAAAAAAATTTTGAATAAATTAAATAAAAATATTCAAAATTTTCAGTTTTATTAAATTGGTTAAATAAGTTTATGAAATTGGATAAATGAAATGTGTAGAATAATATTTTATTATATTTATTTATAATTAAATTATTTTAGAAAAAGACCCATGAGTATCCGATAATAAAATATTAATAAAAAATCAACGAATTATTTCCAAGATAAATATTGATTTTATTATTATTATTTTGATAATTATATTATTTTAAAAATTTAATTAGTTGATTATTTTAAACCTAAAAGTATATATAAAATAAATAAAAATGACATATTTATCTAAATATTTCGTGATGTCTATCTTATTATCAACATCAATTAACTTGACTAGTTCAAAACTAATTTGTGTGTTAGATTCCAGCAAGATTTGGTCTCCTAAATCACGATAATAACATTTGTGTTTATATACACCGAACATGATAACAAAATTAAAGCCTATAGTCGATTGACACGTGTATCAAAGCTTATTTATCATCTCTTTGAAAAAATTTGCAGGTATATTTAATGTATGGTAGACGCCTACAATGCAATTCACATGAATTTTCAAACAAAAAAAAAAAAAAATAATTTTTATTTAAAAGAAATTTGTCAAGATCATGATTCTTTATGGTCAAAGTTTCCTAGCTGGGAAACAATAACTATTTCAATTGATTTGATTTAATCTTATCAATATCCTAATATTTTACTTTTATCATAAAAAATAAGTAAATAATTTTATTTCCAATTTTTTTAATTTAAATTCATTAATTGAAAATTCATTTGAATCTGGGCTTACTAATTTAAAGTGATTAGGGATGGTCTTAACTAATCTCAATTGGGCTTAACTGAGGCCCAAGATGGGTTTATCAATTGAAACAGATTATGGATTATATAGGGGCTTAATTAGTCTCAATTGGGCCTAATTGAGGCCCAATATTGGTCTATCAGTTGGAAGTAATTTATGGATAATACACACGGGCTTAATTAGTCTCAAATTGGGCTTAAGTGAGGCCCAAGACCCACGAACATGTAACCTTTCCCTTCAACACAGATTTCGAGATCAACCAAGTAATAGATCGAAGAAAAGACATCAAAGACAGATGACAAAAGTAACAATGTAGTTATTGTAATGAAAACTGGTAAAAAGCTCCCTCAGAAGAATTGAAGTTATTCAACACATTGTAAAATCAGACAAGGCTGAAACTTTTAATTGATGATTTGTTCAGTCATCGGGAGCTTTATTTTTTCACCAAACATAAAAATAAATAAATAAATAATTGAAATTTATCATGAAAAATTGAAACTGTGAGGAAGATGATTGTTGAGAGAATCAAGAGTGAATCACAACTGCCCATCTTCCACAACAATATTGATTTAGCAGGGAACTCTTTCGGATTCTATCGTGCACTGAAATTTGCACAACGCCGATACACACCATCTCTGCAAATAAAGTACTCAATTTTGATTTCGAAGACACAGACGACTGAATTGAAGAAGAGAATGAGTGGATTTTTAGGGTTTGAAAAAGGGTTTATATAGAAGAGAGATTAGGGTTTTTGTTTGGGAGGAGGAGATGATTGAATTACGTAAATGCCCTCATCTTTTGTATTGGGCTTGGGATATGGATTGTTGTTTTAATGGGTTTTGGGTGGGCCTTTGTGGTCGAACATAAGAGAAGAGTGTGTCGTAAGTATTTAGGTTAAATATAAGAAAAAATCCACCATTTTCTAAATATTTTTATCAATTTGTTCTTAATTTTTAAATTATTTTAAATGATATTTTTTTTAGAAAAAATTATTGATAATGAAAATGATGATTAAATGGGTTCCATTGATTTATTTTATTATTTTATTTATTTTTTAAATATAATTTATCAATCTTATAAAATATTATTATGGTTATTTGACAATCTATTTGATGATGATAGTCTTGGTGGCTTAATACAGACATGAGGATTTGAGAGACAATTGTTTTGTAATCAATCCATGTCGGTAATTTAAATATAAATTTCCAAATATAAAGGTAACTTAGAAAGAGATAAAGACAACACAAAAGCATAGAAAATCTGTAATGGTCGTAAATCAGCAAAAATAATTACAAGAACGCCAGCTCAAACAACTCAACAAAAGTTTAAATTCCCACCATATCAAAAATTGCCAGATTACTTGAAGCAAAACATGTAAATCAAAAATCTAAATAACCAAGAAGGAAAAAAAATTAAAAAATAACAAAAATCACTCAGCTCTTTCACACATTTATTATTTCTTCAGCAAACTCTAGTAACACCAAATCTTCAAGAAAAAAGGCCATTCCCAAACCGAAAACAGTATAAGGAAATACCATATTATGATGCAGATGCAATTGGAGAGGCGTGGTTTACAGACCCTGATCCACAAGGTAATCCCCCAACCTTTCCACAACCATGTTACACTGTCCTGGGGTCATCGGTTCGTCATATATTCCGAAAATCAGAGCTTGAGTTGTTTTCTTCACAGTTATGCCACCAGGACCCTGCAAATGTATACAAGTGATTAGCAATACATTGATGATGATGTATGGAGCTTGAAAAGGTAAATTAGTGAATCATCAGATGTCCAAGTCAAGAGAGCCCACATGAGACTAAATATTAGGCGACTATCTGTCAATTCGTTGTCCACTTGCTTGCTATGTATTTGTCAATAGCCAAAGTGAATACTATAAAATAATAAAGACTACACAAGTTTGATCATGAGGAGGTTAACAACTTTGTTGGCTCACCATTTTACAACTCAGAGAAAGTTATTAAAGCAACTACAGTATATGAGGTCAATGATAATGACAATTGTATACTATAACTTATAAGTTCCACATTAATTGAGCAATTTGATGAGTCTGATCGATTTCAAAATGAAAAAATATACTATATTCAGTTACTAAGGTGAAGGAGAACACCTTTTTGCCACGGATGACAGCTCCAGGTTCACCTTGAAGAACCATGTACTTGAGACCACCAAGGAATAATCCAGTAGGAGCAAGAGAACCAGGTTCATCAAAGTCTTTCATCATAGCTGAAATCTCCTCAGGCTTGAACTGCATATAACCCAATAAAATTTAAAAACTTAACCAAACCAAGCCACGTCGAAGATGAAACAAAGTATAAAAAATCAATCAATCCAACATTAATCATCCACTGCTACACATCCAATCTTTCAAGACAAACATATACATACATTTACAATCTCTATAATCTCATAATCTCATCAATTGTTTGTAAGCATAAATAAAAAACAGAGGAACATTCTCAGAATCATTTTAAAATATTCAACACTGTGATATCCACATCTAACAACTCTCTTCATTATTTATTTAATCTTCAAACAATCAAACATCCAAGCTTTCAGTATTTATTGAATCTTCAAAACAACAACAACTACAGCATAAACAACAAGCATTTAACAATTGATTCTAACGATATTAACACTATCAAACATCAAAATCTTCATATCACAATCAATCGAACACATCTAACGATATTAACACTATCAAATTACTAAAATCACACCGATCTAACAACAATTTACATACAAATCAAATCTAAAATTCAATTCCAGATCATCAAATCAATCGAGACGAAACAGATCATTCAAACACACAAAACATTTACGTAAACAATCACATGATCCAGATCTACTCACAGATCAACAAAAACTAAATCAAAACGCAATTAAACAAAAATCAAACGAAATCATGAAAACGAATCTCAACCTCAGGGAAATTGGCGCTCTGAGCCCAAACGCTGCCGTCGTGACCGATAATAGCGGCGGAAGTGAGGGTATGGCCTTCAGTCTCGCACATTAGGTGCTCATCGACGTAAGTCTGCCACGACATTTTGATCCGATTTGATCTGATCGAATCGCTCGCTGTGTGTGGTTTTGTGAATTTGGAGGAGGAGAGTTTGTTAGTTACAGAGAGAGAGGTCGAGATTTCGGTTTGAAGAAGAGAGGTATTTATAGTGTTTGTGTTAATATTTTAATAATTTAGATGGTGGGGTCCAGGGAGGATCGATAATGAATGGTGACGGAGGGAGTGTGGGCTCATGATGCGATGTCAGCCGTTGGATTTTAACATGATTGCATGAGTGACGTTCACGTTTCGGCCTTCCTTTGAGGGAAAAAGGTGTGTTAACACGTGGTTTGAATTTTTCCATATATGTTTTTATTTTTATTTTTTTAAAATCATAATATTCATACATTTTTTTAGCTTAATTAATAATAAATAAACATTTTAAGATAAAATATTATAGATTTGCAAATAGAAAAATGTAATTAGTCATATATAGAAAAGGCCTAAACGTGAATTATGGGCCATTGTCACTTTTATTATTGCTGATTTTAACATATGAAAAGGCCCTCTACAACACATATGGGTCATAGTTTTGACTCTACAATGGGTTGAGTAGTGACATGTTTTGATGGGGGTTGCGATGGTTGTAGTAGATCGTCTAAACTATTTAATCATTGCAATAGATAGTCAAAACATAATAAGGTTATTTTCAAAATGTTAATTACAATTAAAACGGGTTAAATTTTGAGTATTAAATATTATATTGAAATTAATTTTTTTTATCAAAATTATATTTTAAAATAATCAATATTTAATATAATATTTAGTATAAAATTTTTATTCAAAATTAATATTCAATATAGATTATCGATTTTAATTTAAAATGTTGAGTAATATTTAAAATTCGAATATCAAATTAGTAAAACTAATAATAATAAATGCATCATTTGAATTTTTTTAAAAAAAAGTTTTTGATCAGTTTTACATTTTAACCAATTCATTAAAATACAATGAATTTTTTGTTGGATGTATGTGTACAAGTTTGAAAAAATTGCATTATAGTGTGTATATAAACTTCATATAAATTTGAAAAGATTGAATTGTAGTGTATATATGGACTTCCAATTCAATATTTCGAAATGATAACGAAAAATTTTGAATATTCTAAATCATATTCGGAAATAAAATTCTTACGTCATATCAAATACCGATCTATAGTGAAAAATTCGATATGGCCCGGACCATAGATCAAGCACAATTCTCCAAAACATTAAAACCCTAACCTAACCTTCAATTGTCAAATACACAAATCTAAACCACTTCAATATCAAACCCTAACCCTAACTAAAAATTGTCAACTAATATAATAAAGTGGATCAGGAAGCTTGAAGGTTCTATTACCTCCATTAGATCCAAGAACATCACTCCATTGATCACCCATGTTTCCAATTATTCTATACCCCAATCTCTCTTCAAGCATTTTCCTTTCAGCTGATTTGTATGCTACTGCTGTTTGTCCTGCATGAGACTCTCCCCTACAGCAATGGGGTAAATTGGATGAGAGTTTTGAAATTGGGATAAATTGAGAAAATTATAAAAAATTTAGGGGTTGAAAAGGATATTTTGCTTACTTGAGAATAAGCTTCTCCCATCTGTGGAAACCTGCATTTTTCAGATTTGTTGTAGTGACATTTCTTTGATTTTCAGATCTTCCAGTTAAGAAGACGATCTTGATGTTGAGAGACAGTAATTTGTTGTATAGACGAAGAGTATCCGGTAGTGGTGGTGCTTTTTGCTTTATTACCCATTTGTTGAATTCTTTTGGGTTGTATGGACTCGTCCTTATTTGCATCAAATGATCACAAAACTTAATATCATGTAATGAAAAATTATATTTATATAATATTTTTAAAATAATTAGTTTTTTTTTTTAAATTTTCAAAAATACTCTTTTATTTATTTTTATTTGAGAAAAATAATAATAAATAGTTTATACTACTCGAATCAGTTCAAGGGCAGATTCTATGTAATTCATATGGATCTGAGGATGATTCATATCCATATAAATTAAGTTAGATTCAAAATTTATTGAGATTAAGTTAGATTCAAAATTTATTGATATGGTGAATTGATTCAAATTAGATTCTAAATTAATTTAAATGATAATTTAAAACAATTTAATTTGATGCTACTTTAGTGTGTTTGGGAAAACTTTTTAATTAGCGTTTTAGATAGTGTTTAAATTATATATTAGCTTTTTAAAAAAATACGTGTTTGGTAGTAGCGTTCCAATTAGTGTTTAGCGTTTTAATTAGTGTTTAGCGTTTTAATTAGTGTTTAAGATAGCGTTTAAAAAACTATCAAATATAGCTTTCAACCCAAACGCTAATAGTGATTTACTTTATTAACCTTTATCTTATAATTAATTATATCATTATCTTCAGAATTATATTTATATCTGTAATAAATTTTAGTAATTTTATGTGTAACAGCTAATTTAAAAACTAAAATTAATACCAAACGTTCAATCTAACTTTAGAGCTAATTTCTAATATAGCAGCTAACTACTAACGTTATCTGAAACGCTAATCTAACAGCTAATTAAAAATCTAATGCCAAACATACACTTAGAGTATGTTTGGCATCAGATTTTAATTTAGTTTTTCAATTAGCTGCGGCGGTTAGCTGTTACGTTAACTTCTAAATTAGCTATTAGGTTAGCTGTTATATTAAGCGTTCTTTTAAATTAGCTGTTAAAATATAAAATTACCAAAAAGGTATTATATATAAAAACTATAAAATAAATAAATAAACGATTTTACAAATATAATTATTGAAACTAATTATTTTTCTTTATTGAATTATAAGTATTGGTAGTGAATCCTTTCAATAATCCTCTTGTCAAAAGCATATACCACCATTAATGTTTTAGTTAAAATTCATTCATAAAAATTTAACTCCTAAATAGATACAAATACAAAAATATCAAATAAATTAAAAGATTTAAATAATAAAATACTTGTAGAGCACAATTTAATAAGATTTTTTCTAGTTCTAGTTTACCTTGTAATCGGTAATATGTTTAAAGAATGTATAAAGATGAAAGAATAAAAGAATAAGGTTGAACTTACCGAAACAAATCAATGGAAATAATATTGGTAAAAAGAATGAGAGAATAAAGTTGAACTTATCTAAACAATGAAAATCAATGGAAATAATATTAGTAGAACAAAAATAAAAATTCTTGAAAAAATTCTTGAAAATACTAGAGGAGAGAGAATGTTGGAATGATATGGGTTATTATGTATTTTTAAAACAAAATTCTGTGAAAACGTACGTTATCAATACGTTGTTATAAAATCTAATTTAACTCTAAACGTTGTTATATAATTGAATGCCAAACACCTTAAAAAAATTCAAACGTTATCCAATAATCTAAACGCTAATTTAAAATCTAATTAAAAATCTTTCCCAAACACATTTTTAGTATAATTGGCATCCATATAATTTTACTTTATTTAATTTTATTGGTCTAAGTCTAAATTAATAATCAATTTAGATGGTAATTTATACCGATTTAATTAGATTCTAAACCTAATAAAATGATGATTTTCTAAATAATTTTTAAGATAGTAATTTATGTAAATCTAATTAGATTCTAGATTAGTAAAATGATGATTTTATAGATAAATTTCAAGCTGGTGATTTATATAAATCTAATTAAATTCTAGATCTAGTAAAATGATAATTTTTTAGATAATTTTTATTTCTCTAATTAGTTCAAAATGGATTCTAAACCATTTTAAATGGTGTTTATGTTAAAATTTAAATAGTGTTAAGTTAATTTTGAAAAATAAATATATAAAATTAAAAAAATTAATTTTATTCTAGATGAATTTCTCCTAAAGATAAATACTAAAAATGAAATTTATATATTTAAAAATAATAAAAGTGAAAATATAGACAAAAGAGAACCATACGTACCCGAAACCATGGAGAGCATAGTAAGGCAAATTAGAGAGAGTGGTTTCATCAACATCAAAAACCCAAACCTCTTTTCCGTCACCGGAAAGTTTGACACTCCGTACATACTTAAAAGCCTCATCAACAACAGCTTTGAAGTCATCCCGATACTGTTGACCCAACATGTAATGACCCACGTAGTTTTCACATTGTTTTGGAACCGTTTTCCATTCAATGATGTTGTGTGTCTCAACCCCCAGTCGCCAGCTCAGGCATGAAAGTCCCGGAATGTCGTCGCAGTGAGAGCCGGATTTCGGCCGGAGGAGGTGGATTGGGTGGTGGGAAGATTGGGTTAGGGTGGAGAATGTGGTGAAGATGAGTAGGAGTAGAAGTGTTTTCATGTTGGGTTGGGTTTTGGGGGTTTGGTTTTGAGGATATATAAGGTTGTGTTGTGTAGTTTGGTTATGGGATATGTGTAGTTTTTATTTGGTTAAAGATTATTTTAATGATTTAATTTTATTTTGGTTTTATCAGAAAATTTTAAGTTTTAGTATTTACTTTTTAAGTTTATCTCATTTAGAATTGTTTATAGGAGTATTTTTATAGCTTTTTAATTAAAAACACTGTAATGTTGGAAGGATATAAGCCTAAAAGATTGTTTATATGGGTGTTGCAGAGTATATTCCGCTAGAAATTAGAATATCTGAACCAGTCGAATTTTTTTTTTTCTTTTAATTTATTCATTCCTTCTCCATATGTGGATTACACAAACTTTCTGAAAAAAAACTCAACAACTTTCAAATGTGTGACTCGAACAATTTGATTAACGAAAATCAAAGTCATTTTTATTGTCAAATTAATATTTTCTTTTATCTTATTTATATATTTAAAGTGGTGCTCGTACATTTAAAAACACCTTTTTTAATTAAAATTTGTTCAGTTTTTTATATTTAATATTACTCATTAAATTAGAATTTTAATCATTCTTAAAATTAGATAAATTTTCAAATTCGGTAAATACCGCACCCTAATTTAGTAAATACCGCATTTTTTTTAATTTTATATTTTTTTCTCTTAATTAATTAATATTTTAATTTATGAATGTTCTAATTTAATTTATGTTTAAATTTTATATTATTAGTAATTCACTATATTATATATGAGTTTGATTGATATATAAATTAAAGAGTCAGTGATTTGATTTAAAAAGACTTTATATGAATCCTTAAGAATTAGTTTTGAAGTTCGACAGGAGCTGTTGAAATGTTTACGTATTACTATAGTTTAATAAGAAAGTTTATTTTTAAATAAAATTCTTAAGTCATTTACATATAAATAGAGTCTAATATAATACAGCATTTTTAGGGTTTTTATCCTCTTATTTTTAAAATTTTAAAATAATAATAATTTTTTAATATTATTTTTAAATTAGATATTTTTAAAATAAAAAATTTAGTAAGGAGAAAACAGTAAATTATGAAGTGATAGGGTGTGGTATGGTGCGGTATTTACCAATGCCCTAAATTTTTTGTTATCTAGATTTAAATAGTTTTAGTATGTTTCTACTATGAATTAGTGAAAAATAGATGAAGTTTTGTAGCGATACTTCTTAAAAAATATATAATTGGGAAAATTTTAATATATAATTATTGGTCTGTTTTAAAAAATTTACAAATTTAAATTTTGATTTTCATTTATAGTTCATTCATATTCATCCCGATTGTGAGTATATATTTTAAAAACTCGGCTTATGGAGTTAAAATCAAATTTTTAATTTTTTATAATTTTAAAATAGACCTATAATTATATTTTAAATTTTTAAAAAATTTTATTAAAAAAAATTTTCATTAAATATATTATGTGAAAATTACCTTAGAAAATCACAACCATAACATGAAATAGAGAATCACAATTAAAAAATATAAAATCTAAATGGTTAATAAATTCACTGCATGCGAAAGTGTGATCACAGTATAATATTTATTATTTATCATTATGGTGTCACTATTTATTATTTTCTAGATACAACTTAATTTAATTTTCATGATTTTTCTTTTTTCAAATGCCAACTAAATATAAACATGTGAATCTCCCCCTTCCATACAAAAAGAAAATAAATTCTTTAATTTTCACATAAATCCAATATTAAAATACACGACCAAAAATCCAAATTCTATTTACCACCACTATAAATACCACCCTAATAAGAGCCATATAATATCAAATCTGCTTCAAAAATATTTAACTTCTTTAATATGGCAAAATTTTCTTCAATTCTTGCCTTCTTGATACTACTCATTGTTTCACTAAGTAAATTTATCTTATTTTTTCTATTTTTATTTTCTTATATTTTTATTTTTTAAAAATAAATAAATAAATTAATAACATATAATTTTGTTTTCTAGGTTTTCCATCCAGCAAAGTATATGCTTTGGATAAGTGCCAGGTAAATCAAGATTGTTTCATTATATGTTACCCACCTAAACTGTACTCTGCTTGCATAAAACACTACTGTTGTGTTGAAAATCCTCCACCTCCAGGCAAGTTTATTTTTATTATTATTAATTAATTAATTAAATGTAAATTCATATTTTGATTCAACAGCAGCACGACGGATGATGGAAAAAGGAAAGGTGAAATAAATGACAAATGTTAATGTGAGATGGCAAATGCATCTGTTTGATACAGAGAAGTTATATATATATATATATTAAATAAATGTTATTTATTTAAATAAAAGGTTGGATTTTATTCCTAGTATAGGGCCTGTTTGTTAAATAGTATTTTAGTGTTTTCAGGAGTTTTAGAGGTTTGACCAAAATCAAACTTCTAAATTTTTTTAAATAGTTAGTTTGGTTAGTAGCAACTTAATCAGCTGATTTGATCCAAAACGCTAATTGTCAAAACGCAGATAGTAGGAGCGTTTGAGAGGTTTAAAATTAGAGGTTTGTTAAAAAGACCAAATTACCTCACTTGTAATTAGGTTTATATTAATAAAATAATTGAAACATATTATAATAATATTTAATACTTTTAGTATTATTTTTTTATTATAATATTTTATAATTAAAAATTTTTATAATTTTATTTTACTATTATAGCATGTATATTATTTTTTTAGTATATTATTTTAATTAATAATTGATATAAAAATAGTAAATATTATTAAAATTATTATTTTTTAGTATTATTAATAAATATTAAAATATTTAACCCATTATATTACTTATTTGAAGGTAGTCATGTAAGATATATTTTGTGAAAAATAAAAGTGAACTTTTAAAAATGTTCATTTATGTCATTTTATAATTGAATCCGCTAATAATATATTATTAAACAGTTAATTACCAAACACCGTATCATCAGTCCGCTAACCGCTAATAGTTGGTGTGGTGGGAAAATAACCATAAGGTATCATAGGTGAAGTTCAAAGTAAGCAAAGGAAATCAAAGTTCATAACCAAGCTCGACCGAAAATGGATCCAATCGCTCTACTAGGCCGAAAGGGTTAAAGACACGAATAACACCCGGAGATCAAGCTCGGCCGAGATGGCCAAAGACCCATAGACGGCCCAACTCGGCCAAGTCCAGCAAAGCCCAAACCAAAGTATACCAATCCAGCGAACTGCGACCAAACCAAACACGGATTCCTGAAACCTGATTGACAAAGAGAAACCTATCTCACTGGATCAATGACTCCTAAAGCCCGATTGATAAAAGGAAATCAAGTCCAAGAAAGAAACCAAGTCCTAGAAATAAACCAAGTCCTAGGAGGAGACCAAGCCCAAGAAAGAGACCAAGCTCAAGAAGGAGATCGAGCCCAAAAAGGAGACTGAATTCAAGGAGAATAAAGAGTCCCTATCCAAATAAAAATAGGACCCAAATACCTTCTATAAATAGAGGGTAGGGATGATTGCAAAAGGATCCGAATTTCATTATTCACTGGAGCAAACTCTGTTCAAATATCTTTGTAAGCTTTTAGCTATTCTCTCAAGCAATTTTAGTCTAATATTTGGTTGTGGTCTATTTGGCACCAGAAGGGTAAATTGCAATAAAAAAAATTGTTATCTCTAATTTTTGTAACGTTATATAAATATCATAAATGTGGGATTATTAATCGCATAAATTAGTTTAGGTTAGTTATAATATTAATATTTTATTTTAAAATTAATGAATTATAGTTGTTAATTTTTCTAGTATAAATTTAATTTGTAAAAATTCAAAACATTAGCAACTATAACTATTTTTAATAATGTAAAAAAAAAGCATATTTAAAAACATTATGTATCTATATTATATATATATATATATTTTAATGTAATAAGTCATTTAGAAATAATGAAAACAAAAGGGCCATAAAATTATATGTTAAATTAAAATATTAATGTTGAGCTTATCAATGTTACATTTTATGATCAAAAAGGAAAAATATATGGTTGTAATTTATTCAATAACTAAATTTTGGGAAAAAAAAATTCGATCTTAAACTTTAAATTAATTTAATCGATCATTCAAACTCTATTTTAAATTTATAATTTTTTAAAAACTAAAAACTATAAAAAATAATAAAAAAATATCAACATATTCCTCCTTCAAAACTTTTCGAAATTCACATTTTTCTTTTCACAAGATCTTTTAAAAAATTATAAAAACCGTAAATTTGTAAAATAGAAGGTAATTTAATTATCTTGATTTTTTATTTTTTAATTTTAATTTTTAAAATCTTATAAATTCAAAATAATTGAATAGTTTATTAACCTAATATGAAATTTTAAAGAACTATTAATTTAATTTTTTAACACGTAAATATTTCAACACAATCAAATATATTTATTATCAAAATAACATAGCAAACACATCGAAATGAAATGACAAAATCGGTTTACAATAAAATTTAAAAGAAAAATGATAGAAGTCCACTTCCTTTTCATGATGTACTTCTACATTTGGAATTGCTTATAATTAAGCAATGATTACTTTTAAAATAGTAAAATATTAATCATACCTCCTTTTCATTCTAAATTTGTTTAGATACCTTAATATTAATATTATAATTTAGGATGAAAATGGAAAAATACAATAAATATTTTACTCTAAATAATTATTGGCTAAAATAAACAATCCCAAATATATACCATATTTTTCAACTGACGTAATACATTGGATTAGGCAGCAGCTTGAAAGTCCTTTTACCAATATTTGTTCCAAGAAGATCACTCCATTGATCACCCATATTTCCAACAATATGATATCCTTCTTTTTCAAGCTTTTTTCTTTCACTTGATTTGTATACAAGTGCTGTCTCATTTGCCTCTTTCGGTGATCTACACTCATATAGTATAGTCAGATTTCTATATAACAGCCTAATAATACTTTATTATTTTTCAAATTACTTAGAAATGTGTAGTTATAAACGTATATATAATGTTTTGCTATAACAATAACATGTATAAATAAATAAAAACGTTATAAAAAAATATAGTATTTATTAAAAATTCCAAAAAAAAGAAAATTCATTTTTAGTTATTTTAAAATTTGTATTAAGTTTAAAAGTAATATGAAAAATTTGAATTTTGCAAAATGAGTTTCCATGATTTTTTTCTCTCGTGATGTATCAGTATAGTCATTCACAGATCGTAAATGACCTCCATCACAGTTGTGAAAAACCTTCTTAAAGGTTGATTGATTTTGAAAAATTAAAATTTTAAATAATTTATTTTTTTTTAATATAGAATTTATTTACTCATAAATATAAATTAAATTTTAGATAAATAATTAGTGAGAAAAGTTACCTGAGAATAAGCTTGAGCCAAGTGGAGTAACCAACTTTCTGCAAATTGATTGTAGTGACGTTTCTTTGCCATTCAAATCTTCCTGTTAAGAAGACCACTTTGATTCCAAGAGACAAGAGCTTTTTATAGAACCTCAAACTCTCTGGTAATGCTGGTGCCTTGGCTTCAGCCGCCCATTCCTCTGCTGCTGTTGCATTGGATGGATTCGTCCTAAAATAACATAAAATTAATTGATTAATATTTGAATACATTAATAATAATAATAACAATAAATATTAACAAAAAGACGATATAATATATTTTCAACATTAATACTCAACTAAGAAAATATTTTTTTACTCAACATTTTAATTTTTAATTACTAATTAATTTTTTAAACTAATCAAAATTCAATTTAATAGAAATTAGATAGTACTAGATTGTTATATTAAATTTTTTCTTAATTTTATGTGACACCAAGTATAAACATATAAATTTTCTATGGTGAATTTTAATTATTATTTTGAAAAAAAGTAAGTAGAATTTCTTCGACTATTAATATTTGTTAAAGAATTTTAATATTTATTTGTGGTAATTTTTATTTTTCATTTTTTCAACGGTAGAAGAAGAGAGATGGAAATTAAATTTAGAAAGTTAATAATTTTTGTTCTTTTTAAAAATATTTCAGGAATGTTTAATACACTTTCTGCCATTCAATATTGGTACTGATTGTTATTTTATTCTTTTAGACTCTTTAAAATCATGCTTCCCGAGTTAAAATAAATAACATGTAGAGTATGACTAAAAAAGTGTATAACTCGATTAGGTTTCTCTTTTACTAATAATTGAGATTATTTTCCTTAATAACGTATCCTTTTACACTATATTAAATAATTAAAATATTTATTTATCAAACAGTATTTATTAAAAATATTAAATAAAATATTAACCATTAACCGTTACTCTAAAAAGATTAAATATTTCGAAAATTTTAAACACCGCAAAGGACTCTGGTGGGACCAAATATAGCCATATTTTAAAGATTAAAGATAAAAAAAAATAGTTGAAAAGGAAAAAAATCTATCCAAATAAAATATGTAACTTAAAATCACTGTACAAATGAACAATAGTCCGTACCCGAATCCGTTGGGGCCTATATAAGGTAGATTAGAGAGAGTGGTTTCATCAATATCAAAAACCCAAACATCTTTACCATCTCCAGTCAGATTCAGACTCTCAGCATAACTTATAGCTTGTTCAATAACCATGGCTGAATCTTGACGATAATGTTGTCCTAACATGTAAGACCCTACGTACAATTCACATTCTTTCGGGACGGTGGCCCATTCAATTAGGTTATTGGTTTCCACCGCCAGCCGCCCGCTCGAACACGAAATGAACACCGTGTCCTGGAGGCCGACGGCGGACTGTGGCCGGAGAAAATGGTGTTGGAGGTGGTCATGCCAAAGGTTTGGTAGTTGGGATGGTGTTAGAAGGGAGGAGATTATTGTGAAAAGTTTGAGTAGTTTTTCCATGGTTTTTGGATAGTTTGAGTGAGTGGTTTGTTGGGTTTATATAGAGTAAGATTATACTACAATAATGTCATTTTTTTAAAGCCTAGATTTTGAGGATGAATATTTTGAGTAAAATGTATTTCTTATTTTTAGATTTGAGGTAGTTAAATTTTTTTTATAAAAATAACTGTATTAAAATATCAGTAAAATTCAGGAGTTCTGTACATATTACTTAATACCGCGATAGACCTATTAGTAAAATTCACTGTATTGAATTTTATGAATTTTTTTTCCGCGATAAAACTATATAGAGTTTGAGTTATAAGTTATATTTTTATAATATTTTTTTTAAAGAAATTTGAAAAATTAAAATGATAAATTTAATTGAAATTTCATTTTATGTTATCCATTTATTTTATAATTATGACTATAATTTAGTTTATAAAAAATAAATTGATTGAAATATTTTTTGTTTAAATCGTAAAATGGATAAACAATTTTTTAGTTTTTAAAAAACTTTTTCATGGACCATTAAAAAACATTTTCGTCTGATTTAATAGTTAAATGTATTCAAAAATTAATTTAGTTAATATTTTGAAATATTTATAATATATTATATATATATATATATTCAATTATCAATAATAAATATTTACATCAACTAATGACATTGTAAATGAATCAGTTGAAGTATTATGTAATGTGATACTATGATTAAAAAGTTATTCCAATCACTGAACTATCGTTTTAAAAATGTAGATGTGTCATGTAAAGTAGCATTATGATTAGAAAATAATTTCAATTATTGGACTATCTGTAGATGTGTGGTGTAAAGTAGCATTATGATTGAAAAATAATTTCAGACTATTCAAAATATTATTTCTGAATTTTTATAATAATGGCCAAAAAGAAAATTCATAGATTACAATAAAAACACGTTGAAATAACAAATTAAATAAATATGATAATTAACTATTTGAAGTAATTATTAAAATATTTATTAAATACTGGGAATAAGTTTAAACGTAAAATTACAAAAATAGTTGTTCCAAGTTATTTTAAATATTTTAATATAGTAATTTGAGTGGTGTTTTGGAAAAATATGTTCACCATAATATTAACAATGTCTTTAAAAAAATATTGATGAAAATCTAATTTTAAATTCCTTTATTTAAATGCTGTTGAAACTGTTATTATTATAATATTTTCATATAAATACAAGAACCAATTCACAACCTGAAAAGGTTTTTACAGTTTCACATTTGCTATAATTTTACATGATTTGCACCAATATTATTTATTGTGGTTCATGATTTTTACTGGCTTGTAACAATAGCACGAGAAGGGACACCGTTGAAATGTGGACAAGAATCATATGAAGGAGAAAAAAAGAATTGAATTTCTGGCACAGAGATAATACAGAAGATAAGAGAATCATGCATATCACACATTGTAAATATTTTGGATAGTAGCTAATTAATTCATTCATTCTTCAGATTTGTTTGCTTGTACACATATCTTTGGCTAGTTACACAAATGATATCCGTCTTGCCACATGTCATATATATATATATATATATATATATATATATATATATATATATATATATAAATACTACACCAAATATATTGTGGTCTTCTTCCTCAGAATGGAATGGATCGTTCTTCAAATTAAGTGATCTACAACCATCGGTGTATTGAATATAAAAAATGGTTGATTTTGAATTTTTTCAAAATTTTTCAATATGTTGATTCATAAACTACGGTACTATTGGATTTATATTCAATTTTTTTAGTCTAAAACAATGTTTTGTTTCCTTAAATTTTTTATTATATTTATTTTTCAAATATTCAATAATTTATTTAATACCTTTGAATGTATTTATATTGTGAAGGGAAAAATATAAAAACTGAACCAATCAAACTATATATTTAAACAATAAGTCTTTCATCTTTCACACCGTGTGAACTGTATGAGAAATCTTTATTTTTATGTGATGAGGGGGAAAAAATCATAAAAACTCATTTTGTAAAATTTAAAGTTTGCTTAACTTAATTAAAATTTTAAAAAATCTAAAAATAAAACTATTAACAAACTAAGACTCGAGACAGATGAACATGATATTATTATAATATAATAGTAATTTTCTTTTATCTTGTTTTGTTCATATATACTTGTAATATTTATTTATAATCAGATTTTGTTCTTGGATTGTATTTCAGTTGGATTTTGTTTTGCTGTTGGATTTGGGTATTATAGGTTCTATATATTCAGATCCATTCTTTGATGCAGTCCAGCTATTTTGACTTGCAGAGTATAAGTCTCTTTCTTTTTAGATTGCGATTGGCCGTTTCTTCTGGTTTTTTTTATTCTCTCCGACGATTTTCTAAAGTTTCTCTGTTTAATTTTTTCTTTGTGATTCTGTAATTGGAATTGAAGTTATGTAATTCTCTTTGTGATGATTGGATATAAACTGATTCTTTATTTGTTAGTGAAGTATCAGGATTCAATACGAGCTCTGTACTTAAAGTAGTCTTTGTGGTGAACCACGTAAATTTCTCTTTGCACTCCGTGTTTGTTGATAGTTTTTAAAATTTTTTAATAAATATATAAAACTTGGTATCATTACCCAAAATTGAATCCAAGTTTAACCATTTGCAAAATGGGTACCCTAAATAGAATACAAACCTAAGTTCACAAAACAACTTAACAAACCCATGCACTTAAAAATATCCACCATAAGCCCATATACAACTTGCATGAAAACATTTTTATTGATATTTTAGTTTAGGTTGGTTCGATTGGGTTAAAAACCTTCAAAAAACAACGTAACAAACCTATCCACTCTAAAGCCCATATACAACTTGCATGGAGTTAATCCAAACATTTTTACTGATATTGATAAAAACTACATAGGAAAGTTGTCGTTGTCATTGTCATGGTCATTACCACATATGAAACTTGACAACAACAGAAATTATTATAGAAGGTGACATAAATAATGCCACATTATTACAATATTTTAGATTGATGGGTCATGCACTGTAGAACATAGGCATTGGAAGTTTGAAAGTTCTGTTACCAGGATTTTCACCCAACAAATCACTCCATTGGTCTCCCATATTTCCCCATATTCTGTACCCTTCTTCTATTATCTCTCTTCTCTTCTTCGTCTTGTATTCCAGCTTCGTCAACTCCTTCTCCGAATTGTACCTATATATGTATTTATATACAGTCAGGTCTTTCTATAACTCTCATTCTTAGATTTTCTTCTTAATCATATAATAGGTAATATACGGGATATAAAATTAATTTTCTATAATAATTTATTTAAATATTATACATTACTTTTTAATAAGGCATAAAAGTTTCACAAGTCTCCAAATTTGAGTATATTTCTTAAATTAAATTAACGCTTGAACTTTATGAATTGTCTATTTAGTCTTTGAACTTCTAAGTGCCTGTTTGGTTGAGCTTGTCTACTAACTGAAAGTGTTTTTTTAAACTTAAAAGTATATATATATTTTTTTAATTTTGGTTGTTTGGCTGGAATTGCAGTAGATTTTTGAGAGTTTAAAAAAGTAGAAAATCATCTACTAAGAGAAACACAAATTTGAAGCTTTTTCGAGTAGATCTTTTTGAGCTTTTTTAGAAAGATACAAATATCTTTTATACCCTTATACCATATAATATATAACTCATAAATACTATTAAGAGTTCAAATCATAAGCTGATAGTAATGATCTATTTTTTTTGGTGAAGTTTGGGAACTTGAGATGAATGACATACATGATTTAATTTTAAATCTTTTATTATTTTGAAATTTGTAGTTTTTGTTTGAATATTTATATCTAATACACTTTAAGTAATTATAACGTCTTAAAATATATTTAAAAGTGATATTCCCAAACGCTTTGAAATTGATAAGTACTTTTTTAATTGATAACCAAACAACTAAACTTTTATTTTTTCAAAGCTCTACTTCTAAAGATCTATTATTAAAAGATCTACTGCTAAAAGATCTAATTAAAGAAGTCATACCAAACAGGCACTAAATGTGGTGGGTCAATTAAACCCTTCCTCTTTAGCCGGCAGAAAACATGTTAATTTAAAAATGTTAATAAGCCCTTATATTAGGGGGAAAAAATTAAATGACCCAAAATTTAAAAATTAATGGTCATTCATAAAGTTTGAGGATTAATTTAAAAAATTAAATTGAGAGGCTTCTAAAACTATTATATCTTTTGAAAAAAAATATAAAAATTAAAAGTTTAAATCACTATAATTAAAAATTAAAGTTTCAAAATAATTTGTAACAATTTATAAATAAAGATAATTGAAAGAAAATAATTTAAATGAATTTATTTTCCTTTTAAATGAATGTTTAAATCCACATTTTCGTCATTTCAAAATATTCTTAATAAGAGTAATTTAAAAAAAAAGAAATATATATACATATATATATATATATTCATTCTAAATGAATAGAATTTTAACCATTTTTTAAAATATGCCGACCTATTTAAAGTTTTAATTCTTATACCAGTAAAATATACTCTATAATTATTATATGGTTATATGTAAATAAAATTCATCCTTTAAAAAGACAAGGAAAATCTGAGTATATAATATTATATATATGTTAGGAAATTTCCGGTTCTATCCCAATTGCTTCCTAATTCCTAGTTCGATTCAACCAAAACAATCAGCCCAAATACGAACACAATATTTAACGTGGTTCGGCAAATTGCCTAATCCACGGAAAGATAACAACTTTACTATGAGAAATAAGGATTACAAGTCATTCAGACAATACTCTCTCTCCACACAAAATTGTTTTCTTTCTCAACCAGAATCTCTTTTAGGCGAACAACTCCACCACGGCGAGACAACCCCAAATCAAAATCTCCTTAATGGCGAGACAACCCCAATGCAATGATCATTACCCCACTCGGCAGGCATGATCCCAATCCAATGATCATTACCCCACTCGGCAGGCATGACCCCAATCTCAACTCGAAATCTCCTTAATGGCGAGACCCTAACCTCAATACTCGAAATCTCCTTAATGGCGAGACCCCAACCTCATACTCGAAATCTCCTTAATGGCGAGACCCCAACCCCAATGATCATTACCCCACGGGTATGACCCAACTCCAATGATCACCACCCAAAAGGACGGGATACTTTCTTCTTCATGAGACAACTCTATTTATAGTGATCATCAAATATACTTTCCTAATTTGTTTCCTTTCCAACTAAGGAATACAATCAACCAAATTAGGAAAACCAAATCTTTCCAAAACAAGGAATCAAACCATTAAGAAATAGATGCAAACTCAAAATAGGAAAATCTTTCTAAAAGGAAATCCTTGTGATCCAAGGCAATCCTATCCATATATATATATATAATATAATATGAAAGAGTGAATCGATTACCTGAACATGAGCTTCTCCCAAGTGTGGTAACCAACCTTTTTCATGTTATAAATAGTGATGTCTGTAAGAGTAGTTGCTGATTTTCCAGTGATAAAAACAAATTTAAATCCAAGTCGATGTAATTTATTATATAAATTGACCATTCCTGGTACAGCTGGTGCTACTCCTAAGAGTTCCCACTCCACAAATGCAGTACTGTTGAACGTCTTTGTCCTGCATCATCATTCATCTAATTATAATAATTTTAAGTTTTATTATTAATATACAATCCATTGTTTATTTGACACCATTAAAGCTAAATAATATAATTATGATGGAAAAATATTATCTACTCTCCAACAACTCTTCTTCATGTTCTATTGAAAATATTTTCGGGTTAATATTTTCAAATAGAGTAAGTAGATATAGTTTTGAATAATAAAAATAAAATGAAGATTTTATTGGAAATTTTTTTAAAATAAAAATAAACACGACGGTTTATTAATAAGAAAAAATTTATTATTTTATGAAAAACAATATGGTATAATCTCATTATATATATATTAAAAATACAATAACAAAATTCATATATAATGTGAAACAAGTATATGGATAAAAATGAAGTAAAATAATAAAAATAATATAAATATAGATATTATTAAAATATAAAATAAAATGAGATTTCTTTTAATAATTAAAAAATCAAATTCTACATAAATAATAGATAAATAATTTTTTTTAAAATTAATATATAATCACACGTCTCTACTATTTAAAAACAAATAAAATTATATATATATATAAATTAAAAATTTTATTAATATATTATCAAAATTTATTAACTTACATAAATCCAATTTATTTTAAAAAAAAATACTATTTCCCAATATAATTTGTACAATGTGGTCTAAATAAAATACCCATTTGAAATAGAAGAAAAAATTTACCTATAGGAACCCACATCATATTGAAAAAGAACATTAGAGAGAGTGGAATCATCAACATCAAAAACCCAAACATCTTTACCATCACCAACAATTTGAACACTTTTGGCGTACTCATAAGCAAGTTTTGCTACATGTTTGCAATCAGCACCATATTGGTAGTCTAGCATGTAATGTCCTATGTACTCTTGGCACTCGTCCGGTATGCTTTCGAAGTTTTGATTGTCGTTCATCTCCACCGCCAGTCGCCAGCTCAGACAGTCTATGTCCGGATGGCGGAGGCGGAGGTAGAGTGGCGTGGCGGAAGATGCGGTGAGGAGGAGTAGAGAGGAGTTCATGGTTGTGGTGGAGGTTGGTTTGAGGGGGTTTATATAAGTGGCGTTCTGAGAATGTGCCCTTGGGTTTGTTTTGTATTTACATAGATTTTTTTTTTACTTTGAAGAGAAATAGGTTAATGCATTTAACTCAATCAATCACTTTTATTAACTTTTGTAAGTGTTTTTGATATTAATTTTTTTTAAAATAGTAGTTCAAAAACCGTTTGGAATTATTTACTGAAGTTAAAAATCGAAAAGTTATTCCATTCTGGCCTGCTGACCACGGAAATTTTTTTAAGCGATTTTTTTATAGACCATAAAAAATTTAGTATACAATTATAGGTCAGTTTTGAAAAGTTTACAAAATTAAAGTTTGATTTTCACTCCATAAGTCATTCACACAGTTGTAATTCACAGAATCTGTGAATTGTAAAAGTTTAGGGGTATTTTTGAAAACTCAGCCTATGGAGTTTGGTTCACTTTTAAAAGTTTGGTTTATATATTTTTAAAAATAGACCTATAATTATATTTTGAAGTTTAAAAGGCTCATTTAAAAGAATTTTCACTTTTTTTAATTTCGTACTCCGATTATACTAGATTTCAATTTTGTCTCTTAGAGCATCCACAATAATCCACAATAGCAACGAACACTTTGTGTCCCAATTCTGTTACGTGGGTCCTACAAAATATGATAAAATATATTTAATTATTAAATAATTAAAATATTAGTAAAGTTAGATGGAAAGAGAAAAAAATAAAAAGGAAATACAAAAAAATAATTGATAAATGAGAGTTGTCCCTCGTCTCAACTTAGTGCCTGTTTGGTACATATTCTTTAAATAGATCTTTTAGTAATAGATATTTTAGAAGTAGAGTTTTGAAGAATACAAGTTTACGTGTTTGGTTATCAATTAAAAAAGTACTTATCAATTTCAAAGTGTTGGAAATATCACTTTTAAAAGTATTTTAAGACGTTATAATTACTTAAAGGGTATTAGACATAAATATTAACTTATTTATTAACATTGGAATATATTTATTGATCGATTGTTATCATATAGGAATTCACAAAATTTACTTTAAATTTAAAATTTAGTTTAAATTTAAAATGCAAACTGAGAGTTGAATATTGAAATATGAAATAATATCTACATTTAAAAATATATATATATAGTTACTATATAATTTATTGTTCGATTTTTTTTTATATGAAACCAATTCAAATATGAATATTATATATATTTAAACTCAATTGAAAAGAAAAAATTCAAGTTATAAATAATAATAATAATATAATAATAATAATAATAATAGAAGATAAAGTTTTATAAAATCTTACAAATTTGTTTTATATAAAGATTTCACAAACTTATATAAAAATTTTGATTGTCGATTTAAAATTTTAAATTATCGTAATTTTATATATCTCAAAATAATATTATTTATATGTAAAGTAAGTAAAATAAAGTATGACACCATGAATTATATATTATGTTATAAGGGTATAAATGATATTTTGTATCTTTTTAAAAAAGCTCAAAAAGATCTACTCAAAGAAGCATCAAATTTGTGGTTCTCTCGGTAGATGATTTTCTGCTTTTTTAAACCCTTAAAAAATCTACTGCAATTTTTGCCAAACAACAAAAAATTAAAAAAAAAAGTGCTTTTAAATTTAAAAAAACACTTTCAGTCAATAGACAAGCCCAACCAAACAGGCACTTAGAGGGACTCAGGAGAGAAAAAATATACAATTAAATTTAAAATAATTTTTTTAATTTATTTTTTCTGAATTGGAACTCAAATTGTGGATGCTCTTACTGGTCCAAGTTAATTTAACTTATTCACTTATATGTCAATTGATGAAATAGGATTGATACGTGGACCCAATCACTCATTAGGAAAGCTAATACTATTTCTTTGTGTATAAAATATTTGGCAATGTTTTTCATAGTATATTAATTTGTTTATGCTTATATTCCCTTATGTTAAATTAAAAACACGAGTGATTATATTATATTAATAATATAATTTTTATTTAAATTTTATAATTATAAATATTTATTTTTTTTATATTTCATTTAAACGGTTTACACGTTTAGTATTCACTTTATCACTTTAATTTTTTAATACTTATTTTTATTTAATTCGTTTTTTTTAAAACACTAATGTAAAATATCTAACCATATCATAATTGAAGTTAAATATTAGATTAAATAATATATATTTATATCAAAATATTTATTTTTAATAGTTAGGGAATGGTGAAAAATTCTACACTGATTTTAAAAATACGTATTGCTAAATTAGATTGAATTCATGAATAATATTATGTAAAACTTGTAAACAAAATTTATGTATGAAAATATTATACTTATATGTGGTCGTCCTAGTTATAACTTGGCAAATATCATAGGTGTAAGTATATATATTTTCCAACAATGAAATAAGAACAACAAACGCAAATAGATAAAATAGTCTTTATATTATAATTTTATAATTGAATGATAAGTGATATTATAATTATAATATTAATTTTCTTTTATCGATTACAATTTTAAATTTTAAGTATTTTGTTAATGGGAAATTAGAAAAAAAAAAACACTTAATTTTTAAGACTTTTATTTTCTTTATAATATTTCATTTTAAAAATATTTTCTTCAATCTTGAAAATAACACTAACTGCATTCATTATAAGTTTTACAATCAGTTAGTTTTTACTATTATCATTATAAAATGTGAATAACTTTTAAAATAGGAGAAAAATAGAATTTTCAATTTGGTACAATGAGAATATAGTATTTTTGTATAAAAATAAAAGAATAATATTGGTGGACCATTCAAAGCCGCTCTTCAACTCCCACATTAGTATGATATTGTCCACTTTGGGACAGGGTCGAGCCCGTACGGATTTGTTCTTGGATATCACCCCCAAAAAGCCTCATACTAACGGAGTTCTCTAGATGTTTTATATACAAGTCATTACCCTCTTATATTACTGATGTGGTATTAGGTTTGACACTCCAACAATCCTCCTATTCAAACTAAGGGCCACACCGCACACCGCCTCCCCTCAAGTTAGTCCACCGATACTCCGAACTAAGGATTACACGTTAGCCTCTTATCGAGATAATTTACAGGCCCATCAGTCATCGAACTCCCCTTGAGATAATCTACCAATCTGTCAAACCTTGTACCGCCGTTACTACCCTACGGGACCCACTACCTGAACACCATATTATAGGAAGACTTTCGATACAAGGCACACCACTAATCTTATCACGAACTCCATCTCTGAACCAGGCTCTGATACTCTTTGTTGAACCCTCCGGAGCCGCTCTTCAACTCCCACATTAGTATCATATTGTCCACTTTGGGTCTTTGCCGAGCCCGCACAGATTTGTTTTTGGGTATCATCCTCCCAAAAGACTTTATACTAATAGAGTTCTCTAGATGTTTTATGTTAGGATTTTCTTGAATCACAAGGATTTTCTTTTAGGAAGGTTTTCCTATTTTGAGTTTGGATCTATTTCGTAATTGTTTGATTCCTTATTTTGGAAAGATTTGGTTTTCCTAATTTGGTTGATTCTATTCCTTAGTTGGAAAGGAAATAAATTAGGAAAGTATATTTGATGATCACTATAAATAGAGTTGTCTCATGAAGAAGAAAGTATCTCACCCCTTTGGGGTGGTGATCATCGTATTGGAATCCCATCCCTTTGGGGGTGGTGATCGATGGATTGAGACCATGCTCAGTGGGGGTGATGATCATTAGGGTTGGGGTCTCGCCATTAAGGAGATTTTGAGTATTGAGGTTGGGGTCTCGCCATAAAGAGATTTCGAGTTGAGGTTGGGGTCTCGCCATTAAGGAGATCTCGAGTTGAGGTTGGAGTTTTGCCATTAAGGAAATTTTGATTTGGGGTTGTTTCGCCATGGTGGAGTTGTTCGCCTAAAAGAGATTCTGGTTGAGAAAGAAAACAGTTTCGTGTAGAGTGAGAGTGTTGTTTGAATGACTTGTAATTCTTATTTCTCACAGTAAAGTTGTTATCTTTCCGTGGATTAGGCAATTTGTCGAACCACGTTAAATACTGCATTTGTATTTGGGTTAATTGTTTTAGTTGAATCGAATTAGAAATTAAGAAGAAAGTAGAATAGAATTGGAAATTTGTTAACATTTCATATCCAAGTCATCCAAACAAATACATAGTACGATGAGAGTATAATAATTTGTCATGTGCATATATTAAAATGATTATAAGAAGGACAAGAAAATAAAGACATCGATATTAATATTTACCCATCTTATCCTATAAATCTGAAACTAGAAAAAGACATTTGTGGACTTAATTTGAGGGAATTAATAGAATTGTGTCTCCTTACCACACAAGGGAATAAAATGTTTATCGCATGTGTGTTTTACAAATATTTCCATTCAAGTGACCCACCAATCACATGTATTATTGAATGTA
Organism: Cardiospermum halicacabum; assembly: GCA_031304145.1. Lineage (NCBI taxonomy): Eukaryota > Viridiplantae > Streptophyta > Magnoliopsida > Sapindales > Sapindaceae > Cardiospermum > Cardiospermum halicacabum. Next base: position 1,112,547 of record CM062391.1, on the reverse strand, counting down.
ATTGCATTGAATAAATTTGTTGGACTATGATTAATGTGTGTTTTGTGTTGGTGTGTCGGTGGTTTGATTAGTTGGGTTTGGATAGCGTTTTGTGAAGATAGATATAGGTATATGTTTGGCACTAGCGTTTTTCACAGAGTTTAGTGTTTTGAATTAGTCAACTTTAAAAACGTTAAAAATTTGTATTTGATCTTCAGCTTATAGTGTTCCTTTCCAAGTTTTTTACAGCGTTTCCAAAATATTGCTGAGAGTAACGTTTAGAGTTTCAATCCGAGAGTTTAAATTTACTTTTCCAAAATTATCCTTATTCATATTAATTTCTCTTTTTATCAAATTATTTTATATAATTATTTTTTAATTAAATATTTTATTTTTGGTTTTAATAAATTAAATATATTTCTTATAAAGACAGAAAAAAATTGATTATTACAAATGTATTATTTATTCTTTTTGTTATTTATTGAAAAAAATTAATTTCATTCTAAAATCATATTTTAAATTTAAAAATAATTATCTTTTTTATATCATGTCCTTTTACGTCATTTAGACATTATTAGATAATTAAAACGCTAGTTTACCAAACAGTATTTATTAAAAACGCTAGTTAAAATGCTAAACGCTATCCATTATTTAAAAAACGCTAAACGCTTAAAAATAAACTAAATGTTGTCCAAAACGCTAAACGCTAATAAAAACGCTGGTCACCAAATACAACCAATAGCGTTTTAAAATGGTTATTAACCGTTTGCTTAACAGTTTTATAAATTATTTTTTAAAAATATTATTTTAAAAATATTAAAATATATATTTTTAATTTTAAATTAATAAATATAAATTAAATAATTATATTATCTTTTTTACTTTATATTTAACCATTATTTTTAAGAGTTACATCTACTTTTAAATTATTATCACAACTCCTATTTTCACAATTATTTTAATCATTATTTTAAACTGCTAGGCAGTGCTAACTATTCAAATCAATACAACTGTTGAAGTCACTACTTTAATTGCTAATTTGAATCGAGTCAATATTATAAAACCGTAGATTGAAATGTGAAACAGTTAGTGTTGGGGTATTTAAAAGATTTTGATTGGATTGGAGTTTTGTGAAATTCTAATTCACATATTATGTTTATTGGGGTTTGTAAAACTTTTCGAGAAAGAAATTCCGCAACCATCAAATTTTAAAAATAAGAAATAAAATTTTAGAATTTTAGATTATATTTAAATAGTAGTTTCGTATAAATTATTTATAACTCATCATATTGCATCATTGTTAACTTTCTATGATTTGGTTTAGTATAGTTTGGTGCAGGTTGATTTCAGTAAAATTTGAAACTTATGGATTTGGAGTGTTATTATAGTACATATTTTTACTTTTTAAAATCATCTCTACAATTTTAAGAAAATTACAAAGTACCAGATTTATATATTATCCAATTTACTAATTTGTTGGTTATTTGAGATTGTGAAGGTTATAAATTTAGTTTTATATTAATTTCAATTTTTTTATTTAATTTATTTAATTTGTTATGAGATTATGAGATTTACTTTCTTGAGAATTATATGAAAATTTAATCCAATTAAATTAAAATGTTAATATATATATATATATACACTTTATCAAATTATTTTAAAAATAAAATATGTACCATAAATAAATGAGTAAATTAAATATTAAATAGAAACAATATGGAGTGAATATTAAACCAAACCACTATCCAATTATGATATAATATAAAGTCGTGGTTCTACTTGCTATAGATAATCAAATTAAACCTCACAACAAATTCAGGTGAATCATTTTTGATAGAGACACATCACCAACATGCACCATATATGGTTTTAATCAAAGTCATATTCGTAGAATTTAATTTTACAATAATATATCTAACAAAATTCCAAGGTTTGAGATATGCTCAATCTACCAAGATTAAAAATTTAAAATATAAAACTCATGAAAGTTTATGATAATAGCAAAGACTTTAAAAAATTACAAATAGATTTTGGACCAATAGAGTAATGCTGAAAGCGAAATTATATAATATATAAAGATGATAGATGATGTTTATATTGATATTTTTAAAATTTAAGTATAAATTGAACTTTAAAAAATCATTATATTGAATATTTATCTTAATTTTACTATTTTAATTTTAATAAATATTTTAGTGTGAAATAAAGGAAAAAATCAATAATGAATATTTTGATAATACTTTTTAAATATTATATTCCATGATTAATTGCATAAATTAATTTATATTAATTAAAATAAAATTAGTAATTTATTTTAAAATAAATAAATTACTATTAAAATATAAATATACAGTAATTATATTTTCAAAATATAAATTTAATTTATAACAATTGAAGATATCTATACATCTGATCTGATTGAAGAGAGTTCATCTTATTCTATAATAGTATGTTTAATTATTATTTTTTCTGGTTATATTTTATTTTTTTATTCACGATGTGGTGTGCATATCTGTGATGGTGTTTTCTGTTTTTATTACAATCTAGTAATGTTAGGTAATAAATTATGGAATAATTTTTTATTTGCATATTTGAGAGGTTGAGTAATGTGTTTAAATTTGAACATGTGATTGTTGGTTTGTTTTAATTGCTTATTTGTTGAGAGTCTCTTACTCAAGTTAATAGATAATAAATTTAGAAGGTATTCTGAACTTCATTATTAAAATATGTAGAGTTACAACTATGACCCATTACAATTATTATGTTAAATTGGTGTCTTGTGCATGTCTACGATGGTGTGTTCTGTTTTTATGTAACAATCCTAGATTGTTATATGATGAAATTTAAAATATTTGTTTGTTTCAATTAGTTGAGATGTTGAATAATGCGGCTGAATTTGGATATGTGTCTATTGATGTGTTTTAATTGCTTACTTGTTCAGAGTTGCTTACTAAAGTTAATAGATTACAATTATAGTTCATATATTTGTATTATGTTAAAGTGTTTCATTTTCAATTAAGATGTTGGTAATAGATTACATTATAGTTCATATTTTTATTTCATATTTTATTATGTTAAAGTGTTTCGTTTCACTTAATATGTTTCACTTTCCATTATTTCTTGAAATTGTTGTTTTGTATTATTATATGATTATTTTGTTTGGTTTGGATACGATGATTTATTTTTTTTATTATTATGTAACTATTTTGTATCATCTGATTTTGTAATGGAAAGAATTTAGAATTTAAGGGATGATTGATTTTTTTTAAAATAATAAGTATATTTATTTTTATTTTATGAAAATAAAATGTTTGACCGTTTACCGCCGAATAATTTCCGAATACTCTCCGAATAATCGAGTACTCATTACTCGCTCGCGATTACCAAATAGCAAGTTATAGAGCATTGAGACATCTACATAGTTTGAATAGTGAAGGGAATACAACGATCAAATATTTATATTATAAATAATTTTAAAAACATCATACAATTTATATTAAATTAGAATATAATACAATGTTACATTACTCTTACAATTATTTTCATTAATTTTTTTTTTCACAATTTATTTCATAATTAACCCTCATATTTTATAAAATAATTGGTATTTCACCAATACACATAAGAACAATTCAATTGGTGCACACTAACATAAATATTTCAACATAATTAAAGACAAAGAGGTGGTTAACAAAGATCCTTAAAGGAAAATTATCATATAGATACTTTAGTCCCCACCCTTATTTTTAATTTTGAACAATATTCAACCAATATAATACATTGGATCAGGTAGCTTGAAAGTCCTTTTACCAGTATAGTTTCCAAGAAGATCACTCCATTGATCCCCCATATTTCCAACTATGTTATATCCTTCATCTTCAAGCTTTCCTCTTTCAGTCGATTTGTACACCACTGCTGTCTTTCCTGAATACTCTGTTGTTCTGCACTCACAGTATAATAGAGTATTAATTTTACAGTTTTTTGAATTCAAAAGTATTTTTAGAAATGGAAACTTACTTGAGAATAAGCTTGGTCCAAGAGTAGTAACCAACTTTCTTCAAATTGGCTTCAGTGACACTTCTTTGGCTTTCAAGTCTTCCTGTTAAGAAAATAACTTTGATTCCAAGAGACAACAGCTTTTTATACAACTTCAAACTCTCTGGTAATGCTAGTGCCTTCCCTTTACTAACCCATGCATTGAATGATGTTGAATTGAACGCAATTGTCCTAAAAAATTAAAAATTAAAAAAAGTAAAAATCAGGTTCTTCGATAGATCCAATCATCTCATACTTCAAACACTTAATAATTAACTTTGAATGCATTAAGAATATTAACAAATCTGTTCAATAAAAATATCACATTTAGAAAAATTATACTTTCCAAATAGAATCATTAATTTTTTTAATTACATATCTAATTAATTAAAAGACCATTTGCATTTTTCAAGTTTTAATTTAAAAATTATATTTTTAAGACTAAAAATAAAATTTTTATAAAATTATTTTTTTTCATAAAATTTATTTAAAAATAGACCAAAATACTCTCCTATTTCCCATTTAAATTTACTTTCAGAATTTAAATTTACTTTCGGAATAAATCAGACCGAAAAGCCAAAAAAAAAAATTATAATTTACACATCAGAAAGCTTATTTATATATATTATTTTAAAAAATTATCTTTATAATTATTTTATTAAAAAATTTCTAAATATAAAAATTTGAATATTAGTCTAAAACTAAAAAAAAAAAAATTTTACAGGTTTAATCTTACACATGTTCAATAATAATAATAATAATATCTAGACAAATTTAAATAATATTTAAATATATAATTTTTCCACTGTTTAAACTTTACTGGCTATTTTTATAATATATATATATTACTTGGATTTATATATTACATCATAAAATATAATTACCATTTTTCTTAATAAATTGTATACCTACATATTTTTCAAAATAAAATCATTAATTTTATACCATTGAACGTTTTAAATGATCTCAAATGTATTATATCATATCTACTAGTGAAGTGAGTCCGTACCCGAAACCATTAGCGGCATAATAAGGAAGATTAGAGAGGGTGGTCTCATCAACATCAAAAACCCAAACATCTTTACCATCTCCGGTCAGATTAAGACTCTCAGCATAACTTATAGCTTGTTCAATAACCATGCCCGAATCTTGACGATAATGTTGCCCTAACATGTAGTTCCCTACATAGCTTTCACATTTTTCCGGCACGGTGGCCCATTCAATTAGGTTATTGGTCTCCACGGCCAGCCGCCAGCTGGAGCACGAAACGACCTTCGTGTCCTGAGGGCCGATGGCGGACCGTGGCCGGAGAAAATGGAGTTGGAGGTGGTTTGAGGGTTGGGGATTGTTAGGGTTTGGTAGTGGGGTTGTTGTTAGGAGGGAGGTGATTATTGTCAAGAGTTTTAGTAGTTTTTCCATGGTTTTTGGATAGGGTATGGTGATGGGGTTTTGTTGGGTTTATATAGAGAGGTTTTAAAAATAGGTCATAAAATTTTAATCGGGAAGAAGTTGAAAAAAAAAAATTAAAAAATTTGCTGCTATTATTTTGGTGTATGTTTTGGTAGTTGTTATATTAACTGTAGTATTAATTGTTCATATGCTGATTAACGGTTAGTTATTAAATTTGTATTAAAGTGATGGTTAGGAGTTATATTAGTTACATTAAATGGTTGAAAAATTAATAATTACATTATTAAATTTGTTGGACAGTTCAAGTAGAAATATAAAGATAATAGGATAATGTATATTTAGACTATAAATATTTTATAAGTTTTATAGCATTTTAAAAATTTTTTAAGTTTCATTTAACATTTTTATAAAGTACCATTTTTATAAAATTTTATTGAGAATCTAACTGAAATAATTTTGCGAGGTGGAAAAGTCTATTTTGTGAGGTGGAAAAATCTAGTTGAAACTTCGTAAAATTTGAAGATCTATACAAAAAATTATACTAATTTCGGGGATCTAATTATGCATTATCCATATATAATATAATTTAAAATATATTTTTATATTATTTTTAAATGTTAATATTTATTTATTTAATTTTTTTTAATAATATATATTTTTTAATGGATTAAAGCCTTAAGTATAGTATTGGATGTGTATGTACAGTTTCCAACCAGAAATAGGTTTCATGAGATTTACTAATTAATTAAAAATATAAAATATTAAGTATATGACATGATTTTTTCATAATATTTATAATTTAATAAAAATAAAATTAGTATTTTTAAAGCAGATTATGAGCAAATAATAAATTATTAAATTGCTAGTAAAAATATTAAACACTATTTTAAAATTTTTATTCATCCTATATGGACCAAAGTGTGGTTTTAAATTTGCATGAAATAAGCTATAAATATTTATAACTAATCAACTGGAGTGTCCTAAATTTTAATAATATAACAAAAAAATTATCGAATTATTGAGCTATTAAAAATGTTTTAAGTGTCGTGTAAAGTAATATTACGATTAGAAAATCATTTCAATTATTGTACTATTCAATTATTTTTTTTCCTAACTTTCATTATCATAATTATGGTTTGACAACCTAAAAAATGTTTTCACAGTTCACATTTTCCTTGAATGGTACCAACATCGTGTATTGTGTGGACAAGAATCATGTGAAGAGATAAAAATAAAAAAATAAAAAAGTAAAAGTAAAATTTATATCACACACGTTTTAAATATTTTGGACAGTAGTCAATTAATTCATTCATGATATTTCTGGTCATATTTGTTTGTTTGTTTCTTTATTTCAATTCAATGTCAGACTGTAAATAATTTTTTTTTCACTTTTTTCTTTTTTTTTATGACATTGATGTGTCACCATCTTTGTAAGATTTTCACTGAAAAAGCACTTCTGACTCTAAATTTACTTTTCTCTGTGTCATGTGATTTTGAGTAAATATATTTGATAAATTTTCACAAGAGTTAAATTTAATAAAGCTGTAATATAAAACCCATTCAAATTAATTAAACGGGATAAAACGTATCCATTTAAATTTAAAAATACTTTTAAAAAAAATTATATTTTTTAAATTATTTTTAAAATATAAAAATTTTCAAATTACTTATAAAAACGGAAAATATCCATCTTTTCCTATTATATAGTTTATCATTTTTATAATAAAAATATATAAAAAATCTAAATTAATTTATTTATTTTAATCGAGATTTGAATAATAAATTCCCTATCTACAACCATACAATGTGCAAAATAATACATAAATGTTAAATACTTATTATTAAACTCTCCATACAAAGTTCAATGCAAATCAAAAGCACTTAATTATTACTTAATAACATAGCAACACATTGAAATTCAAAGACAATAGTTCATTAACAATGAACATCTAGGAAAATTATATCAAAAGCACACTCTCTTATTTCCACATACATAGAGATGGTTTTGGCTAATATGTTTTATTTTATTTATTTTATTTATTTTTATTTTTAATCGATAATATTATTAAAATGAACTTAAACATAATACATGGGATCAGGTAGCTTGAAAGTCCTGTTACCAGTAGGGTTTCCAAAAAGATCACTCCATTGATCACCCATATTTCCAACAATATGATATCCTTCTTCTTCAAGCTTTTTTTTTTTTCACTTGATTTGTGTACAATTGCTGATTTTCCTGCATATTCTGTTGTTCTACATTAAAAAAAAAAAAAAAAATTAAAAAAATATAAAATTAATATCTAAATCAATATTAAAAACCAATAGATTTAAGGACATATTTGTTAAATAGCGTTTTCAATTAGAGGTTAGCGTTTTTAGGAGTTTTAGAAGTTTCACTAGCCAGTTTGATTAATAGCAATTTAATCAGCTGATTTGATTGAAAATGCTAAAATTTTAAAACGTTGATGATAGGAGCGTTTGAGAGGTTTTAAAATTAGAGATTTGTTAAAAAAATCAAATTACCCCACTTTTAATTAGATTTATATTAATTATATGTAATTTTATTAGATTTATATTAATTATATGTTATTTTATTGAATCGTATTATAATTTTTAATATTTAATACTTTCAGTATTTTTTTATTATAATATTTTATAATTAAAATTTTTTATATTTTTTTTTATTATTGTAGCAAGTATATAATTTTTTTAGTATATTATTTTAATTAATAGTCGATATAAAAATAGTAAATATTATTAAAATTATTATTTATTAACTATATTAATAAATATTAAAATATTTAATCCATTATATTACCTATTTGAAGTTTGAAGGTAGTAATGTAAGATATATCTGGTGAAAAATAAAAGTAAACTTTTAAAAATGTTCATTTACTTATAATTGAATCCGCTAATAGTATATTATTAAACGGTTAATTACCGAATACCGTATCATCAATCCGCTAACCGCTAATAATTGATCAAACCACTAATTAAATCATCCACCGCTAATTGAATTCACTAACCACTAACCGCTAATTAAGTTTAAAACTGAAACTGTTTTTATCTGAGCATTATCTGAAACAGTACTGAAAAGACCGAAGCTATTTATCGGTCTATCCAAACAGATTATAACGTTATTTATCAGTCTATCCAGACATATTCTTACGGAAGAGATTATGAAAGCAAAACTTACTTGAGAATAACCTTCTCCCAAGTGTAGTAGCCAACGTTTTCCAAATTGGTTTCTGTAGCATTTCTTCGATTATTATGTCTTCCTGTTAAGAAGACCACTTTGATTCCAAGAGACGAGAGCTTTTTATAGAACCTCAAACTCTCTGGTAATGCTGGTGCTTTAGCTTCACTAGCCCATTCATTGAATTCTGTTGAATTGTATGGAGTTGTCCTGCCACAATATGGAAGTCACGAATGCCATTTTAACAGTTCTAATTATGAAATTATTATTCAAACTTCCATGCTTTACAATTCCAAAAATGATAACAGCAATGCTACGTTAATCGAAAAAAACTGAAATAATTTGGAAAAAAAAAATTATTTATTAACCATAACTATAAAATTTATTAACCGGTAAAATTACAGAAATATTTCACAAAAATTAAATGAGAAGTTCATTTAGAAAATACTTTTGGATCTAGGCATAGACATAACTTACTAGCACCTAAATCTTATCAGGTCTTTTTCGTCTAAGATACTATCCGCGAGACTAAACCATCAGAAAATAGATAACATGTGTATTGAGAAATTCAATTAGTTTTTTCAGATAACATTTAAATTATACATTAACTTATTTAAAAAGTGCGTATTTGATAAAAACGTTTAAAATAGCTTTTAAAAAAAGCTATTAAGGATAACTTTCAATTCAAACGTTAATAGCGATTTATTTTATTAACCTTTATTTTATAATTAATTATATAATTATTTTCTGAATTATATTTATATGTGTAATAAATTTTAGTAATTTTATATCTAACAGCTAATTTAAAAATTAAAATTAATAACAAATGTTTAATCTAACAACTAACTTTAAAGCTAATTTAAAATTTAATTTAACAGCTACCTGCTTATGCTATTTGAAACTCTAGTCTAACACTAATTGAAAATCTAATGCCAAACATAATTAATTAAAATTATAGCTATTTTTACTAAATTTTAAAAAATAAATAAATAAATTAGAAGTAATTTAAAATAAACAAATAAATAATTTTGAAAGTAATATGAAAAATATTTTTAAAAATTTAAAATAATTTAAAAAATATTTTCAAAACAAAATATTTTAAATAAAAAAAGATAAAATCAAAGCTTTAAATATGATGCTTTATATTATTTTGATGATTAAATTTTTACTTTTTCAAAATTTTAAGTTGATTATCATCACTAACTAACTATATAAATATAACGGATAAAATTCAAAACATAAAAGATAGCTTCATACCCGAATCCATTGGCGGCATAATAGGGAAGATTAGAGAGAGTGGTTTCATCAACATCAAAAACCCAAACATCTTTACCATCTCCAGTCAGATTCAGACTCTCAGCATAACTAATAGCTTGATCAACAACCATGGCCGAGTCTTGACGATAATGTTGTCCTAACATGTAATTCCCTACATAACTTTCACATTCTTCCGGGACGGTGGCCCATTTAATTATGTTATTAGTTTCCACGGCCAACCGCCACCTCGAACACGAAACCACCTCTGTGTGTCCTGAGGCCTGATGGCGGACCGCGGCCGGAGGAAATGGAGGTTTGGAGCTTCGGTGGAAATGTTCGGTACTTCGGATGAGGCTAGGAGGGTGGAGATTATTGTGAAGAGTTTGAGTAGTTTGTCCATGGTTTTGGATTGGTTTAAGAGGGTTTGGTGATTAGTGGGTTGTTTTGTTGTGGTTATATAGATTAAGATTTACATTAGCAAATAATTGTCACACCTTACATTCACATCTTCAATAGTATAGAGCAAATTCACACGTGAAGATAATAACTTGTATATAAAGTATCCGGAAAACTCCATTAGTATGAAACTTTTTGGATGATGGTGCCAAGAATAAATCCGTGCGGGCTCGCCCCGTCTCAAAGCGGACAATATCATACTACTAACGTGGGAGTTAAGGAGCGGCTCCGAAGGGTCCAACATCATACCATGGAAATGGGATTATGAATTGAATGTAATTTGATGTGATTTGTTAATGAGATGGTAGGTGTGATAGTTTAGGGTTCGAGGAAATATAAATCTTTGATTAAAGATTTGTTTGAATTGCTTTTACATACAGAAGAAGAGAAACATATGAAGTTAGCTTTTTTTATTTCTTTCGAAGAAATTTTGAGAAGCCATAAACATGCCTTAAGTAACTGATTGAATTTACTAATTTTTAATTTTTAACTTTTCGTTTTTCCGTAAATATTTAGAAAAGAATTAAAAATACTAACCTTCTTAAATTAGCAAATTGCACTTCCATTTTTAAACTATGGTAAAAAAAAATGTATATAGATAAATATTTTAGTGTAAATATATAACTCACACTAGATGGGATGGTAGGGTATATCTATATCAAAATATTCCTTGCATATATATAATTTACTATATATAAATACAATCTACCTTAAATAACCCTAATTATGAAACCAAATAGCACAAACAATACCAACTCCATCTAATTTTACTATATAACAAATTTAATCTCCTTTTGAAGAAAGTTTCAATAACACCCCATATGTATGATAGTATATCAAAACTCACATAGCTTATGCCGATGAAAATTTTAATTCTATACTCATTTTCTAAAAATAACTCTTCGAAAAAAACATTAACTTTTTATAATTGGAAAGTTCTTAATCCATTTCTATTTAAAAAAATTGATGTAATTTTTTTAAATTATTTTTAAAATGTGAATGTAAAATTAAAAATTCCACCTATATAAATAACACTTGATCTCATGTGCTCTTGCAGCCATGACTTGAATTGAAGATCTGATAGAATGAGCTGTAAATGTGTTCAAGTGCAATCAAACTCAAGGATCATGTAATGTAATTTAATGATCAAAAGATTTCTCCAGGTATTGGAATTGATGTAGTTTCTATTTTTCATTATAATTATAATTTTGTGATGGAATTCAATTACTAGTGTTTTGATAAAAATGTAGTTTTCCAAATTAATCCTTGAATATGCATTATTATATGTATTAATCATTGGGGGTCTAACCTAATCACGTCTTATAAGTATGTGGCCAAATAATTTCCACATATATGAATTAATTGACGATCTATATAAGGTTGACAATTTCTGATTTTTTTCCACTTTCTCTCCTAACAAATTAAAAGTATCTTCGAGAGGGAATTGAGATATATGTAGCATGATAAATACAAGGTGTGAGGTATCAAAAATAGTATTTTTTGAAAAAAGAAATTAAAAAAATCCGTTAAAATTAAGTTTTTATTTCCTTTTAATTTATAATTTAAATAGAAATATATTAATTACAATTTTAAAATATTAAAATGCTGATTGACACCATCAATTACGATATGGAAAATAGAAGCTTTACTCCATACTCTCTATTATTTTTTTTATCACGTCACCAGTACATTATAAATTCACATTACCATTAGAGTAGATATTTTTAAATAAAATTTTCAAAATGTTTACGTAAATGTGCAAATCAATAGATTCACATTCCACTGAAGATGTTCTAAAAATGCAAAAATTAAATAATAAATAAGTAATTTACACATAATATTGACATCATTTTATAGATTATTTTTAATAATAATAATAATATTATTATTATTATTGTCATCAGGACGTCAATTGAACAGAATTAATATTAGAATATTAATCTCATTTAATTTAATAATATTTATTATTATCAATTGGATTTACATGTGTAATTAAATATAATATAATATTCTATAGGATTAAGGTAAGGATATTATATTTTATTTATAAAAATAAATTTTGATTATAATAATTGAATAATATTTATTATTGTCCACTAAATTTATATGTATAATTGAAATATAATGTTCTCATATTAATATATCAAGATGTCATGATCTTAAGTTGGATTATGTCCTAATTCAAATAATTTTTTATATTATTTTAATATATTTGTTAAACAAATATTATATTAAAAAAGTACACCACTTTTGCATGCAATACATTTTAAATAAAAAAAAAATTATGTGATTATCACACTACAATTTTAAATTATTAAAATAAATAACATATTTTTAGACGAAATAAATTAGACACATAAAAGTATAAATATATAATTTATTATATCTCTATTTTTCTTATTCGAAATTTTATTCAACCAAAATAATCCGGTAAAAATATTTTACGTGATTCAGCAAATTATGTAACAACTTTACTAATGGAGAAAAATATTATAAAATGAATTCCAAACTCTCCATCTATACCAAATCGCTCTTTTCCAAATTATACTAAATATAGACATATTTTTCAATCATACTAAAAAATTTTAATTCATAAATCAATTAGTACAAACAATACCGATTCAATTAACTTATACTAAATATAGAAAATTTATTTTATAGATCATAAAAAATTTACTATACAATTATAGACCACTTCTGAAAAGTTTGCAAAACTAAAGTTTGATTTTCACTCCATAGACCATTCATAGATTGTGAGCGTAATTCACAGACTGTGAGCGTAATTCACACCATCTGTGAATGGTAAAGATTCAGTGGTATTTTGGAAAACTTGACATTGACCTGTAAATTGAAAACTAGACTAAAAGTCATGTTTTTTATATGGTTAAAAAAAGACTTATAATTGTATTTTAAACTTTAAAAAGCCCATTTAAAAAAAATTTTCGTGCTTAAATAACACCCCAAATGTACATACATCATCCTTAGTTTATGCACGTGGAATTTTCAATAGTACATCAAAATTTTAAAAATAATTCAAAAAATATCCATATTTTTAAAAATAAATATTTTTTCAAAATATTATATAGAATTAAAAATTCCTTTGTATATAAATAGCACTTAATCTCATGTGCTCTTGCTCCCATGACTTGAATTAAAGCTGTGACAGAATGAGCTGTAAATGTGTACTACTTCAATCAAACTCAATAGTCATGTAATGTAATTTAATGATCAAAAGATTTTTCCACTTATTAGACAATTGAAAATGTAGTTTCTAATTGTCATTATAATTATAATTTTGTGAGTGAATTCAATTAGTAGAGTCTTGATAAATTTTATTGACAAAACACATGCTTATATTAGAAGCATTATTAGCCCTTCAAAATGCATTATCAAATGTATTAATCATTGGTGTCTAACCTAATCACATCTTATAAGTATGAGGCCAAATAATTTCCACCTATATTGATTAATTGACAATCTCTATGAGGTTGATTATTTCTGATTTTTTTTTTCATTCTTAAAGAAAAATAAATAGTGCATAAAATAAACAATTTATTTACACATAATATTGACATCATTTTATAGATTATATTTGAATTATATATATATATATTTCTAAAGTTGGATTATATTTTAATTTAAATAATTTTTTACATAAAACACTTATTATATTTTTGTTTTCTTTAAAATGTATTGCATGCAAAAGTAGGTACACCTTTTTATAATTCAATAATGCAAATGTATCACACTATAATAATAAGTACAAATATATAAATGTCGTGAAATTTAAATTTGTAATATAAAAATAAAAATTTATAATAAAAAATATATTTACCTTGAGATTTTTTAAAATTGATTTTATTTCATATATTTTAATTAATTCGTATATATAGAAAAATATAATTTTTTATATATTAATATATAAAATTATTGTATATTTTACCTACATTATTGAGTGTGTAGTTCATGAATCATGATTGTACTATCTTGTAATAATTGAATCATGTTTATCACACCTCTATAAAATATTTTGGACACTACCCCATGAATTCAATATCTGGTCCCATCTGTTTCTTTTCTTTAATTCTATGTCAGTTTGTACTTGTAAAATAAAATAATTTTGTTTCACTTTTGATTTTTATTTTTTATCTTTTTGACATTGATGTGTCATCTTTATCAGATATTTTCTGAAGAAACATCCAAGTCTCTGATGTTTAATAGGATGACTTTTTTCATGTGTCTTTATAAGTTCTAATATTAGATCACAGTCAAGACACACAGAATAGGTTTGATCTATCATATTCATGTTGGATTTTGAGTTCCTATCCCTTTTTTTTTTTTAAATGTTAATAAATTGTTTAGATGGTCTGTAGAATAGGTAACTAATATGGTTAGTAAAATGAAGAATATGTGATTTACCTTCAATTTTGATGTTTTTAGTACATTTGGTTGGCTGTTTTAGCATATGTATTATGATTAATCGAATTTGGAATAGAAATAGGTAAGATTTTATTAGATTTTCAATTACTTATTAAATTAGCGTCTCAAATAATAGTTAGATTAATTTTTAAATTAACTGGCAAATTAACTAATATAATAAATATTTGATATTAATTTTTAATTTTTAAATTAATAGATAAATATAAAATTATTGAAATTTTATTTTATGAATATAATATAAATAATAATAATAAATTTATAAATAAAAAATTAATAAAATAAAATACTATTAAATCTTAAATATTAATTAAAGCATCATGCTCATCTAAGCATAATTATGAAACATTATAAAATCTTTATGAAAGAGCCGAAGATTTTCTATATCTCAAACCATTTTTGAAAGAAAAAATAATTATTCTTTTAGAAACTATTTTAATTATTTAATTTTAAAAATAACATTATTTGAATATATCTAATTATATATTATATTAATTTAATAATTTTTATTTATAAAATTATTTAAATATAAAATCTAATGAAATTTCTTATTTCTAATAAAATAATAATAAATTAGTTTTTTTTTTTTAAATTATTATTATTTTTACTAAATAAAAACTTTTCCTTTTTAATTGTATTTTATGTTTACACTAAATCAAAATGAAAATGAAAGCAAAACATCAGATTAAGATCCTGAACACATTCATATAGATTTCCATCATAAATTCTCATTCATTACTAGAATCTGCACCTATGGATGCTTTAACACCAAAACAAGAACTGGTTCAAACATTAAACATACAACAAACAAAGAACACAAAAGATGCCATTGATGACTCCATCAACATCATCACCACATTATTCAAACCCTAATTCAAACTCATAGATTCATAGATGAGATCTCATTTTCATTCTCATTCTCATGGAGAGTAGAAGACAGGCATTGGAAGCTTGAAAGTCCTGTGACCAGCATTTTTACCCAACAAATCACTCCATTGGTCACCAATATTTCCCCATATTTTGTACCCCATTTTCACTACTTGTTTCCTCTTCATTGTCTTGTATTCTACCTTTGTTTTGGTATTTTCATTTGCACCCCTGCAAAGGAATTCACATATCTATCATACTTCAAAATTATGTTTCATCAATTACTTTTAACAATGTACCTTTTAGTTAGGATATAATCATTTTATTCTCATTTTGAAATTTGTTTGAAAATATTTAAAAAAATTAAAAAAATCAGATTGAAATTAGCCGTTCAGGACAATTATTTCTAAATAAAAATAGAGTTTTTCTAAAATATTTTTAAAATTAAAAATAAAAATGAAAATTTATTTTTTTTTTCAAAAAGAAAAATTACTGAAAGTAAAATATATTAGTAATTTTTTATTTTTTTACAAAATTACATCACTCAAACTAAATAGTTTTTAAAATTAAATATAATAATTATTTTTCCAAATCTTATTTTCAAGAACTTTTATAAATATATTACTCGATTTTAAAATTTTTACTTATTATTAAATCATTTTCAATCTATGTAGTTTATAATTTACCTAAGCATGAGCTTCTCCCAATCATGAAAACCAGCCTTGACCAAATTAGCTTTAGTGACTTCCAAAAGCGACCCTTCAGATTTACCTGTAATAAAAATAAGCTTAAACCCTAGACCCAACAACTTTTCAGTCAACTTAACCATTCCAGGCACAGCTGGTGCTTCTCCTTTTAGCTCCCACTCCACAAACTCTGTCTTATTATAACTCTTTGCCCTGCCAACAAAATCTCACCATCATAACTCACAGCAATCATCATACCATATAAAATAAATAAATAATAATAATGGACCATAGCGGATTTAAATGTTGTCTGATTGGTCATCCTACTTTCAATAAGATGTTAGAATGCGGAAATTTCAACTTTTTTTTACCATTCACATTGTTAGTACTATTAGTGACAAGAGAAAGACGGTTAAGATGACCTAACTCATAAAAAAAACTATTAACCTTTTAGTGAAGTAACGTGCTATATATAAAAACTATTAGCTCTTTAGTTAAGTAACGTGCGATTTCACCAAAAGTATTCAGAGTGTGACCTGAATCATTGTTAAGAAAGGAAAAGAAGAAAAAGACGATAATGTACATACCAATAAGTGGTATTATCAGGATACTTATAAGGCATATTGGAGAGAAGAGTGTCATCAACATCAAAAACAAAAACATCAGTCCCATTCCCACTTAGTTTAATCCCCTTAGCATATTTATAAGCAAGTTTAGCAACATAGGTCACATCCTCAGCATATTGACCATCAAGAATGTAACGTCCTATGTAGTTTTGGCATATATCCGGAATCGTGTCACGGAATTCCAAATTGTTGTTCACTTCCACGGCCAATCGCCAGCTGATGCATTTGACGTCGTCGTCGGACGAAAAAAGGCGAATCGGATTGTTGGGAATTCTGATGGAGATTGCATTGGTTGAGAGGAGGGAGAGGAGGAGGAGGATTAGGGAGGAGGAGAGGTTCATTTTGGGTGGTTTGGGGTGGTTTTGCATGGTATTGTGTGGAGGTTGGTTGGTTATATAATGGTTGGGTTGGGAATGTAACCCTAGGGTTTTGGTTTATTTACGGTGGCATCATGTTTCACGTTTTGTTAAGGTGGTAGAGGACGAGAGTGGTAGTTGTATAAAGTTTTAGCTTTAGCTTTTAACCTTGGCTTTAGCTTTTGTCATAGTTTTGGTTTTGGGATAGTACATTGGCGACTTTATGGGCATGGGTTGGAAAAATGTTGTCCGGAGCATCTAGGCTTCAAACTAAGGGTGTTCAAACTGATCAATTCCAAGTAAGTCAGATATTCGGACCTTCCGAATCGATGAGGAGTCATTTCATATCCCGTCCGGAAATTTACGGATATTCAGAAATGTCGAATCGAATTACTGGATTATTAGGTGGTAATAAATTAATAAATCTACATAACTATTAATAAATTAAATTAAAGTGTAACATTAACTAAAATAATCTAAAAACAATTCTGCTACGTTCTTAAAATTTCACTTTTCTATAATATTGGGCGCATTCAGTTTTTATTTAAAAATTATTATTGATCGAATATTTTTTAATTAAAATCAGATTAAATTATATATATATTTACTACATTAACCAAACGAAATTAAATTTTTATTAAAAAACCGGATATTCAAATATCTAAAATTATATTTCATATCTAATCCGACTTTTTCTGAATATTCGAAATTCAAATATCCGAAATATAAAATTACTGGATCAGATATCCATTTTTTTTGAATCGGATCACCCAGAATCGGTAGATAGATACCGCGGATGAAATATTTATAAACACCCCTACTTCAAACTGTATAATTAACTCCTCATAGAATATAAAATCATAAACTTCACACTATCATATAATAAAATTGTTGGTACCATAGAACTTAACATTACTCCTCAGTACTTCTATTATAGAATAGTTTCTCTACCCCTTTCTAATCCAGACATTTTATTTTCCTTCACCATCTTCTTTGAAGATTCACAAAAGACTGAGTATTTATATGAGAAAAAAACTTCATAAAAAATTTAAGCTGTTTTATTAAAAAAAAATTATATTTTTAAATTAACATTAAAATTTTTACAAAATTAAATTAAAAAAATATATATAGTAGTTTTCCAGTATTACATACCGCGAAATAGGTAAATTAACGCTTAGATTCCTGGTGTGTAGTACCGGAACATATCAGGAAACATGTAATTTTGATGTCTCGTTTCCTGGTGTGTAATACCGGAAAACGAAAATTTGTTTCCCGGTATTACACACCAAGAAGCAGGCAGAATTTTGCATGCTTTCCGGTAGTAATACCGGGAAGTTCATTTTTTGCAATTTTTTTTATTTAAAAATTTAGTTTTATAATATTTTTATAAAAAAAGTTTAAAAATGAAAAAGGTTTAGAGTTGGTCTAAAATTAAAAAAAAAAAAAGTTAATAAACATATTTTTCACAAAATTTAATATAATTTGTTAACATTTTTGTCCATCTCTCCTGCACCACAGGTCCACTTAACTTGTATAATTTATTTCAAAATATTTAAATTATTTTGTATAATTTAACCGAAATTTAATACATTTATATTCGGATATGACTACTGCATTGTCAATTATATCCATATTCACCTATAGACAATAAATATACAATAAATATACATGGCAGTAAATAATCAATTAAATACATGCTCCACGTGATTGATCAGATCGATATATAATGCGATGCAATCATGCAAGTATATATTTTATATTATCTCCATTAAATAATTTGAAGTGATAAAATTAAAGTTGGTTGGGTATGTATATTTTATATTATCTCCATTAAATAATTTGAAGTGATAAAATAATTTAATTTGTGGGCACAGGCATATAAGAGAAGCTGAATCATGTGTATCACGACTATTTAAAATATTTATTTTAAAATATCACACTGATGTATTATTATATTTATATTTAAGTTTAAAATTTTTATTTTGTGGATTATTATATTTCTATTTAAATTTTAAATTTTATTTTATTTTTAGTTAGACTTGAATTGATGGGGTTGGTGATTATGCTTTTACATCCATATGGATGTTATTTATTTGATTGCATTTATTTTTTTTAAAAAATATTATAATATAAATTAGTACGAGTTTATCGATAATTATGTTTACCGTATATATCAGATCAGAATAGTAGAAGAATAAATACTAAATGCATCAATTACGAAATTACTACCTGATGATGTCTTTAGTAATTCTCGCCTTATATCTGAATATGTCGCAATTTTTATTTTATGATGTTTTAATATAGCCAAAATTTATCTTTAATTGAATCATCGTAAAGATTATAATTAGACATTACATGACTTGGTGTGTGTTTGACGATAGATGTTATGTTACGTTGACGATTGAGTTAACTGTTAGATTAGCGATTAGCCGTTAGTAAATTAGTGGTTGAAGTGGCTATTTTGATAATAGGAAATGAGATATTGAAGTGGCTGGTAGATATAAATGACATAAAAGGATAATATATATTATAATTTTTAATTTACAATATAGTTTATTTTATTTTTTTAGTGCTAATATTCATTTATTAAACGATCCTTAAAAGATTTTTTTAATGTACTCATCAATTAATTAAAAATATAATATAATATTTAAGCCTTCTAATCACATTTAATGAATTAAATTAATACTAAAACTATTATCATTAAAAAAAATTAGAATATAGTAAAGTGTATATAAGAAAAATTAGTTCAAAAGAATAATTTTTAATAGGATATTTTTGTAATTACCAAAATTGGATAAGAGTAGAATGAGAGTTTTTTTATTAACGATTTGTGGATAGGTATTTTAAGTAGTTGTCAGAAAATTGCTAATTGAACATCTAACTGCTAATTAAAAAGTTACTCGCAAACGCCTAAATTTCTAAATCGCTAATATAAAATTTAACTTTTAATTAAAAATTTACCTATCAAACACACTCTTATGCGGTGTGGGTGACTATATGATATGATTTATTCCTCTCGAGGAAGAAGAAATATCTATTGGATCACTAGTAATTGCTAAAATGATTTAATAAATGTTATTAATATCATTTAACTTATAAGTTCGAATAGGAATCAAGAAAATTATATTTGGACGAATATCATTTAACTTATAAGTTCACTTAGGAATCAAGAAAATTATATTTGGACGAAATATGGTTGACGTATAACATGTCATATGTCTAAATATCGTGAAATAAAAGAATTATAACGTAAATTATCAATTGGTAAAGTTAGTTTATGTTATTTGGTTAGTTATAATGTCTTGTTAAAAACCAATTAAATCGATGGACTATCATAGTATATTGGACGTGCGACCAACAACTTATTGGATTGCACGACCAAATCATAAGTGATTGGATTAGGGTTCTAGTTAATGCTGCTGTATAAAATAGTAGTAAGGTCATTAGACGATCAACTGACAGAAGGAAAAAAAAAAAAGGTTTTCGAAAAATTTTGAAATATTTGAAACTCTAGTTTGTCAATTTAACAACCGATAAGTTGTTGGCGGTCGTGTGTGGCGCAATAAAAGGTGGTATTTCTAAGCGAACAACACATTTATTCCGAAACCACAAATATAAATAACTTTTTCTTTTGGTAAGAATCAGAACCTATACATACCTTAGATCTTAATTTATCTGTAGTTATGTTGTTTTATTATTGTTTTCGCTGTACTGTATCTGATACATTAATGCAATTGCATAGTAATTAGCCAATAGATTGTGACTAGAGCGTTTTCATGGATGGTTAAATTTTTTAAGTATAAAATATTGTCTAAATAGAAATTTGATTATATTAAAAATATTTTTAATATGTATCATTTTTACAGGAAAAAGAATATATAAAATGATTAGATAAAGTCTAAAAATTCAATTTTGTTTTCAAACAAATTATTTATAATTTTGAGTCATCTCAAATTTTAATTTTTAAAATTAGCACTTTACACTCTTTTTACAAATGACCTCCATATACATATCAGTGTGTAAAAGCTCTGCCTTAAGTTATCTCCAACCACACTCCATTTTAAACCTCTATATTAGAGTTTCAAATCGAATCTTTTTAACTTTTTGAAACTCCAAATTTTTTCATTTCGAATCATAGAACTCTAATGTGGAGTAAAATATATATTATAAAAAAAATTAAATAATTGTTATAATTAAATATAGTATGTTAATAAGAATAGTATTAATATTGAACTCAAATGAAAGGATTTTTTAAATCCTTTACAATAATATATTTTTTATTATTTAAAAAATAAAATAAAGTAAAATAATTCATCAATAACTAAAATTAGAGTTAAAATATAATGTAATGATTAGATTATGATTGAAAAAAGTGTATTTGAAGTTGCATAAAGTTAATGCTATATATGGAGTTAGATGAACTTAAAATATATTAAAACTCCAAAAAGTGAGAAATGGAGGCTTAGTTGGGTATGATTTGGACTCTATAATGGCACATAGAGGCTTGGTTGGAGATAGCCTCCACAAAAAGAAAAAGCTGTCTAATCGGATACTTTTTAAAAATAAAATTTTGAATTCTTTTAAAAAATAATTTTAATTATTTTTATTTAATTGTTGAGTTGAGTTATATGGTGTGCATAGAAGTTCTAAAATAACAAAATTAAAATTAGGAAATTTTCAATAATTCAAAAAGACATCTATTTATTTTTTATTTGAAAAAAAGTTTTGAATTCAGTAAGAAAAATGGGTATTTTCTTTTTCTAAATTAATCCTTTTGTATTATTATTAAAAAATGAATGTAAAAAATTAAAAATATTCATTAAAGTTATCACTAAATTTTTATTTTATAATTTTGGTTTATTTTAATTAAAAATTATTTCAAAAGATTATAAAATAAATACACAACAATCCTTCCTTCATCACTCTATTATTTTGATTTCTATTCAATAATTTCATTGTCATTATAGATTAATTATTTTTCTCATTCATCACATGAAGCTACAACAATGGAAGCTGCTGCAGCTAACATAGACCATGACCATACACATTACAACAAAACATACAAACAAAAAGTGTCATTGATAACTCCAACAACACCAAACCTTATTCAAAATCAAAGACTCATCATAGACCAGAACACAAAACACTCATTTGGATTTGAAGACAGGCATTGGAAGCTTGAAAGTCCTGTGACCAGCATTTTTACCCAACAAATCACTCCATTGGTCACCAATATTTCCCCATATTTTGTAACCCATTTTCACTACTTGCTTTCTCTTCATTGTCTTGTATTCTTGCTTTGTTTTTGTGTTCTCATTGTCACCCCTGCATAACCATATATTCATTCTTTTAGTATGTTATAAATAAGGATTTCAAATTGTATATGATCAGTTATTTTAATAATTTTTTTTTCTATACAAAAATAATAATTTCTCGATCATGGTTTACAATTTGTAATTTTCATATTTAATGAAAAAGTTATAAAAATATTAATTTTATATTTAAAAAAAATTAATTTCACATAAATTTTTAAAAATTTTTAAATTTTTAATTTTTCGTTATAAATAATCCGTCTTAAATCATTTTTATTAGGAAAAGAGAGTTTTTTACCAATTATTTTTAAAGTGATTATTTAAAATTATTTTTAAAACTTTGATGTATAATTTAAATTTATTATTTGCCCATTCATTCTAAAAATAATAGAAAAGACATATTTTATTTCACAAAATATTTATAGAAAAAATTTCTATCTTCAATTCATTATTATAATAAATAGTTTTAAATGCAATTTTATTTTCTGATTCTTTTTATATAGAAATATTAAAAATATAAATTAGTGGATTTTGATCCGTATTCTAAAAATAGATTAAAATAATTATTTTTCAACGTGATAAAAATATTTTCTCCATCTTCATAAAAAAAAAAGAATAATAATAATAATAGTTGGTTAGTATAAATATAAAACACTAGATAATTTTTAAAAAAATTTGTTTTATTTTTTATTTTTAGTTATTTTAGCTGATTTAATCATAAATAGAAAGTAATAAAATTCAAACACTATAATTACTTGAGGAGAAGTTTTTCCCAGCTATGGAAACCAGCCTTCTCCAAATTAGCCTCAGTGATGGTTCTAAGCTTAGTATCAGATTTTCCTGAAATGAAAATAAGCTTAAACCCTAGACCCAACAACTTTTCAGTCAACTTAACCATTCCAGGCACTGCTGGTGCTTCTCCTTTTAGCTCCCACTCCACAAACTCTGTCTCATTAAAACTCCTTGCCCTGCAAACACAATCTCAATATCACTCACCATAATCATCCAAACAAAATAAGGACATTAAAGTATCAGGAGTCTTGAATTTCACCATATTTTTCAACATGGGTTATTTTTAAAAAAACATCTATTTTTTTCGAACTTTTATTTTAAGTCATTTGTTTTTAAAAAGTTTTGGAAAATTCCCAAAATCAAAACAACTAGTGATTTTGATGTTGGATGGATGATTTTGAATAACTATGATATTTTAATTATTTTTAAATTTTTATTAATAATTTTAAATATTTATTTTAAATTATTAAAACATCATAATATTCCAAAATTATCTGTTCAAACCTCAAGACCACCCATCCAATAACAAAATCACTGATTATTTTGATTTTTTTTGGATGGTTTTGCGTAACTTTCCAAAACCGGTAGTTCAAATAAAACGTTTGAAGAAATGGAGGTTTTTTTTTTTAATTTTTTTAATTTTATTTTTTAAATAGCCTTTTTTAAATCAGCCTTCACCTTCAGGAAAAGCCAATTCCTTAACATTCGAATTTGGAGTCATTTACGATATGTTTCCTTGATGTGAATGGCTTATAGACATTTTGAAGTTTTTTTTTTTTTTTTTTTTTTTTTTTTTTTCACCAGGTGAAAATGACTTAATTGACCTACCATTTACGAATAGATGGGCTATCATTACTAAAGATAATTCGAAAAATATAATCCAGTTCAGAAGCTAAAAAAAAAACACTAATGATTTACATACCTGTAAGTGCCATCAGGGTATTTAAAGGGCATATTGGAGAGAAGAGTGTCATCAACATCAAAAACAAAGACATCAGTTCCATTTTTACTTAGTTGAATCCCTTTAGCATACTTATAAGCAAGTTTAGCTACATATGTTGTATCCTCAGCATATTGGCCATCAAGAATGTAATGGCCTATGTAGGTTTGACATACTTCTGGTATTTGGTCACGAAACTCTTGATTGTTGTTTACTTCTACGGCCAAACGCCAGCTTTCACAGTCGACGTATGACGACGATACGAGGCGAATCGGATTGTCTAGGATTCTGGAGGAGATTGCATGGTTTGAGAGGAGGAAGAAGAGGAGGAGGGCTAGAGAGGATGAGGAGGAGGATGGCTTCATTTTGTTTGATGTTTTTGGTGATTTGCATGGTGTAGATTTTGGTTGTTTATATAAGAAATGTGTTGTGAAAATTACCCTAGTTTTGGTTTTATTTACGGGAGTACCATTTGAATTAGGGTTAATTTAGGAAGGGAGATATTAATGTGAGTTTGGTAGCGATTAGATTTTATATTAATATCTACCGAATAACCCTAAGGGAGATATTAATGTGAGTTTATATAAGTAACTTTTTTATTAGTAATTAAATGTTCAACTACCGATTTCTAGACAACTACTTCAGGTAACTGTGCATGAATCGCTATAAAAAAATTCACATTCTACCCTTATTCAATCAATTTTGATTATTACAATATTTTGTAAAAATTATTCTTTAGAGCTAAATTTTATATTTATCTTTTCTATACATTTTAATTATATTCTAATTTAATATTTTTAATGCGTAATCATAATTTTAGTATTATTTTAATTTCTTTAAAAATATTTAAAAAGTTATTTAATAAATGAATTCCATAAAATAATAAAATAAACTATATTCTAATTACTCTTTTACGTCATTTTATACCTGACAAGCTTTTTAACATCTTATTGTTCTTACTAAATACTCATTTCAAACAGATATTTCATCCGGTAATTTAACCGATAGTAGTTAATTACTATTTTAACAGTTAACTTAATCGTTAATATAACAGCTGCTAAGATACACTATTGTAGAAATTGGTGGCCACATGGAGGAAATAGATAGGAAAATCAATAATTTATATTTCATCAATAGACAATAATCCACTACGGTGAAACATGTTTTTTTTTTTCTTTTAATTTTTTTTTTCAAATTTTTTGATTCATCTAAAGTTCCTTTTCTATTAAAAAGCGATAAAAGAAGAACGTTTTGGTCATATTCCATCATACTATTTATAAGAATTTTTCATTTTTCCAATTTTTGAATTAAAATATTAATATTATTTTAGTATATTTTAAAATTTTAATCCAATTCGAAGAAAAATAAATTTAATAAATGTAGTGAGAGTGATGTGCTCTGCTGGTTATTAACGCCAATAAAAAGAAAAATTAATAGAAATATTAATTTTATTAATTTTTAAAATTTCATCCATTCTCTATTATTCAACGGTAATTGGAGACGTACAATTTTTTTAAACTCCACAAGTTCAACTAAATAAATTTATTTATTCAAAAGAGTAAGAAATAAAAAATTGTATAAAATGCTTTTATATATATATATATATATATATATTTATTTATTTATTGCAATTAACCTTTTAAATTATTATTAGGAACGTCACTATCTAAACTTGAAAATGGTTGTATTCTATAATAACATGTGTTGGCAATTTCAAATTGGAATAATTGTTTAAAATGGTAAGATGAAACTATCACCGGTATCTAAAAGTAAACGACAATGGGTCCATTAACCTGTCTATTATCATATTATATGAAGCATGCATTTCTACATATAGACAAATATGTACAGTTTTTCTTTCTTATAGTAACATCTTCAGTCACATCCCTCCATTAATATCTCCCTCTAGTCATCTAGACACTTCATAAGCACAATTTTCTTTTAAATAATCTTATTTAAATTTTGATTGAAATTATTTCGATTTTGATTTCTAACTATAGAAAAGGGAAGTAGTAGTTATTTTCTGAAAGTTAGTATTTATTAGTGTTTTCACAGGAATTTTTCTACCAATTATTTAAACAGTACTGAAAATATCAATCTATCCCATCAGACTCTAGAGATCGTCGTTGATAATGCATTATTTCGAAAACTGGATCGACTTATCTAATCCGGTTAATTGTAAATCGAAAACTGAATCGAAAATTGAATTGGCTTAATCCGGAATCGGCTTATTTAATCCGGTTAACTGTAAATCGAAAACTAATCAGCTAATCTAATCCAGTTAACTGTGAATCGAAAACTAATCTGATTCAACTTCAAAACTTAAATTTTTCGAAAACTGTTTTGAACTATCTTAAACCCGTAAAGTGACGGATTCAACCCGTTTGAAATTTTTAGTTTTACTTTCATCACCATATTAGATTTTTTATCATGGTGGTTTACTTATAACATCACTTTCATCACCATATTAGATTTTTTTATCATGGTGGTTTACTTATAACATCTATCTATTTAGTAATAAAAATAATTGAATTCAAACTTAAAAACTATGAACCATTTAGGAGACTTGTTCTATGCAATTTTTAAAACCTTGAAGAACTTAAATTCTTAATCCGAATCCAGTCCCTTTTGAATCCGGTACCCATAAATCATAATCTCATACCAGTCTCACCAAACACATTGAACAACACTGCACATTTTCATTATATGCAGACGACAAATTTTAATAATTGAAGTAGCAGTAATAGAAGTAGGTGGTGCAATGATTGTGTATGAGGAGGTGGCGACGCGTCAAGCAGCTTTGGATAACTTTTTATATCTCAAAAGATGTTTACATTAATGGTGGATACCTTCATCACCACATATCAATCTCACACGTTTTTTAAATTCATATATCAACCAATCGTACATGAGTGTCTAGCATCTTCTAATCTAAATGCTGTTTTTGGTAGAAATCTGATTCTATGTAAGCATAACTTTGTTTCATATATATGCAGTAACTTGGACTGTAAGAAAAGATTAGGCAGCAATATCAAATTCAGATGCTTTCCTAGGAACAAAATCTGATGCAGTTGAGACTGCAATTCAAAGAAAGATATGTAGATATACATATACATACAGACACCAAAATTGTTATCCAGTCATACGTCTCTATAAGCATTTCGCTATATCGGAAAAAATGGCTAGACAAATGATGGTTTTAGGGACAGGTTTGACTGTACCTCCTAACATAATTAGCTTGTCTTGTATCATGGTATGGGATGCAATAAGTTACCTGAAATGAAGATCACCATCCTTGAACCCAACCAGTGATCGGATGTTGCCTGCGAATTCGGACTTTCCTATGGGAAGAACCACTCTGCAACCTTGCAAGGATTGAATATGTGATAGAATCAGGTGTTAAGCCTTGCTGCTTTAGTTTTGCGTAAAGATCAACAGCTTGCGCGGTTCTTCCATTCTTTTCCAGACAGTCGAGCAAGATGTTGTATGTTACAATGCTAGGACAACAGCCTTCAGCAATCATCTCATCAAACAACCTGCAAGCCATGTCAATTTTGTCTGTCTTTCCAAAGCATTCTATGAGTGTACCGTATGTTACAACATCAGGACTTAATCCTGTCTCCTGCATCTCCTTGAACCGCATGTGAGCGCCATCAAGATTACCATTTTTTCCGAGGCAATTGATCAACGAGTTGTATGAGACAACATCCGGTTTACAATCGCTGCTCTCAAGTTCTTCAAAAACTTTTACTGCCTCTTCGGCTTTTCCTGCCCTGCCAAAGCTTGCAATCAGAATATTGTAGGTAAATATGTCGGGTAAAGGGCCTTCACGCTTCATTTTTACATAGAGATCTTGAAGTTGGGAAATCTGTTTCAATTTGCCAAGAGCTGATAATACCAGATTGAACATGAATGTATCTGGCTGTATTCCTTTTTCATGCACTTTACTCAAAAGGTCTATAGCTTCCATTGTTTTACCTTTGGTGCATAAACTTTCTAACATTGAAAAATACGCGTCTCTATCTCCATTGTCGTAAAAGTTCCACATGTTGCAAAACAATCTGTGAGCTTCACTAGTGTAACCCAATTGGCTAAGCGTCCTGGTAAGAAAAGAATAGATCGACTTGTTCATGAATTTCCTTGACATTTCCACAACCCCATCTAACCTAACAAGCTGCCCTGTTGCAACCAGAACATTTAGTATAAGACTGTATGTAAATTCATTAGGCCGACAATCTCTCTCTACCATTTTTGAGAAGAGAGTAATGACCTTGTCAGCCATGCGTGCATTTGCCAGAGCTTGAAGCATAGTATTATAAACCATCAAATTGATGGTGCAGCCCTTGGTTATCATCTCGTCGAAAAGCATTATCGACTCATTAACTTTACCAATCTTTCCCGTCATTCTTATCATAATTGTATACGTATAAGCATCAGGCTCACAATACTTTCGCTTCATATCTTCAAAAATCTTGTACGCTTGGGGAACCTGTTGAAAAGCTGCAGATCAGATAATCAGGAGCCAGGAAACTGATTTCAGAAGGATCGCTATTATTTCAAATCAAATGAAACTTGTTTTTTCAAACTAAACAAAATTCGCTCCTACAGATAAAAATTCATGCAAATATACAGAAACACATAATTAAGTTGATCCTATGTTTTCAAACTATTCCATGGATGAGATTTTGATAATGCGCAAGTAGATGGTCTCTATTTCTCAGATCAAAACCTTATTTTCCATCATTCGAGCCAATTTAGTCAACAACAAACATTCATAAATAACTACAACCTTTAGTGCCAATGCCATGGGGACGGATCTATAAATTGTTCTTTAACTCCTAGATCCATAAACCCATGCATGCCTCTAATAACATCTACTCAAATACAGTAACGAAGTATGCCAACATTTTCCAACATCAGACCATTTATCCATAAGCATAACACTCAACCACTACGAACTTATCTTATAAGTCGCAAAGTATTGAAATCTACACTTTCCAGATTACCGAAACAGCAAAACAACCAAAATCTATACAATAATCATCAAACCATAATGCCTAGCCATCAAGCAATGCCAGTAGTAAATTCATACTCATTCACATAGGCCAAAATGATAAACATATAGCAGGTTCAATACCAACATAAACTACAAACTCAATGAAAACAACCTTGTCATTCTAATGTACCAACAAACCATAAACGATTCAAAATCAGATGCACGAATCCAAACATCCACAAAAATGATCACACAACATTCCATTCAACAAACAATGGCAAGACAACAACATCAAAAGCACACAATTCCTAGATTTCTACAGTTAACAAAGAACTAATAAACATAAATTTTTCATCATTCTAATGTATAGCAACCTTATCAGACTTATCATTCTAAAGTACAACAACATTAAAAAGCACACATTACCAAGCTATTTACAGTTAACAAGCAACAAATGAATATAAATCCAAACCTTATCAGACTTGACCAAAGCATCCAACAACATATTATAACCAAAAATATCCAACTTATACCCTTTCCTCCTCATCTCCCCATAAACCCTCCAAGCCTCCCCCACATCACGCGACCTCAAATAAGCCTGCAAAAGACACTTATAGCTATAACAATTCATCTTCAAACCCCATTTCTCAACCAACCCAACACACATTTCCAAATCCTCCGACACCCCAAACAACCCAATACAAAGATTCACCGTCGAGATATTCCCACTTATAGAAGATTCCATCATCTCATTCACAAGCTCCCTCGCAAGGTGGAGACTTTCGGAGGAAGAAGACCGGGAGAGGATGACAAGGAGGCGATTGTAGGTGAAGGCGTCGTGATGGAAGGTGGGGAGGTACTGGGGGAGGAATCTGAAGAAGGCGAGAGCGAGGCGCGGGCAAGTTAGGGCCTTTAGGGATTCGGAGGCTTCGGAGGTCGTGAGAGGTGGAGAGAGGGAAGTGAGGTAGGAGGTGAGTGTGGAAGATGTGGCTTTGGATTGAAAGAGACGGGAGATTTGGCAGATGACGTGGCGGCGTGGGATTGGGTAGCCTCGTACGTCGGATGGTGGTGGCTTTGGTGGTGTTACTTCGGCTGTGAGTATTCGGCCTGTTGGTGATGTTGAGGTGACTCTCGCGGTGTATTTTGTCGCGTAGTGGCGGTGATGGTGGCGGAGGTGGAGGCAGCTGTGGTGGATTTCGCGGCGGCGCATTTTGTGATGTTAGTGTGGTGTGGCGGCAAGTTTTTGACTTTCAGTTATGTTGCAAAAACATTACCTATGTATCGGGAAAAAAAACCGAACCAAACATGCTTGTGCGGTTCGATTTGGTTCAGTTTGACTTTCGGTCAGAAAATTTATTTAAATTATATATATATATATATATATATATTTTTTATATTTTTTTATTCGATTTAGTTTTGATTTAAATTAAAAAATTATTAAATTTAAATTGATTTTTTCTGTTTGAAATTATACCGATATTTTTTATTTTATTCGTTATGATTTTCAATTTAATTTTGATTTGAATAAAAAAATTAAATTAATTAATTTTTTTCAGTTTTAAATATAAAGGAATAGTTGCTATAAATTAAATTAAATTATAATAAGAAATTAATAGTGATAAAGCAAATAAACCCCAGAAGAGCTTAATTATTATTGTTTCAGAGAAGAAATCAATGGAAATAGAGAAACTTCAGTTTCTCTTATACATTTCTAATCACAAAATTGAAACTTTTCTTGACTATAAAACTTCTAATCGAATTCTATAGACATAGTATGTATTTACTGATAGTAAAAATCGAAACTTTGAACCACTTCTATGGTTGCTGACACTGAAAGTTGAAGCTTTGAGGCTGCTGATATTGAAAGTTGAAGCTTTGAGGTTGCTGATAGCGAAAATTGAAGCTTTGAGGTTGCTGATAGTGAAAATTGAAGCTCTGAGTCATGGAAGAAGATGGATCCATGACGATTTGTGGATTACAACCAGATTGATGGAAGTAGCTATAATGGTTGTATTGTTGTTGCTGCTGTTCCATTGAACCAGACTGAAGAGGAACTGGAGTTTCAACAGCAACCAACTGAGCTTCATTGTCGAAACCAGACTGAAAAAGAACAGGAGTTTCAACAGCAACCAACTGAGCTCCATTGTTGAAACCAGACTGAAGAAGAACAGGAGCATCAACAGCATCGAACTGAGCTCCATTGTTGAAACCAGATTGAAGAACTGGAGTACAAACAGCAGAACCCAACTGAGCTCCGTAGTTGAAACCAGACTGAAGAGGAACAGCAGTACCACCAACAGTACCAAACTGAGCTCCATTGTTGAAACTAGTTGAAACCTGAGAATCAACCATACCTAGATTATTGTTATCCTCAACTAAATCTCCCTCCGACAACCCCCCTAAGTCTTCTTCAAAATCGGAATCCTGAAAATTTTCCAAGTCCAAATAGCTCATCCAGTCAGGTTTGTTGCTGTTGACATCCTGATGATTTTGATTAATCAAAACCTCACTAGTCCTCGCAACCTTATGATTTTGATTAATCAAAACCTCACTAGTCCTCGCAACCTTACTCTCCGCTATTTTCAGTAACTTGGAATCCAAGCTACTGCTGAGACTGACCAATTCCTCCAACGAATACGAACCCAATTCGGAACCCTCATTCGACGTTCTTTCGAGCTTATTAGATGAACCAGGAAGAGGACCACATTCGCACAGTTTCTTTCCCTTGAAAGATTTGTATTTTGAGAGCAAATCACTCACCTCCGACTTACTCTCCGGCCATATCTCCGCAGTCTGGTCAGGAAAGTCCGGACCGGCAATGCAGACCAATCCGACATCGATACCGCAGAGGATACTCAATTCCCTTGCTTTCTTCTTCAATGTCGATTGTCTCTTCGTGACGCTCAATCTCTTCGCGTTCTCATTCACAATTCTCTTTATCGCGGGAGCCATTGGAGGGAAGAAAAAGTTACCGTTGAGAAGACAATGTAATAATCAGACAAGTTAGCTTCTATGTATATATAGATAAAGAGACAAGATAATGTAATAACAATATATTGTATTTACAATTTTAAGACAGGAAATTATCCTATACAAATAGGAAAATTAGAATTTTTTAAAGAAAAATATTACCGTTAAGAGTAACTTTCGAATAGGAAACTTAGTTGATACTTTTGAGCTCATTAATTATGATATCTAAAGTGAATATTTAGTTATCCAAAGAAATATATTTCATTGACCTCTCAAGATTGATAAAAGTGCAAAATTTTCCATTCATGATCATGATCAGAGAAATGAATTTGAACAGAAAACATAAATGACTTCCTGTTCAATCCAAGCAAAATTTCCCTGGACTCTAATCTTATTCCATCAGTGAAAGATTAAACTAGCTTCAAAATTGTGAAATGATTCAGAAGTGAAGCTTGGTATGTTCATTTAGCGTGGAACTTGTGGCTGACGGATTCGTAGCTGGGGACATTGATCACTGCAATGAGAGAGTAACGTTGTTGATTCATCATGATATGATTATACGGACTGAAATGAGACAATAGAAACTGTAGAAAGTGTTACCGTCTCCGTAAGATGCCATTGTTAGAGGAGATGAGATGATCTTCTTGGCAATGTTAGCTATGTCATTTGGAGTTATTGATTCTACTACCTTTAAGAACTGCTCTACAGGCTTCCTGAGACTTGAAAGCAAAGATATTAGAAATCATCATGAATGTTCAGGTGGGGTTTAAATTTCAGATGTACCTTTCGCCGTATGTTAAAATCTGCCTTCCAATGTCTTCGGCTACAATCATCTGCATAGATGGTAGACAGATTAGAGGAAATGAAAGACGTAGAAAGTGAAACCACAGGAGGGATACATACTCTGGATTCCAGATTCATGAGAACTGCAGATTTGGTGGCCTCTTTGGCGCGACTAAGCTCTTCCTTAGTCACTGTCAATGGAATCATGTGATGACACTAAGTCAAGATAAAATGTAAAGGAAATTGAAGTGAATAAGACTTGCAACAAAGGGAAGATCTGCAACTGTTGACATAATATGATATTGTTGTTGAACCCACCTTTGGATGGCGTTGTGATAGCAATCAGCTCTCCAACTGCTATATCAACAGCTTTTGACACAAAATCTGAGCTCTGAATGAAAAATAAAGAATTCTTGAATGAGTTTTATGGAAACTGTTGCAGTTATTGTGTACTTTCGCCCTTGTATAAAAATAATATTGAAAATTGAAACAGAAAAATTGTAGCAAAGATGTCTTACTGTGCTGGCATAGATGCCAAATAATCCAGTATTATTGAAGATGCTATTGAATGCAGAGAAAGATTGAATCTGCTGATACTCATTCAGGACTCGGAGATCTAAGCTCAAAATAAGAATTGACAGAGTGGAAATCAGAATATTTTAAGTGCTTAGACAATGCGAAATGACGGTAACAGTGCAGCACTAACTTACACAGACGAGAGTGCATCCCTTTTCCTGGGCCTCCTGCTGAAAACGAACCCCCTCCTCCCATAAGCATCTGCAGAAGCAATATAACTTTTGGCTTGGTGAAGATTGATTAGGTATGATATGGATGCAAGGACATCTTAAAATCAGAACAATAAATGTATAGAAGGCGGACAAGGAGATTGTGACTTCTATAAATTTATTACAAGGAGAATGTATAATTAACTAAAAGTTTGTGAAATCTTTTACTTAGCTAATGTTAAAGATGCAGCACCTGAAGAACCGTCAAGGTTATAGCCTCTTTCTCTTTAATCCAGCCACCGGGGACTCCAAAAGCTAGAGCAACATGTGTGCTCTGAAAGCAACAACAGAAAAATCAACCTATGGGACATTGGATATTGAAAGCTAAAGCATAATAAGAATGCCTCCTTTTTGTTGTTAATGGGAAAAGCAAACTGGTTGAAAATGGGCTGGGAATTCATACCCCTGAATCAGTTTGCTGACGGTAATCACCTCCAACATATTCAGATTTTGGTTCCACTGGATGTGGTACCATTGGAAGGTCTGCAAGAAGAGGTTCTGCAACCGATAAGAGCTCATCAACATCAACCCCAGAAGCTGCCAGGACCATTCGAGGAGCAGTGTAGTTTGCCTAGATTTTCAAACAACCATAATACTCAAAAAGCCTGTTTAAGGGTAGCAACATATATTGCATAGTATGTAAGGTTTGTTGATCTTACTGCAATGAACTCCTCCAAAGTGGCACCATCCAACCTGTTAAGAGCTGATTCAGGAGCAAAGAGAGGATTGGCCAATGCTCCAGTATAACCGGCAGAGTGTA
Organism: Cardiospermum halicacabum; assembly: GCA_031304145.1. Taxonomy (NCBI): domain Eukaryota; kingdom Viridiplantae; phylum Streptophyta; class Magnoliopsida; order Sapindales; family Sapindaceae; genus Cardiospermum; species Cardiospermum halicacabum. The sequence continues at coordinate 1,077,901 of CM062391.1, read as the reverse complement.
TTGCTTCTAAAAGTAGACCTTGAGGGTTGTTTTGAAGTTCCCCAAGCTCTGATTTTATCTTGGACAACTGAACAAATAGATTGCGATTATAATATAGACAAATTTTGACTACCAATATTTCAACAACATAACTAGATTTCCATTTAGGCTCATTTTGGTAAATTGTCAATTACATGCCACAACTCTAAAATTTCAGATAAGGTTAGCACATTTTTATGAGTTTCTAAATGCAAGCATGCCTAAAGTAAATAAACTTGCTAGGTAAAGGTTACCTCTTCTTTGACTTCCCAATCCAAGAAAACCGGATTCCTCACACAGTCGACAAGCAACTCTACCATTTCAGGTACATATGTCTTCAAAGCATCAAAAGTGTATCCCATTTGTTCCCGAGAGGCAGATGCTAATACATTACCTCCAATTGCCTCCACTTCCCTAACAATGCGCAAGTGACTTCGGTTTCTTGTGCTCTTGAATGCCATCTTTTCCAACAGATGAGAGGCTCCGCATGACAATGGTGTCTCATAGATTGAACCACAATCAAGATATATACCTATGGAGGCTGCCGGATTCTAAATAAAGATCCAGATTAAACATAATTAAAACAATAAGCAAAATGCACAATGAACAATAATAGCAAACTACATCCTCTCAAAACAAATTCAACACATACATTTGATGTCTCTGATGCTACTCTGACACCATTTCCCAGAGTTTTAACCTTGAATCTGCCCGGTTCACCATGATCAGGAAGTGAAGGTGGAAGATGAACACCTTCCAGAGGTGTATCTAGAGGAGGAAGAGAGCTAGACTGTTCCCCAGTCAACCAACTAAATAAACCAGGCGATGATTGCCTGGAAGCTACAGCACCAGAAGTTGCATACCTTGTGCTTTGCAAATTTCCAACACCGCTCTACTCAAACAAATCAATTAAGACCAGATTTCAGTTCAGTAATTACAGAAATGGCATGCAAATCAGAAATGGCGCCAATCAAACACAATGATCGAAGAAGAATTTACAAACAAATGTATACACTATAAGCAAACTAGAAACCCATTTCCACATAAAAAGAATAGCAGAACTAGAAAATGACCATATCATTGAACACAAATTTCACAGTCCTCAGAAAATGCCTGAAACCAAACTCAAAATTTTCAATCTTTACGTCATGTTTATCGTATCAGACAAACCTAAATCAATTTTCCATCATACCCAGATGATAAAAACAGCTTTAAACATTCTATTCTATTACAAGTTCCTATCTTTATCAATACAAACACAATGTTAGGGTTGTGAAGAGATAGAGATGAATACAGACCTTGAGATGCCTGAGTCTGGAAACAGCCGTTCTGTACATGATCACTTACTCTTTACTCTAATGAAAGCCTAAAAATGGATACTTGTTCACTCGATTTAGCTGTGCAGGAACACAACTGGCCGATGAAGAAGCAGATTGAACTGGTTTTTTTCAGGCCTAGGTTGTTAAGATTCTCTGCGGTCAAGTATAGATGGTTTTAGTGTGGTTTTGGGCTTGTCCAAATTCAAAGGCCCATAGTTAAGAAAATCGCAATGAAGCACAATACAAGCACAACAAATTAGAGAGAATAAGTAGAGAGAAAATTTTAATGTTCAAATTACCTTTAAATTTTGTACAAATTTATTGAAATGTTAGCAATTGTGTAATGGAAATCTAATTTGGCAGTTGAACAAATACTACCTACAAACAACACCATCAAACAAGCCATCCATGTCTACCACACTCACTTGCAAAGTGCAGCCAAGATACACCTTGGTGGCTTTGAAGGCCTCCTGCAGTGCATCACAGCAGTGTTATCAACAATGTTGATAACACTGCAGCCTCCAAGGCGTATCTTGGCTGCACTTTGCAAGTAGTTTGGTGTTGTTTGAATGTGAGATTTGCAAGTTAATATGTAATTTGGTAGAGTGGTGGTTGTTGAGTACATTTCAATGCCACTCAATTCAATATTTGTCCACTGCCTAGGCACTCAATTCAACATTTTTAATAGTCTTGGAAAAACGAAAAATTGAAAGGAATCGAGTACAGTACATGACAAACCCCACGTGCAGATACTTTCAAGTTAAGAAAGTGAGTTAAAGAGCATAGGAAACTTCAGAAAACAAACAAACAAAAATCTAAGCACTTCATCATCAATACTGTCCCCACCACTTCCATTGTTGGTAGTAATATGTATTTTGGTTTTGATGACCCACTTGTGTGATGGTTTGATCTGGTTTGTTTGTGTGTGTGATGTTGCATATCTGATTCAATCTATTAACATGTACTTGTCAATTACTAATTTGGTATAATCCTCAATCCTCAGGTCTTAGTTTAACAAAGTTAAATTAATATAAGATTCAGGTTGGTCAAAAATGTTTTGAGTGATTATGACTGAGGACTGCTATTGTGCAGGCATCTGAATTTCCAGCCAAATTGTTTTTCTTCTGTGATGTAGCTCCAAAAACTGGGGGAGAAACTCCTATAGTTTTAAGCCATATCATCTATGATCGCATCAAACAGATGATAAGACAGTAGCTGAAGAAAGGTTTGTGAATATGAATACAAAACCAGACCAATAAATCAATTCTTGATTCAAATTTTCTAATAACTTGTGTTGGAAGTAACTGATATTTGATATTTTAACAGGGCTGCTAAGCTGGGGATCAAGTTGGAGTGGAGAGAAGATGGTGGAGCAAAAAGAATAACAGGTCCAGTTACAATAATCAAGTTCGACAAATCTAGACAACGGAATGTTTGGTTCACATCAATGGTGGATTGGGAAGATGTGGGACGTGATCCTATCAGAACATTAACTTTTGGAGATGGTACAGCATTGTCAGCTGAATTCTGTGATGAGTGTTTGAACATCCTGGAAGAGGAATGCATTGCAATTCCATGGAAACAAGGTGATGTTCTGCTGTTAGATAATTGGGCTGTGCTTCATGGAAGAAGACCAACTGATTCTCCTCGCAAAGTATTGGCTTCCCTCTGCAAGTGATTGAAGTCCTAGACTTTCCAGATTTGTGTCATCTATAGGTTTTGTATCATGTATAGGTTTATGAGTAGATAATAATGTACAAATGACATTATGTATAAGAAAAGTAATGATTCATATATTGAACATCGAGTTTTACAAAAAAAACAGTCTCATTCATGATTGACAAATTTACATTAGCTATCCAAAATTGTTGTATCTATCAATATATATCTTCAGGAATCACTAATTGTCTTCGGATACAAATGGATGATTGAGCAATTCTTCAGCACTCTTCCTAGTCAAATAGTTTCTGTCAAAACATAACTTCAAGAAATCCTTAGCATCCTCAGAAGCAAAGATTGGAATTTCAGGCAGTGAAGTACTGGAACCGATTAGATACAAAAGTGTCTCCTTATCCATACTCTGACCCCACAGCAATGCTCCACACATCATCTCCAAAACTGTACACCCAAGAGCCCAAATATCAGCCGAATACCATATTACCCCGTCAGCTACCCTCTCTGGAGATAGATACCGAGTCGTCCCTCCAATGTGAGGGTTTTCTTGAACCTCAAGCAATTTATTTTTCGCCAATCCGAAATCAGCAAGCTTTGCACGGAATCCACCACCGGTACGAGGAACAAGCAGGATATTATCCGGCTTGATATCACAGTGAACGATACCCTCTTTATGGATATAAGCAAGCCCTCGGAGAATATCACGAGTATATGACTTTACTTGCTCTGGAAGCAACCCTTTTATGAATAAATGAGTCTTCAAACTTCCCCCACTACAGAATTGTAAATACAAATGGTACATTCTCTCCCCACTCCAATCATCCTCCTCTGTTCCATCACCATAACAACCGACTACGTACTCACAGGAAGATAACTGAGTCAGGAGCTGTTTCTCATACCTGAGAGTGAAAGAATCCGCCACCTTCGCTGTTTTCAGACGGTTCTCGTTGAACGAGAAATACAGAACCGAAAGCTCCTTTTCCAAGAAAAGTTTTGGTTTCCGAATTGATGAGATTTCTTGCTTTGTAAAGCTTCATGTATCGATCTCTCTTGGCTCTTGCAACCTTTGGAGATTCCATTTTCACTCTGACATGTTTGGGAGCAACCTTGGTCACTCTCTTGCACACCGCCATTCTCAATTCTTTGTTGAAAGGAGATTGTAATTTAAAAACAAGTTTCTGAACTACATTTATCTAGTTAAGAAACCGATCTCCTGAATAAAATAGGAAAACAATACCGGTAGTTTAAGTGTATATATATACCTAGCAGGAAACTTTTTTCTTTTTTATTAATTGGTATGATAATAATAATCTTATAAATATTTTTTTTTTGTTTTAACATATATTTATCCATTAATATTTTTTAAGTTAATAAATAATAGTAATTTAAATTTGTCTAAAATTATAATTTCTATATTTTTTAAATAAATTGCTAACTATAAATTTTTAAATTATAAATAAATAACACTATTAATAATATCCCACTTCTACCTCAAATAAATTGCTATTATAAAATTTTAAATAATTAATAAATAATAATATTATAAATACTTTTGATTCCCAGCAATTAAAATTTATTGTATTTTATATGAAATTAAAAATAAATTTATTAATTTCAAAAAAGTTAAAAAATTATTTATTAATCCAAACTTCCACTTATTGAAATTTTAGTTTTTAATTTTTAATTTTTAATATTTGAAATTTTAAATTTAAATTTAACTTAAAATTTATAACTTTTTTATTATGTATTTTAATAAATTATGAATTGAATTGTTCTATTTTTTACTTCTATTTTTTATATTTTTATGATTAATATATATTATTAAATAAAATATATATTATCCTCTCTTAATATATATTAAATAATATATTAATGATATGAAATTAAAATTAACTAAATTTCATGAATCCCAATTTTTATATATGTTATAATAACTATATTTAAAAAGTATTTTGACATTCAAAATTATGTCTTAACAATAATAAATTTTATTTTTTCGTCCATAATTTCATTTTCCATTTTTCCATTTATACATAATTATTTTTTTTAAATATCGAAATAAAATAAAATATTAATAAATTAAATTATTAGAAGCAAAATATTATTGGTGGATACCAATTAGTTTAAAATAAAATCTCTAAAATATAAATAACTTTGTATGGTTTTCATATCTTCTCTATTTCCTAATTGGCGTGAGATTAGATGGTTAGACGAGTTTTGTCCATGGTCCGACAGAAGAAGTTGAAACTAAATAACCATCCATAATTTTGTATATTTAAGTTTCTTGCAACGCAAGGTTCATTAGAAAAGAAATGAAATGGTGAGAACATTAGTTGATGTGGGTCACCATACTTTGTAAAAGTTGGATGATAATGGAATATTAGCAACTTTGTAATGGAAATCAAACTCTATTAGATTGAACCTAAGGCATTTTAATCAATTGTTGAAGAGTTGGTAAGTTTTAGTTATTTATTTTTTGTTACGAAAATAATGTTTCCAATTAATTACATTTACATTATAGTTACAAATTATAATTTAAGTTTAACATCAAATTATGAATTTGATACTGGTATGAGAAAGTTTTAAATATATTAAATTTAAATTATATTTTACATAAAAAGTAAATAATTTAAAGTGGGTATTGATCGATAAATAATTTAAAATAAAATTTATAATAATTATTAAAATTTCTAAAAGTTGTTATTCTCGTTCATTTTGAACAATTCATAGTGATAAGATCGAATCATTCCGTCTGGACCACTTATCATTCACTTTGAACAATTGATCATTCACTTCGAACAATTCATAGTGATAAGATCGAATCATTCAGTCTGGACCACTTATTGTGATAGATTGAAAAACAAAAGTTTTAATTACAAGTCAGAAGTGGTCCGAGTAAATTCAAACAAAAGTTTTAATTACAAATCAGAAGTGGTCCAAGTAAATTCAGAGAAAAGTTTTAATTACAAGGCAGAAATGGCCGGCAAGCTCACAGTAAAAGATTCTAAAACTCTGAAAAAATCTGAATTCTAAATTATTATTAAAAGCATCACATTCATTAATTACAAGGCAGTATGGACCATTTTCAACGAAAGATTCCAAAAATAAAATATAAAAAAAAAAACTAAATTTTTTTAAAATTGATTAGAGTTATTTGATACTAATAATTATTTATATTTATTTTTCTTATAATTACCATTTTATTATATGCCTCTTTCCAAATGTTTAGACCATGAACAACCATAGATTAATCAAACAAAGCCATTACTAGGTACAAGGATAAACAAAACACTATAATTAAGGATTGTTTCAAGCTAGTAGACATGAGGACATTATTCATACAAGCTTCACCACACACACAAACAAACCAGACCAAACCATCACAAACCACACTAGTGGTAACCATCAACACCTAAATACATAGTACTACCAACAAACAACACCATCAAACAAACCATCCATGTCCACCACAATCACTCACTCACTTGCAAAGTGCAGCCAAGATACGCCTTGGTGGCTTTGAAGGCCTCCTGCAGTGCATCACAGCCGTGTTATCAACAATGAGGACATCACCAGCCTCCCATGGAATGAAAACACCTTCTTCCTCAAGTATCTCAAGACAGTCATTGCAAAAGTCCTCAGGGAGAGGCGTATTGTCTCCAAACTCCATCGCCTTGACCGGATCTTTACCTGCACATTCCCAGCCTACCATGGTGGTGAACCACACTTTTCTCTTCCTCACTTCATCAAACCTGACGGTGGGAATTGGATTTGTAGATCTCTTGACCTTCCCATCCTCAAGCCACTGGAAATTAATTCCAAGCTCATTTGCCCTGTAAACATTGTAATTGGATTAGTAAAACAGATCTCTATACAAATATACATGGTTTGTTACAATTGACAAACCTCTTCTCAGCAAGAACCTTGTCATCGGTTCCATACATGGTTTTCCAGCTGCGACCTGAGAGAGTCGTGTAATCATCATCGTTGAACAAAATTCGGCTGTACACCATTCCAACTTTCTCCAATTTCTCCACTAGTTCCGGATGTTTATTCTTCATCCGGTTATAGATTTCGTGACTCCAGCAGACGCCGGTTTCACCATTTTCCTGAGGAGGAACTTGGCAGAAGAAGATTATCTTCTTGCAAGATACAGGAGCCTGATAAAACACTTCAATTAGTCATGAAAAATGGAGTATAAAAACAGTGAAGCTGATTTTGTTAGATCAAACCTGAGAAGTTTCATGGTGGAACCGGATATACTGATCCAGAGGAGAGTCGTTGGCAGTGTGGACACGGTCCAAAACATGGTTTCTAAGAGCAGTTCCACCCACCAGAGGGAAGTTTTGGTAACCAAGAGTTTCCAGAACTTGGTTGAAGTCCTCAGCTGTTTTCAAGTCGAATCCTCTGAGTAGGACGACTCCGGATTTCAGGATCAAGGATTCCAGAAACGGTTTTTGGTTCTTGATAGCATTGAGGAGATCAGAAAGAGTGTTCTAACTGGTTGGAGTTAAGATAGCTGGGATAGGTTCCCCTTCGCAGGATTTTTGCTTGGGAAGGGTTATTTGGGTGAAGAAGTTTCGAGAAGCCATTGTTTGAAAGAAGTTTTAGGAGTTGAATTGAAACTATTTGAGTTGGATTGTTGTGGCTGAAGAAGATTTCCATGTCTTGTTATATAGATGGAGCTCGAACATGGAGACTCTTGCATGTAATACAATTGTCTCGATTTTTCTTTCACACGGATTATAGATGGAGCTCGAACGTGGATACTATTACATATAAGTCTCGATTTTCCTTTCATACGAGTGATAGATAGCTTAAATAATGCGTGACAGATCACATCACACTATTATATTTATCAAATTAGTTTTATTTAAGTAATTATAATATCAAATCATAATTAATTAAAACTATTAAAATAATTTTAAATAATTTAATAAATTAATTCACAATATCTCTCTCTAACATTTATATATCTCTCTAACATTTGAATATCTTACATATAAATCATCTAAATAATCTAACACACTAACCATTTATTTTATTTAGATATACACTCAAATGAACACCAAACATGATCCAAGTTTAATCACAATTATTTAAGCTAATATGATGTTTAACTTGATTAATGTGTCCTTAAAGGAAGGAGGAAAATAAGCATGTGGGTTGTTAGAGAGAAGAAGAAGAAAAAAAAAAAAAAAACATTGTGGGCTGAGGAAACAGCCAAGTATTTGGGCCAAACCCATACCCATTATCTTAATTCAAAAGCCCATTGACTATGTTGTTATATGATCCAAGAATGCTGTTTTGAGGCTGATTTTTTTGCCTAGTTTGAAGCTGTTTCCTAGCTTGAAGAAGTTAAGTTTTATTGTGATGAAAAGATCTATTTCCTTCCCAGAATTCTTCATATCTTACATAAGAAACTGGACCTGATCAGCTTCCTGAAAGAAGGTTTCTTGCAGCACAAGTTACAAGGGAAAGTAACGTTTCAATTTTGGAAATTATTTGCAACAGGTTTTGGGCCGGCCTATTGTCCAAATATAGTGGCCCACAGTCCCAACTAGCTAACTTCTATCATAATTATATTAATTCATATCCAATAAGGAAACTAAACCACTCTCCTAAACATATCAGAATTTCCTAAATTGCTTATATATATCAGTAAACACCTCTCTTGATCTCAGCTACTGAGATTGAGAATGGAGATTGAATCGGATTCTCAACTGAGAATTACATCGTCGATGTTGAGGAAAAGAAAATGCTGTGCTGTGAGAGATTTTCCAATTACCGAAACCAAGACATTAATCGGCAGAGGAGGCTTCGGAACAGTTTTCTTGGTCCAAAGAAAACCCCCGTCGGAGCCAAACGCTGGAAAGAGCAGGCTGCTTTTCCGGCCGAATTCGCCGTCAAGACTGCCAAACTGACGGATTCTTCCACTCTCAGGAATGAGAAAGAGCTTCTGACGGGAGTTTTATCAACGAGTCCGTACGTGATTCGGTGCTACGGCGGTGAAGAGAAGGAGGATGAGGAGAAGGAGATGGGTTACAATCTGTATTTGGAGTATTGCAGTGGTGGGAATTTGTGGGAACAGATCATGAAATCTGATAAGGGGTTACTTGAATCGCAAGTCAAGTCTTATACTAGAGATATTCTTCACGGGCTTGTTGATATTCATGATAAGGGTGTAGTTCATTGTGATATCAAGCCGAGTAACATACTGCTTGTTCCTCAAACTGACGGTGGATTTGGAGCGAAACTGGCGGATTTTGGCTCGGCGGTTAATACGTTGCTTGCGAATGAAGAAAAGCTTAAATTGAGAGGGACTTGGAGGTATTTGGCACCTGAGTTGATGATGGATGAGGGATTCAGTTTTGCTGATGGAGTGAGTTTTGCGGATGACGTATGGGCTCTTGGATGCACGGTTGTGGAGATGCTGACTGGAGAGGTTGTCTGGGGAAATGGAACAAATAAGAACACTGTTTATTATCGGACCGTTTGGACTTCCATACTACCTGATCTTCCGGATTATGTTTCCGATGATGCTAAAGACTTCGTGAGGTGCTGTTTTGATAGGGATTGTACTGCTCGTAAAACTGCCGAAGAGTTGTTGGAACATCTCTTTTTATCAAAATCATGATTCTGTTTTTTTTTTTTCATCAAGCGGTGAAATTGTTCATGTAAATGCAATTTCTGTGAATTTTGATTTCCAGATTCGGTTAGTAATAGCAAATTCTCTATTTTGTATCATTGCTGTCTTGTGTAGAGTAGATTGATTAACACAACTGCAACTTCAAAATCTGATTACGAGAAGCATATCCAGAAACTGAAAACTAAACATAACCTCAAAAGACATATAACAATGAATACCAAATTTTATTCAAACATGTAACATAGATAAGGAAATCATAATCAAGACACAATTTGATTACTTGCATAGCGAAGCCAATACACCATTCCAACTTTCTCCAATTTCTCCACTAGTTGTCAGACGCCGGTTTCACCATTTTCCTGAGGAGGAACTTGGCAGAAGAAGATTATCTTCTTGTAAGATACAGGAGACTGATAAAACACTTCAATTAGTCATGAAAAATGGAGTATATAGAAACAGTAGAAGCAAAATCAGCTTAAACCTGAGAAGTTTCATGGTGGAACCGGATATACTGATCCAGAGGAGAGTCGTTGGCAGTGTGGACACGGTCCAAAACATAGTTTCTGAGAGCAGGTCCAAAACATAGTTTCTGAGAGCAGTTCCACCCACCAGAGGGAAGTTTTGGTAACCAAGAGCTTCCAGAACTTGGTTGAAGTCCTCAGCTGTTTTCAAGTCGAATCCTCTGAGTAGGACGGCTCCGGATTTTAGGATCAAGGATTCCAGAAGCGGTTTTTGGTTCTTGATAGCATTGAGGAGATCAAATTGGAGTTAAGATAGCTGGGATAGGTTCTCCTTCGCAAGATTTTTGCTTAGAAAGGGTTATTTGAGTGAAGAAGTTTCGAGAAGCCATTGTTTGAAAGAGGTTTTAGGAGTTGAATTGAAACTATTTGAGTTGGATTGTTGTGGCTGAAGAAGATTTCCATGTCTTGTTATATAGATGGAGCTCGAACGTGGAGACTCTTGCATGTAATACAATTGTCTCGATTTTTCTTTCACACGGGTTATAGATGGAGCTCGAACGTAGATATTCTTACATATAATACAGTTGTCTCGATTTTTCTTGGTAATAGATAACTTAAATAATGGGTTACAGATCACATCGCACTGTTATATTTATCAAATTAGTTTTATTTAAATAATTATTATATCAAATTATAATTAATTAAAATTATTAAAATAATTTTAAATAATTTAACAAATTAATTCACAATATCTCTCTAACATCTATATATCTCTCTAACATTTGAATATCTCATATATAAATCATCTAAATAATCTAACACACTAACCATTTATTTTATTTAGATATATACACTCAAATGAACACCAATCATGATCCAAGTTTAATCACAATTGTTTAAGCTAATATGATGTTTAACTTGATTAATATGTCCTTAAAGGAAGGGGAAAATAAGCACGTGGGTTGTTAGAGAGAAGAAAAAGAAAAAAAGAAAAAAAACATTGTGGGCTGAGGAAACAGCCAAGTACTTGGGCCAAACCCATACCCATTATCTTAATTCAAAAGCCCATTGACTATGTTGTTATATGATCCAAGAATGCTGTTTTGAGGCTGATTTTTTTGCCTAGTTTGAAGCTGTTTCCTAACTTGAAGAAATTAAGTTTTATGGTGGTGATGAAAAGATCTATTTCCTTCCCTGAATTCTTCATATCTTACATCAGAAAAAACTGCATCTGATCAGCTTCCTTGAAAGAATGTTTCTTGCAGCACAATTTTTAAGGGGAAGTAACGTTTCAATTTTGAAAATTATTCGCAACACGTTTTGGGCCGGCCCATTGTCTCCCAATATAGAGGCCCACAGTTCCAACTATCTAACTTCTATTCAACATTATTTATCAATTTATCATAATTATATTAATATTATTAATTCATATCCAATAAGGAAACTAAACCACTCTCCTAAACATATCAGAATTCCCTACATTGGTTTTATATATATATATATATATATATATATATATATATATATATATATATATATATCAGTAAACGCCTCTCTTGATGGATTCTCAACTGAGAATTACGTCGCCGATGTTGAGGAAAAGAAAATGCTGTGCTGTGAGAGATTTTCCAATTACCGAAACCAAGACAGTAATCGGCAGAGGAGGCTTCGGAACAGTTTTCTTGGTCCAGAGAAAACCCCCAATCGGAGCCAAACGCTGGAAAGAGCAGGCTGCTTTTCCGGCCGAATTCGCCGTCAAGACTGCGAAACTGACGGATTCTTCCACTCTCAGGAATGAGAAAGAGCTTCTGACGGGAGTTTTATCATCGAGTCCGTACGTGATTCGGTGCTACGGCGGTGAAGAGAAGGAGGATGAGGAGGAGGAGATGGGTTACAATCTGTATTTGGAGTATTGCAGTGGTGGGAATTTGTGGGAACAGATCATGAAATCTGATAAGGGGTTACTTGCATCGCAAGTCAAGTCTTATACTCGAGATATTCTACACGGCCTTGTTGATATTCATGATAAGGGTATAGTTCATTGTGATATCAAGCCGAGTAACATACTGCTTGTTCCTCAAACTGACGGTGGATTTGGAGCGAAACTGGCGGATTTTGGCTCGGCGGTTAATACGTTGCTTCCGAATGAAGAAAAGCTTAAATTGAGAGGGACTTGGAGGTATTTGGCACCGGAGTTGATGATGGATGAGGGATTCAGTTTTGCTGATGGAGTGAGTTTTGCAGATGATATATGGGCTCTTGGATGCACGGTTGTGGAGATGCTGACTGGAGAGGTTGTCTGGGGAAATGGAACAAATAAGAACTGTTTATTATCGGACCGTCTGCACTTCCATAGTTCCTGAACTTCCGGATTACGTTTCTGATGATGCTAAAGACTTCGTGGAGTGTTGTTTTCATAGGGACTGTACTGCTCGAAAAACGGCAAAAGAGTTGCTGCAACATCCCTTTTTACTAGATTGGTGATTTTGAATTTGTTTAACTTGTCGGTGTAAATGTGATTTATGTAAATTTTGATTCCCAGATTCTGTTAGTAGTAGCAATATTTTTTTCTCCTAGATAATGTAATTTTCCTCTGTTTTGTGTCATTGCTCTCAAATCTGGACTATATTGATCAACACAACAGTAACTTCAAAATCTTATTAGGAGAAACAAATATAAGACACCAAAATATGTTTCTTGCATTCTACGTTTTAACTCAAACAAAAGTTCTGAACTTATACTAAGATAAATACCTCTAGTCTAGATAATTGTACATGTACTAAATGGTTATTCTGAGAATCACATCCGAGAATCACATCCAGTAACAGAAAACTAAGCATAACCTCAAAGATATATAACAATAAATACCAATTTTTATTCAAGTAACAGGGATAAGGAAATCCATAATCAAAACATCTTGATTACTTGCAGAGGGAAGCCAATACGCGAGCATGAAGCACAGCCCAATTATCCAACAACATAACATCACCTTCCTGCTATGGAATCGCAAAACATTCCTCTTCCAGGATTTCCAAACAAGCATTGCAGAAATCGGCAGGCAACAGCTAACCATCCTTGAACCAAACCTTTTGTTGCCTGGATTTATCATACCTAACTCCAGGAACTGGACAACTTGTTCTTTTAGCTCCACCGCCCTCTAACCACTCCAATTTGGCACCAAGCTCAGCTGCCCTGTAAATATACTTCTCTTGCAACACAAGTTATTGTTAACATAGAGTATAATTTCTTTTCATAGATTAGTGTCGCTAACCTTTGCTCTGCAACTTGTTTGTTGTCTATTTAGAACGTTGATTTAAAATTTGTATCAAGATTATTTTAAAATTACATTATTAAAACTAGTATAATCCTAATTCTAATGAAATATTTTAAAATTTTTAGTTTGTTATTCTTATAGTAGAATGAGCAGGAATTCTATTTCTATATTTTTTTTTTTATTATCGAAATTATATTTGTAGTAGGATTAATTGTATTAAAATTATTTTTTATTAATAACATGAAATATGAATTCTACATGTATTTAAAAAAAAAAATTATTTATATTATTATTTTGCCTGAAATTTTAGGATTATTATTCAAAACTATATAGTTATTATGTATAAATTATAAAATTAAATTAACATGTAATTTTGTTAAACTGAATTGGTTTTCCTTCTTGTTGCGGAATATATACATAATTTAATTAATTAATTTTTTAAATTTAAATATATTAAAAATATAATTGTATAGTTATTTTTTTTATCATAAAAATAAAATAAAATAATCTTGACTATGGATAGAGTGATCGCCAAGGAATACAATTTTTCTAATATTTTGTATAACAATTTTATTATTACTAAATTAATCATAAAGATATCAAAAATTAAGACAAATCCTTATAGGATTTGGAACAAATTTACCCCTATATAAAGAAACCACCGGTTTTAGATCACACCATCAGTTAGCTAATTAGTTCCTTCTTCAATAGAAAACTACAATGAAGTCTGTCCAATTTGTATTGGTGTGTTTGATAGCATTGGTGTGTTTAACCATGCATGGGGCCCTATCTTTATCTCGAGACAACAAATACTTAAGTCACCGGCAATGGATGAGAACACACGGACGCGTATACGCAAGCAAACAACATAGAGACGAACGAGCCGCTATTTACTACAAAAATCTGGCTCACATCAAAGCTTTCAACAGCCGACCAAATATGAGTTACAAACTCAAAATCAATGAATTCGCTGATCTCACACACGAAGAGTTTCGTGAAGTCCATGAAACAGACATCAAACTACCCGAGACCAAAGCATCATTCGCTTCTGCCCACACCACCCTCGCCTCCGCTGATTTACTCCCCACGAGCATCGACTGGAGACAATACGGCGCCGTGACTTCCGTGAAAAACCAACAACAATGTGGTAGCTGCTGGGCGTTTGCAACAACGGCTGCAGTAGAAGGAATAACAAAGATCAGAACCGGCCAAGTAGATTCACTCTCTACACAGGAGCTAGTAGATTGTGTAACACCGACCTCCTCAGCAGGAAATTGTCGTGGTAATTATCCGACCGCTGCCTATGAGTTTATTATCCAAAACAAAGGACTAAGTACATACGAAAGCTACCAATACATAAACAACCTAAATCAATATTGCTATACTAACGTAATGCACAATCGTACTGGTGCTATAAATGGATTCGTACTTGTGGAACCAAACAATGAAGAAGCTCTGAAAAGAGCGGTGGCTCAACAACCCGTATTAGTTCAGATTTCAGTAGACGATCCGAACTTCAGGTTTATAGGAGATGGAGTATATAACGGGCCTTGTGGATTTAATATAACCCATGCGGTGGTGGCAGTCGGGTACGGACAAGAAGCCAATGGACAGAAATATTGGTTGGTTAAAAATTCATGGGGTTCCACTTGGGGCGTGGGTGGTTTTGCTAAATTTGCAAGAGATGTTCCTTATAACGAAGGTCTATGTTATATTGGTTTTGGGCCTAGTTATCCAGTTATGTATTAGTTTATTTATTTATTTTTATTTTTTTTCTTTTTGTAGAGTTAATTATCGAATTCTTTTTGATAAATAAAAATTTAAATTTCTTTTTAATAAATTTAAATTATTTTTATTTTAATTCTTTATTAATTATTTTTTAATTAAAATTAAATGATAAATTTTTAAATCAATCAAAGCAGGTTTTAAATATTAGTTGTCATTTGATTATCTTTTTATTAGCATTCAGAAGTAGCATTCATTGAAAATCGAGACTAAAATGACGGTACGTAAAAGTGGTGGGTAAGTGATGATGACACACTGACAGAGATTAGCAGCTGATTTAAAAAAAGAAACTGAAATAACAGAAAATGTAGTATCCGGCGATCAGACACAAGCTACAAGCATTTGATCATCACTAATTTTTTCTGTTAAAAAAGAGGGAAAACTAGAATTACAATTTTTCAACCAATCCATCTTCCATTTTTTCAAACAAATCCGGATACACCATCCCAACTTTCTCCGATTTCTCCACTAGTTCCGGATGTTTATTACGTGACTCCAGCAGACGCCGGTTTCACCATTTTCCTGAGGAGGAACTTGGCAGAAGAAGATTATCTTCTTGCAAGATACAGGAGCCTGATAAAACACTTCAATTAGTCATGAAAAATGGAGTATATAAAAACAGTAAAAGCTGATTTTATTAGATCAAACCTGAGAAGTTGGTAGTGTGAACACGGTCCAAAACATGGTTTCTTAGAGAAGTTCCACCCACCAAAGGTATCTGTCTACTTATTACTGATGACACTTTGTTTTTTTTCCTCTGGGAAGACAAAAACTTCAAACTCCACACTTCCATCCAGCTACAAGATGTCCAGATAAGCTGATAAGTGCATGTAACTCAGTGAAACTTGTGCATAGAACAAGAGATAACAAGTTTATCAAACCTGCAGAAGCATCAGCACTTATTAACTTCACTGTCTGGCATTTTGTATGTTGCTGACATTGCTGATATAGTACATCTGTTGTTGTTTGAAAAAGAAGCAATTTTTATACCCATAATGGAAAACAGGTAAACATTTCTGAAAACAAGGACAATGAGACCTCAGTTATAGTTCACAGAAAAATGATATCAACAAAGTTGTAAGACACACACAGCCAGAGTGTCAAAAATATCACTCTTTACATATACATGGTTCTTGCTTAACAAACCATGTATATGTCTATCGCTTCTGGAATCCTTGATCCTGAAATCCGGAGCCATCCTGCTTAGATGATTTGACCTGAAAACTACTGAGGACTTCAACCAATTTTTGGAAGCTCTTGGTTATGAAAACTTCCATTTGGTGGGTGGAACTTCTCTAATAAACCATGTTTTGGACCGTGTTCACACTACCAACTACACCGTATATCCGGTTCCACCATGAAACTTCTCAAGTTTGATCTAACAAAATCGGTTAGAGGGCGGTGGAGCTAAAAGAACAAGTTGTCCGGTTCCTGGAGTTAGGTATGATAAATCCAGGCAACAAAAGGTTTGGTTCAAGGATGGTTCGCTGTTGCCTGCCGATTTCTGCAATGCTTGTTTGGAAATCCTGGAAGAGGAATGTTTTGCGATTCCATAGCAGGAAGGTGATGTTATGTTGTTGGATAATTGGGCTGTGCTTCATGCTCGTGTATTGGCTTCCCTCTGCAAAAAATCAAGATGTTTTGATTATGGATTTCCTTATCCCTGTTACTTGAATAAAAATTGGTATTTATTGTTACTCCTTGATGATGAAGACAAAAATATTTAGTTTTTATACAATTATTTATTTAGTTTTTTTAGATGAAGACAAATTTATTTAATCTGTTAGATAAATAAAGTTATTTTGTTTTTATTTGTTATATAAATAAAGGTATTTAGTTTTACTTAAACTACTCAATTGTTAAATATCTTTTTGTTATTAGAGTTGTTCAATTATTAAATATCTTTTTAGTCAAACTTATCTTAACTAAATTTATTATGATAAGATTTTGATAGATCATTGTTTGTTTTGCAGATCAAGTCAAAAAAATCTTTATTTGAGAAGATTTTATTCCTTCTTTCCTGCAACTTCATCAAATGTCTATATTTTTGAAGTCTCTATTTAAAGCATCCGTTGGAGTGTTTTACAAAAACAAGAATTACTTGGAGTTTCTACTAAAAACAAAAGAAAGTGATTTGTCAAGCGCTCAAGATTTTTTTCATTCCCTCTACAAGTTTAATCATCTTCTACTACTCTGCATATTTTATTTGTGTTAGATTTTGATTATTACTTAGAGAGTTGTTTTATTATTGTTAAAAGAAAGAAATTAGACGTAGATTATTTATATTAAATTGGGTGGCTAGTATTTGTAGCAGGGTGCTACTGGTTATAGAAGAAAAGGGTAAGTCTTCTAGGTTTGTACTAGAACCCTAAGGGAACAATATAAATAAAATTAACGTCTAAATTCTACGGGTTTAAAGAAACCCTTAGGCGGAGAGTAGGTCGTTTTAACGACCGAACTTCGTAACAAATCACTGTGTTCCTTTTTATTTATTTTGTTACATGCTTTATTTTTATATCTGCTTCAAGACCTTGAATATATAATTCATTCTATCTATCCGCGATTATTTGATATACTCTATTCACCCCCCTCTAGAGTATTATTGTCCTACATATAACTTTCAATTGGTATCAGAGCTTGGCTCAACAGTTGTGAACTAACCTTCCGTTGAGAATTTTGTAGGAAATTATCCATTATGGAATCTGCAGGAAGTGGTGGATTTGCTCAAGGAAGATCAATAAACAGACCTCCTCTGTTTTTTGGGAACAATTTTCCTCACTGGAAGTCTCTAATGAAGATGTTCATTATTGATCAAGACATCGAGCTATGGGAAATCATCAAGAATGGACCAAAGATTCCAATGACCATCACAGACGCTGGCACTTCAAAACCAAAAGAAGAATCGAATTTCACTCAAACTGACACTGAACTTATCTCTAAAAACTTTCGTGCTATGAACTTACTTTACTGTTCTTTAAGTGCTGATGAATTTAATCGTATATCTTCTTGCAGTTCAGCCAAAGAAATTTGGGACAAACTAGTGGTTACATATGAAGGAACTAGCCAAGTTAAAGAATCAAAGATCAGTATTTTCATGCGACAGTATGAATTATTTATGATGAAAAGTGATGAATCCATCAAAGAGATGTTTACAAGATTCACTGTCATTATAAATAATCTTGATGCTCTTGGAAAGAAATTTTCAAATGAAGAAAAAGTGAGAAAGATCCTTCGTTGTTTGCCAAAGAATAAATGGAGACCAAAAGTTACTGCAATTGTAGAAGCTCAGGATCTTAGCAATTTATCTCTTGACGATTTACTTGGAAAACTAATCACACATGAGATGGAGCTCAATGAAGAGGAAGAACAGCCCTCTGCATCAACCCCTAAGACGTTGGCCCTGAAATCCCAAAAGACTGAAAGCTCAGACGAAGAAGAGACTGATGATGAAGAAGATCCATTCGCAATGCTAGCCAGAGGACTTGAACGAATTCTCAAAATGAAGAAACAGTTCAAGAAAAATAAATTGGATCAATCAAGATTTTCACGATATAAAGGTAAGTTTTCAAAATCTTCAAATAAGAATAACACATTATCTTGTTTTGATTGTGGCAGTTTGGAACACCTAGTGAAAGATTGTCCAAATAGAAAGAAAACCTCTTTTAACAAAAAGAAATCAAAGAAAGCCATGGTAGCTGCTTGGAGTGGATCAGATACAAGTGATACTGAAGAGGAACAAGTAAATCTCTGTCTGATGGCAAACCATGATGAATCTAAAAATGGAGATCATCTTGAAAGTGTGGTAAAAAATCTCATCTCTAGTTCTCCTGATGTTCTATTTGAATTTATAAAAAATCTAGTTGTCAATGAGGAATGCTTGATGAAGGAGATAGAATCTCTCAAAGCACACATAAGAACTCAGGTACGCATTGAGACAGATCTGGTAAAAGAGTTAGATCAGTTCAAAACTTCTCATTCAAATCTTGATAGCGATATCAAGGCCTTGACTACTGAGTCCGAGACCTTGAAAGAGCAAGCAGTAATGTACAAAAACCGCATTCAAGATCTTGAACTAGAAGTCAACGAGCTGAATGATAAGTGTAATGAACAACTACATTCTCTTACCAAGTTTGCTGGTTCTCATCAAAATTTAAATATGTTGCTTGGTGGTCAGCAAATGACTTTAAACAAAAATGGGTTGGGATACCAGAAACAATTTCCAAAAAGAAAGCCTACCAGATTCACCAAACCTAGAGGTTATATCACTCAACCCACTTGTTTTTTCTGTTGTCGAAAAGGTCATACTAAACTCACTTGTCTTTATCGTCGAAAAGATCCTCAAATCATTTGAAACACATTCCCTGTGAAACTTAGAGATCACATAAAACAAATCTGGGTTGTGAAGGGTACTCGTCCACCAAACATGATTTATCCTGAGTATGACCAGAAATATAATATATGGACGCGAAAGGTTTGATTTTTCTTTGTTTTGTAGAGAGAACAGAAGTGGATCTTGGATAGTGGATGTTCACGGCATATGACAGGAAAGGCTTCATTATTTTCTGGTTTGAAGAAACAATCCACCGGATCTATTACTTTAGGAGATAAAGGAAAATGTAGCATAATTGGTATTGGAAAGATTGGAAACGACTCAACTAATGCTATTGAAGATGTTTATTTGGTTGACGGACTTCGGTACAATCTTTTATCAGTTTCTCAACTGTGTGACAAAGGAAATCGAGTGACTTTTTATAAGGAAAAATGCGAAATTCAGAATGCCAAAACGGGTAACATCATTCTAACTGCTTATCGTAGAAATAATGTTTATGAACTGTCAACTAACTCTCTTGCAGAAAAGACACTGACCTGTCTCAAGGCTTTGACCGACGATTCAAGACTTTGGCACCGGAGACTTGGACACATTAATATGCACACATTATACAAGCTTGCCTCTAAAGACTTGGTTCGTGGACTGCCTAAACTGAATTTTAAAAATCATATTGAACTGTGTGATGCTTGTGTAAGAGGTAAACAAACTCGCATTTCATTCAAACCAAAACATGATGTAAGTACTTCTAGACCCCTTGAACATTTACATATGGATTTGTGTGGTCCTATGAGAGTCAAAACTCCAAAAGGTAAACAATATGTTCTTGTTATTATTGATGATTTTTCTAGATTCACTTGGGTATTCTTTTTGCGAGAAAAATCTGAAGCATTAAAGGAATTCTCAAAGCTGTGCAAAGAGCTTCAAGTGGAGAAAAATGTCTCCATTATATCCATTCGTACAGACCATGGAAGGGAGTTTGATAATTTAAATTTTGATTTATTTTGTGAAAAATATGGTATTAATCATAATTTTTCAGCTCCTAGAACTCCACAACAAAACGGTGTAGTCGAAAGGAAAAATAGAACGCTGGAGGATATGTCTCGAACAATGCTGTTGGAGAATGAACTTCCTCAAAATCTGTGGGCCGAAGCAATAAATACTGCCAACTACATTTTAAACAGATGCCTAATTCGACCCATATTGAAAAAGACGCCCTACGAGTTGTTCAAAGGGAGAAAACCAAAGATTTCATATTTTAAGCCTTTCGGATGTAAATGTTTCATTCACAATAATGGTAAGGATAATCTCGGTAAGTTTGATGCTCGTAGTGATGAAGGTATTTTTCTTGGATACTCCTTAACTAGTAAAGCATATCGTGTCTTTAATAAACGTACTAAATGTGTTGAAGAAAATATTCATGTTGTTTTTTATGAAAGTGATAACAGTATCTTGAGCGAAAGCTTTGCAAACTTAAAATTGAATAGGGATCATGAAGAATACTCCTCTGATGAAAAGAATCACTCTCTGAAGAAGAATGCTCAAAGTCTAAAAAAGGTTGTGGACAACGCTGATCAAAGTCTTAATCCTCATCTCCAAGACCTTGAAAGACTGTTCAATAATCTTAACCTTCAAGAAAAACCAGATGATGAACCCGAATCTCAAGACCTTGAAAAAGTCAATCAAGACGTTGAAATTCTTCAACCTGATCGGAATCTAGACCAATCTCAGGACTTTCATGATGAATTACTCTCTCCCTCTCCAAAAGAACCTGAAACCAGTACTAAGCCTAGACCTCGCTTTAAACATGCGTCTTCTTATCCGTCATCAAACATCATTGACAAAGACAAACCGGGTATCTTAACTCGATCTCATCTTAAGAATCTTTGTGCTTTTTATGCTTTTGTTTCTCTTGTAGAACCAAAGAATTATGTTGAGGCTATGAAAGAACCCGACTGGATCGTGGCAATGCAAAGTGAACTTAATGAATTCGAACGCAACAAAGTCTGGAGACTTATGCCTAGACCAGCCAATCACTCAATCATTGGAACAAAATGGGTTTTCCGAAACAAGCTAGATGAAAATGGTAAGATTGTACACAACAAAGCTCGACTAGTTGCACAAGGATACAATCAAGAAGAAGGTATTGATTACGAAGAAACTTTTGCACCTGTTGCTCGCTTAGAATCCATTCGTATGTTACTTGCATTTGCATCTTACATGAAAATCAAATTATTTCAAATGGATGTTAAATGTGCATTTTTAAATGGTGTTTTACAAGAAGAGGTATATGTAGCACAACCTCCTGGTTTTGAAAATGAACGTTTTCCAAATCATGTGTACAAACTTGACAAAGCTCTTTATGGTTTGAAACAAGCTCCTCGAGCTTGGTATGAAAGATTATCAAAAATTTTGTTAGCAAAAGGTTTTATTAGAGGATCGATTGATAAAACTCTTTTTGTTCATTTTAAAGCATCTCAAATTCTAATTATTCAAGTTTATGTCGATGATATACTGTTTGGATCTACTGATGAATCTTTATGCAAGGAGTTTTCTAAGATTATGACACAGGAATTTGAAATGAGCTTGATGGGTGAACTAAACTTCTTTCTCGGGCTACAAATAAAGCAAGAAAGGAATGGAATCTTTCTAAATCAATCCAAATATACTCGAGAACATTTAAAGAAATTCAACATGGAAAATTCTAAAGTTGCTAAGACCCCTGTAAGCTCTTCTCTCTCCTTAGATAAAGATGAAAATGGTAAGTCAGTTGATCAAAAGGTATACCGAGGTATGATTGGATCTCTTCTTTACTTAACTGCTAGTAGACCTGATATTATGTTTGGAGTATGTCTCTGTGCACGATTTCAAGCTGATCCAAAAGAATCACACTTGCAAGCTGTGAAAAGAATTCTTCGGTATCTTAATGGAACTAAAGATTTTGGTCTTTGGTATCCTAGCACTAATAATTTTGAACTTGTAGGATATTCAGATGAAGACTTTGCAGGTTACAAAGTTGATCGTAAAGTACTTCAGGATGTTGTCAATTTTTGGGATCATCTTTGATTTCATGACATTCAAAGAAACAAAACTCAGTTGCACTATCTACTGCCGGAGCTGAATACATAGCAGCTGGAGCTTGTTGTTCTCAACTTTTATGGATAGCTCAACAAATGAGAGATCTCAGCTTAAACTATCGAGGTATCCCTATAAAATGTGATAATATTAGTGCTATTTCTATAAAAAAAAATCCTATGCAGCATTCCAGAACTAAGCACATCGACATACGACACCATTTTATTCGAGATCATGTGGAGAAAGGAGATGTTTCCATCGAATTCGTTCCTACTGAGTTTCAATTTGCTGATATCTTCACAAAACCCTTGGCTGAAGAACGATTTCACTTCATTAGACATGAGTTAGGTATGTTAAATAAGGAGGCATCAATGTAGGGGGAGCAAAAGGAAGGAACTTAAACAGAGCTTCAAAGGTACGTTTTTGCTTTTCATAGGTTTGAATATTGTTTCAAGGCCTTGAAAACTTAATATGAAATCTGTTTGACACTTGGACCAAACCCAGTTTTATTCAATTAATGGATAAACACTGGTGCGATTTTTTTTAAATTATTTCTTTTCTCTACACCTTCCCACTCAAACTTCTCACTCTCTCTCCACCTCTCTCAAATCTCTCTGCACCTAAAACCCCATTTCAAACCCTAACCTCATCCCGGCACATGACTCCAAAGCGCGCATCATCTTCTTACAAGACCTCCGCCGAAAAGAAAAAGAAAAAAGTTGCTGATTCATCCTCTCCTCCGATATCCTCTGCCGCAAAGAAGGGAAAACGAGCTGCTGTTCCGTCTTCGCCGCCATCGCCGCCTTCTTTCGCCCCTCCTGAAGACGAGATGGTAATTGAATCTCTGCCCTCTTCATGGTTTATTAATTTTACTGCTCAAGGTATATGGAAGGATGGGTTTCACTCTAGGAAAACATTCTGTAGACAAGGATTTCTTTGAGTCCGCTAAGATTCCTATTTTAGATGTTTTAAAAACCTCTGGTCTTTGGAATTTGCTGAATGTCGGTACTGTTTCTTATCCTAGACTTACTAGACTGTTTTATCTCAACCTTATTGCCTCTCGAAACTGTGGTGAACTGATTTTGAAATCTTCTGTTAAGGGCATTTCGTTAACTCTTAACTCCTCCCTGTTTGCTACTCTTTTTGGTATTTCAAAAAATGTGTGTACTGACTCTCATCCCTCTAGAGCTGTTTGTGTATCTAGGGCTAAATCAACTCTGTTTTTACAAAACTGTCCTGTGAGTAAACAATTCACTCACAATGTTTTAAATTTACATGCCAAAATACTTTTTACAATCTTGCAGTGCTGTATCATCCCAAAATTTAATTCTAGAGAACTTTTAACTGATCATGTCTTGCACATTCTCTATCTCTGTTTTAACAACTTCAAATTGGATCTGCCTGCTATGATTTTAGATCATATGAACATCTCTTCAACCAGTTCTCGTGCATCCCCTCTACCATACTCCAATCTCTTAGCTGTAATCTTTAGATATTTTGGAGTTCCAACTGCAGATGAGCCAGTTGAGAAATTTACTGGTTCTTCTATAGGTTTAGAAACTTTCAATAAGGTAGGAATGTTTTTAAACTCTGTCGACAAATGGGTTTTTCAGTCTGATCTGACTCCTGATGAATTGAGTTCTCTTTCTCACAATCAAAAGGTTTTAAGTTTTTCAACTCCTGTTCCTCCTCCTTCCATAACCTCTGAACAGTTTCAGTCTCTTGAATATGAAGTTGAGGCCTTGAGATCAAACCATGAGAATTTTAGAAGAGAAGTCATAGACAAGCTGGATTACCATACTGAGATGCTAAGGATGATCAACTTGAAGGTCAATCAGATGTTCTATCTGAATTCCCTTACTTTCTGCAATGTGGGCAATATCATTCCTTTGAGTGAAGACGCTGAGCAGTATGCAAGGGAAAGAGCGTCCAATGTCTTGCTTAATGTGGAAAGACAAGTTAGAAATCAGCCTATTGAGCGTCCAGTTGTCCAAGAACCTTGCCTTCTTACCTTAGAGGAATATCAAGTGGTTCAACGACTGAGGAAAGAGCAAGCTCAACGGGATAAAGCCATGGCACAAGCCACTGCTCGTCAAGCCCAGCAAAGATGGAAAGACAAAGTGCATTCTGAAGTTCGTGAAAAGCAGCAGTTCCGTCCTTCTTAACTATGCCCCTACTGTCTAACCTTTTCTATAAACCTTAATTTTTTTTGTTATGTTCAAGAACATTAACCTCTCTCTCCTTGATGGAGACAAAAAGGGGAAGAAAAATACTATATTTTTGTATATATACTTTTGTTCTTATGCAAGTTATGCAGTTATTTTTGTATATATATGTTATTGTTCTTATGCAGGTTATGCAGTTTTATGTTCTGATTTATGTTTTAGCTGATGAATATGTTCTGATTTATGCTTTGATATATGTTCTGATTTATGATGCTTACATATTTCAGCTTATGCAAGTTACATATTTCAGTTTATTTGCTTACATATTTCAGTTTATGCAGAAAAATATAGTCCAACTTGAGTCCTGATTTAGTTTTATGAGTTTATTCAGGTCAAGACATTGAAACCATGTTTCAAACCCTTGAAAATAACTGACTAGGTATTTTGTCTTCATCAAGGGGGAGATTGTTGACTCCTTGATGATGAAGACAAAAGTATTTAGTTTTTATACAATCTGTTATTTATTTAGTTTTTTAGATGAAGACAAATTTATTTAATCTGTTAGATAAATAAAGTTATTTTGTTTTTATTTGTTAGATAAATAAAGGTATTTAGTTTTACTTAAACTACTCAATTGTTAAATATCTTTTTGTTATTAGAGTTGTTCAATTATTAAATATCTTTTTAGTCAAACTTATCTTAACTAAATTTATTATGATAGGATTTTGTTAGATCATTGTTTGTTTTGCAGATCAAGTCAAAGAAGTCTTTATTTGAGAAGATTTTATTCCTTCTTTCCTGCAACTTCATCAAACGTCTATATTTTTGAAGTCTCTATTTAAAGCATCCGTTGGAGTGTTTTACAAAAACAAGAATTACTTGGAGTTTCTACTAAAAACAAAAGAAAGTGATTTGTCAAGCGCTCAAGATCTTTTTCATTCCCTCTACAAGTTTAATCATCTTCTACTACTCTGCATATTTTATTTGTGTTAGATTTTGATTATTACTTAGAGAGTTGTTTTATTATTGTTAAAAGAAAAAAATTAGACGTAGATTATTTATATTAAATTGGGTGGCTAGTATTTGTAGCAGGGTGCTACTGGTTATAGAAGAAAAGGGTAAGTCTTCTAGGTTTGTACTAAAACCCTAAGGGATCAATATAAATAAAATTAACGTCTAAATCCTACGGGTTTAAAGAAACCCTTAGGCGGAGAGTAGGCCGTTTTAACGACCGAACTTCGTAACAAATCACTGTGTTCATTTTTATTTATTTTGTTACATGCTTTATTTTTATATCTGCTTCAAGATTTTGAATATATAATTCATTCTATTTATCCGCGATTATTTGATATACTCTATTCACCCCCTCTAGAGTATTATTGTCCTACATATAACTTTCATTTATTGTTATATATCTTTGAGGTTGTGCTTAGTTTTCTGTTACTGGATGTGATTCTCGGATGTGATTCTCAGAATAACCATTTAGTACATGTACAATTATCTAGACTAGAGGTATTTATCTGAGTATAAGTTCAGAACTTTTGTTTGAGTTAAAACGTAGAATGCAAGAAACATATTTTGGTGTCTTATATTTGTTTCTCCTAATAAGATTTTGAAGTTACTGTTGTGTTGATCAATATAGTCCAGATTTGAGAGCAATGACACAAAACAGAGGAAAATTACATTATCTAGGAGAAAAAAATATTGCTACTACTAACAGAATCTGGGAATCAAAATTTACATAAATCACATTTACACCGACAAGTTAAACAAATTCAAAATCACCAATCTAGTAAAAAGGGATGTTGCAGCAACTCTTTTGCCGTTTTTCGAGCAGTACAGTCCCTATGAAAACAACACTCCACGAAGTCTTTAGCATCATCAGAAACGTAATCCGGAAGTTCAGGAACTATGGAAGTGCAGACGGTCCGATAATAAACAGTGTTCTTATTTGTTCCATTTCCCCAGACAACCTCTCCAGTCAGCATCTCCACAACCGTGCATCCAAGAGCCCATATATCATCTGCAAAACTCACTCCATCAGCAAAACTGAATCCCTCATCCATCATCAACTCCGGTGCCAAATACCTCCAAGTCCCTCTCAATTTAAGCTTTTCTTCATTCGGAAACAACGTATTAACCGCCGAGCCAAAATCCGCCAGTTTCGCTCCAAATCCACCGTCAGTTTGAGGAACAAGCAGTATGTTACTCGGCTTGATATCACAATGAACTATACCCTTATCATGAATATCAACAAGGCCGTGTAGAATATCTCGAGTATAAGACTTGACTTGCGATGCAAGTAACCCCTTATCAGATTTCATGATCTGTTCCCACAAATTCCCACCACTGCAATACTCCAAATACAGATTGTAACCCATCTCCTCCTCCTCATCCTCCTTCTCTTCACCGCCGTAGCACCGAATCACGTACGGACTCGATGATAAAACTCCCGTCAGAAGCTCTTTCTCATTCCTGAGAGTGGAAGAATCCGTCAGTTTCGCAGTCTTGACGGCGAATTCGGCCGGAAAAGCAGCCTGCTCTTTCCAGCGTTTGGCTCCGATTGGGGGTTTTCTCTGGACCAAGAAAACTGTTCCGAAGCCTCCTCTGCCGATTACTGTCTTGGTTTCGGTAATTGGAAAATCTCTCACAGCACAGCATTTTCTTTTCCTCAACATCGGCGACGTAATTCTCAGTTGAGAATCCATCAAGAGAGGCGTTTACTGATATATATATATATATATATATATATATATATATATATATATATAAAACCAATGTAGGGAATTCTGATATGTTTAGGAGAGTGGTTTAGTTTCCTTATTGGATATGAATTAATAATATTAATATAATTATGATAAATTGATAAATAATGTTGAATAGAAGTTAGATAGTTGGAACTGTGGGCCTCTATATTGGGAGACAATGGGCCGGCCCAAAACGTGTTGGGAATAATTTCCAAAATTGAATTTGTTAGGAAACAGCTTAAAATTAGGGAGAAAAAAAAAAGCCTCAAAATATCAAATTATTTTTTATTTATTTTTATTTTTTCTGAATATGAAATTGATTTATCAAGCTTAAAAACCACTTTGAATTTGTTTGATGGCTGCCGGATTTTGTAGAACTTTCAG
The DNA here is from genome assembly GCA_031304145.1 of Cardiospermum halicacabum. NCBI lineage: Eukaryota > Viridiplantae > Streptophyta > Magnoliopsida > Sapindales > Sapindaceae > Cardiospermum > Cardiospermum halicacabum. The sequence continues at coordinate 1,050,023 of CM062391.1, read as the reverse complement.
CCTCCTTTTTTCACTCAACAACACACCATTCCAGGGCATAAAAATCATGACCATTTTAACCTCGAAACACTCATCGAAGGTTGCTCCAAAGTTGACCAAAAACCAGTCTTCTACGTAGGCATTGAATTGGGTTCTACCAGTGAAATTTAGAAATTAAAATTACATCAATATTAAATTATGCTTTAATTTTTGTTTATATAAAAGAGATTTAATAAATAAAATTTGTTTTGTTATTTTATAGGTAATATAAAACTCTACTGTCATATTATGCCGTGGATAATTTGGCATATTGTGTAAGAAGATAAGCTAGCTTCTCTTCCCACTACTATTTGTTATAGCATGCAACAATTTACCAAATTTGTTATAGCATGCAACAATTTACCAAATTTGTTATAGCATGCAACCATTTATCAAACCATCTGGGATATTATGCAATTTGTCATTCCACACAACCAGCCATTAAATCATCTGGCACAACATGCAAGTGGATCAGCTTATTGATTTTCCTTTTCTTCTCTCTATCTTCTCTCCATTTAACAAGAACATGCAAACTTTGTAAAACATCATACCCTTCATCAAACATCAAATTCAAAACTCAGTTCCTCTTTTCAAATCTCTTTCAAACACAAAATGACTTCTGAAAATTTCTTCCTGACCTCCTCAATCCTATCAATAACCATAAACCGCTAAACATCACAATCAATCTCCAATCACATCATTTTGGAACCTTAAACATCACATTCAGCTACACTTTGCTCAAAATCATGAACCTTTTGAGTTCAAAATATGCATCAAAAGTTGCTCCAAAGTTGACAAAAAAATCAGCATTCTTGGATCATATAACAACATAGTCAATGGGCTTTTGAATTAAGATAATGGGTATGGGTTTGGCCCAAGTACTTGGCTGTTTCCTCAGCCCACAATTTTTTTTTTTCTTTTTCTTCTCTCTAACAACCCACATGCTTATTTTCCCCTTCCTTTAAGGACATATTAATCAAGTTAAACATCATATTAGCTTAACCAATTGTGATTAAACTTGGATCATGTTTGGTGTTCATTTGAGTGTATATATTTTAATAAAATAAATTGTTAGTGTGTTAAATTATTTAGATGATTTATATATGAGATATTCAAATTTTAGAGAGATATATTGTGAATTAAATTATTTAAAATTATTTTAATAGTTTTAATTAATTATGATTTGATACAATAATTATTTATGGATTTGATACAATAATTATTTAAAATTATCTATCAAGCGTTTTTTTTATGGATTTATATATTTATTGGCATATTTATTTTAAGTTTTACACTATCTGTCATCCGTATGAAAGAGAAATCGAGACGACTGTATTACATCCAAGAGTATCCACGTTCGCTTCATCTATAACCCATGTGAAAGAAAAATGGAGACATCTGTATTACATGTATCCATTATAACAAGACATGGAAATCTTCTTCAACCACAACAATTCAATTCAAATAGTTTCAATTCAACTCCTAAAACCTCTTTCAAACAATGGCTCCTGAAAACTTGTTCACCCAAATAACCCTTCCCAACATACCTTGCTATCCCAGCTATCTTAACTCCAACCAGCCAAAACACTCTTCCTGATCTCCTCAACACATTTAAGAACCAAAAACCGCTTTTAGAATTCCTGATCCTGAAATCCGGAGCCATCTTCTTAAGAGGATTCGACCTGAAAACTGCTGAGGACTTCAACCAAGTTTTGAAAGCTCTTGATTATGAAAACTCCCCTTTGCTGGGTGGAACTGCTCTCAAAAACCATGTTTTGGACCGTGTGCACATGGCCAACGACTCTCCTCTGGACCAGTATATCCGGTTCCACCATGAAACTTCTCAGGTTTGATCTAACAAAATCAGCTTCTACTGTTCTTGTATATTCCATTTTTCATGACTAATTGAAGCTTTTTATCAGACTCCTGTATCTCTCAAGAAGATAATCTTCTTCTGCCAAGTTCCTCCTCAGGAAAATGGTGAAACCGGCGTCTGCTGGAGTCACGTAATCTATAACCGGATGAAGAATAAACATCCGGAACTTGTGGAAAAAACATCCATGAGGGGTGATCGCCGCCTTAGCTATTTCAACCGTGAATGGATTAGTTGCTTCGCCCAATCATGATAAGTTCGTAAAGCTGTGGAAGTAACTTGTAATTCTAGTTTTCCCTCTTTTTTAACAGAAAAAATTAGTGATGATCAAATGCTTGTAGCTTGTGTCTGATTTGGTCGCCGGATACTACATTTTCTGTTATTTCAGTTTCTTTTCTTAAATCGGCTGCTAACCTCTGTCAGTGTATTATTCCTGCTGTGTCATCATCACTTACCCACCACTCAACTCACGATGTTTTACGTACCGTCACTTTAATCTCGACTTTTAATGAATGCTACTTCTGAATGCTAATAAAAAGATAATCAAATGACAATTAATATTTTAAAACCTACTCTGATTGATTTAAAAATTTATTATTTAATTTTAATTAAAAAATAATTGATAAAGAATTAAAATAAAGATAATTTAAATTTATTAAAAAGAAATATAAATTTTTATTTATTAAAAAGAATTCGATAATTAACTCTACAAAAAGGAAGAACAAAAATAAATAAATAAACTAATACATAACTGGATAACTAGGCCCAAAACTAATACATAACTGGATAACTAGGCCCAAAACCGATATAACAAAGACTTTCACTGTAAGGAACATCTCTTGCAAATTTAGCAAAACCACCAACGCCCCAAGTGGAACCCATGAATTTTTAACCAACCAATATTTCTGACCATCGGCTTCTTGTCCGTAACCGACTGCCACCACCGCATGAGTTATATTAAATCCACAAGGCCCGTTATATACTCCATCTCCTATAAACCTGAAATTCGGATCATCTGTTGAAATCTGAACTAATACGGGTTGTTGAGCCACGGCTCTTTTCAGAGCTTCTTCATTGTTTGGTTCCACAAGTACGAATCCATTTATAGCACCAGTACGATTGTGCATTACGTTAGTATAACAGTATTGATTTAGGTTGTTCATGTATTGGTAGCTTTCGTACGTACTTAGTCCTTTGTTTTGGATAATAAACTCATAGGCAGCAGTCCGATAATTACCATGACAATTTCCGGCTGAGGAGGTCGGTGTTACACAATCTACAAGCTCCTGTGTAGAGAGTGAATCTACTTGACCGGTTCTGATCTTTGTTATTCCTTCTACTGCAGCCGTTGTTACAAACGCCCAGCAGCTACCACATTGTTGTTGGTTTTTCACGGAAGTCACGGCGCCGTATTGTCTCCAGTCCATGCTCGCGGGGAGTAAATCAGCGGAGGCGAGGGTGGTGTGGACAGAAGCGAATGATGCTTTGGTCTCGGGTAGTTTGATGTCTGTTTCATGGACTTTACGAAACTCTTCGTGTGTGAGATCAGCGAATTCATTGATTTTGAGTTTGTAACTCATGTTTGGTCGGCTGTTGAAAGCTTTAATGTGAGCCAGATTTTTGTAGTAAATAGCAAGTCCCTATATTGTTTGCTTGCGTATACGCGTCCGTGTGTTCTCATCCATTGCCGGTGACTTAAGTATTTGTTGTCTTGAGATAAAGATAGGGCTCCATGCATGGTCAAACACACCAATGCTACCAAACACACCAATACAAATTGGACAGACTTCATTGTAGTTTTCTATTGAAGAAGGAACTAATTAGCTAACTGATGGTGTGATCTAAAACCGGTGGTTTCTTTATATAGGGATAAATTTGTTCCAAATCCTATAAGGATTTGTCTTAATTTTTGATATCTTTATGGTTAATTTAGTAGTAATAAAATTGTTATACAAAATATTAGATAATTTGTATTCCTTGGCCATCACTCTATCAATAGTCAATAGTAGAATTTGATTATTTTATTTTATTTTTATGATGTAAAAAAATAACTATACAATTATATTTTTAATTTATTTAAATTTAAAAAATTAATTAATTTAATTATGTATATATTCGGCAGCAAGAAGGAAAACCAACTCAGTTTAACAAAATTACATATTAATTTAATTTTATAATTTATACATAATAACTATATAGTTTTGAATAATAATCCTAAAATTTCAGGCAAAATGATAATATAAATAATTTTTTTTTCATAGAATCCATATTTCATGTTATTACTAAAAAATAATTTTAATACAATTAATCTTACTACAAATATAATTTCGATAATAATAAAAAAATATAGAAATAGAATTCCTACTCATTCTACTATAAGAATACCAAACTAAAATTTTTAAAATATTTCATTAGAATTAGGATTATACTAATTTTAATAATGTAATTTTAAAATAATCTTGATACAAATTTTAAATCAACAGACAACAAACAAATTCCAGAGCAAAGGTCAGCGACACTAATCTGTAACAATAACTTGTGTTGCAAGAAATGTATATTTAGAGGGCAGGTGAGCTTGGTGCCAAATTGGAGTGGTTAGAGGGCGGTGGAGTTAAAAGAACAAGTTGTCCAGCTCCTCAAGTTAGGTATGATAAATCCAGACAAGAAAAGGTTTGGTTTGCAATGTTGTAGGCTGGGAAAATGCAGGGAACAATCCGAAGAAATAGGTTAGGTTCAAAGATGGTTCGCTGTTGCCTGCTGATTTCTGCAATGTTTGCGATTCCATGGTAGGAAGGTGATGTTATGCTGTTGGATAATTGGGCTGTGCTTCATGCTCGGAGAGCCACCAACTCTCCTCGGGCGTATTGGCTTCGCTATGCAAGTAATCAAATTGTGTCTTGATTATGATTTCCTTATCTATGTTACATGTTTGAATAAAATTTGGTATTCATTGTTATATGTCTTTTGAGGTTATGTTTAGTTTTCAGTTTCTGGATATGCTTCTCGTAATCAGATTTTGAAGTTGCAGTTGTGTTAATCAATCTACTCTACACAAGACAGCAATGATACAAAATAGAGAATTTGCTATTACTAACCGAATCTGGAAATCAAAATTCACAGAAATTGCATTTACATGAACAATTTCACCGCTTGATGAAAAAAAAAAAACAGAATCATGATTTTGATAAAAAGAGATGTTCCAACAACTCTTCGGCAGTTTTACGAGCAGTACAATCCCTATCAAAACAGCACCTCACGAAGTCTTTAGCATCATCGGAAACATAATCCGGAAGATCAGGTAGTATGGAAGTCCAAACGGTCCGATAATAAACAGTGTTCTTATTTGTTCCATTTCCCCAGACAACCTCTCCAGTCAGCATCTCCACAACCGTGCATCCAAGAGCCCATACGTCATCCGCAAAACTCACTCCATCAGCAAAACTGAATCCCTCATCCATCATCAACTCAGGTGCCAAATACCTCCAAGTCCCTCTCAATTTAAGCTTTTCTTCATTCGCAAGCAACGTATTAACCGCCGAGCCAAAATCCGCCAGTTTCGCTCCAAATCCACCGTCAGTTTGAGGAACAAGCAGTATGTTACTCGGCTTGATATCACAATGAACTACACCCTTATCATGAATATCAACAAGCCCGTGAAGAATATCTCTAGTATAAGACTTGACTTGCGATTCAAGTAACCCCTTATCAGATTTCATGATCTGTTCCCACAAATTCCCACCACTGCAATACTCCAAATACAGATTGTAACCCATCTCCTTCTCCTCATCCTCCTTCTCTTCACCGCCGTAGCACCGAATCACGTACGGACTCGTTGATAAAACTCCCGTCAGAAGCTCTTTCTCATTCCTGAGAGTGGAAGAATCCGTCAGTTTGGCAGTCTTGACGGCGAATTCGGCCGGAAAAGCAGCCTGCTCTTTCCAGCGTTTGGCTCCGACGGGGGGTTTTCTTTGGACCAAGAAAACTGTTCCGAAGCCTCCTCTGCCGATTAATGTCTTGGTTTCGGTAATTGGAAAATCTCTCACAGCACAGCATTTTCTTTTCCTCAACATCGACGATGTAATTCTCAGTTGAGAATCCGATTCAATCTCCATTCTCAATCTCAGTAGCTGAGATCAAGAGAGGTGTTTACTGATATATATAAGCAATTTAGGAAATTCTGATATGTTTAGGAGAGTGGTTTAGTTTCCTTATTGGATATGAATTAATATAATTATGATAGAAGTTAGCTAGTTGGGACTGTGGGCCACTATATTTGGACAATAGGCCGGCCCAAAACCTGTTGCAAATAATTTCCAAAATTGAAACGTTACTTTCCCTTGTAACTTGTGCTGCAAGAAACCTTCTTTCAGGGAAGCTGATCAGGTCCAGTTTCTTATGTAAGATATGAAGAATTCTGGGAAGGAAATAGATCTTTTCATCACAATAAAACTTAACTTCTTCAAGCTAGGAAACAGCTTCAAACTAGGCAAAAAAATCAGCCTCAAAACAGCATTCTTGGATCATATAACAACATAGTCAATGGGCTTTTGAATTAAGATAATGGGTATGGGTTTGGCCCAAATACTTGGCTGTTTCCTCAGCCCACAATGTTTTTTTTTTTTTTTTTCTTCTTCTTCTCTCTAACAACCCACATGCTTATTTTCCTCCTTCCTTTAAGGACACATTAATCAAGTTAAACATCATATTAGCTTAAATAATTGTGATTAAACTTGGATCATGTTTGGTGTTCATTTGAGTGTATATCTAAATAAAATAAATGGTTAGTGTGTTAGATTATTTAGATGATTTATATGTAAGATATTCAAATGTTAGAGAGATATATAAATGTTAGAGAGAGATATTGTGAATTAATTTATTAAATTATTTAAAATTATTTTAATAGTTTTAATTAATTATGATTTGATATTATAATTACTTAAATAAAACTAATTTGATAAATATAATAGTGTGATGTGATCTGTCACGCATTATTTAAGCTATCTATCACTCGTATGAAAGGAAAATCGAGACTTATATGTAATAGTATCCACGTTCGAGCTCCATCTATAATCCGTGTGAAAGAAAAATCGAGACAATTGTATTACATGCAAGAGTCTCCATGTTCGAGCTCCATCTATATAACAAGACATGGAAATCTTCTTCAGCCACAACAATCCAACTCAAATAGTTTCAATTCAACTCCTAAAACTTCTTTCAAACAATGGCTTCTCGAAACTTCTTCACCCAAATAACCCTTCCCAAGCAAAAATCCTGCGAAGGGGAACCTATCCCAGCTATCTTAACTCCAACCAGTTAGAACACTCTTTCTGATCTCCTCAATGCTATCAAGAACCAAAAACCGTTTCTGGAATCCTTGATCCTGAAATCCGGAGTCGTCCTACTCAGAGGATTCGACTTGAAAACAGCTGAGGACTTCAACCAAGTTCTGGAAACTCTTGGTTACCAAAACTTCCCTCTGGTGGGTGGAACTGCTCTTAGAAACCATGTTTTGGACCGTGTCCACACTGCCAACGACTCTCCTCTGGATCAGTATATCCGGTTCCACCATGAAACTTCTCAGGTTTGATCTAACAAAATCAGCTTCACTGTTTTTATATACTCCATTTTTCATGACTAATTGAAGTGTTTTATCAGGCTCCTGTATCTTGCAAGAAGATAATCTTCTTCTGCCAAGTTCCTCCTCAGGAAAATGGTGAAACCGGCGTCTGCTGGAGTCACGAAATCTATAACCGGATGAAGAATAAACATCCGGAACTAGTGGAGAAATTGGAGAAAGTTGGAATGGTGTACAGCCGAATTTTGTTCAACGATGATGATTACACGACTCTCTCAGGTCGCAGCTGGAAAACCATGTATGGAACCGATGACAAGGTTCTTGCTGAGAAGAGGTTTGTCAATTGTAACAAACCATGTATATTTGTATAGAGATCTGTTTTACTAATCCAATTACAATGTTTGTACAGGGCAAATGAGCTTGGAATTAATTTCCAGTGGCTTGAGGATGGGAAGGTCAAGAGATCTACAAATCCAATTCCCACCGTCAGGTTTGATGAAGTGAGGAAGAGAAAAGTGTGGTTCACCACCATGGTAGGCTGGGAATGTGCAGGTAAAGATCCGGTCAAGGCGATGGAGTTTGGAGACAATACGCCTCTCCCTGAGGACTTTTGCAATGACTGTCTTGAGATACTTGAGGAAGAAGGTGTTTTCATTCCATGGGAGGCTGGTGATGTCCTCATTGTTGATAACACGGCTGTGATGCACTGCAGGAGGCCTTCAAAGCCACCAAGGCGTATCTTGGCTGCACTTTGCAAGTGAGTGAGTGATTGTGGTGGACATGGATGGTTTGTTTGATGGTGTTGTTTGTTGGTAGTACTATGTATTTAGGTGTTGATGGTTACCACTAGTGTGGTTTGTGATGGTTTGGTCTGGTTTGTTTGTGTGTGTGGTGAAGCTTGTATGAATAATGTCCTCATGTCTACTAGCTTGGAACAATCCTTAATTATAGTGTTTTGTTTATCCTTGTACCTAGTAATGGCTTTGTTTGATTAATCTATGGTTGTTCATGGCCTAAACATTTGGAAAGAGGCATATAATAAAATGGTAATTATAAGAAAAATAAATATAGATAATTATTAGTATCAAATAACTCTAATTAATTTTAAAATTTTTAATTTTTTTATTTTATTTTTGAAATTTTTTTAGTGAAAATGGTCCATACTGAATGAATGTGATCGCTTTTAATTATAATTCAGAATTCAGATTTTTTTAGAGTTTTGGAATCTTTTACTGTGAGCTGGCCGACCATTTCTGTCTTATAATTAAAATTTTTGTCTGGATTTAGTTGGACCACCTCTAATTTGTAATTAAAACTTTTGTCTGAATCTATTCGGTCACGATAAGTGGTCCAGACTGAATGATTTTATCACTTTGAATTATTCAAATTTATTCGGTCACGATAAGTGGTCCAGACTGAATGATTCGATCTTATCACTTTGAATTATTCAAAGTGAACGAGGGTAACAACTTTAAGAAATTTTGATTAATTATCATAAATTTTATTTTAAATTATTTATCTATCAATACCAACTTTAAAATATTTACTTTTAAAATAAATTATAATTAATATATTTAGAAATTTCTCATACCAATATCAAATTCATACGAATTTGATGTTAAACTCAAATTATAATTTGTAACAATAATGTAAATGTAATTAATTGGAAACATTATCTTCGTAACAAAAAATAAACAACTAAAACTTACCAACTCTTCAACAATGGATTAAAATGCCTTAGCTTCAATTTAATAGCTCTAGATTTCCGTTACAAAGTTGCCAATATTCCATAATCATCCAACTTTTACAAAGTATTGGTGACCCACATCAACTAATGTTCTCACCATTTCATTTATTTTCTAAAGAAACTTGGGTTACAAGAAACTTAAATATACAAAATTATGGATGGTTATTTAGTTTCAACTTCTTCTATTGGACCGTGGACAAAACTCGTCTAACTATCTAATCTCACACCAATTAGGAAATAGAGATATGAAAACAATACAAAATAATTTGTTATTTATATTTTAGAGATGTTATTATAAATTAATAAAATATTATACTTAAACAGAAAATAATTTATAATGATCACTATTTTTTTCTCTTTCTTTTTTTAAACCTTTTCAAATATAATCTATATTACTAAATTAGATAACATAAAATTTTGAATCGAACGAAATATACTAACCGATATTTCAAATTTGAATAAGAGTATTTTACATAATGAATATTATATTATTTATTAAAAATAAATATAATATTTAAAAGACCTTTAAATTAACTACATGATTTTCTTCTCATGGTTTTAGTTTTAGTGTATCCCTAAATTTAAATTTTCCTTTAGTTTTCTAAAAAATTTTGTTTTCTTATATTTAAAACACATGTATAAAAACAAAAAAGTAATTAAAGAATAAAATCAAAAGAAAATAAAACATATTAAAAATATTGAGTGTCACATTTTTATACCTAAATGAAAAAAATATTAAATTAGAAAATAGAAGACATCAATTAATTTTTAATTTTGTTATTACTTTAACTGATAATAAAAATTGACTTTCATTTTTTTCCCAAGACATTCACACAGTTTTCCATATTTTTTTAAAATAATTTTCTATATCAGAAAATAAAGAAATATATAATTTTATAATTTTATTTGACTATAGAAAATTTATTGAAATTTTAAACTTCACAAATTTTATTGTAAAACTAAAATAATAATTAAAAAAATGGAATAATATTGAAAAATGTATAGAGAAATTAATTAGAACTAACCATTTCTAGTTCCTACCGATCAACATCTCCAACCATTTCTCGTATAAAACTAAAAACACACACCATCGTGTGACAACATAGAATATATTTACAGAAAATAATAAGCACATCATTAAAAAGTAAAAATTGAGAACTAATAATAATAATCGCTATATTAACAACACAAAAATATAATTAATAGAAATTTAATAGTTTTAAATTTTTTAAGAATACTTTTATAATATTTTTTTTGAATTCCAAGGATTAAGAAAGGAGAGAGAATTTAACAAATAAAACTTGTCATTTTTACTATTTAATGATAAATATTGAAGATGGCATAAATGTAAATAATAAGAAAATATAAACCTCATTTCATAAACCACTACTAACTATGACACGTAGGCAAGACTTGGAATTCTTTTATATAAATATATGATTACTACTTACCAATAATATTGTGCTGCTAATGATTTAATTTATTAATATTTTAATTTATTCTGATATTTTAAAAGAATAATTATGTATAAATATAAAGTGGAAAATGTAATTATGGACGAAAAAATAAAGCTTATTATTGTTTAAGATTGTTTTAATAGTTTTATACGTAATTTTAATTGTCAAAATTACTTTTTAAATATAGATATTATAACATATATAAAAATTGTGATTCATGAAATTTGGTTATTATAGTTTAATTTTAATTTCATATCATTAACATATTATTTAATATATATTAAGAAAGGATGGTATATATTTTAGTTAATAATATATATTAATCATAAAAATATAAAAATAGAAGTAAAAAACATAACAATTCAATTCATAATTAATTAAAATAGATAATATGAAAGTTATAAATTTTAAGTTAAATTTAAATTTTGAAATTTCAAATATTAAATATTAAAAACTAAAACTTCAGAAATGGAAGCTTGGATTAATAAATAATTTTTAACTTTTTTAAATTAATAAATTTACTTTTAATTCCATATAAAATACAATATATTTTAATGGTTGGGAATCAAAAGTATTTATAATATTATTATTTATTATTTATTTAAAATTTTATAATATCAATTTATTTGAGATAGAAGTTGGATATTGTTAATAGTGTTATTTATTTATAATTTAAAATTTTATAGTTAGCAATTTATTTAAAAGATATAGAAATTATAATTTTAGACTAATTTAAATTACTATTATTTATTTACTTAAAAAATATTAATGGATAAATATATGTTAAAACAAAATAAAAATATTTATAAGATTATTATTATCATACGTGTTAATAAAAAAGAAAAAAGTTTCCTACTAGGTATATGTATGTATACACTTAAACTACCGGTATTGTTTTCCTATTTTATTTAGGAAACCTTCCTATTTTATTCAGGAGATCGGTTTCTTAACTAGATAAGTATAGTTCAGAAAGTTGTTTTTAAGTTACAATCTCCTTTCAATTCCTGGAAAACAACAAAGAATTGAGAATGGCGGTGTGCAAGAGAGTGACAAAGGTTGCTCCCAAACATGTCAGAGTGAAGATGGAATCTCCAAAGGTTGCTAGAGCCAAGAGAGATCGATACATGAAGCTGTACAAAGCAAGAAATCTCATCAATTCGGAAACCAAAACTTTTCTTGGAAAAGGAGCTTTCGGTTCTGTATTTCTCGTTCAACGAGAACCGTCTGAGTTTCATATCCTTCCGGCAGAATACGCTGTGAAAACAGCGAAGGTGGCGGATTCTTTCACTCTCAGGTATGAGAAGCAGCTTCTGACTCAGTTATCTTCCTGTGAGTATGTAGTCGGTTGTTATGGTGATGGAACAGAGGAGGATGATTGGAGTGGGGAGAGAATGTACCATTTGTATTTACAATTCTGTAGTGGGGGAAGTTTGAAGAATCATTTATTCATAAAAGGGTTGCTTCCAGAGCAAGTAAAGTCATATACTCGTGATATTCTCCGAGGACTTGCTTATATCCATAAAGAGGGTATCGTTCACTGTGATATCAAGCCGGATAACATCCTGCTTGTCCCTCGTACCGGTGGTGGTTTCCGTGCAAAGCTTGCTGATTTCGGATTGGCGAAGAATAAGTTGCTTGAGGTTCAAGAAAACCCTCACATTGGAGGAACGACTCGGTATCTTTCGCCAGAGAGGGTAGCTGATGGGGTAATATGGTATTCGGCTGATATTTGGGCTCTTGGGTGTACAGTTTTGGAGATGATGTGTGGAGCGTTGCTGTGGGGTCAGAGTATGGATAAAGAGACACTTTTGTATCTGATCGGTTCCAGTACTTCACTGCCTGAAATTCCAATCTTTGCTTCTGAGGATGCTAAGGATTTCTTGAAGTTATGTTTTGACAGAAACTATTTGACTAGGAAGAGTGCTGAAGAATTGCTCAATCATCCATTTGTATCCGAAGACAATTAGTAATTCCTGGAGATATATATTGATAGATACAACAATTTTGGATAGTTAATGTAAATTTGTCAGTCATGAGACTGTCTTTTGTAAAACTCGATGTTCAATATATGAATCATTACTTTTCTTATACATAATGTCATTTGTACATTATTATCTACTCATAAACCTATACATGATACAAAACCTATAGATGACACAAATCTGGAAAGTCTAGGACTTCAATCACTTGCAGAGGGAAGCCAATACTTTGCGAGGAGAATCAGTTGGTCTTCTTCCATGAAGCACAGCCCAATTATCTAACAGCAGAACATCACCTTGTTTCCATGGAATTGCAACGCATTCCTCTTCCAGGATGTTCAAACACTCATCACAGAATTCAGCTGACAATGCTGTACCATCTCCAAAAGTTAATGTTCTGATAGGATCACGCCCCACATCTTCCCAATCCACCATTGATGTGAACCAAACATTCCGTTGTCTAGATTTGTCGAACTTGATTATTGGAACTGGACCTGTTATTCTTTTCGCTCCACCATCTTCTCTCCACTCCAACTTGATCCCCAGCTTTGCAGCCCTGTTAAAATATCAAATATCACTTACTTCCAACACAAGTTATAAGAAAATTTGAATCAAGCAATGATTTATTGGTCTGGTTTAGTATTCATATTCACAAACCTTTCTTCAGCTACTGTCTTATCATCGGTTGAAAATGTGGATTTCCAGCCGCGGCCAATTGGAGATGAAATATCATCATCTGCTTGTAATAAGAGTGAATAAATCAATCCTTGCTCCTCCAGTTTCGTGACGAATTCAGGATACTTTTGTTTGATGCGATCATAGATGATATGGCTTAAAGCTATAGGAGTTTCTCCCCCAGTTTTTGGAGCTACATCACAGAAGAAAAACAACTTGGCTGGAAATTCAGATGCCTGCACAACAGCAATCCTCAGTCATAATCACTCAAAACATTTTTGACCAACCTGAATCTTATATTAAAAGAACTTTGTTAAACTAAGGCCTGAGAATTGAGGATCATACCAAATTAGTAACTAACAAGCAAATCTTAAAGACAAGAAGCAAAACCTGAGCCAATTCATGGTGAAAACTGATTTTTCTGTCACTTGGAGCCTCGTTGGCTGTATAAACTCGACCAACAATGTTAGTCCTAGGTGCTCTACCACCCACATAAGGAAACTCATCATACCCAAAAGCTTCAACAACAGCGATGAAATCTTCTGCTGTCTTGACATCAAATCCTCTGAAAAGTATAGCTCCTGTTTTGTGAAGCAGAGAATCCAGAAACTGTTTCTGGGTTTTAATTGCTTCAATCAGATGACAAAGTGAACCTGGAAGTTCTGTTGTTGATGATGTTGAGTTGGGAGACAGAACTGAAGGGAAAGCTATGGAGTTGTAGTGTCTTTGCTGTGGGATATGAAGTTCTGTGAATTGATCTGCCATGGTGATTCTGCTGCTGTGGAAGAGGTCGTATGCCTTTTGTTTTAATATGTTTAAGAATAGTGTAGAATGATAAGTTTGAGAAAAGGATAAAGTTGATTGTCCTGTTGTTTAAAGGTCATGGTACAGTTGTTTTGTCCTCATCGTCTGTTCCAGTGTTAGTGGTCACGTGTTGTGTTTTCTTACATGGATTCCAGTTGCTAGAACTGATAACTATTGACCCAATTCCATTCTGACAAGTTAAAGATACTACGGAACATTCTATCAACTTAGATTTTAATATCAAATGTCAACAATCATGGTCTATGATTATACAAATGCATGAATACAATACAACATTCTATATCTATTCCAGGCATATACAACAACTATGTTCTGTGTCCTTACTTGCATAGCGAAGCTAATATTCGACGAGGAGGATCAAATGGCCGCCGAGAGTGAAGCACAGCCAAGTTATCTATCAGCAAGACATCTCCTTTCTTCCAAGGAATAGCAACACATTCTTCTTCAAGGACTTTCAGACAATCATAGATGATATCAGCAGGCAATGGTGAACCATCTCCAAATGTAACTGCTTTAACCGGATCATTTCGTGCATCCTTCCATCCAGTATAAGCAGCAACCATGCTATTGAACCAAATCTTCCGATGCCTAGACTTGTCGAATTTGATAGCTGGGATTGGTCCCATTATTGTCTTCACTCCACCGTCCTCCATCCACTCCAATTTCATTCCCAGATTTGCAGCCCTGCCAAGAGTTCACTTACTTAGAGAATGCATAACACAGTTGCATCATAACAAGCTTGATTCACAAATGTATAACACAGTTCTGCAGCATAAGAAACATAAGCATTAGTTCACTTCATTCACAAACCTTTCCTCAGCAATGCTTTTGTCACTAGTCAAGAATGTAGATTTCCAACCTCGGCCAATTGGAGAGGACGGATCATCACCCTCTCCTAACACACGCGTATAGATCAATCCATGCTCCTCTAGCTTTTCCACGAAATCAGGATACTTCTCTTTCATCCTCTCATACACCACATGACTTAAAACTATAGGCGTCTCTCCCCCACTTTTAGGCTCTACTTCACAAAAGAAGAACAATTTGGATGGAAACTCAGGCACCTGTAAATCAATATACAACCTAATAAGCCACTCTCACCAAGCAGAACTCATCAATACATTTCAACAATCATCATCTTAAACAACCTATCTATGCCAATTCAAGCTTGTCACTAAACCAAACTACAACAATTTTGACTCAAACATGATATCAACCTCACAATCAACAATCAACTATGAGAACGTTATCAGTATTTTATAGTTCATAGTTCATGTCAAAAAATGAAACTAACTCTTACCAAAAAAATCAAATTGAACAGCAAAAGGGACAGACTTTCCCTACAATTTGAACAGAAAATTCCACTGACTTTCATGGGTAATCGAATAATTCAACTAAAGATGCGAAAAGTAATCGAATAATTCAACTAAAGATGCGAAAAGGAGACAAAACCTGAGCCATTTCATGGTGAAAAGGGATCTTCTGATCGGGAGGAGACTCATTAGCAGTGAAAACACGTCCAACAACATTAGTCCTCGGAGCAGCACCACCCACATAAGGCAATTCATCATACCCAAAAGCCTCAACGACGTCGTTGAAGTCTTTAGCTGTCTTCACATCAAAGCCTCTGAAAAGCACAGCCCCTGTTTTATGAAGCAGAGAATCCAGAAACTGTTTCTGGGTTACTATTGCGTCTTTTAGGTGCGACAAAGTCGATGTCTTTGGCTTTGGAGATAGAATTGAAGGGAAAATGATTGAATTATAGGGTCTTTGTTGAGGTATTTGAG
Source organism: Cardiospermum halicacabum (assembly GCA_031304145.1). Classification (NCBI taxonomy): domain Eukaryota; kingdom Viridiplantae; phylum Streptophyta; class Magnoliopsida; order Sapindales; family Sapindaceae; genus Cardiospermum; species Cardiospermum halicacabum. Next base: position 1,034,087 of record CM062391.1, on the reverse strand, counting down.
TTACTGTAAAGTTGTCTGCCATGGTTGTTTCAGTTGAGAACGTAGACAGAGCTCTGACCAGGTTCGTGGAAATTTATGATCAATAAGATCAGGGGAGGTAAATTAACGATATAAGTAAAGATGAGGTACATAAAAGAGAAAATTTCAGTTTACATATTGGGCCGGGTCATGGTTTGGGTCGGATCCAATATAATCCACGAATTCTTGTAGAAAGATCATATCACATAAACTAATCCGACAAACGGAAAAAAAAATATCCCGCCAGTGAAAAAAATTCAAATCACTGAGAAGGCTCCGAGAGATGCGTCGTAACGAAGTGAAATCGAAACCGGTGAGGAAGCCGTTGAATGTTGTAACTAACAACAACTATAACGGAGTTCGAAGGTTACCGAAATCCACTAAAGCGAAATCCACGAAACCGGAGGAGAAATACAGCGACGGTAATGACTTCGGTGACGGTGGCGCTTCCGTGAATCGCCTCCTTCTCGTTCAATCTGATCTCTCTGCTGTGCTTTGTCAGGTTTTGGCTTGGTTGTTATTTTGCTTTTGAGTTCTATTTCTTGTTTTGGATTTGAATTGCTGTGAGTCGTTGATAAATTATTTGGATTGTGTTTTATGTTTGATTGTTTGTGATATTCCTTAATTTTTTTAATGAATTCATAGATCGATTTTGTGTTGATTCTGTGTAGATGATGCTGTTTGTTCTTTTTGTTAGGTCAATTTTTGTTGTTTTTGAGCTTCACTGAAATTGAATTTGAATTGTTAGTCATCAGAAAATATTGTAGCTAGCATTTTCACTGAGTTCATGTTTGATTGTTAGGAATGTTTTGTGTTCTTAAAATTTGGATGTTTGTAGCACCATATGCTTGTTAAATTACTAGCTTACAATCTACATATCTAAGTTCTTTACATGAAGTTTTAGATCCATGAAGTTTTAGAGATTCATGTAACTTGTGTTGGGAGGGGAATCTATCTTTTGTCTTTGGAGTGTAAATTTGAACTGAATGAATGTGAAGATATTGGTTTACAGGGTTCAAATCGTTTTCCAAACAACTGTATCTACTGTCTTCCTCTATATACAGTGTAGTTGTATCTACTTTCTTTGTGTGTGTTGATTCAGCTGTTTGTGTCCGGAATGTGATAATCTTAGTTGTATGCTTAAAAACGAGACTGGTGGAGCAAAATGCTACCGTTGGTTGCTGTTCTTTAAATTAGCCTAATACAGAAATTAATGTGTATGTTACTTATTTCCCCATATAACTTGAAGTTTTACGGTTTGAACTGCTAGAATTTCAGTATCAAGTCAAATACAACTGGTTTAATTTTTAATTTTCCATTATTATGAGTGTTTTTGGCATTGATGTAAATAAAGTAATCTCAATGTGAGGTCATCAAGTTCAATCGATGAGTCTTATGCTTTGTTTTAGTCTCTAATTTCCTTAAATTTAGATTAACTTATGTATGTATTTGCAGATTGATGAACTTGTTGTGCAAGCACAGAAAGTGAAGACAACAAAACATGGGAGCAAGGAAATTGAATCTTTTGCGGATGTCCTGTCTGAAATGCTTTCCACTTTGAAGGTTCCCTTTTCCTTATTCCTCACACTTTTATATTTTATACATGTGGTGTGACTAGAACAAGCTTCTTATATTTTGTTGCCAAACTAATTTGGAACTTGTTGCGTTTGCAGCCATGGGTTCCTAGGTTTCAAAACATTCTCTCAAATCCTATCAAATCTGAGAATCAACCTAGACCATCCTTTCTAAGTAAACCTGCTTCTATTGAAAATGGAGAAGGAAAATCAGAAATTGGGAGTCCAGAAGATCAAGAGGACACACTCATCTCTCCTTCCCCACTGGTGTCCTGGCGTGGCAATTGCACTATTGAGAGAAACAGGCAACTGTTCTTGTTAACACCTCTTCCTATGTCTAAATCATTCTCATCCAAACATCAAGGTACTTCTAAATCAGCAATGGATAGGATTGATCCCAATCGGATTACAGAGCTCCCAGAATTCTTAAGAATTCCTGGAGATTCAAATGATGATTTGCTTGAAGGGCTGACAATACAACCAACTCCAAAAAAACCTTTTGATTCTATCACAACTGGCAGAACGGCAAGAGCACTAGAGGCTGGCGATGTTACTTCGCCAATTTTGTCTAAAAGAAACAACCTTGTGCTGCTCACTCCTGGCTTGACAATGTCCCCTCCAAAAACTTGTGTACTGCTCGAGCCTAGTTCAGAGTCCTCTCATCAGTCGACAGATAGAATCATGCGAAAATCCACCCCATTTCCTCTTGGTGACCAAAATTACCAAGATTCATCTAGCACTGAAGTTTCTGAGGATCTCACTGTTAAGTATGCAGAGCTTCTAGGAATAAGACAGGCTTGTAAAACAGGAATCATAAAAAAGGAGCTATCCTCAACACCAGAATGGTTGTTCTCTCCCCCTAGAACCTGTGCTGTATTGGAACTGCCTGATGAGGATGAACAAGAAAATGCTGCTCTTGATAATGAGTTACCAGCTATTTCAACTGTTATAAATATACAAACCATCAAATCTCCATCAAAGGTGAAAGAGTACAACGATCCTACTGCCTGCCATCAGCTGAAAACATCTCGCCTTCCAGGTATTGCATTTTTCATTTTGTTTTCATTGTTTTGGTTGTATGCATACCCAGAACATGATTAAACTGTTATGTATTCACAGAAACTGTCAGAAGCAACTTATCATTCACAGAAAGTACACCATTGTGGAAAGAACCTGAGAGCTCATTCAGGACAGGTAAACGTCCTGGCGAGAATACGCTGAAGAAGGAGCTATGGACTAGATTTGATTCTGCAACTACTTCTGGGACCTGTTATAACCCCGCAGCGTGGCAGAAGACTACTAGGAAAGGATTTCTTGACATGTTGGAAGAGGCTTCCTGCGATGATGAAGATCCTATACTAGGTAAATTCAGATAACAGATTGTTTCATGTTCTGCTGTATCATGGCACCACCTAAAAAGAAATGTTCAATTGTTGTATCTTTGAGTTTTACCTTCCTTACAATCTTTTAGTCGAAATCGCTGATTGTATAAGAAATTTCTCATGCTACACTTTGAAAATCAGTATGTAGATGTTGCATGAACACCAAATTTATCAAACTTATCAAATTTATTACTAATCACTATATTCTTTGACACAACATATCGCATGTATACAAGCAAAAGCTCAATGCAAAACAATTACACATCCCAGCAACTTTGTGTCAAATGACTTCTGAAAGCAAAATACTCAAATTCTCAAAAGTTGAAAATTGACTACTATAAACTTCGTAACACGTAACACAGCTTCTATCTTGCTAAGCTAATGCTTGTCTGATGTTTCGCTTTTCCTTGTATCCTTGTGCTCCAATTCTTTCGGCTTTACTTTCTCCCCAGCCCTGAATAGACAATCATTAATCTAATCATTTGTCGACCACAAATCAATAAAGAACCTCTGTGAGCCACAGAATAGCAACTCTAACCTCATATTATATGACAAACAACCAGGTTACACGATACCAATACCTTGAGACAATCAAAAACCTCATAGCCTCATATTTACGACTAAGGTTACAAGATACTAAGACCTTGAGAAATCAAAAACCTCATAACCTCAAATTTACGACAACAAATAAGGTTACACCATACTAAGACCTAGCAACTATCAAAAGCAATAAGGTTACACCATAGTAAGACATAGTGTCAATCAAAAGGAAGGTTGATCTCAAAATTCACACCACAACCAGTGACAATTTGTAGTGACAATCAAAAGAAATAAGGTTAGACCATACCAAGACCTAGCTACAATCAATACGAAGGTTGATCACAAAATTCACACCACAACAACAATGGACAACAAAGAGACTGATGTCAAGCATTCCAATGACCATCCCTAGTAAACTTTCTAATCTAATCATGACAAACAGAAACCATTGAAAATTCACACCACAACAACAAAAAGAAACCATAACCATTGAAAATTCACACCACAACTAGAGACAGTCAAAAGAAGTAAGGTTAGACCATACCAAGACCTAGCTACAATCAATACGAAGGTTGATCACAAAATTCACACAACAACAATGGACAACAGACTGATGTCAACCATTCCAATGAACATCCCTAGTAAACTTCTAATCTAATCATGTCAAACAGAAGCCATAACCATGAAAATTCAAAGTAATCAACAACCCAAAAAATCAATAAACAACAACACTTCTATAAGCAAACATAACCAAAACAATATCAAACCACCATCCATTGTTCATGTTTATCAACCATTAAGCAGATAGTTCCCAATACAATAAACTCAGAGAGACATTTAAAAATTAAAACTAAACCAATCAGAGTTTATCAGCTATCCTCCAGCTCCACATATAACAATCGAAACAAAAAATTGCCCTAATCAACACTACAAAGATTCAAATTTCACAATATAATCAGACATGGAGTGAATTATCAAACTCAAACTTGAAGAATGGTAAATAAGAACAAGAAGAGAAAAGATAAATTACTTGGAAGCAGCGGCGGATTCTTCTTCAAGCCAAGTACGAATTTGTTTGACGTTGCGTCTGAATATCGACGCCGATTGCTTGACGTCGGTCCTCATTAGAAGAACCACAGCACTCACTCCTGCCACTGTGAGTATAAAATTCGTCAACCCCATATCCTAATAAAACTCAATTCAGCTCAGCGTCGACCTTTGTCTTCTCTACTATGCTGTGAGGGTTTAAGGGCTGTTTTTTCTGTTCTTGTTATAAACTCAATCGGGTCGGGTACAAAAAAACCCAACCTTTTCGGGTCGGTTTCTTAATACGGGTTTAATTCTCTCAGCTACTGTGAAACACTGAAACCTCTAAAAACCCTTGTTTTTTTCCTTTCACTAGACTAAACCACTTCTCAGACAGAGACATGGCAGAGTCGATGCAACTGACTCACCACATTGAGTCCTTCGTCGATTGCTCTCGCTCTTCTAGTCAACAGGTGCTTCCATATTTTCAATTTTTTTCTTTTTTTCTTTTTTTCTTTTTTTTATTTTATTTTATTATTATTTTTTTATTTACAGTTGAAAGCAGTTAATTTTTTTGTTGTATAGATAATACAGAGTAGAAGTATTATAGGTTTGAATTTAAATTATGTCAGTGTTCCATGATTAACATAACTACATGCATGAATGTAAGTTGTTATCATAGTTTAAAATTTGTTAAGAAACTTGCCTTTATGTAGTTTATTGAGTACGCATTTGTTCTGATATTTTCTGTTTGTGGGGTTACAGAGTGCAAGTTTGGATGCAATTGTCTTGTTGTTGAAGAACAATGTGTTAACTATTGCAGGATTGGTTAGTCTGGCATTCAATAGTTCTCTGTGATTTTTAGTGTTTTTGGCGGAGGTCTTGGATTTAGTTCGTTTGTTTGTCTAAGACTTTTGCTTTTTGTGATTGATTTGTAGGTTAGAGAGATGGATATGTATTTGACTACTACAGATGATGTTATTCGGGCAAGGGGTAAGTTCTCTTGTTGTTTTGTTGGGTTGAATTTGTTTGATTTGAGGATTTGTTAGTGATTGTATTTTATTTGAGTATTTGCATGGAAAGAGTAAGGAAAATAAGAAGCTTTAAAACTTTGGTGAATTAGTTTCTCTTCATAATTTGCTGTTGAACTTTTACAGGTACACTTCTTCTTGGAGAAGTGCTTACACATCTTGCTTCAAAGCCGTTGGATGATGCTACTGTGCATAGTCTGGCAGTATTCTTCGCAGATAGACTGGTGAGCAAGGATTTTGCTTTAATGTTTCATACTCCTATGACATTGTTTTATAATTTAGTAAATGTGGCACCTTGAGAGTGTACCTCTACATCTCAATAGATGAGGTGTCAGAGGTGTCTTTTTTCTATCATTACACCTGTTACTTCATTACAATTATTAGATGAATTAGACTGTTCTTGCATAATCAGGCAGACTGGAAAGCTTTACGTGGTGCACTTGTCGGTTGTTTAGCTCTGGTGAGGAGGAAAAGTAGTAGTGGTATGGTCACTGCAATTGATGCAAAAGCTGTTGTTCTCTCTTATGTACGAAATGTACAGGTGCAGATACTAGCGCAACATGACAGGAAGGTAAAAATAAAAATGATTGGCTTAAGACTAATGGGTGTACATTAAAACCTAGTAGATCTACCTCCTAATTCTCTGTCATTTCATGTTTTTGGTTTACCTGTTTTGTTCTTGCAGCTTTGCTTTGAGCTTTTAGAATGCTTATTACAACGGTATCCTGACGCTGTTGTTTCCCTGGTATGTTCATTACTTGCTTTCTTTCCACATTTGAAGTTAGAATTTAATATACTACATACATTTCAGATGAGGTAATTATATGATAATTACCAAGTATTTCTTGTTTTCTCATAATTCCGGAAATTTGGTATATTATTGCTATTGTTTAAGGTCTAAAAACAAACATGCGTACAGAATATTCTTAAATGTTCATGTATGTGCTTGCAGACACACCATGACGCCCAATATATGCACTTTTAAATAATCTACTCAACAGAGATTGAATAATTGTTCTTCTTTCATTCTTAGCTCATTTTCTTAGTGATTGAATAATTTGAAAAAAAATTGAATTATTATTGCGGTTTAGGGTGAGGAGCCTCTTTATGCTGTCTGTGAAGGTATTGATGGGGAGAAGGATCCATATTGCTTAATGCTAACATTCCACATTGTTGAGCTTGTGGCAAGATCTTTTCCAGATGATCTACTTGCAAATTTTGCGGAGGAACTTTTTGAAATTCTAGGCTGCTACTTCCCTATTCATTTTACACATGTAAGTTCACTTTTTCTTGCCATGCTCTATTTAAGTGTCTTGCCCCCTTTGGAATAAGGCAAAGATTATTTTCAACTTCAGAGAAACTGCAGGAAGTAATGTGCTTTGTTCAACCACATTTAGTGAGTGTATTTTTGTATAACCTTGTTTTCCATGCGTTTTCATGTTATTTTTTACCTTACTTATTGTAACAATCATTGGGTTCTTAAAGTTTTAACAATCCTTTGACTTTTACTCATAACTTTCGTTTTTTTGAACCAACCAAGTTGATAATCTTTCTATGTCTCTCTCCTGCCTTTATTAGAATTTGTAGAAACCATCATCTGTCCCAACATTTAGAGTTCACATGAAGATACATTCAGCTATAAGTGTAGCTTGGTTGCTTTTGCCTTCTTAATCTCTCATTTCAGTTTAAACTCACCTTTGGACTGTAGCTATTGGACCTAATTTCTTAGATATTTCATTAGGAAACTAAAATGCCAAACCCTTCAGAGTTGGATATATGATTAACTATAAGCATGTATAGCTAGGTAGTGTATGAAAAATAAGGGAACAAGATCCAATAAATCTATTAGAGAGGAAATATGATCTCTGAACCTCTTGAGTTTTGTATAAATTTCTCTATTAATAAATAACTCTATAGAAGATTATTATCAAAATACTTGTCTAGTAAGAAAGCGAGAATCAAAATAATTATAAGCTCTAACTTTAATTGTTTCGTGACGATTAATAAGAAGAAAATCTAAATATATATAACTTCTTTCCATATAAAACTCCACTACTTCAAAAAATACATTTATTATCCGATTTGTTTGTTCTTTATCTTTAATGCCATTGTTTTCTTCCATAACAATATTGTCAAAATTTTTGGTGCTCCACTTAATTTTTTTGGTTATAGTTATTTAATTTCTGCGTCTCTTTTAATTTATCAGCTTGAGATGTAGATTGATTTCCTTTATGTGTCTAACTTTCTTAGTTCCAGGTACTCATCCATTTGACTAATATCTGCTTTTATTGGTGTTTACCTCTTGCAGCCTAATAATGAGGAGTTGAGTGTTAATCGTGATGATCTATCTCAGACATTAATGGTATGATATGCTTTGATGTAAACTTTTGCTATCCTTAGAAGATCTTATTGCAAATCTTTTGGTTGATTATATCTCTTGGGCATCAGTTTTGTTCCATATTTTTGCTAGAGAGTGGATTTTTTGAGAATTTTATAATTCATTTTCAGTAGATGCATGTTAGTGTATTTGCATGAATTGATCACCAATACTTGCTCTTTATTTATATATAGCAGGAGTATAGAACACAGTAATGAAGTGGGTTGCCACTTAAAGATCTAGTAAAGGATAGAAGACCAAATCATGAGTTACTTTACACTTTGCAGTAAAGCTTAATTTTGTTTCATATCTAGGAATCATGGTGTTGATGGTTTTTGGAATTTAACTTCTAACTTTTTCCATCATGATAGGAGTTAGGCTAATGATCTGCCCTGAAGTTGAATATGATGTCCTGACCTCTTCAATGGGTCAATTCATGCTATGTCTGTGATTCCGGGACTGCTTAACACCTTATTTGAAAGTTCTGATTCCTCTCTCTTTGTTGCAGCTGTCATTTTCTTGCACTCCACTGTTTGAACCGTTTGCCATCCCATTGCTTCTTGAGAAACTTTCATCTTCTCTGCCTTCAGCTAAGGTTTTTAATGATATTAATTGTGATTAATCATATTTCTCTGCAGTCATATCTACAGGAATCTTTTATTGGGATATTGGATTTGATTGCTAGTCTTATATTTTCTAGGTTGATTCTTTAAGGTACCTTAGTAATTGCACATTGAAGTATGGAGCAGAGCGAATGGGAAAACATACTGAAGCAATTTGGGCATCAATTAAAGAAGTTATATTTTCTTCAAATGAGCTGGACTTGTCTTTTTTACCAGATTCACTAGCTGGTCTTGGCTTTCAGAAGAGTGAAATTTTATCAGAAGCTGTAACTCTTATAGGGACAGTTATGCAGCAGAATGATAATTTGCTGTTAAGTAAGATAATTGATGATGAAGACATAAACTTGGTATTCAACACAATGACGAGTTACGAAAATTACAAAAACTTGTCCTTACAAAATAAGCAGAGGCTTCATGCAGTTGGTCTTATCCTTGTGGTTTCTGCCAAGGCTTCAACTACATCATGCAATAAAATTTTTGAATGCTTCTTTCCTCGCTTGATGGAAAATTTGGGGCTTCATGTAGGAAAATCGTCTCTGAATCAGTTTCCAAATGGCAATCATGTTTTTGCTGAAAGGCTTAATTATGGTGCTCTTTTCCTGAGCATCGAACTTCTCGCAGCATGTCGAGACCAGCTAGCAGGTCCAAATGAATTCTTAGCAGAATCTGTGCCAGCAAACAAGACATGCTCCCTGGTTAAGAACTTTTCTGCTTCACTATCTGAGGCTTTCATTTCAACCTTGGCAAATAGTACAGATAATAATGTTTATGATGTGAATATTTATTTTGGAGGTGAGTATTTTCTGCTTGTAGATGCTGTAAACGTTGGTTGGTTTTCTTCTATGCACCTCAATTATTTTTCTTCATTTGATAAGTTTCATCATTTGCTTGCGATTCTGCATGCTTTATATCCTTAACTTCCAGATAACTTGGCAAGTAATGACTTCAGAGCATCTAGTATCACACTCACAGATATGTAGCGAGAACTGCATGTTGGAAACATGTGAAATATTATAGTAAATTTTTGTTTACTTATCATCTTTTGTGCCATGGACACCACTCGTTGCTTAGCTTTTTTTTTGGTTCAATATCCTGTTTCTTGTTGTATGTGGATTGATGCTGCTTAGTGCATCTTTGTTTACAGACATTTTACATTGATGTTTTCTGAAAATTCTGTGGAGGTAAAGACACTATATATTTAAATGATGTGTTGTTCTGAATGATAAAATACATCCTTTTATTTCTGCTGTACTGTAGCTCCATAATCATATAAACTGTTGTGCTTTCCTGGTGGCTAGTATATGCTTGTTTAAAGATTTCATGTATTACCTTTTTGTACTTTTGTTTCAAGTTTTGGTATAAGCAAATCATTTAGCCTGATAAATAGATAGAAGTAACTTTTTTCTGTGATAGCATATGTATGTCCTCATAATTGAGTAGCGCAAAAATTATTCTATTATGTGTATAGTCAGACATAATGAAGTTGTTGTTATCTATATTTCATAAATTTTTATGAAGTGATTAATATTTTTTTTATTTGTTTTCTGCTTCTGAATTAAATGTGCAGTGAAAGGTCTGCTGGTTTTGGGTACAATTCCTGGAGAGTTTTTGCTTATATCAAGACCCATATTTGAGAATATATTGTCAACATATACATCAATTATCAGTTCGAAGTACGACAAGACTTCTTTATGGAATCTGGCAGTAAAGGCACTGGTTCATATTGGCTCTTTTATTGATAGATGTAATGATGTTGAGAAGAGAAAAATGTATATGGAAGTTGTCATTGAAAAGATTGTTTCAGCTTCATCTTTTCATGAAGTTACTATGCCGCTGCCTCTGAAATTAGAAGCTGTCTCTGTCATTGGTTCAAGTGGACATGGTTATATGATGAAAACTCTTCAAGGTCTAGAAGATGCTATTTGTAATAATTTGTCGCAGGTTTATGTAAGTAAAACCAATAAATCACCCATTTTATAACTTAAAATTGCCTTACGAAAGCAGCTGTTGATTTCTCTACTTTGTGCTTACCCAATGATGTTACATCTATCATGAGGCAATGCCCTTTTATCATTGCATGTTAACCATGTTGATTATTGTAAGTTCTATGAGCATCATATTACTGAACTAGTTGATCATTATGCATTATTTATGCAGCATTGGCTTCTGTTTTTTCAAAAAAAAAAAAAAAAAGAATTTACTTTTTATTTTTACTGTGTAAGTTGATCCTCTACTGAATTTTCAACTTCATATTTTATGTCAAGGTCCATGGAAATCTAAAGTCAGCCAAAGTTGCAGTTCAGCTTTTGGAATGCTACTCAAATAAAGTGCTTCCGTGGTATGTTGTATACCAACCCCATAATGTTCTTATGTTTTTAGTTCATTGTGTACTCTTGTTGTCAAGTTTTGCTACGTTTTTATTCGACATCTCTATCCTGTGCACCTTGCGTCTGTTTTGCTTCTAAACTATCATCTTAATATCATGTATAATTTTTCTTCCCCTTTTATATGGTCTTTCTTGTAACACATGCAAAGTTGAAATGATTTGAATAATTAACAAGTTATGATTCTGATAATCACATCTAATTATTTTCTTTTTCCTGAAATAATTTTAGGAGAATATCAATATTATTTAATGGATAGGGCAAACTGAAAAGTTGATTGATGCAATATGAGAAAAGTATCTAGGTGAAACAATAACAGTTAATTGCAAATAAATGGCATGGTGTCTTAATTGCTTTCTTTCGTTTCATTTATATTTCCTAATTTCCTTTTTTCTTCCCCTCTCTCTCTAAGTAGGTAACCGTAACTCTATAGTGAGGTGGTTTCAACCCATTCCTGATTGATGATGTGTGTTTATGATCATTTATACTTGTCTTACATTGTTAAGCTTTTGTTTTAGTTGAACTATCACACTTGCCCCATCCCTTTTTACCTAGTGTTAGCATATTGCTATTTGATATGAAGGAAAAAATGGTTTGTCTGGTTTCAGGATTGATGAAGCTGGTGGTTTTGAGGAATTTTTACTCCGCTTTGCTCTGAGTATTTGGAACTCACTTGAAAATTGTGTGGTTTTCAGTGCTCAGTCCAGTGTAAGTGTATGTCTTTTTGAGTTTATTTTCCCAGTTTCCATCATGCTGTAGGGTTATGTCATACTAATATAGACTTTTTCTGCAGGACCTCCTTGATGCAATAATGAAGGCAATGAGACTTGCTGTTGGTAGTTGTTCAGTGGAAAGCCAGAACGTAGTAATCCAAAAGGCTGTAGGGGTACTTTCACTAGGTTCTTATTTTCCATTGAAGGAGCCAATGTCTGCTATTCCTGGCCAACTGAAAAGATTGAAGCTTACTCAAGAAAGAAGCTCTTCTTACAGTAGAGATATATTTGTCCTTTCACTATTTGCATCAGTAGTAATAGCAGTGCATCCTCAAGTGTGCATTCCAAATTTGAGACTGGTATTATGTCTATTTATGACCGCCCTCCTTAAGGGTAATGTTCTTGCAGCTAAGGCTTTGGGTTCAGTAATTAATAAGTTAGGCATAAAATCCAATGGAACAGAAATACTAGGTGATTGTACTTTGGGAGAAGCGCTGGATATAATTTTCAACACGAGTCGCTGGAGTGTTGATGATAATGGTCTTTCAAGTGAACACAATAACATGAATAATGATACTGAGTTGGCGTTTGCTAACATCTGTCGTGGCGCGGTTAATAATAAACTTCTTCAGGTTCATGCAATCACCGGTTTAGCATGGATTGGAAAAGGATTGCTCATGCAGGGCCATGAAAAGATTAAAGAGATAACACTGATTTTGATTGAGTGCTTATCTTCGGCAGATGAGCAAAAAAGTTCATTGTCGGCAGATCAGGGTTATACAGAAGACAATTCTGAGGATGAGCATCTTTATGTCGCAAAATGTGCTGCAGATGCATTCCAAATTCTTATGAGTGATTCTGAAGATTGCTTACACCGAAAATTTCATGCAACAATGCGTCCACTTTATAAGCAACGGTACTATTCTACCATGACAACCATTCTGCGGCCCTTAATTGTGGATGCTAAATCACCAACTTCAAGGTACGAAGCAACTTTATGTTTTAGTGGTAATTGGCAGATTTTATAATTATAGTGCCTCAATGTTGTGTGTGAGTTAGTAATTCATCATCATTATTACTGAAATTTGGCTGAGTTTGTTACTCCTTATAAGTAATGAAATTCAAAAACTAACAAAATGTACCTGGCATTCTTCTGGTAGAGTTGAGATGGTCATGAAATAATGTCTCAAATTACATGCTGATAGTTAATATATAGCAGGATTTCTCAAACTAAAGTCAATGTGCTTTGAATTGGTTTAATGTTACAGATTTCTATTATAAGAAAGTACAAGGATATCCTATTGAGTTCAGATATCTTTTTGGCTTAATAGCTGTTTTCTACGTACTAAATTTTATAAAGGCTGTAACCATTGATATGTGACCAATGAGATGACCATCTATAAGATGCCACTATCACTGTAAGACATTGTTGTTTCTGAAATGTCTACATCTTTGCTTGCTGTCACAGTTTCTGAAGAATCCATAATGTAAATCAAAATGTATTAGTTCATGTATAATTCCTCAATGATAGATAACTGACTTAGAATGTTGACTACTCTATGAGGTATTCATATGTACAGAACAAAAATTTACTAGCTTCTTCACCTTGTAGAAACATCAATTATCCATAGTTTGATTGATGGTTTGAAGTTATGTCTATATCATGCAATGACTTACTTAAGTTCTTTGATTCAGATCAATGCTGCTTCGGGCATTTTCTCATATAATATCAGATACTCCCTTAAGTGTTATCTTAAATGATGCGAACAAGGTTAGGCTGAAATGCGCTACTCCTATAAATTGTAGTTGTTCAAGCAAATATTTATTTTTCTAATGCTGATATTGATTAGACTTTTATTTGTTGTCAGGTGATCCTGGTAATTCTAGATGGCCTGTTTGGATTTAGTAAAGATAAATCTGACAAGGAGAGCATGTATAGTCTCCTGCTGGTCTTATCTGGAATATTGACAGATAAAAATGGTAAGTAAATTATGTGCGGTGCGGGTATATAGTGTCTTTCTATGATTTTGTATATCTTTGCATTCTATGTTATTTATATTCCCAATTTCTTGTTCTGGTGCTAGGGACACGAGTATGAGGAGTAATTGACTTGTGATTTTTTCTTCGGATGTTTTAAATAAAGTTATTCTAGCAAATAACTGTTTATATGCTCTATCTTCTGGCCTTTTTTTTTCCTTTTTTTTTTCTTTCTTTTTTTTTTTTTTAATTTTTCATGGAAAAAAATATGTTGTAGATCATTTGTTTTAGTTATTCTTGATTAGTGATGAGTGTTGACATTATTTATTAAGTCCCTTAGATGATGCTTTTCTGATAAGTTTGAAATAAAATAACTCTCTCTCGAAAGATTATGCCTTTAATTATCCTAACCCCATTCAATTGTGCCTGCAGCGCAAGAATCTGTGATGGAGTGCGGTCAGAGGATTGTAGATCGCCTCATTGGATTTATTGCCTATCCTTACTCAATGGTAGCTAATTTTTGTTTACTTTTTCCTTGACATAATTCAATTGAGCACTATGGATAAAAATAAAGGGAACTGCATAATTACTTAACATAAACTGCATCTTAAGGCTATAATCTTATGCAATTTTTTATTATGTGATCTGGCAAGAACTATGAATGCATGACATGGAAGACAGTAATCAGTAGTTCATGATTTTCAACTTTGAACTGAAATTGAAATACAATGTGTTGCGGCTTCTGTAATTCTTGTTATTGACTGACAGCAATTAATCAACCTTATTGGCCTTGTGCAGCTTATTAGAGAGACAGTCATTCAATGTCTCACTGCCATGTCTACGCTGCCTCAAATCCAGGCTTATAAACTGAAAACGCAGGTAAGTTCACAGCAGTAATCACGCAACATTGTTGACATCAATTCTAATTTTCTTCAGTTTGTAGTCATATATATATTCCTTCTCAACTCTCTTGCTTTTTCTCTACTGTTTTTCCATTGTAGGTACTGAAAGCTATATCTACTGCACTTGACGATACCAAAAGAGCTGTCCGTCGAGAGGCTATCAAATGTCGGCGTGCATGGTCAGCTTTTAAGACCTAATGTTATTGCCATTTTCTGGTCAATATCTAACTTTCCTTCTCTTTTGCAGGACACTCATATAAAGTAGCCATACATGGATCAGTGAAGGTTACAAATTTTGGTAGTGAAATGTACATAATATACCAGGGCTGTTTTCAAACAAGAGCACATCTTGTCTCCAGCAATATAAACAAATTTATCACTGACCTGTGTATATATTTAGTGAGTTGTTGATGTTCTTTGTATTTATGATTAGTTTTACTTAGTCAAAGGAATTAAAATGGTCTTCTTTGGATGTCTATATTCCCCAGGAAAGCAGTCAAAATATTGTCCTTGTTCCCATAATTGCCACCCAAACATTGCTTTCATTACAATAATTGGTACTTTTAACAGATGGTTTGAGGAATATTGGTTTTTGCTATATGGGTTATTGTTTTCTAAAACAAATACAGTTAAATTTCTATAAAAGAACCCCTCCAACTACTATTGATGATACAACCTATTTGTTTTCTAAGTCAAAAAAGAACAATTCAAAAATTCTAGGTACAAAATACAACCCCAAAACTCTCATTCAGACATGTCATCTTCAGAGTGATAGAGGATCTGTTGCCTAGACCCTCCTCTCCCTGATCTTCCCATTTCATCTTCAGCATCATATTTTCCCATCTTCGAACCGGAAGCATTGCCTTTCAAATGGTTCGAGTAGCCCTGAAACTACACCTAGTTAGTATTTAGGTATTCATGTTCGCGAATCCGGAAAATAGAATGGAAACTGATATTGAAAATGTGATAATCATACCCCAGCATCCTTCAGTTCAATGGCAGCAACAGTAGGTCTCTTCCTTACTGTTACTCTTGCAGGAGCTGGGAAATGCTCGATCTCCTCAAGGGATCTTCCCTCTCTTGCTCTCTTCTTTCTCAAGTTGAGTTTTGTCGGAAGGGGCTGTGAATCAAGATGAGAATTGCATGTCAAGAGAGCGCGAACAAATTATCTGAAACAGTTAGCACAAAGTGGTATAGTCATGAAGAGATAACATACCACATAGCGAGCTTCTCCATCGTCAAAGCTGACAAGATAAGTAGCAGGGTCATCAGCGTCATCTCCTCTTACCTGTTGGAATTTTAAGAACGGAAATTTAATAACTTCACTGAAGAAGATACTAATTTGCTAGCTAATGTTTCAGATATAATTGATGTACATACATCCCAGTGATACTCTCTAACCCAAGTATATGAAGTATCTTCATCCTCGTCGTACATGTCTTTTGATAACTGTCACCACAAACAAATGTTCTTTACATTAATGGCGTTACCTTTGAATTTTTAGAAATAGATTGTAAGTGACAAGAACAGAACACAATCAATATATATGCTATCAAGAAAAATTGCCTACCTCATCGGCAGATGGGACCATGTATGCCAAGAATTTTTCTGGATTTGCAGGATCAGCGCCCGTTGCTACATAGCTTTTCATGACAGCCTGGAAACAAACAAAAGATTTCAACATCAGCATGTAGGGTAATAACAGCTACTTCGAAAAGAAAACAGGAAAGACAAGTTGAACAGCTCTGCCGATTGTGACAGACAAGCATAGATGTTAAGAAATTCCAGCAGCTATTAATGGAAATATTTAAGGAGCCCAATGAAGGGAAGGGCAGTGCAAACTGAAGACTCCAAAATATACATGAACAAGTATTCTCCTAAATGAGACTGTACAACTGACCCGTGATTCATGAACTTCACGAATTGATGGATCCAGCTTGCTAAACATTTCTGAATCTGCAGTAGGCGCTGCGTCAAAAGAAGCTACTACAAATTGGTCTTCGTACCTGGTAAAATACCATTAAAAGCAAATGTCAGCAACAGGACTTCCTTTAAGGAAGATTAGAAAATATGAAATACACAGTAAACTTTCCGGCGTAACGTATCCTCAATAGCTTAACGTAAAACCTCCCAATTTGTTTAATTAACTAACTAGTAATCTACGACTTCCTAAATTAAGATAACAAAACTAACTAGCTACTAAACTTCCTAAATTAAGATTAAAAAAACTAGCTCACAAGAGGCGCGAAGTCGGTTACGTTTGAATAAAACCAATCACTCAAAGACAAAACCAAATCAAAGTACAAATTATTCATACCGCTCAAAGTCGGGCAACAAAGGCATAACCTCCACAGGGTATAGATTTTTGTTTGTTGCATGAACAGGGGGCAGCTTTGATGCCTCAAATGTTGCCTCAATTTCCTTGATTTGCCTCTCCCTTAAAAACAATCAACAAATTCAGTAATAAAAGAAAAATGTGACATTCATCTCTCAAGCTATTTTTCTATATTGCATTCAAATGAACACTTTCAAGTTGAAACAAACCTGCTGTTCTCTTTCCCAAGTGGATTAAGACCTCCTCTCATCTCTCGCAGTTCTTTAGCCTGTTTTTCAGTTAAAGACTGCAATCACCAAAACAAATACATTAGAGTACAATTTTAAGCAGTATTTGTTTATAAATTATTTTGTTTAAACTGTCTACATTCTCTAATACCTGTCTTGTAGATTCCATACTGAGAGGAGATATATACTGTGTTTTGACCAGCCAAGAAACCCCTTTATCTGTAGGTCTTTCTTTCCTTCTGATACCATCTTTCTTTATGGGGGTAACCACATCATCGTCACGCAACAACTCTTCGTCTTCTGGGTCAAGGGGAGGTCTTACATAGCCCTTGGGAGGACTATATAAACAATGTAAAACACGACGAATCAGGACAAGAAAGTTACAAATTGAAGTTCTTCAAGAGCATATGATCATGTGTTGAGATATTACTTGTATACACTCAAGTCTAGTAGGTCAAGAGGAATCCCAAGATCTGGCTCTACATGAAGTTGGGGCTTGTAGTCTTTCTCCATAGACGTGATAGTGTACCTAGTAAATCTGCAATTACATGTACCGAAATTTTACACAATCTTCTTCAAGATTGTTACATTTAAATAGTTGCGCAAAGAACAAAATCTAAAGATCTGCATCTTCCTCCAAACTAATTCTAGCAGCCAAAAAAATTCCTTATCATCATCTACAAATGTTCTAATCTAGATATGAGATGTACACAAACAACCAGAATTCTGTTGTTGATCCCCAAAATGAGAAAACTACATCATGTTATAGAATGATATACCTATCTTTATCCTTCCTCATAAACATAAGCTTTGGTTGCGCACTTGGATCAGGAAGTTCATTTCGGAACCTACAAAGAGCTCAAATTGTTAAATTTTCCAAACAGACTAACATATAAACTACTTGCATAACATAACAATGCCACTAAATCTACTTGCTTGACCAAAAAGCAATACTTACTTCATTTTGCAAATAAAGGTAGTGGGCTTCTTCAATCTATTCTCCACTCTCTCACCACCCAAAAATGGCGTAGCTCTCCGGTCCCCCATTCTAGAACCTACAACTGATCCATGTCCTCCACCTCCACCTCCCTTCCCAGCATTCATCATTTGAGTCTTCTGCATAATGGCATTCTGTGACTCCTTCATCTGTTGCCTATGCTTCTCTTCTTGCCTCTGCTTCTCATACTCCCTCTTCTTCCTCGCCCTCCTCTCTTCCTCTGTCTCCACTCTCCCACCATTCACTTTCTTCGCCGAATTCGGCACTGGAGGCCTCTGGTGCCTTGAATGTCCATGTCCATGCCCATGATCCCTCCTAGACACATCTCTACCTGCCCTCTTATCTCTATCACCATCTTCACTCTCCTTAGGTGGAGGAGGAGGTGGTGGGGAGCTAGGAGGTGGAGGTGGAGGCGGAATAGAAGACCCAGGTGATGACGGCAGTGGAGGAGGAGGTGGAGGTGGTTGTTGCTGCATCATAGGTGGTTGAACATTATACATTGCACCACCTTGTGAGTATTGATTAGGTGGATAATACATTGGAGCTGGACCACCTTGTCCTCCTCCACCTCCTTGTTGAGGTGGTGGAGGTGGTGGAGGATATCCAGCCTCAGGTGGCGGAGGTGGTGGAGGAGCAGCATAAGGATACTGATGATGAGGTGGAGGAGGAGGTGGTGGCCTAGATGGATAACCCCAATTCTGATTATAACTACCCCTATGTGGTGGCTGTTGTGATGACGGTAAAGGCTGTTGAGACGGATTCGTCGCCGGAGGCGGTGGAGCCGGTGGATATGACGATTGTGGAGGTGGGTATTGTCTATAAGACGACATAACGAATTTAAAAAGAAACAAATCAAACCCAACAAATCTTCAATTTCAAAACCCTAAACAGAGACACAATACGATCCAAAATCAAAACCCTAAGAGAGAGACACGCCCGCGCACACACAAAACACCAATCAAAAATCAAAACTTGGATTCTGGGTATTGATTTCTTTAAACCAAACACATCATAGACCCCAGAAACTGATCGACTCCTGTCAATTCAAGTTAAAACAAGCCACTATTCGTAACTATTCACAACTTCGCAATCAAAGTTTTACACGAATCTGGAACCTAAAAGAACAAAGCTTTGCAGATATCAATCCTTGAACTGATTAAACACCAGTACAAAATGTTAATGACACCAAATTTATGACCTGATTGAAGCTTGATATTAGCAGGAACAAAAACAAAAAGTTGAGTATGGAAAAAAGAGAAATGGAGAGCAAAATCTAGTGAGAAGAAGATGGTATTTATAGAGATGATGAATTGTGTATGATGTGAGCAAAAATAAAAACAATTGTTTGTGTTAAGATTTGTGTGATACGATAACGCACACTACTACTGGTCACTCTTCTGGTGGTACTACTACTACCATGTTTGTTATTTGTTAGTTTTTGTTCATGTTTTCTTTCTGGTTTTGGGCTTATTCACTGCTTTGTTGTAAAATAAATAATAAATAATAAATAGAATAAAATAAAAATTGTATTATTTTATTTCAGAATAACTAATAATAATTTTTTTAAAAAAAATAATCTACCAATCACGGGAATAAATTTTAAAGAAATATAAATGGCCAAATGGAGAGAACAACTCTTATCCAATTAAAATAGAATGAAAAATATAATTGAATAATATAAATAATGATATAATGGTATTTAAAAATTAATTTAATTGATTTTTTTTTAAGTTTTAAAAAATAAATTATTAATATTTTTAATAGTCAATTTTAATTTTAGTAATAGTTCAAAGATTAAAAAATAAATAAAAATTAATAATTATTGGTCATGAGTTCTTTTTAAGAAATTATTTAATATTTTCAAAAAAAAAAAGAAAAAATTGTTCAAAAAAATTTGCACACATTTTAAATTTATTTTTATGAAAAAATAAAGTGAAAATTATTTAAATTTATTTATAAAAGTGATTATTTTTTTAAAATATTTTTACTGAGTGAAAAATAAAAATATTATTTATTTAAATTATTTTTAAAAAATAATTAATTAAATAATAAAATGGAAAATATTTAAATATATTTTTATAAAAAAATTGCATTTATAATTATGTAAGCGAAAATAAAATTGATTTACCAATAATATTATACTATAATTCTTTCTCATAATTTTAAACAATTTTTATATATTCTTTAAATCAGATTTTCAAAAATCTTTCTTCACCAAAGTGTTATTGGCCCAAAGACTGGTCAACCAAATACTACCTTTGAGACTAGGCCCATTACTAAGGCCGAATAATATAAATAACCCAACTAATTCTCCTTATTCAATTTTTATTATTTTCTTTTAGTAAAAAGTAAAAAAATCAGCCAAGTTATTAATTAAAACTGCTAACCTTAGTTTCTTTGTAATTAAAATGGTTGAGGTTAATATACCTCGCTGCCATGGTAACTTTAATGATTAATCCCAGGATCTACAAATTCGCTCTGCCTCGTATGGTTTCGAAACTTGAAGGTGACAACCTGTTTAATCATTAACATCTGGATATTAAATAATCAGGATATTAAATATCAATAGATTGGTCCTTCTATTAAAAAAAAAAATTTGTATTCTGCAATAAAATTTTAATATAACTTTTAACTATTTAAATAACGGTTTAGAAAATATTATTTATTAAGCAAGAGAAGAACTGATTTATAGAATAATGTATGTTATTAGAAAAACTCAGGCAGAGTTGTATTGATGAGGTTGTTATGTAACAAACATTTTAACCTCTAACAAACTAATCTTAAAAATACAAAAATGTCCATGTACATTAAGATAAGTTACAAACATATTTCTCACTATCCACACCTGACTTTTATATATGCTTGCAGAGTAAGCATTCTTCACCCGATTACACCAACATCATTTATAACTTCTAGCTAAATTGAGTAAGCCTTTGTGTTTTCTCTTAACTCTTGCATTTTGTTGATGTGTGTAGGGTGTGGTTCTTCGGTGGGAGATACCATATTTTTGGAATAGTTGTTGACAGGAAAATGATGTGAATTCTGTCCCATTATCTATTCGGAAGGATTTTATGGACCGATTGGACTGGTTTTAGGTAGATATGATGAAGTTTGTTAATATATGAGGTGTTTAAGACTTGTATTTTTTGAAATAGATCCCAAAAAAAACTAGTTGAATCATCTACAAGTGTTATAAAATAAAGAGAACCTCCTATGGCAGAATGAGCATAATGACCCCATAAGTCAATATGAATAAGCTTAAATGCAGTCTCAGTTTTGTCCAAGATTCTAAGGAAATGAACTCTTTGCTGCTTAGCTATATGACAAGTAGAACAAGGATTACAATCATTATCGATGGAGGATATATGTGGAATGTGTTGAGTATATTTTGAGAAGCATGTCCAAGATTATAATGCCACATTTTGAGAGAAACATCATCGATACTTGAAGAATTCATAGTAGTTATATTACAAACATTATTAATAGCAAAAGTTTTAACAACAAACTTAGTATTTTCACCAAGAGTTATAGAAGACAACACTTTAGAATGAGAATCACCACCAGATTGCCTTTCTGTTTTTCCAAGAACACATAAGCTTCTAATCGACCTTTTAGTAGCTACTACTTGTTTAGATTGTTGCTCCTGCTCTTCATAAATGGAAGGATAAAATATGTGTTTTGATATTGTTGTATTTGGCTAGTTTATGGATAAGTAGTTGATTAAATTTGAATTAGGATACAAAAAGAATATCTGTGAGCGTTAAACTGGTTTTCAAAGTAACTTTACCAGCTTTTGTATCTAAAATGAATATTCATTTGGTAAAATCACAATGCAAAGTGATTTTAGGTCATAAAATTTATCAAACATACTTAGATTTCCAATGTTATGGCTACTTATTTTATATCTATTATCCATGAGTCATGCAAATGCTACTAAAAGTAGTTAAGGCAAAAGATCTTGTAGTACTTAATGATTCCAACATGGTAACCAAATTTGCTAGATTTGGATTTAAGTTGCTCAAGTATCTTATAACCTCCTGCTGGATAAGCCTTGAAATTTTTGAACTACCTTCTGCAGCATCATTTTGCTTTCCATTGTTTTGATTTGCAGTAGCACTCTTCTCACCAACAACTGACATGTTAGCATAATTC
Organism: Cardiospermum halicacabum; assembly: GCA_031304145.1. Lineage (NCBI taxonomy): Eukaryota > Viridiplantae > Streptophyta > Magnoliopsida > Sapindales > Sapindaceae > Cardiospermum > Cardiospermum halicacabum. The sequence continues at coordinate 1,011,829 of CM062391.1, read as the reverse complement.
TTATCCCATTTTTTTATCTATGGCACCCTTGTACCAGTCAGGATAACCCACAAGCTTAAAACAAGTTTCCTTCAAATGTCCATTTGCATTATAGTGGCCACATTTTTTGTCAGCTTTCTTGCATCCTTCTTCATGTTCCTCTGCTTAGAATTGTACTCACCTATTACTTTATTCCTTCCTTGAGATTTAACTAATAAAGCTACTAAAGTTATGTCATTATTTAGGAGCACTTGAACATCCATTTGTTTATCAACTCTAGTAACCATAAAAAGACTTTGTTCACATTTAGTAAGAATTTGATTCCTTATAAAATCAAATCTATCATGGAGACTCGTCAAGAACTCCATAAGTTACCCTGAAAATATCATATTAATCAACCACTTTGATGTTTCACATTCAAGACCAGCTTTTGGCACAAGAACTAAACACAATAGTTCATCCTAAAGAATTTTAAGCTTTGTGTAGTATTTAGCCATAGTCATATTCACCTGTGTCATAAAGCTAATTTCCTTTTTAAGTTGATAAATTAGAAGTCCATTAACCTCTCCATACCTCTCTTAAATCTCAAACCGCAACTAATTTCGAATACGAGACATACAAGAAAAAGGCTCAACAATCTTCTTTGATATTGAATTCAATATCTATGATCTAACCATGTAATCAACTCTTTTCACCATTCATGATCATCAGATCCCTCAACTGGCCTAACATAAATTCCATCAACAAACATTAACTTTGACTTTACTCCTAGAGCAATTATAGTGGATCTATTCCCAGAATTAAAGTTTCTACTATTTAACTGAGTTGAAACCATGGATATATGAGGATGATTAGAATTTTGGAGATGCAGTAGATCCTCACTCTGATAGAACTTGACGTTGATATATCTTTCGCAATCTCTTGTGGCCATTGCCATCAAGAAACCATAATCAACAACTTGAAAATGTAGAATTTATCACAAAACCTTCTATTTTCTTTTATCCAGAACCTAGAGGCCTTGAATTAACATGTTTATATAGATTAAACTTGCTCTAATACCATATTAAGATTATAGATCTTGATAAGGAGAATAAGAATAACATATTTGTAGAAGGGTGTATCTTATTAGAAAAACTCACTTAGAGTTGTATCCACGAGATTGTTATATAACAAACCTTTTAACCTCCAACTAACTAATCCTAAAAATACAAAAACGTCTCTCTACATTAATTTAAATTACAAATATATCTTCATTATCCACCAACTGACTTTTATGTATGCTTACGTAACAAGCATTCTTCACTCATTACAACAACATCATCATACCTTCTAACCACTCACATATCAACATACTCATACTATTCACATAAGTTCTTTCTATAATGCTAATGAAATAACTACAGTTACCACCGAACAATTATTATAATCACTACTTAAACAGTTATTCTAACCGTTATTTTAACTGTTGGTACTGAGCATAATCTAAATTTATTTTTTATATATTTTTTTAAATTTAGAATCGAATATTTAAAATTTTTATATAATTAGATAAAATTTATAAATTTAAACTTCAATAGTATCCAAAAGTAAAAATATCAATCAAAATTGTCGACTTGCAAATTTAATAATCAAATGGGAAGTGATGAAAATTTTAAAAAAAAAAAAAAAAGGAAAATAAGAAATTTGGAAAGCAAAAATGGCATATTATATTGATAAAGAAAGATCAAATTTAAATACACACCATACACTTAAAAGAACACTCAAAAAAAGATAAGTACATTGTCCATAGACTATCTTCTATATTTTTTCTTCATCTTCACTGATCAGATTTTGCAACATTGTTGTAGCAGTAATAGTTGCTTTTCTCCTTCACATATAGTGTCATCAACTATACTTGATTTATTATAATAATAATAATTATTTTTTAATTATTTTGGACGACTTGCAGCATCTTTTGGCCCAGCTTGTCTTGCCAACTGAATTAATTATCAAAAGAAATAATTAATAATAATAATTTTTATGCATTTTAATTTGAATGAAAATTGTGAAATTATAGATTTTAAAAGAGAAATTAAATTAAATGGATACCTGGAAATAAGTTTCTAGCTTCCTCTTTAGTGTAGTGTATTCTTTCTTCAGTTGCTGGAATGTCCTCATGCATCTGTTTTTCACATGCAAAATTATTATTATTATTATTATTATTATTATTATTATTATTATTATTATTATTATTATTATTATTATTATACACAAATAAAATAGTCTCATATTTTGTACTAAATTTTAAATTCAATTCTTTTTGTCTATGTATTTTTTAATATTTAAAAATATTAAAAATAACAAAATAATTTAATAAAAAAATTTAAAAACTAGTTCATTTTTCATTCTCCATCCAAAAACTAAATTACTATTATTTAAAAAAAAAATATTTCAAAAGGGTTTTAAGATATTATTTTATTTTCTATGATAATACTTTAATCAATTATATATATATATATATAATATTTTGATGAGTGAATGTTTGAGAAGAATTTTGATGACAAAGAAAAAGAAGAATGGGGATGATTACCCTTCAGAATTTTTTGCTCTGCAATATTCTCTGAATTGTGTGCTTTCAGCTTTAACCTTTTTGGCTCCAATACTATATGCATCCAATAAGAGAAAGAATTAGAATATATTTCCCAAAAAAATTAAATAATAAATAAATCATTTTGTTTGTAATAGAGCCAACATAGAATATACACTTGGTGATACTTTTATAATTAATAGTTAATTATTAATTTATTTATTAATTACCTTGAGCTACTTCCTTTGAATTGATGCATGTAGCCATCTAGTTTGTTGAAATCAAATGGACCCTTCTCCCTCCTAATTAAACACATGTATTAGTATCACAAATTGAAAGCATTAAAAAATATACTCAATATTAATAAATAAATAAATCTTACAAAGCTTGCTCTATATTGGTGATTAGCCTAGCTGAATCTCTATAATACAATGTGACAATTTCTTCAACAAAATTAGGGTTTGCTTCATCTTGAAGCTCTTCCAATTGAATGAACTGTTCATCAAGATACCCCTGCAAATATTTTAAAAAATTCTTGTTAAAATTATACATATATCTGTCAACCAAAGTAAGCCGGAATAATAATAAATTACACTCACACTTTGTGGTAAATTATCATTTAAATGATAAAAACTTTAATATAATAATAAAATTAATATTTTTTAATATATATATTCATATTCTTTCCAAGTTATTTTACTTCCAATTTTTATCAAATTACTAGTGTATATTTATATTCAATAAGTTCATTTTTATATAATTTACCATATTTAGAAGATATGAGTACAACTTGCTTTAGTATGTATATATTTCATATTAATTTTTATGATTTCATATTCTTTCCCACTAAAAAACCGTTATTTTAATACGCCAAGCTTGTATATCAGATATATTTAAGTATTCAGAGCGTAAATGAATGTAGTTTTTAAAAGACATAACGTAAAATAAAGTCACAGAAAAAATGAAAATAAAAAATACCAAAAATAAAAGAATAGTAGAAGAGTATGAAAGAGTGAATGCAAATAGAGAAAAACCTGATCAAAGAGGGCTTGTCTCAAGGCAGCAATTTGTCTACTAAGTTGATTTCTCTCCATGTTTGATTTTGATCAAAACAAAAATGTGCTTATCTAGAGAGGATTTAATTGTGTTGTGAATGTAGTGATGATATTTAATGGAGGCAAAGAATGGTATATATAGAAGAAAAAAGAGAATAATAAAATAAATAATTTATGTGAAGAAAAGAAAAGCAATAGAGAGACAGATATAGTATCAAACTAAGCTGTATTTGGGTATTGGAAGGTTGGCATGCATAATTCTGATTCTTTTGAGGAACAAAAATATCACATTTCTTTATTCATTAATTAATTAATTTATTAATTTATATTTAACTTATTTGATTCAAGTGGAATCTATGATATATAGTAATATTATTAATTTAAGAAAGTTTATTAATCTCTTGCGTTTTATTTACTCTATCCTTTGATATTCTTTAGGGTATATTAGTACTAGTATTGTTGGATTTGAATCTTCTCATTTTGTTTTATGGTTATGATTTAAAGTGTTTGGGGTTATTTTATTTTATATCAAAATTATAATTTTTTTAAATAAATTGCACTTAAATATTATACCGATATTTAAAGTATTATTTAATTTATTAATTTTAAATTTTTTATTGTCTGAATATTTAGTTGTAAATTAAATATATTCAAAAATTTTAATTATATATATTTTGTAATAAAATGTATCTAAAATGTTAAAAATATATTATAAATGAAATTATTTCAATATATATTATAATTTTTAATCATAAAATATTTAAACTAAAAAAATTATTATAATAAATTATGACTACTTTATTGATGTGTTAGTGTTGGTAATTATCATGTAATAATATTCATATATCTAAGATTTGTGTAGGTTTGCATTCTTAATATTCGCGATTTTTTAATATTGTTGTTGGTCGGTTAGAACGGCTATCCTCTATTGTGTTGCATACGATCATGAAAACAAGTCAGTTGCTAGACTGAGAAATTAGGTTTTCAAAAATTTTAGGATTTTTTAAAACAATTTTTCCTTCGTGTAAGTTGCTAAGGATCTAATTGTTATCTTATATAGTCACATTAACTAAAAATCCTAACCATCCAATAAGTTATTATTTGGTCACGAACTCGACATATTGTTAAAAGCCCATTAATTATAATTGATCTCTAGTAAGATTTATAACTAACCAAATAATTTAAACTAATTTTACCTGTTGATAGCTTATATTATAATTTTTTTATTTTACGATATCTTATTTGGACATATGATATGTTACACGTCAACCATATTGCATCCAAACGTTATTTTTTCGATCCCTAAGCAAATTGATAAGTTAAATGACATTAATAACCCTATTGATTCATTTTAGCATGTCCATAGATTTTCTCAGTTTCACTTAATCGAGTGGCCTAATAGGTATCTCTCTTCGTCAAGAGGAATAAATCTCATATTGTATAATTACTTCTACGACATAATTCATATAATATCCCATAATAGCCTTTATAGTTATTTTGTTAAAAATAACATTTGACTACATTAAAATATTATAATAATTATAAAGGAACTATGATATACTCGGGGTCTAATGATTCGGTAAACATAATTATCACGAGAATTACTAAAGACATCACCATATAATCATTTTGTAATGAGTGCGTCCAATATTTGTGTACCATACACATAATAATTATCATGTAATTATAAATCAAAATCGTACTAGTTCTACATCACAAAATAATTAGAGAAATATTATCCTATAATTATCAATAAAAATCTCATACTAATTCTACACCACAATAACTAGGGACATATTATTATGTTATATGTATAACATGCCAACATAGTAATAACAATGATAATAATATAGTTATCATTAATAAAATTCTATATACAAATAAGATCCATATAAATGTAGAGCATAATCACTCCTACCGGTTAGGATTATTTTTTAAATATTATCATTAATAAAATTCTATAGACAAATAAGATTCATATAAATATAGAGCATAATCACTCCTACCGGTTAGGATTATTTTTTAAAAGAAATATATATTATCGGATTATATTAAATCCACCATTTAATCTTATATATTTATAATATATTGAACTTTTGTTGAATTTTGAGTATGATATCGATTTTTATAATTTTAATATATAGTTTATATATATATATAACTAGTATAATACATCAAATTTTAATCACATATAATTGAGTAATTAATAATTTTAGATCATAATTATTAAATAAATATTATTTATTTATATAGATGAGATTTTATATTTTAATATTAATTATATTAGACATCTTACTAGTAGAACATATATAAATAAAGGTATTGAGAGATGATAAACCATGTTGAATTTTGTGAAATATGTTAACACAATGTGTGGCCATTCCTATAAATATTGGAAGTGAAGATGTCTAATTGCAAATTTGAAGTGTGTAGTCTACCACGTATGTAGGTAGATATACAAAGTGATACCTATAATTATACTTATTCTAGATTTGATGTGACAATTTTGGTAATCATATATACCAGTTAGATAGATTTGGAGAAGACATCTGTGATGAAAATGAAACATTAAAAACATCTAAATCTAGAACTAGATTTTTTCCAAAATTGTTCACCTAACTTTCTACTTCTTATAGTAATTGAACTGTGAATGCCACTCACTAGTTTAAAGGTTTGAAATCAGAACAAAATAAGCAACTTTGAATAGAATTCAATAAGAAAACAACAAAATGAAATTTAGCATTTTTTTTAATTTAAGAAAAAGAAAAAAAATATCCACCATCAACTTATTAATCACTTTATTTATTATGAAAACTCTATGAGTTGATATAAATACAATAAACATTAAATTATACTAATATAATCTTCTAAAATTATTCATATAGATTATTTAGTTAAATACAATTAAATTAATTCATTGTTATGTAATGCAAATTACTATGATGATATAATGTTTTTAATTATATAATAAAGCTTTTAATAATTATATTTTAGATTTAATTTAACTTTAATATTGATCTTAGAAAAAAATTATAAAAAATAAAAAAAATTAAAAATTTTCAATTTTGTATTACTTCAACCTAAACAAATTTGTAAAATTTAAAAAATATTAAAAAAAAAAACTTTGACACCAAAACTTTAATAGTGATTGATTTAATTGGTTTATTAAAACTCTAACTTTAAAAAAATTTACAAAATAAATTTAACATGATTTAACTATAAATCAGTTTACTTTATACTAGTTTTTTTAAAAATATTATTATTTATATAATACCAATAATATTTATAGTATATTATAATTTTAATTAAATTAAAATTATTATTTATTACTATTATTGAATTAAATAAGTTAACTTTAATGTGATAATTAATTATAAATACATACTATAATATTAATTAAAATTATTACTTTATATATATATATATATATTATACACTATTAGTTATAATAGTACTTGAATAATACATTATTATTTTGAATAAGAGATTCACTTACCATTTCTATGATGTGGTGACTTACTATAGGAGATTCTTTAGTCTAATCATGTAAAACTATGAACCTAGGTGAATTTTCTCATAAAATGCATGTTAAAGTAGATAAATTGATGCTTTAATAATGACTATGTAAAAATTAATATTATCTAAAAGTAAATTCTGTGAAAAGAAAAGGTTGATGTAATAAGAATATGCCATATATTTTTTTTAATTATAATTTCAACTATTTTTGGGTGATAATTTTGGCACTATAATTATTAATATTTTAATATAATTGGGTATTGATGAGACAAAAGAATTGATGATGATGGTTGCTTTAATAGATAATTTATGTGATAATGAGACCTACTTCATTTTCAGAATAATTTTATATCATTTCAATTGTTTTCTTTCTTTTGGTGAAAAAGAAGGCCAAGGAAATATACTTTATTTGTGGTTTATGGTTTGCCTATGTGTGTTCAGGAACTATTCCAACCTAACTATATATATATATATATTTGTAAATTTAAATTGGCTTCAAAATTAAAAATTCTCCACCTGTCGATCTTCCGAGCAGAAATAATATTTTATCTGATCTACTTTTTTTAATTTACTTTAAATCGATTATATTAGGTATAAAATTCATTCTATAAAAAAAATAAAAATTAATGAACATACTCAATCGTACTTATGTATTTTTACATTTTTATATAATTTTTTATAATATATATAATCAAAATAAATATTTATATTTAACCACCTAACAAGACCAATTTTTTTCTTTAATTATATATAAATTTATAAAATATTTCCAATCATATTAAATCTTCATAGTAAAATGATACAAAATTATTAATTGATCATAATTACAATAATAGAAAAATAGTAGATGAAAAATCAAATTTTTTCGAATATTAGACAATTCGATAGGACGAGTTTGTGTAGATTAAATTAGAATATTAAATCATAAAACGTGTCTGGAATGACCAAAATCTATTCCATTATATACTATTTCTATAAATTTGTATAGGTGAAAAATGATAAAAGATTAAAATTCGGATTAAATAATAATAATAACTAATTTCACTAATAAATAATAATAATTTAATTATAATAAAAGTTTATTAAACTTTTCTATAACACAAATAATAATTTAAAACATTTAAATTTATATTAAAAATTTCATGTCACCATTTAAAAAGAAAATACAGAACATGAAAGATTTTGATTCTATTGTAAAGACTATGTACGGACAAGTCTTTAAATAAAATTTCTGATCAATCGAGATTACAAAATTCGATTGGTTCTTTAAAAACTATATATTATTAAATAATAGAAATATTATAAAGAATTCATAGATTTGGTAGCACCTGATGAGTAGTTACATCAACCAATCAAATTACTTGGAATGAATTCATATTCCTAATATTAGTTAGTAGAAGCACATATTTTGATATGTTTTTTTATTCCCACTCATATAAAATCTATTTATATATATAATATATGCTATTTGTTTTATATTCATGCAAAAAATAGAAAGCTCCATACATGTACATATATGGAAAAGAAAATGCAAATCGAGATAATAGTTTAACTACAAATATTAATATATAAAGATAATTCCTAAAAATGTAAATTTTGGATTTTCTTTGAACAACCACACAAGTAAGGTTTTTTTTTTTTTTTTTTTTTATCACTGTAAAAAATAAAATTAAAATTTTTAAAAAATAATTTTAAATTTTAATGGAACTCCGAGAAATATGGAATGATTGGACGGACAAGAAATAATAGAATTTCATGGAATCTCCTTCATTTTACCGTAAGAAATCATCACTAGTGTAATTATTTAAAAAAAAAACTCCAAATATACCATGGTTTTTCGGAATTAACCCTATTATTATTATATATATATATAGGGAGAAAATGAGAAATTAGAGGTAGAAAAGATTTGTATATGGGTATTATTATTATTATTATTATTATTATTATTATTATTATTATTATTATTATTATTATTATTATTATTATTCATGGTTTAATTCCTTCTTTTACCACAGGAAAAGAATTTTTATATGCTTTATATGTTAAAAAATAATCTAACCAATAGAAATTAGTTTTTTTTACATGAAATTTGGAAGGAAGAATATGAAAAAAACTTTAAAATGTCACATCATTATTGAGATTATTATGATTATAATTATTGTTTTTCTATAAGAATAAAGTAAGTAAATATTTTGAAAAAGTAATAATCAAATACTACAATGATGAATACAGTAAATTTGATTGCTTTATAATTTTGTTTATGTTTTCTTTAAAAATAAAAAAATTAAAAAAAAAATTCCATCTTATTTGATTCTGTAATAAACACATGTAAAAATTGTGGTATATGATATCAGCTTAAAAAGTCCCTCAATTACATCTTCCTTTTATTGGAGAATATAACAGCCAAAAGTTATTTGTCACTGTAAAGTCAACCCTTGTAGTCACTCAATGAGATAATCATTATTTATTATTATTATTATTATTATTATTATTATTATTATTATTATTATTATTATTATTATTATTATTTTATTATTTTATTATTTTATTAAAATTCACTTACGGTATGTATGTTCATTTCTACACAAATTCTTCACTATATTAATTTGCAAGTTTACATTTTACTAGCGGTTTGGAACTGAATTTAGATTGAAAATCTAGCATGGGAGGTTTTAATAGCAAGAATATATATATATATATATATATAATAATAATAATAATAACTTTAAAATATAGATGAGGTATTATTATTTTCGACGTTTTAACCAATTTTAGACTCGAAGTACCGTCAAAGGGAAAAGAAACTTTTTGTATATCTTAATTAATCAAATTGAAGCTTTACGAAAATGTTAAATCTCTTTAAATTTAATTTAAAGAATAAATATTTTTAATTAAAAAAAATACGAAAAAGTCAAGATATTCTTAATAGAATAACATAAAATCTGAAAATCTATCTTACACGATCTCATAATAAGATATATGATAGAAAACTAATTAGAAATTAATAATATAAATTTACTAATAATAAAAAACCTATTAATAATAATAAACTTATGAACATACACTAAACTAATTAAGAAATTTAATAATATAAATTTCCTAATAAATAAAAATCTGATCACAATAAAAAGAAATTCAAAGATAAAATATAAATAAATATAGAATTTAAGGAAAAATTCTAATACTGATGTGCATCACAAATGAAAGGGGATACTAAGAATTGAAAATTAAAAAAGAAAAATGTGAGTTTAGCACCTATAGTAATATAAAACATCATAATAATTTCCTTCGAATTTTAACATGATAATGGAAGTGTGAAGGAGATTTTATTTATATAATACTTGTTGGATCCAAATTACTTTAAGGTAGAAGGTCAAAGAGAGGGAATAGTTATGGTATTATTGGACTCTTATGTCCAGTTTGTTTCGTGGATTGAATTACGTTCGGATTTAATTATTTTAAGTAATTGGATTGTGTTAGAATTATATATTGATAATAATTGAGATTGGATAAAATTAACAACGTGAATATATATATATGTATTATATTATATTATATTATATGATTTTTGTAAAGTTAATACTTAAAATAAAGTACATTTAACAACCAACTAAATTTATTTTGGTTAGTTTGCAAGAGAGATTATGAAGTGAAATGGTATGTCATCATTTCAATGGGATGAATTTAAGTCGTTGTAGTGGGTTAAATGAAGGAGTGAGGATAAAACAATGAAGGGATACAATTAAGTAGGTATCTAACAAACATGAGTTTGGATAAAAAAATCTTAACCTAATCTAAACCCATCAAAACAAACTAGACTTTAGAAAATGGATGAGTAAGGGATAGTTTGACGGTGGTTGAGTTTAGAGTTGACCAAATTTCGGATCTACATAAGAAGGGGTCTCTCATCTGAACAAAATCACAGCATTTAGTGCAAATTCATCCTAGTCTGGTTTAGGATCCAAGTGCCTTCTTCAACAATGACATTAACATTAATAGAGTGGATTAGTAGATATTAGGAAATTTCCGGTTCTATTCCAATTTCTTCATAGTTCCTAATTTGATTCAACCAAAACAATCAGCTCAAATACAAACACAATATTTAACGCGGTTCGGCAAATTTCCTAATCCACGGAAAGATAATAACTTTACTATGAGAAATAAGAATTACAAGTCATTCCGACAGCACTCTCTCTCCACACAAAATTTCTTTCTTTCTCAACCGGAATCTATTTTAGGCGAACAACTCCACCATGACGAGACAACCCCAAATCAAAATCTCCTTAATGGCGAGACAACCCCAATACGAAATATCCTTAATGGCGAGACCTCAACCCCAATGATCATTACCCCTCACTAGGCATGACCCCAATCCAATGATCATTACCCCCACTAGCCATGACCCAAATCCATCAATCACCACCCCAAAGGGATAGGATTCCAATACGATGATCACCAGCCCCAAAGGGATTAGATACTTTCTTCTTCATAAGACAACTCTGATTATAGTGATCATCAAATATACTTTCCTAATTTATTTCCTTTCCAATTAATCAATACAATCAACCAAATTAGGAAAACTAAATCTTTTCAATATAAGGAATCAAACAATTAGAAAATAGATTCAAACTCAAAATAAAAAACCTTCCAAAAATAAAATTATTGTGATTTAAGGCAATTATAACCATGGAGTACATTCCACTGTAGGAGTTAATTCTTGTATAAAAATTTATTAATTCATTACTTACAAATTTTTTGTTTACAAAATATTAAATAATCATGCTAATAATAATAATAATAATAACAATAACAATAATAATAATAATAATAATAATAATAATAATAATAATAATAATAATAATAATCCAAAAAATTGAAAGGGCAAATGTGAATAACTATTGAAGCTTAAGTGAATGGTATATTATTCTATAATTTAATTAAACATTTTGTTAATTTCAAATATGCTATTCTATTTCATTTTGAGATACATTCCTTCTATTTAATTTTTATTTTTTGTTTGGTAGTGATAAGGCATGGTGGGTGGGGAATATATAAGAAGAGAAAAATGCACCAATAAGCAAAGAATCATGTCTTCAAACAAACCTAAAAGAGAAACAATCATCAAAATAATGATTGATTGCGTTCTAGAAATGGGGTCCTTTTCCATATCTTTACCTACATCAATTTTTCTATACCAAAATGTTAAAAAAGAAAAGAAGGATTTTTTTTATTTATTAAAAAAATAATAAATTAAATTCCTATGTGGTTTTAGGTTCCTTATATTTACTATGGATATGCTTCATTAAAATAATATTGATATTTTTAAAATGATTTTTTTCGATTTATTATAATTAATATTAAAATAAAAAGATTGTTATATTAAATAAAAAATAAATAAAAATGAATAAATATTAACTTAAATTAATAATACTTTATTTTTTCGTAAATAAGAATTATGTAGTACTTGTTGATAATATATATATATATTATAAATGCCGATTTAACTTATTTTCTAAAATTTATTAAATTTTAAAATAATTTCAATTTGTCAATATATTTTTAAAAACTTTTAATCAAATATAGTAATATTAGTTTTTAAAATAATTTAAATAACCATTTAAAAAATTGGTGGTAAATAAAAATTATTAAATGTTAGAATTAATGATAATATTTATAAGATTATGAGTAAAATAATTTTTTTTTCACTTATTTTGAGTGTTATTTTTATTTTGAGATTAATTATTATTTAACTATAAGAAAAGAAGCTGATGACTAAAAAAATGCATTTATTTTTTTATTATAGTCATTGTTAGATTAATTCTATATATTTTGTAAGTACATGTACTATTGATTTAGTGTAGATATATATTCTTTGATGTGGTTTGGCATAAAAAGTTGAAATAACCATTTTTATGCTATTTTCTCCATTAAAATATATGTAAAAATATGATAATAGTTGTTTGAGAAGAGAATAACATATTCCTTAGTTGTTATGAATAATAGTATAATCTTAAAAGCAATTTATAATTTTCTAATTAATTATTATTTTAAAATTATACAAAATTAAAGAGTGCTTATGAAAATTCACTCTATAAAATTTTATAAAAATTATATATAAATATATACTGTCTCGCTGAGAGTTTAAGTAGAAAAAAATTATATCATGAAATAAGTAGGATTTTAAACTCGAAGAAATTTTTAAATTTATGAATCAAATAAAAATACTAAACTGATTTGCAATTTTGTAGATTTTGAATTCCGAAATTTTTGATTCGCCTTTGCACTCTCGTGGTACTTTTTGAAATGATCTGTTTTGAAATTTTCTTATTAATAACTATTACTAAATCATAAACTGACATTGAAAAAGAAAGTTAATATATATATATATATATATATTAGATTTATTTCGATCCTAGTCTTTAAAACACTCCAAAACACTATTTAATTTAGATGTGTATTAAGTCGAGGGAGCTCAAATCTGAACTTGTATAAACTCAAACTCAACTCGTTTATTAAAAAAATTCATATTCAATCTTGTTAAACTTTTGATATTCTGCTCGAATTCTTAAACTAATATACAACTTCTAGCTCAGTTCGTTTAAATATATTAAATAAAATATTTTAATATAATATAATGTAATATGCTATACTATACTAGTATAGATATGTTTGGTTTTCTCAAGCACATGAATTTTTAATTTTTTGACTTAAAATTCGGTTGATTTCAACTCTAAATCTTACTCTTACTCAGAGTTAACTTGTTAGAAGTTTATTTAAGTTTGGACCAAATAGAATTTTAAACAAGTCAACCACCATCTTGCAATTTCACTTGAGTGATACCACCAACCATAGCTTAGTTAAAATTTAATATAAGTTAGTATTATTTATTAAAATTTAATATAAGATAATATTATTTATTTAAGTTAATGATTGTATACCGAGAGAGAAATATTAGAAAGTCTACTCCTCTATCTACTAATTATGTGACCATACATGATTAGATATATATTTTATAATAATAAATACATTAATTTCTTCGCTCAATAAATATTACTCCCTCCGTCCCAGTGAAAGTGTCGCATCTATAAAAGTAATTTGTCCCACTTGAAATGTCATTTTTCAATTTTCCAAGCACTATTAATTATTATTTTCCACTATTATTCATCTAATAAATGAAAATTTTTAAAATTTTCAATAGTTATCATACTATTTATTAAGGGTATATGAGACAATTCGTTGTACATTTATATCAAATAATCCACTTCCTTAATCCGTGTGAAAATGAAGAAGTGGACAAGTTTAGTGGGTAAGAATAAGTAATAAAAGTTGCCACCAGGAGTATCCTATCAACCATTATTCATATTCAAATATATACGTGAGAATAAATGATTGATCGTAGGATGTATACGAGTCGAGCCACTCGAGTCTGAGCATGAACCTAGCAGGTTCGTGGCTCGACTCGTTATAGAAAAGTTCGGCTCGTGATTCGCGAGTTTTTTTTTTTTATTCGGGTTCGACTCGTTGGAGCTCGTAAAAGCTCTGCTTGATAAAGCTCGTAAAGCTTATTTGAGCTCATTATCAGACTTTTTGAGTTCGTAAAATTTGTTTGAGCTCGTTTATAAATATATAATTTTTTTTATAAAATAATAAAGAATAATAAATAAATGCTCATTCAATAAATATTAACGTATTATTTAAGTTACATCATTCTAATTTTTTTTTTATAATTTTATTTTTTTATCCTATTATTATAAATGAGCTCGCTTAAACTCATTTAAGTTCGTGAGTCTCTTATTATAAAACTCGAGCTCGGCTCGTTTCAAACTTCTTTAATTCGAACTCGAGACGAGCCCGAATTAACTTGGCTCATTTCCATTTCCATCCCTAATAGGTTGAATTGCTATTAATTATCATAAATATTTATTATTTATTTATTTAATATTATTTATTGTTAAATATATAAAAGAACTAATATGTAGTCTGTGTAATATTATATATATATATATATATATATATATATATTTGAAAAAGAAAGGTGATGAGAGGAGAAATTAGGTGGGTGGTGGAGTGGGTGGGGATGGATGAGAATATGAATTTATATTTATATAAATCAATAATATTGTTATTATTATAAAGAATAATTAGATTGTGATGTGTTGTGTTTTGTTGATGATAAGAATCCCACTCTTGTCTGAACAATCATCATCTGATAGTTTGCATGCAACTTGATATATTTACATGTCTAAATTCATCATCAAATATATTTTTGCATCATCAGACACAACTAGTTTTAGTTCTCACTTTCCCCAGCCAATCTCTCCAAACTTAGATCTTGTCTTCTTTTACTGCACAATATCAAACCATCTTTTTTTTTTTTTTTTTTTTTTTTTTTTTACCATCACCTTTGAGCAGGAAAAAAAAGAAACATATTAAGTGGTTTGTAAACTCATATATTTATATTTAGTTTATAGATAAGGTGATAGATTGAAATCATATAAATCTTTATAGATCACTTATTTATGTTTTAAATATCACAATTTTAAAATATAAATTGATTTATCATCTATATTATTGAAATTTCGAATTTAAATAATAGTATAAATGTTTGAAAATATTTATTAAAATATGAAATATATAATTGAAATGTAAACGGGATTGAAGTAGTCTAAATAAAAAAAAATACATTGATTTAATAATAAAGATATATTTTGACATTTTATCCCATATACATAAAATTATTTTGTAGCTAGAAATGGTCTTGTATAGTGACTATTTTTATTTTTTAGAAATATTTATATAAAATTAAAACGATACGAATAGTAGAATTTAAAAGTACTATAGAAAAAAAATTATGTAGTGAAAAAAAAGATTGAGTTTTAAGTTTTTTTTTTTTTATTAAAAAAACATAATTACTTTGTCATCTATTACTTTTCCATTCTCTATTGATTTGTAGGTAAATGAATAATAACTAATTGTATTTTAGTAACTTATTTTTTAAAGAATTATTTTTTAATATTAAAAAACGCTATTGATTATTATTCATCTGCTAACAAGTGTAAAGTGGTAAAATAATTAAAAATAAAACTAGTCTAATTTTAGAGAAAAAAAAAACGAATTATACTATGCTTTAAAAAAAAATCCTCGAATCGTACTTTTATCATTCCACGTCTATTTGGAGCTCCTCTCAATTTTTTGAGAAAAGTATTACGAAACAGATAACTTCGAAAAAAAGAGATATGAGCCAAAAATTTAATTGCAAATTTCAAAGCCCAAACTTTATTAGTACTTTTATTTGTCTTTTAATTTTTAGATTTTGTTTTTAAAAATTTAAAAACCTATTTACTTTTCCACAAATATTTAATTTTTATTATCAAAATTTTCAATATTATTCTTTTAACTTTGGTGAGAATTCTTCTAAATAGGATTTTTAACGTTTAAAATATAATTATAAATATGCTTTAAAAAATAGACAAAAATAAATTTTTAAAAATTTAATTTCCATTTCCATAAGCCGTGATTTCCAAAATACTCCTAAATTTTTATAATTCACAGATTCTATAAACTCACAGTCTGTGACCTACGTTTACAAATTGTGAAGGGCTATAAATGAAACTAAAGTTTAATTTTACAAACTTGTCAAAACAGACGTATAATTATACTAAACATTTTATGGTTTAAAAAAAAAAAATTCTTTTTCCCATTATTTTTATTTTCCTTATATTAGTTTAGGGAAAAAAAACTAGTTTATTGATAATTTGGACATAATCTAAACCATTTTAAATTTAATGCGAAGTACTTTCAATCAAATCCACCTCTAATTAAAATTTTATTTATTTCTTATTATCTATTTAAGTTCTTGGATATGATGACCACTAATAACATCCAATGGTTGACTAATTAAAAAAAACAAAACATAATAGTATTGTTGTAACATCAAATAAACAAGTGAAGGTAGCAGATTCAATGACAAGAAGTATATATATTTTTGCAAATTGATTTTTTTAGTAGAAGTAAAGGTAATTAATGGTGCCACATAAAAGAATTTGTTGGAGAAACATATCATAACTTTTCCTTTTCAAGAAGAATTAAATGTCCATATCATTAGAATAAACTAAACTTTTTGTTTGTTGTGGGCATTGATGCAATCATACACAACTCATTAGCTTTAAGGTTTTGCTTTTCATAGCATTTGTTCTTCTCATTTGCTTTATTATAGTATCCATTGATTAAAATATAATTTAATTTGATTTAAAAAATTAGGTTAAAGTTTTGTTTGTTTATTTATTTGGTATAAGTTTATGATCCTAGAAATGGCTTTAAATGGAATGGTTATGGAGATTGATTATGGGACTATTGCTAAATATGGAAGGACATAGATAATGTTGTTTAAACAAATGGGTTAACATATGGTTTTGTAATAGAATCATTGTTATAAAAATATAGATAGGTGTTTGTATGTGAGTGTTGGTTTTAATTTTTTATTTAAATTTAATTTAGAACATAGATGTTATTATTTTTGGTATACAATTGATTTATGCTATTATCATGGTTGAAAAAAAATATATAAAAATATTTGTATTACTTATTAAAAGTTAAAATAATTTCATATTAAAAGAAATTATACTTATGCAATTATGCTTTTATTATTATTATTATTATTAGTTAAAATTAGTCGTCATATAAATATATTATTTTAAAATTAATTATATTTTAAATGAATATTATTTTAATATATATATATTTATATATAGTTTAAAAAATGTAAATAAAATACTATAAAATATTTTTAACAAAATAATATATATACAAATATATTATTTTTATCACTTTTTAACAATTTTAGAAAAATTTCCCCATCAAATTGATAGAAAATTATTATGATATGGTGATCAAATAAACATTACTTTTAAAACAAAGATAAATCTATGTAATATAAAATTACACACCAATTGAAATTTTCCATTCCAACTTAGTCAGAATAATTTAATATTTTAAATTATGAAATTGGACAAAATCTCATTGTAAAGTTATTTTATAAAATAGTATATTTGAAAAAAATAGTATAATAAAAGTCTAACCCAAAATAAATAAATAAATATATAATATAAGCGTTTCATGCACTCTCCAATTTAGTTATATTACTCAAATTTAACTCTTCAACTTAATTATATTGTTCAAATTAATTCTCCAACTTAAAAAGAAAGGTCAATTTAATCCTTTAATTTCTAATTAATATATCAACTAGATGTTTTCGCCGAAATAGAGCTTGAATTAATAGACAAAATGGTTAATTTACAAATCTCAATGGAACCCTTTATATCAATGAAAAAAATTTATTAACTCAAAATAGATAAACTAAATTGACCATTAATAAAATTAAAAAATTAAATTAAAATACATAATTAAGTCCAAGAAATACTATACTATTTTCATGATAAGGATAGATTTTTGATAGGTGAATAGAACACTGGTGAATAGAACACTGATTTCAAATATATTTTTTTATTATAAAATTTTATTATTTTCTTTTTTATTGCGAGCTTGATTTAGTTGTGGATCTTGACTAACATTCATATAGAATTATATGTATTGTGATGATGTTCCTAAATAATAATAATAATAATAATAATAATAATAATAATAATAATAATAATAATAATAATTTTAAAGGAATCTAAGATAAGTGAAAAACTCTATCTAAGATATCCAACATAAATAATATTAAAAAAATTTTAATAGTAATATTTAAAAATTAAGTCGTATAAATTAATTATAAAATAATGTCTTTTATATTATTGTTTTAAATTTATAATAATAAAAAAATTGAAGAGTTTAAAATAATTTTCTTTTTAATTTTTATGATGAGAATATATTTACAAATGATAACATCTTCTATTTTAAAAATGAGATATGTTTTCGGTGATATAAGTGAATATATATTAATGGGATATAAATGAATAAACAGTGGAAAGATGGTCAATTCTGAAATAAGAAAAAATTATTAAAAGGCATGATGAGATTAATATGAGAGCTAGGGGTATTATTGAAATTTAAGTTCTTTGTTGGGCTTGTATTTGAGTTGTGATGGGCCTTTGTTGGGTCTGTATTCGAGTGATGACAGGCCTTAGACCCTTTTAACGGTCAGAAGATGAAGACAAAATTGTTAGTTAGGCTGTGAAATGTAATTGTCAGAAACACCTCTCTCTCTCTCTTCGACCTCCACCGTTCCCTTTCAATTATTGTCCGTTAGACGTCCTGCCGCCACCTCGAAACGAGAAGAAAACCGGTCATTAGCCGTATTAAACCTCAGCTGCCGCACCGAAAAGGTAATTGAGGTTTGTTTCTAGTGTCAATTTGGCCAAATACCTTCCATTTGCAGATCTCACTAGAAACGATTGGTTAAACATAGGGTTTTGATAATGATTTCTAAATTAGTTGATTCTGAATGTTGATTTGATGTGTAGGAGGGCTGTTGTTGATGTACGAATGGATCGTTGTCTCTTGATGTTCGGCAATGACAACACTAACTCAGGTATTGACCATTAGCTCTCAATAACTTATATAGTTTTCATATAGCAATAACGCATGGCTTTATATAGTTCAATGCAATGAGTCCGTCATGTAATTGCTCTAGTGATGGAAAATCTATAGTTTTGTCCTTCTTCCAGAAAGTAGTTTATTCTTTTTGTTAATTAGGAGAGTGCATCAGAGGCTAAGATTGCAAATGTACTTAAAATGCAAGGTTAATGGATACTGGTAGGGAAGTATGGCAATAGTTGTTAAATCAATATGAAAAGCTTCAAATTTTACCTAGGAAAGAACAGTAGAGTATTAGGATTTTGTTGTTGGACTCTTGGATCTTACTTTTTGGTTTGATGCAAATTTTGGAACTTATTTGCCTTCCATAGTCGCTGTAATTAATTCAACCCTTTACCTCAAATTTCAACATCTTTCTTATAGTTTTATATATCTGTATACACCTGAATCTGTGGTAGGGGCACTAGTAATATGTGACCTACAACTTTAATATTTGCTTCATTGATTTTAGGATATTGTACTTGAATGATATAGGATTGTTTTGGTAGGGGCGCTAGTAATATATTAATAAAGAAACTGACTTTTGCAAGATTGAACCCTTCAATCAATTTTGCTATCAAACCCTTTTGAGAATTAGTTGCACTTTAAAAGTTGCGCTTGGAGGATTAAAGTTAAGTTAGAGGGGAGGCAGAATGTGTGCTGGAGAACTAGTCGATTGGTTCGATGGGATGTGCCCTTGAAATTAATTGAAATGAAATTAGTTATTGTTAAAGATTGGTGCTCAACTATAGCATGGAATATGTATAAAGTGAATGAGCCAAAGTGCCAGGAATGAAGAGGGTTGCAAAAAGAAGAATTAATGCAAACTTGGTAAACATTTTAGAATCTATATATTTGTTAGCTTTTTAAAAATATTATTAGGTTTAAATAATTTCTATTTATGTTTTATTATTTCGAATTATAGGAGATTATATTTAGTTAGCCAATTAGAATTGTGTATGCTATTTTTCTTTTCTATCCTATTGAGAACTTTTCTTATTAATAAAACTAAGGCAGACAAATCCCTTAGAGATCCATTATATTCTAAAGACCGCCTCTTGATGATTCGGGACTGTAACATACTACTTTTGGTTCTTACAAACTTCAGTTCTTGTTTTAAGCTGTAACAACTGTTTCTCTAGTTTTCTCACTATCCTTTTAATGGAATACATGTTCTTCCAGATATTTTCCCATATTGATGGGGTGATACTTATCATGCTTATTCTACTTCTGTGTTCTTTCCTCCTTCCTGCCCTATTCATGTGTCTCTTCTTCCTTCTCATTCTTTATTGTTACGCTACAGGGTTCTCTAAGCTATATTCTTCTATCAAATGGTGTTTTGATCTTCTAAATCCAACCTGAAATTAATCACAAGGACTTTATATATTATTATAACATATGTTTGTGTATTTTTGTCACAAGTGATTGAACTGAGTGTGGGCAAAAGTTGTGCCTCTAAGGAATGCTGATTGATTCAGATGAATGCCTAAAAGGGCACGTAATGGACAGAAAGAACAGAGGATTTGTGTCCATGAACTTGCAATATGTACTTTTAGCTTGTTCAAATAGTGTTCTTGCTCTGATTTCATCCCTTTAAGATATTTAAGGATCTTTGAACAGAAATTTACATTCCTTGTGTGTGCTTCCCTTATAATATGAGCCTTTTTTTTCTTACATTTTGGTATGTGACCGAGTTCAAAAGTTAGACTCGTTTCTTGATTTTCAAAAGCTAGTGTACATAAATAACTAACCAATTACTGAATCTTTTGGTGTTGCTTGACCAACTTTGTTTTTTCAGTATCATAACTTTGGATGTTTGAATTTAACCTGTTGTAGGACCTTTTTTCTTTTGGCTACAGTTAGAACAGGTTTGGAAGGACCTGGACTTACAGTTGCTCAGAAGTTATGGTACTGCATTACCACTGTTGGTGGTCAGTATATCTGGACTCATTTACGTCGTTCTCTGCTTCCCGAAGATGGGGTGACTCTGAGGAGGTAGTATTTTCGTAAAGTAGCTGCTTATTCTATCTTTTTGTCTGAGGATGAATATTGAATAGGTCCTGATTTTTGCACAGCAGAAGCCGTTAACACGGTGAGCATGGATATTAATTCAATGTGTTGAAGGAGTTTACTAGGCTGCTTCATTTGGCAATCTACTATTTCTTCACACATGAAGGTACATATCTAGCCAAGCTTCTTTTGTCCGAAGAATTAAAAGCAATTAACTTGGTATTCAGAACAAAGAAAAAAAGGATGGAAATTGCTGGAATGTTTAAGCTTAAGATGGTCAAATACAAAGTTGTGTTTAATTAGTAATTGATGGATATTTTAGAAGCACCTTATTGAAAATGAGGGGATGTTAATCAAGACATCGGATATAATTCAAATAATGAATCTGAGCTTGTTGGTAGAGGAAGTTAATGCTACTTTGTGGTTCATTATAATTTAAATTATGTATTACCAAGTTAAAAATGAAATGGTGTTATCTGAGTTTAGAATTGTGAAGTTATTAGATATCATCATCTAGTTTTTGAACATCTTTTGCCAGGTATAGGAACATCATTGAAAGAGCTTTGAGAGCCAGGCTTGTCTATGGTAGCCATAATATGAATAGAGCCATTAACTTTGAGTACATGAATCACCAGTTAGTGTGGAATGAAATTTGGTAAATGTCATGCTCTAGAATATTATCTGATGGCTACGTTTTATTACTTGTTAGTACTTTCACCTAAATATCTTAGTTATGCCGTACCAATAAATCTCTTCAGCTGGCTCCTGATTATAAAAAAGATGATCATGCTCACAGTTAGTGTATTTATTACATGTATCCTGCACAAGAAAATTAATAGTCTCAAAAGTCTGTATACTTAAATACTTCTTCATTGTCAACCAAAAAGCCAGAATTCTTGTTCTTCTGCATCTTGAAATTAGTTTAAATGCTAAGAAGATTATTCTACCAACTTGCATTGTTTGCACGCAGTCTTGGTATCATCAATCTTTCTCACTCTTTTTTCCATAATAGCAAAATCAAGAAGTGTTGGTTGATGTTGAGCAACTGTCTGCATCTGTTGCAGAACCATCTAATTCTCACAATCTCCTTCTCTTCCTTCTGCCATGGTGGTCGCTTGTTTGGGAGAAGTAAACAGAATCAGGTTGTCATTGTTTTGTCGGCTGTATAGCTGTATGTTTGCATTTTACAGAAAAAAGATAAGGAAAAAAAAAAATAAATTTGCAGGCATGACTGCTTGATATAAATTTAACCTTAAAAACATAAAAATATATTAATGCTAATGTGCAGTTCAATTTAGGAAATATCCCAAACCAAAAAGGAAAAACCATCTTCTCTTGATAAAAACTTTCAATTTAGAAAACTTTCTAACTTTGGAAATATTTCTTCTTTTAATGGTTTGGAAACTTTTAATTTTAGAAATAGTAATTCCTATATATATAGGTGTTGTGAGCTCATCTTGTGATTCATGCTTATTCATCTCCTTACACTCAAATTCTCCAACCGTGAACCCTCGGCTCTAACTTCTCCAACCGTGAACCCTCGGCTCTCTTCTCTATTTGGACATCATGCAGCAACAACAGCCACTGGTAAGTAGTTATTCCTTATTTTTGTTTTTACTTTCTATAAAACAATTTTGCTGAAACTGTGTTGTTTCGGTATTTTTTTTTTTTGAAAAAGGTAAATAACTCTTTAGTATAATTCTGCAGAGATTATGTTGTATAGGTGCTACAAAACTAGGTGTCTGCAGTATGTTGACGTTGGCAGAGCGATTAAATCAAGTCAACATTGTCATTATTGATCCCAATCAAAATTTAATTAATCGTTGGAATAACAATGAGATACCTTTTTTCGAACCCCAAGTTGAAAATCTACTTCAACAACATCTTGGACAAAAGGTGGTATTTAGTAATGACAATCGTAATTCCATACGCCATGCCAATGTGATCTTTTTGGCAGCTGACATTAAATCTGACCAAAGACCAGCTTTCATGGATGGTAATTTGGATCTTACATCATGGAGGGACATGGCTATGCTAGTCCGCAGACACGCTGCTGGGACCAGTAAAATCGTCATTGATAAGTCTTCAGTACCTATTGGGGAAGATAATCTTATAGATTTATTGCATCCAAATCCAAATACTCATCATACTGTTTTCTATATTCCTGAATTCTTCAGTGCTGGGACGATTATGCATGATCTTCTCAATCCGGATAGGATTCTCATAGGATTCAGATTTGAGAATCCTAATCTACAAAGAATTTTTCAAATTTATTCCTGGCTTCCAGTACAACAAATCAAGATGTATAATCTTCAACAATACCGAGCTGTAGAAGTCATAAAAATCTTTACAAATGTTTTTCTTGGAGCAAATGCAATTCTAGGAAATATTGGGGCTGCAATCTGTGAAAAAGAAGAAGCCGATATTGGAATTGTGATGGATGAGATTTCTTCTGATAGAAGGTTAAGGGGTTTACCCAATCCTCACGGTGCAATTGGAGGCCATGATTTAAATAGGGATATTCAATTTGCCGCTTTTCTGTGTACAAAACATGGTATGAAAGAAGAAGCTAGGATTTTCCAATCAATGATGGCAGTTAATCGAAAATACATGCAGCAGTTTGTGGATGAGATGAACCAGAGGATGGCTTCAGCTACCGACAAAACCATAGCGGTATTGGGCTTCGCTTTTAAGGAGAACACAGATGATATTTCCGATAGCGTGGCGCTGGGTATATGTCAAAGACTACTTGCAAAGAGAGTGTATAGATTAAAAATCTATGATCCTAGAATTAACGATCAAGATCGAGTTCGATCCTACTTTTCTACAGCAGCTCTACGTGCAAAAGTGGTACTGGTGCACAGTGCAGCTGAAGCTTGCCGCGGAGCAAATGCTGTATGTATACCTGTTCGATCTGCGGCAATAGCAAATGAATTCAATCAGCATTTGACTAATATAGTAGCACAAATGTCAAACCTTAGATATTTTTTTGATTTTACTTGTGGCGAAGACTATGATCTCAACATTTTGCGCATGATTCATGGATTTGTAGTGTATGGATTTGGAAGGAGAGTGTAGTTAAAGATTCTTTATATTTTATATTGTTTAATAGCTTTTTTATTTTTCAAATATAAATGTGACTCGGAAATAAAAACACTATATTTCTATAAATATATATTTCTGAAATAAATTTGTATACTCAACAAAGTCAAATTACTTGAATAGCTGTTCTTGTCCATAAAGAAATTTTAATATAATATTCAAGATTGTGGGTATTGGACTTGATCTAGAGATCTGAACTTCAATCTTGTTCTACATTATATTTGGAGTTCAAACCTTTAGTTGAAACCTTCAGTGAAAGAGGGAAGTGTTGCTGTGACAGATGGCTGGTTTGTGCTGACCAGTTCTCCTAAATGTAGTTAAAAAAATTTGCTCCTTGGGAAATTAATCGGTGGTTGGAGAATATTGAAATCTGGTAAGTGCTGCTGGATAGGAACTCTTTGCAGCCTTACAGCAATTTAGCTTCCTCCCCATATTTGGATTATAATAATTTTAAAAGTAAAATAAACATCACAGCTATTCGTTAAAAAATAACATATTCATCCATTTATACGTTCAAATATCCAACATATTCATCCATTCACATTTTCAAATACATCATGAAAGTGTATAATCGAATCTACTATGCTCCTTGGTGCATATTTCCTACTAAGATACCAAAAATTGAACTGCACATTCCCATCAACTAAGGATTAATATAAATGAAATCCCTAATTCAATAAATTAAGCAAAAAATTAAATTATAATTCAAAATTCCATCCAAATTTAAATAATTTAAATAAATTTTTAAAAATTCACATTATATCAGAGTAATGATAATAAATCCTGCATTCAGGACAATTTTCTCTTGAGCATTCCAAATATGTGTTGATACCGGTCACTTTAGTAAGAATTTCATCTCCATTCCAACCTATCGATTTTCCAAAAGGCATATCTTTCAGCAATGGTGTGATGAAATCGTCGTCGAATCGGACTGCATGTCGAGTGTCGAGGTGTTTGAGCTCTTTTTGACCATCCAAAATCATAGATAGGGCCATAGATGTTAGAAAACATCTACGGAGAGCAAGATGCTCAAGCTGTGGCAGGTCGTGGGCAATCGCAGAAGCTACATCGTTTGTTATAAATCCAGAATCATGATCAGGATCATCGATATACAGTTTCCGAACTTTCTTACAATAAACGACACATCCAACCAAAATGGGCCTGCAATGCACTTCCACAAGTTCTGACCAGTAAGACATCATTGTGATTCTGTGACACAAATTACTTAAGTCGCTTGTAGGTATAACAACACACTTCAACTCGCGTAACCTGAAAAATATATCCTTTCATTCGGTCAGTGATATCAACAACATACATGCAAGAGCTAAAACATATTTCAAATTGCATTACCTTTTAGCTATTTCTTTTGATTCCTTCTCCCAGAAGGGTATCTTAGAAATGATAAGTTTGGTATATGGGCGGCGAGCGACCACCTCCGCAACAAACTTGGAATAAATATAGACGAGAGGGAAACTGTAAGATATTGGTGGCTGATCGATAAATTGAAGATCCAGCACATCACCTGGGGGGGAGAGAGAGTCAATCACTGCATCTCGCCATGAATTACACACTTTGTATAGGTGTTTGCCCTTATCTTCGTAACTTGCAAGCTTCATTATGCTAACCAGAATATCATGGTGCATCTCATTCCAACATCTTTTCAATACTGCTGCAGGAACTTCAAGTTTTGACTTCTTAATGCAGTGCTGCTTGGTAGAAGCAGAGAATTCTTTCCACTTTTGAGCTCTTTTCGACCGTATCATTGCTTCTCGGAACTGCAATTTCCAGTCAAACACAAATGTTAGTTGAAACACATGTGAGAAAATACTAATAAGTGCAAAGTTTGTGCAAAGTAAATGCATGATTGAAGAGTGAACAAAGGTTCACCAGGAAAGCTAGATTAAACAACTTCATGTAGTGGATACATGAATCAGAAAAGGGCAACAAAGCAACAGATAATAGAGAACAAAGCAAGAAGACTATAATACGACAGGACAGGCCCTTCAAAACCAAAAGGAGACTCCTCCCTAGTTATTCAAACAAACTTCTCAGGGATCATCTAATCACCAATGTGTATACACAACTGCTGGTAAATCATATAAGAAAATCAGACACCAATGTGTCTCTCACATCAAATAGATAATAATTTACTCATTTGATGTGGTTTTATTCTTTGTTTGATGAACAAAGCTGTTTCATCTGCTTGCCACCGCTTAATTCTGAACTTGTGTTCATCACATAACAGAATTTAAAGGCTAGGAAACCCTCCAGGGCCACAGGTAGGTTAGTTTCTCTCCGGTGTAAAATCTAAAGCCTAAGTGAAGTCACGAGCTTTGAAAGCAACTGCAGTCGAATCATGGGGTCATCCTTCAGTAGCGTGTCCCGCAAGGAAACACAGCGTTAGTATGTATGCAGGCAAGTTCCCTGCTGACTTCCCTCTCAATCTCAGTTCACGAGACACTCGCAACAGTGAGTGGTTGCAGCGATCCGAAATAACCATTACGGCCTAGATGGACCGACAGAGTTTGTAGATTTGTTAAATAGACTCAGTCGGAGGAAGAGGTTCACCAATGTGTCTCTTACATTTCAAACATACACAAACTATCACAACACAAGAACGTGACTAACAAGCCACAAAGAAGGAGACACTCACAACTAAGAATCAGCTCTACAAATATTTATACAGAACATAACCCTAACATGAAGTATCTCTTATATTGATTAAAATACAAACTCACCAACCACAAACAAACCACCAACCGATCCTAATTCTATCGAACCAATAATGTAAAAACTGAACATCAAATATGGAACTGATGAAAGAATACACGATTCATGTCCGTCTACACATAATCAATTTCACCATTTTTTAAAACTAACAGCATAATCAAACGGAGGAGGAGGAAATGCGTACCTGAGAAGTTTGGAGCGGCGGAGATGATGAGAGAGTTGACGGAGATGCTACTCGCTTACTAACACAGAGATAAAAATATATAGAGACGTGTGTATTTCATTGTTTGACTCGATTCCATGAATCATTCCATCTGAATCCCTAGCATTTAATACGATCGAATCAGTTTTTATTTTCATTATTTCTTGCCGCGCGCGAAAAAGGAAAGCTTTTTTAGGTTAATAAATGTACAGGCCGGGTCAAATCAAATGTATGGGCCGGGTCAAAAATACTGAACTAAAACATTTGAAGCTGAAGCACATAGATGATTGGTTACAGCATAAAATACAGATATATACAAAATTTTACATCAGCAAACGCTTTAACAAGAGTAAGCATAATAGAAATGGGAAAAGATAAACATATTGGCATATCTGAGAAGGAAAAAGTAGCTATACTCGTAGCTGTAAAATAGAGATATCTCTACTTTTTGCTTACATGTAAATAGATATGAGAAATTGAACTTTAAAGTATTGAAATAAATGAACAAAAACCAAATATATGATTCAAAGTACCAACCAAATTCAAATAACTTACATAACATAACTATTGAAATTGAAATCTCATATTATATCAGGATAATGGTGGTAAAACTGACATTCAGGACAGTTTTCTCTTGAGCATTCCAAATATGTGCTAATACCGACTACTTTAGTGAGGATTTCATCTCCATTCCAACTTAATGATTTCCCAATAGGTATCCCTTTCATTATTGGGGAGATGAACTCATCACGAAATCGTATTGCATGTCAAGTATCGAGGTAGTTGAGCTCTTTTTGCCCATCCAAAATGATAGATAGAGCTGTAGATGATAGCCAACACCTATGAAGAGCAAGATGCTCAAGCTGTGGCAGCTCGTATGCAATCATAGAGGCTACATCCTTGGTTATGAATCCAACATCATGATGAGGATCATCTAAATACAGTTTACGGATTTTTTTACAATAAACAACGAGACATCCAATCAAAACGGGTCTACAGTGCACTTCCACGAGTTCTGACCAGTAAGACATCATTGTGAATCTATGACACATACCTCCAAAGCAGCTTATAGGTATAACGAGACACTTCAACTCACGTAACCTGAAAAATATATCCATTCGTTTAGTAATATCATCTACATGTATACAGGAACTGAAACATATTTCAAATTGCATTACCTTTCGGCTATTTCTTTTGATTCCTTCTCCCAGAAGGGTATCTGACAAATGATAAACTTGGTGAATTGGCGGCGATTGACTACCTTAGCAACAAACTTGGAATAAATGTAGACGAGAGGGAAACTGTAAGATATTGGTGGCTGATCAATAAATTGAAGATCCAGCGCATCACCTGGGGGGAAGAGAGAGTCAAACAATGCATCTCGCCATGACTTACACACTTTGTGTAGGTGGTTACCCTTATCTTCATAACTCGCAAGCTTCATTATGCTAATCAGAATATCATGGTGCATCTCATCCCAACATCTTTTCAATACTGTTGGAGGAACTTCAAGTTTTGACTTCTTGCTGCAGGGCTGCATGGTAGAAGCAGAGAATTCTTTCCGCTCTTGAGTTCTTTTCGATCGTCTCATTGCTTCCTCAGAACTGCAATTTCAAGTAAATGTAAGTTGAATTCTCGACATCTCAAGCAAAAGACAGAAAATATTATTAAGTACAAAGTAAATGCATCAGAAATGAATCAAGAAAGGTTCACCAAAGTGATAATAGATCCCATCTCAAACATATACAAACCATCACAACAGGAACGAGACTAACAAGCCACAAAGAAGGAGACACTCAGAATTAAGAATTAGCTCTACAAATATTTATACAGAACATGACCCTAGTATGAAGAATCTGTTTTATTGATTAAAACACAAACCCATTAGCCACAAATAAACCATCAACAAGTCCTAAGTCCATCGAACGTTAATATAAAAACTGAACATTAATTGATCAATATGGATCCATTAAAAAAAACACAGAATTCATTTCCGTCTATACATAATCAATTCACCATTTTTTTAGTCTAAACAACATAATCAATAACGGAAGAGGAGGAAATGCTTACCTGAGAAGTTTGAAGCGGCGGAGATGATTAGAGAGCCGACGGAGATGCTAATCGGTTTCTAATATAGAGAAATATATAGAGACGTGTATTTCATTGCTTGACTCGATTCCATGAACCATTCGATCACAATCCCTAGCATTTAATACGAGCGAATCAGTTTTCATTTTCATTATTTTCTGTCGCGAGATTGAGCGGACTTGTAATGCGAAAAAGGAAAGCGTTTATAGGTTACTAAATGTACGAGCCGGGTCGAATCTAATGAATGGGCCGGGTCGAATCATAATGAACTAAAACATTTCAAGCACTGGAAATAACAAGCAGTGCATGCTGTTGTTGATTGTTTAATAGAGAGCAACATTTCCTTCTGTAGCTGTGAGCAGAGCCACCTTTTGGCAGTTTCAGGCTTGTCAATATATAATGACAGTGCATAGGAAATGTTAATGGTATATCTTTATGAATTAGTTATACCAGTGCAAAAAAATGTTTTGATTGCATATATTATAGTGTCATTTATGGTACAATTGCAATTCCATCATTAAATAAACAAAAACAAAAATATGATTCAAAACACCATTCAAATTTAAATAAGTTAAATAAGTTATCTAAGACATAACACTATTGAAATCTCAGGGATACTTGTAGTAAATCCGACATTCGGGACAGCTTTCTCTCGGGCATTCCAAATATGTGCTAATACAGGCAGCTTTAGTAAGGATTTCATCTCCATTCCAACCTATTGATTTCCCAAGAGGTGTCCCTTTCAGTCTTGGTGTAATAAACTCATCGTTGAATCGGATTGCATGTCGAGTATCGAGATAGTTGAGAGCTGGTTGTCCATCCAAAATCATAGATAGAGCTGTAGATGATAGAAAACACCTCTGAAGAGCAAGATGCTCAAGCTGTGGTAGCTCGTGAGCAATCATAGAGGCTACCTCCTTTGTTATAACTCCACCATTATGATCAGGATCATCTATATAGAGTTTACGAATTTTTTTACAATAAACAACAAGACATCTAACCAAAATGGGTCTGCAGTGCACTTCCACAAGTTCTGTCCAGTAAGACATCATTGTGACTCTATAACACAAACCACAGCTTATAGGTATAACAAGACACTTCAACTCACGTAACCTGAAAAATATATACATTCGTTTAGTGATATCATCAACATGCATGCATGAAGTGAAACATTTCAAATTGCATTACCTTTCAGCCATTGTTTTTGATTCCTTCTCCCAGAAAGGTATCTTACAAATGACTAACTTGGTGTATTGGCAGCGATTGAGTACCTTCACAACAAACTTGGAATAAATATAAACGAGAGGAAAGCTGTAACATATTGGCAGCTGATCGATAAAATGCAGATCCAGCACATCACCTGGGGGAAAGAGAGAGTCAAACAATGCATCTCGCCATGACTTACACACTTTGTGTAGGTGGTTGCCCTTATCTTCATAACTTGCAAGCTTCATTATGCTAATCAGAATATCGTGGTGCATCTCATTCCAACATCTTTTCAATACTGTTGGAGGAACTTCAAGTTTTGACTTCTTGCTGCAGTGCTGCATGGTAGAAGCAGAGAATTCTTCCCGCTCTTGGGTTCTTTTCGATCGTCTCATTGCTTTCTCAGAAAAGCAATTTCCAGTTATACAAAAATGTAAGTTGAATTCTGGACATCTCAAGCAAAAGACAGAAAACATTATTAAGTGCAAAGTAAATGCATTAGTAATGAATCAAGAAAGGTTCACCAAAATGATAATAGACAAAATAGATTAAAAAACTTCATGAAGTGGCTTTATTCTCATACATATTTCTTTTGTCTATTGACTATTGTTTTTCTTTTTCTTTTGCTGAGCAAAGCCAGACCTTTCAAAACCCAAGAATCCTAGTCATTCAAAGGACCTTCGAAGAGATCATCTAATCACTAAATGTGTGTATACACATCTGCTGCTAAACATCATATAACAAAATATGACCATTTATTTTTCCTCCAGAAAAGATCCCATCTCAAACATACACAAACTACACAACAACACAGGAACGAGACTAACAAGCCCCAGGAGAGACTCAGAAATAAGAATTAGCTCTACAAATATTTATACAGAATATAAACCCTAATACGAAGAATCTGTTATATTGAACTAAACACAAACTCACGAGCCACAGATAAACCATCAAGAAGTGCTAATTCCATTAAACCTTAATATAAAAAACTGAACACGAACTGATCAAAATAAATCTGTTTAAAAAAACACAATTTCATTTTCGTCTGCACATAATCAATCCACCATTTTTTAGTGTAAACAACATTACCAATAACGGATGAAGAGGAAATGCGTACCTGAAAAGTTTGAAGCGGCGGAGATGATGAGAGAGCCGACGGAGATGCTAATAGGTTTCTAACACAGAGATAGAAATATATAGAGACGTGTGTATTTCATTGTTTGACTTGATTCCATGAACAATTCGACCTGAATCCCTAGCATTTACTAAGAGCGAATCAGTTTTTATTTCATTATTTCTTGCTGCGACGCGAGATTGAGCGCGCGAAAAAGGAAAGCTTTTACAGGTTAATAAATGTATGGGCCGGGTCGAATCAAATACATGGGCCGGGTCGAATTTACCAAACTAAAAGTAGGAAGCTGATTTTTGTGGCTAACACTGAACAGTTATATATAATAAATGTAATTACGTAAACAGTCCTTAAACTTCTCAAAATACCATTCGGGCAACAAACTTTTCAATTCATTCCAATTAAACCCTCCACATAACCAGTCAAGCTTTCGATTACGTGATTCCTAAGTTACTCTTCACATCTCATCAAATTCTAGTCTCAGGAAAACAAGGAATTCACAGTGGAGTCTTTATGAACAATTCTGAACATTGAAACTCAAGAACACAACACAACAGCCATTTTTTATACAACAGTAGTAGCTTATACAAACAGCAGTAGCTTATGCAAAAACCAATTCATTACTCATTATTCAACTAGTGAACTAATCCTGGAAGTTGAGTTGCCCCAAATGATCTTCACTGTGGTAGCCAAATAGCAGATCAGTTTACCTGCCTGTCAATCTCTAATTGACAATCTGATGGGATGCTTGAACTTGGAACCACAAACTGGTCACATCTACTAATCACAAGCTTCTTCAAATGTGAGAGATTTCCAGGCAATCTTTCGCGGAGACTGGGGCAGTTTACTAATGAAAGCTCTTGCAGCTTAGGAAAGCTCTCATTTGCCTCCACAGTGTTCCATTCCTCCCAAGCTTCCAAGTCCTCAAAACAAAGAATCTCCAAAGCTCTGAAAGGATTTGGACACTGTTCTCCATAAAACTCTGAACCAATGCTCTTGATTCCTTTCATACCTTTGATTGTGAGACTTTTGAGTGAGCATAACAGTCCAAGTGAAGGTAATTGTGTGCATCTCTTACAATCTACTAATACCAAGATTGTCATTGCGGAATGAGATAGGAAAGCATCTGTCCACCAAGCAGAAAATGTCTCTGCTCCATAACCTTTTACTCTGAGCTTCTCCAGAGTTTGATGAGGTTGAAGCATCTCAAGAATTCTAACATCTACTTCCCCATCTATGGCCTCCTCCAGCCTATCTCCCCATTCTAGTAAAAGCCCTTTCAAATCCTTCTTATCCTGTAGAATGAATTCCGCTGGAGATTCCAAATCAGTTACATTTTCCAAACTTGAAATGAGAAGCTCTTCACTTATGAATTTTAGATGCTTCAAATCATCCAACCTGGATCCAGAATCCTTCCCAACAATGAAATTTGATAAAGTTCGGAGGCATTGCCACCTACTGACCCCCTTTGGCATTGCATTTAGTAAGGATGCACCGGAAATATCAAAATGGCGTAGATTGATCAAGTTTTTCATGCTGCGGGGCAACTTCACCAGTTCAAAACAGTTTCTTAAGAACAATGTCTGCAAGTTGATCATAGAGTTTACCGAATTAGGTAAACTTCTGATCTTGCTACCAGATAGATTTAGGTACCTCAGAAGCATTAAATCTCCAATTGAATCAGGTACCCTAATCAGATCACTTAAAGATAACACTCTCAACTTCCGGAATCTTAATAACCGATAAGAATCAACAACATTAGTAACATCAGAAGTACCATCATTTGGCAGCACCTGCAGGAATGTCCTTAAGTGCAAAGCATCTTTCAACACTTCAGATATACTTCTCCGACATAAGTAAGAAACATAACGAGTCTTTTCAGATGCTTTCAATTGCCTATTAGACTCTAAGTCATCCTCCAACCTAAAACATTGATTCCGAGACACCATTTGTGCGAGATCACTAAACAGGTCATGCATTTTAAACTTAGCATTATTGCTACTACATCTTTGAAAGATTGACCTTGATACTAGATCATAGAAGTACTCACCTCCCAGATCTTCCAATGACTTATTGTTAGTTGATTTTTGGATCAAACCTTCTGCAGTCCACCATAAAACCAGCTCCTTTTCTTCAAACTCATACCCCTTTGGGAGAATGGCACAATATGAGAAGCATCCCTTTAAATGTGTAGGAAGATGATAATAGCTCATCTGTAACGCAGTCAAGATCTCATTGTCCTTGTGTAATTCCCATAGATTGGTGCTCAATATGTCCAACCACTTCTCCCTTCTCTTGGGGCGAAGCATGTCACCAAAAGTCTTTGCAACCAAGGGCACACCTTTGCACTTCTCCACGACTTTTCCCCTAATCACTTCTCCAGGATCCGCAGTCACTACCCTCTTGCCATATGCATGTTTCTTGAATAAAGACCAACAATCTTCATCCAAAAGAAGGTCTAATCTATGACCATTTTCACCAGAAGTTGCCATAGTTAAGGCAACACTCTCATACCTTGTCGTCACAATAATCTTGCTTCCAACACTTCCTGCATTCATCAATGGTGACAGCAGTACATCCCACTTGCTAAAATTTTCACACCAGATCACATCATCTAAAACAAGCAAGAATCTTTTTCCACTCACAGTTCTGTTGAGACAAGACTGCAGCGAGTCTAGATGAGTTAAATTGGTATAACTACCAGTAAATGACTCCAAAAGAGCTGCTGCAACCGTTCTAATATCATCATCTTCAGATACACATACCCATGCTCGAGCTTCGAAATGCTGTAGCACTCTTGCATCATTATAAACCACTTGTGCAAGCACTGTTTTACCAACTCCTGGCATGCCAAGAATGGATATCACACCAACATTATTGTCTCCATTTTCAACATTCAATAGCATAACAAGCATTTTATCTATATCTCCATCTCTCCCAAAAATGGAAGATTCAGTGGGGAAAGATGTAGTGGGTGGTCTAAGTCTTTGCCAAGACTCAACCGATCTTCCACCACCAATCTCCAAAAACCCTAGCTCATATCTTCTCTGGCAAAGATCTTGGAGACGGTCGGTGAGATCATCTATCTTAGTATGCATATTGACAGCTTTGAGCAACTTTTCAGGTAAACCAGTGATGGATCCGTTTCTCAATTTTCTTCTCAATTCGTAAGTGGCGTAGTCATCCCATAAGTCTTCCATGTCATAAAGCAAGCTTTGAAGCTCCTCAACCCATGTTTTCGCACCTTCATCGTCCAGCTGCATCTCTGCGTCGCTGAGCACCTCCCTGATCGTCGACATCGTTCGCTCAATTCGCGTCAGCTTTGGGCGGAGACTTTCTAATCGGAATCTTCCACTTTGCGATAGTATCTCCGACAACAAGGTCGCAACAGGCGTTGTAAGAGACATTGCAATACCTGCCATAGCCAAAGAAATGTGCGGTCAATGGCGACTATTCCTCTTAGATCGACAATCCTCTACCTCAATAGTATTTGGATTTAAAAAGTCCAACGTGAAAATAACAAAAGTCTTCTGCTTTTCTGTATGACAGATTCCTCCATTAAAATATTCAGATAGACCAATGATTCCTTTGTGCTTTTGCTATGAGCCCTAGTTTCTCATAATCGCGTTAACACGTAACATCACAATGGCAGAGATTTTGGTTTCTACTGCGGTTTCAGTGTTATACGAGAATCTGAGATCGAACGAGCTGATCAAATTCGCTACTGAAAACGTTGGAGCGAAGTTCAACAAATGGGAAAGGAATTTGAAGATGATTAGAGCACTGCTGAGTGATGCGGAGGAGAAGCAGATGGGGAATGAAGCTATGAAGGACTGGTTGGAGAAGCTCCAAGACTTGGCTTACGATGCCGAGGACATTTTGGATGAATACGCTGCTCGTTCTCGTTCGCGTGGTCTAATGTCCGAAGTCAACTTGAATTCCAGAATTGATGGTATTACTCGCCGCTTGGAGGAACTCTGCCAGGAAAGAACTGTTTTCCGATCGGAGGACATTCGTGGTGGAAGATCGATTGCTTCATGGAGAAGAGCGTCTACTGCTGTTTCTGGTATGAGAAATCTGAATTCTCTAAGGTTTAATTTCAATGTTGATGATAGGAGGTTAGGACAGCTTTTTCAACGGAGGCCACTGATGGTTTCGGAGCAATCTGAAGAAAGATTGGGAAGACCAGTTACTACATCATTTCTGACTGATACTGTCATTTATGGTAGAGAGGAAGACAAAGCCAAGTTGCTTGAAATGTTGTTGATGGATGAACCAGAGAAGACTGATGTTGATGTAATATCTATCGTGGGTATGCCAGGAGTGGGTAAAACATTGTTTGCTCAACAACTGTATAACTGTCCTGAGGTTGAAAATCATTTTGAAATTCGAGCATGGGTATGTGTCTCTGATGATTTTGATGTTATGCGGATTTCCAAAGATCTTTTGGTGTCTTTCACTGGTGGTGTTAGTAATCTAAGGGATTTGAACTCCATTCAGACAGAGCTCAAAAATTTAGTAGGCGAAAAGAAGTTCTTGCTTGTTTTAGATGATGTTTGGAGTGAAAACTTCAGCCAGTGGGAAGTGTTGCTGTCACCATTGAGAGATGGAGCTGAAGGGAGCTTGCCATCACCCAATGCTGGAGCACAAGGGAGCTTGCCGTCACCCAATGCTGGAGCTCAAGGGAGCAAGATCATCATGACCACTCGTCATGAAAATGTTGCATTGATGATGACAAGTACCAGTGAATATCGTCATACACTAGGGCTTCTTCCAGATGATGATTGTTGGTCATTGTTCATTGAACATGCATCTGGTGCTGCAGCTGTGGGAGACCAAGAGTACAGTAGATTGATTCGTCAGAAGGTGATTGAAAAGTGTCAAGGTTTGCCTCTTGCAGTTAAGACTCTTGCTGAAAATTTGAGGAGTGAGCACATTGATCAGTGGTTAGAGAAGCTTGAAACCTGGGAGGTGCTGGATCATGGTGAACTCTGTGCATCCTTGCAATTAAGCTACCACCATCTTCCTCCTCATTTAAAGAGATGTTTTGCATACTGTGCAATATTGCCAAAGGGTTATGATTTTGAAGAGAAAGAAGTTGTTCTATTATGGATGGCTGAAAATCTTATTCCGCAGTCAAGGGACAGCACACAGTTGGAAGATTTAGGAGGTGAGTATTTTCATGATCTAGTGTCAAGGTCTATATTTCAAAAATCTAGTCAAAATAACTCTAAATACATAATGCACAACCTTTTCAATGATTTAGCTCAAATGGTCTTTGGTAGAAGAAGCTATAGTGTGAGTTACCACACTTTCGAGCAATGGCAATCGACTCGAATCCGTCACATTTCTTCTCTCTATTATTCTTATACTGGCAAATCTGAGGTCTACACTGATCTTACTCGTTTGAGAAGTTATTTGTCATTGCTACCAGTGAATAACTGGTTTAAACCCTATAACATCACTGGTATGCTTGTTTCTGAAGAATTGTGGAAGTGTAAAAGTTTGAGGGCATTATCATTACAAAACTACAAGATTAAGAAATTGCCTGATTCCATTGAAGGTTTGAGTCTTCTAAGGCAGCTCAACCTATCAGGTAGCGAGTTAAGAAGTCTACCAGAGTCAATAAACTTGCTGTGCAATTTGCAGACCTTGACATTGAGAAATTGTCGGAATCTCTTCAAGTTACCTCACAGCATGGAGAATTTAGTTAAATTACGGCATTTTGATATCTTTGGAGCATTGTTGATCACTAAAATGCCATTGGGTATAAATAATTGGGAATCCCTTCGAACATTATCCAATTTTATTGTGGGTAAAGATTCGGGTTCTCTTCTAAATGATTTGAAGAACCTAAAACTTCTATCTGGTGAAATGCATATTACAGGATTGGAGAACATGATCGTCTTAGAAAGCTCACAGGATATGATGTTGAGTAACAAAAAGGATTTGAAAGTGCTTTTACTTGATTGGGGATCTAAGTTTGATGGCGAAAGAGATGCAGGCGTGGAAGAAATGGTACTCGAAATGCTTCAGCCACATCAAAATCTTGAAGAGCTCACCATAAGAAGTTATTGTGGTACTCAATTTTCTTGGCTTGGGAATAAAGCATTTTCCATGTCAAGTGCAATAACAATCTTAAAGTTGGAAGATTGTACCAAGTGCACTTCCTTGCCTTCACTTGGGCTATTACGCACCCTGAAGAACCTCAGTATCAAAGGTCTGATTGAAATCAAATCAATCGGTATTGAGTTTTATGGAGAGAACAACTCAACACCATTTCCATCTTTGGAAAGTCTTTCTTTGGAGAGTTTAGAAGAATGGGAAGAGTGGATACATTCAGAAGAAGACGAGTCTGTTGAAAGTTATCCTAAGCTTCGAGAGCTTTCTATTGTAAAATGCAATAAACTCCAAGAGAGATTGCCAAAAAATCTCAACTTGTTGGAGAAGCTTGTGGTTCGCAACTGTAAAGAGTTGATTGTTTCACTCTCAACATTCCCCTCTCTTTGCAAGCTGGAAATTGATGAATGCAAGAAGCTAGTCTGTGATAGTTCAATTGGGTCGAAGTCATTTAACTCTTTTCTCCTTTCAAATGTCTCTTGTGCTGGCAATTGGCTACAGCAGGGTGTCCAAGGAGTTGAAGTTTTAAGCATTAAGGCTTGTGATGAACTTGTCAAGTTATTGGAAAATGACGTTCTGCTGGAGAAGTCACCTCGAAGACATGGTGCAATCTCAGTTAGGGAGCTCTATGTTAAGGAGTGTGAAAATGTTAGAACTTTGCTTGAAGGGATCACAAAATACATTGCAGGTCTAGAAATACTGCAAATTGAGAGTTGCAATTCTCTAACATCTGTTGTTACAGATCAATTACCTGCATCTCTCAAAAAGCTTGATGTTAGAAATTGCATAAACTTGCAGAGATTCTCGGAGGATTATAGTTCTACCTCATCTTCTGTACATTCTCTGAAGCTAGAGAACGTCAACTCCAGCATACTACAGCTTGAGGAACTGTATATACAAGAATGTCCATTCCTGATTCGTCTGCCGCCGCTGCTCAGGTTCTCGGACTCACTGACACACCTTTGTATTAAGAAATGTGCAAAGCTCACATCCTTGTCATCCAGCAGTCCTCTACCTACTGGTCTCAAGTTTCTTGAAGTTGACGATTGCTTGAAGCTTACAAACTTATCCCCAAGTGGCAAACTACCAGAAACACTTGAAAGTCTGAAGATCAGTGGGTGTCCAAAGCTAGAGTCGATAGTAGAGAGATTTCACAACAACACTAGTCTCCATGAAATCTGGATAGAAGGATGTGAAAAGCTTAAATGCCTTCCAGAAGGCATAAGCACTCTAACCGGTCTGCGTGAAGTGGGTATAATGTATTGTCCCTGTCTGGTTTCTTTTCCTGAAGGTGGGTTACCAAACACAGTAATACGTCTTTGGATCAAAGCATGTGAGAAGCTGCAAGCACTGCCCAGCCAAATACACAACCTTCCCTGTCTTCAACTGTTATCAATCTGGGATTGTCCTAGTATGTCATTTCATGTAGAAGGTCTTCCTAAGAACCTTGAATCACTTGCAATTCAAGGTCACAATCTCTACCAGGCTTTGAAGAGAGAGGACTTGCTCCAACTTACTTCCCTCAATGAATTCAGTTTATGTGGATTGCCAGATACACTGTCATTCGAGGTGCACAAGATTGAAAAAACTTTGCCATCCAGTCTAACTCGGCTTTGTATAGAATGTTTTCCAAATTTGGATGATCTGTCTTCCTTGAACCTCCAGAATCTCAAAAAGCTGGAATGGTTGTCCATTGATAATTGTCCAAAACTCAAATCCCTTCCGGGCTTACCACCCTCACTCGTTGAATTATATGTGAATAAATGTCCTTTGCTGGAAAACAAGGAAAAGAGAAGTAGAAGGTAGCGGACACTCTTGCCAGGTGTCAAATGTGCCTGCAATATGGAGGAGTAATCGCAGAATCAAGATGCATGAGGTATCTAATAATGCCACTTTTATTTCAGTTTTACGATATGTTAACTCCACATACTCAAAGCTCTAATTTATGTTTGTGTTGGTTTTTAGTCATAACTAAGATTAACTTGTTTGGTTCTCTTGGTTAAAACCATTTCTTCTAAATTAAAATATTAAAGTCTAGTTACAAGTAATAATATCACGTTAAGCATTGTTTTTGGGAATTAAGTTAGCTGTCTCTTAAATCTTTCCAGGAGAGTACCTTACTTGACTGTCACCACAGTGCGAGGCAGCATGAGCAATCTTGATGAAGTCTTATTTCTAAAAGACGAAATTTTCCATTTGAAAAAGCTGTTTTAGGAAAAGAACTTCCCTATTTCTCAATGACAGGTAAAGTCTATAAATTGATCAAATTCCCATATATATATATATATATATATATATATATATATATACACCCCTAGCTATTGCTGCTATGTTCTTCTTTCTAATAGTCAATTTGTGTTAGATTTATGCATTGAAGATTGAGATTATGCAATTGAGTGGTGTTTTTTTGCTACTATTTGTTGATCTCAGATGGAAGTCATTGCTTATATGTACTTTCTATCAATGAACCCTTGTTTGATTTTTGAGTTGAAGATCGGAAATTATGGAACAGAGCGGTGTATTCTGCTGCTAATAGTTGACCTCAGATGAACCACTTGCAGAAAAGCTGGAGTTGGGTTTGTAAAATCTCAAACATCAGCACACTGTATTTCTTGATTTTATTTTATTTTGTTTTTTTGTATAACATAGAACTTCCTCTCAATTCTTCTGAAGTTATTTCAGGAGTGAAAAGTTTATTGTTCTGTGATGATGTATATATATATAGCACTGGAATCATCAGCGAACTCTGTTCTACCGCTGTGAATACAGGCTCTGATGGAGCCCAACAGCATTGAACATGAATTGCTTGATTAAAGAAACTGTGTTTTGGATTTCTTTTCATGGTTTTCTTGAGCAGTTTCTTATCCAAAAAGCAACACTCTCAGTCATACATCTTGTTAAAATTTTCACTCCAAATCACATCATTTTATTTCACTCACACAATTCTACTGAGATAAGACAAAATCAACATCCATAATGTGCTGTTCATGGCGATGATAGCACTTAAGATGATCAACATGTGTCTGTAGAGCTCAATACATATTTGGTTTTTCTGATAGGTAGGTCCAGATTTGACAAAAGCAAAAGTTTTCTGCTTTTCTATGCAATAATGTTCTTTCTTTATGATAGGCCAATAATGTCTTCATGCTGTGCTCTCAAAAGCAAAAGTTTTCTGCTTTTTTATGCTATAATGTCCCTTTAATCAATTATTGTGATAGATCAATCATCTCATCTTGCTCAGCTGTGAGATACTCATTGTGTTCTAAGCCTTCATTTCTTTTAAT
The DNA here is from genome assembly GCA_031304145.1 of Cardiospermum halicacabum. Classification (NCBI taxonomy): domain Eukaryota; kingdom Viridiplantae; phylum Streptophyta; class Magnoliopsida; order Sapindales; family Sapindaceae; genus Cardiospermum; species Cardiospermum halicacabum. Next base: position 970,266 of record CM062391.1, on the reverse strand, counting down.
TCATTTCCAAACATCGCAATGGCAAAAGCTTTGGTTTCTGCTGCGGTTTCTTTGTTGGAAAAATTGAGATCTAATAAGCTAATGAAGTTTGGTACTGCAACAGTTAGAGAAAAGCTCCAAATATTGGAAAATAATTTGGAGGAGATTCAATTAGCTTTCAGTAAGGCCGAGGAGATACAGCTGCAACATGGAGATGAGAAGGAGTGGTTGGAGATGCACCTGCTACGTCGATGTGAGGAGGAGCAGTTGGAGATGCTGCTGCGACATGGATATGGGGAGGAGTGGTTGGAGATGCAGCCGCATCCTGGATGGGAGAAGTGGTTGAAGAAGTTTCAGGAATTGGCTTATATTGGAGGATATCTTGGATGAATATGCTACTGCAGATTTGAAGCGAGAGTTGGAGATGGAAGAGCATCAGGATACTTGTTGGAAACTCATTTCTGTCTACTGTATGCGTTCTAGCCCTGGATTTCTACTGTCAGAATTCAACTTGAATTCCAGATTAGATGGTATTTATCGCCGCTGGGAGGAAGTCCGCGCACCAATACATGAATTTGGATCATGGTCGTTTCCAGGGCAGTTAGGAGGAAAATATGGAAGAAGACCAGGTATTACATCTCTTCCCTCTCAATATCAAAGATTAGGCACTACATCTTTTCCATCTGAATGTGTCATACATGGTAGAGACGAAGACAAAGCCAAATTACTTGAATTGCTGTTGATGGATAAACCAGAAAAAACTGATGTTCATGTGATATCCATTGTGGGCATGCCAGGAGTCGGTAAAACACTGTTGGCTCAACAACTGTATAATTGTCCTGAAGTTAGGAATCATTTTGAACTACAATCATGGGTATTTTTATCTGACAACTTTGATATTTTGAGGATCTCCAAAGATCTTTTGAAGCCTGCAACTAATCGGGATATTGATTTAAGGGATTTGATCTCGATTAAGTCTCAACTAAGAGACATTGTAAGCTGGGGTAGATTCTTACTTGTTTTTGATGATGTTTGGAGTGAGAACTTGAGCAGTTTGGAATGGTTGTTGTCTCTGTTGATGGCTGGTGCTCGAGGGAGCAGGATCATTGTGACAACTCGTATGGAAAGTGTTGTGTCAAAGGTCACAACATCCGGTGAATGTTGTCATACATTAGGGCTTCTCTCGGATGATGATTGTTGGTCAATGTTCATGGAGCATGCATCTTGTGCTGCAGCTATGGGAAACCGTGAGTACAGTAGACTGATTCGTCAAAAGGTGATCGCAAAGTGCCAAGGTTTTCCCCTTGCAGTGAAGATTCTTGCTGGAAAATTGCATGGAAAGCATATTGATGATTGGTTAAAGTATCTTGAAATCTTTGAAGTGCTGGATCAGCATGAACTTTATACAACCTTGCTATTAAACTACCACCATCTTCCTCTTCATTTAAAGAGATGTTCTGCATTCTGTGTAATATTTCCAAAAGGCTATGAATTTGAAAAGAAAGAAGTCGTTCTTTTATGGATGGCCGAAAATTTTATTCCACAAGCCAGGGACAGCACACAACTGGAAGATTTAGGTGGTGAATATTTTCATGATCTAGTATCAAGATCCATATTTAAGAAATCTAGTCGAAATAGCTCTTAATACATGATGCATAACCTTTTCTATGATTTTGCTGAAATGCTCTTTGGTAGAAAAATATATAGTCATGATTTCAGGCGATGGCTAACACTTCCGAGCATCCTTCATATTTCTTCTCTTTACTATTCTTATACCTGCAAATCTGAAGTATTCACCAAAGGTACTCCTCTAAGAACTTACTGAAGGACTATATTTTTTTTTTATATAAAAATAGAGAAGAAGAAAAACTATTTAATTCACTTCTTTTTCAATTACAAACTTCAAAGGAGATAATACAATTTATAGAAGATTTTAATTCTAAACTCTTCCGATTCTAACTCTTCGAATTCTAAACGGAAAACATCAAATAAATAACAATAAAATAAACTTAATTCTTAAACTTTAAACCGTGAATTAAAACACCAATTAAATGATAATCAAAACAAGTTTAAACTCCAACATTTGCCCCCCTTAAACTTGGTTCTCCAAAAGCTGTAACTCCAAGCTGTTTCCGCAAATATTGAAAAACTTCAACTTTGATTGCTTTTGTGAATATGTCCGCAGCTTGATCACTTGACTTCACATACAAGAGCTCAACTTCCTTTGCTTTAATGCTCTCCCTTATAAATAAAATGGAACCGAGTATCAATGTGTTTCGAACACTCATGATGAACTGGATTTTTGGCCAAAGCAATTGCAGATTTATTGTCCACATATATATTTGTCGCTACTTTTTGTTGTAGATTTAGTTCGTAGTTTTAAACCAATTAGCATGACAACACAAGATGCTGCAGCTACATACTCAGCTTCGCAAGTCGATAAAGCAACAATAGACTGTTTCTTTGACGTCCAAGTAAATGCAGTACTTCCAAAATAAAATACAAAACCTGTAGTACTCTTCCGATCATCACAACTTCCAGCCCAATCGCTGTCACTGAAACCAATAAGCTCCAACTCCTTTTCAGATGTATAAAGCAGTCCATGACCAATTGTACCTTTGATATATTTAAGAATTCTTTTGGCAGTCTTCAAGTGAGAAGTCTTTGGAGTCTCCATGTACCTACTTACCAAACCAACACCAAAAAGTATATCAGGGCGAGTGCAAGTCAAGTACCTTAAACATCCCACAAGACTCTTAAAATAAGTTGGATTAACCAACTTCCCTTCTCCTTCCTTAGTGATTTTGATACCACACTCCACCGGTATATCCACCGATTGACAATCCTCCATTGAGAATTTTTTCAAAATCTCCTTAGCATATCGTTCCTGCGAGATAAAAATTCCGTTTTTACCTTGTTGCACCTCAATCCCCAAAAAATATCTCATCAAACCCAAATCAGTCATCTCGAACTCCTTCTCCATTGATTTTTTAAACTCTTGAATCATAGAGTTATTGTTTCCTGTGAAGACTAAGTCATCCACATATAAACACACCAGCAAAATATCATTACTAGAATTGACTTTGCATATAAAGCATGTTCATATGGACACTTCATAAAACCTTCTCGAACAAAATATGCATCAATTCTAGAATTCCAAGCCCTTGGCGCTTGCTTGAGCCCATAGAGAGCTTTTTTCAACTTGAGGACTTTTTCTTCTTGGCCTTCAACAATGAAACCTAATGGTTGTTCAACGTACACCTCCTCTTCAAGATTTCCATTTAAAAACGCCGATTTTACATCCATCTGGTACATCTCCCATTTTCTTTCAGCTGCAAGAGAAATTATCAATCTAACAGTTTCAAGTCGGGCTACAGGTGCGAATACCTCTTCATAGTCCACGCCATATTTTTTGTTTGTAACCCTTCACAACCAGCCTTGCTTTATGTCTCTCCACCTCTCCTTTTGCGTTTCTTTTCGTCTTGAACACCCATTTGACACCAATTGCTTGATGCCCTTGAGGAAGCGATGTCAACTCCCATGTGTTGTTCTTTTGAATTGCATGGATCTCTTCATTCATTGCCTCCCTCCATTTCTTTTCTTTTGCAGCTTCTTCAAATGTTAAAGGATCAAATCCTGCAAATAAACACAAGTTATTCATCTCGTCTTCATAATCAAACTCAATGGGTTCGGTAGATGTATAAATCTCCGATAATTCTCTTGTCTTTCTTATGGGTGAGCTGCTTGAGTCATCTTCTTGAAACTGAACTCCATTTCCACGAGACGAAGAATTTTTATCAACAGGAACTTTCTGCCATTGCTCTTCATCAAAAACAATATTTTTTGATTGGTCGTTGCTCTTCCAATCCCATGATTGCTGCTCATCAAACTCCACATCTCTAGACATCACGATTTTTTGAGTTATAGGATTATACAGTTTGTAACCACTGCAATTTTCACCATAACCTAAAAATATGCACTTTTGACTCTTATCTTCCAACTTGGTGCGCTTCTCTTCCTGTATTTTCGCAAAAGCGACACATCCAAAAATTTTAAGATGATCAATTTTTGGCTTACGAAAGCTCCAAGCTTCCTCCGGTGTAATATCTCCAATGCGTTTTGTTGGAAACCTGTTCAACAAATAGACAGAACAAGCCACAGCATCTCCCCAAAACTCTTTTGGAACATTCATCTCCTTTAACATGCATCAAACCATATTGAGAATGGTTCTATTTTTTCTCTCCGAGATACCATTTTGTTGTGGTGTTTGAGGCATGGTGAGCTGATGTATAATCCCATTCTCTTTGCAATATCGCTCAAACTCCAAAGATGTATATTCTCCTCCGCGATCAGTCCGTAGGCATTTTAATTGACATCCACTTTGCTTTTCAACCATACTTTTGAACTCTTTAAATTTGGAGAACACCTCTCTTTTCTCCTTCAATATGTAAACCCATGTTTTTCCACTGCAATCATCTGTGAATGTCAAAAGATATCGATTTCCTCCGATAGAAGCAGGCTTGATAGGTCCACAAACATCTGAATGCACCAACTCAAGACGCGATGATGCTCTTTTTGATTTGTACCTCTGAAAAGACTTTCTCTACTGCTTGCCCACAACACACACTTCACATAAATTGTCAGGGGCTTCAATCTTTGGTAGTCCCATCACCATGTTTTTCTTCTCAAGTAGTTTCAATGCCTCAAAATTTAGATGTCCATAGCGAAGATGCCAAAGAACAGAGTTGTTCATAGTTGCAGCTTTCAAGCGGTTTGATTCCCCAATTGACAACTTCAGCAGAAACATCCTGTTATCAGTCATCTTCACAAGAGTAATAAGTTTATTATTTTTATCTCGAATACTAAGGGCTAAATCACTCATTTTTATATCATAGCCCTTCTCCAACAGCTGTCCAATACTTAACAAGTTACTCTTGATATCAGGAACATAATAAACGTCGGAAATATGAAGTTGTCTTCCATTTTGGAGTTCAAAAATAACATCACCTTTTCCTTCAATTGGCCTCTTCGAAAGATCTCCGAAAGTAATGTTGCCGAGTTGTCTTTCATCTAGACGGGCGAAAAATTCTTTTCTCCCACACATGTGATTTGAAGCTCCAGTGTCGAGAAACCAGGTAACAGATTCAATTGGTTCCGGTTTATTGCACGCCATAAGTAGTACCGGTCCGTCATCAGTTTCTTCTTTGTTGACAAGGTTCGCTTTCTCACTTCCGTTGTTGGTATTATTTGTGTTGTACCAACAATCGTAAGAATAATGTCCAAACTTCTTGCAAACATAACATTGGACATCAGATCTATTGTTTCTGCCTCGTCCACGTCCACGGCTTTGACCTCGGCCACCACCTCTTCCATGACTGTTACCTTTCTGACCATTGTCTTCTCCATTATTGTGAATATTGGTTTGCTCGCCAAAAGCCCGTCCTCTACCACGACCTCGGCCTCTTCCTCTTCCTCTTCCTCATTGATAACCTCCTCTAGAAACGTCATCATTTTTTAATGACAGCTTTGCTTGTAAAGCTTGCTCCATATTCTTCACTCCATTTTTCTTTTCTATTCTTTGTTCATATGCTTGTAGTGATCCAAGCAACTCCTCCACAGAAATGGTCTCTAACTCTCTCGTTTCTTCAATCGCCACAGCTGCAAAATCAAACTTCGAGTCTAGAGATCGCAAGATTTTCTCTACAACTCGAACATCCTTTAGCTCTTCACAATTACTCCTCATCTGATGCACAATAGCTATTACTCGAGAAAAATAGTCAGCAACCTTCTCTGAGTTTTCTTGTTGTAAAGATTCGAACTGAGCTCGCAAGGATTGCAAACGAATCTTCTTTACTTTGTCGATCCCCTCATATGATTTTTTTAGTATCTCCCAAGCATCTTTTGAGGTTTTTGCTGTTGCGATCAACTCGAAAGTTGCTTCATCAACTCCTTGATAAATTGTGAATAACGCTTTCTTCTCTCTTTTCTTCCGTTCTTTAAACTTCTCCTCATCTTCCTTCCCGGAACTTGATTCTCCATAGCCATTCTCCACAAGGTCCCACACATCAAGAGAACCCAATAGGGCCTCCATTTGGATACTCCACATCCTGTAGTTTTCTTTCGTCAATTTGGGTACTTGTGATTGAACGGGATTTGTTGTAGCCATTGTTATTCAGGCTCTGATACCAAATTTGAAGGACTATATTTTTTGTATATAAAAATAGAGAAGAAGAAAAACTATTTAATTCACTTCTTTTTCAATTACAAACTTCAAAAGAGATAATACAATTTATAGAAGATTTTAATTCTAAACTCTTCCGATTCTAACTCTTCGAATTCTAAACGGAAAACATCAAATAAATAACAATAAAATAAACTTAATTCTTAAACTTTAAACCGTGAATTAAAACACTAATTAAATGATAATCAAAACAAGTTTAAACTCCTAACACTTACTTGTTATTGCTACCTGTGAATAATTGGTTTAAGTCCTATGCCATCACTAGTATGTTCATTTCTGAGTTATTAGTGAAGTGTAAAAAGTTGAGGGCATTATCATTACAGAATTACAATATTAGGGAATTGCCTTATTCAATTGAAAGTTTGAGTCTTCTACGGCTTCCCAACCTATCTGGTAGCGAGATAAGGAGTTTATCTGAGTCAATAAACACATTGTGCAATTTGCAGACCTTGATATTAAGAAATTGCAGATATCTCTCGAAGTTGCCTTTTAATCTGGGGAGTTTAGTGAGATTAAGACATTTTGATATTTTTGGAGTATGTTTAATAGATAGAATGCCATTGGGTATATACAATTGGAAATCCATTCGAACATTATCCAATTTTATAGTGGGTAAAGGTTCGTGCTCTACTCTACATGTTTTGAAGAACCTAGAACTTCTGTCGGGTGAAATGCATGTCACAGGGTTGGAGAACATGATTGTCTTTGAAAGCTCATCAGATATCATATTGAGTAATAAAAAGCATCTGAAAGTGATTTTACTTGATTGGGGATCCAATTTTGACAAAAGGGATTCAAGAGTGGATGGTCTGGTACTTGATATGCTTCAGCCACATCAAAATCTTGAAGAGCTGACCATAAGGAGTTATTGTGGTACTCAATTTTCTTGGCTTGGGAATAAAGCATTCTCCATGTCAAGTGCAATAACAATCTTGAAGTTGGAAGATTGTATCAAGTGCACTTCCTTGCCTTCACTTGGATTATTATGCTCCCTGAAGAACCTCAGTATCAAAGGTCTGATTGGAATCAAATCAATTGGTATTGAGTTTTATGGAGAGAATAATTCAACACAGTTTCCAACTTTGGAAAGTCTCTCCCTGGAAGGTTTAGAAGAATGGGAAGAGTGGATACATGTAGAAGAAGATAAGTCTGTTGGAAGTTTTCCTAAGCTTCGAGAGCTGACCATTGTAAGATGCAATAAACTCCATGAGAGATTGCCAAAACATCTCAAGTTGTTGGAGAAGCTTGTGGTTCGCAGCTGCAAAGAGTTGGTTGTTTCTTTCTCAACATTCCCATTGCTTGGCAAGCTGGAAATTGATGAATGCAAGAAGCTAATCTGTGATAGTTCAGTTGGATCGAAGTCATTAAACTCTTTTCTCCTTTCAAATGTCTCCTGTGCTGGCAATTGGCAAGAGCAAGGTTTCCAAGGAGTTGAAGTTTTAAGCATTAAGGCGTGTGACGAGCTTGTAACATTGTTGGAGAATGACGTTTTGCACGAGAGAAGGCATCGTGCAATCTCAGTTAGGGAGCTCTACGTTGAGAAGTCTGAAAATATAACAATTTTGCTTGAAGGGATTGCCAAAAATATTGCAGGTCTAGAAATATTGCAAATTGCGGGTTGTAATTTTCTAATGTTTGTTGTTATTGGTGAATTACCTTCATCTCTCAAAAGGCTTGATATCAGAAATTGCATAAACTTGCAGCGGTTCTGGGAGGATTATGGTGATACTTCATCTCATTCCTCATCTTCTACCCATTTTCTGCAGAAGGGTACACTGTTAGATAATGTTAACTCCAGAGTACTGCAGCTTGAGGAACTGTTCATACAAGAATGTCCATCTCTCATTTGTTTGCCACCAGTATTCCGATTTGCTCCCTCTCTGACACATCTTCGTATTAAGAAATGTGCAAAGCTCACATGCTTGTCATCAAGAAGTGCACTGCCTTCTGTACTCAAGTTTCTTGAAATTGAAGATTGCTTGGAGCTCACAGCCTTATTACCAAGAGGCGAGTTACCTGATACACTTGAAAGTGTGAAAATCTGCAGGTGTCCAAAGCTCAGATCCTTGTCATCCAGAAGTCCACTACCTATTGCTCTCAAGTTTCTTGAAGTTGAGGATTGCTTAAAGCTCACAATCTTAACCCCAAGTAGTGAATTACCTAAAACACTTGAAAGTCTGAAAATCAGTGGGTGTCCAAAGCTAGAGTCAATAGCAGAGAGATTTCACAACAACACAACTCTCCGCGAAATATGGATAGAAGGACGTGAAAAGCTTAAATGCATTCCTGATGATATAAGCACTCTTACCGGTCTTTGTGAAGTGAGTATATTGTATTGTCCCTGTCTGGTTTCTTTTCCTGAAGGTGGGTTTCGGAACACTGTCTTACGTCTTTGGATCAAAGCATGTGAGAAACTGCAAGCCCTTCCCAGCCAAATGCAGGACCTTGCCCGTCTTCGACTGTTATCAATCTGGGATTGTCCAAATATGTCATTTCATGTAGAAGGTCTTCCTAAGAACCTTGAATCACTTGCAATTCAAGGTCACAATCTCTACCGAGCTTTGCAGGAAGAGGACTTGCTCCAACTCGCTTCCCTCAAAGAACTCAGCATATGTGGATTGCCAGACACTCTTTCATTCGAGGTGAAGAAGATTGAAAAGAATTTTCCATCAGGTCTAACTCGGTTGTATATAGGATGTTTTCCAAATTTGGAAGACCTGTCTTCCTTGAATCTCCAGGACCTCGAAAATCTAAAATGGTTGTCCATTGATAACTGCCCAAAACTCAAATCCCTTCCAAGCCTACCATGGTCCCTTGTTGAACTATTTGTGAAAATGTCCTTTGCTTGAGAACAAGGCACGGAGAGGTCAAAGGTAGTGAACAGTCTTGCCAGGTTGCAACTGTATCTACAATCCTGAGGAGAAATCAGAGAATCAGAATGTATCAGGTATCTACTGTTGCCACACACTGAAAGGAGCATGAGATGAAGCCATGAAACTTTCTATTCAAAGCAGTTCCATAAAAAGAACTTCCCCATTTCTCAATGACAGGTAAAGTCCATAAATCGATCAAAATGCCATATATATACACACACAGACCCAACCATTGCTGCTATGTTCTTCTTTCCAACAGTCAATTTGTTTTGTCTGTTAGATTCATATGTTGAAGATTGAGATTATGCAACTGACCTGTGTCTTCTACTTCTGTTTGTTGACCTCAGGTGGACTGTTTGTGATAAGCTGGAGAAGTTGTATTGGTAGAATCTTGAAGATCAAGAACACTGTATATCTTGTTTTTCATGTAATACACTAGACCTTATTTTCCTTTTTTGGTTAAATCATGTTGATGGTATATCTTATTCCTGCAAGTTAGAGTAACTCTCGTTAATGTTCATGAATTTGGATGGTACATTGTCATCTAAGTACAAAGAAAATGTTTTGATTGAAAGCAATGTATAGACTAGTGTCAAATATCATATTACCATTTGATTGCACCGTAGTCGACATTTGCCATATCACTGTCCTTTTCATACTCTCCACTGTCGTCTTCATGCCTCGGTGGTGATGGATCTGATTCAACAATCTCGATTTCGGTTGACATTTCTGCAGCCGATGAGAGCCAATAATGTCAGAATCGGAGATGAGCTCAATAATGACTTATATTCTATTAGAAAAAGAAATGAAAAAGAGAAGCTATTATTGGTTGACTTGACTTGAAAAAGTTTGAATCGGAGAATCAAACAACAGTAGACAAACGATGAATTCGACGAATTCGACGAACTCATTTCCAGAAGAAGTGAAGAAAATATGGGAGAATTGGAACATACGTAGCTTAATCCTCTTCAGTCTCTTCCTCCAAACACTACTAATCCTCTTCACACCTCTCCGAAAACGCTCATCGAATGGACTCCTCATCATGCTCATCTGGTCAGTTTACTTAATCGCCGACTCCGCCGCCGTCTTCACCGTCGGTCTCATCTCCCACAGCCAGCGCAACGCGCCGCAGTCTCACAACGCTGACGATCTGTTAGCATTTTGGCCTCCGTTTCTCCTCCTACATCTCGGTGGTCCAGACACCATAACCGCTTTCGCTCTCGAAGATAACGAGCTTTGGCTTCGACACGCTCTCGGCTTCGTTTCTCAGGTGATTGCCACTGCGTATGTGTTCTTTCTCGCGTTTCCTACTTCTAAGCTTGTTGTTCCTTCTGTATTGATGTTATTGGCCGGGACTATCAAGTATGTTGAGCGTACTCGTGCTCTGTATCTTTCAAGCTTGAAGATTTTTCGTAGTTCTAAGCTTAAGAAACCTGATCCTGGACCTAATTATGCGAAACTCATGGATGATATTTCTGCTAAGAAAGAAGCGAATCTTCCGACTACGATGATCATTATGGAAGAACATTCTGCTAAGTCGACGGCTGTGACTGATGTTAAGCAGAGGCCTAGATTAGAAGATCTTGAAGCAGTGCATTATGCTTATCACTACTTTCAGATCTTCAGAGGTTTAATAGTTGATCTCATCTTCAGCTTCCAGGAACGTAACGAGAGCAGAGGTTTCTTTCACAGTTTGAGTCCAGAAGATGCTTTGAGAGTGATGGAAGTTGAGCTCAACTTCGTATATGAAGCTCTGTTTACCAAAGCTCAAGTTGTGCATTCTGGATTCGGATATTCGACACGGTTCATTTCCTTTGTTTTGGTCGTGGTATCGTTTTCGCTGTTCTATTTCAAAGTTAACCGGAGTGGTTTCTATGATGCTGATATTGTAATTACGTATATCTTGTTCTTTGGTGCTGTTATGCTGGATATGTTAGCTTTCTTGCTGTTGATTGTATCGGATTGGATATTCGCCGTGCTGTATTGTGATCCAAGAAGTGATTTGGAGCTGCTCAGGAAGTTCAAATCATGTGTAGCTGCGATCATCGGATGGTTTCTTTTGTTCAAGGGACCAAAGTGTTATCAGTTACGGAAGAGCTGCTGTTTCAATTTAATGTTTGGCAGGTGGTCTGGATATGTGTCAGGATACAACTTGATCAGCTATTGCCTTATGGAACGTCCAGCCAATTTCTACAAGGTCAAAAACTCTGTATACAATTTCATTATGAAATTCATTCCAGGTATTATATTCATAACTTCAATCACTTGTGTTTTAGTTTGCTAGTTTGTTCATTAATTGTTAATATGTATAAATGTGTTCACTTGAATGGGATGTGCAGACATTCCTTATATACGTCCTGTTGTCAACATTATCAGCAAAGTTTTGAGCTTCATCTACTGTAAAATGGCCTGGTTACTGAGGAAACTAATTAAGTGGTTGGGGCTTAGAGATCTTGTGGATGGATTAAGATATGTGTACAATAAGCCATTGACTAAAGAAGTGTGGGAATTCATATACGAAGAGCTGCGAAGCAAATCGCTCTCAGCAGAAAATCCAGAAGATGCACGGGAAACATCTTCAGCAAGAGGAGAGCAGATTCTGAAGGACAAAAGCTACCGTGATGATCTATTGCCTTTTCTGACTGATGTTACTTATGATGAAAGTCTTCTGTTATGGCATATTGCTACTGAACTTCTTTACATGACTGAAGGAACAGTAGCTGCAGGCGAGAATGATGGTCCTGATTATCGTGAAATCAGCAAGCTCCTATCGGATTACATGCTGTATCTATTAGTTTTGCATCCTGACATGATGTCTATTGAGGCAGGAATAGGTACAATTAGATTCCGAGACACGTGTGCAGAGGCTAAGAGACTGTTTACTAGCAAGAATCTAGGACCAAATGAAGAGAAGGAAGCTTGTGAGGAGATAGTTGATGTGAAGATATATGTTAAACCATTAATGGTTAAAGGAGACAGAAGTAAGTCTGTGTTGTTCGATGCGAGTAGATTGGCTCTAGTGCTTAATGAAATGGAGGATTCAGAGGATAAATGGATAACAATTAGCAAAGTGTGGGTGGAGTTGTTGTCATACACTGCGTGCAATTGTGTAGCAAGAGCACAAGCTCAACAAGTGAGCAAAGGTGGTGAGCTTATTGCGTTTATTTGGCTGTTGATGGCTCATTTTGGTATTGGGAAACAATTTCAGATTAATAAGGGTCAAGGAATCACTAAATTGATTGTTGGCAAGTAATTGGTTGTGGTTCTTTGGTTTGTTTTGTAGTTTGATTGTCTTATATGGTTTTGAACTATGCTAAGCAATGCAAATTTGTATTGAATGTTCCTAATGGAAAGTATTAATCCAATCAAAATCATGGTAATGTGATATTTGACACTATCTACATTGCTTTTCAATCAAAACATTTTCTTTGCACGGAATCCAAATTCATGAACATTTTTCTTGCACTTATATAGTTAATTCTGGTTATGATATACAGCACAGCTATTTTAAAATGTAAATATAACAAATCACAAAACTGAAATAACAGTGACATAATTGTAGATTGACGGACCTGACGATTCTCAATTCTCTGATTTCTCCTCAGGATTGTAGATACAGTAGACACTTGACAAAACTGTTCACTACCTTTGACCTTTCCGTCCCTTATTTTCAAGCAAAGGACATTTGTTCACATATAATTCAACAAGTGAGCGTGGTAGGCTTGGAAGGGATTTGAGTTTTGGGCAGTTATCAATGGACAACCATTCAAGATTTTCGAGGTCCTGGAGACTCAAGGAAGACAGGTCTTCCAAATTTGGAAAACATCCAACATACAGCCGAGTTAAACTGGATGGCAAAGCTTTTTCAATTTTCTGCACCTGGAATGAAAGAGTATCTGGCAATCCACATAAACTGAATTCTCTGAGCGAAGTGAGTTGGCGCAAGTCCTCTTCCTGCAAAGCTTGGTAAAGATTGTGACCTTGAATGGAAAGTGATTCAAGGTTCTTAGGAAGACATTCTACATGAAATGACATGTTTGGACAATCCCAGATTGATAGCAGTTGAAGACAGGGAAGGTTGTGTATTTGGCTGGGCAGGGCTTGCAGATTCTCACATGCTTTGATCCAAAGACGTAAAACAGTGTCTGGAAACCCATCTTCAGGAAAAGAAACCAGACAAGGACAATACGATATACCGAATTCACAAAGACTGGAAAGAGTGCTTACACCATCAGGAATGCATTTAAGCTTTTCACATCCCTCCATCCAGATTTCACGAAGACTTGTGTTGTTGTGAAATCTCTCTACTATTGACTCCAGCTTTGGACAACCGCTGATTTTCAGACTTTCAAGTGATTCAGGTAATTCCCCACTTGCTGATAAAGCTGTGAGCTTTAAACAATCCTCAACTTCAAGAAGCTTGAGTACAGTAGGTAGTGGACTTCTGGATGACAAGGATCTGAGCTTTGGACACCCCCTGATTTTCAATCTTTCAAGTGTTTCAGGTAACTGGCCTCTGGGTAATAAAGTTGTGAGATCCGAGCAATCCTCAATTACAAGAAACTTGAGGGCAGAAGGTAGTGCACTTCTTGATGACAAGGATGTGAGCTTTGCACATTTCTTAAGATGAAGATGTGTCAGAGAGGGAGCAAATTGGAGCACTTGTGGCAGACAAATGAGAGATGGGCATTCTTGTATGTACAGTTCCTCAAGCTGCAATATGCTGGAGTTGACTTCTCTACCAGTGTACCCTTCTTCAGAGAATGTACAAGAATGAGAGGAAGTATCACCATAATCCTCCAAGAAACGCTGCAAGTTCATGCAATTTCTGATGTCAAGCCTTTTGAGAGATGAAGGCAATTGACCAATAAAAACAAATATAGTATTGCAACCCACAATTTGCAATGTTTCTAGACCTGCAATATATTTTGCAATCCCTTCAAGCAAAGTTGCAACATTTTCAGACTTTTCAACGCATAGCTCCCTAACCGAGATTGCACCATGCCTTAGAGGTGACTTCTTGTCTTTCTCTAACAACGTTACAAGCTCGTCACAGGCCTTAATGCTTAAAATTTCAACTCCTAGGAAACCCTGCTCTAGCCAATTACCAGCACAAGAGACATTTGAAAGAAGAAATGAGTTTAATGAATTCGACACAATTGGACTATCGCAGACTAGCGTCCTGCATTCATCAATTTCCAGCTTGCAAAGTGATGAGAATGTTGAGAATGGAACAATCAACTCTTTGCAGTTGCGAACCATGAGCTTCTCCAACAATTTGAGATGTTTTGGCAATCTCTCACGAAGTTTATTGCATCTTACAATGGAAAGCTCTCGAAGCTTGGAAAAACTTTCAACAGACTCTTCTTCTCCTACATCCATCCACACTTCCCATTCTTCTAAACCCTCTAGGGAGAGGGTTTCCAAAGATGGAAACGGTGTTGAATTATCCTCTCCATAAAACTCAAGACCGAGTGATTTGATTCCAATCAGACCTTTGATACTGAGGTTCTTCAGCGAGCTTAATAGCCCAAGAGGAGGTAAGAACCTGCATTTCATGCAATCTTCCAACTTTAATATCGTTATTGCAGATGACATACAGAACATTTTATTCTCAAGCCAAGAAAATTTAGTACCCCGGTAACTCCTTATGGTGAGCTCTTCCAGATTTTGATGTGGCTGAAGCATATGGAGTACCATTTCTTCCAGTCTTGCATCTCTTATGCCATCAAACTGAGATCCAAAATCGAGTAAAAGCACTTTCAGATCCTTTTTATTACTCAATATCATCATATCTGGTGTGCTTTCCAAGACAACCATGTTCTCCAATCCTGTAACATGCATTTCACCACAGAGATGTTCCAGGTTCCTCAAATCATTTAGAGTGGAACAAGTATCTTTACCCACCACAAAATTGGATAATGTTTTGAGAGATTTCCAATTCTGCATACCAAGTGGCATTCTATCTATCAAGCATGCTCCAAAGATATCAAAATGTCGTAATCTTATTAAATTACCCAGATTCAGAGGCAACTTAGAAAGATTACGACAATTTCTCAGAATCAAGGTCTGCAAATTATGCAATAAATTTATTGAATCGGATAATCTCCTGATCTCACTGCCAGATAGGTTGAGAAGCTGCAGAAGACTCAAACTTTCAATTGAATTAGGCAATTCTTTGATATCATAGTTTTGTAATGATAATGCCCTCAACTTTTTACACTTCTGAAGTAAATTAGAAACAAACATACCACTGATGTCACAAGGTTTAAAACAATTATTCACAGGTAGCAATGATAAATAAGTTCTTAAAAGTGTAACATCAGCGAAGAGTTCAAATTTACCAGTATAAGGATAAGAAAGAGAAGAAACATGACGGGGGCTCGGAGTTAATTGCTCTGGCAAGGAATTAGGATACTTAACACAGAAGCTTCTTCCACCGAGAAGCTTTTGAGCCACATCATTGAAAAGGTTATGCATTATGTATTTAGAGTTATTTCCAGTAGATTTTTGGAAAATGGACCTTGATACTAGTTCATGGAAACACTCACGGCCTATATCTTCCAATTGTTTGTTGCGCTCTGCCTGTGGAATAAGATTTTCGGCCATCCATGCAAAAACTAATTCTTGCTCTTCAAATTCATAACCATTTGGAAATATTGCACAATATGCAAAACATCTCTTTAAGAGAAGAGGAAGATGGTAGTAGCTTAATTGGAAGGGTGCATGGAGTTTACCATAATCCATCACCTCCCAGATTTCAAGATCCTCCAGCCACTGATGAATAGACCTATACCTCAAAACTTCAGCTCGAATTTTCGCTGCGTAGGGCAAACCTTGGCAACTTTCGATCACCTTTTGACGAATCAATCTGCTGTACAGTGGTGGATCTCCCATAGCTGCAGTATCAAATACATGTTCCATGAACAATGACCAACAATCATCATCCGAAAGAAGCCCTAATGTATGGCAACATTCACGGGAAGTTGTCACGTTGAATGCGCAGCACAACGAGTGCTCACTAAAACAAACACTCCCATTCGCTTGAGTCCAGGCACCAGACATCATCTAAAACAAGCAAGAATCTGTGACAGCTTACAAATTCTCTAACTTCACTCTGAATGGAAATCAAGTCCATCACATCACTATCACTATCACTACCAGAGAATGATATCAAAAGATGTTTATATATCCACATAATATCAAAATTATCAGAGACAAATACCCATGCTTGCAATTCAAAACTATTCCTAACCTCAGGACAATCATACAGTTCTTGAGCCAACAGTGTTTTACCCACTCCTGGCATACCCACAATTGATATCACATCAACATCAGCCTTTTCTGGTTCATCTGTCAACAACATTTCAAGCAACTTGGCTCTATCTTCTTCTCTACCATAAATAACAGAATCAGTCGGAGAAGGTCCAGTGAATGGTCTTACCGGTCTTCCTCGCCAGACCAGATAAGGTCGCCAAGGTTGAATTATATATTGGTGGATGTTTCGGTACAATTCCTCCAAGCGGCGAGTAATACCATCGAATTTGAAATTCAAGTTGAATTCAGAGAGTAGAAATCGAGGTCGAGAAAGAAAACGACAATCGGAAACCTGTTTCCAACAAGTCTCCTGATGCTCTCTCATCTCCAATTTACGCTTCAAAGCCGCGGCAATATATTCATCCAAGATGTCCTCGGCATCGTAAGCCAACTCCAGGAGACTCTCCAACCAGATCTCCGCATCTACAAGCTCCAGCTTCTTCTTTTCCACGTCAGTAAGCAATGATTGAATCATCGCCAAACTGTTTTTCCAAATTTCGAGCTTTGCTCGAACGCTTTCGGAGGTGAACTCGATCAGCTCATCAGATCTCAACCTTTCCAACACGGAAACCGCAGCGGCAACCGCAGCGGAAACCGCAACAGGCTTTGCCATTTGGATGTTTCACTTTGTTGCGAATAGTCCGCAGCTGACAAAACATAATCAGCAACTCACCACAGACGTTTCGGCTCTGATTGGGGGTGAATGAAAAGAAAGGCAGTAAATATCTCACAGCATAGCGAGATGAGATGATTGATCGATCACAATAATTGAGTAAATGAAAACTTTTGCTTTTACGAGTACGGCATGCTGGCATAATTGGCCTGTCATAGAGAAAGAACATTATGGCGTAGAAAAGGAGACAACTTTTGCTTTTGTCAAATCCGGACCTACCTATCGGACTGGCTATGAGACCCCGGCTGCAGTTTTTTTTTTTTTTTTTTTTTTAAATTTATTTTAAGAATATATATAGAAAATTAAGCCACTCTAGAATATAAGTCAACAAACTCTCATCTGCTGCAGAAATGTCAACCGAAATCGAGATTATAGAATCAGATCCATCACCGCCGAGGCATGAAGACGACCGTAGAGAGTATGACAAGGACAGTGATATGGAAAATGTCGACGACGGTGAAGTCAAAGATGATGAAATGGACAGAGATGCGAGGAGGAAGAAGAGATCAATCAGAGTCTGGTGTTTTCCTCTCCGGCTTAAGAATCTGAAGAACTGGAGAAAGAAGAAAGAAAGTGAGCAAAGAGAATCACAATTCGATTCAGATCTACCAAGCAGTTTTCTTTCTCATAACCAATTTAAGAAAAGTGCCTTCTTCAGAGACTTTCAAGCAAGATTCAACGAGCTTGAATCTATAGAAAAGCAGTGTTTGCTGTCCTTCATAATATTTCCTAAAAACACTGTAGTGAAGAGGAGGCATCTTCTGTTCTGGTGGATTGGAGAGGGGCTTTTGGAAGATCCTAAGACTTACGAGGTTCGTGCTTCTGAAATTCTCAGCAAATTCACTCAGATGAGCTTTGTCCTCCAGGTAAAACATGGGTTTATGATTCAACCGCATATACTTTCACTGTTGAGTGTGCTTGCAATTGAAGCGAATTCATATGGTTCTAGCTCATGTTCATGGTATGATGATAGAGGATACTTGATAAATTCCAAATCACCATTGTTGCAAAGTGATGATTCAGTGAAGACATTGTTTAATATTAGTAAGGAAAAGCTAGATAAATTAGAGTGGATTTCAGGGCTGAGAAATGTGAAAGCTTTGTATCTAGGAAGATGGCAAAACTCAGCTGAGAATCATCATATTGAAGTGGTGGGTACAGAGTTCTTGAAAGGGTTTAAGAGCATGAAGAATTTGAAGTCTCTTAGCCTTGAAGGTATATCAGGAATTCAAGAGCTGCCTAGTTCCATATCAAATCTAACAAGTTTGAGGGTATTAGATCTTAGAGCTTGTTACAATCTAGAGAAACTTCCTAAGGAGATAGGATCACTCAAGAAGCTGACTCATTTGGATATATCTGAATGCTATTTGCTTGATTACATGCCGAGGGAATTGCTGTCCCTTTCAGAACTGCAAGTTCTGAAAGGGTTTGTGATAACGGATACTAAAGATAGAATCTTTTGTTCACTTGATGATCTTGCAGGGTTGAAGAAGCTGAGAAAGCTGAGTGTCAGCTTGTACAGTGGGAGTTTCTCTTTAGAAGGATTCTCAGCTGTTTTGAAATTCAAAAGGCTTGTCAAGCTGAAGATCATATGGGGAGGTAAAGTTTCGAAAGTGAAGCGAAACAAGAAGTCTGAAGCGAAAGCTGAGGCTTATGAAAGGAGGAGCTTCTTGAAGAGGCAAGAGAGTGCTATAAGAGAAGCGAGTCAAGTGAGTTTGGAAAAGCTTGAGCTGCAGTGTTTGCCACATAAATCACTGCCCAGTTGGGTGAATCCTGATAATCTGAGAAGCCTGAAGAAACTGTATATTATAGGAGGAGGAATCAAGAACTTGGGAAGAGCTGGAGAGGAGAGTGACAAGTGGAGGAGAGTTGAGAGCTTGCGTTTGAAGTATTTGAATGATTTGAATGTGAAATGGATGGAAGTGAAGATGCTGTTTCCAGAGCTGCGGCATTTGGAGAAGTTCCAATGTCCGAAGGTCGTTCTGTTTCCATGCGACTGCAATGGGATCTGGGCCAAGCCTCAGTAAGGATCAAGCATTTCGGAAATGTATTTCATCTTCTATGTATTTATTATGAACCTTCAATCCTTTCATCCATGTAATAACAGAATTGTTGCAACTACGAAGCAATTAATCAGTCTACCATGAAGCATCGAGTTAAAATGAAGCATTGAGTTCTTTTAACGCCATTGACAACTAATCATAACTAACTGTCCAGAATGATTCAGCTGCAAAGCATAAAAGCACTTGTAATACAGATTCATGGAGGATATCTACTTAATCTATCAGAATGGTTGGTCAGAACACAACTTGGTTCCCAATGCATATGAATCGAAACTTCGAAGAGACATGACCAAAAGACTCTTCTGAAGCAGGGTGTCCTGTCAGGTGGACATGCCTCTTGTGAATGTGATAAAAGCTGACAATCTGTTAGCATTTATGCCTCCATTTCTTTGCCTGCACCTCGGCCGTCCAGACTCACGCTCGAAGATAACGAGCTTTTGGCTTCGGCTGCATCTCTCAGGTAATTGCCGCAGCGCATATGTCTTCTTCATTGCGCTTGAAGATATTTCATAGTTTTAAGCTGAAGAAACCTGATCCTGGACCTAACTATACGAAGCTCATAGATGATATATAATAGGACATAATGCTAAGTCGACGACTGTCCCTGATAGAATCACTGAATTGATTGTTGACGAGTAATTGGTTGTGCTTCTTTGGTTCGTTTTATAGTTTGATTGTATTATATGATTTTGAACTATGGTAAGCCATAATAATTTGTATTGAATGTTGCGATAGAATGGAAAGTATTACCCAATCAAAATCATGGCAATATGATATTTGACACTAGTCTATACATTGCTTTCAATCAAAACATTTTCTTTGTACTTAGATAACAATGTGTCCTCCAAATTCATGAACACTGCCGGAGTTATTTTAACCTGCGGTAATAAGATATATTATCAAAATAAGATGTATAATCAATATAATTTAACCAAATAGGGAAAACAAGGTCTAGTGTGTTACATGAAAAACAAGATATACAGAGTCCTTGATCTTCAAGATTCTACCAACACAACTTCCGGCTACAACTTATCACAAGCAGACCACCTGAGGTCAACAAACAGTAGCAGAAGACACGGTCAGTTGCATAATCTCAATCTCCAACACATAAATATAACACACAATACAAATTGACGGTTGGAAAGAAGAACATAGCAGCATCTATGTGTGTATACATATGGCAATTTGATCAATTTGTAGACTTTACCTGTCATTGAGAAATGGAGAAGTTTTTTTCATGGAACAGCTTCTTTGAACAGAAAGTTTCATGGTTTCATCTCATGCTGCCTTTCACTGTGGTGACAGTAAACACTTGATACATTTTGATTCTCTGATTTCTCCTCAGGATTGTAAATACTGTTGACACCTGGCAAGACTGTTCACTACCTTAGACCTCTCCGTGCCTTATTTTTAAGCAAAGGACATCTATTCACATGTAGTTCAACAAGTGAGCTTGGTAGGCTTGGAAGGGATTTGAGTATTGGGCAGTTATCAATGGACAACCATTTTAGATTTTCGAGGTCATGGAGATCCAAGGAAGAAAGGTCTTCCAAATTTGGAAAACATCCAATATACAGCCGTGTTAGACTGGATGGCAATTTTTTTTCAATCTTCTGCACCTCGAATGACAGAGTATCTGGCAATCCGCATAAACTGAGTTCTTCAAGCCTAGTGAGTTTGAGCAAGTCCTCTTCGTGCAAAGCTTGGTAGAGATTGTGACCTTGAATTGCAAGTGATTCAAGGTTCTTAGGAAGACCTTCTACATGAAATGACAGATTTGGACAATCCCAGATTGATAACAGTTGAAGACGGGGAAGGTCCTGTATTTGGCTGGGCAGGGCTTGCAGCTTCTCACATGCTTTGATCCAAAGACGTAAGACAGTGTTCGGAAACCCACCTTCAGGAAAAAAAACCAGACAGGGACAATATAATATACTCACTACACAGAGACCGGTAAGAGTGCTTACACCATCAGGAATGCATTTAAGCTTTTCACATCCTTCTATCCATATTTCGCGGAGAGTTGTGTTGTTGTAAAATCTCTCTGCTATTGACTCTAGCTTTGGACACCCGCTGATTTTCAGACTTTCAAGTGTTTCAGGTAATTCACCACGTGTTGATAAGGTTGTGAGCTTCAAGCAATCCTCAACTTCAAGAAACTTGAGAGCAATAGGTAGTGGACTTCTGGAAGACAAGGATTTGAGCTTCGGACACCCGCAGATTTTCACACTTTCAAGTGTATCAGGTAACTCGCCTCTTGGTAATAAAGCTGTGAGGTCCGAGCAATCTTCTATTTCAAGAAACTTGAGTACAGAAGGCAGTGCACTTCTTGATGACAAGCATGTGAGCTTTGCACATTTCTTAATACGGAGATTTGTTAGAGAGGAAGCAAAGAACACTGGTGGCAGACAAATGAGAGATGGGCATTCTTGTATGTACAGTTCCTCAAGCTGCAGTATACTGGAGTTGACATTGTCTAGCAGTGTACCCTTCTGCAGAGGATGTGCTGAAGATGAGGAATGAGACCAAGTATCACCGAGATCCTCCAAGAATTGCTGCAAATTTATGCAATTTCTGATATCAAGCCTTTTGAGTGAGGAAGGTAATCGACCAATAGCAACGAACATTAGAGAACTGCAGCGGACAATTTGCAGTATTTCTAGACCTGCAATACTTTTTGCAATCCCTTCAAGCAAAGTTGTTATGTTTTCAGACTCCTCAACACAAAGCTCCCTTACTGAGATTGCAGTAGGCCTTTGAGGCAACTGCTCGAGCAAAATATCGCTTCCCAGTAACTCCACGAGCTCGTCACAAGCCTTAATGCTTAAAACTTCAACCCTTTGGAAACCCTGCTGTAGCCAATTGCCAGCACCAGAGACATTTGAAAGGAGAAAAGAGTTTAATGACTTCGACTCAATTGAACTATCACAGACTAGCTTCTTGCATTCATCAATTTCCAGCTTGCAAAGCGATGAGAATGTTGAGAATGGTACAGTCAACTCTTTGCAGTTGCGAACAACGAGCTTCTCCAACAACTTGAGATGTTTTGGCAATTTCCCGCGGAGTTTATTACATCTTACCATGGAAAGCTCTCGGAGCTTTGGAAAACTTCCAGTAGACTCTTCATCTTCTTCTAAATGTATCCACTCTTCCCATTCTTCTAAACCCTCCACAGAGAGATTTTCCAAAGATGGAAATGGTGTTGAGTTATTCTCTCCATAAAACTCAATACCTATTGATTTGATTTCAATCAGACCTTTGATACTGAGATTCTTCAAGGAGCGTAATAATCCAAGTGAAGGCAAGGAAAAGCAATTAATACAATCTTCCAACTTTAAGATTGTAATGGCAGATGACAAGCAGAATGTTTCATTCCCAAGCCAAGAAAATCTAGTACCACCATAACTTCTTATGGTGAGCTCTTCAAGATTTTGATGTGGCTGAAGCATATCAAGTACCATTTTTTCCTCTGCCATAGATCTTCTGTCGTGAAACTTAGATCCCCAATCAAGTATAAGCACCTTCAGATGCTTTTTATTACTCAATATGACGTCCGGAGAGCTTTCGAGTACAGTCATGTTCTCCAGTCCTGTGATATGCATTTCACCAGATAGAAGCTCCAGGTCTTTCAAATCATTTAAAGTAGAACCAGTATTACTATCCACTATGAAATTGGATAACATTTGAAGGAATTTCCAATTATTTATACCTATTGGCATTTTATCAATTAAAATTGCTCCAAAGATATCGAAATACCGTAATCTGATTAAATTTCCCATATTTCGAGGTAACATCCGGAGATTACGGCAGTTTCTCAATATCAAAGTTTGCAAATTGCTCAGTGAATTTATTGACTCCGGTAGACTTCTTATTTCGGTATTTGATAGGTTGAGATGTCTTAAAAGACTCAAACCTTGAATGGAATAAAGCAATTCCTTAATATTGTAGTTCTGTAGAGATAATGCCCTCAACTTTTTACACTTCTGCAATAATTCAGAAACAAACATACTAGTGATGTCATAGGGCTTAAACCAATTATTCACTGGTAGCAATGACAAATAACTTCTTAAAGCAGTGACATCAGTGAAGACTTCAGATTTGCCGGAATAAGAATAACAAAGAGAAGAAATATGACGGATGCTCTGAGTCAATTTCCTTGGCATGGAAGTATGGCGCTTAATACTGCAGCTTCTGCTACCAAAAAGCATTTGAGTAAACTCATATAAAAGATTGTGCATTATGTATTTAGCTTTCATGTTGCCAGATCTTAGAAACATGGACCTGGATACTAGATCACGGAAATACTCACCACCTAAATCATCTTGTTGTTTGCTGTCCCTCGACTGTGGAATAAGATTTTTGGCCATCCATAAAAGAATAACTTCTTTCTCTTTGAATTCATAACCCTTTGGGAATACGGCAAGTATGCAAAACATATCTTTAAATGAAGAGGAAGATAGCGGTAGCTTAAATGGAAAGCTTCAAAGAGTTCAGCATCCATTACCTCCCAGGTTTCAGGATTCTCTAACCACTCATTAATTTTCATGGAGTAGAAAGTGTTGGCAAGATTCTTCACTGGAAGGGGCAAACCTTGGATCTCTTTTATCACCTTTTGTTGAATCAATCCCATGTATTCTGGGTTTACGATAGCTGCAAAACCTGATGCATACCCCATGAACAATGACCAACAATCATCATCCGAGAGAAGCCCAAGTGTATGACGACATTCACGGGAAGTTGTAACCATCAAGGCAAGATTTTCATTACGAGTAGTCACAATGATCCTGCTCCCTCGAGCACCAGCCATCAATGGTGATAGCAACACTTCCCATTCGCTGATGTTTTCACTCCAAGCAAGAATCTCCGACATCGAACGAATTTGCTGATTCGAGACTGAATCTTGTTCAAATCCGTCAGATATCTACCACGTTTAGTGAAGGACTTCAAAAGATCTTTGGAGATTCTCATAAGATCAAAATCGTCTGAGACAAATACCCATGCTTGTAACTCAAAACTGTTATTGACCTCAGGACAATTATACACTTGTTGAGCCAACACAGTTTTACCGATTCCTGGCATACCCGCAATAGATACCACATCAACATCGGTCCTTTCAGGTTTATCCATCAACAGAATTTCAAGTAATTTGGCTTTGTCTTCGTCTCTACCATAAAGGACAGAATCAGTGAGAAACGAAGACGTGACTGGTCTTGCCGATCTTTTGTGAGGGACCTCCGAAAGCTTCACAGGCCATCCTTGTGTAAGTTGATGAAAGCGACGAGTAATGCCATCAATTCTGGAATTCAAGTTGTATTCAGACAGTAGAACGCCTGGACGAGAACGAATACAACAGGCAGAAATGCGTTTCAAACCAGTCTCTTGATTCTCTCCTATATGCAACTTTCGCTTCAAAGCTAAAGTAGCATATTCATCCAAGATATCCTCGGCATCGAAAGCCAATTCTTGAACCTCATTCAACCATTCCTTTACATCTCCATCTTGTAGCTCCATCACCTCCGTATCACTGACCACTGTTTGAATCATCTCCAAATCCTCTTCCCATATTTTGAGCTTTGCTCTAACATTTTCAGTAGCCAACTTGAGCAGCTCTTTAGATCTCAATTTTTCCAATAACATAAAAATCAAACCCTCTGCCATTTGGACGTTTCCGAATGTGTTGGATGTAATGAAATTAGAGAACACCTATGAAAAGAATAGGTGTATCTAAATCCTACGTGTAAGTCCATTCTATCTAATTTTTTTTTCCATATCCCTCCATGGTGGTTATCTGACAGCACAGCACGACGAGATTATTGGTTGAATAGCGGAATGGAAAACAATAAAACTTTTGTCTTTGTCAGGTTGGAGTTTTTAATTCAAAAATCCCGACCGACCATTCAATCAATCCCAAAATCCACACAGGAAGAGCCTGACTTTAGAAGATTGACTTGCCAGATTAACCTCCCGTTATTATAATTACTCAAAGATGCTTTGGCTAACTGAGAAGCTAAATCCCAAATTATACACACAATTTTCTGTTGAAGTAGATTGGATTTTTTAAAGAAAATATAAAAGAGATAAGGAAGGATATTTATTTATGGTTGTATGTTTGATGCACATAGATAGGCTTTATATAGTCTCGTACTTAAGAATAAAAGAAAATTAAAACAAAATCTAAAGATATTTGAGTGTTTATTGGGGATATTTTAAATCATTCTCTCCTACTCCTCTTTTCAAGATTCCTTATTAGAAAAAGTGATTGTAGGCTTGAGCATTAGTTGTAGACAGCAAAACAGTTTATCGTCTTCTTCTTGCATAACTATTTTTACTTGTTCCGACATATTTTTCCACGACCCATTTGACTATATTTTATTGAATTTGATATCTAGTCTCAACCAGCATTAATAAAATGGATTATTAACATGGTTTCTCATTCATTTTCTTCATTTGTTTTGCTAATTGACCTCCTTCTATAATACCTTCTTCTCTCATTAATATTCTTTGTCCAAATGTCTGCTGTGAATTTAAAAGTTCTGCAAAAGTAATATTAGCATTTTCTAAGGTGGACATTATAATTTTATATTTTTTAGCCAGGTGCAAATATTTTTTCAATTACCCTTTCATCAGGAAAATCCGTACTAAGTAATCTTATCTTGTCCATTATATTAAAGAGGTTGTCCACATAGTCTTTCACTACCTCTAAACTGCTCATCTTTTGCTTCTTAAACTAGGGCAACAAATTTATTATTTGCATGTGTTTCACCCTTTGACTTCCATCATATTTTTCTTCAAGATAGTCCCAAAATTTTGAAGGAGAATCTAAATTAATAATTCGAGAAAGAATTAGAGTTGAAACTGCAAAATATAAACAAGCTCTTACTTTTACTTTCTTGATTGTTTTCTCTTTATGGTTTTTAATTTGTGAGCATCAAGATTGGTTCCAAGAATAGGAATTTAAAACTCTTTTTCTATAGCTTCCCAAAGATCTAGTGTTTTCAAATGAACTTTTATTTGTATACACCAAATTAGATCATTGGATTCATCAAATTTGGGGGGTTGTACTTATTGTAAATGTGTTTGTCCTTCCATGAAGGCTCTGATAACACTTTGTTGGTTTTTTAAAGAAAATATTAAAGAGGTAATAAAAGATTAACAAAATGGATTTTATCCATGATTGTATGTTGCATTTGATGCTTAGGTTTTATATAGCCTCATACTTAACAATAAAAATTGGATGGAGTAATTTTATCTAGTGGCTTTAAGATCAATGAATCTAATAAATATGTTTATTATAGATTTGTGAATGAGAAAGGAGTCATTATGTGTTTATATGTTGATGACATGTTGATCATTGAAACTTATAAGTAAAAAGCACCAAGCATTTTCTATCTTCACAATTTTCTATGAAAGATGCAGGAGAAATAGATGTGATTCTTTTGCATAAAAATTGTGAAAGAATTTACAGGATTAATCTTATTACAGTCTCATTACATTACGAACATGCTTAAGAAATTTAATCATTATGATTATAAGTCTATTTCTCCATTTGATTCTAGTTTCAAACTAGAAAAGAATACGGGGAAACTAGTTGCTCAACTTGAATATGCCAAGCTTATTGGGTACTTAATGTAAGTTATGACAAGTACAAGTCCCGATATAGTGTTTGTCATTGGTAAGTTAAGTAGGTATACCAGCAATCCCAGTAGTTTTCACTAGTAAATGCTATTAGAAAAGTACTCAAGTATTTGAAATATACTTTGAATTATGGAATCTCATATAGTGGAAAACCAGTAATTTTAGAAGGATATTCGAATGCTAGTAGAATTTTGGATAAAGAAGATTACTCTTGAACCAGTGGATGGTTGTACCTTCTTGCTAGGGGTGTGATTTCTTGGGGATCTAAAACGCAGCATGCCTAACAGATTCAATTATGGTTGCATAATTTCTTGCATTATCATTTGCCTCCTAAGAAGCATAATGGTTGAGAAATTTGCTTTACAATATTCCACTATGACCAAAACTCATATCGCCAATTTTGATCCACTATGATAAGCGGTTACATTAGCGAGAGCATATAGTTGTATGTACAATGGCAAGTCTAGACACATTAGCCTATGGAATAGTTATGATAACAAAATTATTAGAGATAGTGTGATCACAATCAACTATATTTTCTCTTTGGAAATTTAGCGGATCCTTTGACAAAAAAGTTAGCTAGAGACTTGATATCACGAACATCACGAGGGATGAGACTGAAGCCCATAATGAATGATCGCTGAGGGTAAAATTTCGACCTGACGCTCGATTCAACATGTAGTCTCAAGTTCAATGAAAGATGACATTTTTAGGGTTGAGAGCACAAAATATTTAACCACCCCGAAGGTTAGTACTATATCTGCAATATGTTTGAATAGGTTGAATTATTTAATTCTTAATAGATCTTGATGGTAGTTGTATTGTTGTAGGAGTGCAAGAAAGGTCTACCAACGTGGAATGCGAAGTGGTGCCACTTCAAGAAGTTACGGGCTTATCTTTCATGCATTCACTGACGGATAAAACACAGGACCAATAAAAGTGTTATTGTATAAAAATATGTAATATAAACCATGTTTCTAATGTATCGTATTGGTCAATAGGTTTGAAGTTCAATTGTTTGTACCAACTTTACAATCAGATCACTAAATAAAGGTTCAATCACGAGACACATTTACTATGCATGTGTTCATAGATGATGTATAATGTATTGTTTTGAGATAGTGGGGGAATGTTAGAGATTTTCTAAAGAAATTTAAAAGTGAAGAAATGTGTCTTTTCATATTGAAAGATTGTAATGTTTCATATGAAAGAATGTGACTGTTCGTGAAAAGTCATATCCTTATTGAAATATTATCATGTTTCATAAGTGCCTTTGAATGCTATATATAGACAATGCACAAATGAAAATTTTATAAGTTTTTCTTCTACTTATATTCTCTTTAAATATTATCACGGAATATTTAACAAGAATCAGTAACTACAACATTAGTTTCTTGTATTTGAAGAAACTATTTTCATATAGTTATACGGGGACAATTATTATATCTTTATCCCTGGAGTTTAACCTTATTTATATAAGGCAAATAAAACTCTTTGAAAAAGTGTTTCAAAGTTCATGATTTATAACGAATTCAAAGTATAATACCATTATCGAATTTTGAAGAATTGCGCAAACAATATAGGATTACTTTGTGACTAAGTAACCTAATACTATATGGTGTTTGTATCTATTATTAGATATCCCGAAAGAATATTGTAAATCTAGTCGGTTAAGTTTAGGAGGTGGCGGAAGAGTCTGGGAATCATGTAGATCATGGAGATCTTGAGTTCTAAGATCGAGTCATATTATCTTGGAAATACCATATGTGGAGAGCTTGTATGTGAGACTATGACCAATGTAATTGATTCGGGGAGTGAGAGAGTGTAATTCTGATTGTAACCGTTTATCTATTATTACATAGTGAATTAGTTCCTCGTCATCCAAACGGCTATAATTTTTTTCCGCTTTGGATTTCCACATAAAACCTTGTGTTGTAATTTTAATTTCTATTTTATTATTTTGTGTATATTTATTTTATTTTATGGTTACCAATACTGTCTTGGAATACCAATTTGTTTAACGAGTAGTATTAAAACTAACCGAATTTTTCCAACAAATACTATAAGAGTTAGATCAATTTTCCAAACACTGAGTAGTATATATGATTTGCCGGTCATTCTCTTCGTTTCTTCCATATACGATAGATTTTAGCTATTGGTCTTGGCAATTTCTTTAGATGAATAAATGGACTTTGTGGATGTTGGAACATTTCCAATATGTCATGCACTGCCAGTTGATTTAATTCTAAAATCACATTTAAGAATACTCTTAATTTAAATTGCCAGCAATGTATTTTCAAAACTTTTGATCAAGTTTTCTTCTTTTGATAAACACGTTTACTCTAATATGTTTGCTGCAGAAAACTTATAGTACCTATAGTATTTTATTTGTGTTCAGTAGCAGTAGGTAGATTCCAATAGTGCAAATTATAATTTCATGGTATGCTTAGGTTTATTCAACAATTTGAATTGCACACTTATACTCCCAATTATACTAGTGGGGGTGAATAAAACCTTGAGGAGAATGGCACTGTTCCGAATCCCCAGGTATTAACAATGGATAGTAATACCATCTATTCTGGAATTCAAGTTGAATACAACAGGCAGAGATGAGCTGCCTTGACTTATGTAATTTGTAGTCTCAGGTTTTTATAAAATAAAATAAAAAATGAGGGACCTTTATGCAATTTTATCTTATAAACAAGACTTTCATTGTAAAAAGACAGTCTCAAAATGGAAGCCAGCTTCCTGGAAAATGTCTGCAAGTAGATTGTAAAAACTGGGAGGTGCAGTGTCTCTATCATCGTCTTTAGGGTTTCTCAAAGTTCTCTTCTTTTACCAGCTGTGACTGAGAGCTTGATTCCACACAGAAACCTAAACCTAATTTCTCTCATAAAGGTATGCAATTTCTCTCCTTTTGTCTAGTGATTTCTCTCCTATTGTATGAGTAAATTTTAGCTGTCTGCATTTTATAGTTTCAAATCTATAGGTTTTTAAAATGTGTTATTGTTCTGTAATTAAACATTATTGCATAAACTTGTGGTGATCTTCTAAAAGCTAATAGTTACTATCAGGTCAAATCAATGATATGGAGTCATTGGAAAGATTGAAGGAAGACATAATTGAGAAGTTGGATAATGGGAGTGAATCTTCTCCAATCATTCTTGTTGGAGATCCTGTAATTGGAGAAACCAATATAGTAAAAGAGATAAGTGAGCAGAAAAACTATGCGACTCTTTGGATTCACATGACACAAAAATATGATCCTGACTTGTTCTATAGAGATATTGCTAAACAGTACTTGTATCTAAGTTCTTGTATTGAGGAGTGGGAGGATAAAGATCAGGAGAATGAGCAGAAGAGAATTTCGGGTTCCGATTTGAAGGAAGTTCAAATTATCAGATGGGGACACAGACAGGAGGAAGAAAAGGTAGATGATGACTTAGACAGAAGGATATTGGAGGAGAAACTGAAAGATATCAGTCAAGCATTGTTCATGGAAAATAAATGTCTTTTGCTGGTTTTGCATAATGAGGGGGATAACTTGATTGATGATGAAATATATAAAAGACTACCGGAGCAATGGATATCTATGTTTCCTACCAAGTTCAGATATCTGTTAAGGACTATAATCGCAACAAAACACTTAGATGGTTCTAATGCTGCACAGACCTGTCAAGTGATCAAGCTTGAACTACTTTTGGAGGAGGAAGAGTCATCATCTTTGTTACGCCGCAGTGTTGATAGAAAGGTTTCTGAGAATTCAAAATTCCGGCAACTTCAGCAGGCTATAGCTGGAAAGAGCGATGGTAAACCTTCTGCTATCATTGTGATAGCAAAAGCTTTAAATTACATTGCGCATGATGTTTCAAAACTGGAAAGTGCCATATTGAAATTGGCAGACTGTAAGAAAACCTCTGAGGAGGTAAATCCACTAGTCTGTTCTGCTGTTGAGTTGATTGAAAAAGGCGTTACGAAGGACTGTTTTTTGTATAGCATTGAATTGTTTCGCAATTATAGTGGTATCAATTTCAATGAGTTAATCACTTACTGGATAATGGAAGGCTATTTTGATCCATTTGATCAAGTTGAGAAAGCTTATTGGCAGGGATATGATGTGTTAACAGAGCTGATTGACCGCGCACTCCTGAAGATTCAAGAGAATAGTATTGTTACAGTGGAAAGAGAAGCAATAAATATAACTCACTCCTGTGCACCTGGACTCAATGTTCCTACAGCTGCTTTGAGATTATCCAGTGTGCTTAACAAAGCAGAACGTCTTGGGAAAGTCACACAAATGAATGGTATGATAAAAACTCTATGCAATCCAAAGTTTTGGGAGAAGAACTCTGTGTTACTGATGGATGATAATCATCTGAGTGAAGAAGTCCATCATACATTCCTCAAGCTCATGAAGGAGTTAAAAGTTCTTGCTGTTTTCAAAGGCATGTGTGACTCGCTTCCTTCACTGATGTCTGGCTTGGAAAAGCTGCTTGTGCTTGTTTTCAGAAGCTGCGATCTGCCGGACAACATTGCTGATATCAAGAAGCTTACAGCCTTGAAAGTTCTGGAAATATCATGCGATGAAAGCACCTCAATATCGATACCAGATAACTTGCTGGACAAAATGGCTCATCTTGAAAGCCTTAACTTATCTGGTCTAGTGCTGAAATCACTGCCTTCGTTCGCAAAACCAAGCAAGCTGCGCATACTCATTCTTAGGCGGTTGAGTCACTTGGAAGAAGCCGAAAGCCTAAAAGAACTTGATAAATTAGAGATACTTGATATCTCTGGCTCGAGTTCCTTGAAGTCACTGCCGAACAATCTGTTTTCCAAACTTGGTGAACTACACGAACTCATCCTTAGCAAATGTTCTAGCTTGAAGAAACTACAGAGTCTACAAGGCCTTGGCAAACTTCAGCTACTTGATTTATCTGATGCTACCTCTTTTGAGAGCTTTGATGACCTGACATTGAGTGCGATTCCAGAAATTCGCAAGATTGATCTTACGAATACCAGAATCGAAGCATTACCAGAACTTCATGAACTTAAGTGTCTGAAACAGTTGATGTTAAGAGGCTGTTGTGATTTACTCAACATTCCCAAGTTGCAGCTCTTGAGAAGTCTTCAAGTTCTTGATCTCAATGGAGCAGTCAAGTTCTGCGAATTCGGGGATGAATCTCTTGAAATGTTGGATCAGCTTAGAATCCTTGATCTATCAGGAACTGGAGTGACTAAGTTGTCTGCTGTGCGTACCAATCTTGTTGAATTTTATGGACCAAACACACAGTCTAGTGCTCAGAATTGAAAGCTGAGGTAGCTGTTGTTGGAGAAGAAGAATTAATGTTGGTGTATGATATTATATGTTTCATTAATTGAGTTTAAATTTAATTACAAAACAATGCAAGAAATAAAGCAAGAAAAGTGAGAGCAAATATACAATTCCTAACCAAACACACAAAATTATTATATCTTCTAACTGTAAACTTAATGATACATTTTCAAAGAATAAATATATCCAACCAAATTTAATGTAACCTTAAACCTATATATTATGAAAAACATAAACTTAATTCTATCAAAATGTAAAGGCAAAGATACCTTTTAGAAATCTCCTCTCTTACATATGATTGTACAGAAGTAAGATTACCAGAAGATGCATTCAAATGGCCTGAATTGGACTTGTCTTTCCCTTGCTTAACTCTGGATTGCTCACCGGAGCATTTGCATGGAATGCTGACTGCCTCGATGGCTCGCCAAGGAGCTTCAAGGACAATGGTGATGGCTCTCTGAATCTTCTATCGGTTTCGACTATACTGAGCTGAGACATGCCTACTAGGTGATCTACGTCCACTGGTTCCTTTGGAAGCATTGGAATTGGCTTTAGGATCTGATGCTGGAAGTTCTCAGCTTCCTTGTCTTCTTCAGGAGCTGCAGCTGCTACATTGGTTGGCCAGTATGCGTATGGGACAGGGATATAAGCTGGGAAAAAACCATGCATCATTGGTGTCATTCCGTTTGAAGCCATTGTGGATTCTTCTGATTCCTTGATTGTTTCTTCAGGTGCAGCGGCTTCCATAGGTTCGAACTTTGAGTTCAGAGACAGATCAGGTGCAGCAGCTTCCATAGGTTCGAATTTTGAGTTCAGAGAAAGATCAAGAGATGGTATTGGGTTTGAACTGTCGGCTTCTTTTGCCAGAGGAGAGGTGTGCAATACTGGTTCTTCTGGCACTGATGGGGTCTCTGTTACCTGAAAAGAAATGTATACCAACTCAGTCAATCAAACAACGGGCATGCTGTGTAGTAACTATCTGTTTCTATTGACTTGTGTGGCTAAAACGCAAAAATGTAGAAGGAAAGAGATGTGACGGACCATATCATCCGATACCATGTCAAATAGACTAGAGCGCCTCTTTCTTCGAGTAGCATTATTCTGCCGAATGAAAAACTTTTGCGCATGACTTGCCACCTGGGTTGGAGTCCGCGAGACTACATAATTCCTAGCTATTCCACGCCAATCTCCTTTCCCTAGTTTCTGTAGGCCAATCAAGAACATCCGGTGCTCTTCTTCTGTCCAAGGAACACCTGCAACCAAAATTCACTTCATGTAAAGGGCAAGTTGAAGTATAGATCGAGTTAGTGTGAACCAAGCATTTTGCAGTGGCATGTAACTATTTATGTTCATTTTTCATGATCTACAAGAGCAGTAACTGCTACACTTTGATGATAGATCACATACATTGTGACAAGTTGAGATGAGTTGATTAAATAAAAACAACTTCAGAAGTTAACAAGCTGATATCTAGTCAATCAGATTCAAAGGCCACCAGGATAGCAAGTAAAGGGTGAACTGCAAAAAGCCTATGATGCATGGACCATAAATTAATTGTCTGCCAATTGATGACAATGCAATTGCAACAACATAGAAAACTAATTACGCTTGGCAAACATGAAAATTTCAGCTTCAATATTACACAGTACAGTACCCTCCACACTCACAGTAATATTAATTCGGTTCTTACGAAACTTCAGCTTGCCATCATGGAAATTAATATAAGTAACAACCATCCAACCAAAACAAAAGTACGCTATCAAAAACAGAAAAGATCATCCAGCTGCCACAAGAACACCAAAGAGGCAATTAAAGGTCACCCTACTTAAGAAAGAAAACTACCGCAACAAAGGTGACGCTATGCATTTCAGCAATGGGCAGCCAAACATCTAAAAAGACAAATTTTCAATCAGTTTATTGATTTCTCTAACTGATCAGCCTAGACTTGGTGGGGAGTACACTAGACAAATTTTGAAACCCCTCCTTGACTGGCATTTGCACCCAATGCCATAGGGTGTACCTAACATCTCAACCGCACATTATATTGCATTGACGACAGCATAAATATCGCCCGGACACACATGTACAGTCTAGTCAGCTGATTTGTATATGGCACTATGTCATAACATATGTGTATATGAATACATAAAATGCAAACAACAGACTTTGAACAGTAAACACTAAAACGGTGTGCAATGTCAAACGTATCTAGAACTTCTAAAAAACCATCACACTATGAGCTGTCAATACGTAATGCCCACTGGTCTATGCTTTTAACTCCCAAAACAAGAACCATATGGTGTCTTGTGCCCAAGTCTAATAGACACACATCATCAAACACGTTTCGAGATTGAGACGTTTCTCTTAAAACATAGTGAGTTAATACATACAAGCATGGCAGGCCAAACAAACTTTACACCAATAAATGCATATATCTCAAGCATCTATAGCTATAATCAAGCATATAGTGAGATTTCTAAATTTTCAAAATTTCCTGAAAAGGTACTTAATATAATAAAATCCGAATCACAAAACCAATCAACACACCTACCATAAGACCAGAACCCTAAATTCAAATCAAAATTCTCATTCCCAGAAATTAAAATAAAGTTCAATCACCACCACAAAAATACCAAATAAAAATAAAATAAAATAAATCTCAATCTGGACCACAAACCTGCAATCTTCAACCTAGAATATTAAATGAAACAACTTTTAAATAATTATCACAAAAAATTGAATTTTTTTTTTAAAAAAATACCTTTTTTACGCTCACCACGTCGATTAGCAGAGCAAGAAGCATTAGCCGGGTCATCAGACAAGTATCCATCAGGAATACGGGTCGGGTCACGAACATGATCCGAGAGAGGCGAATCGGCGTTCGGCGAAGCCGCAGCAGACGACGAGCTATGATAGTGCAAAGCAGAAAGGTTTCCCATACTCGCACTCTTCTTGATTATCGAACCATCCGTCAACCGTACACCAAACAATCTCAATCCGCCGCCGGCGACGGAACCACCACCACCACCACCACTTCCTCCTCCATTGCTCCCGCCGCGAGTCGGACACGTCCGCGAGTTGTGTCCGTTGTTGCTGCAATGCGAACACCGCCGCGGCATCTCTACCTCCTCCGATTCACCACCGCCGACGACGATTCACCACCGGAATCAAATAAGTAATTGAACTGATATATTTATACAGTTCAATAAAAATTAAAAATAATAAAATAATAAATAAAAGTCAATTTTTTATTTAATTTTTATTAATTAAAATGAAAATGAATTCATTTTTGAGATATATTGAGATACATAAGAGATATAGAGAGAGAGTGATTGAATCCTTGCATGGAAATTAAGCGAGTGGACAAATTTATTAGAGATACGGAGGGGTAAAATCGGAAACGTATAAACTTAGGGACTGAGAAGGAAATAGAGATTTACGGTGGAACGTTCATTGTGTGGAGGTGTAATGACGATTTTGCCCCTTTAGTATGAGGATAACGTCCATGACTTGACTTGGTTGTTTTTTTTTTTAATTATTTTGAGATAATAAGGTTTTATTAGCTGTAAAATTAAAACCTCACGTGTTAAAATTGATAAAAAATCAAGGACAATATTATCTTTATAATTAAATTAAGATTTATATTGAGATAAAGATAATTTGAAATAATTTGAGTACTTTATTATTTAATTTTTTAGTTTTGGATAATTTGTTTTATTTGTTTTTTCTAGGATGTTTCTTGTTTAGGATAAATATTGGTGTACTAGAATATTCTTAAAACAATTTTCGAACCACTTTTGTAGTTGGAAGTAATTTTAGGTGAGATTTAATTATTAGTTTTTGTAGGGAAGTGATTGGTTATACACAAAACTACTCCTACCAAAATCAAATTACTATATATATATATAAATAAATAAATAAATAATAATTTTATTATTCTCTATTAGGAATCTCTTTATTAAATGGACATAAGTATATCGGTTTATGTAAATTAATTTAAAAATATGTAGAATTCGACTATTGAAAAATAATATTTTATATTTTTAAAATAATTTATTTTTAATAAAATATAAAAACTAAAATTAAGCATTAGTTGTTACATTATAGATTTAGTTAACTATTCAGATAATGATTAATTATTAAATTAACGGGTTGGAGTAGCGGTTTGAGATGAATGTTCGATAAGAATAATAATGAGATGATTAAGTAGCCGTTTGAGACGAGTGTTTGATAAAAATAATAAGATGTTAAATAGTTGTTAAGTATACAGTGACGTAAGTGAGTAATGTATTATTTTTTTTATATTTTGTAGTTTATAATTTATTTTATTTTATTTTTTTATTCATAAAAACATATGTATTAAATATATATTAAATTAGAATATAGTTGAAGTATATAAATAAAATAAAATCTAGTTCAAAATAATAATTTTTACAAAGATATTTTTGTAATAATTAAAATTGGATAAAGGTAGAATGAGAGTTTTTTTACTAAGGATTTTGGATAGTTACTTGAAGTAGCTAGCTGAAAATCATTAATTAAACATCTAATCACTAAACAACAAGTTACTCTCAAACATCTAAATTTTCAAATTACTAATATAAAATATAATTAATAATTAAAAATCTAAATGAAAAACACATAGAAAAAAATCATACAAATGATTAATAATTTATGTAAATCAATTAGTAAAATAGAAAAAAAAAATACGAAAAAGAAAAATAAAGAAAAAGAAAAGAAAAGAAATAAATACCTAAAATCAGCATTTTAAAAACCATTTCGAATAAGTATTTATAAAAATTGGATATTTTACCTTTCGAATAAGTATTTATTAAAAATTGATATTTTACTTAATATTTGGGTGAGTAGGTTGAGATTGCTTGTACTAATACTTCCATTTTATTTTTATTTATTTAATTTATTACACAAATGTCTTTTAAATTAAACTATATTTATATATTGTTAAAATATAATAAAAAAATTATATCATTTTCCCACTAATCATCACTACTTAAATAGTTAACACTAACATTAAAAGTTAAATTACAACTGCAATTTCAATGTCAGTTGTTACTCTAACAACTAAATCTAACAACTAAGTGTAGTCGCTAATGTTAAAATATGTTATCCTTTAACTCTTCTCTTTTTTGGAAAATAATCATCTCACCACTAGTTAAGAGAGTATAAAATACAGTTTTAACGTTTTCAGTATTCACAGGTAAACTTTGAAGAAAAAGTAATTTAATAATCAATCCTTTTACTGAAATTCTAGCTGATAGAATGACATAATTTATGTAGGTCCATTTGAAGTGACTTCCTTATTTAAATGATGACTCCAGATTATCTCATACCTACCATTACATTATAAGTTATATTTTTTCTTGTTGCAAACTCGTATTATGAACTCTTATAATATCTCTCATTCTGGTTAGTATGCTATCTAGAATTCTTATAATTATTTTA
Organism: Cardiospermum halicacabum; assembly: GCA_031304145.1. NCBI lineage: Eukaryota > Viridiplantae > Streptophyta > Magnoliopsida > Sapindales > Sapindaceae > Cardiospermum > Cardiospermum halicacabum. The sequence goes on along the minus strand of CM062391.1, from coordinate 932,690 downwards.
AATAATAGTACAAGCAATTGGTCTAAAGTCTCCTAAACCTAGAACTTCTCTTTTTAGGAATGATCATGAAATTATTTTTGAGACTCTCCTTTCTAGAAATATACAGAATTGTCAAATTGAACTGCTTAAGTACGTGGTTCTTGTAAAAGAATTTCGTCACTACAATAAAAAAAAAAAAAATCATTAATCATAATCCAATTTTCCTTTAAAGAAAATTCAATTTTAATTTTGTAACATCTAATGGACCTTTTAAGGTTTTCTCTTAATACTCATGAGACCCGAAAGAACATCTTTATTATTCAGTTTTAAAGAAATCTTTCTACTTGTTATCTTTATAATGTTATAGATGAATTTAGTGTTTCTATCACTAAATTAAATCCAATCCAAACAAGTCTTTTGCATCCATAAACTCTCTTAATCATCAAAGCAAGAGCAACCTTTTTATAACTATATTTTTTTTATTCAACAAATCGTCATAACGGGAGTGTTATGTAAATTGTTTTGCAAATGAGATAATAAGCGTCTCAAAAAAACCTACATTTCCATCCATGTCTATAGAGCATCGCCAATTTTCTTTTTTAAAGTCTCAATTAAACCCTAAACCATACATCTTGACCTCTCCTAGAAGTTGACCATACAAAAGAAATAATGTGTATGTTTAGGGTTGCTTTTAACTGTCAAACAATCACTTTTGATATATTAAAAAATCAATCGTATTCCAATTTTATTCTAAATTGACTTGCATATTATAATGTCAATTTTGTGATTTAGGATTAAAATGGGGATTTCATGGACTTTTTACCCCCTATATAAGTGATTATTGGTTAATCACAAACAATTCCAAATATATATATTATATCCATAAATAAATTAGGGTCATGAAATCGCATAGAGCATAAGTAAAATGATCAACAATAATCCTCTTAGTAACAATCCATTTTAGAATAAGAGGACTGTGATCTGAAGTTTCTCCTTTCAAGATCATATACAAATTCCTACCTATGCCAAATTATATTATTAAAGAATAGTTCAAGTGAATCCATATTTTATGAGCTCCCATTTGTTATTTATCCAAGTATATCTAATACGTTTATTGTTGGGGTGTCAAACCCAATATCACATCGGTAATACAAGAAAATAATAATTTGTACATGAAAGCATTCAGAAAACTTCGTTAGTATGAGACTTTTTGGATGGTGGTACATAAGAACAAATTCGTACGGGCTCGATCCAAATCCAAAGCGGACAATATCATACTAATATGGGAGTTGAGGAGCGGCTCCGGAGGGTCCAACATTTACTTCTTATTTGAGCTAAATCATTTCTTAAAATGTGTAAGAAAAATAAATATCTCTACATTTAGAATATCTAGCACAACTAAAATATCCAACTTCCATCATAAATCTTCTCCTCCTTAAGGTTCATACAAGTGGTAAACAACACTCATTACTATTCTATAAAAAGTATTTTTCTAACAATTTGTTTGGATCTTATAGCAAAATGCAATTATAGAGAATGGCTTTGTAATTATACATTCATTACTATTCTATAAAAAATATTAACTATTATAATGAATTATCATTTTAGAGAAAGAAGTCTGACCATATGAAATTTTAAAGCAATTCAAATCCCCCTACAAGTATTTCTACCACATTGCTAAACATATCCCACTCTTTTAATCTTAATCTTTCTAAACATTCTCAACCATTTTTCATCATAACTCTATTCTTTATCGTCATATCGCAAACTTTTAAAATATTAAAAACAATTAGTTACATCAACCCTAATTATTTTAGGAATTTTGAATCCCCATATTCCAAGATTACTAAAATTATTTACATTCCAAACTCTTAATATTTTTCTTTTACCAAAAATTTGGTTCAACCTAGGTTTAAATATTTTTATTAGTTGAAACAAATCTAAACAATATATTCTATAAGAACAAAATTTATTAAAAATATTTTTATTTTAAAACAAATTAAGTTTAGTTTGATTTTTTAATTAAATTTTATAATGATTTTCTTTCTTAAAATTATCAAAATAATAAACCGAAAAAGTCGGTTAAAAATTACTTCTATTTCAGAAATAAATTAATAAATATGTTATATATAAAAACATTAATTTATTTCTACAAACAGAAGGGTTCGAAGACAACCACGTCATCCGACAAATTATCCGAAGACATTATTTTTAGAATATTAAATCTAGGACTCTTGAAGTCAGTTCCCAATCAGAAATCACCGTTCTGGTCTTCTTCGTGTTTTATATAATGACGAAAATACCCTTAGCACACGTGTTACATGAAGTAAAATCATTGGTCGTCCGTGCTCGCTTTTTGATGTAGATGCGTATCGAATCATCATGCGGGACTGATACTTGACTTATTTATATCGTGCCACGTGTACATGTACTGACATGTGGGGTTGAATTGCAGATCTTCGTACACGTGTAGTCTGTAAATGACCGAATGGTTCATAAGATTATCGCTCACACTATTATTCTAACGAGTGGAATATATATATATATATATATATATATATATATAAACAAAATTTAATTTGATTTCCAATCAAACTTTTAATAAGTTAAATAATATTTGTTACTTATTTTTTAAATTAAAATAGAATTAATAACATAAAGTGTATATATAATGAATAACTTTATTTAAGTTTGAAATATTTTATAGTAGTTAATATTTTTATTTAGCTATTTTTAATTAATTTTAATTTTTTTATTAAAATATAAAATTAAAATAATGTAAAATTTTATATAAATTATTATATTTATAAGGGAAGATTTTAAAATACGAACCGATTAAACTTTAATTTGTATTTATGAGTCAAACAAATTTTACTTTTGAAAAATAAAAATTTTCAAAGACTAAATGAGCTTTATTTTTCTCTTATTGTAATTAAAGTTGTTTAATAACTTGTAATCCGGACAAGAAAAAAGAAAATCAAAATACTCAATTTGTAAAATTGAAGTTCAAAAATTTTATTTTAGAAAAATAAAATTGAGGTCACTCGTTCATTTAATTTAAATTTTAAAATAATTAAAATTAAAACTTTATATGTCCATGTAATTTAATTTAATCTAAATATATATATTTATATTATTAAACAATAAAAAATTAATAAATCATTTTTATTTGTTTAACCATATTTTATTAAAAAAAAATAGATAAAATGAAAAGACACATTAAATAGTATACCATTTACAAAAACTTATTGCAAATTATTTCTACAAACATACCGGTTTTTTCATAAATATAAATTGGATATACGAAAGTATTTATTTTCAATTGGTTTTCTCCAACCTCTCAATCCATATACTTTACATTGAAGACATTTAAAATTAATATGGTAGAGTTATAATATTGAAATCCTTTATATAAAGTTTTTTCAAACAATATTAACATGATGTAGTAGGTTTTGAGTTATTTGAGCTTCATATAAATTTTATTTAGAGGATTAAAATTAGGGAATGTATGAAATATAAAAAAAAATCTAGTTTAATAATTAGAAAATATGTGTCACTAAAATAAACATATATAAATATTTAAAATATATATATTTTTTACGATAATAAAATTAAAATAATACAAATTTAGTTCACAATATCTAGATAAAGGATTAATAATAATAATAATAATAATATAATAATAATAATAATAATAATAATAATAATAATAATAATAACTTTCTACATTATAGTATAATAATATTATTATAAAATTATTAGCAAGTATCTATAACTTTCTACCATTTTTAATTTAAATATCTTAATTTTTCATTTATTTACAAATAAAACTAATCAAATTATTAATAATAATAATAATAATAAATTGTTTAAAAGTAATTGTTAAATTCCAGAAATGTCTTTTTAGGATAATAGTATTTACTTAATAAATTAATAAATTCATAATTCACAATTCTAACAATTTGAATATAATAGGTTAATTTCAATTAAAATTATTATAAATATTTTTTAAAATATAGTCTTAAGTATGCAGGGATTAATTTATATAGAGATGTTTTCATTTTTAGCTATTTGTAATTTTAAATTAAATTAATTGAAATTTTTTAAAGTTTGAAACTTTAAAAATAATTCAATTCACCAAGATATTTTTATAGACAGTTGATGAAGTTTAGAAGCGCATTTTTAAAAGTATGTTTATAAACCTAAATACAGATAGAGTATTTTATTTATTTAAAATTAAAATTTGAAAAACTCATATTTATAAATTTCTTTTTATATTATATCATATTAATTATTTATCATAATAGTTAAAATACAAACCATTTCAAACCACAATTATTCTTACAATAAATTTATAAATTAAAAATTAATTCCCTTATTGTCTTACCAATCATCCCAATTATATTTACCATTATTACTTTTTTTGTCTTCTATAATTTTAGCATAATTATTTTTGCTCAAACAAATATAATATTTTTAAGGTTCACTTCAAGTTTCAAGTTGGATATATACTTTTTCCTCAAAAAGAAAATATTCTATTCACATCAACTATCTTAATAATTCTAAATCAATTGTTGTTAATGACCTTATCCCTTATCCCAACATCTTTTTATAGGCTATCTTAGGATATTTTTATTCGACCTTTATTCCAAAATTAATTAATTAATAAACCTTATTTTATTTTCAAAATTGACAAGATAGGAAAGAGAGTGACAAGATAAATTCATGAAAATTATATAATCCAACTTGACATAAATCTTTTTTTCAAATCCAACATTCATTAAATAACAATTGTCATATTAAATAATTTGTCACTAATAATGAATTTTATTATAATAATTCTAAACAAAATATCTAAATGATGATGTCGAGTGACAATGATGTGGAAAACTATTAAGATAATTGAGATTCTATTCACAAACGCAACTACCTTCACTTAGACAATAATAATAGAAATAAAATCAATAATAGGAGTCTTAGGATATGATATATTTATATTTATATTTAAATAAAGTATCTTATCTTATCTCAAAATTCAAACTCAAAAAGTAGTTGATAATGATATTTAAATGTGACGGCGTACCATGGATCAATTGACACGTAGTTATATTTGATATGTTGGAGGGATAAAAAATAGTAGATAAAAAAAAATAATAATTGGGTTCAAATTAAGGTTTGGATTAAAGTTGAAAATGAATTAAACATATTTACAAAACGTTTCAGAAATTATTCATGTGAGGTTTCGTAACTATATTTAGTGTATGTTTGACACTAAATGTTATATTAAATATTAAGTTAACTATTAAAGTAGCGATTAGTTATTAATTGTTAAATTAGACGTTGAAGTAGCAATTTGACATGAGTATTTAGTAATATTGATTTATGATTTGATGATTTTAATTCACATTTATTTTGTAATTATTTTTATTAATTTATCAACCAATCACAAATTGCCACATATGAGTAGCCAGTAAAAGTGGGTTGTGAAAGTAGGCTATCTAGTATTACTCTTGTTTTTAAAATTTTTTTCTTTTAGAATTTTTAATTTAAAACTTAAAGTCCTTTAGTTATCAACTAATTGAAAATTTTATTTAAAGATTTTTAAATAATATTTAATAAATAGAAGCTTTTAATATTATTAAGGGTATTTTAATAATACTCATAAATTGATAATGGTAAAATATGAACTTTTTTATTAGTGATTCGTGAAAAGCTACATGAAGTAGCGTTAGCGTTCTGGAAATCGCTAATTAAAAATCTAATCCCTAATAAAAAAGTTTCTCCCAAATAATTAAATTGTCAAATCGCTAATAAAAAATCTAATCACTACTTCTTAAAAATCTATCTGCCAAACACACACTTAAAGTAGCATTTAGTGTTTTGAATTAACGTTTAAAATAGTATTTATGAAAATTTTTAGATATAAATTTTAATCCAAGTATTAATAGTGATTTATTATTAATTTTTTATGAATAATTATATTATTACTTTTTGAATTATATTTATATATATTATAAATTTTAACAATTTTATATCTATCAACCAATTTAAAAGTTAAAATTAATATTAAATATTTAATCTATATCACTATTTAAAAATTTAATTTAATAATATATTTTAAGTTTTAATTTATAAGTGTTCAATTCAAATCAGATAAAATATATTTAATTTTAAAATAATATCACATACATATATAAATAAAAAAAATAAAATATTATTTATTTTATTTTATAATAACTAAGGAGATTTATTTTTATTTTAGAACTTACCTAAGATCTAAATGTATTAAATATAAAAATAAAATAATAAATAAATAAAGCACATGGTTTTATTATAAATGAAATAAAGTAGAGTAGAAATTAAATAAACAGTTTATTATTCAAACCAATCATTTAAATAGCTTCAAGTCTAGATAACCCAATTTAATTATTATGAAATGCTGATCCAGACATATAATTTGATAGGTCAAAAGATATGATTAGGGAGATAAGCATGAGCTAATCATGATTAATTGGGCCACCCAATAATCCATGTGATGAATTTTTTTTGGTTTATATTTTAACTTTAATTTCAACATTCAATTATGGGATTGGATTCAACCTATAATCTATCAATGTCACACAAGTTGGAATGGAATTGAACTCTTTGATATTCAAGGAAAGTGAAAATTTTAAGGAATGGACTTTTTAAAGTTTAAAATACAATTATAGACCTGTTTTGACAGGCTTTTTAAAGTTTAGTTTTCACTCAATAGGCCAAGTTTCCCAAAATACTCCTGAAACTTTACAATTCATAGATGCTGTGAATTATGCTCACAGTCTGTGAATTACGCTCACAGCTGTGAATGGCCTATGAAGTGAAAATCAAAGTTTAGTTTTGCAAACTTTTCAAAAGTGACTTATAATTGTATAGTAAACTTTTGATGGCTTAGAAATCCAATGGACTCGAAAGAAATACATGGACTACTTACTAGTAATTATTGTGAGGTGAGACAACTATTCACTAATTTCCTTCTGAGTTTTTTCAATATATGTTGTGTTTACAAGAAAAGAAACATTACCTACCACCATCATTTATATTCAACATTTGGTCTTTGAACATGAAGATTAGTGTGATGGTCCTTAACTTTAAGATGCACAAATTTATTTTTAAATATTACTCTTCAAAATGTTTCATGCTAATGAAATTCTTTAAATTTTATATATTAAGTTGTTTTCTTATATTACTCATCTGGTATTAAGTTTGATATAAGATATAATTTTATTTATATCCATGTAAATTTTAACATATGATTAATGGTATAATTTCACTTATTTTAATTTGTCGAAACTAGTTGAAATCCGAAACTGTTAAAATTTGGTAAATGTTATTCTCTTTTCGTTAACAACCAGTAGATTATAAATAATGGAAAAAAAAAATCCTACGCCATAAAAAGTTAAGTACACAATTATAGACCAATTTTATAGTTTACAAAATTAAAACTTGATTTTCATTCCGTAAGTCATTCACAGACTGTGACTGTAATTTACAAACTATGAGCGTAATTTACAGAATCTGTAAATTGTAAATATTCAGGGGTATTTTGGGAAACTCAATCTATGAAGTGAAAACCAAACTTTTAAAAACTTATTTTTATATATTTTTTTAAACAGACCTATAATTATATTTTGAAACTTAAAAAATCCAATTAAAAAAATTTTCACTATAAATAATAGATCCATTACTCCCGTTAGACCAAAATCATAAAATCCAGATACTTGAATACTGAAACATTTTTCGTCCAAATAGTAAAATTATCGTAAATAAAAATTTATGATATATAGTTAAATCTTACTATTAATTGTTTAGAAATATTTTTTTAATGTAATAATAAAATATTATTATAGAAAAATTTTATAATTATAATTAGAGTTAAATATCATTATAAAAATTATTATAGTAAAATATTAATATAGAAAATCAATGTATGGTAAAATTAAAATTTAAAACTTTATGGGGGGTTTTAGAAAGATGGAGGGTAAAAATAACACATTAAGAAAAAATAGATTACAAACTGAAAATTTACACCAAATCTACATATCAAATTGGTTATTTTGTCTCAAAGAAAACGCAAGTAACAAATAGTTTAAGCATCAAAAGTTAAGTTATGGGCTCTATATGGGCCAATAGACATTCACAGCCCAAGATAGGCCCAAAAGTGATAGTCATGTACATTAATGAAAATTCCACACAAATCAAAGAGCTGGAAAATGATGACTTCCAATTAGATTGCATTGCATGTAGTATAAACCAGTTCTTCAGAATCCTTACATAACATTTTCATGCTACAATTTTCATCATCATCATAACCATCACTACTTAGCTTCTGCTTTATCCATCTATACCAAACTTATACAGCATAGAAGAACATAAAGAGATATATAGATAGATAAATTAAACAAAGATGATCAAAAGAACCAAAAATAATAATAGCATAAGTTCATGCCACATCTCAGTACAGACATAACATAGACATTTATCATTTAATCCTCCTAACGGTAGGTTCGGTATGACGGGCTGTACATACAGCTCTCTGCATACTTCATTAGGTCTTTCGGCTGAGGCAGACGCGTCGCCAAGCCTGTATATAAACAAACGTAATCACTAGGCCGAAATGGTTTAAGAATTGTGAGCATGTATGTAGATGTTTAGAGGTGGCTTACCGAGTTCATATGATTTGGCTGCGACTTTTGCGGCGATGGTAGCTGAAATCTTTCTGATGTCTTTGAATGGTGGGTAGATTAGTCCCTTTTCGAAGTGTTCTGGGTGTACTTGTGAGGCCAAGGCTTCAGCTGTAGAAGAGATAAACATGTCAAGTGATATTTTGCGACTAAATGGTCATATGATATATGATAATGAGTTTGAGCTTGCTTACAGGCTGCCAAGAGCATGTCGTCGTGAACACGGATTGTGCCAGACATTAGTAGTCCTAGGCCGAAACCAGGGAAAACGTATGCATTATTTGCCTGGATAGCCAACAAAAGTATTATCCTATAGATCATGTATGTATATATGTGTCAAATTCGATAAGTACATACCTGGCCAGGCACATATGTATTGGTTCCATAAACAACAGGGTCGAATGGACTACCGCTTGCAAATATAGCTCGTCCCTGGGAAGTAACAGAGGTAAGTGAAGAAGAGTTGAGTTTTTCTACATAGAAAAAGCAAACGTTGTGTGATTATATTACCTGAGTCCAATTATAGGCTTCTTCTGCTGTGCATTCGGATTGTGAAGTCGGGTTGGAGAGAGCAAGAATAATTGGTTTCTTCACATAAACAGAAATCATGTTAGTTTTGTATATATGTATAGGTAATGTTATTGAACAGTAGATGGATGCGCAAACGATTACCTCATTCAAGGCGGCCATAGCCTCGACAACATTTTGAGTAAATGTTTTTCCTTGACCAGATGTTCCAATCAATATTGTTGGCTTGATTTGCTGAACAATAACAGACAAATGCAGATACTGAGACATGATTTGCTAGGGAAAACAATATAAAGATGTAGGGAGATGGAGAGAGATTTTATACATTAACAGCATCTACAAGTTCTGTGACAGGCTCATGATCATGTGCCCAAGGCTTTTTGAAATGTTGAAGTGATTCAGCACGAGAACTAACAATTAGTCCCTGTGAAAAAGACAATGCATGCAAATTAAATACCAGGCAAGTGAAAACAAACACAATGCGACGACAATGTAGACTGCATAAAGTACTTAGATCTTCTACCTTTGAGTCCACAAGCCAAATCTTCTTGCGAGCCTCTTCTACCGGCATATTAGTCTACATAAAGAATCAGCAATCCATTTTCAGCTTTCAAGGCTTTTCATTCAACTAAAACGTGCAAAACGCTTAAGCTAAAAATAAATTGGTACCTGTTTTGATATCTCAAGAGCAATGAGATCAGCTATACCGGTTCCAGCCTGTTTTGTACCAAACAATCAAAAGTGAGATCGAGAATCTGATGATAATTACGGAAATTCCCAAAACTAATAAACTAATTCGTGAGAAACAAACAAACCTCTCCGGCACCGAGAAATAAAAATGTTTGGTCGGCTAAGCTTTGGCCAACAAATTTCATTGCTGAAATGAGTCCGGCAAGTACCACAGATGCAGTTCCCTAAGACATGGAATTTAACGGAAGTTTCAGAATTACTCTTATAAATATTTGAAAATATCAGCTTACCAATAGTTACCTGGATATCGTCATTGAATACAAGATGAGTAGTGCCATATTTCTCTAGGAGATTGAAAGCATTGTGGTTTGCAAAATCTTCAAACTGGAAAATGACATGACATGCTTAGTGAAGTTGATCCTACCAATAGGTAAGAGAAATCTAGATTAAGTAGTGACTAGCTAACCTACCTGAACGAGAATTTTCTCGCCGTAGTTCTGTTTCACTGCTGTCATGAACTCATCTAAAAGTTCAGCATATTCCTGCATTGAGGACATGAACAAAAACCAGTTTAGTACAAGAGCACAGCGGACAGATGCTCAAATGAAAAAACGGGGCGAGTACTATACAAAGTACGAACCTGCCCAGTAGCTCTCTTTTGCCTGAGTCCAATGTAAAACTCATCATTCAGCAATGTTTCATTGTTGGTCCCCACGTCAATTGTTATAGGCAAGCACTGAAATTATCAAACAGAAACAGTGTTTTCATTAACAATACAGACACACTTAAAAGTGGAACGGTAAGATTAGTTTCAGTGAGCCAATACACAACAACAATGATCATGTAATACTCACAGCTGATGGACAAACTCCTCCAAGTGCTGTGTATAAAGAAAGCTTGCCTACAGGTATTCCCATACCCTGAGTAATTATATAGTTTTTATTTGTGTCAGTAAAGAGAGCAGAAGCGACGGTTAATATATTGCATCATCCATTATGACTAACAATAGTGACAATTATCCTCTAGGATAAAGCATACCTGACAGCCGAGATCTCCAAGCCCAAGGATGCGTTCTCCATCAGTGACAACAATGACTTGAATATTCTTCTCGGGCCAGTTCCTCAGCACCTCAAGAATCTTCCCTCTGTAGGAAATTATTGATCAGAATAGAAAACAGACTATAAAACATAGAATCAAACATGTTAAGAATGTAAAAGCTTCGAATCGATTCTGTAAGGTTATCAACGCATACTTTTCCTTCAAGCTGATGAAAAGACCCTGAGGACGGTTGAAGATACTCCCGTATTTCTGGCATGCTTCACCAACAGTTGGAGTGTAAACGACTGGAAGTAACTCCTCGACATGCTCCATCAGAAGCTTGTAGAACAGCCTTTGATTTCTCTCCTGCAAACAAATGAAATCATTTCAACAATAATGCGACTTTTCATAGTAGCTAGTAAATGTAAAAGCGTAAATATTCCAATTGTAAGCCTTGTACAAGCACGAAAATTGATATTGTCTGAAGGATACCTGTAGATCCATCATTGCCATGTACTTCTGGAGCGGAACTTGGTAGTTGCGAATATTGTGCATCATCTTCCTCACCTGGTGAATAAAGTGGCAAAAAGGTTCATCAAATATCCTATAAAACCATCCAACGAAGAGTCAAGGAAGAATAACGACCCGGGAATATTACCTGGACATCTTGAGACACAACAGCCGGTGGCAGAAGACCACATAAGTAATGCGAATTTCTCTCTTTCTCATTGAAAGCTAACCCTTTGTTGTGATGTGGATCTCTTAACAAAGAATAACCACTGCAAAACCATAAAAGACAATAAAATTTTAATCCACAGGCTTACAAACATCAAAATCATGAGACAAAACACATGACACATAAAACTCCAATTCACTACTAACATGACAATCTACACCAGAAAATCCAGCTATCAGTTCTGTTATTACCTACCGCCAATACTACAGCTACATCAAAACATAAACAACATATGACACATGAGACCACATGCATGCTGGTCCTCAACTGATGAGATCCTTACCTAGCAACAGATAGAACCCAAGGGGTGACAGGCTGGTCCTCAGTGGCAGAATCCTCACCATAGATGTCCTGGACTCCTCCAACAACAGCGGAGTCGGGGTCCACAACTTCAGCATACCCATCCCTCATCTCCTTCAATGCTGTTGTGCCACTATTATCAATCACCACGCTGCCGTTAGATGGTACTCTATTAGAGCTGCACAGAGGTACCAAATTCGCAGGAAATCTTCTTTTCTGGTTATGAGATATCGGGGTTCTGGTTCCTGGTACGCTTGTATTGTTCTGTTCCACAAATCAAACATCAATTCAATGAATCAAGACATATTTATATAACACATCAAACTTCAACACCTGAACTCAACAAACACAGATATTCCAGATATACAAATCAGAGACCAAATGAATCAATGATCAGTGATATCAGCTAGGTTAAATCAGAGAAATAAAAATCAAATCTTGAGAGACGAAATCAGCTAATACAAACCAATGAGATTAATGGGAGCAAACCCAGATGAGGAAAACAATCAAAGGAAACAAAAATCAAGAAAAGATTGAACCTTTGATGCAAAAAACCAGAGCTTTTTCAATTGATTCAAACAAGCAATTGATCTTGAAACAGATGTAAGAGAAATAAAAGAGAGAAGCAAAAGGGGAGATTTTATATTACCAGAAAACAGCTTCTGTTCAAGGACAACATGTTGAGAGAGAAATGTGTGAAGACTAGAGAGAGTCTTCCGGTTCTTTTTGTAAGAAAATTTGGGGGAAAATTTGTCCAAAGAAAATGAAAAAATGCAGAGAGAGAGATAAAAGAAAGAGAGAGTCTTCAGGGAAGGTGTTGAATACTGAGTAAATGAAGCTTTTAATGGTTCTTTGAAGCTCTCTCTCTCTCTCTCTCTCTCTCTCTGGAAATTGGACACACAGAAAGAAGGAGGAGAGAAAGAGGGAGTTTGAGCAAACTGGCAGCTTAAGTAGCTGAAAACGTGTCTCTCTGATCTCTCTCGCAACTGGTTTGGTCTTTGGTCAATTACATTTTGGTCCCTGATTTTTTGTTTTATTTCATTAGTGACTATTTTTCGGTTTTTGTTGTTTTGTGTCACTTTCTTTACTCATCACATGAATGGTGAGTTTGTGTAGACTTGAAGGATCTAGTTTATGAAAGTGGTATTTGGAATGTTAGTTTAGATTAAGGTAGTGTTTAATAGTGTTTGATTGTGTAAAAATAAAATTCAGAAGAGCATTTGTAACTTTTTAATAATATTTATCAATTAACAATCGTTCAAGATTAAAAAATACTAAATTTTTTATTATTATTTATAACTTTCTGTTATACACATTTTTAATATTTATTTCTAAAAAATATATTTTTAATTATATATAATTAAAAATATAATAATATATTTTTTTAGAATATAATAATCAACGAAGTTATTAAATTCGATTAATATTTTTAATTTGATTTTAATTATACGGAATTTTAATTTAATCTATTAATTATTAAATATAGGATTAATTTAACCCTTTTTACAAATATATCATATGATTTAAAGTAAATATATATAACATATTTTCCCCCATAATCTGCTATATAACTAAAACTTACTAAATTAATATGACATTAGTCCCATGACCAAATCAATCAAAAGTGAAGATGTCAGTCAACTAAATTTAGAGGTTTTAGTATTCTCTTAAGTACTCGAATTCCAGGGAAACAATTTCCAAACCCACAGACCAGCATTTCAATAATTGTATCATTCACTTTCTAATTAGTAACTTTTTCATTAATTAAAAATCTTATTATCATTAATTCTAGATCTATTATTTAATTATAGTTGGGTGATGACCACGTGCGAAATTAGAATCAGACCAAATTCCGATCTAACTTTAGTTGTCCCCAGATGATCGAAAAGTGGGGTATGAACAATAATTTATAATATATGGTTCTGGTTTAGTTCTTCTGTGATATAATGAACTGTGAATGGTCCTCATTTGAGTCGATGATAATAAGAAAGAACCAACAAAATATCTATAACAATTTTCATTATATACAAAACGTCAATGTGTTTGCTATTTGGTATATATGTTCAATTCTATGAGGGCAAGATTTTTGCATGTATACTTCCATACATAATTTTATGTGAATTTGTTAGAGTGATAAATTCAATAGTACGTCGGTAATAAAAAAGTACAGTGATTTATAAAGTATTCGGAAAATTTAAGAATAAATTCGTGTAGATTCCATCTGTCTTGACAACATTATTATAACTAATTATAAAAATAAATACTATAATATAATTTATAAAAGTATTTAGATAGATAATTTTTTATTTTTAAAAGTTCAAATAACTTTTTAAAGACTTAACAGATTTTATCCAAAATTTTAAAAATATTAATTTTAAAAATGATTTCTTCTTTTATACATTACCATAATTAAAAATATAAATAATTTTAAATAAATCCGCATTCAACGATTGATTTTTTTTATCTGATATTAATTTGGATCAATAACTGTAATTAATTTTCAAATTAAAAAATTAATTTAATTTGACTTCAGTATCATTAATAATATTCATAAAAAATTAAAAATAATATAAAATTATTTTTACATATTTAAATAGTATAATATTTGTTTATATGTGTTTATTTATTAAATATGTATCTATAATTTAAATTTGAATTAATTTTTTATTTTAATTTTAAATATAATATATTTTTTTACATTTTAAAATGCATAATTTTTTTTTTTAGCCAAAATAAATTATATATTTTTATCATTCAAATAAAATATTTTTATTAGTTTTTTAAAAAAAAATTATTTTTTACCATTTAAATAATTGGTAATTTTAAGATTAAATATTATTTATATAGATTTCTGAAATTCACAAACAATTTTTTTTTTAAAAAAATCACTTTAAGTTCTTGTAATTAAAAAATGAGTTACATTTTTTAAAAAGTAAATAGTTTGAAATGATAGCAATCATATAAGCAAAATAAAATAGTATCAAGCACCCCCAAAAAGTTTATAGATTGCATAAATGGGTTTTGTCTGGTTTGTTTTGTGGTCTTTGCATTAATCTACAATAAGAAAGATAATTGACATATTTCTTTTGTCTTGGAGATTATATGTCATGTTATGTACCCCATTATGTAAAAAGTTAACAACAAAACAAAATTAAGTTGTCTATGTTACATGGAGCAAATAGTTTTAATAATTTATGTTATAATAATGTTTTGTATGAAATTAATAGGTGGTTGAGGAGATTATAGAGGTCTAGGAAGGTTATCCAAACTAAGTTCGTAGGAATGGGTCATTTAGATGCAACTAAATTTATGGTTTTGAGATAATGATCATCTAGTGAGGTAGGATTTCAATTCCATGATTAAAGATCATAATTTTGAGGATTAAATTTAATGTAAATAGCATTTACTAAAGTATAAAATATTATTTTAAAAAAAAATTATGGTCAAATATATACTTTTATAATGCAGCAAAAATTATATTTGAGTATTTTAAATTTAAACTCCAACTTTATTTGCTAATATTTATTTAAATTCAAACTCGAGCTTTAAATTATCTGAGTGTGAAATTTTAGATTGCTTATTTAAAGGGTTAATAATTTCTATATAATGATTGAGGTAAAACTCACTTCCTTCCTCAGGATTATTTTGGGGTGAGTTAGGCTTTCTTAACCTAGTATCAGACTTGATCTAGGTGTGTCTGGATGAATGAATCTTATTATGAACCGTTTGGGAGTAATCCGTTGGCTCCACGTCCGTATGTTGGGCGTAAGAGGGGCGTGTGAAACCTCACATTACTTAGCTAAATGGCTAATAGCTTCTATATAATAATTGAGTCAATCTTCACCCATTGAGAGCTCTTTTGGGGTGAATTAGTCTTTTTATAAATTGTTCCGAGCACGCTCTACCATTTCCATCCTATTCTGTGTTCAGTATCAACGGTTGAAATAGCAGTTAGAATAACTGTAGTGATTAGTGGTTTAAAATAACAGTTCATATCACTATTCGGTAATAACAATAACGATTTTAAATAACAGTTAGAGGTATTATTTTATTTTAAACTATATTTACTGACCAAATTTTTACCGGTATCTAAATTGTTAACCAGGAAGCTTGAACACTATAGCTGGACGTCAATTTATTTAAACTATTAGCCGCTTCTTGAACAGCTTACCCAAACGCAGCCTAATCAAGCTAGTAGCACCGAACCAATCTAATCAAAACAATTAACCGTTAATCCGCCACCATTATTGAAACATTGATGTGAAATATACAGCAACTAGAAAACGAAACCCATAATACCAAATGAATCAATTGGAATCACTATTAGCATTGTATTGTAATGGTGATGGTGGTGAATAAGCCACGTAGACAAAATCCACCGATCAACTATTCAAAAACTAGTGGACAAGCCAAGCCAACCACTTAGCATTAGTTATGTCTTTATCTCTTTCACTTTCATGTAAAAGTGCAACATTGCCCTTACTTCTTTTGTCTTTTCCAACTTTTGCCCTCACTTTCATCATCTTATTATTTTCATTCCATCCTATCACTTTCTTGGTTTTTGGCAACTTGTTAATACTATTTTTTTTTAGATAACCCACCAATAATTATATTTTATAATTTAAGAAGTTTATTCTCTGCATAATAATTTTTTCCTTTTATAATTCTAACCAAAATTTGAAATTGATGTCTTTTTTCTTTAAATATGAATTTACATTTGTAACTATGTAATTTCAAATTAACACATAAAGAAATTTAAGAATATATATTTTAATGGAACTAATTTTGTAATATAGAATTCTAATAAATTTTATTTTATTTATTTTTAAAATAAATCATTTTTTAACAGTTATTAATAAAAAAAACTAATATATGAAACACAATAAATATACAAAAGTGATAAATACCGCAAGTAAATTGATTAATACCGTATTTATTTTTCAATTATATCCTCAACATAATTAAAAATAAAAAAAAATAGTTTTTTTTAATTAAAACTCTTTATTTCGTTCTCTCATCTCAACTGATTATTTTCTTTTCATGATTTAAACTCGTTTAATTTTTTTTATCGTCTCAGCTCAAATAATTTTTTTTTCATTATCTCAACCCGTTTATTTTTTTTTTCAATTACATAATCATAAAAGACATGGATGGAAGTAACTATACCTTCGTATCATTATGTTTTATTCGAAGGGATTGTTAAATACCGCAGCAAATTTATTAATACCTATCTGTCAACTCTATGGACATGCCAATATTTCTCAAAATCCTAGAGGACAACTCTATGGACATGCCAATGTTTCTCAAAACCCTAGAGGAGGAGAAGGAAAATAAGGTGAGTGGACTCTTTTAAGAGGGAAAACTATTTTTGTTTTTGGAATTCTTGAAGAATATGGGAGATAAGTTGTGGAGAATGAAATCAAATAGAAGGGTAAAAGTGGAATAATAGATGCGGTATTAATAAGTTTACTGCGGTATTTAACAATCCCCTAAATATATATATATAAAATATGTAAATCATCTAATTTAGTGTCTACGCAATTATTTTATAATTAACAAAAATTCTATTTAAAAAATATAATTTAAATAAAAATAAAATAAATTGAAAGCAAATTTATTTTACTATATTTTTAGATTATTACTTTTTAAAAATCATCTTTATTTTTATATTTTTAAAAAGATATATATTATTTTTTAAATAATTTTTTTATTTGATAATATATATATATATGTATTTATATAATTATAATGATGGTAAGTATTTTGTCCACATAGATAGAGTTAGATAGCAATATCTAAGAATTTCATGTAAAGCAACTTTAAATAAAATTAAATATTCTAAAGTATATTCTATTTTGTAATAAAATAAACTCTAAAAACCCTTATTTTGTAAGGTTATATACTTTAGTAGTGTATTTCAATAAAGTGTAAATGGAATTTGTGACATTAAAAGTTGTATTGAGTAGGTAGGAAGATGTGCATGTGGGTAATACCAATAAAATGGTTGTTGAAAGTTGATCTTATTGTCAAGCCAAAACAAGTGAATTTTGGGTCCCTTTAAAAAAATGTCACTTTATTATCATTTAAAATATTTTCATGAAATTAATCTATGGAATGTGTGTGAGCCACAAATTGTTTTGTGAGCCAACAACAAATACCAACAAATATGTCAATTTTGGTGGACTATATTTAATTATCTATCTTTGTCATGGCTCGTCTCCCCATTGTGAAATTTATAACACATGGTTTTACAAAAAGTGTGGTGCCTTTAATTATTATTTGAATAATGTTTTTGGATAATGGAGATGAGGAAAAATGTGTTCCTAAGCCCTATTCACATATGTGTATATTTTCATAGTTTAGTAACTGATAATTAATGGTCTTATCTAAATTTTAAAAATTTTAGATTTTTTAATACTATATATATTGAAATCAAACATTTTTTTATTTTATAATTTAAAGGTTTTTATAATTTTATTTTAGTATTTATTTGTTTTTTTTTTCATATTTGAATATTATAAAATAATAATAATATAATTTTGATGTTATTTTTTTTACTTAAAATTATAAATATATTAGTTATAGTATATGTATAAAAATTATTTTAATTTTTAAAAATATAAATATTTATTTTTCCACCGAATTTAAATATTAATTATATCTTTAAAAATTATATAATATAGAAAAATATGTAAATTTAGAAATAAAAATGATATTTATTTTATAACTGAATTTAAAAAAATAAAACATAATAACATTTCCTTTTTATCTTTCAACATTAATGTAAGAGAGGGGGTCATGATGGATTAATTATTTAATTATATTCAAAACATAATGCAAACCAATATACATTACAATTACAATTACAAAAGCTTATAATAAACCCTTTTATATTGCTTTATTTCAATGAAACAAAGTTGAGATGTTATTAGACTATTGACTTTGTCCATAATCTTTCTCAAAATCATTTAAACACATAATTAAACTCTCTATTATCCAAAAGTTTGCATCTTGCTTAGAAGTAATAAATTGTAGCATGAGTCCTCAAGTTGGTCTCCTACATGGTCAAACCTAATATAAACAACATAAAGGTGGACAACACAACTTGTCAAATTTAGCTTTAACTAAGGAAGGTTGATATATTGTGGGTTGAATTAGTGTCCATAGTAACACCAAATAAAACCAATTAACCACATTTTCCTTAATCATATTTGCCAATATTTAGTAATAATATTTTTTCCCGTGTTTATATTATATATAAAATAAAATAAAATATTAGATTAATATATAATTAATATCAAATTTAAATGACCGCCGTTGTAACTTATACCATTCAAACAAGTAATCTGAATTATATAATTCACTAATCACTCTTAATAAATTAATCAAAATAATCTACCTATATTTGAATTTACGTATATGACCTCAATTGAATGTTCATGGAGGAGAAAAACGCGTGAAGAGTTGGTGGCGCCACCACTTGACGGAGAAACCAAGAACCGGTCGGCGCGTGTCATCCACACGCTTTGCTTTTCCTCACATCACCATCATCAACTTCAATTCAAACATTCAAGTCCATATATTTTACAGGTTCGGTTCCATCAAAGTGTTTTCTCATCTTTTAAATCGGCCATTTAATTTTAATTTTATTTTTGAATTTTCGATAATAATATATATGGATGTATGTATTTTAGATGCTTATGATTTACATCGTCAATTATATTAAATAAATTAAATTAAATTGTCTACCTATTTATTCTAGCTTTTGTTTTGATGGTTGATTTATAAAAAAATAATAATAAAATGGACACGTGGCTGTGACGCTAGGACACGAAGCTGAACATGGAAGCGCACGTGACATGTGTTGATGAGTTCATCTTTTGTCAGGTTGTACATTGTGGGACCCGCAAGTGGCGCAAGTGGACGCAACATCACTTCTCTTTTTTTTGTCTCTCAAATCGAAATTGTTGTGGGCTTGGTGTTGGTTACTTGTGGTTTTGTCGGCCAGGATTTGATGGGCTGGTTTGGGATATTTAGTGCGGGCCCGAGCCCATTTGAGTCTCTGGGCCAATCATTATCTTAACGATATAACTTCTTTGGCCCATTTTGGTCACATCAATCTACTTCTTCAATCTCTCAATCACATTGATTCACATTTTTCTCTTCATTAGGATATTATTGGCTATAGTTGCTGGTAAGTATTGTTCAGATGAGCAGCTTGACATTGACCATGCCTTCCTTCATGTTTCTTAAAAGAAGAGGTCTATATGAGGGTGGTAGATAATATTGAGAGATTTTTTTTTTGTACTTTAATGGTATTAGTTTGTTGCTTGAAGTTCATATTATATGTTTTTTTAAAAAAAAAAAATTGTTTATATGTAATTAGAATGAGTGTTACTAGGTTATTTCATAGTGTTTTTAAGTATAAAAATTATTTAAATGAAGTTCGGGGTCGGCATATAAGGATACATATTAATATAGAGTTTTTGGTTGGTTTATTTATTTTTTAATAAATAGTATTATATGCTATAGTTGGACCAGAGAAATAATAATAATATATTTAATAATATCGAAATTTAATTTATATAAAATTAAATTAAATTTAAATTTTATTATAGAAATTGAGAAAGATGTATTTTAGTATCCATTAATTTAAATAATAAATAAATTGAATTGAATTTTTAAAAATAAATAGAAAATTAGTGATATATTTATTAAATTAAAATTTAATAAGTGTCATATTTTTTATTTTATTTTTTTACTTTTTAATATAAATAAAATATATTATAATTAAAAATAAATGAAAAAATTACAACTCATGGTTACTTGACTTAAGAACAAGCATACACTTAGTTACTTCTCCAAACTCTATTTGGATTTCAACTGCAATAGACTGAAATTATATAATAAAAAAGTGATATTTTAATAAAAAGAGAAAAAATAATTTCATTAATCTTCATTTGATTTATGCAATTTTTTTTTTCTATTATGAAAACTACTAAACCCATAATATAAAATACAAAAAGTAAAAAATTCCATGGGACCAAATTTATAACAGTAAAAACTCTTTTAAGTGAGTAATTAAAAATATGTGAAGAAAATTAGATTAATCTAAAAAGAGAATGATCCAAACACAAATAGATACTAATCTAATAAAAATTTCAACGGATATAAAAATAAATACATTAATGATAATAAAAGTCAATTAAACTGTTATAATAACAACTAATAGTTACTCGTAACAAAAATTATACAATAGATTTAAAATATTATTTTTTCTTTTCAAAAAAGAAAAATAATTGATATGTAAATTTTCTTAAAATTAAAATTGTATATTGATATAATTTTTTTTAATAGAATGTATATGTATATGTCGTGTCCTCCTAATTGAAATTTATATTATAGTATTTTTTTAATTTAGTGTAACTAAATTATCTAATTATACTTTTAAATGTGAAAATTATTTAAAATGAAGTTTGTGGTTGGCATCTAAAAATACATTATAGGTTTACAGCATGTCATTCTTTTTTATTGGATTGGAATTATATAATACGTCTAACAAAATTGAAATTTAATTTATATAAAACTAAATTAAAATTAAAATTAATTTAAAGATGTATTATTGAAAAAAAATATATTTAATTAGTATTGATTTATAAATAATAAATAAGTAAATTTTAATTTAAAAATAATTAAAAATTAATGTTGTAGTAACATACTATCTATTAAATTAAAATTTAATCGATTTGATAATTTTAAAATATTTTTATTTATTTTAATTTTTTCCAAAAATATATAAACAAAACATATTAAAATCAATAACAAAACCTTTTTCTTTTTTTATACTAATTTATTTTTAATTAATATCATTATGATATAATAATATATTATATAAAAATTTTATTTTTATTTATTTATATTTAATAAATTAATAAAACAGTAACTAAACATTAAATGATGTATTAATAAATTAACTAGACATTAAATGATGTATTAATAAATTATCAGTTAGATTAAAAACAGATATAACTCTCAGCAGATCTGAGCAGAGAAAAACTCAGCTGAGTATCTGACCAACTTTTCTAACCACCTACCTTTCCCTATCTCTCACTTTCCACTACATCTACACACAAAACAACAACACCATCCATGGCTATAGATTTAGAAACAATCCTCCTCAAAGAGCTAGCAATATCATGCATTCTATTCTTCCTCACAACATTTCTAATCCGATCGACGATCAGATCATTTGTACGAAAACCACCCTCAAAATCAAAACAACAACCGCCGCCCCCACCCGGGCCAAAAGGCTGGCCACTACTGGGAGCGCTCCCAATGCTAGGCAAAATGCCACACGTAACCCTCGCCAAACTCTCAAAACAGTACGGCCCGGTAATGCAGCTCAAAATGGGCACATGCAACATGGTCGTAGCATCAACCCCGGACGCCGCCAAAGCCTTTCTCAAAACCCTAGATCTCAATTTCTCAAACCGCCCGCCGAACGCGGGCGCGACTCATCTAGCCTACAACGCGCAGGATCTCGTCTTCGCCGACTACGGTCCGCGGTGGAAACTGTTACGTAAATTAAGTAGCATACACATGCTCGGATCCAAAGCGCTGGACGACTGGTCCAGCGTGCGAAATATCGAATTGGGACACATGTTACGCGCGATTTGCGAGTCCAGTGACGAAATCGTCGTGCCCGAAATGTTGGCGTTCGCTATGGCGAATATGATCGGTCAGGTTATATTGAGTCGCCGTGTGTTCGATAGTAAAGGATCGGAGTCTAATGAGTTTAAAGATATGGTCGTGGAGCTGATGACGTCAGCCGGGTTGCCGAATATTGGTGACTTTATTCCTTCGATTGCTTGGATGGATTTGCAAGGGATTCAGAAGGGGATGAAGAAATTGCATAGGAGATTTGATGATGTCATTAGTAGGATGATTGAGGAGCATGTGGAGAGTGCTCATGAGAGGACTGGGAAGCCGGATTTTCTTGATGTTGTTATGGGGGAGAGTGATAAGCTTAGTATGACTAATGTTAAAGCTCTTCTTTTGGTAAGTTTGTTTTTGGTTTTTTAGGGTTTTGGGTTTGGGTGGATGGTAGGGGAGGTTGTGTGTTTATTGATTTTTAGGGTTTGGGTGCTAGCTAAGGTTGTAGGTTTATTGATTTTTAGGGTTTGGGTACTATAATGTTACCAGTAATGATGGTCAACTCCTAATATATTAACACTTTATAAGTGTGTTAGCAGTAGGTAATATTTATCTATAATTTAAGTCCTTAGATTTAGGTTTAAAGATGGTTATATAACCTTACATCATACATAAGATGAGATTATTAAATTAAAAAAGTCAAGAGCTTAATTTTATTAAGTTGAGAATATTTATTAGATAACTTTATATTAATAGATATAAAATCTATAATTTAAGTCCTTAGGTTTAGGGTGGAAGATACTGATAACCTTACATTATACAGTAAAATAAAATTATTAAATTAAAAAAGTTAAGGTTTAATGTCATTAAGTTGAGAATACTTATCAGATAACTTTATATTAATATATATGAAAATTACATCTTCAGGTTTAAAGATACTTACCTGCTACCTTAGCTGGTAAGGTAATACCAGATTACTAGATTGAAAAAAACTAATTAAGTAATTTTATATCTAACCGTATTACTTATGTGTAGAGGAATGAAATTGCTTAATAAAAAAAACCAATTAATCTCGCGAAACTGTGAATAGTTACTAAATAACCTTATATTATTAGGTGAGATGAGGTTATTAAATTGAAAAACTTTTACTATGAATTCTTACTTGGTAACCTTACATCATCAAAAACACATAAAAATAGTTGATTTTATTGCTAATTTTGGATTAGTTTCATACTTTCTATTAATGTTGTGTTATGTTTGGTTGTGAAGAATTTATTTACTGCAGGAATTGATACATCATCAAGTGTAATAGAATGGTCACTTGCTGAGATGCTAAACAATCCTGAGATTATGAAGAGAGCACATGAGGAGATGGATGAAGTGATAGGCCGAGACAGAAGATTAGAAGAGTCCGATATACCAAAACTACCTTATTTACAAGCTATATGCAAAGAGGGTTTTCGAAAACATCCATCAACACCCTTGAACTTACCTAGAGTCGCGATTGAAGATTGTGTGGTGAATGGTTACTTCATACCGAAAGATACTAGACTAAGTGTAAATATATGGGCGATTGGAAGAGATCCACAAGTTTGGGATAATCCGTTGGAGTTTATTCCAGAGAGGTTTTTAAGTGAAAAGTACGAAAAGATTGACCCTAAAGGGAACCATTTTGAGCTAATTCCGTTTGGTGCTGGCAGGAGAATTTGTGCGGGAACTAGAATGGGAATTGTGCTCGTTGAGTACATATTGGGGACATTAGTACACTCATTTGATTGGAAATTGCCAAATGGAGTGAGTGAGCTTAATATGGATGAATCTTTTGGACTTGCTCTTCAAAAATCTGTACCACTTGTTGCTTTGGTTCAACCTAGACTTGCACCAACTGCTTATGCTGCTTAGTACAATGTTTTGGTATGGAAATTATGGATTCATAAATGTGGCATCTATAGTTATCCTAAATAAATATTTTGAATTTTTAAGATATAGTTATGTTTAACTATGTTTATGTAAGCAGATGATGATATCGAAAAATAAATTAAATAGAAAATAAAAGTACGTTGAATCACTATAAATTTTAAAAAAAATTTCACAAATCCAAATTCTTATGTATAGCGAAAATGATTAACAACTATTTAGAACAGCAATTTCATTTGGAATGATATATCCCAAATTAGGGATAAATGACTTGAAGAATAATATTGAATACCAAATTAAAAATTTGTGAAATAAAGTAGAAATGAAGGTTTTTTTTAAATATTCCGGCAAAACTCTTGAAAGAAAATAAAATAAAAATATTATTTTCATACAGGAGAATGGATTTTGTGTTATTTCGTCTGGGACTTGAGTCAAAAACCCTTATTGCATTTTTGAAAAATGTCCATACTGCGATTCATTTTTTAAAAGATTATGATGGTTCTAAACGGACTAAAAGATTATGATGGTTCTAAATGGATAGTAGGAGACTGACTATTTTTTATTATGATTGTTTCTTGGATTATGATGGTCCCAAATGGATAGCAAAAGACTAAGTTACGACTATTTCTTATTGAGTCTGAGTATGACTATTTGTTGTCGAGTTTAAACGGATAGTAAAAGATTAATATGACTATTTCTTATCGAGTCTGATTAGGACTATTTATTGTTTGAGTTTAAACGGATAGCAAAAGATTAAGTTACGATTATTTCTTATAGAGTTTAATTATGATTATTTCTTATCGAGTTTAATTATGATTATTAATTGTGATTATTAATTGTCGGGTCAGATCAGGTTCAGACTTTCTAATATTAATAGTCCAATTTGTTCTGTGTATTATTAATAGTCCAATTTGTTCTGCATCAAATACACAGTTGCCAATTAAAAATTTTGTAATCTAATTTTAAAAAATTTTAGGTTATAAATTTTAATTAAATTGATATTGGAAATAATAATAATAATAATAATTTTTCAAAAAGTCATTTGAATAAAGTGTTGGTGCACTATGAGTTGAACTATAAAGAGTTGTAAAGAATTTGCTGCTAGATGAAATGAAAGCTGTTATTGCACTAGAAAAATATATCTACAAACATATTCTCCAATAACAACATTCTCAACTACCTATTTTGGAAGTTTAATTTCTTTATACAAATAGCAAACATTGTAGCAAAAAACACAGCAAATGCAACCAACACTACAGCTGTTGGTCCAATAAAATCAAGATCATAACCATAATGGTTCTGTACATACCATTTGATGGTTGGATCTGGAGAAATTCCAGGAACCTTTATGGTGTCTTCAATGTCACCATATTGTGTGACAATCAGTCCATAGATTGTCCATGCCACAGGGCAAATGTAGTAGTACCATATCCACCATTTGGGTATTACCTGCAAGTTGTATGGTTAAAGATTAGATTTAGTACTTGTGAAATGTTACGGTGAGGGGACTTACAGGTTTTGGGATGAAGAATCCTGAGAAGAGAGTGAATATTGCGAAAAAAGCTGAAGCGAAAATGGCTGCTGCTTGGTGATTTGGTGTGATTGAAACGGTCATCATGCCGTAGTATGTGAAGTAGAGTAAGGAGAAGAATGTGATGAAGAAGAACCAGATGAATTTCGATAGTGTCCATTCGAAGCTCACTAGTGAATATACTATGAGAGAGTAGTAGGTTGTTTGGATGAATGTGTATGGTATTTCAACAATCACCTGAGGAAAAACAAGTTTCTGAGATTAGTATAATGTTATGGTAATGAAGGTTTTGGTTTTTACTGACCTGTGCTAATGCGTATGATAAAGCTGAGTACATTCCAGCAGCTCTTTCGCGATAAAAGACTGTTCTTTCAACTGCGACGACTGGTTGTACAGTCGAGCAATTGTTGATTCCTATGAAGAGTACTGCTACATACATTGCTCCAATGATCATTGTTAGATCAGATGAGTTTTCTCTGCATATACATAAACTGAGTTATGGCTTGTGTGACATGGAAAATATAGCAATGCGCGTGTATATGGACCTTTTAGTGCCGACTTGCCAGAAGATTGTGCCTAGAACAATAGCAGCTAAGAAAGTGAAGGTAAAGCGAACGAGATTGAAGCCAGGACTCCTCCAGTAAGTCCACCATTGCTTCCACAGACAGGACTTGAATTGTTCCCATGTTGGTTGAGAGTATTGAGTAGAGAAAAAGAGATCTGAAGCGCCTTCTGGCGGTGAACTCAACTCTTTTACTAGAGTCTTGGTTTGCCTGTGAGCAACAGCAGATATAAAAGCCAGAACTTTAGACAACATTAGTTGGTATTATAGATTAGTACACTTACTCATACAAGGGCGATGATTTGTAGTGCTCGGCGAAGTCAATTCCAAGTCGAACCTCAGCAGCTTCTGAGCTCGCTTCCAGCATCCATGCTGCTGGATTTTGTTTCTCTCTAATGCGGGGAACTCCTGGAATAGCCTGCAATGTTGCATTCCGCGGAAATAAGAACTGCATTTTATGTGTCAAGTCAAAATTATGAGTAGAAGTTGTGTACCTCAAAGTATTCAACAACTTTGTGGGAATTGTTTCCTAAAGAGCCTGAGTAGATAACTTGGCCCCCTCTTTTCATCAGTAATAACTCGTCGAAGGCTTCAAATATATCGATGCTAGGCTGATGAATTGTGCAGACAACAGTTCTTCCAGTGTCTACTGTGTTCCTTACTGTCCTCATAACAATAGCTGCTGCTCTTGCATCAAGTCCTGAAGTTGGTTCATCCATGAATATAATTGAAGGATTGGCAACAAGCTCTACTGCTATTGTCAATCTCTTCCTTTGTTCTGTCGATAAGCCTGATATTCCTGGAAGTCCAACGATTGCGTTTTGTAGATTATTGAGCTCAACAAGCTCCATTACCTCATCAACAAAAACCTGCAAATTGTGTATCACACAACTCACTTCTGTTTTGCAACAAAAATCCAAACAGATAGTAAAGATTGGTTTACCATCTTTTCTTTATCGCTCACTTCTTTCGACAGTCTTAAGTATGCTGAATATATCAATGACTCTTTAACAGTGACTTGAGGCGAGTGAATGTCAGTTTGTTCGCAGTAGCCGGAAATTCTGGCAAATGTTTCTTGCTTCTTGGGAAATCCAGATATTATGATGTCCCCTTCAATGTAACCACCGGTTTTTCTTCCTGCTAAAACATCCATCAATGTTGTTTTTCCAGCTCCGCTGACTCCCATTAATGCTGTAAGGACTCCAGGCCTAAAAGCTCCTGAAACTTCTCGCAGCAATTGTAACCTGTCTTCTGTCGTCCCATGCGCCTTCATTTCCTGTAAAATAATCTGCCTTAGCCACTGTAAGTTTTGGTGTTTATAGTATAGATCCTGTTTGGATAAACTGGTTTTTGGCTTCTGGCTTTTGAAAACTGTTCCAGTCAAAAGAGCTTCAGACCTCTTAGAAGCTCTTCCGAAAGAAGTCAGAAATACCGACTTCATAAAAATAATTTTTGCTTCTCTTTTTCTACAGCCAGAAGGCAAAAGCTGAAATAATCCCAAACAGACCCATAGTAAGGAAATTATGTAATCTTACCGAGGGCATGTCAACAAAATAATTTACAGAATCAAATGACATTGATAAAGGTGTAAATGGAAGAATCATTCCTTTCTTCAAACCAATCCCTTCTTCTAAATCATCACCACGTTCAACATCAGTCCTGGATATTGTATTCAATTCTGTGATTTCGGTTTCTTCTGTTCAAAATAGTTGTAAATACAAGATTAGAAGCTCAAAATTTTGCTGAAAAAGTAAACAAGATCACACTGAACTTCTTTTACCATTGTCTGCAGCTGTTGACCGCCTTACACTTCCCTCCGTTCTCTTTGTTCCGTGCCAACTGGAACACTTATTTGCTGCTTCTTCTGAGATGATTGCCTGTGGCTTTCCAAGAGCTATAACAAAGGAAACAAAGTTAATAATCACCTTTACATGGTGTTCTGCAGATTATAATTTGAGAAAACGGTTTAACTTACGGTTCAAGTATGTCAATGAAACGGTAAAAAGGACATTAAACAGAATAGTGAACCCCAAAAGGGCTAGTACACCAATCCAGTACCAATAATCCTTTGGTTCAACATCAAAGCTATGTAGAACAGCCACACCTGTGGTTGTTGTAACATTTCCTGAAACCTGCAGGCGAAGCCAGTTTCGGATTTTTCATAGTAGGATAACAAATATATAAGATTCAAGAATGAACAGATGCAAACCGCTTCATTCCTCCACCGAGAAGAGAGCATCTCATTGTTTGTCAATGCATTGAAACTATATGATAGAGGCGAAATCCAATGACCCCATGACCACCAGACAGGAATTTGTCCTGTTACACAAAAACTATAGATTTAGGTAAGACTTGTATTGATATCGCCCACTTATATGTATATGTACATTAGTACAGACCTTTTGGAACGATGAATCCGCCTAACAGAAGCAAGAGAAGCAAAGAAAGCGCCCCTCCAGTGTGTGCAATCATCATGGATCGAGACAATCCAGCTATCAGTCTGAACAACCCAGCAGCCATTTGTTGAATCAAGAATATTACCAAAAGGTGTTTGAAAAACCTGAAAGAGTAATCCAATATCAATACAACAAAATCACTCATAACTACTTGACTGTCAAGTATGAATAAAATCACACACCTGCTACCATCTGGTGTATAACCAATAGAGAAGTAAGTAACAAGGGTCCAAACAATGGACTCGACGAGTGACATAGGCAGCCGAAGCAAGAAATTTGGGATGGTGAATGCCCAAGAAGGATAAAACAAAAGATCTCTGTGCTTGTAAAACACAGGAAGCCTCATTATAGTAATCGAAACCTCAGGAAAGCCATTAAACATGTTCACAATCATGGCAAAGATCATAGCACCTATGTATAACTCCCCATCAGGAAATGTGACATGGTGAGATGTTCTTAAGAAAACGGTCGAAGCAATCACTGCAAGAAAGATAATTTGTACTGTCTTGAAAATGTAAAACGGGGCGGTTCTTTTTATCAAGAGTTTCTCCCTGTCTATAGAGGCTTTTAGGATCTGCATTTTTGGGATTGTGTATTTTTTGAAGACAAGAGCTGCTTTATGAGACTTGGTTTTTTCGTATGGGATTGAGAGCTCATTTTCAAGTTGTAAGCCTACATGAAAGGCTTTAAACCTTGAAGCAAATTCAGTGACGGATATGTATCTGTAGGTTTCATCCCTATTAGCCCAATACTGTTGTTGATCTTTCTTTGACGTAACCTGTAGCATAATGTTGCATTTAACACAATTTATTCAGGAAATGTACCATTCAACAGTGTTTCTTTTAGGTTCGAATGTTATTACCTCCTGTAAGAAGTCAGCAATGCCTTTCCTTTCAGGACACTCAAATCCGCAACTCTGGAAAAACTCCAATGCATTCTCCCTAGGACCTTGGTACACAATTTGACCTTCAGATAAGAGAATGACATCGTCAAAGAGATCAAAAGTTTCAGGATCAGGCTGCAGAAGCGACATCAAGATAGTGGCATCGGTCAGGTGTGCAGTCTGTTGCATGCATTTGACAATTTGATATGTTGTGGAGCTGTCTAGACCTGTTGATATCTCATCCATGAATAGAGTTTTTGTAGGTCCAACAATCATTTCTCCTACATCGTGCAAACAGTACAATGAGAGTCTAACAACCTAAGTACACACTCTACACCAATCTCTTGAATCATACCTGTTGTTACCCTCTTCTTCTGTCCACCTGATACTCCACGGCGCATATCATCACCAACAACTGTATCTTTACATATGTCAAGCCCCAAAAGCTGTTCCATCAGAAGTAGTGCATTATCAACCGTCAATACAAACACATTCTGATATAAAATATCAAATCATGAACTTACTTTGAGTGTATAGTCTGTAATTAGATTACTCTCAGCTCCTTCCACTGCAGTTTCCTAAACAAAAAGCATAAGCACATTCTCTATTATCACATTCATACTCATATACACTGTAATACCCAGCTGATGCCGATCAGCGTTAACTCTACTACTAGTTAACTACGCTATCCCAGTTGGTGGTCATATTTGGTTTTTTTCGCCTCTCGAGATACTCGGACCCATGATCTGCCAACCTAAAGATTATACCGCCGATCATACGAGCTGACTTCAACATGATTCTTAAGATGGCAAATCATGGATTCGAATGCTGGGAGACAAAAGAATCAACTGTGACCACCAGCTGAGAAAACCTAGGTAGCAGAGTTAACATTGCTGGACCAGGCGAATCGGGTGTTACATCCACAACCATTTTACATAACATTTACCTTCATGAAAAGATTGACACTGGCTTCAGGCTCAATTCCAAGTTCATTTTCTCTATTTGTTACCTCTTTTAGCAAATCTATTAACAGCAAATTGAACTTGATAAGTTAACAAAATTTAAAGAGGTGAATACCAAATTAATATTAGTTTATATAATTACCGTTTCGAAAACCAACTCCTTGGAACCTTGCTGAGTAATCTAGAGTTTCTTTAACTGTTAGGTCTCCCAAGTGTACATCATTTTGACTAACATAAGTTGATGTCTTCTGGGGCACAAATTCGTCAAGACTGTAACCATTGTAAGTCACTTGTCCTTTAACCTGGTTAAGACAAGTGAAGTTATTGTTAATGATTGTTCATCTATATGACATAAGTACCTCTAAAGTACATACCTTTAAGCTTGGATCCAATCTACCTGCCAATGCCAACAAAAGGGTTGTCTTCCCAGATGAAGGAGGACCTAACAATAATGTCATTCTACACACAGGTGTGTTTCAAAGTATCACAATTAGGTAACTTGTCAAAACATATGTATGAGGAGCATTCAACCAAAATCACTTAACTTCTATTTGTAGAAGAAGAAAACCAGAAGCACTTTTATAAAAGTGCCAGGTCGATTACTTTTAAAACAATTTCTCAATTTATAAACACTTCTGAATTACTAACTAACAAAGTGCTTTTGAATTTAAAAAGTTGTAATGTGCTTATATAAGTTTGAGATAGCTTGTGCTTTTGACTCCTGACAAAAGAAAAGTAAATGCATTTTTACAAAAGCACCAATTCTACTTTCACTTAAAGCACTTTCACAACCTATAAACATTCTAACCAAATAGCAAAAGTGCTTATAAAAGTCCTAAAGAGGCTCTTACTCAAGTATATTTGGCTTATGAAAAGCACTTAAGTAATCACTTCTCTATACCACATTTGGATAAAGATTGAAAACTTAATCAATAATCAAGCTAGTGAGTGAAAAGAATAAAATGGGAAAAAAATCTAACCTTGAGGGTTTGATAATACCAGAAACATTTCTAAGAATGGAAAGTCTTGTTCTTTTAGCCAATCTGATACCACACAAAGCCAGAAAAGACTCTCCAATGTTCTTTGCGGTGTTGATAAGAGTTGGAAGAGCTCTTGTTCCAACATGACAATAAGCTTCAACATTCAATTCCTCAAATCTTACTTCTACTGAAGGAAGTTGAACCCCAACACTGAAATTCACAAACACACACCATTCAAGTCTTAACATGCCTTAACTTGCAACCCAAGTAACCTCCCCAAACCCTAAAAAGCAAACCAAAACAAAACAAAAACACAAACTTACTTATCAATCCTCTCTCTGAATCTAGTCAACAAGACATGATTATCCATCTCAGCAACTACAGAAGACCCTTCCAACATTTTCAGACAAAATCAGATGCTCTTGTGTAACCCTTCTGTTACTTGGATCACAAGAAACTGTAACACTGCCTAGATAATCAGATTGTTGTTTGTTGGTGGAGAAGTCATAATGATTCTGTTGGTTGAAATGAGTGATTTAAGTGTATATTTTGATTTTTCTGTTGGTGAGTGTGTAAAAAAATGGAATAAAATAGATTTGAAATTAAAATTCAGTTGATGTGGAGACCAAAGAGATTGGAGTTGAAGTGGTTGTTTGTTGTAGTATAGAGCTTCTAGAAGTCATTAGGATTGAGTTTGTTCAAGTGAGAGATTTAAGGAGGTGGCTTGATTTGGGTGTTTTTAATATATTTTGGAAACTTTCATTACATAATTTTATTTCTCGGAAATTTAGGGTTAAATAATGGGAAGTTAGTAACTATCAGGTCCGTAGATTCAGCCCATCATACACATATTTCCCGAAAATAATGGTTGATCAAAAATAAGGCAGGCGAATCCAATGAAACCGACCAAATCAATATATATTCGTTTTTTTTTTTTAAATTTTATTTTATTATTTTTTTTAAGAGAAAATCGTTTTTTTATTTTTTTATTTGAATTATAATTTTTCCATTCGATTTAAATTTAAATGTATGTTTAAATCAAATCAGTTTTATTTTTACTGAAATAAACAAAATCGATATTTTTCATTTGGTTCGGTTTTATATTTCGATTTAATTCGATTTTTACAGTTTTAAATTAAAAAGTTCGATTTGGCCAAAATTCGAATCAAATTGGTTGTGTTGATGACTAATTAAAAGTAGAGTATTTTCGTTTTTTTTTTATCGTTTTATAAAAATAATTCAGAAATCCACGAACTTTCAAAAATAATTCGAAACAACACTCATTTTTATGTGAAAAATGGTTTTGGTAAAGGTGTTATGGTTTTACTCTATTTTTATATTTTTTATTAATTGCATTAAACATTTAATTTATACCAATATTATTAATTAAATATTAAATTATGTTATTTTTAATAAAAATAAAAATAAAAATAAAATTATTTTAATTTTAATTAAATAATATATTTTAATTTATTATTTTAATAAAAAAAAATCGAAATAAATATGAATTTATTTCATTTTATTTTTTAAATTAATTAATATATGAAATATATTCATATTTATTTTAAATTTTTAATTAAAAATAACAAAATTAAAATATATTATTTAATGAAAAATAAAAATAAAAATAAAATTGTATTTATTTTACATTTGTATTAAAAATATAATTTTATTTTTATTTTAATTTTTCATTAAATAATAGATTTTAGTTTTTTTTTTTTTATTATTTTTAATTAAAAATTCAGAATAAATATGAATTTATTTCATATATTATTAATTTTAAAAAAATGAAATAAATTTATATTTATTTTGAATTTTTTATTAAAGATAATAAATTAAAACGTATTATTAATTAAAATTAAAATTAATTTATTTTCATTTTAATTTTTATTAAAAATAATATAATTTAATATTTGGTTAATAATAATGATATAAAAGTAAATATTTAATGCAATTAGTAAAAATAATGTAGAAATAGAGTAAAATCAGGAAACCTTTATCCCAAGCCACTTTTCACATGAAAAGGGGCTCTGCTTCGAATTATTTTAAAAGTTGGGGATTTCTGGATTATTTTTATAAAACGGGTAGAAAAACAAAAATATCCTTAAAGTATATGATACTTCCTCCGTTTTTTTTTTAATTGCTACACTTACTATTCAAACATTATTCATCGATCATTTTTTTTTTTATCTATTGTTCCTTGTGTATGAAAGAAAATATAGTCAAGTAAGATTTTATTTTGTTCGTCTTGACGTTTATATTTCAAATATAAAATTCTCATAATTTTTATTTATGAGAATCTACTGATAAAATTAAAAATATTTTTACTTATGAGAATTTACGTATAATTAAAAATATTACCGTTAAAATTAAACATTGAAAAGCGTGCATACCAAAGTGTAGCAATTAAAAAAAACGGAGGAAATATATATTTTTTAGGAATAATTCCAAAAAATTACTGCTTGTTTGAAGTTTATTTAAAAAAAAAAAAACCAACTTAATTTTGTTCTAATTTAGACTATTAGGATAAAAAATGTTGGAATATTTTTAATAAAAATTCTGCGCTTTGTTAGACTCCACAATACGAGTTCAATGACGGTGGTCCACCGACCATTGTTTCTCATAGGAGAAATGATAGAAAAATCAATTTTCAACGAAATTTAATTTCGTCAAATCTCCTCTGTTCAACCACCAATAATCACTAATCGCCGAAAAATCACCCCTATTAAATTTATATGTTAAAAAGTTAAAAAGCATATCCAGTTTCAGTATTCCCTACAAATTTTAGGGCTCACATAGATCATTGTATAGGATAAGCACAGAATAGTATAAAGAAAAGAATTAGGATAAAAATTTTGTATAAGGATTAAGTTATCTATAAATTGTATTTGGCTAGTTATCGCATAAGTAACATGATAAGATAACAAAGTACTAAACCTATATTTGGTAAACCTCGATAAGTAATAGGATAACAATATGGATTACCAAAATACCCAAAAACTTGATAAGTAATAAAACAGTTATTCACGGATTAACAATAAATAAATAAAATATAATAAAAAATATATTAATATATTTTTTAATAAAAATAAGTATTAGGAATAATCCTAAAAAACCTATATGAGGGTTTTAGAAATTTCTCCAAAATCTTCTAATTTTTTTTCTTAATGTCAATGAATTTTCAATTTACTATTATTTACTATTTTGACCTTTTTTCTACAAATTTTGGAAGGGTAATTTGGTCATTCCAGTTCTTAATTTATAAAAAAATATTAATTAAAAAATAAATTAAAAGTAGAAATTTAAAATAATATTAAAAATTCTAAAAGGGTAATTTGGTCATTTTAATTTTCAAAAACATTCCTGAAATCCTCCCGGATATTTGTGGGATTATTCCAAAATTTTATGTAGATTTTTATTTTTATTTTTATTTTTATTTTTATTTCTAATTTTATCAAAGGATAATTTAGTAATAACATGATGAACATCTAATACGAAAAGTATGTGATAAAGTTAGGAGCATTTATTAATGATAAAATTATTCTATATGTATCGTATAAAATTATAGTCAATATTATTTTATTCTATTCTAAACAACAGCCAAATTCTTGATAAACATATAAATCGTATTAAGTTATTCTATCCTATTTTTTATTCTATAAACCATGTGTGTTTTTATTATGGAAAACTATATATATATATATATATATATATATATTTGGTTATTTTTTTCAATTAACCCAATTTACTACATTAAAGTTCAGTGAACCTGATAATACTACTTTGAATTATATATATATATATATGATTCGAACCGTGATGGTAACAAACCAGAGAATGTAATAATAAAGTGTAATGTAGAATTCATTTCTATAACTCAATTCAAAATCAAATTATGACATGGAAGAATACAAATTTATCTAATTTTCATTCCATTGACATTCGTCATCATCTATGTATATACTTCTTATATATTCAATTCAAAAAACCAAGTCCATCAATCTACATAATTCTACTTGTCCTTTGATGGCTTGTATGTATACTACATATAAATATACATTGCCGACATGTAAGTACACACTTTTCAGGTTCTAACTACCTCATCTGGAAGTTCAATGTCTTGATGCAATAAGCAAACATGAAGGCAAAGAAAACAGTGAATCCAACCAAAACACCAGCCACAGCTCCCATGAAGTTCCGATCATATCCATAGTAATCATTAATGTACCATGCCACAGATTTCTGTTCGGACAAGCCAGGAATATCGATCAGTTTTTCCAAATCTCCATACTGCGAAACGATTAGCCCATAAACGGTCCATGCCACCGGACATATCCAGTAGTACCACACCCACCATTTCGGAATTCTCTGAAAAATGTGAAGAATTGTTAGATATTGAGGTTACTTGTGTGACAAGTTAAGTGGTTACTTCCAGGACAAGCTAACTTACAGGTCTAGGGATGAAGAAGCCTGAGAAGAGATTGAAAAGGGCGTAGAAAGCTGCGGCGAAAATGGCTGCTACGTGATGGTTTGGCGTGATGGAAACTGTCATCATTCCGTAGTATGTGAAGTATAGGAAGGAGAAAAATGATACAAAGAAGAACCACCAGAATTTCGCTGCTGTCCATTGGAATCCAACCATTGAGAAGACTATGATAGAGTAATATGCTGTTTGGACTAACATATATGGAATTTCACTGACAACCTGAAGATATATAGATTAAAGTGTCAGGATTTGTCGATCAATGTTATATCGAAAAATTTGTAGTTTGGTTTCAATTACTGACCTGTGCAAGAGCATATGGCAATGCTGAGTACATTCCAGCTGCTCTTTCGCGATAGAAGACTGTTCTTTCGACTGCGACTATAGGTTGTACTGTTGAGCAGTTGTTGATGCCTACAAATAGCACAGATGCGTACATTGCGCCGATAATGATGTTCAAGTCTCTTGTGTTGTTCCTGGAATTTGTATAGCATGTTAAGTTGAGACTATGTATCGAATTCGCGAAATGGAAATGGAAATGTAACAGAAGATGACTTACATTTTGCCACCAACTTGCCAGAAAATTGTGCCAACCATTAGAGCAGCAGCCAATGTGAAGAAGTATCTAACAAGATTGTAATCAGGACTTCTCCAATAAGTCCACCAGGTTTTCCAGAGACAGGATTTGAATTGTCCCCATGAGGTTTGTGAGTATTGAGAGGTGAAGTAGAGGTCTTTTGCTCCTGGTGGCGGTGTGGTCAGTTCCTTAACCAATGCCTTGTTTCGTCTAGTTGATTATATACAGATAAGGGTTAGTGAGGAAATGATAAATCATAGATTTCTTGTGAAGCAAGTAATTAGATTTGTTCTGTTTACTTACTGGAATAATGCAGATGATTTGTAGTAATCAGCAAAGTCCATATTGAGTCTGACTTCAGCTGCTACTGAGCTCACTTCAAGCATCCATGTCGCCGGATTGTACTTATCTTTGATTTTCGGTACACCAGGAACAGACTGTTGCGAAATTGGCGTTTTATTAGTATTAGATAATGCTATAGAGAAGCTGATTATTTTATGTTATGTTATGTTTTATACCTCAAAGTATTCAATGATCTTGTGAGAATTTCTTCCTAATGGTCCGGAATAGATCACTTGTCCTCCTCTTTTCATCAGAAGAAGCTCATCGAATGCTTCGAAGATATCGATACTAGGCTGATGAATTGTGCAGACAACTGTTCTTCCTGTGTCCACTGTGTTCCTTACTGTCCTCATAACTATAGCTGCTGCTCTAGCATCAAGTCCTGAAGTTGGTTCATCCATGAAAATGATTGAAGGATTCGCGACGAGTTCAACTGCTATTGTCAATCTCTTTCTCTGCTCGGTCGATAGCCCTGTGACTCCTGGCAGCCCTACTATTGCATCCTTCAGGTTGTCTAACTCTACCAATTCCATCACTTCATCTACAAAAATCTGCAAGGAAGGTAGTAATTTGATTAGAAAGTTCGGTTACTTGTGAGTCAAGGAAGGCGATTTACTAACTTTGCTTACCATTTTTTCCTGTGCGCTGACTTCTTTAGGAAGTCTAAGGAAAGCTGAGAAAATCAAGGATTCTCTGACTGTAACCTGTGGCGAATGGATATCATTTTGTTCACAATAACCTGAAATTCTCGCAAAGGTTTCTTGCTTCTTAGGGAATCCGGAGATTCTGATATCTCCTTCAATGTAACCGCCTGTTTTCCTTCCTGCTAAAACATCCATCAAAGTAGTCTTTCCTGCTCCACTGACTCCCATTAGCGCGGTCAAGACTCCTGGTCTAAATGCACCTGTAACTTCCCTCAGAAGCTGCAGTTTGTCTTCTGCCACTCCTTGTTCTCTCATTTCCTGTAAGCGAAACGGAAAATTGAGCCTAATAAGTACTTTGCAATCACTTCAAATCGAATGAAGTGAAAGAGAAGTGGAAGTTTAGGTACTCACAGGAGGCATATCTACATAGTAATTGACACTGTCGAAGGACATAGCAAGAGGAGTGAAAGGAAGAACCATTCCTCTTTTCGGCGCAACACCATTCGCTCCTTCAAGAGCAGAATCCCCATTTCTACTCAATCCATTAGGATTCGATCGGCTTGCCATTCTCTGAATTATCATTTCTCCTGCAATGTTTTCGCATCAATGTCAGAAACTTGATAAATCTAAGTGATTCAAGTAAACTCATTGCAATCCATCTTACTTGAATTGTTTCCATCAGAAGCTGATAAAGCTCTAGCTAATGAATCTTTCTTCGATTTCGGCCTTCTTAGCCTTGGCTCCTCCTTTGACTCATCAGGATCAATCTCTGCCGCAGTTTCATCAGATATAATAGTCTGTGCTTTGCTAAGAGCTGATATCATCAAAACCAATTCAGTACCACATTACATATATACATTATACAACAGAATTAGACCATGTTTAGACTTACGACTTAGGTACATGAGCGCGAAAGTAAACAGAACATTGAACAAAATAATGAATCCCAAAAGAGCTCCTGCACCAATCCAGTACCAGTAACTCTCAGCTGGAATGTCAGCACTCTTCAGCACTTGTATACCAAGTTTAGTAACACCATCCGAAGCCTGTGCCAAAAAAAAATCAATCTCAATCAGTAACCTGACACATTTTCTATACGCTATAGTGGTCATATAACATTAATCAATTCGGATAACTTACATTTTGGTTCATCCATCTAGAAGCAAACATTTCGTTAACTGAGAAGGCATTGTATCCATAACTCAAAGGCGAAATCCAATAAGCCCATCTCCACCAAACCGGAATGTCACTTTGAGGAAGTATAAAACCTCCGAGCAAGAACACAAGAAGAAGACTAAGAGCACCACCAGTATTGGCAATGATCATTGTCCTGCAAGTTCCTGCAATGAGCCTGAATAATCCTGCAGCCATTTGCTGTATCAGGAATATCAGCAGAAACTGCTTGAAAAACCTGAAAATGTTCAAACAATACCATTAGACTCTAATAACATATAGCTACTTAACTTGACTATATTTTTCAGGATCAGGATAGTCTCAAACTTCACGAAATTTCAATTTAACTGATCTAATTGATCTTCCGTAAATTTGAAGGGTTAACTAAAAAATACCAGTCAAAGGTTCCGGAGACCCTATGCCTGAAAATACATTGCTTGCGAGACAAGTAATCACCTGTCAGCTTCAGGAGCGAACCCAATGGTGAAATAAGTAAAAGCCATCCAAACAACGGTTTCGAAAATCGAAATGGGAATCTTCAACAGGAAAGTAGGCAGAGTGAAAGTCCAAGCAGGATGAAACATCAAATCCCTTTGCTTGTAGAACACGGGAAGTCTCGCAATGATCATGGAAAGCTCAGAAAAACCATTGAACATGTTACTAATCATACCAAAAAGCAATGCACCGATGAAAATCAAACCATCATTTTCACTTTTCGTGTGCATTTTAGTTCGGATGAACACAGTTGAAGCTATAATCGCCAGGATTATGATCTGAACTGTCTTGAAGACATAAACAAATGAATGTCTTTTGATCAGTAGCCACTCTTTGTCCCAACAGGCCTTGAATAGTTCCGTTTTGGATACTGAGAATCTCTTGAAAACTAAAGCTGCCCTGTGAACTAAGGACTTGTCGTAAGGGACTGAGAGCTCGTTTTCGATTCGCATTCCGACATGGAACCTCTTGAACCTTGATGCGAACTCGGAAACTGGAATGTATCTGTATGGTTTGGTCCTGTCTGACCAGTATTGCTCCTGGTCTTTCTTTGAAGTAACCTGTAACACATAATCAATAAGTACTTTAGATATGTCCTTGTATGGTCCTATAAAACAAAACATGTTTTTTAATGTACAAGTAAAACATAAGTGAAATCTAAATAATTTGAATAAAAAAATCCAATCTTAAAATTATTAAATGGAACAGAATTATTAAGATCCATCTAAAATTGACAAAAAAAAACTATATTCGGACTTCAGATCAAAATCGAATCGATAAATTGTGATATGAATTGAATCGAAAATTTTTTAATTTTTTATTTTCAAAATCAAACCAAATCGAACTTAAGTCAAAATTCGAATCAGAATTAT
The DNA here is from genome assembly GCA_031304145.1 of Cardiospermum halicacabum. Lineage (NCBI taxonomy): Eukaryota > Viridiplantae > Streptophyta > Magnoliopsida > Sapindales > Sapindaceae > Cardiospermum > Cardiospermum halicacabum. The sequence goes on along the minus strand of CM062391.1, from coordinate 892,169 downwards.
CCAAACATATCAATTCCATTCGGTTTCAATTTTTTTTTTAATCCCTAGTAATTTGTGAAAACGAAAAGGACATTTTTGAGTAATTATCAAATAAAGATGGTTTTTCAGCTAATTAATGAAACATTTAGTACTCAATTAAAATTTTCCCAATTCCAAGCCATATTGGGCCACTGAATTGGGCCTGGACTTGGTCTTGAGCCTGGAGAAGGGGTTTTAGGAGAAATAATCAGGTGCATGCACGTCCACGAAAAGAAATTACCTCTTGGAGAAAATCAGCCGTTCCTTTACGCTCAGGACAGCGGAATCCACAGCTCTCGAAGAATTGAAGGACGTGTTCACGTGGGCCCTGATAAACAATCAGACCCTCGGATAAGAGAATGATGTCATCAAAAAGATCAAACGTCTCAGGAGCAGGTTGGAGTAGAGACATCAAAATTGTTCCCTCGGTGAGGTGTACAATCTGCTGCAGACACTTCACGATTTGGTATGTTGTGGAGCTATCTAGACCCGTTGATATCTCGTCCATGAATAGTGTTTTTGTGGGGCCCACTATCATCTCTCCTGTTAACAAAAAGTACCCAATAATATTAAATAAATAAAAATTGTCAACTTTTATGAAATTATAATTAATCCATTAAAAAAAAAATCATTTACATCAATTTTATAAATAAATCCTTAACATAAAACAATTTTCTTCCTTTTTTTTTTAAAAATATGTATATATTTAAAAATAAAAATTATTTTTTAAAAAACATTATCGATTTATTTTTATTTTAAAAATTAATTTATTAAGATGTAATCCAATTTATTTTAATCATAAATAAAAATTATTTTAATTTATATTTATTTGGATAATAGTTTAGTAATTGAATAAATTAAATCATTTAAAAATAGAAGAACAATATTTATAAAATTCAATATATTTTATTTTTTAAAAATAAATCGATTGAAAATTATTTATTAATTTTTTAAAAATGAATGATAGTGAAATTGATTTCTCATATTTGAATAATACACTTTTTTTTTAATTTAATTTTTTGAAAAATATTGATTTTAGTAGGTAAGATGATTATAGTCACAAGCAACACCTTACCAAATATTTTGATTCGTTGTATGGTGCATGTTTTTTTTTTTCCAAAATAGAAAATATTTAATTTCTAAATTGCTTCCTAGGCAAGCATTCAAAATGGAATATATATATATATATATATATAAATTAGATTAATTAAAATAAGACTTTTGAAAATTAAAAATATTAAGAAGAAGAATAAAAACCTGTAGTGACACGTTTCTTCTGACCACCAGAAATTCCTCTTTGCATGGCATCTCCAACAATGGTGTCTTTACAAATATCAAGCCCTAGAATCTGTTCACATGACATGTACAAAACATTAATTAGTTCTAGATGATTGTAATTAATTATATTAATTAAGTTTCTAACTACTTATGATTGTTATTTAATGTGATTATGACTTTTTGTTTGATTTTGCCAAATGGGTGTTGGTGAACAAAAAATAAGAATAGAGTAAATAGAATAAAGTAAAGGGGGGTCCCTCAATTATGATTTGGATGATTTATAATAAATAAAATGCTTGTTGAAGCAAAGAGTTGGTGGTGAGTTGAAAATATTGACATTGAGAAAGTGTTGAATTTAGGGTTTTGTGGTTGTTTAGAATTTGATTTTGATGATTTCCTCAAAAGTCTTCCAACACTTCTCAATCTATTATTTGACCATAATTAATTTTAATAAAATATTTTGTGAAAAAAAACTACTGAATTCAGTTAATTCTGACTACTTAATTTTATTCGTAATTTTATTTATTAAAAATATTTTAAACGATTTATGATATATAGAAAGAATTTTAAAATATTAAATTATAAGTTGGATATTAATATTCAATTGTGTTAAAAAAAATCTTAAAAAAATTAGGGACTATTAGATTAAGATTAAATTCATAAAACATAATTGATAAAATTCAGCAAACCTTGAGGGTATAATCTGTAATAAGACTGCTCTCAGCACCTTTCACTGCAGTTGCCTGTAAATTGAATAAAAATATTAAATAACTCACAACTAAACTAATTATATATAATTATTTTAATTATTAAAAAATTAAAATAAATTTACCTTCATGAAAAGGTCAAGTTCAGCTTCAGGAAAAATTCCAGCATCTTTTTCTCTTCTTGCAAGCTCAGTCAAAAGATCTATAATATAAAATTTAAATAGTTAAATTAATTAATTATTTAATTAACAAAAAGTAATTTTAATTATTTAATTAACTTACCATATCTGGTTCCAACTCCTTGACACCTAGCAGAAAAATCAAGTGTTTCTTTCACAGTCATTTCTCCAACATGAACATCATTTTGACTAATATAAGCTGATGTCTTTTGTGGTACAAATTCATTTAATTTATATCCATTGTAGGTAACATCTCCCTTAACCTGCATTTAGTCAAGTTTTAATAACATATAATTAACTTGGCTTATTGCAATTAATGTAATAAGAATGAGGAAAAATTCTCCTTATACCCCAATTTTAAAATTATTATAAAAATCACCACCAATTTAAAATTCAGTTTTAAAACAGTTTGACGTTAATTTATTAATTTAAATAAAAAAAAATAAAATAGTTTGAAAAGCTTTATCTATTAACAATAAGGATTTATTTCTACTTTTGCGATTACGAAAGAAGAGAAATATAAGTTATTTTGAAGAAGTTGATATTTCCGGTGGTTTTAAAAAGAACTCAAAAGTTCTTTTACAAGTTATCGAAACACTAGAGATGGAAAAGGAAATTCTAAACTAATTGAAAACAAAACCTAATGGACACGTATTTGGGTCGATTTAGTTCGGTTTTTTTTTTACTTAAGTTCGATTCAGTTTGATGATAGAAAATCAATTTTTAAAATTCCGTTTGAGTCATGTTTTTTCAGTTTTAATTTAAATCGTAAATTTGATTAAATCATATCGGTTTTAAATCGAATCAAACCAAATTGATATTTTTACTATAGTTCAGTTTCATAATTTTAAAATTTTAAAAAAAAAAGAAAATAGTTCAGTATAGTTCAACTGATAACCGAATCGAACCAAATTCTTTCTGAATATTTCTAGAAATAATTTTCCGCTACCGAAAATTAAAAATCAATATATCTAACGGACTTTAAAATAATTAAAGTTTTTATCCCAACTCGGTGAATTAATTTAAGGATAGTTAGGAGAATATTTTGAAAATTGAAGACGGTGGGAGGATAGTTTGAAAACTTATCAATAGTGTGAAAAGAACTATGCAACTTTTATAATTTTTATCAACACCAAATTGACCAAGCAATTTTGTTGGTTAGTTACCAAACCTTAAGACTTGGGTCCAACTTTCCGGCCAATGCTAATAGAAGTGTTGTTTTTCCTGAAGATGGTGGACCTAACAATAGGGTCATTCTGCCAACAAAATAAATATCAACCATTAAATCACTTAAAATATTATTATTTAACAATTTAATTTATTATAATAAAAGTACCTACCTTGCTGGTTTGATGACTCCTGAAGCATCTTTAAGAATAGTGAGTTTGGTCCTTTTAGCTAATTGAATTCCAATCATTCCAAGCATGGATTCTGTGATGTTTAAGAGAGTGTTTGGTAGTGTTGGAAGAGCTCTATTGCCTAAATAGCAGTTTGCTTCTATGTTTAGATGCTCGAATCGAACTTCTACTGTTGGGAGCTTGATTCCGACCCTGAAAATTAAAATTATATGTTAAAAATATTATACAATTCGAATTTATTTTTAAAATTAAATTAAATAATTATAAATCGGTCTATTTAATTTCCATATTTAATAATTTATAAAACAAATTATAAATATATATTTTATAAAATAATGTTCAATTGTACATTATTTTATAAAATAAAAAATAAAGATAAAAAGATAATAGTATGTTCTACTGTATTATTAATGTAGTTTATATTTGACGTTATGAATAGTTATTTAATTTTTAAGATTAAAATAAATATAAATACTATGACATAAATTTTACTATTATTTAATAAAGTTTTAGTTTGACATTTAAAGTTTTAATTTCTAATTATTATTTTTTATCTACCTAACAACACTGCACAATAGAAAATAATTCTTAAAAAACTATATTACAATAATATATATATATATACTTTAATCACAAATACAAATTACATTAAAATTTATATTAAAAACAAGTACTTTATACATATATAATTAATTTATTTATTTAATAGTATGCTCTATTACTTAAATATATACCGAATCAATCATATTTTTCATTTTTTAAAAATAATATCAATCTCATAATAAAATATATAAGTTAATTTTAAATAAAAATAAATTAATTTTTAAATTTTGGAAAATTAAAATTAATCGAATTTTAGAAAAATAAATAATATAAATTCAAACGTTTTAGATGAAAGTGATATTCTTAAATAGTGGAAAATATTGACCAAGCAATATAAATAAATAAATAAATGAAAAAATCAAATATTTAAAAAAGGCACTTACTTGTCAATTCTATTCCTAAATTTCCTCAAGAACTTCTCATTATCTTCTTCAGCAACTTTGAACAATTGATCAATAAACTTCTGTCTCTCATTGATATCAAGTTTAGTGACATCAACTTCTGTGTGAACAACTTTATTGTGACCATTATTATTACCATGGACTTCATTTTCAATAAAGGATTGCATAATACTTGTTCTCAATCTATCATAAGTTGGCAATTTTTCAATTGCAGCCCATTTGAGTGCCTCTTCATCTTCATCAATTCTACTACTGTATTTCCTTGATGTTCTTATTGAACCTGGATATGCATCTTCTACTCCCCAACTTGCTCTACTTAAACTTCTTGTTATTGTCTCTGCTGCTCTCATGGAGCCTGATTGTTTCCTTGAGTTTCTTAGCCTTTCCTCCATGGTTTGGGGGCTCACAACCCTGGTGGAAGGAAACCCTAGTTAGAAATGTCAAAATATTGGGGGAAATATAAGTGATTTGAAGTTTAGGGTATGTTTGCAATCACCCTGACTAAATTAATAATATATTCGGTAAAATAATATTAAAAAATATTTTTGAGTAAAAATTTTTTTAAATAAACTCTATTTATTTAGAACGTATTTTGAGTGACTTTTGAAGTAGAAATAATATTGAAGCAGAATGAAATGTGTCTGAACCCTGTTTGAAATGACTTTTAAAATGAAAATAGTACTAAAAGTTATTTTTAAATGCTACTTTGAAACTGTTTTTGAGTGGAAGCGATTTCAAAACCTTATATAACATACTTACTTGTTGGAGTTGGTGAAGAAGTATTGAACTTCGATTGATCAATTGTATGGTTTCTTATGAATGAATTGATTCTTCTAATGGAGATATATGTAAACTCTTGAACCTCTCTCTTATAAAACTTGAAAAAGAGAGAGATGGAGGTTGGTTCCAAAATGGAGCTTTGTGGATGTATTTATATATATTTTGAACATACAAGAGGGGTTTGAAAAGGTTGAATTCTTTTCATATTGATTTTTATTATATATATATATATATATATATATATATATATATATAAATCAATATGGTTTGTGTGTTGGCTGGTGTGGTTTGTAGCATACACAGTGTTCAATTGTGATGGCCGGACTATGCCCTACCACGTATTTACAATTTGTTCACGTGACTTGCACATGGTGTTTGGTGAGTATGTGAAAAATTACAATTTAGTCCTTCGTGGTTGGTGAAATGTGTCATTTATTTTCATAAATTTCATTTATTGTTTCAATTTCCTTCCTTTTTCATTTTCCTTATTTTTTATTTCCCTGCCATTTTGGATATGGAAAGTACTTAACTCTTGAAATTAATTTTTTTAATAATTTTTTTAATTTTCTATTTTTCATTTAAGCTTTCTGCTACAAATATAGATCTTAGTGGTTGGTGAAGTTTTACTATTGACTTTAGTGTTATAGGATAGATTTTAGAGTGGATTAATGAGTCAATTACAATAACAAACTCGTGATTAAAAATGAATTAAACTTGTTAGATTAGTTGAAGCAGCTTCAAATTTTATATTCTATTAAACATTATTAGTAAAAATAATTGTTGAAATAGTGATAATAGTTATAATGGTTAACTAACCACTGTAATGATATTTTGATTATATATATATATATATATATGTATATAATTCAATATGTCACTTGATTTGTATTTAGACTTCTTCCATGCAACTTCACATATTACAATAGTTATGATTAGAATTTTAATTTTTACATTTTTCTTTCTAAGGATTTTTGTTTGAACAAATCTTACATGAAGTGGATTTGCAAGAGTCAATTGTTATTTTAATTCAAATTAATTTGTACTTATAGAAATAGTCAATGTTGAAGTCAACTAATATCTTAGTAATAAATAGTTAAAATTTAAGTTTCACCTAACTTAAACAAATACGAATGTAATTTTTCTAAGTTATTTTCTAAAAAATATTTTTTTAAAAAATTATATTTTATCCATCTAGAAAAAAAATCTTTTATCACTAATCATAAAATTAATTTTTAATTAAATTTTAAATTAAAATATTTCTCAATTTAAGCTAGTTATAGATAATACACAAATTTATAATAATTTTATTTTACAGTTAAAATTTGAAAATAAAGTTTAAAATTCAATATTAAAATTATTATTAAAAAAGTCCATCAAATATTATTTTCTTAGTTAAATTCAAATTATTATTACTATTTTATATATATATATAAATAAAAAAATCCAAATTAACATCTTAATTAAGATATCACAATTATAAACAAATAAATAATTTATTTTAAATTTATTAATTTTCAATTCATATTATAATTTTTTTAAATATATATATATATAATTTTTTAAATAAATAATAAGAACATGTAAACAGAAACTACCTAACATGAATTAAGTACAGTATAATTTATAATTTTTCTCATGCTTAAAAGTATTCTATATTTTAAACAATTGAATTGAATTTTACTGGTGAAATGTAAAATTTCTGCCTTTATTTTTAACTTTTAAAAAGAAATTTTTATTTTTAAAAATATTTTAAAATAAAATTTAAAATCTTTTATTCAAAAAGAATTTTCCATTGTTTCTCATTTAGAAACAAAAGAGTTGATATACGTCTTAATTTAAAAGAAAAAATAAAAATCGACATAGACGCGATTGATATCACTCATTTAACTCATGAAATTATTCTCAAATAATATCTAAAAAATATTTCCAAATAATTTTAAGTATAATTTTTTTCAACATATTTTTAGAAAATGGGGTGTTTACAAATTTTCCTTAGATTAAATTTGTTTCAACATCAACTATGTGTTGTTAAAACACTTTTTTTTAAGTGATTGATATATTTGTACTCAATTGCACCACTCATATGTAGTTTCATTGGAACACCATAGATGACTCCATATGCAAGTGGTTCTCAATCATTATATTCATATTTATATATATAATTTTTTTTTTTTTTGGATAAATATGGGGTTACCTAGAAGGTACTCATATATCATATAGAAATTGCAAAGATATTTATTAATAATTTAGTCAACTACAAAGCTCAAAACCTAAAATCCATTACACTTTGAAAAAATCAACATTTGGTCATACACATTATTATTTAAATAAAATTTTGATTGAGTTGATGAAGGTAGAGGTTGATAAACAAATACAAAGAAATCTTCAATGTTTGTGTAATAAAATATTATTTTGTGTCATTAATTTTATCTACCTAGCATAGGAATTTCAGGGTTGTTTACTTGTAAATAATTATTAAGATATTTAAATAATTATGTGGGTAAGTTTGATAGCATAATATATTAGTATATAATTTTGGATAAATTTTGTTTTATATTAAATTAAAATATTTTTTTATAAAATTATTTAATAATGTTTATTTAATAAATAATTAAATAGTTGACATAGTCAACCATAACTGAATCTTCCATGTGCCAGCTGATTCACATACAAACACCAACTGGTTCTAATTCACGTATTTTATTTATTTATTTTGATAGTGATCAAGATTATATATTTAAATCATCTTTAGAATTGTTAATCAATGGATTAAATTGATCAACAATGGTTGAAAGATATTTACTAATATGTATATAATTGGGATAAAATTTATCACTAATTTAGAATTTTTAGAAAAAAATAAGACATTTTAATTTGAAAGAAATGTCATTTTACCCTTAAATGATACAACCTTTAATTAAAATACTATAATTGTTAACTACGATCACTACATATTTTATTTCCTTAAAAAAATATTATACTGTATATTTTATAAAATATTATACTGTATATTTTATGAAAATACGCATTTTTAGACTTTATATATATAAAAATAATAATAATAATTTTAGATCCATTTTAAATTTTTTACACTTTTAGATTTTAAAAAAAAAAATTGCAAAAATGAGCTTTCAGGTGGACCGAGAAGCATCAGACCAGGAAACAGACAAATATAATTGTTTCCCGGTGTTCTGTTTCCCGGTCCGAGAAGTAGAACACCGGGAAACAGTTATAATTTGCCTGTTTCCCGGTGTAATTTTTGCTTCCCAGTCTGATTTGCCCGGAAAGTAAATCAAGACCGGGAAGTAGGGGTACTACGGTCATTTTGGTCTATTTTCTGCAAAAACTTTTGAAAAAATTTTAGTTTTGTAAAAATTTTAATTTTAGTCTAAAAATATATATTTTTTTATAAAAAGTCCGAAATTGCAATCGACTCTTATTTTATTTATAAATTAAAATTAAATAATTTAATAATACTTTGTAAAAATAGAAAATTATATGTTTTAAATTATATTAATATATTACCCTTCAAGCTAAATTGATAATATAAATAATTGTCCGTTTTTACTGAATTATTTTTTTAATAAAATAATATATGGTGTTTTAGATAATTATAAATTTATAGTGATTTTTCTAATATTTAAATAATAAATGATATTTTTTCAAAAAAAAAAAAAAACATTCTTAATTATTAGGTAGCAATGTCCACCAATACTTTAGTTATATGACTAGATGAAGTAGAAAAAGCAAATTGGTGCATTAAGAATTGGATATGTAGAAAATTTGATTACAATTAAATAATTAATTAGTTAATTGGAGTGGAGTGGGAGTTGTTAATACTTTTGTAGATTAATTAATATGTTCAAAGTTTTGGGTACTTTTTTCTATTATAAGGCCTAATTATTTCTCCTATTGAGAGTTTGATTTTAGTGGAAATTTAAGAATAATTTATTACTAATTTTGGATGTATTATTAAATAAGATTGATCGGTGGAGAAGAGCTCAATTTTCTTTATTTTATTTTTTTAATTAAATTTTACTATCCTCTCAAAATAAATAAGAATGAAATAAATCTTTAAATTCTTTTAGTTTTATAAATATTCTCTTATTCTATTCCAATAAAATTTATCTACTTTTTCATGCTTGAAATTAAATTAAATAACATTTTAATAAAAGATAGTAAATAAATATTTTTAAAAAATAATCTTTAAAAAAATTAAAAGTAAAATAGCAAAATTTCTTAATAAATAATATATATATATATATATAAATCCTCCCACTCTTATTTCAAATTGAAAATGTTCGATTTATAAGTCACGACCCTTTTACTAGTCCATTAACTATAGTATAAAAAAATATTATAATATTTTAATTTTTAAATTATTTAAATTTTGGATAAATTTATTCTTTATTTTAAAAAATATATTTATATTCATATAAATTATAAAAATTATGACACTTTATAAATAAATAAATAAATATATATATATATGCTCATTTCATTTGAAAAAAATATTAATACACATGTATATTAGTTTATACAATATAATTGCATATTTTTATTAAAAAAACTCATCTACTTACAATTTCTTTATCTCAACAATATATAAAATTTACCATTTTTTAAAATGTTATGACTATTCTAAATTAATATGCCAATCTAAATTCATTATTAATAATAAATCAAAATATACATCATCTAAGTTGATAGACCATCAACCATATCTTCAAAGTGAAGTGAATCACACATATGAAATAGTTTCTAACACTTACATCATTTTAGACAATTTTGAAAATAAGTCAAAATCACTTGCATGTATATAACTTAAAATTCACATGCAATACAAAACCCTAATGTCATCATGTTTCTCAAAATCAACCTGAAAAAGGTCCACAATTCTGAAAGTCTTTCAACCACATCCATATCTTAAACTCATCACTTCTTCATGTTTTATTGGATTCCAATTTTGATGGTGTCATTCATTAACTCATCTTTTTAATTACTTCTAGAAGCTAATCATAAATACATTCTATGAATTTTAATTCTTGTGGCTAAAAATGTTTTGAATATATTCCAGAAATTGAATTTAATGTTTTAACAGAAATAGAATGGTTATGATTCAAGTCATGGAAGTGGTTGTGTGACTTCCAATTATCTTCTTCAGTATTAATTATATGAGTTTATATATATATAAGTATTTTTATTTTTTAATCTACATTTTGTTTATCTATTTATATTTTAAATAGAAAATTCATTTGTTATTTTGGATAGTTATAATAGTATGTATTTTTTATAGAAAATCCTAAGAATAATATGTATTTATCCATTTTATAAAAATATTTATGATAAAAAATAAATAATTTTAAAATATAAATAATCGATTCATCTTATTTTTTCATTCTACCACATTATTATAATGTAATGTATTGCATTGATATAGCTACAAATAAAATAAAATATAGTAACAAAAGATTAAAATAAAAAATTATTTGAAATGGATATATTTGTCAACACATTGGTCTTCAAGGTTGACATTTTACTCCATAATTGAAACTAATTGGTTGAATGGACCCCTAATGTCTTTGAAAGAATTTATAGCAACCCTATTTTACACTACCAAACAACCTTAATCACATACAAATTACACTATAAATTCAACCAAATAAAAATTCTCAATTATGTGAACATTAAAAGTAAATCTCAAAGTCTTTGCAAAAGGTCATATATTTGATAATTTTGGTTTACTTCCATCATATATTTGATTGAAATCTCTATTAGCTATGAAGAAGAACAAAAGTTCTAGAATGTAGAATATGCTTTTGAGTACTAAATTTGAATACTAAATTAGGTATTAGTGATTGTTTTTACACAATCATATCTTGTCATTACATCATCATGGTATAATAATTCAATTAAGTATGGTTTATTAAATGTGTTAGATTGAAAATGTTATTAATTGTGATGTTTTTTCTTTGTTTGATTACAGGTTTTAAAACTTCTTACACTTGGCTAATAATTTTTCATTTTATTCAAATTATAATTACACCTTATTTATTGAATTTGAAAATGATTTAATTCATTTATGATGGTTAAATATTTTAATCCTCATATAAAATTACATGTAAAATTTTAAGATATTTTTTTAATTATTTAAAGATATACGAAACTATTTAATCAGAATAATTAATTATTTAAAGAAAGAAAAAAATTAACACTATATACTACAAATTTGGAAGAATTTAATTTTTATTTTTTTATAACTTTTATTTACACTATATTATCCAATTTTAAAATTTTCAAAAAATAACTTTCTAAACTTTCACTTTTCAAAAATAGTTTAAATTAATTATTTTATCTCTATATTAATACATTTTTCACTAATTTGTAAAGATACGAAGGGATTTATAAAGTCCTTCACGTATGTGAAAATTAATTTTTAAAAATCAAAATTTGAACGAATAAAAATATGAATGAAACTTTTTAAATTAATTTTAAAATTTTAAATTTTATTTAAATTATTTTATATAATTTTGCCAATATATATATAAAAGAGTACACATATATTTATTTATGGTTGAAAATATTATCTATTTATATTATCTATTTAAAAAAATTCAAACACTTAAAAAAACATTTAAAGATCTATACAAACAGTCTCTACATATGGTAATTTGATTATAACCTTTATAAAATTTTCAATAATAATTTTGAAAGATTTTGTATTTATTTAAAAGTTAATCAATGTAAAATCATTGTAGTATTTTCATTTAGGCATCTTACATAATATTTTCAATAGTATTTTAAAATCTTATATAATTATAATTAAAACATATTTTTTCAACTTAAAAAGTAAAATGCAATCCCATTCCAATCATGTTTTGATAATAAAAACAAATATGGATAAACATCAAATTCCCTCCACAAATCACAAAAACACAACATTTTTTAAGCTTCACTATCAATAAGTCTTCATTATCAAGACAACATTCATTACATGAAGACTTTATTTTCAAATCTAAATTTCATCCATACACTTCCTAATCATAAAAACATAAATAAAGTTTTGTTGTTTTCAATCTCATCCAAATCAATCTTCAAATAAATAAATAATAAATATATAATCTAATTTTTAAAAAATAGCTAATTTAATGTGAGTGTTGTTAATAGAATGAGATAATTAAGACAGTTGTATTTGGACCCATTAATTAACCCTTTCAATATAATTAAAATAATTGTTCAAATTTTACAAACAAATAATACAAAACATAGTAGTGAATTGTTCAAATTTATAGATATGATTTTGATTTGAACAAGTCGATTATTATTGTATGTTTGAATTAGTGTTGTGTGGATATAGATTCCATTAAATAATGACAGTAAACAACTAAGTGACAGAAGAGAAAATTAATTTTATTTAATTAGAAAAATATATATTTGATTTTGATGTGTACATGTAATTAATAAAAAACAAGTGAAAATAAATAGATTTTGTTAAATTGATGTTTTGTGTATTATATATTAGAAGTATATGCCGTCGGAGATTTTTAAAAATTTTGAGCTTCTAGAAGATTTTATTTGTAATCAATAGTGAAGAACTTTGATTTAGAATAAATAAATAAATATTAATTAGTAAAATTTTGATCATCAACAAACTAAAATTGTATAATGAAATTTCGAATAATTTGAATATTATTATTATGTTTTTATTTATTATTTATTTTTATATGTGAAAGACACAAAATTAGATGTGAATAAATAAATAAATAATATATAAAACGGCCATTTTTTATTTTTCAAAAAATTTTGTGATCCATGAAAAGGTCAAAGTGTAGTTGGTTGTTTAGATCTCTCTTTACTTTTTTGACCAAGAAGACGATACATGAATAACAATTATTGATAGAAAAGGTTAATTTCAAAATAACCCTCCTAAATTTAAAAAGATTTTTATTTACCATTTTTATTCCACATTCTTTAAGTAAAATAGTTATCTTATTTATCTCAATTAACTCATAATTTATATAAATTTATCTAATATTTATAAAATTATTATAAATTATATATTTTCTATTATACTTTTTAAGAGAAAATCGAATTTATGTAATAAAATTTTTATCATGAAAATGTAAATTTAAATTTATGGGAATTATTATCTAACAATATTTTTTACTCATAAAAAATATAACATAATTCATTTTCGTAATCGTAAATTTTTGTAAATGGTAACAAAAATAGCAATTACTTGAATTTTTTTTCAAAAATTTATTACAAACGGTATTATAAGTATTTCATGACCACTAAAGTTCCAATAATCTACAGGCACTAGTGATCTAAAATGAAAACAGGTTAAGATTATTTAGACTTTGTTAAGAATTTTTGGAAATCAATTTCGTTTGTTTCAGACGATCAAAAATTATAATTCAAACGATAAATGACAAAGGTCGAAAAATAATATTGAATATCAAAGTTGAAAACATTCTGAAATAAAGTAGAAACGATAATTTTTAAAATATTCCAACAAAACTCTAAAAAAAATATAATAAATTAATATCAACTCAGCCATTTCACTTGCCACTAATTTGTATTTATTTTAAAAATTTATTTTAAATTCTAAACCATCAACAAACGAATAAATTACACCTTTTTTTTTCAATTAACTATATCCTCCGTACCAAAAGGAATAAATTTGATATTGTTAATAAATATGTGGTAAAATAGGAAAATTTTCAAAATTTATGTAGATTTTTAAAATTAACCCATCTATAACTTTTTAATTTTTTTTATTAAAATAAAATAAGAAAGATGATGCTTATCCTATTAATTTGTCACTAACCACACTTGTATATTTTTTTAATCTATAGAATAACTAACAACAAGGTCATAACAAATTGAATATTTATATACAATATGGTCCCCATTTCAATAAAGCTACATATACATATACTATTCCTATATATATTAATAAATGACTAAATGACCAGTTCTCACAGTGATTTCACACGTATGATTTTGGAATATGTCATGAAAATGAAATACAAAATTAAGATTTTATTTCATTAATTATATAATGTGTAGTTCACGTGATTGAATGCATCTTAAAATTATATTTTGATTGATTAATTAGTTAGGCAAATTTTGTATATCAAATAGACATAAGTCTATAAGGCTGCATGGACAATTCAAATTAGAAAATAATAAATTTGGTGGCTCAAACTATTAATATGGAAAATATAAATTTTGACACGTTTGTTTATATATATGAAAAATCAAGTTCGTTATGCATGGAAAATAATATGAGTCAAAGTTGGAGTGCCATAAAAAAAAATTTTATTGATTTTTTACAGTGATATTTTATGTTATGTGAGTAGGGTTTTAAGTGTTTTTGCCATAAAATAAGACTTCACTTACTCTTCCTATAAAATGGAGAAAATGTATTATAGAAGAATAAATGTTTTAAGTTATTTTTGTAAAAGTGTGGAAAATGTATTTTGTTAATTATTTTTTAAATTTATAAAGTTGGAAAATTAAATGGTATCATTATAAAATAAAGGTAAAATAATGGATGGAATAACTTAACATTTTATTATTATTATAAGATTATTTTAAATAGATGGAAGATATTGAACAAATTATATGTAGTTCAATTAATTTATTATAAATTAATAAAATAAATAAATAATATAATTACAAATAGGTTATTCAATATATATAATATTATAATTAAAAATTATATATATATATCACAAAAATTTATAAATAAATAATTTAATTCAATTTAAATATAATCTACTTAAATAAATAGGTAAATGAATTAATAGATTTACAGCTAATTCATTTAATTTAAACACGTAGCTAGGGGTGTTCAAAAAACCCGTGACCCGATAACCCGACCCGAATCCGTCGGGTTTATCAAGGTTCGGGTCAGTCCGGGTTCACTAATGGGGTTTGGGTCAGTCCACACATTTAAAAAAGTCGGGTTTTTAAACAGGTCCGACCCGACCTTGACCCGACCCGGACCGACCCAATAAACCCGATAAGATTTTATTTTTATTATTTTATTATTTTAATTTTGGTGCATATTGTTAAATATGTGATATTTTTAACTTTATCCAAGTTGTTTTGGGTTGTTTAATCAATATAATGGTAAATTATACCATTATGAGTCAAAAATTGAAAATATATTTATATATTTTTAAAATTCTATATAATTTTTTTGATTTTTTTTATTAATGGGTCTAATCCGACCCGACCTTGACCCGACCCGACTTTGACCCGAGACCGACCTAAAATATTAAGGGTCCGGTCCGGTCCAAAAATTTACCCCATTTTTCGGATTTCGGGTCAAACGGGTCGGTCCGGGTTTGACCCGAACCCGACCCGTGAACACCCCTACACGTAGCTTATCTACTAGACAACTTATTCTACCATTAGTAATAAATGAAATAAATAGTAATTAATAAATTTACTAATAATCAATTTAGTTTAAACACGTACTTTACCTATTCAACCTATTAAACAACTTATTCCACATAGTAACTAATAAATTTATTAGTAATCCACTTGGTTTAAACCCAGTTTATCTATTGAACTATTAGCCAACTTATTCTACCATCCGTAATAAATATAACAAATAGTAATTAATAAATTTTACTACTAATCTATTTAGTTTAGACACGTAGTTTATCTATTGAACTTATTAACCATCTTATTCTACCTTCTTTATTAAATGAAATAAATAATAGTAGTATTATAGAGTTTCTAGAATCTATTCGAGATTATTTTTATTTTTAATTTTAAAAAATTAAAATAACCATATTTTTTAAAATAAATAGTCGAATTTTATTTTTATTAATTATCCAAACTTGATCGAAACCAAACAACCATTAATTCTTTTTCCACCTATATAATTTTAGACTTATTACATGCACGTTTTTTTTCTTAAGACTATACAAAACAAATTCTTGCTTACATCTAGATACATATATACATTCCACAATCTATATATATATATATAGTGATATGATGATAGTAATATATAGAGTAGAGTTGTCAAATTGTGCATGCATGATATATATATTGGTTGGTGTAAACAAAACGACATGAATACACAGTAGACACAACGTAGACCATCAGTCAAATTTATATTTGATTTTGCAATTATTAATTATTCAATTCTATATTGTCGGTCTCCTAATTCACCTACCAAATAGACTTCACTCACTCTACTCCACTTGTCTTTTTTTATATCTCTCATATTGCAACTCAACATATACATACATATATATCTATATATGTATCTATAGGTTATGATGATGTGATGAATAGTAGTGGTTGAAGTTGAAAGAGAGATATGTTTTGATGAAAAAATAAAATAAAATCATGAAGTTTCTTTGTAATTCACCACCATTAACAACTATTGAGAAGAACTGAATTTTTAATCCAACCGTTTCTGTTTAACAAAATTGGATTTGAGATTGGGTTGTGAAAGATGCAATTAAGCTCATTTTTCTAAAAATTAAAATTATATAAGTTATATTTCTTTTCATCTAAATTTACATTTATTTTTTATTCGAAATTTTCGAAACGATTGTGAAATTACATATCAATATATGTTTTTAATATAAATATATTACTTTTTATTAAAATGATTATTTGTTAAAGTGTTTACCATAGTTAAGAGTTAGGTTTTAAATTAACTATTTAATTAAATATATAAATTATTAAAATTTATTACATATATAAATATAATTAAAAATAATAATAATATAAATTATAAAAATAATAATATAAAAATTAGTATTAATATTTGAGTTAAAAGTTATATTTAACCATTTTCATAATTATTACACTAATTTATTAACACTATATTAAATACAATTATTACATATATATAAAATTTTTTAAAATATATATAATTTAAAAACGGTTTATATTTCGATCGGCCACGAATCGAAAATTTTTACAAAACACTTACAAAAAATAGATTATATATTAATTATTTGAAAGGATTATTGTTGCTAAAAATTGGATGGAACTACGAATAAAATATATGATTTTATATTTTATATATTAAAAAAAAAAAACTGTTAATTTATGATTGAATTTACCATTTAACTTAGTTTAAGGGATGTGAAAAGCCCAATTAGTACTCAGAAAAGCTCATATGTACCCCCCAAATGAGTATTGTGGGCCAAACACGTAACCATTTTAAGCCCAATTAGCACTTTCTGAGAAGGCCCAGGCCCATTAAGCTTCATGAGAACAAAGAATAATAGTCACCACCACACAAAATTAATTAAATAATAAATAAAATAACCTTGAAATCTGACTCCAAAAGCCTGTGTATATGGTCATCAAATTCTTCGAATCTAATTCACCAATTTTCTTTTTCAAAAAAGCTTACCATTCCACCAACACTTTATCAGTCACTACCCCATCAATTTTTCTACTTTAATTATTTGATTTTTTTTTAATATTTTTTAATTAAAGTTTTTACATGTATATAATAATGTTTGAAACAAAATTAATTGGTGTGAAGACAAATATAACTTTAGATTATAAATGTGACCCCATATGTCTAATTAGACACACCATTGCTTAGCTCTAACAATGATGATCAACAAAAGCAAAAGTTGTAAAGCAAAAAATTAGCATTGAGATTCTAGACATTGTTTCATGATCTTCATCATTATTTCTCATTTACCTTTAAAAAAATTGATAAATAAATAAATAATCAAATAGAATAATTTTATGGGTTAATTGCATTTACCTCCTATATGTTTTTTTAACTTTTGCATTTTTAATTTTTTATTTTCAGAAGTTGGTCCAATCCATCTCCATTTCAAAATTATTATTGGTTTTTGTTAAAATTTTATACCTTTAAATTTAGGTGATTTTTTCAATTTGACCATATATTTCAATCTAATCTCCCGACTGTCTGATTTGATACCAATTTTTTTTTTTAACTTAAATTATATGGTAGATAATATAGTACAATTGTTATATATATTAAACTCTAAATTACATGTTACACTATCTACCGCGCTGGTGAAAATAATTAAATTGATCTCACATTAAATAGTTAATGAGATAAATTAAAATTTCGTATAGTTGAATGATCAAATTAAAAAAAATTAACCAAATTTAAGGTTTCAGTATGACTTTTTTATTAATCTGATAATATAGTAATCGTAAATTTTCTAACCAAAGTCATAATCTCTAAAGCAATCGAATTATTGTCGAACTCAATTTTATTTAATTGTATTTGATTTATATTAACTCTCTTTCGAATTGATGTATTTAATTGTATTTGATTTATACAAACCCTCCTTCGAATCGATATCATTATTAATGTTTGCGAAAATCAAATCAAATTCTTAGAGGCATGTTCATACCATCAACAGTAACACCGTCTTTACTCGGCCTGTTAAACCCTTTAGAACCACTCCTCAACTTTTACATAAATCAAGACTGATTATGTATGGATTTATTTGTTTGTGTATTATCACTTAACTAATAAAATTCTCTAGGTACTTTATATACGACCCATTCAGCGGACAGAAAAAAAAATTGACATTTCAAAATCAGGGACTAAAACGAAAACCTAGAAAACCACCAAACCAAAACACAAATAACCAAAAACCCCACACCCTAAAACCACACCCCTAGAAACACCCTACCACCTTTCCCATGGCAATCTCCCCAACAAAACCTCTAGACTTCCGAGCACCACCACCCTCACCAATCGCCTCCGGCCGCCGCTCCTCCGTCACAAACGAAGAAACCCTCTCCAACTTCCTACAACATTCGCTCCACGTCCCTACCCTAATCCTCCCCGAAAAAGCCTTCCCTACACAAAAATTCATCCAAAACCCTCCAAAAATCGATTTTCAAAAACTACACAATTCAATTTCAATAATCTTGGAATCTATAGCCACAATTGGATGTTTTCAAGTAGTGAACTATGGTGTTCCTAGTGAAATTATTAAATCAACCGTGGCCACGGCTGCCGGAGTGTTTGAGCTTTCGAAGGAAAAACGTTCCACGGTGGTTAGGTCGCCGGAGAAGGTGTATGGATTTGAAGAAGGTGATGAAGATGGTAGTGAAGAGTTTGTTTGGTGTGATGATGAGGGTTTGAGGAAGGATATGGAGGGGATTTGGCCTCTTGGGTATTCCAAATTCAGGTAAATTAATTAAGTGTTTTTTGTTTATTTTTTTTTGTTATTTAATTATATTATTTTTGTCTTTTAAAGATGTGGTATTATACATTTTATTCATATTTTTTAAATAAAAAATATAATTTTAAAAATTATTATTAGTTTTATTCATAAATTTAATTTTAACTAAAACGTTATTTTTGTGGATTTTATTTTTGAATGCTACGATATTATACTTAGGGTGAAAAAAAGGAAATTACATAAAATAAATTAGTTTATTTGTATAATTCTTGATCTAATTCGATTTGGTTTTAAAAATAGAATTTTTTTTTCAGTTTTCGTTCGGTTTTAATTTAAATTTAAATATTTATTAAAATTAAATTAGTTTTCCAATCGATGTTATAGTTGAATTTTATAGTTTCAAATTCGTTTTTTTTTCATTCCAAAAATTAAACCGAATCATACAATCTCTAACCACATTTTATAATTTATAATTAAATATAAAATTATAAAAATTACTATTCATTTTAATATCGAATCTGTTTTTTTAAATCAATATTTTCTCATTTTTTTTTAAAAAAAATATTTATATTTTATATTTTAATACTAGACTAAATTTAAATAAAAATATTATGAATAACTTAGAGGTATTATTATTATTAATTAGAAAATCAATAAAAATGGTGTAGTTTAATTATGAAATTTACATTAATTATATTATATATTTTAATTTTATAATTACTAATTATTTTTAAAATTGGTGAATCTGCAGTGATAAAATGGAGTACTTATCAATCCAAATACAAAAGCTATGTTCCAAAATCATCCAAATACTAAAAGATCACAGCAACCCAAACCTGGTCAATAAAAAAGAGAATGAAGATATTACACCAGTATGTTACATTTATAAAAATGGACAAAATGCAATTTCAGAAGATCACAGAGCAAATGCATTGAGATATGATGTGATAAGAATGGTGATAAGAGGAGTAGATGTACCACATTGGTTAAGTGTTCATGTGTTTGATGGAGCTTCAGAGTTTCATGTTTATTCTAAGAAAGGTTGGGTCTCTTTTTGTCCTGATAGAGATGCCATTGTTGTCACTGTTGGTGATCAATTGCAGGTATGTTTTAGTTTTCTTTGTTGGTTGTTTTATGTTAATGGGTTAAGATTAGGGTTTTTGTTGGAGTTGTTGGTAGGTGAAATTCTTTTTTTTTTTTTTTAATTTTTTTTAGATTTTATGGTTTTCAAATTTATAATTTGATTTGAAAATAGAATAATACATATTTAGATCACGGTATAATGTTATTTTGATTTTAACCGGACCATCTAATATGCCAAAATGGTTTCAGTTAAACTCTTAAGTTTCGGTTTTTCAAAGTTTCAACTGAACGCTTAAATTTAAAAATTAGATTTTTACACAACTTTAATAAGGGTCCAATTAAATTAATACATTTTTGGCAAGTTAAAAAGTTTAGTTGAAACTTCAATAATAATTGAGATAATTTGAAAATCGTTATCTATTCTTACTTTTCTATTAAACGCAAATAGAAAATCTAAATTAGAGGAGTTAAGAAAATATTTTCAACATTAGGATTAATCTAAACAATTATTTTTGAAATTAGTACTATTTGAAAAATTATTTGTTAACGGTAATTGAAAAATTACTGAAAATTTTAAATTGTTTGAAAAATAATTTCAAATTATAGAGTAGATAAGAGATATTTTAAAAACTAAATATTTTTTAAAGTATTTTTAAAAAGTTATTATTATTAAAAAAATTTCCTTATTTTATTCACTATTTTATGGTAATAATGAAAATTTAGGGAAAAAAATTATAACCCTAGAGAAATTCAAATGAAATAATGATAATATATTACTCGAATATCTTTTTCTACCATGATTAGATATAACAACTATGATAGAGGATGATTTTATTCTTCAATCACAAACAACAATCTCTCTATTTTACATCTACACAATAATTTTTAACAATTTAATTTCCCATCAAACTTTTTCTATGAAATAATGCAACTAAATCATAAACAAACCTAGCTTTTCAATGTTGATTCTCATTATGTTTTTTTTTTTTTTTAATCTTTCTAATAATGATTATTATTTATTATGGTGTTGGTATAGGCAATGAGTGAAGGACAATACAAGCATGTGATGGGAAGACCAATTTTTGAAGAAGAATCTATTGCATTGGCATTTCTTTATTCACCACCAAACATTTTAGAGGATGAAAAAGCTATTTCACTTCATCATCAACTTTTACTTGCTATATTTTTCACTCTTTTGTATCACTTCTTTGCTTATTATTATAATTTCTTCTAACTTCAAGTTAATGAAGATTATACACACATATGTATAGTCTTTTTGAGTAATGTTTACATTGGTTTTTATTTGACCTCTGTTCTCATGTTTAGAGTGTGTTGATGGTGTGTTATACATTAGGATACTAAAATTGTTATATTGAATTGCTTTTTTTTTTTTTAATAATTTTTTAATATAAATTTATAAATTTAGCTTTGAAGATATGGATTTTTAAAATATTATTATAGTTATATTTATATGGTTAAGAATAAGACGGATAGCACAAAATTAAAAAAATATGAGTGTTTAATATTAAAATTTAGAATTTATGAATATATTTTAGTATATTTTTGATAATATAATATTTTTATAAAAATTTAAATTTTTTCAAAAATTAAGGTGCGGATACCATAATTTTAAAGGTGGCATCGTGAATCCTATCAGTCATATTTATATGATTGATTGAAATGTGATAAATATATAATAGAAGTATGAATTAACCATGGTTACCAACTAAAGTTTAATAGTAACATACTGTTACATAATCAATAATACAAATTAATAAAAATTTATATTTTTTATTATAAAATTATTCACCCTACCTACATATACTCCACGAATATAAATTACCAAAAAAATATATGAATAAAAAATAACAACCCTTCTTCTATAGACATTTTTCAAAATAAGAATAAAATTGATAATTTAAATGGATTCTATTTCAAATCTCAACTAATTTCAACACTCAAAGGATATAATACTATATTTTAGAAAAGAATGTATCAATTTATAATTTTACATTTACACAGGGGCTTCACTACAATTGTGCTCTTTAACTCACTTGTTAAAACTCTGACGTCACACGTGACCGTACAATCTCATCGACAGTTTTCAAGACACTCAGATTTTCCCTCAATTCAATTCAATTAATGGTAGTAAAGATTCTCTGACTGACCTCACTCTTTCAGAGCTATGGATTCTTGGTCTGAGTTCACTCTAGCTGAGGTGAAGTACCCTTTTAATCATTTCTTGTCTTTTTGTTGTTTCTCTATCTGGGTATGTTTCAAGTTTTGATCTTTGTTTAGTTTCTGATACAGAACATTCATGTTCAAATTAGGTAATAGGGTTTTCAAGCTTTTGTTTTTTTAACACTTTCATTTTCTGTTGTTTTGATTTTGTGTTTCAATTTTAGGGCTTTGTTGGATTGTATTGCTGTTTGGTTTTTGAATTCTTTGTGTATTGATGGTGTTATAGTGTAGAGAAATTGATACAGATTGTTTAGTTACCAAGTAAGTCAATGTGATAGAACCATAAACCTTGATGGGTATAATGACTTGTTTCGAGAGAGTGAGTTTTGGATTTTGAAAGTAGTTTGGATAATTTGAACTTCTGGTGGAAGCTCAGAAGTCAAAGTCAAAAGTCAGTCTATCCAAACAAACTGTACTACAGAAAGCTTCAGAAAAGCAATTTTGAATGATGTTTGGAGAACTATATCTCGGCCTGTTTGGATAGTTTGGCTTTTGGTTTCTAAATAACTGTATCCATGAAAGTTAAAAATATCGGCTTCTGAAAATAAATTTTGCTCTTGTTTTCCTCTACGGCCAGAAGTCCAAAGGAAAAACAATTTCAAATTGGTACATTGTCTTGTATGTGTAAGCTAACTAACATGTTAATGTGTTATAGGGCTCATTATGCAAATTAGAATAAGATTACTTAACATGGTCGATAATCTTATACTATACAAATAGGATAACTTTATCATTCTAATCCAATTCGTTATCCTATACGATGACCAAATGAGAGACCTTAGTGTAGATGATTATACATTTGATTATTGTAAGTGTAAGTAAAACCATGGATTTTTTTTTTACAGATTATGGAGATGGAGACCATGTACAAAGATGCAGGGAAAGAGTGTTTGAATCATCACATTTGTTATGCACTTGCAAGCAACTTTACGTAAAGCAATACCCCGATTTGGATTTTGAATGATTGATATATCAGTATATTGATTGTTTTGTTCTGCATTTGTCGCAGTTTCTCAGCGAGTCGTGCTGGTAGTAAACGTCAAGTAACTTGGCAACAGGTTTGCTCTATATTTAGTCATAGATTTCCGTTTTGTGATTTTGATTTAATCAGATATGTGACTAGTGTTTCGATTTCGTTGTTATATTAGGTGTACTCTTGGTTCCATGATAAATTGGTAGAAACGGGAGCTGAATTCAATCCTTCAGAAGCTATTGACGACGAAAAGCTGTATATTGATTATTTCGGTGGAAGTATTCCAGGCAATGAGCCCGACACTTCTCAAAAACATAAAGGTTGAGGCTCAATTTCATCGAGATTTTGTGTTAGTGATGGTAATTAGATGTGTTATGATTGTTATGACTAAGTTTTTTATATAAATATTGTTTGCAGCTACCAACATTAAAGAACTCAAGGATCTGCAATTTGAAGCTTTATCATCTAGAGATCATGCATGGTGAGAATGTGTTATTGTGTATATAGAAATGTTGTGCTTTTTTTTTCACATGTCATATGCTAAAAAATGTAAGATAAGTATGTATAAGATTAGATTTAAATGGAAGGTAATGATAGCGGCTTTTGTGCAAAGCGGAATCGGTTCAATAGGACTGCTAAGAAAGTAAGAAATTAGATAACTTGAAGTACATTCTTCTCTCTGAAGTTATATCAGCTAATTCAATTAATATAGTGCCTGATTGGGATTGTTTTTAATTTTGACTACTAGAAGAAGAGAAGTAAAACTTATTTTCAAGAAACTACTTTTTCTTACTTCTCCTGGAAGTACTTCTGAGAGGCTAGAAGTGATTCTGGTAGTTACCGAGACACTATCTAAAGTAGCTTCCAGAAACCGACTAATTTGGCTTGCAAGAATGTGTAATATTTATTTGACTATGTTTGACACTTCTAACTTTTCTCGAATTTTCAGGTATGACGTCTCTTCATTCCTTACCTACAGAGTTCTGCATAATGGTGATCTTGTAAGAACTTGCAGCATCTGTATTTACATCTCTTCTTAAACAAAAGGTATGTGGTTCAACGAAGGATTAAATTTTCTTGTATATGTCGCAGGAAGCTCGTGTAAGATTCTCCGGATTCAGCAACACGGATGACGAATGGGTGAATGTAAGATACGGCATCCGTGAGCGTTCAATTCCTTTAGAACCATCAGAGTGTCACAAAGTCAATGTTGGTGATCTTGTGCTGTGTTTTCAGGTACCTTACTCTTATAATATCTCCTTTCAAATGTAGTAGTAAGTAGCATCAACAGCAAGAATTACATGACAAAACATAACACATGCATGCATGCCCTTATGTTATCTGACTTCTACGCCTTGTTTGTACAGGAAAGAGAAGATCAAGCCGTCTATTGCAATGCTCGCATATTGGATGTCCGAAGGGAGGAGCATGATTCGAGTGAATGTAGCTGCGCTTTCCTGGTTCGCTATGACCGCAATGGAATTGAGGTTGGTTCCTTGGTAGCCTTTGTAGGTTCTATTCAAGTTTTGTACTGAATTGTTTGTAGGATGGAAATGAGCTCGAACTCACTTGTTTAAGTTTCACTTGAATTCGGATTCAAAGAAGCTTGTGAAGAGTTGAGTTTCCAAGTTCGTCTTAACTTCTATATGATTGATGTGTGTATGTTGTTACTTTTCAGGAAGAAGTGGGACTGGGAAGGATATGTTGCAGACCTTCGTGAAGATGAAGAAGATGAAAGTGAAAAGAGAAGATCAGCCATTTCCCATTTTGATGAACAGTATAATGTAGGGAGAAATTGTTGGTCTTTGAACAATTAGTTTATATTATTTATACATAAGACGTATACATGACTCATAATGTAAAGTAGATACAAATTTCATGAAAATAAAGGGGCTGCTAATAAAGAGCATTAGATTGAGATTATTTGATTATCAAAGAGAGACTATACACAGATTAAAAGATTCCCATTTTGATTATGAACACAGCCTGCAACATGAGAAATTTCCATTTATAAGCCCCACAGGTGGTGGCCATGGTTATATATTCACTAACCTCCTTTTCTATACTTAGAACCGATTACAATTAATTTTAAACCAACCCTGTACTCCATCAAAATTTCCCTAACCCTACTTAATAAACCCCCCAAACTTCAGTCTCCTCCAATTGGAATCTCCATACTTACAGTTATGGAAGTACAGGAGCAGAGTTCAGGAAACTGTCCGTCCGTAACATACCGATGCGATGTAAAGATTCTTAGACCATTTTTCCTGAAAGATTTTAGTCAATGAGTGAGAACATATTAAGAATTTGGGATTTGGTTATTGATTGATGAGTGAAATTAGATACAAACCTTGACATGAGCACTGGGGAATGCGGAAGTTCTAAGTGTCTCTTGGGTTTCATCAGCAGGTTTTCTCCTGGGCACACTAAGGACGAAAGCAGCTTGATCCCAAGTTGCTGCAGTTGCTGTTATGCGATATCCGCTGTCCCATCTCCGGTGAATACCTTCACTTGGGTAAAGGAAGTCGAGTTCTACAACCTGCGAGTTAAGACTAGGGTTCAGTACGGTTGGGATTGTTCCTTATGGAAGTAATGAGAGATGCAAGGAAATTAGGAATGACCTGGTCAGAAAACCCTGCACCGCGAGACATCACAACTGCCCATCTGCCCCCTGAAGTGGCCATTGAAGTAACGTAGAAGCCTTCCCTCCATTTTTTGTTAATCCATTTGAAGGGAAATAATTCACTAACTTTATAGGATTGCTGCAGATACTGTGTCCCTGGTATCCATATCAAAGTTGGTCATCATTAACAAAAGTTAAAGACTCTTGCAAGAATGCATAATCAAAACATCATAACTAACCTTTTGACATCACAACCAATGAGCTTCCATTAGTAGCTCCAGCTATCGCAGTGATATAGAAGTTCTTTTCCCATTGTTCCATTATCCATTCCTTCACATGCAATAGAACCATAAGATTAATTACTAAAGAAATTACACAAGAGTAGCCTCCTCCTTTAGTTATGTACTATAGTTAAAGCACGAGAGCAAAACGGCATCAAAATAAAACAAAAGATTGTTACCTTGTGAAGAAAATAAGGGGAAAGTTCATAAACTTGTGCAGTGAAACCAGTGCCAGCATCCATAATAAGAGCCCACAGATTTTGAGAGGAAGCCACGCTGCTAATAAATAACCCATCCTCGTTTCCTTTCTCTATATGTTGGGCAAGCCTTGCATCAGCCACATTATAATGGTACCTAAAAGAACAAAAGCGACCAGGAAGTTCTTATCAACCCATTGGAATTGTTCGAACGAAATTCAAACTTAAACAAGTATAGTAAACAAATAGGGAGCAGGAAAACCAGCTGATTGGAAGTTCATCAAGACACATCAAAAGAGACCCAATCAATGGAGCAACAGAAAGAGACGTCCAGCTCATAAAATATAATATAGAAGCCCTATATATGTAAAGCAAATAAGAAATAAATGGAGTAGTCATACCTTTGTTTCATTGGCCGACGAGCATTGTAAACGCTGATCCATTGTGTGGCTGGCATTCCCATACGAACTTTCTTTTTTGGCTGTTCATCTTCTTCATCTTCCAATGTAAGTCGACCTCGTTTATGACCAACTTGATAAATAAGCTTCACAATGGTAAACTACAATTAGATACTTCTAAATTTCATTTTTAGTACGCAATACATATATATCTAATTTATGTACAGCATCAAAGGCCGCCTTCAACATGAAAATTTGGTATAGGTATACCTTATTAAAATTAAACCAAAAAGTAACTAGTAACTACCTTCTGAGCACCTTCTGTGTTGATTGGCCTGATATCAGGATTTGGTCCAACAATGCCATCAAAGAGAGAGATGTATTTTGCATAGTTTGGTTCTTCATCAAATTTCAAATTCACAACATATTCAACAAACTGCTTAAATGGCTGCGGACAGAAACAACATAAAGCTTCTGGTGACGTGGCCATCTTCTTCTTGCAGACCAGGAATCCTTTATTCTCTCCCTAAAATCATGCATGTCAGTTGCAAGATCAAGCGCAACATTTAAATGTATATTTTCCTACCCATCCACAAGATCAAATTGTGTACTAGATGACTGACCTGGAATCCCTGCCATGGAAGACGACCGCGAAGAAGGAAAATGAGTGTGTACGCAAGCGATTCCAGATCATCTCTCCTGCTCCCAGTTCTACCTAAGTGAGCATGTACACTAGCATAACGTACTGTTCCTCTGCAAAGCCAAAATGGATCTTTTAGCTCAAGTAACATGAAGTAGGAATGAAAAGGTCCACAACAAGAAGGTTCTTTAAGCATTATATAAGTGGTTGTACCTGAAAACATCTGGCCTCTGGTCATAATCAACATGCAAACCAGTCGAACTATCTCGCCACTTGGTAGCTGATTTCAGATATCAATAAGTTATAAAGGGTCATTACCGATACCTTTTCATGATGATTACTAAAAGAAACATCCATATCAATAAAAAAAAAATTACCTAATCCAAGATCAACCAGAAATAATTTCTTCTCATCAGGTGTTCCTGGAGGACCAAGCAGGAAATTTTCAGGCTTTACATCTCCATGCACGTACCTAAAGCAGGCAAATATCAATTAACATGACAATCATGTGCTTAATATAGGAGAACCCTAGGAAACCTACAAAAGAAATCAGTAAACACTAGTACTAAACATAAGCAAACTGAATCGAGCAATGCAAAAGAATAGCTATTTACCCTCTGGAATGCATCTTTTCCAGGATGGAGATTGCTTCAATGGCAATACACGCAACCATTTCAATGGACATGCTGCAATGAACAACACGGTAAATTAGCTGGTTGATAGTCTTAAGATAATAGAGAGATTCTAGCAGCAACAAGCTCAATAGTGGCAGATAGTTTCATTTGACTTACGTATGAGAGTTACTATTCCAAACATCCCACAGGCTTGGGCCCAGTATATCCATTACCTGCAAAATAATTGGTTTAATTAATCACCACTCAGCCACAGACAGGAGGAACCCCAAAGAAAAACAGCTAAAAAAGCAGCGTACCATGACGTAATAGTCACCTTGCCGTCCCTTGTAGTGTACTCGTGGTACACCATGACTACCACCAAGGGTGCTGTGGAAAAAACAACCATGAGTCTAAATTCTCGAACAATATTCACATCCAGAATAAAATAACAGGTGGACAGTTTGCTACTTACGTGTATACTTGCCATTCATATGGAGGTCCATAATTACACCCTTTACTACTTCTATGCTCAAACTTCAAAGCCACCTAGAAATGAGAGTCATCTATGTAACATGCACTTGAAAAGGAAAACTGACAAACTAAATTTACAGCTAAAATAAAAATGTTCTACCTCCACAGCCCCTGGGCCAGTTCTTTCACTTGGAATTACAGGAGTGGCACGCCGACCAACATACACTTGCCCAAAGCCACCCTTGCCCAACTTTCTGTCTAGTTTATAAACAGGAGAACCTCCGACACAAATCTGTGGCCAACAGACAATTAATCAATTTCCAGAAATGTGTTTACCATATGACCAAAGAATACACAACATACAAGGATACAACTTACAAAATTCAGTGAAAACAAATCATAATTGCACTAATACACCTCAGTCTATGAGCAGTAACTATCAACTGTTCTTACCGAGGAATCATATATATATATGATTCACAAAACCATCATAGCACACAACACATTTTCCTAAACAAGGCTTCATTTTAGAGAAAGTTGAAGAAATTTTTTATCAGAGTACAGTCTTCGATACTCATTGAATCAAAAACTGGTTTTCTTGGGTTAATGAATAAAAATTGCAGAAAATTAGCATGTTTACAGTGGCATCAAATAGTACCAATGAACAGGCGAGAAAGTTTACAACAATTTGGCTAACTACTCGTCCCGGTCAAATTATAAGTTCTCATCTTTCTTTGCTACTTTTCATCCCTCAAACTCACACACACATCATACCACGCAATCATTCCATAGCAAATACGACAGGATAATTACACAAGGACCACCATGCATGCACCATCTCATGCTACAATCATATTTAAACTGACCCTATTCATTCTACTGCCTTCCTTTCTCTCCAGCTAATCCTTATACACAAGAATCCACAACCAGTTTCCCGGGCTATCCACTTACATGCAACACACAGAAACCAATAAACCACATAACCTGTACTAGAAAACAAGCCTTAATCTCCAATATTCTCAATCTAACTCATATACAACTCAAAATCGACACCAACAAAAACAAAACGTAACACACTAAATAACAATAAAAAAAAAATCACTTCTTTCCTCAAAAAACTAACAACGAACACTAAAAAACACAAACAACAAAACAAAAAACGAAGACATTACCTTCTCAGGAAGAGGAGCAGTACTCCCTTCATCCTCCGCACCTGCATTAGCCTTATCATTACTCCGACCACCACTATTATCAAACTCATCCATCTTCTTCTCCTTACCAGCACCTTCACCCACAACCTTCTTCTTATTCTTATTATTCTTCTCCTCCACAACCGCCTCCTTAACCTCTACCAACTTCTCATCCACCTTATTCCCCTCACCACCAGCTGTCACCGGCACAGCAACCTGAACAGCAGCCGCCGCCGCTCGTCTCCTCCTAGTCCGAGTAGCAATCGCCTCTCCTTCCCCAGCCACCGCCACAACCTCTCTCCGATCCTCCCTCACCGCAGCCGCCACCGCCGTCGGCTCCTTTTCCTGCTCCTTCTCCTTCCTCTTAGCTACACGGCCTCTGCGCACTCCACTACGCAGCACCGGCATCGTTCATCCTTCGATCATTCTCATCAAAGCATAAAACAACAAACAAACACACCAAAACAGAACCAACACAACACAAAAGGAGAGTTTTCTAAATTGAAAACCAAAAGCTGAACCGACGAATCTGATTCAAAGAGTGACACTCACGAAATGCGATCAGAACCGGTTAACGAATCGGAAAAATTAGAGAACCGATCTCCGACTATCAACAACAAAGTTTAGGGATTTGGAAGATTTGGGATCTACTTTTTTGTGTCTCTCTGTGTAATGACGAGTCTCTGTTTTTGTAAATATTTTATTTTTATTTTTTATGTTTATGTGCTCTCCTTTTGGAGAGAGAATGACGTGTCGTGATATTGACCGTTGGATGAGGGTGAGAGATGAACGATGATGGCGGGGTTTGGGATTGTGAGCGCGAGGAGGATTGATGGTGGCCGTTGGATTGTGTATCTTGTTTGATCGGTCGGTGATGATTTTTTGGTTCTTTTAAAATATTAGTAGTACTATTGTTTTGCAATTACAAGTGGTATTTGGATTAGATAATGAAGTGTATTTAGGTCTTAAATTTTGCATTATATATAAGTTTTTGAGGATTCTTCAAAATAAAGGATACATTGATATTACATGTGTTAGAAGAGGAAATTGGGCAAAAAGAAAATATGGGCTGGAGATATACATAGGACCAGCCCAGAAAGCCCATCTCTTTAAGGACAGTGTACATTTAATTATTTTTAATGTAGATGTTTGATTATGTTTGTTAGCCCAATCTCAACCAGCAAGCCCGTCTAGCTCAGTCGGTAGAGCGCAAGGCTCTTAACCTTGTGGTCGTGGGTTCGAGCCCCACGGTGGGCGATTTTTTTATAATTTTTTGGGGCTTCAATTTTAAATTTGAGTGGGCTCACTCATGGTGGGCCAAAGTTGGGCCTAATTTAAAACCCATTTGTCAAATACATAAAGTTGAATATGGGCTTTTTGGGATCCAATTGAATGAATGTAGAATGGAGGGAGGGGTAAAAATATAATAGTGAAAATTTCTCCAAATGGGCCACCAAAAGTTTCAAATACAATAATAGGCCTGGTTTGAAATTTATACAAAACTAAACTTTATAAAACTTTGTTTTCATCCCATAGGCCTAACTTCCAATATTGCCCTTGTAAATAAATTATAATAACAAAATTGCCATTATATAATATTAAAATATAAAACAAATATAATAAAAATAGGAAATTCCACAAATACCACTCTTACAAAACCAACGTTTAAAATTGTATTTGAAATTGTTTCTCCTCAATCACATTATTCACCCAATCACAGACAGTGCTCACATCTTTCAATCTCACCCCTTGAACTTCAATTCAAAATCAAAACCAGACATTTGATTGAAACCACCGACCCACACCACCGACCCACATTTGTCTTCTCTTCTCCATTTCCTCGTTCGTCGAAGCAAACCCGTTGAACGCCCATCTCCACTTTTCTGTGTTCGTCGAAGCAGAACCGCCAATCATCTTATCTGTGTTCGTCGACGCTTTCTCGCCGTTGGACGCAATCCACCGTCATATTTCATTGTTGCTTCGTAGAGGTAGCATCACTGTCTAAGGTGAGTTTTTGTTGCTCGCCCTTGGTCGCAGTTCGCCACCGCATATCCTAATCAGGTTTGTAATTATTTTGTTTTCAGATTGAACACTATCGAGGGTTCTAGAAGGGTTCATGGTATCTCAGGTGAGTTGCTTGTTGCTTTTTGGTTCTTCTGGTGTCGTGTTTGTTGGTTTATATTGCATGTGTTCTTGTACTTGTGTACAATTAGCAAAAAGTGTTACTTAGGGTTAGGTTTTTAATTCAGGTTGTTGCTTTGTACTTTCTGGTGTTGTCTACTATTTGGATTTTGGTGGTTAATGTCAAATGGCATCTGTTTTCGAATTTGAGAAGTGTGTGAATAATATTCACAGTTTGTATTCACTGTTGCTAGAATAGTAATTGTAGTTTTGATTGTGTACCTTAACTAATTGTGGAATACTATTGTTTTGAGTGAAATCTTGTGACTATTGTTTGGTGTGATTGTTTAGTGTTATTTTGTTTTCAATGTTAGGAATGGTTAATTGTCTATGAATTGTTTAAATACGTTTTTTTCTTCCATTTTTGTAAAATGCTTATGATTTTGTTTTCAATGTGAGCAATGATTGTTTTAAAGTGTCTGATCATCTCTTGGATATAAGATTATAGTTTATGCACAAGTCTGTCAATAATATTCACGTTTTGTGATATATATTCATACTCTGTGAACTATATTCACAGTATGTGAGTTTTTTTCATAAGAAATGTATTTAATTCGTAGACATGTTTATTGCTTTCAACTTTCGTTCTTACTTCTGATTAGCTTCAATATGAATGTGTAGTTCTTAAATAATACCTTTCATTACTTGTGACTCATTCATTTACAATTTTCAGGAAAGTGTGTACAAGAGGAGATGGACAGGGGCGATAGACAGACAGCGTGTGAATTGTTTTTCTTCATTCAAGATTTTCAATAGCATGGATAAACTGTCCAAGAAGCACAAAAAACTGGTTGATTTTTTTATGAGTAGTCCATTTAGGCAGTTCCTTGAGTGTGCCCGGGTTGCTGGATACAAGCGCCAGCGAATTCCAGGTAATCTATTGTTGAGATTGCTGTCGCATGAAGTAGTTGTTGAAGGCCAAAGATCTGATGAAATGTGGTTTGAGGTCAACGATGTGCTGCACAGATTTGGCAGAGAAGAGTTTTTCGTGATAACAGGATTGAAATTTGGGGAGGCGAATGTTGATGACATACAGCAGCCGAAAGAGAAGCCTCATGCAAAGGACAGCTTGTTCTCAAGGTTTTTTGGCAAGAAGAAAGGAGCAGTTTGTGGAAATACAGTGATGGCGAGTCTACATGGGTCAAAAAAGCTTTCCTTCCCTGATTGTCAAAAGCTTTTTTGTTTTGGTTGTGAATAATTTTCTTTATGGTTATCTCATGACCAGAATGATAGACAATTTCCTTTGGCATCGAGTTGAAGACCTAGATGCCTTTCTTGAGTTTTCTTGGGGGTCCGATGTTTATAACAGAACTATTATTGCACTGAAGAGTCTGATGTCTGACAAGCTATTTCAGAATAAGGTGTTTGGTGTAAACATGTATTGTTGTTCATACGCTTTTGCGGTAAGTATTTTTTGCACAGTAAGTTAAATTCAATTAGAACAGTTGAATTATTAGGTTGAATTAACATATTTCTCTTTGTATCGTTTGTAGTGGTGGATGCTGGAGGCCTTCAAGCACGTGAGGCCGGTGTTAAACGTTGAGCCAAAAGAAAGGGAAGAAGAAAAGTTCCCAAGGTGCGTGAAGTGGGCATTGACCGACGACTCAATTAAAAATTTCAATGGGCTACCTAAGGTAAGTGTCAATTGCTGTTTTTCTAAATATTTCTGAGTGTAATTGTGATAATTATTTACTGATATCCGATTACTGTGAACGATGATCACAGTCTGTGAACATATATCACAGTCTGTGAATATTGATCACAGTCCTCTAATCGTGAATAATTTATGAAATGAATTTGTTCTTTATCTATTTATTAAATGACTTGCATAAATTTATAGGAGGCCGGGTTGTCAAAAATCCAGCATAGTGAAGTTGAGAAACAAGCGTGGTACTTGGAAGGGTTTGAAGCATTCATTGCCAATGCTGTTGACACTGATGTGAATGTCAACATTGAAAAGGGTGAAGGGAATTCTGAAAGATTATTTAGGGGTGCCATTAGAGAGGATGGCGATGACAGTAAGGATGATAGCGAGCAAGAGCTATCAAGATTTATTATGCAAAGGAGGAGGCAAAAAAATGTTGATAAAGAAAGGTCCCTTGAAGTGAGGATGAAACAGTTGGATGAGAAGGAGAAGATGTTAGACCGGCGGCTAAACGCTATCGAAAATAAGGAAAAACATTTAGATAGAAGGCTGCAATTGTGTGAAATGTTGTTAGGAATCGCTCCAAGCTGTGAACATCATCAGAGCCCTCGGCAGGTATGTTTGTTTTTATCGTTATTAGTTATAAATTGTCAACTCAAGTTTTTAGATTTTAAATTTCAGACGATGTGAACTATATT
Source organism: Cardiospermum halicacabum (assembly GCA_031304145.1). Classification (NCBI taxonomy): domain Eukaryota; kingdom Viridiplantae; phylum Streptophyta; class Magnoliopsida; order Sapindales; family Sapindaceae; genus Cardiospermum; species Cardiospermum halicacabum. The sequence goes on along the minus strand of CM062391.1, from coordinate 857,436 downwards.
CACAGTCTGTGATTTGAGATGAGTTAAGTCAAAAATTTTAATTTGTTCGACCTTAATGTTTACATTATTTTAGGAAATGCCAAGTAATCATGTTAATGAGGAACGTGGAGTTCAACATGATTTGAGTGAAGTTAATCAAGATGGCGGTGATGGAGATCATGGTGGTGTTGAGGATGTTGTGGAACATGGAGACATTCAAGCAGGAGCTGAAGGTGAAGGGAATGAAGCCAGTACAAATGTAAATATCCAGCAAAGTGGCGAGGTATAACAGTCACGATTATTTAAGTTTAAGGTTTTAATTGTGTAGTTGATTATGTTTTTTTACATTTTTGTCATTTTTGACTTGACAGGAAGCTGAAGCTGATGCTCCCCATGATCATGATCTACATGAACATGATAATGTAGAAGATGATAAAGACCAACCAAAAGTGGGAGATGCAGAACCTGCTGATGTCATCATGAATGTTCTGCAACATTAAAGAGGATGAAATTCAATCAAACAATGATATGGTGGTTGACTCGGTTGCAACACCTGTTGTACCAAAGAAAAAGAAAGTGCAGAAGAAGAAGAAGCTGATGAAATCAGCTGAAGAGAAAAAGAAGATTCTGGCAGAGGCTGCACAATCTATAAGGAAGAGGAAAAGAAACCAAAAAAGGGGGACAAAAAGTGCAAGTAAGAAGCAGAAAAGTGGGCGTGTGATGACACGCCGACAGAAGAAGATTGAAGAGAAGAAAGAGCATGAGAAAGAAAAAGAAGAAAATTATGGAGACAGTAATGATAAGGAGGTAGAGCAAGAAGACTTGGGCAAAAAGGATGACAAAGTTGAACCTGATGGCAGTGATTGTTTTGAAGAAGCAGAAGGAGATGAGGTTCAGGATAATAAAGGTGAAAAAGATAAAGAAGAAGGATGTGAGGGTGCTAGAGACTGTGATAAGGGAAAAGATATTGAGCAGGTTCCTTCAGATGAAGAAGTTGGGGGTGAGGATGACAAGGAAGAACAGTTGTCTAAGGAAGAGCTCATTCTGTTGAGTTCCAGTGTTGGTCCACCTGAGCGCCATGTGAATGAACCAGATTGGCCACAAGGTGCGGAGCCTGTCTTCGTTGATGCTTGTCTGGGGTTCCTCCCAATTCTAGAAAGAAAATTTCCAAAGAGAATAATGGCTCGAGATGAAGAGTTTATGAAATTTATTAAACAGGAGAAGAATGTAGTGTGAGTAGTTCATAGTTTTTGAATTCTATATTAATATTCAGATGTTGTGATTACAGTTCACATTCTATGAACTCATATTCACAGAATGTGAATTATAATCTTAGTCGTATTACAACTAATCCATTTATCTTTACGTGTTATTTTCAGGCGGCATGTGGATCATCACTTCATTAATAGCAAAATATTATCTGACAGCCTGCAACAAAGTATTGGTATGCTGGGACAGACATTGATGCTTTTACCTACACGTTGAAAAAGGTGTATGGTAATCAGAATATGAAATCTGCTATCCTGTGTACCCTATTCTTTTCTCAGCTGACCTACAGATGGAAGGAGGCTCTAAATTCACCTGCAGGGATCATGAGCATGGAATGTCAGCCTAATTGGATTGAGATTGTGCATGGCCGCCATTATGGGGATTTTAAATGCCCGCCATGGTGGGAACTCGATACTGTAAGTATGGTATTAGCATCAAATGTCATTTACTTACCTATTATTTCAGTAAAACTTAAATTGTAGCTATCACAATTTCCTGCAGGTATGTTTCCCATGTAATATTGATGGCAATCACTGGGTCATGTGTGTTTTAATTCTGAAATCACATAGGATTATATTGGTGGATCCTCTTGCTGAAAGCACACATAACGTGGACAATGGTGGTGCGTTGGCTGCACACTTCAAATGTTTGCCATTCATGCTTCCTGTGATTCTATCAGCTGCAAAGTATTACGACCATGTCAGGGATCGACCAATAAGACCGTGGTTAGTACATGTTGCAGATAGTCATCATATTCCTCAACAGTGTGATTAGTAAGTTAATTTTACTGATTTTACTTATTGTAGAATAAGTATTCTAATATGTACATGTTTTACCGATTTTACTTATTTTACTTAATTTTACTTAATTTGTCTTCTACAGCCATTCTTGCGGACCTTATGTGTGTATGATGTTGGAAGATATTTATCTTACTCGCATTTCATGGTCTATTGGTAAAGATAAGAGATTGTCCAAGATTATCCGCGAATACATTGCAAGCTTCGTGTTTAAGCATTCTACAGATGAACCTCCAAGATTCGTAGCTTGATTATCTTTATTGAACTTTATGCCAGTTTTTAATTAAGGGATTATGTTTATTTTTTTTCTTTGTGATTATAATATTTGACGATGATATTTATGTTTTGAACAATTTGAAGATGTTTTGGGCTGACAATATTATGATATTGAATCTTAGTTTCTGATCATATTTGACAGGTTTTTACAACACTATAAATACTGTGATCCCTAATCACAGACTGTGAACTGTAATCACAGCTATGATCAATAATCACAGTTCGTCGAACGAGTAAAAAGAGAGTGAATTCACGATTATTCAAGCCCCTAAACCTTTTTTTATTAGAAAATGCACTTTGGTGATAGACCAAAAAAGACCCCAAGTCTAAGTTGCCCAAAAATTGACCAAGTCCACTAGAACAATGAATGAGTGGTATGCATGCATAGCCAATTGTGGCCCAAATGTCATGAGATGATGTGGGGAGCCGTAATATGTTATGATTAGTAGAATGATGTCCATCCTTTCCTTTTGGGATGCCATGCCATTCATATTGTTGTACTGTGAACTGTTCTCATAGACTGTGAACCGTGATCACGGCTATGATCGATAATCACAGTTCGTCCAACGAGTAGGGGAGATAGTGAATTCACGATTATTCAAGCCCCTTAACCTTTTTTTGATGAGAAATTGCACTTTGGTGATAGACCAAAAACGACCCCAAGTCTAAGTTGCTCAAAATATGAGCAAGTACACTAGAACAAGGAAGGGGTGGTAAAGCATGCATATTCAATTGTGGCCTAAATTTTATGAGATGATGTGGATCACCTTAATATGTTATTTTTAGCTGAAGGATGACCATTCTTACCTATTGGGATGTCATAATTGACATTGAAGCTACTGTGAACTGTTCTCACAGACTGTGAACCGTGATCACGGCTGTGATCAATAATCACAGTTCGTCCAACGAGTAGGGGAGATAGTGAATTCACGATTATTCAAGCCCCTTAACCTTTTTTTGATGAGAAATTGCACTTTGGTGATAGACCAAAAACGACCCCAAGTCTAAGTTGCTCAAAATATGAGCAAGTACACTAGAACAAAGAAGGGGTGGTAAGCATGCATATTCAATTGTGGCTTAAATTTTATGAGATGATGTGGATCACCTTAATATGTTATTTTTAGTTAAAGGATGACTATTCTTACCTATTGGAATGCCATAATTGACATTGAAGCTACTGTGATCTCTGATCATAGGCTGTGAACCGTGATCACGGCTGTGATCAATAATCACAGTTCGTCCAACGAGTAGGGGAGATAGTGAGATAGTGAATTCACGATTATTCAAGCCCCTTAACCTTTTTTTGATGAGAAATTGCACTTTGGTGATAGACCAAAAACGACCCCAAGTCTAAGTTGCTCAAAAATTGACTAAGTCCACTAGAACAAGGAAGGAGTGGTATGCATGCATAGCCAATTGTGGTCCAAATGTTATGAGATGATGTGGATCACCTTAATATGTTATTTTTAGTTAAAGGATGACTATTCTTACCTATTGGGATGCCATAATTGACATTGAAGCTACTGTGATCTCTGATCATAGGCTGTGACCTGAAACGCCATTCACAAACTGTGATTCTAGTTCACAGCTACTGTAATACGTAATTAAACATGACTTGAATTATAAATACATATCATATAATACATATTACATTAATAAACACAGTACAGAGTCTGTGATTGTAATTCACAGCTAATATACAGCATTGTAAAATACGGATCACACTCTGTGAATACAAATCACATATAATTATCCTTATCTAAGTACACAAGTACTGGTCATACTATGACATAATCGGCTCAGGGCTGTCCAAGGACTCAGTTTCGGTAGGATCTATGTGAGATGACTGGTCTGCGTCTGTCTCGTCGATACTAGCTGGTGCGGAAACAGAACATTTTCTCCTTGTATGACCCACGCCACCACAACGCTTGCAATGCATAACTCTACGACGTCTTTCTTCTGATCTATCCACATTTGCTGTCCCACTGGTACTCCCGATGGACGACGAAACAGGATTCCTACATGTTCTCCTTGTATGACCCAACATTTGACACCTACCACACTTTTTCTGTCTAGTACCTTCAGCAGCTGAACGAAATCTCTTTTCTTTAGGTCGACCGGTCTGAGGTTTCTCTATCATAGGAAGGACTGTCATGTCTGATGGCCTCCATATTTCTGGACCTGGTGCAGGATTGATTGCCTTCCTATACGCACCTTGCAAGAATGTTTTGCTATAATATTCATGGCATAACTCACTAACTCTGACTCGGGCAAATCTGTAATATAGAAAACCAAATATAATGAAAAGTATCAACTAAAAGTAAGAATATTGCAAAGTTCTAACGTACTAACAGCCTTATGTGAATTGTATTCACAAACTATGAACATCATTCACAAACTGTGAACATATATCACAGACTAGATCTGACAGGGCGCAATAAAACTGGTAATTTTACCTTGCATATGCTATGGCGTGAAAACAAGGAAACTGGTCTAAACCCCAGCGACCACACGTGCAGGATCTCTCCTCTACATTTATTATGCCCTCTCCCAATTCTGAATGCTTTACTTGGTACTTCAAATATTCACGAATGGGGTAGACGTTGCATTTATCTACTATTTCATTCATGTCATTGATTTTGGCAGAGGCTGCTGCTGTGATGGAAGTTGTTAACTTGTTTGCCACTTCATGACGTGAATAGAACCAATTTTGGCACAAAAGCCTTATATATTCATGAGCTGCAGTTACGGGAAGACGACGGGCTGGTAGGAGAACTTTGTTTAAAGACTCTGCAGTGTTTGTTGTCATGACATTATATCTTCTCTTTGGGCAGTATGATTTTGCCCACTTCTTTACACCTAACTTAATGAGTTCTTGATGCATATTAGGGGATGCAATTGCGATACCTTGCAACAACTCATCGCACCTCTCCTTAGAGTGGGAGTAGGCAGCTTCATACAAGGCTTCTTGAACATCCTTCTTTTTTCTGCAGTATTTAAGCAAATTCTGCTTCAAATGATAGTAGCAAGAAACATGAGGCACATTCGGATACACCTCACGAACAGCCTTTGGTATGCTGGTACCACGATCCGTAACAAGAACAAGATCATCTCTGTTCCCAATAGCTACCCGAAGCTTACTGACAAACCAAAACCAGGAGTTGTCATCCTCACAAGGCGCAAAACCAAAAGCTATTGGATATATACAGTTAGACCCGTCCAAACCTGTTGCAACAAATATCACCCCCCTAAGTTGTCCCTTAAGATATGTTGCATCCATCGCAACTACAGGACGAATGAACTTAAAATCTTCAATGCATGCTCCTAATGCCATAAATGAGTACATAAAGTGCCCACTCAAAGATGTCTATATAGCAATAACAGTACCAGCATTAGTTTCCCGTAGTCCATTAAGCCATGAAGGAAGAAAACTCCATGATTCTTCATGAGTCCCATATGCAATGTCCCTCACAATTTGTAATGCCCGCCAAGCTTTGCTATACCACAATACAACTGCATATCTATCTCTAATCTCACTTCTAATATTACCTGGTGTAAATTGACACTCACCAAGACGACTAGCAAACATATTCCCTATCACTCTAGCGCTAGCCTGCCTATGCTCAGCTCTATCCGGATCGTGTAGGCAATTACATTCTGTAATAAACTCAGTCACAGTCCATATTGGGAATCCCTTCACACCTCTTCTTGCTCTGAAAGCAAACATGCATCCCTTTGTCGTGCATGCAACCTCGAAGCGAACACTGTTGGAGTTTGGGATGCAAATAGACAGCTTCTTCTCTAGAGCATACTTGCAAATTGCAAGTTTCATAGCATCCTTACTGTTGAATATAGCACCAACACGAAGAGAATTACGATTTTGGGAATCTGAAAGACAATAGACTTGAGATGCTGGCCACTTCTGTTTAGGCAACCCAGGCAGGTGGTACACACTTGAAGTGTCAGTTTCCTTATCTTGCTGCATTATTTCTATGTCGTCTTCTTTTTCCCAATCACTCAAGCAATCATTGCACTCTTCATTTATCCTATCACTTCCGTCGTTCATAACATCAATAATATCATCCAACCCATGCCTTTTTTCGCCAATTTCACCATATTCATCAGTTGTGATGAAGTCATTAAGTGTATCAACATCACCATGAAAATTGCCATCAAGTAGGTCTCGCAAATCAGGATCATCAAAATCAACATTATTCCTCGGTAGCAAATCATTATCTCGTAAAACATCTCTCTCTTGTCCTGTAGATTCACCAAAAGTGAGAGATTGTTGTAGTTGAACCTGCTGAGACTGACATCGATTTATCTGCAACAAAGCTGTAGTATTTGCCTTCGGACGACCATCACTATCAACGTAAATAACCAAAGGATTCTCTCCAAAAGCAAACTTCAAGTCACCATCATCATTAATAGGCATCCTAATTTTTATGCCATCTGGATTCTTCCACATGAAATGCAGCTGCAGACATTCCTTCTCTCTTTGTCTACTCTTTTTGGACGAAATCCTATCAATCAATTGCTGCAGCGTCGTGTTTAAATCGAAAACCTCAGCCCCGAGTTCTCCACCACTATATTCAGTACCATTCCACTTTGCATCGTAGAATAGAACAGCTCTTACATAATTCATCTGAAAAAATTAATTCAACCAGTAAGATAACAAGTACCATCATCAGTTCATGAATTTATGATCTTTATTCAGAAACTGTGAATGTTATTCACAGACTGTGAATATAACTCACACATGTTTACATTATCAGTTCAAAGTCTGTGAACAGAAAACACTGTCAATAATAATACAGTCCTTCAGATTACAACCTGTATTATAGTTGACAGTGTTATCTGCTCACAGACTGTGAATATAACTCACACATGTTTACGTTATCAGTTCACAGTCTGTGAACAGAAAACACTGTCAATAATAATACAACACATCAGTTCACAACCTGTATTATAGTAGATAGAGTTATCTGCTCACAGACAGTGAATAATGATCATGGAACTAAGAAAATTCATAGATTATGAACAAGGATCACAGACTTTCAACAACAATACACTACAAATTCCAATCAACATATAGAATCGACAGAAACAAAATTTTCAATAGCAGCAGGTCAAGAAAACATAAATAGAGATAAATTTATCATAAATTTTTTTTGCTAAGGAAGTACGTAGGGATGCCCTCCAAGTCTTTCTATATCTCTATCTACCTAACTAGTTAACTCAATCTAATAGCAGTTTTAGTCCACTACACTTATGATTTTTATTACAACAACAATTTTGGTCCAGTTTCAATCTAACAGCAGCTTGCATCACACCTTATAGTTTCTTTTTCACGGTATTATCACTGTTATAAACTATGTACAATTCAATGACTGTGAACTGCTCTAACATTCAACAACAATACACATCAAAATTCACAGTCTCTGTATTAAGCCATGAATTATCTACTACCAATGACATATTTATCAATTCACAGACTGTGAATAACGAAGAAATACATGAATAACAAAGACCAAATATTTCAATATAATAGCTTTCAGCATCCCACAATTATTACTAGAACAAAACCAAAATGCATCAAATTCAAATCAACAGCTTACCTTTTATATCAAAGAAGACCAAGCAGCCCTACGACCTAGCGGCAGATGTGTCACGATCTAGCGGCAGACCACCATGACTAGAACCTTACATTCATCAATTCTCCAATTATCTCCACACCAGTCGACGACTTGAGCAGCATCATGAAGATCGACACAAAAGCTTTCAATGAAATCAATACCCGTTGACAAATCTGGATGATTTCGATACGGTGGAGAAGAAGATGGAGGCTCTCAATGAATTAGGTGAAGAAGAGGTTAAGGCTTCGATCGATTAGGTCGTAATTGGAGAAGATGACGCAAAAGCTGTCAATAGAGGAGAAGATAGAAGATTTCAATTCGGAGGAGAAGATGGAGGCTTTCGTTGTTATAAATGGTGAAGGAGAAGATGGAGACTGATTAGGTTGATGGTGGAGAAAGAAGAAGATCGTTTTTTTTTTCTGAATGGAATCTGATGAACAAAAACAGAACCAGTCCTAACTGGTTGAAGGGCAATTTTGGAAGGTTACATTTTCTTTTTTTTTAAGTAAATTAAAAAAATATTTTTACTATTTTTTTAATTGAAAAGGGTAGTATGGGAAGTTAGGCCTATAGGATGAAAACAAAGTTTTAAAAAGCTTAGATTTGTATGATTTTTAAAATGGGCCTATAATTATACTTTAAACTTTTGGTGGCCTATAGATTTAATTTACCCAATATAATATTTGATTAAAGAAAGTTTTTCCTTTCACCATTTTTAAATTTAAATGAAGTTTATAAGCTAAATAAATTTTTAAAAATTAAAATTACACAAAATGGATTAAAGAGAGTTTTATTTAATATTTGATCCGTTTAAAATTATTTTTATTTTTTATTTTTAATTTTAAAAAATTAAAAAAAATGTCATTTTAAAAAATTAATATTTTTTATTTTTTTAAAATAATTTTATACCAGTCCTTCGATTCTATTAAAACCGCTGATTAGAAGTTAGATTATAAATATATATATATATATATCAAGCACTACCGATATCCTGTTATTATTATAGACAATCACATTTTAAACTTCTCTTATTACTTACTAATATTATTAATTAATTTTTTTAATATTTCATTAATCTAATTCAAAATTTAAAAATCATAACCCATATTTCTCAAAAATAATTTAGGTAGAATTTCCCAATAAGAAATTTTGAAATTGGTTGCTTTTATTCCTAAATAAATATTCTTATACATTAGTTAACATGCAATATTGGATAAGACTACAACTTTACTAAAACAATACATAAGAACATACCTACAAAAACAAGTGTGACTTTCAACAAGATCTAGTGCTTAACAATAATTGCACTCTCTTATATGTCTTATTATATCAATGATCCTTAGCATTGAAGTATATATATCCCTATCCACAATGAGTTAATCACATATATTTGGAGTAGATAACACTCAAAGTTCTCTTTTTCCAAAAAGAAAATTCAATTATATCCATCCATATATACACACATATTATACTAATTCTTTACATGTATTTATTAATAAAACACAATCAAAATTAACAAAATCATTAGTGGTTTGGATAAGAAGAGTGTCACCACTAATTCCAACACCAAATAAACCCTAGACCAATTTCAAAGTAGCTTTATTATCCATTATTAGGTACATGTGTCCAAGCATAGTGTAGAAAAATTGTAGTATATGAAAAAGGTTTTAAAAACTTAGTGTTACTATTGAAGCATGAAATATAATTGAAGGAAGAGTGAAAGGCAAAAGAACTTTTGTTCACAAAGTGATGGCTTTATTATCATGTAAAATTATTTTATTCCTTGCTTTTTTGTTCCAATTATTTGGTAAATAGGAGTTTTGGTTGTCTTATTCTCCCAACATAATACACTTGTATGTTAGGGATGGTTGGTTAGGGTTGCTTTTGTTTTTTTTATTTGATAAGAGAAAATATTAGCCATAAATTGTGATTTTTATTGGAAGTTCTTTTAGGAAGTTAAAAGTTATAATAATAATTATTCAAATATTTGGGGTAGATTGTATTTGTAATTTTTTTTTAATCATAAAAATTGTTTTAAACCATTAATTAAAGTTATGGATATTAATTTTAAAAAATAATTTATATTTTCTTAAATTTAAAAGTAAAATAATTCCACATATATAATAAGATAATTTGTATATATTATAATTTAAAAATCCATATTTTCAAATATATCTAATATTGAAATAAACTCCAAATGTTTAATTAAATCTACTGATTTATTTTAAAAATAAAAAGGAGAAAAATTAAATCTTCAATTTCATATGTAAATTTCCAAAAATATATAATTTTACCTAAATTACACTTCCGCGTTACTTTTATCCAGATATGTAAGGACTGTTTTTGTAAAATAAAAATTAAATTTTTAAAATTTATAATTATATTTTTTAATGTATAATTGTATTTTTAAAACTTTATTTTAAAATATTTTCAAAAATTGAATATATAAAATGAAACTAAATTTTTAGATTTTATATTTGTAAAAAAAGTATAAATTTAAATTCACATTTGTAGATATCATGGATGAAAACCACCCACATAACCCTCACCAATTAAATTAATCAATTCTATCCATTCAAATGGATTATGAGCATTATTTGATAGATTTTGTTTATGTAAGTGGGGCTAGATTATAGAGCAAAATGAAGAATCTAATTTTATAGCATACAATATATTACATGAAGAAGATTGTATATATAAATATATATTGCATGGAGGTGTCAAATTTGTTGACACATGTCACAATCTCTATGGTTTTATAATATACTTATGAAAAGGTGACATGTTAGAAGTGAAGATGTCAATGATTGAATTGAACATAAAATTTGGCAGCCTTACATTACCACCAACTCTTTCTTTGAAGTCATTTTCTAGGTTTCTTTATTAAAAGAATTCATTTAATTTAGTTTAGTTTATAATATTTGTTTGATTTGGACACTCCAAACTTTTATAAATAAATCCATCATCTCCATTGAAGGTATTCATTTTTTAAGTATTTTATAAAATATTTTATAAAATTATTATAAACTAGTATATATTTTGAGAATACTTTAATAATTGTATTGAGATGAATTTTTTTAAATGTGATATAAATATATTATATGATATTATTTTTATTGTACAAGTTAAAGCGATGCAATTGTTTTTAATAGTATATTTATATAATTATTTATTAAATATGGATAATTAAATTAATTTATATTTTTAATAAGAATATAAAAGTATAAAAAAATGTAATATTGCATATTAAATATAAATATTTAAATAGTAAAATACATGCATTTTGTTTCATGTAAGAATTTACATCTAAACTTAGTGATTAAATAAGTACTATACATATACATGTTTAATTATTATTATTATTATTATTATTATTATTATTATTATTATTATTATTATTATTATTATTATAAAAACAAAAATACACATTAAGATAGCACATAGGTTTTAATTTTCCTAATAAACAATGTTGAATTCAATTCAACTAATCTATTATCTTTGCTTCTATTATCTTTGCTTCGTTGGTAAAAGTGTGGCTGACAGCTTAAAATTGTTAATCAAATAACAAAATTTAATATATTTTATTAATTCTACAGGTGTGTTAATATCTTTTACATGTTTCTTTAAAGTGGTACAAATATTCGGTCTATAAATAAAATAATATACTTTAACTTTGAATAACTAGCTGTAAGAGTGAAATATATTTTACCTTTTTCTTTTTAAAGAAATTTTGTAATATTATTATTCATGTGCAATGCAAGTATATGAAGGAAAGGATATATGAACATTGAATAAGAAATGATGAAAGATTTTAGTTTAACAATTGAGGAAATAAAAAATTTAAAATAAATTAATAAAAAAATACAAAATTTATGTAAAATAGCTAAAACAAAGTTTAAATTTTCAAAATTAATTAAAAATATTTCATTTAAGCTTTGATTTTAAAAAATAACCTGCGCAGATTGAAGAGCTATCCTTCAAAGTTTAAAAGATTACTTATGTGATAGTATAAATAAAAATTATAAAAAAATAAAATAAAATTTTTCCTAATAAATTTTTTATTATTTCACCTTTAAAATTCTAAATATATTTTAAAAACTAACAATTACCTAATGGCCGATGATGTTAGTAAAATAATAATCATAATTTTATTTATATTTTAAAAATTATCATTAATTTATTTTATTTTAAATATAAGATTGAAAATCTTCAATTCATATTTTTCTATTAGGTAATTTAAAAAATATATATAATTATACATCATTAAAAAAACTAATTTTTTCTGCTATTAATTTTAAATTTTCTTTCAAATATAATGTATGAAATTTGAATTTATAGATTTTGGCAAAAATAGAAATTAGTTTATTATTTTCAAAAAAAATTATTAAATTAATTGGCTCATTAAATCAATATATTTATAATTTTACTATTTTGTTCTTAAATCATAAACTCTGAAAATAATTTAAAATACATCTGAATTTAAAAATAATAATAATAAATAAATTGTTTTAACATACTATAGTATTTGAGAAGTTTCTAATAAATATAAATAGAAACTAAAAACCTTAATTCCTAAGCATCTAGACTAAATGATAGAGGACAAAATCATGAATAAGTAAACTAGTTGCATGTCTCTATGACTACTTTTGTTGGGTTTGATTAAATTGAATATACTACACCACTTGTAATTTATTAGAATCCAAATTCAATTTTTGGATAATGTGAAAGTAGATTGTTGAAGTATGGAACTTTGAAGAACATAAGTAAAACTCGAAGTGGTTAAGTACACGTGAAGTATGTCGACCAAATCCAATATGTTGTATCAAGTTTAAAAAATGACATCTGTCACTCACATATATAGTTATATATATATAGGTTTCATTTTCACACAGTTCTCACCTAACATCTTTACCTAAACCTTTTGGATTTATAAGCCACAAGTTACTCATCAATTTTGTACATTCTTTTATTTTAATTGAAATATTAGTATAAATTTATTAAATAATGTTTATGAGTAAGTATTTTAAAAAATAAAAGGAAATTATAAGTGTTTGAATGGAAATTAGGTTTGAGCTATAATTTTTTAAATAATTTTGAATAATTAGTATAAAAAGTTAAGATTAGTTTTATAAAAATATTATTAATTTTAATTTTTTTTCTCCTTTAAAAAAATAGTATTTAAATTATTTGGTATAAATAATAAAAAATTATACTTCTATACATAGTTGGGAAATATTATTAAATAATTTTTTTTAAAAAAGTTAAATTAATAATTTTTTCTTGAAATAAAACGAAATATTTTATTATTTTTTTTGAAAAAATTATTATTTATTTTCCTTCGTTAAAATAGTTTAATTAGTCAAAGATATTAAACATCAAAGTTTGTATACAATTATATTAAATTTCCATATGCTAACTTGCAAAAGAAATATAAAAAAATTTCATGTTAGATTTTGTCAAATTAGGGGTAAATAAAAAAATAATTTGTGAATATACATCATTATGTTCTTTTCTTTACCATGGATGCTCATGGTTTACACAATTGGAAGACATGGTTTAGTTAAGGTTGTAAATTACTGTAAAATTGCAGTACAGCTAATGATTAATTGTTTAGTATCACCAAACCCATATTTTTTTTAACCCATCAACTTTACAACAAAAAAACTTCGAGTAAAGATCTTTAAAATATTAATATTCTTCATCAACTTTTTAAAATAATAAAAAGTAAAACACCTCATTTTCTATATAATGGGAAGGTTTTGAAATTAAGATGGAAGATGGTAATGATAATTTTCAAAATAAGAATTGAATTTAAATAATTTTATATATTTACTCTTAAATAAATAAATTAGATAATCAACTGTAATATAAATTATCTAAAATAGTAATAATATTTGATTTAATTTTTAATCAAGTTCAATTACGTTTACAGATTCTGGTATCTAATTTTTTCTAAATAAATTTTATTAATTTAATCGATAAAAAGTAGAATTAAAATAATAATAATAATAATAAATATCTTTAAGATGAAAAATTATTTTATTTCATTTTATGAATATTTAGCATTATTTTTTATTCCACACTTTGAATAAATGTAATATTAAAGTGATGTATTGAATTAATATAATTTTAATTTTAATCAATTATCAAATTACTAAATTTATATAATAGATGGCAGATCAAATTAAATAATAAATAATATAATTAATTATAAATTATAATTAATAAAATAAATTAGTATTACCATAAAACAACTGAGTATTAATTTTTAAATTTAAAACTATTTGAATAATTAAAAATAATTTAAATACTAAATATTTTTATAATATTATAGAAACATTGTACTCAGTATACGCTATAAACTATCATTCATTTAAAATTTATTTTAAAAATAACAAATAAAAAATCCAACCCAAAATCTTAAATAAAAACAACTCAGACAAATTATCAACATTAACAATAAATTTGAGTGGTAAAATGTTCTGGATTTTCCTTTTAAAAATTTTAATATCATTAACCCACATCCACCACCATTGACTCAATCACAAATAACATGACAATTAGCTTTTAGATATTTTAAGCATGACACAGATTTCAATCTTCAAAAGCAACCAATTGATTTCACAAACCTAATTACAATGCAATTTCATTATAATATTTTTCAAAAAGAGAAAAATAAAAGGTTGAATTAAAGCTAAAAAGCAATTGTTTTGTGAAGGACCAACATTGTAGTGGATTTACTTTAAGTTAGTGGAATCAAAATATGGGTATAACTTATATATCCAAACTAGTGGAACATTGTGGTGGTCATTAGCCTCCTTAAAAAAAATTAAAAACAAAAATCAAAACCATTTCTATATCATCTAAAAAACCTACAAAATAATTTTAGGTTTTATTGGTATGTTTATATGTAATTATTTTATTAAAATATCAATTTTATTTTATATATATTTTAATTAATATAATATAAATTTATTTGGAGATTATATATATTTTTACTATATTTATTAAATATTCATACTTATTAAGAGATTTACTCTTTTTTTCATATAACTTTGTTTATTAAAAATATGAATTAACTAGGAAGCTTAAGTTAAATGTACTCCTTGAATACACTCGTTTGACTAATTTAAAAAAATAACAAAAATTCTTATGTGTTAAATATTCTAAATTTGTTTTTTTTAATTAAATGGAATTTAGAATATTCATTTTTTTTTCTTTTTTTAATAGTACCTATATATACTCCTTGAATATACCCCAATGATTTTCTTTTAATAAATTTAAATTAAATTTAGAATATGCAATTTTTTTTTCTTTTTTTAGTAGTACCATTATGTACTCCTTGAATATACCCCAATGATTAGACAAAATATACCCTATATACTACACGTTGAGACTAATAAATATAATAACCTAACAATATCATTCTTCCTCCTTAAATTTCATTATTTATTAATATAAAATTAAACTATGAATAAAAAGAAAAATAAAATAAAATAAAAACATTAAAACTATTCAAAATTTTAGTTTAATTTTATTACTCTATTATCAACAACAAAAACAAAACCCAAAATGAAAAAAAAAAAAAAACATTCACATATTTTTTTTAAATAAATAATTTATTTTTGGTTCTTCAAGTCTCTATAGAACCTCTGAATAAACTCCTCAGCAGCCTTATCCACAAATCCATTATCATCATCAACGTCTCTTAACGGAAACGGCGAGTCCGTTATCCTTAACGGCCTAACAAACGGACTCCGTCCATATCCAAACCCTGGCAAAACCGGCGAAGAAGAATAAGCTTCCGTTATTCCACCGCCACCCATTTCATTATTCAACATCTCCATTGCGGCAACCACGGCGTTGACAGTCGAAGCGTCGTACGAAGGATCGTCCTCCAGCGTCGGCGGCGCGTGAACACACGCGAAGTTGAAGAAATTGTATTTGTTCTTGTTTAGGTTTGGGAAAGTGTAGGCCGGCGTGTTGCTGCAGCTGAACTCGTACTCGCGTGCGGCGGAGAGGTGGCGGTTGTGGTGGTGGTGGTGGTGGAGGAGCTTGGAGAGAGACTTGGTGGCGAGTTTTCCACGTTTGAAGAATAAGTTGATGTCGAGGATGAGTTTTTTGGAGATTGATTTTTTGAATATGAAGAGAATGGCACGTGCTATGTTCATCATCACGTGCTCTTCCATTTTTTAGGGTTAGGGTTTGTGAGATTCAATTTCCTTTTTTTTTTTTTTTATGATTTTGAGAGATATTTGGTTTGTGTTTTAGTGTTGAGGAGAAGAAGAGATGGTGGGGGTGGTATATAAAGGGGAAGAGAGAGGGGTAGAATGGTAATTTGGAATAAATTTATAAATTTTATCATTTTTATTAATTAGATTATAAATAAAACTCAAATGTTTATTATAAATTTATTTATTTATAACCCGAAATTCTTTTATAAATTGTAAAATTATAAATTTTATGCTCAATAATATAATTATGGTGAAGGTAGGATTAATCAAAATTATGAGAAGAATCACCCAGCAGCAAATAAACCCTAGATGCAAAGTGGCCGATGATAAGTTTATTATATATTGATAGTGGCCGTAAAAGCCTACATGTTTAACGTTATAAAGCTTTTAAAGTACTTTTTTACATGAAATATTATTTTATATTTTTAAATATGAAATATTATTCATAAACTATTTGAAAAAACAACACAAAACAATGTTTCATATTATTAATATGTTTCATATTATTAATTTTATATTACATAACACTAGTACGTTATATTTTCAAATTATTGTAATGGACAACCCCAAATATATACTTACAAAAAATAATATTTGTATGTCTTAAAATATATTTAAATTGTTTAAATTAATTTTTTAAATAAAATTAATGAGTTATGATGAAATTTTAGACTATTATATATTAGAAATATTTAACAACATTTTATTATTATTTACTATTTCTTCTTAAAATTTTATTACTACGATTTTTATACTATTTTTATAAATATAATAAATTATTTATACAATAAAATTTAATTTATTTAAATAATTAAATTATCCATCTTTAGTTTCTAATACAAACAATTATTCTGTACTAAACATACTAAAATTTTTCTCTCATTTTTCTAAAATTTTAAAATGATATTAAACTATAAAAAAATTAAACTAAAAAATAATCTCAAACATACACACATAAATTATATATATATATATTATTAGTTAAATTATTTTAATATTCAAATATTTTATTTTATTAAATTCAATAAAAAACAATGCTTCTAATAAAACAAATAATTTATAATAAAAATATTTGAAATTTATATAATTAATAAAAAGGATTTAAAATCTTGATATGTTAAACCTCTCCTAATCTATATAATTGAATTATATAAAATTCCCTTTAAAAAAAATTGGCACACAAATAATTTCACTCAAGTGCATACAAAACACCTTTGTGTTTGTTGACTTATAGTTAAGTAAGTGGGGTTATATTATAAAGTAAATGGAATAATCTCTTTTTATAAAAATGGAGTTTTGATGGAACTTGTCTTGGATTAACTTTAATACAATAAAATATATTTCATGAAGCTGCGACGTGGCGCAATACCTATGGTTTAGGATATAAAAAAATACCAATAATATAATTAATTTTAATTTAATTTTTGAGAAATTATTAAACATTTGTTTTGATGACATTCATTAGATGAGAAAATAAACCTAGAAAAATAAAATAAGTTAAAGATATGTTTATGAATTTTGTAAGCTTTTATTTTTATTTTTATTAAAGAAACCGAGTATAAAAATGATTATACACACATGCAAATTGATTAACACGTGATTAAACTAAAGCAAATTTCTCATTTGATCCCGTTTTTCTTAAATATTCTTATTTTACTTTCAATTCTAGAATTATTTTCTTTTCAATCCCTGATTTCTACCATACGTTTATCACTAATAATTACATTACAAAAGCTTCTTAGAGGAGAGAGTTATAATGTCCTAAATTATTTTTCATACAAAATATTTTCTAAATTTATTCATAACTAAATAACGGTAAAGTAATATCATACAAATTTAATAACAATTTTGTAAATTATTTAATAAACCATTTAAAATTTGTTAAATGATATAATTTATTTTTAAATCATATATTTAAATAAAATATATATTATTAATAATTTTAATGTGTAAATATAAATTCTCTACTAAAATAAAAAGTTAATTTAAATTTTCGAAAACGTCTATTTTTTTTAATATAAAATAATTTTTAACTTTAATTACTCTTAAATTTGAATTATTGAATTCTAAACATTTTAAAATTTTAAATGAACAACTATAAATTTTGAAGATTAAAATAGAACTAATGACACCATAAACAAGTCATTAATACATAATTCTATTTAGACAATGATGATTACAAGTACTTTTATATGCATGTATGTATATATCTATATATAGATATAACCTTCCTTTAATTGAGTGGAGGATGAGGAGACTTTGTCTCAAAGAAATTAAGCTTTTAAGAAAGCATAGGAGCCTCCTTTTGAGCCCACCTTCTCTTTGTCATTTTACTAAAATCAACCTTCTTGGCTCATGGTTTTTCATCTACCAAATTACAATCAAACAAAACCCTTCTTCTTCAACCAATCTAAACACATACAAAATTTTATACTACATTGTTTAATTTAGATAGTTAATTGTATTTGGTCTTATACAGTTGTTAAATTTAGGGTTTTTCAATTTAAAAAATTATTTATTTCTTCTTTAAATAATGCAAGGTTTCTTTAGAATTGGATCATCTTTTCTCCTATTAGAAAGTTATATGTAATAAATCAAATTGTGTATTGACTATAGTGTTAATATAATATATTGTTTTTGATATAATGAGAAACAACCCATCACACATCTAAATCATAACATTACAAGTTTAAATTAACTTTTGAAACTCTAAAATATCTTCTTATTATATAATTTTCCCAACCAATATTCACTATCACTATTTACTTAGAGCAGTGAAAAGTTAAAAATTATGATTCTAAATTAAATTTAAATCCTATTTCACTAACATTCAATGTTTTATTTATAAAAATTATGATTCATGAATTAAATTTAAATTTAATAAATTTTAATGTTTCGTTTATCCATTTAAATAATTTCAAGTAAATTAAAGTACTAAAAACTAGTTTATTATTCAAATAGTTTTGTAATATTAAAAACTGAATCATTACAAAAATCTATTTTAATATTTAAATTTTCATGATAACTAAAAATGTTTTTTTAAAAAAACATCTCAATTTCTAATATTTTTCGCATTTTCAAATTACCATTAAAAAATTCTTCAATCCGAAAATTACTATTTTTTAAATATATTTAAATGATCTTGATTAAAAATAAATTTAAATTAATTAATTATTTTAATTGATGATACTAACAAATAATTGAAATAATCCAATCGTTTTTATTGATAATATTTTTCTATCATACTAATATCTCTTCAAAATAATTTAAAAATAATTTTTTAAATATTTTTTAAAAAAATAAATCAAATAAAAGCTTCATCTAGTTTATATGTGAAAGTGAAATAACCTTAAAAAAAGTATGAAAGACATGTATTGATCATATGATCCACAAGTTCAAAATGACACAACAACATATTTCACAAAAACCACACAATATCTATAAATCTACACTTTGTGTTAATTCTTTCACATCAATTCTAGTCTAGATGTGACTTAAATTTTGTTGTTTATAAACCCTAACAATTCATGATACTTTACTACATATTTCTCACACTACAATTCTAGAATCCTTTAAAATTATCTAACCATACATAAATAGAAACCAAAAGCCTTAAGAGCTAAGCATACACACAATAAATTAATTAAAAATATATCAAAAAGCCAAAGAAAGAAGATTAAATTATAGTTTTTATATTAGTTCCATGTCTTTGTGACCACTTTATTGGGTTTGAATGTATACTTTATAGACAACTTATATGACTTATATATATTTGCTACAATATTCAAGTTTGATTCAACTATTGTTTGTTTTAATTTAATTTATCATGTGATTGAATTTGAATTCATTAAAAAGAGATTTTAGTTAAAAGATCTAAGAAGTGCATGTTGTATTTAGTTTCAACTCAAGTTGACATGTTAAAAGGTTCACTTGATTGGACTTGATCATGGCACCTAAAAAGTTCAAAAAATATTTTATATATATATATACATATATATAATTTTATATACTTTTAAGTGTATTAATGATATAATTTTTCTTTTTACCTAAATTTTAGTGGTAAAATTATTTATTATATTTCAACTACATTAAAGTAAATTTTCTATTTAAATTATTATAAATTATCGTATTATAATTTTTTTCGTAAAATCTCAACTCTAATTTACAAATTTAAATATTATATTTTTTTTTTATTATTTTTACCGGTTCATTTTCTAAAATATTTCCATATATTTAAAAATATAAGTATTTAAATTAATACATAACAAAAATATAAATATTTTTAATTTTTTTATACTTTTAATATCGTATTTGAATGGTGGTTAATCTATTGTTATCAATATTATTTTTCATTATTTATAAATAATATAAAATATTTAAAGATTTAAAATAAATAAACGGAAACCTAATCTTTTGTATTTTTAAGCATTGTATTGTTAAATGTGATATTTCTTTTCATGGTTTTCTCCAATATTGGAAAAAAAAATGAAAAATAAATCTTTTATGTTTTTAAATTTCATTAGATAATGTAAGTTGAATATAGTAGGTAAGGTATATAAATATAGAATTACTCATTCAATTATTATGATCTGGTTACTTTCATGACTTAATATCATGCACACTATGTTGGCCTTAGGTATAATTTTATTGAAACGTTTTGGTACAATTATGAGATTAAAAAGTAAAAAATAACCATTTAAAACTATCATGTTTATTATATATAATTTATATTTATTACATATAGTTTAAACTTACATGCCTTCATCTATAATGGAAAGAAAAAAATTAAAAAATATTGAATTTAAGAATATATATATATAACCACTTCATACAACTAAAAAAAAATTAAAAAAAATAGTAAAATATTTTTTAATTATTTATAAAATAATAACGCTAAATTTCAATGATAAAACTATGTATTATATTTAAAATAAACTATTAGTAAATTTTATTTTCAAGTAATTATAAATTATCATATAATTATTTTGTTCCATTATTTTTTCCCTAAATATTATCGATTTACTTCTGTTTATAAATAAAAGAATTTTTTTTCATTATTAATACTTAAAAAATATTATTTAAAATGACATAAAAATATTTATAAAAAAATAAATAAAAACATTAACCATATTTTAATCAAAATATATATTTCCTATAATCTTCTTAATTTTTAGCTAAGAAGGTACTATTCGTACCACGAAACAATACTTAAAATCACATATAACACAACAAAATAATTGATAAAAACAAACATCTTATCTCTATTTAACACAAAAAAGATACATAAAAATATCAATGAATCTAGTCGATTTTTTTTTTTTAAAATTTGATATATATGAACATATATATAGTACGAGTGAGAAAAAGACACAAAATGACTTATAAATGGACATGGAAAAAGTCAAAAATTAGTTCCACATGTTTAAAGTAGATTGCATGAATGCATCTAATCAACTTTTTATTTTTATTTATTTATTTTTTGCTTTGGAATCTTGTTAAAAATGTGATTATGACTTCTCATCTACCATCCTAATAAAATTTAAATTAAATATGTTAATATAGAGACGTGAATGTAAATATATGAGTTAATAAAGTGAATAAATACAATAAAATTGATTTTGATTGGATTCAATTCAATAATTGAATGTTATGGTCTTCTAGTAAATTCTTAAGACAAAATTGACTTGTAGATTTGTTAATCCTACAATCAAGGATAATGGGTCCGGTTTAGTTATTAAAACATACTAATATCTCACTAATTTCTTGTATAATAAGTAGGATTTAAAGAAATGTTCAAGATTTTAATTATAAAAATTATGGTTAGAAATGTGTATCTATCTAATAATATTTTAAAATGAATGCAAGAATTGGTATATATATATATATATATATATATATAATTTTTTTTTAAAATATACATTTAAAAAAAAATCACTTTCGAAAAAAATTAAAACAAAAATAACTTAAAAAGATTTGTCTATATAATTTTGCTCGATTTCATCCTTTTTTTATCAATTGAAATTGTACATTCTTTTATTTTTTTTTAAAAAAATTATTCTTTAAATATTGTTCATATTTTTAATAAGATATTTCATAATATTTAATAATTAAAATTAATATAAATTTTAATTAATAAAAATCAAGATAAATTCATTAAAATATTAATTAAATTTTCAAAATTATTTTTTAAATAAAACATAATAATTACCGAAAATTTTAAACTTAATTAGTATTTTAAATTTGGTCTATATAATATTTTAATTTAGTCGGTCAATTATCAAATATCGAATTAATCTGACCATTTATAATAGGTGATATGATAATGTTATTTTATTTGTTAGATCTGAATTACATGTCATATTATTTATATAAATAAAATTAATTTAATTGATTTGATATTGATCCGTTTAAAAGGTTAAATTAAAGTTTTATAATATTAAATTAAAAATATTAGTTAAATTTAAAGTATTGATGCACTTAAATAACTGTAGAAGATGGCTTGGAATATGAGTTTCATTTTCACTCACTTCCACCTAACCCAAATACCATGTTATTGCCCTTTTTAAGTCTTCACTGTTCACAACCTCAATTTTCAAAATTTTCTTTTGATTTTCATTTGAATTAAAAAAGAAACATCAAGTATTAGTAGATCAATAATGTTTTCAAAAAGCAAGATCACCTGCTCATCAATAATTTTTCAACCTTCAAAAAAGAATTGTTGTTGTCAAAATGATCACTATTCCATTGACTTATATTAATGATTGTTATGGAATTATTTTCTATGGTTAAATCAACCGATTTATCAATATAATATATATTATACAATGACAAATTAACATTCAAATAATATATATAGGTATGACTTTGTAACATTATTCAAGTTACTTGTATGGGAGAATAATTGAATCATTATCTTTTATTTAACCGAATAATATTTAATCATTGTAAATAAAGATTATATTTTTTAGAAAAATAATAAATTGATAATACTCATAAATTATATATATATATATATTTAATTCTAATAATTAAAATAACTAAAATTATTAATAAAATTGAAATTATTTCAATTAAAATGAATAAATATAATTATTCTTAATATATAATTTAACTACTTAAATATTAAAAATACTCATACATATAAGAAGAAAAAAATATTTTTAAAATTATTTTCAAACACATTCTATCCAAAACTATTTTTTGAATAACATTTAATTTTGAAAAATTTCTTTAAATTATTTCTAATATTAAATTTTTATTTAATTTTAATTGTAAATGCCAATAATTTTACAGTTACTATTAATAATAATATTTTCAAACTATCCCATAATTTTTAAAGTTAACACTCCATTAATGCTTTTAAAATGAAATATTTTGAAAAATAATTTTAAATTTTAATTATTTTTTTTTTAGATAATAGTAACTAAATGTAAGATGGAAATTTCCCAATACTAAACCACTCACAAAGTATTGTCTTTGTAAATAGAAATAAAATGGTAATTATACAAATGTCTTTAATTTAACCCTAAGTCTATAATCATTGACTTCAATTAAATTATACACACACAAACCAAGACCATATGTTTAAATTCTTTTTAGGCAGCTAAACACAACTCTTTACAACCAAAAATACAGAGATTTCAATCTTCAAAAGTGACCAATTAATCGTCTCAAAACCTAACTGCAGTGCAGTTTCTTAATATGGTATTATAAAACACAATTTATAATCAAAAGAATAGAAAAAGCAAAAGTCGAATTTAAAGTGTTAGGGTCCACTATCACTTTAAGCTTGTAGTGGAATCATATCGAGACACATTTTAACTTATTTTTCGACAATTTTTGGACGGAAAATGTTAGACGGTCGGATTAGATTGTAATCGGATTTGAAGAGAAAATTTGGTGGTGATGAATTGTTAGATTTTAATTAGTTTTTTATTTTATTTTTTATTTTTATGAAAGAAGATTGTTTAAATTATGTGAAATTATAGAATTTGTTTGTGTATTTAGAGGAATGAAAGGGTGTGGGTTGATTTAGGAAATATTTTTAAAAAAAAAAAATTTTTTTTAAATAGAAGTTTATGAAATTAAGTTGAAAGATAATAGGAAATTTTTAAAAATAGGAAATACAGTTGCATATATTTCAGTTGTAAATTTTTAAAAATAATTTTTTTAATATTGTCTAGATAATTGTAAAAAAACTTTAACATTTTGAAAGATAATTCATATAAAAAAATTAAAAATACTAACATATTAATATGAACCATTAAAAACTATTTAGATGATAGGAAATTATTTGTATATTTTTTAAAATAAAAAATATTGAAATTTATGATAAATACATAATAAACATTTATCTAATTATAAATTTATGGATAAATTATTTTTAACTTCCATTATATAAATACTAAAAGAGCTTTTAATAACTTATAAATATTTGAAAAATAAATAAATACAAAATTTTATTTATTTTTATAAATATTTTATATATTTTTCATCACACATGAAAATCTAAAAGTGAAACCCATCCAAAAGTAATCCAATAACAAGAAAATAGGAAATGTGACTTTTGAATATACTTTGCTTGAATTTATACACAAACAAGATTCAATTATTAAACACAAAATCACAAAAATTAAAATAAAAATCAACAATTCATTTCTGGTTTTTCAAATCTCTATAGAACTTCCGAATAAACTCCTCAGCAGCCTTATCAACAACTCCATGATCCCCATCATCAACGTCTCTTAACGGAAACGGCGAGTCCGTTATCCTTAACGGCCTGACAAACGGACTCCGTCCAAATCCCAACCCTGGCAAAACCGGCGAAGAAGAATAACCTTCCGTAATTCCACCGCCACCCATTTCATTATTCAACATCTCCATCGCGGCGACCACGGCGTTGACCGTCGAAGGGTCCTCCTCCAGCGTCGGCGGCGCGTGGACACACGCGAAGTTGAAAAAATTGTATTTGTTCTTGGGGAAAGTGTAGGCTGGGGTGTTGCTACAGCTGAACTCGTACTCACGTGCGGCGGAGATGGCGGCGGAGTGGTGGTGGTTGTGGTGGTGGAGGAGTTTGGAGAGTGACTTGGTGGCGAGTTTGTTTCCACGTTTGAAGAATAAGTTGATGTCGAGAAGGAGTTTTTTGGAGATTGATTTTTTGAATATGAAGAGAATGGCACGTGCTATGCTCCATATTCTCTTGTTTATCATCACGTGCTCTACACTCTCTCCCATTGTATTAGGGTTTGTGAGTGAGATTTTAGGGTTTGAGAGATTTGATTATGTTGAGAGAGAGAGATTGGTTTTTGGTTTGTTTTGTGTTTTAGGGTTGATGAGAAGAAGAGGTGGTGGAGGTGGTATATAAAGGAGAAGAGAGGAGGAGTAGATAGAGACTTTTTGAAAGGTGTGTGGTAAAATGGGAATATTTTGAAATTTGAAGGGTTTTATGGAATTGTTCATTTTGTTTTTAATTGGGAAGTTATTATTATTATAATATTATTAATTGGTTTACTTGGTTGGGTAGTGTTGTGTTGCGTTTGGAAATGAAAAATGTTGTGCTTTATTGAATAGTGTGATAGGTGGGGCATATGTACCTACAACTTTTTATTGAATTGTGGTGGTGATTATTATAGTTTAGTATTTGTTCAATTGGGTTTACAATACTAGAGTAACATAATTCTTCTTCATAGGTATATAAATACAAAACATTTTCACTAGGTGAGATAATTTATTTCAATAACACATAGATTATAATGTAATAATACAAGTAGAATTGATTTACTTTCACATTTATCCATATAGGATAGCATATACAATTTAACGTTTTAATTTATTATTATTTTTTTTAAGGTTGGATTTTTTAAAAATTTTTGAAACCAATATTTAATATAAAAGTTAAGAAATCAAGAAGAATTTAAATAATTTTTTATATAAATTTTGTTTTATTAATATTTGTCGCCTATTTTAACTATAGATTATATTAGTATTAATATTTTAATGACGTTTAATACTTTATTATTTTTTTAAAAAAATATTAGTTATTTTATTTTTATTTTTATTGTTAAATTATTATTTTAAAATTTAAACTATACTGATATAATTTTAATTCATTTTAATTTTTTTAATACTATATTACGATTAATTATTATATTAAATATTCAACTATTTCAAATACTGTTATAATAATTAATAAATACACGTTAAAGCTATATATAACAACTATCACTTCCATAATTTTAGTTGGAAAAACTCATAATAATATATAGCTTTGTTAATTCATTTCATTAAAACATAAATATATAAATAAGTTAGTAATAAATCGTAGCTTTTCATAGGATATATCTAAATTATTATTGAATATAAAAATCCAAACATCAATTATCCAAGTTGTCTTGATAAGGTCATAAATAGCAAATAAAAAATGAAAAATAATCTATAAAGACTCCATGGAACTTAGCAAAATATAGTATTCCAGTTCTAAAGACATAAGTTGGTAGATGCTAATTATGTAAATGCATGCATGTATATGAAACCAATACATATATTAAGATCCATAGAATCTACATTAGATTTACTAAAAATCTAAATAAAATTATAAAGTTACATTTTCAAAAATGTACTTCATGCTTTTAATTGTAAATCGACACATGTCTAATTATTGTTAATATATAGAAAACTATATTAATAAATATCTAATGTAAAATATCTTATTGTACCTCAAATGAAGGTTTGGTATCTATAAAGAACTATAGGCACCCATTTTTCAAAAGTGTACTATATGATAAAATCAAGCCTACCACCTTATTATCTTCACTTCAAAACAAAACTCTATTAATAATTGTACTTCGTGTACCAAATTAAATTAAATTATAAATGATTATAACAATAATAAATCACCACCACAATTCAATAAAGTAGTGTAACCCCACATGTTGTTGTACCATATGACCAAATTCCAAAATGCAACACTACACTACACAACCCACCCAACCAAGTAAACTATATAATAATATTATAATGACAATCACATTTTACACTCGACTATATAGTTTTATGTTTTTAGTCCTTATGTTTAGTAGATATTTTCATTTTGACCTTATAACTTTTTGTAATTTCATTTTCATCCTCACTCCTATATTTAGCCCATATTTTTATCTTACATTATGTTCAACGTAGGTTTTGGTTGAAATAACTTTTTGAATGGTGAAAGTGGCTAATGTTTTGAAGTAAATGTCATAGTACTTATAAAATAATAATTATAATAATTATCGGATAGTGAGTGTAGTATTTCAAATAATTATTAGATGTTAAAAAAAAATAATAAAAATTTGGTATAATTATTTAGTTATATTTATTATCTTTAAATATATGTATTTTGATAATTTTAAAATAGAAGTTTGAATAGTATTTACGCAACTATTATTTGAAATACTAAACGTGATTTTAAACGACAAATGCTGAATATTTATTTTCACAAAAAACTATTCAAATTGATATTCAAACTACTATTCAAACGGTTACCATCAAAAATATCTTTCAACTTTTCATTGCTTCATTGAGAAATTACCTATATAAAAAGTGATATATACTATTTATTAGAAGATGGGGTATGACAAGTAAAATAATTATTTTTACAAGGGTATCATATTTTTGGAGGATGGAATTGAGAAATATTACTAAATAGAGGGACTAAAAGGAAATTTATACATATACTCAATCCGCACCTCCTCTTTTACCCTATATATACCACCCTACCACCTCTCCAAACCTTCTCAACACAAAAACACATCACAAACCAAAAACCAAATATCTCTCAAAATCATCAAAAACTCATCAAAACACAAACCCTAAAATCTCACAAACCCTAACACAATGGAAGAGACCGTACAGCACGTGATGATAAACAAGAGAATATGGAGCATAGCACGTGCCATTCTCTTCATATTCAAAAAATCAACCTCCAAAAAACTCCTCCTCGACATCAACTTATTCTTCAAACGTGGAAACAAACTCGCCACCAAGTCACTCTCCAAACTCCTCCACCACCACCACAACCACCACCACTCCGCCGCCATCTCCGCCGCACGAGAGTACGAGTTCAGTTGCAGCAACACGCCGGCCTACACTTTCCACAAGAACAAATACAATTTCTTCAACTTCGCGTGTGTTCACGCGCCGCCGACGCTGGAGGAGGACCCTTCGACGGTCAACGCCGTGGTCGCCGCGATGGAGATGTTGAATAATGAAATGGGTGGCTGTGGAATTACGGAAGCTGGTTCTTCTTCGCCGGTTAGGCCAGGGTTGGGATTTGGACGGAGTCCGTTTGTTAGGTCGTTAAGGATAACGGACTCTCCGTTTCCGTTAAGAGACGTTGATTATGATAATGGAGTTGTGGATAAAGCCGCTGAGGAGTTTATTCAGAAGTTCTATAGAGACTTGAAGAACCAAAATTAATATTATTATTTTTTTAATTATTTGTTTATATTTAAAAAAAAATGTAAAAGCTTTATACATGTGTTTTAATAATTGTATACGAATGAGTACTTCTATATAAAAGTATAATCAGAAAGTACAGTACTTAGCTATGAAGATTCTTATTTTATTATTTTTGGAAATTATTGTGAAAATAATAAAATTCCTAATATGTTTCTCTTTTGAAACTAAAGAATAAAGATTCCATGTCCTGATTTAAATGAAAATAAAGTAATAATAGAAAATATAAAATTTTGAATTTTTTTGTAAATCATAATGTGACTTATTATATTAACTTTTGTGGATCTAAAGAAAAGCAAGGCCTATGTGGTCTATGGGCTATGCACAATTATTTGGGCCAGGCCCATTGGAAAAATCTAAAGGTTATAATGGCCCAAAGTTCGAATGAACCGGTTAAAATCAAAGTAGTGTTTGGCCCAACTGAAATTGGGCAAAATCCAGCAAGTTTGACCCAGAGCTGTCTATGATCCATCGTTTGACGACAAATGTCAACTATCCATTTATATGAACTTCTTTCCAATTAGTAATTTAAATTTTTTAATAGAAAACCCCACCCCTTCTATTAGTTATTTAAAAATTTTAGCTGCTTAGCTATAAATTTGAATTGCAAATTCTTAGAATTATAGTAGCCATTGTGTTTCGGCGGAATCACCACTTATAATATAAGTTTTGCGGTTCAATAATAATTAGAGTTTTAGCCTATTAAACTCAAAAAAAAAAAAAAATATATGTTCATGCTCAAGGTCAATCGTCTGCACCAACAAACTCAGTTATTCGATCCGGTCTTTACTAATTTTATGAAGAATCGGGACGCGAGAGAATCACGAGATCTTCCCACTAGAGTGAGTTGCCTATAAATAGCTCATTTACATGTGAAGGAATTGAAAATTTTAAACTAAAAACTTCCTAAATTTCTGGATGACTTCTTGTTGTTTTTGGAGGAATACGTGAGTGTTTCATTCATAAAATATCATTTTCTTATAAAAGAGCAACTATTGTCTTATTAGGAATGAATCAATTTATATAGAAGATCTGCAATTTGGTAATTAACTAACTTAATACTTAACTAATGAGTAACACGTAACATCCCTACAAATTAATTCCTTTAAGTAAAAAATACAGTACGAAAAAGGCTCAGTGCTGAAAAACTCCAGTCTACGAGACTAGAATAATGAAGCCCATTATAGAATAAGAATTCACATCCAGCCTCAAGTTGGAGCTATTGTGCAAAAGCCTAACTTAGAAAGTAGAGGTAGGCGAAGGCAATGCCTTTGTGAATAAGTCTGCAACCTGAAACTTACACTACAAGAGATGAATAAGCAGAGGTGCAGTTACATGAAGGTCTATAAGTAAGTAAGAAATCTATTATAACTCACACGTAGTTATTGCTAATGCTCTTTACTTTATTTCTATTGAACTACAAGAGACAACAGGCTATTTTTTTTTTTGTTTTCTAAGAAATTAAGGAGCTGTCAATGTAGATACAGTAACCTGTAAGCGACCTGCATGTATCAGTACAAGATGCTTGTTCAACATCACTATACCTTCTTAATTTAATGTTGTTGTTGACTGAGTAAAAGATACCACGATTCATTGTTCCTCTAAGGTACTTTAGGACATGAATAGTTACATTCTAGTGTATATTTGATGGTGGGTTTATAAACTGACTCAAGATTTGAGTTGCATGTGTAATGTCTTTTCGAGTGAATCTAATGTGCAAAAGACTTCCAACCACTCTTCTGAACATTTCTGAATTGTCGAGTAATGACTAATTATCTACACAGAGTTTACAGTGAGGAGGATGAAGTGTGTTTGTAGGCTTGCAATCCATTAAACTTGCATCTATTAGAAGATCGGTCATATATTTGTGTTGGTTTAAAAAATATCATCTTCAGACCTTGTTATCTCAAACCCAAGAAAATACTTAACTGGTCCTATGTCTTTAACAGTCAATGCACCCTATGAAGGAAAATTTTCACAAAATTAATATTTTCTAAAGATGACCCCATTATGAGTAGGTAATCTACATACACCAATATAGCCATAAAGGTGGATTCTACTCTTTTTGTTAAAAGGCAATGATCATTGGAGGATTTTTTGAAGCCAATGGATAGAAAATGTGATGTGAGTGCATGATTCCATTCCCTACTCGCTCACTTGAGTCCATATAGGGATTTTTTTTTTGTAGTTTACATACATTGTTTGGTGAGACCTTTTATCTTTTAGATGGTCTCATTAAACTTCTTCCTTTAAGGATCCATGAAGGAATACATTATTGATGAATAGTTATCTACATGCAATCCTCGTACAACTGCAAGAGCTAGAAAAACCCTCACTGTAACCATATTTGCCACTGGAGAGAAAGAACCATAATAATCCATTTCTCTAACTTGTTTATATCTTTTTGCTATAAGTATTGTCTTGAATATATCCACATTTCCATCTAGCTTCAATTTCACCTTATAGACCCATTTGCAGCCTATGAGTTTCTTACATGCAAATAAATCAATAATTTCTCAAATCTTGTTTATTTCAAGTGCTTCTAACTCATTAAGCATGACTTCTTGCCATTGGATATGGTTTTTGGCTTGATCATAGGTATGTGTGGCTCTTGGATAAGTGTTATATTGGCTAAAAAGCATGAATATGACTTGGAGTAGATAAACATGTCTGGACATCTCACAAACTAAACCTACACTAACATTTGGAAAATCATAAATAAATGTTGCATTTAGGACAAAACCTAAGAGCCAGGATGGTGGTTTCCTTTGCCTAGTGCTTGCTCTATTAGGAATAAAAGATGTATCCCCCCTTTGATCAATGGAAGATTAATCATACGAGCTTTGACCAGGGACATATTCATGAATAATTTATTTTTATGTCAAAGATGAATTACGAATGTTTTCAAAAAAAAAAGAAGAAGAAGAAGAGAGAATTGATGTTCGCAGAAATTTATATCTAACTCCGAATTAATACATCTATTTTTTATGGTGTTCGCAGAACATGCTTCTAAGACATCACTATCAGTATGAGGGATTGATGTATGAAAAGGTGATGGAGATAGTTTAACTGTACCACATGATGTACTATTATCAGATGTGGGATTCACAATAGGTAAAGGATAGATATTTATATCATTTGAATGTTTTGAAAAAAGAAAAGTTGTTCTCATAAAATATTACATCCCTGTTGAAATATATCTTTTGTGTTTTCCATATCATAAGCTTTGTAAGCCTTTTATCCCGGAAGATATCTTAAGAAAATGCATCTACATGTCCTTTCATCAAACTTTGATTTATTTAGTTTTGTGTTAGTAATAAAATAAATTTAGCGAAAAGTCTTTAAGATGCTATAATCAGGTGGTGATGATTTGAAAGGGTGTCTTCTAGGATAGTAAAAGTGAAGGTAGTGTGGGTAGTTGTTAGTATGACATATTTCCCAGAATTTGATAGGTAAGGAAACTTAAATTAACACACTTTTGGCCAAGCTTAGTAAGTCCTTGTGCTTTCTCTCCACCTTTCCATTTTGTTATGAGATATAAGGTACTGTCTTTTTGGTGATTGATGACATGATCAATGAATATTTGTTGACATTCTTTGGATGTAAATGCTCCACCATTAGCACTCTTAAAGGCTTTAATTGTGGTATGGTACTGTGTTTGAATATTTATGATGAAACTATGTATGATGTTTGGAGTTTGAGATTTGTATTTGATAAAGAAAGTTCATGTAGCTCTACTAACATCATCCACCAATGTGGGCCAAATATGATGATCTAGTCACAGTGTGTTGAGTGTATGAACCAATGTATCTATATGTATAAGATGGAAAATACGTAAGCGTTGGTATTACTTTTATAAAAACTCGGTCTATGCTGTTTAGGAAAATGACAAATGTTACAGGGTTTAAATTACCTTAAAAGGTAAAGAAAGATATTACCCTTAAAGAAAGATATAGAATATCCTCCAATACATTAATTAAAGCATGTGCTAATCTAAGATGTCAATATAAAATTTTTATTTCCTAAGATACTAATATTATGTGAGTGTTTCATTCATAAAGTGCCATTTTTTCTAAATGAATAATTATTGTTTTATTGTGAACGAATCAGTCTATCTATACGACATGTAATCAGGTAATTAACTACTAACTAAATACTTGAATAATGAGTAACATTTAGTACTGCTACAAATGAGTTCTTTGAAGTAAAAAATACAGTATTAAAAATGAATCCGTTCGGGCAAATTCTAACTCATTAAACTAAAATAATGAAGCTTATTATAGAATAAGTGTAATGTCCATTCCCGCTCCTGATTGATCCGAGGCGCGATAGCCACGTAACCAATCTTAAAACTGATCACTAATCCCATCGACCATCACTGTACTTTCTAACATAAATTTTCTAAATATCACCCATCACAAATTTGCTTCTAATCAAACACATTCAACTTTAGAATTTTTAAACTCTGAATTTCAAAAAATCAATATGCAAATTGTTTTTTCAAGAGTTCGGAACTCGGGAACTCTCAAACTAACAATTCACATGGAGTGATCTCAAGATATTACCCATTCAAAGCCGAATCCACACAGTAGTTCCGATCAGCCATAACCATTAATAATTGACAAGACCTCCAAGTTGATTCAACATTAAATAACATATTAAAGCTTTGACAAAACCATACCACTTGAAGATAAATATATATGGTGTGTACTCATTATCAATCACAAACACAAAATACAAAACAACTAAGCAATTCCCAAATCCACAAACTATCCCAAAACATCACTATTGCTACAGTTAGGGTTTCATCAACTTTCAACTTCAGTGACATAGATAGATATACCTTTATTTATGTGCATGAAAATAACCTAACTTTCACAACCACCTTTCTCTATATACTTTTTCTCTGCTCGTGACTTCCAATGATTTGTGGTTTTGGATGATTTGATATTTTGTTTCAAATTGGTAAAATTAATGTTATCTTTTTATTTTTGTTTTTATATATCATGGTTTTAACCATAATTGTAAAGTTATGGTCCATAAATTTTCAAATGTTTTTCACTTGTGGTCACTATTTGCATGATCGAAATTTGGCTATTAAGTCCCGTGATAATTTTACTTTTATATATATATATATATATAAAATTTACATTTAAGAATAATAATTTTTAGAGTATATCATTGAAACAAGATTTCATTATTATAAGTTAAAATAATTTATGCAATTATTTAATGTAAAATAATAATAATAAAAAACAGTAAATATTGGTTCTCTAATATTATTCTTAATTTAATTTATTTTTTTTAGAAATATTATTTTGAATGAGATTATATTATGATGAGTGACTAAAAAATAATAATAATTTTTTTAAAGATTTAGAATTTAACAATTTTAAAATAATTTAAAGTATTATATTTTATTAAAAACAAAATCTATTTGTGAAAAATATTTTTCAAAAATTTAAATAAAAATGTATTAATTAATTATTTAAGAAAACATAGATTAATTAATTAAATTTGCAGGGTAATCATCCATGTAATTTTATTTATTTGCAACAATATCAATAAATTTGAACATATTTTCAAAGTGTTCGATTAATTTAAACTAAATAAATAAATACTGGTTTTAAGAAAAAATAAAAAAGTGATGAATACAACTATCAAATCAAAAATTAAAAGTAAATAATTCTAGTTGTAATAATGATTATTTGTGGTTATTTTTTTATCCAAAAAGTCAAGATTAGTATGTGGTTATCAATAGGTGCCCAGAAAATTAAATAAAATTTAATTAAAATTAATAATTAGTAAGTCTCTTTCTCTAGTGTTGCTATCTAAATTTATTGAAAAATTAAATCAATTAATTTCATAGTATTATTGGCTAAGGTTTCCATGGCTATAGCAGGTCCACACGTGACCATGTCAATTTAATTTTGCTATTCTCTCTTATGTATGTAAAGAGACAAGTAACTGTGAATTCAATTAATTATTTTATAGAAATAATTATAAGATTTCACTATCATGAAATCTTATTAGTTAGGTCAATAATTATGAGCAAACATGTCCACTTGCATGTGGATGTTTCAATTAGCTCAAATTCTTTCATTTAATTTTCCTTTCAATTCAATTTTACTCCAATTGGTAATACTACTATACATGTTTGGTATATAGATGTGTTTTCCTTTTTTGCAGCATAATAGTTTGATTGGTTTAAGTAAAATTATTTTTCTTAATTATTTGTTGATCATGTTTGATCCAATATAGTGTGGATTAAAATTTTATTTTAAAAATATTAAAAAAATCTCTTTATTTATTATTATTATTAAAATTTTGTATGTTCATTTAGAATTTATTATTTGAAAAAGAAATAAAATGAAAAATGAATGAAGAATATAATAAAAATAATTAAATTATTTAAATTATTAATGTTAAATGAATATAGGTGAAATTTATTTTTTCTTTTTAGTTTAAAGTAATAGAATAAAAAATTTCCAAATTAATAATAAATTACAGAAATTTTTAAAAGGTAATATAAATATATATATATATTATGATTTTATTTATAAAAATTATAAGGAAAAATTATAAAATACGACCTTTTCAAACTTTAACTTTAAGTAAATAGATTATCCAAACTTTATTTAAATTTATAAAATTTTAGAAGTTTGAAATTTAAAAAATGAACCAAATTGACTCATATAACCTTAAAAATGCGTTTCATGGCATCAACAGCCTTAAATTAGGTGGTGAAGCGCGCTTAATATGCTTGTGATGTCGTGAAGCGCGTCTATAAGAACATGTGGGTCAATTTGGTTTATTCTTTAAGTTTCAAACTCTCAAAAGTTTAAAAACTTAAAGTAAAGTTTGAATGATCTATTAATCTAATTTAAAATTTGAAAGGGCTAAAAGTGAAATCATCCCAAATTATAAACTATATCTAATTTAAAATTGTACTTTATTTATGTATTTAGTTTTTAATTTATAAATTTTTTAGAGTCCATTGGATTTCTAGGTCATAAAAAGTTTACTATACAATTACAGATCATTTTTGAAAAGTTTGCAAATCTAAACTTGGCCTATGGAGTGAAAACTAAACTTTTAAAAACCTGTTTTTGTATATTTTTCGAAACAGGCCTATAATTTTATTTTAAAATTTAAAAAGCTCATTTCTTAGAATTTTCACTATTATATTTTATTTATAAAAATTATAAATTATATTTAGTTTAATATTGTACTTTATTTATGTATTTAGTTTTTAATTTATAAATCTTTTATTTATTAAAAAAATTCATTTGATTTAATATCTTTATCAGTTTACCAATATATAATATATATATATATATATATATATATATAATTAGTTAAGTGTAGAGTTCTCACCACCAACCCAAAAGAAAAAAACAAATTGCATGCACACTTTTCCTCTTTAAACATCTTTATCTCGAAAAATCCACCATCTTCACTCTCTTCACGTTCTTCCATTGATAGATGACATGTGAATCCACACCCTCCTCACATTTTCACATCTCAAAAACCCTATAAAAACCACACCACACCACACAACAAACCCACCAAAACCAACAACAAAAAATGGCACCACATGGAGATACAATAACAACAACCACCACCACCTTCAACATCTCCAAACCACCAAAGCTCTCAAACGAAACCCTCCAAAGAACCATGTCCGACATATCATTCGAGCTAAGCAAAGAGGATTGCATAACACAATCACCACCACCATCACTTGCACCAATCTCAGAAGTTGAAGATGTGAAGTGTGAATGTTGTGGGATGTGTGAGGAGTGTACACCGGAGTACATAGAGAAAATAAGGGGTAGGTTTTCCGGGAAGTGGATATGTGGTTTGTGTGGTGAGGCAGTGAAGGAGGAGATGGAGAGGAGTGGTGCTGATGGAGATGAGGCATTGAGTAGGCATATGAGTGCTTGTGTTAGGTTTAATAAGTTTGGTAGGGCTTTTCCTGTTTTGGTTCAAGCTCAAGCTATGAGGGAGATGTTGAAGAAGAGTGGTGATAGGGTTAGGGTTAGGGGGAAGAGTTTTAGTCCTAGAGATAAGGGTGGTATTGGTGGTGGGAAAGTTGTTAAGGGTGGTGGGATTGCTAGGAGTTCTAGTTGTATTCCTGCTATTACTAGGGATATGAATGATCTTACTTTAGCAAATTGATAAAACCCTAGTTAGGGTTAGGGTTTGGAGGCTGGTTCTGTGTTTGGGGTTGCTTCTGATTGCTTTGAAAGACAGAACTGTTAAGATGAGATTGATATGGAGTCTGTTTGGATAGACTGAGTTTTTATTTCTGCCTTCTAAAAGCTATTATCAGTTTGGAGTTGCTTCTGATTGCTTTGAAAGACAGAAATATTAAGGTGGGATTGATATGAAGTCTATTTGGATAGACTAAGTTTTCGTTTCAAGCATTCTAAAAGCTATTATTAGTGGTGTTTGAATAAATATAGGAGATCTTATGATCTCTTCTGATCTCTCAAAAGCTCAGAGGAATACAGAAGTACTAACATTATTAACCTGATTTCTATTTTTCTTCGTTATCAGTCAAAAGTAATCTCAAACCAACCATATAGTCATAGTAGTCGAAAAGTAATCCATAAAATCCTTCTGGAATCCAATAAATTTTTTTCCCTCAAAATGTTTTTCACAAAAGCAATTCTCAAACACATTACATATTAGGCCCCCTCACTTTTTGTCCCCAAAACATTAACAAGTCTAGAGTTGGTTTTTTTGTTAGTTTGGATTGGATTCTCTTTTTTTATCTAATGTCCTTGACATTAGATATGATTCTAAGCATACTCACCTTTGAATTGCGTAAGAACTTTTAGAGATTTTTTCAGGTGAATAATACTAAGAGACATCAAGTCAAGGCTAAGAGCTTGAATCCAAACACACCCATTACCCTCTTTTCACTCTACTAATTAGTTCCAAGTGAGTTGTATGTAATCATCATCAACAATAATGTAAACTAGATTCGTATTATGTAATATCAATAATTAATGTAATTATTGTGATACGAAATGACATGTTCTGTTATTCACTTCCCATTTCAATGAATTATTTTGATGCTCTTGTATGTTTCTGTGGTTGTTACAAGTCTAGCATCAATATCAATCTCATATACAACAAACATCAACTGTAGAGACAATCAAATAACCAAAGAGTTTTAATGAACATAAGTTTCAAACACTGCAGATGAGTTTAGATTGAAGCATAGAGGATATCCTAACAAGTTTAAACCAGTTTTTCAGAGGTTTACATGTCCAAAAGATACAACAAAAGCCAAAAGCATATAAAGGTTTTAGAGTTCTGAGTTGTTTGATTACATAACTGGGCAAGAAATTCAGACAAAAGACCAGTTAATGAACATAAAACAGATGCAATGAGCAGTCTCTTCCTCATTTAGTACCTTCCATGCCACGGCACGCTCGTAGGAAACAGGTCGTCCCATGCTCGACACGCATATGCCGGCGTTCAGACAAGCAAAGCCCTTCAAACAGCACAAGAAAGAATCGGTACATTTGCTCATTCAATTTACAAAGATGTTGAAGAAAATGATGTACCTGCTGCATTATCTGAGGGAACTCGGAGCAAAGAGTTTTTCTTCCTTGGTCGTCGAATATTTTCTCTAATGTTATGTCTTGCAGCGCGACCAAGGTTGTTTCAAGCATATCAAGGCCTGCTTGGTTGGCAAATGTGAACACTGGCAATGCCTGCATGTACTAAAGAGTTTTAGATATGTGTGATATATACAACATAATGTTCCTTGTATAGTTGGATTCGAACCTTTAGGGAGCAGCACATGATAGCGTCTGAGTGATGCCACAGGGTTTTAAGTATGGAGTCGTTTTCTTCAGCGCCGGATTTGAGCAGATCCACACCCATATAACACCTGCAGATGGGACTAATTAGCTAACTGAGAAACATAAAGTGTTGAAGAAGTATATACATGAATAAAGCGAAATGCATACCTGTAACTATTGGAGATCCAACGAGCAAGTGTTTGTGCTTCAGGAGTACCTAATGGTGTGCGAAGGCCAGCTTGTGAACTCAAGTGAGAAGGAGAAAGAGCTAATGCCACCCTCTGCACTGATGAGATTATGCTGCGAACATACTGTCGAGCCAGGGTTGCAACATGTTCTTGCATGTGACTTTCAAATGCGAATTCGAATGCTATTGTCATCACAGATCTCATGCAGCTCGAATTAGTGTTGTAGTCACTTGATGATCTATTTCCAGCCGGGCCAATCTCAAGGGCAGATGCTAGATCCAAAGTGCGATTTGGACTTGTAGCTTCCTGTAAAAGGTAGCAGTGCATTGATTAGAAATAATTGGATAAATGAAGAGAAAAGAAACAGATGGATAAATTGCAAACCTTTCCGGAATCAAGAGGGATGATGCGAAAACCAGATGGTAGAAGAGGTGCATCATCAGCAAAAGACGCATCAATTGGAGCAAATATAAGTTCAGCACATGTACCTACAGCATTCTCATCCATACCACTGCAGAGCTATCGAACCATAAAAGAAAACGACTAATTAGTCAACAGCTTCATCACATGTATAGGGAAAGAACCCTCAAAAGGTTAAATGAGAACACATACTTGCAAATGAAACATATCTCTTGGCATAAGAGCTTCTTCAGGAGTATGGCCGACACCTTCCAACTTAATGACCTCCAAGAACTACAGCAGCAAGAAAATGAAGTAAAATGTCAGATACATAACAGCAAGGCATTTCAATGAAGTAAAATGATGTAGCAAATTTGTTCTTGGTTATACCAAATCACTTACCTCTTCATGTTCAGCGGTGTGAGCAAGTGGAAGTATAACTTGACTTCCAAAGCCTCCAACTCGAGAACCTTGTAAGCTATAAGGACCAATTTTAATAGCAGCAGCAGAGTAAGCATCAATGTTGTTGTCGGCCCACTCGGACCTGTGCTCTCGCAGAAAGCGGAGGAGAATAGCTGGTGGCACATTCTGTCAAAGAAAAAGCACACAAAAAACCTGCATTAGCACTTCACAACCAAAAGTGGTGCTAATCCAACAAGATATTCTACCACAAGTGACCTGAGAATCCTCTTATACTCTTTCAATCAGTGCAGTTTAGAAGTTAAAAACATTTGGCTTCAAAGCTAACCTGTAAGAGCATTGACGCTTTGGCACATAAGACTGCATTACTAACAGCTGGAAATCCATTTGTAAAGGAAAGGTTTAGCCCCATTAGCTTTTCAGGAGATGAATTAACAACAATGGTAACGTCATCGACACCATCATTTCCCATTACAGTCCAGCCCTCATCAGTAAATCCATTGAGAGCTTCATTAAAACCCCTACAAGCAACGGTTGACAAAATTTTATATGCACACCATGAAATTGTCAATAGAAAATTTTCCGACACTTAAGAGGTAGGGGTACTAACCTGCTCAGCCTCTGGCTAAGTGCGCGTAGAGCTGCAGGTCGCCTTCCCCATCCACTGACATTAGGCTGAGAGACCTCCTGGGCTATTTGTCTCAGCTGGCGTAAGGCCTGAATGAAAAGGGAAATGATAGCATCAGAAGTAAATTAATTATAGCTTCCCTAGCAACGCATGGAAGGCAAGCAATAATAGTTGAAAGTAAGAACTTACTGCCATTGTTGTCTTCTGAGCAAGAACTGTTGATGACTCGTAGAGTGGGCGCAGCACTTCAGGCACGCTCCATGGCTAAATATAACACAAGCAATTAGTCACCAATTCAGTTGAAATAACAGCTTCAGGTTCACAACAATTACATAAAAAATAGCTAACAAAGTTGGACTGGATTACCTCCAAATCCATATGATCAACAATGTGTATAATCGACCCACCACCTTCACAAGGTCGTATCAAGTAACCACTCGGGAGCATTTCTGCTCTCACAAAGTGCTGCACTGGTGGCATAGCAGGACCATTTTGTGTATTCTTAAGTGACCTCTCGCAAACCTAAGCATCATATCAAATCACCACAAATGAGAAAATGGAAGTAAATGAGACAAAGAGAAGCCGAAATATCCAGAATAACATACCACAAGGCTACCATCTTCTAAAACAGAAGTATAGCGCAGCAACCAGAAGTCGCGGGCTGGTGCCAATGTAGTCAGCGCATAGAGCTAATTGCCACAAAATTAGGACAGTTGTTAATCATTGCAATCCAAAAAGCGTATTTGAATCACAACATAACATGTATTAGATACCTCAACATACCTGCATGTAAAGCAACTCAATGGTTCCACCATTTGCAGTTGGCAGCACATTGAGCACATCCACAGCTCGGCAATCGCGGAACCACGAAGGCCTATCCTTGAGGATTTCAGCAACCTTCAAAAATCCAGAACTTGGTCAAACTCACTATCTCAACTCTAAAAGTAAACCTAAAGGAAACAAAGCCACAAAAACTTACCCTTGTAGGCTCTAAACCCACCAGGCCGCAAGCTCGTGCTGCCACTCCAGTGCAATTATGAGAAATAGCAACGATTCCAACGGAATCCGGACCAGGCTATTCATGATAAAAGGAAACAAAATCATCACAATAATAAAGAATACCAACAACAAACAGAGTATAATCTAGTTCACAGAATAGAAAAATAAACAAATACTAAAGAAAAAACAAATAAAAGAGGTGTAAACTACAAGGAATAACAGCGTACAGTCAAAACTGTATCATCAAAAGTCTAAATATCTCAATCAATTCAAGAACTTTTTCAAGCCTAGTAAATGAAAGCAACAACTAAGCACAATTAAATAAACAATATTTTATTAAGAAGATAAGAAAAAGGTCAAGAGATACCTTCATTCCAGGCATTTGGACCCACTCAACAGCAGTTCCAGTGGCCTTTGAAAGAAACTCTGTTAAAGTCTCTTCTGCAATGGACAAAAGCCTGAAAAAATGTACAAAGTTTGAATCAATAACACCCCACTAACAAACGCAACACAACAAAGAAAAAAACAAGTCACTAGAAAACGATGACAACACTGAAAAGGACCCAACAACCACACACACGACAGCCATTAGTACTACTAACCCTGCAGGACTAGCATCTCTCGGCGTCTGCTGAGGTGTCAAATGGTGTTGACCGCTTGTCACCACAGATTCACAGCTTGTATCTTTAGTTGCAAGCGTTGTCTGTATAAGATATAACAACCAATATCAAATGAGACAATTTTCTACTTCATCTTCTTTTTTTACTTTAAAAGCAATAACAATTGGTTCAAAGAGTTTCAATTAGAAGACATGAATAGTTTCAACTCACATTCTGGGTGTGTTGACGAAAATATCCATTTTCATACACCAATTGAGACACCTGTTTTTGCAGTCTATCATTTTCCTCCATCAAGAGCTTGTTCATTGCCGTCAGCTTCCTATTCACTGCTTGGAGACGGGAAGCTTCTTTCCTCTGCTTCTCTCTGCATCTGCAAGTGATAAAAACACAAACTCTCACAACCCATTTTCGCAAAATGACTTCCAAACAGCTTACCCTAGTTATCAAAATCATCAATTGATTAAAAGTTTCAACTTTTCATGAAGCATTATAAGCAAATCAACTTCTGAGCAGCATAACTGAAGCATTCAAGTGTTGCAAAACACAATACCTTCGGTTTTGGAACCAAACTTTGATCTGTTTCGGTTCGATATTGGAGAGAATTGGACACTCCCTAATCAGCTGTTGACGGCGAATGGAACTGGGTTTGGGGCACTCATGATAGAGTCTCTCAAGAGCCTCAACCTGCTCAGGTGTATACCTCACATACTTGCCATTATCCAAGCTACCCGATTTACCATCCTTGCAGGACATTGCCATCTTTAAAACTCTCAAACACCAAAAGTTTCCTCCACACAAATCACAAAAGCAGTACCTTCTCTTACACCAGCAAAACACACATCTTCCAAATCTAACCCCTCTAGTTTCAATCCAACAAACTTAATATATCTACACAGACACACTAAAAGACAGATTAAGCTTAAAACAAAAGCTAAAACACAAAAGGGGTTTCACTGAAACACATACATATAGTCAACTAAGGTCTAAATTTTCAAGCTTGTATAGTTCAATGTTGCCGGTTTATCAAAAACGATAGAGATATACCGACAATAGAGACAATGATATCTTGATTTTGCTACGTTTCTTCAGCTCAAGCGACAGCTTCAAACACAATAAAGCTTCAATCTTTCGAGATCAGAGCAGTACCCACCAAACAAAATAAAACCCCCCAAACGATCTAATCTATCTATATCTATCAGCTTCTTCACAAAACAAAACCACTTCTATGTATCTATCTCTCTAATACCCAGAAAAGATTCCCCACGAATACATCGAAAACAGCAAAACCCAACACAAAACACACACACCCAATTAAAAAAAACGTTTCGAGAAACGTTTTTTTTTTTTTTTTCAAAAGCTAAACTTTTTTCTCTTTCCTCTAGTCAGAAACCAACTCCGCCGATTCACTTACTCACCAATCATCATGACTCACTATAAGCTCCTCCTTATCTTCTCTTCTTGTTCTTCTTCCAAGATCGAATCTTTTACCAACTCAACTACCCAGAAACGGATCGAAACGTTTCGTACCCACGTATCGTCCCTAACCTCTGAAACATCCTCTGTTTTTATGTTTTTCAAACAAACTAACTTTCAACCTTCAACGAATCAGCTAAACAACCAAAAGATGGAAAACACCAAAAAGTCTCTTCATTTCCCTACTTCTATTGATGTTCTTGCTGCTGTTGATGTTGTTGGTGGAGATGGTGTTGGTGTTTTTATCTTCTTCTCTCGTTCAAATTCATATTTTGAGCTCTGTAGTTGAAGAAGAAGAAGAGACCAAAGAAAGAGATGGTTTTGTTTTTACTTTTGTGTTTAGTGTTGAGTTTTTTCTCATTGGTTCGTCACTTTCGGCTCTCAGATGGTGTCTTTCTCTTTCTCTCTCTTCTCTGTCCTTCCACTCTCTTTAGTTTACTGTGCAGAGAAATGGCACTGCAGAACATCTTGGGACCCATTTCTATATATATATATATATTTTTTCAAATGTAGTGTTTTGTTGTAATGACCGAACTGCCCTTCGCGGTCTTTTTTGTTTTTGAGTTTGTACTTACCAAAATGGGTTTTGTTTATTATTTTCTATTGTTACATGTCCAAATATCCTAATTAACATGTTGATATTACTAAGGTTGGATTTTATATTCTTTGCAAGAAGATTACATTACATGTGAGGTTTGTTATAACGTATAAAAATTTCATGTGTTTGATGTGATTTTTTAATATAAAATATTTATATTTTATTTAAAAATATGTTTATAATAAATAAAGATAACTGAGTTAAGGAATT
Organism: Cardiospermum halicacabum; assembly: GCA_031304145.1. Classification (NCBI taxonomy): domain Eukaryota; kingdom Viridiplantae; phylum Streptophyta; class Magnoliopsida; order Sapindales; family Sapindaceae; genus Cardiospermum; species Cardiospermum halicacabum. The sequence continues at coordinate 813,397 of CM062391.1, read as the reverse complement.
TGAGTAAAAAATAATTTATTAAATAATAAGATTAATATAATTTTAAAATTATAAAAAAAAATATTTATTAATTTTCAATTTTAATATATTATATTTGAAAATATTATTAAATTAGTTGGTATTTTTAATATATTTTAAATAAATTAATTAATATTTTAAAATAAATTTTTTCTACCATTTAAAAACGTTTTTCTTTCCTTTCATTTCTAACAATATAGGTTACCTTTTAAAAATAAATTTTATATATTTATATAATAAATAAAATATTAAAAATTATAACCATCAGTAAAAACTTTAAAATTGGTCGTTATTTAAAAAAAAATTTTAAGTAATTTTAACTATGAAATAAAATAAAATATAATAAAATATTGATAAATTTATTTAAATTGAAAATTACGAAATATATATTAATACATTATAAATATTTTACCAATTTGATTGTTTTATAAAATTCGTCTTTAAGTCTTATTAAGAAAATAGTAAAACGATAAATTAATTAAGTGAAAAGAAAATTAAATATATATTATTAAATAAAAATAAAATGAAGTAATTTTTATTTTCCTCTTTTAAAAAATTACCCAAAATCATAGGAGTGCAATAGTTTTAAGACAAAGGGGCAAGAAGGTAAATCCAAAAAGGACAAAAAGAAGTAAAAAAGGAAAAAGGTGAAGGGCAAAAAGGGAAAAAGGAAGGTGTGAAAGTGAAGAGAAGGCTTATAAAATACTAAAGGCATGAGAGAGGTTTGCGTGGGTCACAGAGGACACCATCATGAGGTTTTTGCATGCGTCTTCATTTTAAAGCTGATCTCTTCCCTTTCTTTTTTATTTTTAAATAAATATTTATTTTTTATTTTTCACTGTTTTACCTTTGTCAAATAAACAATAAAAAAGATTTTTTAAAAAATAAAACATTTTATCCTTTGCGTTAAATTAAATTATATGGATAGAATTTTTGTTGATGATTATTGGCGTTGAAAATATTGAAAATTGTATCACATCATGAAATGAAATAATAAGTCGTCTTATTACTTTTACTTGCATGTATTCAGATAATTTGTGGTGGTTTCTGATTTGTTTTGTATTATTGTAAAAATGTATTTCATTATTTATGTGAATAAATTTTGTTGGGTTTTAGCACTTGCCCCATATATATATTTATATATATATATATCTATTATATATATATATATTAATTAGTTTTCTTAATATATAACCTAGTCTAATTTAAGTAATATTAACAAAAAAAAAACATAATATTTTCAATAATAAAAATTAAGTTCAATTATATTCTATAAGTATTAATGAATTTTAAAAATATATATTTTTTTTATATTATTTATATAAAAGTAGATAGTAATCAATTATAAAATTTTTATATAAAATTTATTTAGTATCCCAATTCATTTAAATATTTTAGAATATATTGTTATATTATTGATTATCTAATCTAAATTATATATATATTTAAAATTTTTAAAATATATTTCTAAAAATTTTAAATTTATATTTTTATATTAAAATTTTAAAAATTTACTTTTAATATATAAAATCCTATATATATATATATATATATATATATTATAATGATTCATAACAACTGAATTCAAAATAAAACAAAATTAAAAATTTTTAAAAAAATACTTATACCTACATTATATCGCCTTTTATATACATTATGATAATATATATATATATATATATTATTAATTAAATAAACAATTTATTAATTTAAATTATTCATAATAATAATACTAATTTATTATAATTAGTAATTGATACAGTGGAATCCAACCCATATCTATCTACCTAATTAATACTAATATAAAAATTAAAAATAAAAAGTGAGATTATAGGTAGAGTTATAGATATATAGACTATGATGAATCTGAGCCTGCAAAGAGAACAATCTTGTATGTGCAGAGCATATTCATATCTACGATATGACTTGACACGACTCACCTGACATCGGTGGGTGTGATGTAATATTTCTTCTAGACCCCTAGTCTTTACGTTATTTTCAATTTACTCACTTTTTGATTGAGTTTTTATATTCATTTTATTTTGAAGAAGGGGAATGTATAACCATCAAATCATGGTTTTATATTTGTATAATTGAAATTTTGATGTGGTTTTTTTTTGTAGTATTGTTTGTATGATTGAATGTGTGATGGTTTTGTGTAGGTTGTGTTTTTGGATTGATGTTATTATGGTGCATAGGTTACATTGCACTTGTAATGTTATTATCTAGTGTGTCTCATGTACTTAATGAGATTTATGATGTTTATTAGAGGTTTTTTTTTGGTAGGAATGTATTTGAAGGAAGATCCTTCACACTAGTGTCAAATTCAATGAATATATGATTGTTTTTAATAAATTGAGATGCTTGATAAATTTATCGAAATGTGAGGTATGCAAAAGAAAGCCGGTTTAGATAATGATAATGATAATATTTATCCACTAGCGATAGAATATTAAGTGGCAATTTAGAACTAAAATGAGTTTCATCCACAAATATAATTACACAAGTAGAAAATGAAAATAGAAGAGAAGAAAAACTAACCTATTTCAATTCAAATTCAATTATTTTAAAAACTAAAAAACTTATTTTTTACTATTCAATAAATATACTCAACTCAATATCCATACCTGAAATGAAATAGTATAAGAAATTAATCCATAAAACAACTTCAAAAGCGAACAACTTGTTAATCACTAAGAGTGTAGGTATATTTTTGTTGATAAAGTTTGACAAACCAAAGCCTCAACTTTGGCTACTTTTTCAATATCATAAAGTGAATAACAACCAAAGTGTCATATCTCCAACCGCTTAGAATTACTCCCAACTTATTACCAATAAATAATCTATATTCAAAGAAAATTAAATAAAATGAAATTCCAATCGAATTAAAAATAAAGAGGATTGTTAAACGTTTCTAAATATAAGGGAAAAAGATACATACTTAAGTGAAACATGATGAACTCTTTCAACGATGAATTCGTTTAGAATATCAGCGAGAGCGAATGAAAAGAATCACTAATTTTGAACCCTAACTCAACAAATTTAAGTGTTTGTTGTGATGTGGCGAGGAATCCAAATTGGAGTGTCTATTGTGATAATTTCGAACTCTATTTGAATCTAAAATTGAGCGTAAGAATCTAAATTTAACGCAACACTAATAATTTCGAACTCTATTGCAATACAAAATTGAGCGAAGGAATATACCTTTCAATATTTGTCGCCCTAGGCATTTAGCAGCTAATTAGGTAAAAGGTGACGACTAAAAAAAAGACTATAATTAAAATGGGCTTCAGTTCAATAAGATGATAATAACATTTAGTAATTTACATAATATAGGTCATTTATGTTATTTTACCGAATTAGTTTCTTTTAATATTTAATTTTTAAAATCCGTTGTTAAAAATTTTTAAACTTTTTAACTGAGCTGACTATCCATCAGTTTTAATTTACAGTTAATCCAATAATATGGATTATGAAATATCAGTTGTTACAACTAATTACAATAACTTTTAAATGAACCAAATTTTACGAATTAATTGATCACAAACTATGGAATAATTCGAAAAATAAACAACAAAAGAAACAAATCTAAAAAGGTAATTTTTCTCATTGATCATCATTAATCAAATGGACTATACTCTCTTTACAAAAATAACTAACAATCTAAAAAAAAAATGTCATTTTTAGTACAACCAACCTACACCCTCAAACAAATCTAATGCATAGTAAAATGATATTGTTAATTAAGTATTTAAATACCTTTTATTTATATTAACCGATTACTATCATGGAATATGTATAATTCAAGTGTGTTCCATGATTTATTTAGAGTGTGTTTGGTAAGCAGATTTTTAATTAGCGATTAGATTTTAGGTTAGTGATTTGGAAATTTAGGTGTTTGGGAGTAGTTTTTTGATTAGCGATTAGATGTTCAATTAGCGATTTCCTGACAGCTACTTGATGTAACTGTCCACAAATCGCTAATCAAAAAGCTCCCATTCTACCCTTATTCAATTTTGGTTATTACAAAAATGTCCTAATAAAAATTATTCTTTTGAACTAGATTTTTTTTATACACTTTAACTATATTCTAATTTTTTTAATGATAATAATTTATATATTATTTTAATTTATTAAATGTGATTGCAAGTTTTTATGATTTTTTAAAATTTTTTAATAAATATTATATTATATATTTTTAATTAATTGATGAATACAATATTAAAGAATTTTAATTAAAAATCTTTTAAAAATCATTTAATAGATGAATATCAGTACTAAAAATAAAATAAACTATATTATAAATTATAAATTATAAAAATAATATATTATCCTTTTACGTCATTTTATATCTAACAGCTACTTCAACATCTGATTGTTCTTACCAAACACTCATCTCAAACAGGTACTTCAATCGTTAATTTAACAACTAATCGCTACTTTAACAGCTAACTCAATCGCTAATGTAACATCTAGTGCTAAATGATTTACCATCTATGTAATGACGTTCACAAAATGAATAGTAGCACGTGACATATACGGTCGATATGCATGCATGGAGAGACAGACTGGGACCGACAAAGAATTTGGTGGGTCCTACCTAGATGATTTTGACAGTCTAGCTGAGCTGGATGATGACGTGGCATCGCCATTCATTTCATTTTTCTTACTATTTTTACATGGTTTTTATTTTATTATTTATTAGTCTACCATTATAGATTTGACTTTTACCGTATTTTTTTTTTTTTTTACTTTTATTACAAGCAAATAGGTGGCATCACAAATTTAACCAGTAGATAAACTTCTGCTTCTAAAACTATATTCGACATCACATAATATAAAATTTATTTAATTATTTATTAAAATTAAATAAATCTTAAAATTCCTAATATGTAAAATAAAATAATTTTTAAAAAAATATAAAATTAATATTTTTTAGAATTTTTATTTTCTCATATTGATATAAAATCATTATATCCAAATGATAAAATTACTGAATTCTGCTAACCTCTCTTTTGCAAAAAAAAATGTACAGATCTTGGAACATATACAAAAATAATTCTTATAATTCTTATATTAAATGATTTTATTTTAAAAGTTATCAAATATAAAATTTATTTAATATTATTTAATGTAATTTTATTTAATAACTAATTATTTATAGAAGATAAAATCTTAAAAAAAAAACTCAAATTTATAATTAATATATGTATATAAAAAGATGTTAGATAGTATTTTTATATTTGAAATGTGAAATTATTAATGAAAAGTATATTTATTGACAAAATAGAACTAAATAATTTTATTAAATAGAATATTTTTACATCTAACATAAATCATTAGGTAAAACTATTAAAACGTAATTCTTATACTATATAAATATAGATTGTATTTGAAATGATTTATATAAATATATTGATTTTTTATATTATTTATTAATTAAAAAAAATAATATACATATTAAAAAATGCTTTCAATTAAAATATTTTTTTATAAAAATATTTATATTATTTTACTTTACAGACTAAAATTATAAAATATTTCGAGTACGTCATAATATTTTATTTTTTTTTAATTAATTCAATTACCAACATAATAAATCCGATGAATATTATATATTAACTTTCCAAATTTTATTTAAATAACTATAAATAATAACAATAAAAGAAAATCAATTTATTGACAAATAAAATTACAAATTTACCCACCACAATCCACACCTACAAAAATAAAAACAAATCTACAAACCATATTAACACCTCCAACATCTAAGACAAGAAATCAATCTTGGGTTTACTATTCACAACACTCTCCTGCTGCTGAACAACCAAAACCGAACACCTCCCACTATAATCAATCGAAGCAAGCAAATCCCCCAACACCCCAAGCTCGGGAAACTCACTCCACTCCTCAAGCCCACACGTCTGGGGACTAAATCCGACGTCGTATCGTCTACCCACAACAATCAAATTAAACTCATTAACCATCGAGTGCACGATCATAGCCGTCTCGGGCCCATCGGCCACTTCTTTTTCCACGTAGTTTATGTACCCGTTGGTCTTCACGTCGCGTAACATTTCGTTGTCTATTACGTAGTCCCAGTTTTGGTGCGTGTCGTCCAGGTTGGCGGTGAGGTGGAGAATTGTGGTGGAGACACGTGTGTCGGACGACATGCGTTTGACTAGCGTGAGGGCTTCGCGGTCGTCGGTTCCGCCTAGGAAGATCATGGCGACTTTGTAGAGTGGGGGTTCGGTGAAGGAGGTGTCGGATGGGGTGGAGATGCGGCGGGTGTTGCCGCGGTCGATTAGGATGCCGATCGAACAGGGGGATTTTTCCAGGACGCGGGTGTTTAGGGTGCGGATGTAGTCGTTGTCGGATTCTATTGTTCCGTCCATGTACCTGTGGGGATGGGGATTAGGGGTAGTTTGGTAATAATGTGCATGGGTTTAAAAGATTTTAAATTTTTAAAGATTAATGTTAAAAGTATTTATTTTTAAAAAAATATTATTTCCCTATTTAAGTTTTTTTTTTTTCAAATTCAATAGAAAAAATCATGGTTTTACTATTTATTATAAAATAATATATTTTTGAAACTATAGTTAATATTTTTCGTTGAAATAAATATGCTTTAAAATCAGGTGGAAAAGTGATTTTGAAATTGAAAAAATTTAAAGAAAATAGTTTCAAAATATAAAATTAAAAAAATATATATATTTCATGACGAATTGTATTGTATTAAAAATATATTTTATTATTGTTCTGATAAAAAAAATATATAAGCTAAAAATATATTTCACTATAATTCATTTTAATACAAATATTATTAGTGATAATATTTTCGAAATTATCACTATTTTATTTTATTTAAATTAACAGATAAAATTATTGTTAATATTTCTATTACAATAAATATACTTTAAAACCAAATTAAAAGGTGTTTTAAAATTGAAAAATTAAAAAATATAATTTCGAAATTTGAAATAAAAATAAATATTTTAAGGCGTATTGAATTAAAACTATATTCTATTGTTGTTCCCGTAAGAATAAAAAAACAGTTTTAAGTGAAAAATACATTATAATTAAATGTTTGTATTAAAAGTTTTGTGCTTATGTTTTTATAAAATCTAAACTCAAAAGTAAAAATAAGTGCCGAAAAGTTTTTGGAATATGGTATTAGGGAAAGTTGATATCTTTTTCAAAAATAATTTGAAAAACATCCATCTTTAAAAAGTAGTTTTTTTTTTAAAAAAAATAATTCAAAAACAATATATTTCTTTTGTAAAAATAAACCTTTTATATACAAAGTGATAGATATTTTTTCGAATTATTAGAAAAATGGTATAAATTTAAAATATTTTAAAAGAAAAATTAGACATATTAAAGTCCAAATAACGATAATTTAGAACCTATATAGACCTAACCCTCTAATATTTAAAGCGAACCCAAACCCAAACACATAAAAACTGAAAAACGCATGAAAATATAAAAGATAAAAAAAGTACCATCTTCGATGAAATGGGAGGATAACAATGGAAGCGAAATTATCCAAAGCGAGAGTACAAATATCATCATGCATGACATTCGGAGGCGAGACAGCCGTGTAAGCATTGACAGACACGCCTCCATAGTTAACACCTTGAAACTTATTAAACGAAATAATAAGATTCTCCGAATAAGAGTTGGTGTAGTCATTGTGACGTTTGTTGTTATGAGCAATGAAAATAGGGTTTGTTTGTCCATTGAGTTTGATCAAGTGTAGGACATTGACGACCAAAGGGTTTTCTTTCGTAGGGCATGTGGCTTCCAGGAGGTTGAGGACGGAGTCGACGTTGTCGGGGACGTGAATGACTGTGAGGATGTGAAGGTCTGTGAAGGGTTTCCAGTTGAGGAGGTTTCGTTTTGTGTAGCCAGCGTATTTTCTTGTTGGGTCGTAGAGGTGCTTGACGGCTATGGGGATGAGGATTGAGAGGTAGAGGATGATTAGGTATTGGTAGGTGTAGAGCTTGTAGTCGATTATCTGTGGAAGAGAAGGTGATTAAGGTTAGAATAAGAGAGAATTGTTCGTCTGTTTGGATAGACCGACTTTTCACTTTTGACTTTTGAAAAGTGTTTCGAATGTTGTTTGGATAACCGGTGGAAGTGCTTCTAACTTTCCAAAAGCTCTTCTAGATAAAATTTGAAATATTTTAACTTTTTGAAAATGACTTCTACTTCTCTTTTCTAATCCTAAACATACCCTAAGAATATGATTTCTATTCGTAGAAGAAGAGAAGGCATCGGCCGTTTTCAACCCATTGATATTTTTTACTTTCCGTAAAATATTTCTAGAAGGTTTTCTGAAAATTTTGGAAACACTATTCAAATACAGTTTTTAAAAGTCAAATGGCAAAAGTTAATTTATCAAACAAACATCATTTAAGATAATTTTCAATGAAATAAAAATCACTCTATCCAAATGAATTTTATATGTAATACTATTTCTCATGGTGAAAATAAAGATTTCGATTTCAAAAAAAAAAGTTTTAGCATAAACCTTTTTTATATAATGTTTTATTCATGGTTTAGATGATACATGACTAAGTTACTCCAATCCTAATTTATATTTTTTAAAAATTTTAAAAAATAAAAACATTCTATAATTTTTTAAAACGGTAAATTTATATCGTGAAACACATTTCAAACATGTAATAATAATAAAAAAAATAAAAATATATTTATTACGTTATTTCATTTTATCACTAAATAATTATTTTGTAGTGAGAACAACTTCGAATTTAAATAAATAAGAAAAAAAAAACTCACGGAAGCATCTGAGAAGGAAGCGATGATAGCCAAATCAACAACCCCCTTAGAAGTCATCAACAAAGCAATAGCAAGAGCATCTTTTCTCGGCATACTAGTCAAATAAGAAGGCAAAAAACAAGCCAAAACCCTAACCAGAGGAGCCATAGTTACAATAGCCACATTAACCTTGTAAAACTTACTACCTCCACTCAAATCAAAGCTTTGATTTCTCAATCCACAACTCACAACAAACAATGGCACAAACATATTCTGAATCAAATACTCAAACTTCTCCACCAATGCTGACCCAAATGGAGGTCCATGAGGTATAGTTAAACCAAATATATAAGCAGCTAAAGGCATGTACTTGGTAGTTTTAGTCAAACCCATAACCACTAGAAAAATCATCATGACCCCATAAATATAGGACTCATTTATAGGTTTTCCTTCAGGAGTTTTCTTTACTCCGAAATAAATTAATGGTCTTATAATTATGAAAATAATTATAAAAAATACAATGACATATGTGAATTCACTTAATGCTTGAGTTAGACCGTCGACTTTCCATTTCCTAAGCATAACGCCACATAGTACTAAAGATATCGAGTACATATCGGTTATCAATGCTGCCGAATTTATTATTCTGCCCAATTCGGAATTTACTATCTTTAAATCTCCTAAGATTTGAGAGATTACGGGATAAAAGACGGAACAGTAATTCGATGATAAGAAAAATATTCCTATTTTTTGATTTCGTTCGATTTTCGAATTGAATGCGGATATTATTATTGGAACGGAACATATTAATGGAGCGAGTATGGCGAGGATTCCGATAGAGAAGGTTCTTAAATTTACTCGTGTTATCGCGGATGGATCGGTTTTTACTCCCACTAGAAATAAGTAGAATCCATAACCTAAATATGTCATTGCACCTAGGATTTGTATGCTTTCTTCTGGCCATATTTTGTTGGAGAGCTCTCCAAGTACGGAAGGAGATAATACTAAACCTGTCTATTAAAATAAAATAAAATTAATATTTTAAAAAATTATTATATATATATTATAAATAATTTATATAAACTAAATGTATAAATTTTTAAAAAGTACTTTTAAAAGATAAAAGTTAATAATTTCTAAAAGAAAATTGAAACTAAAAGAATCCAACTATTCAAATAAGAGTTATTTATCTTTTAAAAATATAATATATTATTTCATTTTATGAAAATAATATGTATTTTATTAAATATATTATGAAACTATTTTTATTATTTAGTTAGAATCCTTTTAGTAAAATAAAAATACATAAATATTATATTGAAAATTAAAATATAGATTGTGAAACAAAAAACTCACAATAAAAATCTTAAACAATCCTTAAGAAATTCAAAACATCTAAATAATTTTAAATTCATCAATAAAATATCTTGAAAATTCATTTCTTTATAAAATTTGTATTTCATTTGATTTTTTTGGAAACATGATTTATCTTTTTAACATTCTCAAATTAATCACCATAATATTTTTTTTTCTGGTCAAAACTTATTACATTGCTTTCTAAAAAAATTAGTGGTTTATTTATCTATAAAATTTTAAAAAATCTAAACAAAATGATCAAGAATAATTAATAAAAAATCATGCCTATCCGAATAATCACTTAAAGATGTACAACAAAGTAAAATTATAAAAAAATTATAGCATCAAATAATACTTAATTTCTTTAACCTAATTAAAAACTCAAAAACTATTAGTCAACATAATAAATATTTAAAATTATATAGAACTCACCATAAGTAAAGATGTGAACAAAGGCAACCCCAGACGCTTGAGAAAAAAATGGAAGAATTGAGACACAATAAAAATTAAAGTTAATTGTAATTGAAACCTTGGCAATGAATAATCATACCAAATATGATTATCTTTAGTTTTGTGATTAAGAAATTGAATTGCCAACCCTCTTGATTGAACCATTGCAGGCAACATTAAACACACTTTTGTTTGATTTGTCATTGTGTTCAAGTCTTCCATTTTTTCCTCTGCACTTTCTGGGGTTGCTGCAGAGAAATGGAAGATGTGATGGTGAAGAAAATGTTTGAGTGTGTTATATAGGGTTTTGAAAATTGGATGATTAATTGTATGTTGTTTTTTTAGTTATTTTTTTGATATTTTTTGGAATGATTAGGTGTGAAAATTAAGTATAGTTAACTGGCAAACTAATTGGTAATTGGTTATTTAGAGTAGGAAGTTTGGAAGATGAGGGTATTTTAAGTGTAGTGTAATTGAATTTTTAGAGGATTGAAAATGATTTTAACTGATTTTGATTTTGTTTTGACCTAGATATTGTGTAGAAGGTGTTTAGAATTAGAAGAATGTATAATTATAATTATAATTATTTTTATAATAATAATAATTATTATTATTAGGGTGGAGAATGTGTTTAGAGTTGGAAGAATGTATATTACTAATATTAATAACAATAATAATGACAAAGATACCAACCATCCAAATATTGAATTATTATTCTAAAAGTTTTTCAAATGATTTTATAGTTAAATGCTGATGGTTATAAAAGTAGTACTTCCTCCGTTTCCAAATACTTGCAACATTTTATGTGGAAACATTTTCCCATGCTTAACTTTAAACGTAAATATCTTTAATATTATACAACTAAAAATTATACAAATTTCATATTTGGAAAATACACACCAAGACGAATAAAATAAAACCCCATTGAACTATATTTTTCCTTATACATAGGGAATAACACATGAAAAAAGATTGATCAATGAATAGTATACATTATTCAAATGTTGCCAATAAATAGAAACGGAGGACGTATAAAATAATCATATAGCAGATTTTTTATTAAAAAAGAATTTATTTTTAATTTTGTTTGACTTATTTATTGTATAAAATGTATTTAGAATGAAAATGAGAACAATACTTAAAATAATTTCGCATTTCAAAATTTTATGGAAAATTATGATTTGAAAAATTTTGAATTGAATATTTCGTAAATTTTAATAGTGTTAGTGAAATAATAGCAAAAAAATCTGTTGATTTTTTATTATAAATAATATATAAATTAAAATATACGTATTTTATAAGTGCTAAATTTTTTTATTAAATATTTTGAGATAAATTATATAAAATTTTAAAATTGATGATGAATGAAAAAAAAAGTAATTAGGATTAATTTTTAAAAAAATTATATCAGTAAATTGCCATTGTAGTGGCCTAAAATCTTAATGAACTGGCTCAACAAATCAATACTAAAGAGTTCAATTCGCAAACCCGCAAGTCCAATGATTGTTCAACCAATACCTATTGACTATAAACAAAGGTGTGAATTCATTATGAGTTTGGTAAGAGTAATTTTTATTTTTTAATATTTTAAAAATAAAAAAGATTAAATTTAATTAAAAATTAATTTAAAAAATATTTTTAGACCATTTTTTCATTATGAATTTTTAATTATGCGGTGTTACAAAATTATTTTTCTCCTTTCTTAAAAAAAATATTAAACAATTATTTTTTAAAAAATAATATTAGTTTCTGAAAAATAAAAGTAATACTTACCAAATTTCTACTCACACTTTAATGTGTATTAAGATTAACCATTAAATTCACTATAATTGCTTTCGCATTCGTTCACTATTTCCACGAAACACCATTTCGAATTATTTACCTAAATACGATATTGGGAAATTGAGAATATTCTACAATCAAAATTATATATTTATACCACAGTACTAAAATGTTCTTCATGTTCAATATTTTTAATAAATAATATTTAGAAATTATGGATGAATTTAATAAAGAAATATAATATTAAATAAAGAACATTTATTGACAGTGTATTAAAAAATTATTTTTTTTTAAAATATTATCCAAAATACTTACTATAATTATCCATAAACTTTATTGAAATACGGATAAAAATATATTAAACATTTGACTGCAATCAAAATTCTAATTATACATTTTCAACAGAAATGAATTTATAAAGAAAATTGCAAATTCAATAATGGAGGGTAAAGAGAAAGTAAAAGTATGATGTGTTTACGAAGACATAAAAAAATGTAACTAAATTCTCACGAATGTTTCGTTTTCTAATCACCAACAAAATAAATTTTATTTAAACTACAATATTAAAATTCTGAATTTAATAAAAAAATTCAAACAATTTGAAGTAATGAGAGAGAATTTATTTTTAATAAAATTAACTATTAATTTTTGGTATTTAACACGCGGTATTTATTATTTTTTAAAAAATTTTTTTTTGGAAAACAATAGAAGTAGTTATTGGAATCAATTATTCAATTTTTTTTTTTGTATTTTCATCAAAATTAAATCTCAATTGAAAATTAATCCTAATTCTTTTCATCCATTTTTACCTTCATATACCATATTGTGACTCAAAGCTTCCCATCCATCCAAATTCAATAACAAATTTTATGAAAGTGTGTAATTAACAAGAAACCAAAATCAATAAAAGAACCAAAATCAAAAATGGATTCTTTTCATATAACCCAAAAGAAAAAATAAACAAAAACAAAAATTCTCCAATCTCCAATACATTCTTTTGCAACTACAAGTGCATAGTAGCAGACCTAACAACACACTGCTGCTGCTGCACGACCAAAACCGAACACCTCCCGCCATAATCCACACACGCCAGCAAATCCCCGACCCCACCCAGCTCCGGAAACTCACTCCACTCATTAATCCCCTTCACCACCCCATTCTCCTGATCATGTCTCCTCCCCACCACGATCAAATTATACTCATTCACCATCTTCTTCACCACCATCGCCGTCTCCGTCCCGTCCACCACCTCCTGCTCGACGAAATTCACGTACCCATCGCTCTTCACGCTTTTTAATAACTCATTGTCCAAAATGTCCCTCACTATCTCCTGCCCTGTCTTCTTCGCCTTGCTGGTGAGGTGGAGGAGGGTGAGGGAGGTGTTGTTGGATTGGGCCATGCGTTTTGACAGCATTAGGGCTTCTCTGTCGTCGGTGCCGCCGATGTAGAGGAGGGCGATTTTGGTGGTGGGGTCTTGGGGTTTGGTGGCTTTTTTCATGAAGCCGCGGTCGACTAGGATGGCGACGGAGCAGGGGGCGTTGTGGAGGACTTTTGTGTTTATGTTTCGGATTGTTTCGTTGTCGGATTCCACTGAGCCGTCTATGTACCTGGGGATGGGAGATTAGGTTAGCTTGAGAGGAAGAGGAATATATATATATATATATATATATATATATTTATTTATTGAATGTTTGGGATGGATTGAGTTTGATTTTCTATTTTTGAAAGCCGTTTAAATAATTATTTGAAGAGCTTTTCTCATTTAGAAGCTCATCTATTTAGAGAAAGTTAAGAGACACTAAATTTTTTTGGAAATAATTTTTATTTTTATTGTATATAGTTTAATTTTTGGTAGTATAAGAAAAAAGTACTCAGTCATTTTTAATTAATATATATATATATATATTACTTTCCTTTAAAATACTTTTAGGAGATTAGAAGTTTTCTGTCAATTATTCAAATCCTTATGTTAATCATACAATCATTATAAAAAGCAACTTTCAAAAATGAAATATGTCATGCTTTTAGAAGGTTTTTGATTTATTTTTCAATTTTTCAAATATGGTCAAAATCAGCTTTCAAAATTTTAAGTTTAAAATTAATTTATCAAACAAACACTCCAGAGTAGTTACTATTATTAAAAGTCTATTTGGTATGATTTATATAAATACTTTTACAGTTTTTTAAAATTCAAAAGAACTTTTCAATGTTTAGTCAAAAAATCCAAAACTGCTTATAACTTGAAAAAATATTTCGATAAAAACAGTTGGGATTATACTTTTGCAAAAGTGTTTGTATTTCTTTTCTTCTATCATAAGGCAAAAACACAAATTGATCCAAATAAATCCTAAAATTCGTTTGAAATAACATATGTTTTTGACTTTTAAAACAAATATATATATATAAACATTTTAAACAGATTCATAATAACATAGTCAGAACCAATTAAAACACAAGAGTTCGGAAATGATACCATCTCCGATGAAACGGGAGCACAATCAGCGACGTCAAAGTATCAAGCGCAAGCGAGCAAATATCATCATGCATCAAATTCTGCGGAGAGATAGCCGTGTGAGTATTAACCGTAACCGCACCCCAAAAAGTGGCCTCAAATCTATTAAACGAAATGATCAAATTCTCCGACTGAGGCGTCGTGATCGTCGTCCGAGGTTTCTTCTGATGTGAAATGAAGACAGGAGCTGCTTGACCACTTAGTTTAACTAGATGGAGGACATTGAGGTTAATAGGGTTGGTGTCTTTGTTGGGTGAAGAGATTGTCAAGAGGTTGATAATCGAACCAACGTTGTCGGGGATGTGGACAATTGCTAGTAGAGGGAGGTCTGTGGTTGATTTGAGGCCCATTAGGTTTCTTTTTATGTACCCGGCGTATTTTCTTGATGGGTCGTAGAGTTTTTTGACGGCTATTGGGGTGAAGCTTGCCGTGAGGAGGATTATGGTGAACATTATTCCGTATGCTGCTTCGTCTATCAGCTGCGAGGTGGAGGAATAGAGAGGTTATGTGAAGATTATAGGTCAAAATGTCCTGATAATAGAATAAGATTTTTTTAATGTTGATGTAAATGAATTGTTGTCGATTTTAAATTGAAAACCGGTCTACTTCGAGCTTGTTTGGTAGAGTTAGTTTGTTTGGTATAGTTTGTACAAGTATTTCTACGGTTTTTTTAATTAAAAACATTTCTTAGAGGGCTGTTTGATCAGAAATTGAAAAGTGTTTGTAAATAGGAAAAATATTTTCCATAAAAATAATTAAGGTAGTATTTTAAAAATACTTTTGTTTATATTTTTAATCCGAAGAAAACATTATTAAATTATTCGAAACAAACCCTTCATATACGCGAGTGGTTAATAGAAAGAAATTTTTTTCTTAAAACGATTTTTAAAAGCAAATGGGTGGTTTTAGTATGTTCTATCCTAGTTCTTGGTATATGTATAAACCTTCTCAATTTATTGGATAAATGTCTGTTTGGAATGACTTATATAAGTACTTTTACAACTTTTTAGATTCGAAAGCAATTCTAAGTACTGTATGGATAGAAATTCAGAAATGTTGGTAGATTAGAAAAATGTTTTTTATAAAAATAGTTGAAATAATGTGTCGATAAAAATGCTTCTACAGTAAAATAAAAAATAAAAAATAAAAACTATCTCAAACAAACTCTAAATACATTCTTTGATATATATATATGAAACTGAAGTTATAATAGAACAAATAAAATGAAATAGATCGGTTAAAAAAAAATTTAAAAATATATTTTAAAAAATAGTGTTTTTTTTAAATATTATTAAAAAAAACTAAAACGACTAGTTAGAAATGATAAATTACATGATTCAATAATGATAACTTATCATAAGTATAAAATAAACACTTACCCCTTCATCAAACACGATAGCAAAATTCGCCATATCGATAACCCCTTTTGTGCAAATAATAAGCGAAAACGCCAAAGCATCCCGAACAGGAATATCCTTATACACTTGCGGAAGAAAACAAACCAAAAACTTAACCACCAAAGGCAAAAGACAAAGCTGAGCTTGAACAAAAGCTTCCATACTTAAGAACCCAAATGACTTAACCCTCAACCCACAAGTCGAAACAAACAAAGGAATCAACAAATTCCTCGTCATACTCTCGAAACTATCAACCAAAGCCGAACCCAAAGGCGGTCCATGCGGTATAGCCAACCCTAATGTATAAACCGCCATCAACCTAACCGGACCAAACCATCTGATAATCGATAAACAAATCAAGAATAGAACCAAAATGACATAAATCCAACTTCTATTTATAGGTTTCCCTTCCGGATGATACTCAAGCATTTCCATCAATATAGGTCGCAAAATAAAAACAATCACGACACATAGTACCGTGAAACATATAAGCATACGTAACGCTGAATTAAATTCGGATCCAACAACAATGCTTACCATCGCGACAATGTAGGTCACGAAATCGCCGATTATGCCTACTGATTGACACATTCGGCCTAATTCGGAGTTTAGGATTTTTTTTTCGGTTAGGAGGACTGTGATTACCGGGAATGCGGTCCAGACGTAGATTGGGGCACATAGCATTGATGTTACGATTTCGGTATGGTTGGATAATTGTAGGGTTAGGGTTAGGAAAATTATGAGGGGTGTTATGACGGATAAGATGCCTAATAGGGTTGTGGTTTTTGTGGATTTTGTGATCATGTAAACGTCGGTTTTGACTCCCATTAGGAAGATGAAAAATGCATAACCTAATATTCCTATTGAGCCTAGGACTCGGATTGCTTCTTCGTTCCATAGCTTTTGGGAGGCTTTTTCTCCGAGTATTGCTTCGGAGAACAGTAGACCTGCCTGGAATGGAAGATTTTAGATGATTGTGATAATAAAAATGAAAATATTTTGAATATTACACAATTAAGTTTAAGAAGAATATTCAAAATCGCTCAAAATTTTGAAAATATTTTTTAAAATTATATTTAATTTTAAAATATATTTTAATTTGAAAATATCTTCCAACTATATTTTTAAGTAATTAATTTAAAAATATTTTCAAACTATTCTTGTTAAGTTTTTTAGAGAGATTTTGTTTTAATTTTTTCTTTTGAAGTAAGTAACTCATAGTTTAGATTTTCTATTTAATTTTTAGTGGAAATATGAATAGTTTTATTGTTATGGTTAACAGGTAATGTTTTCGAATTATCCCAACTTTGTTGTCTAAATTACTTTGATGTTTATAATTTTCACCATGGTAAAGTTATTTTGAAATCAAATTATGATGTTGGGTTAATTTGCATAATATTTTCAAAATATAAAGTTTTTTATTGAATAATTTTTAAATCGAGTATATTTTTACAAAAGTATATTTCCACCCATTTGATGTAAAAGATGAATCTTCCTTAAAATTAAAGCGCTTTTAACTATTTTCTAATCTAAATTCAATTTTCTTTTTTTTAAATAAAAATTACTATCATTACTCTTTACTCTTTAAAAAAATTCTTTACAGGATAGGAAGAAATCGTCATCAAGAATGAAAAGGGTATATTAACACCTTCCAAATTCAAAAAAAAATTATCTATCAATTGAGACATATTCATTTTACTTTTCATCTACCACCATTTTACTTAAATTCAAAAATAATGATCAAAATCCATCACAAATTTAACCCAGAATGAAAATAAATCGAACCAAACACGTACCAGGAGTTGAGAAGTGATCAACGGAAAGCCGAGACGTTTAAGACAAGAATGAAAAATCTGAGTAACAATAAACAGAAGAGCAATATTTACTTCCAATCTTGGCAAAGAATAATCATACCAATAATAATCCATTAGTGATTTTTCACCACCATAAATATGAAACACTTGACCCAACAAACCAGCTGATTGAACCATTGGAGGCATAGTAATGCATCTCCTTGTTTCATTTATAGTTACAACCATTTTTATTTATTCAATCTCTCTGAGAAATTTCTCATAAATTTTATTGATCTCTGAGAAATTTCTCAAACAGAGATTGATTGATTATTTGATTTGAATTTCAGGAATTGGTGGGATTTAACAGAAGACAAAAAGTGTGGAAATACAGCTTGTCTTATGGTTAATTATTTCAAATTGGTGTTTTGTAGAATTATTTTTAGATTTAAGTACAAATATTATTTGCTGCTTTGGCTTCTTTGAATTATGTAACATTATGGTTAGTGTAGGTGGGAAATATATGGGATTTTTCTATTTAAACATGTTTCAAGGTGCTGTATGTATTTTATATAGTTATAGTTTTAACTGTTTTTATTTATTTATTTATTGTTTTTATAAATAGTGATTATTTTATTAGATTAGATTATATATATATATATATTAATAGTTTATAGAGAAATTTTCATGATTAAATTTATTTTTTATTATTAAGAAATAATATTTTAAATAGATTATTTATTTAATTATTTTTTTAAAAAAAAATATTTCAAGAAAAATATTAAAATTATAATTAAAATTTTAAATAAATTATAATGATAAGTTGAATTATTGTAAATTTTCCTCACAAAACTATATCAATACTTTTGGAAAGTTAAATATTAATATTATCAAATTAAACTTGCTTCTTTTTTAGTCATATTAATATTATCACTTTCTCTTCAAACATAAATAATTTTAAAAATTTTATCCCTCAAATTAAAGAAAACAAAATAAAATTTAGTAATTTAATTTATATATAATTGGGCCACAAAAATTACAATATTTAAATTTAGTTTTGAAAATTTTTAATTATTTAGTTTTAAAATAATTTTGTTCATTATTAATCAATATTTTTTTTTAAAAAAATGGATATTAATTATTCTAAGAAAAATTATATAAAATGGACCAAATAAAATTTAAAAATGTAAAACTAAACGAACAAATCTTTATTTCTATTTTTGAGTCATACAAACTTTCATTTTCAAAAATAGATCTTCACACATTCACAAATCCTCTTCATAAATTACCTTCATGTATTTCAAAGATTAGTGTAAAAAATCTTCACAGAAGAGTAACATGATCAATTTGGTTCATTTTTAAAAAATGAAAGTTTGAAAAAATTATTTTATAAAATTTTTAAAATTAGACTATATAATATAAATAAAAGCTATCAAATAACAAAAATAAAAATAACCCTTATTTTAACTCATACAACATTTTAGGAAAAAAAAAAAAAAAAAACCTACTATATCTACTTAAAAATAATGTTTAAAAAGTACTAAAAAAATTCTATTACTCCCTTCACAACCAAAACAATAACTAACACTAACAATCACATGTCAAGAAGTCATAACAGTTTCCTGTTGCTGCACAACCAAAACCGAACAAATCCCATTATAATCATTGGAAGCAAGCAAATCTCCCAACACACCAAGCTCCGGAAACTCACTCCACTCTTTAAGTCCCCAAGTTTGTTTGCACTCCATAGTCTGTCGTCTTCCGACAATTATCAAATCATATTCATTCACCATTTCCCTAATCAACATAGCCGTTTCAGGTCCATCCATCACCATTTTTTCTCTATAATTCACATACCCATTTGTTTTCACTTCTCTCAACACAACCGAATCTCGTGTCTCGTCCCAATCGCAATGTCCATCACTAGTGTCTCGATCACAACTCATTAGGTTTAAAACGGTTAAGGAAACTTTCGAATTGTTTGTCATTCTTTTCGCGAAAAATAAGGCTTCTCGATCATCATTTCCGCCTAGGAAAATCATTGCGACGTTGTAGGTTGGTTTTCCTAATTTGGTTGATTTGGTTGGTTTTTCTAATTTGGTTGATTTGGTTGTGTTTCCTCGGTCTATTAGTATTCCAATGGAACATGGAGCTTTTTCGAGGACGCGGCAGTTTAGGTTTCGGATGGTGTCATCGTCGGATTCGATTAGTCCGTCTTGGTATCATTTTCTATGGAATGGGAGGATGATAAGTGAAGCTTGTTTGTCCAATGCGAGTGTGCAAATGTCGTCTTGCATGAAAACGGGAGGCGAAACCGCTGTGGAAATGTGAAAATATTTAGTTAAAAATGATATTTACAATTTGAATTTACAAATTAAATTTTAATTTTTATCCTCTTTGATGTAATATTTTACTCGTAAGAGAATTATGTATTTAGAGTTTGTTTGGGATAACATCTGCTTTTGACTTCTATGGTAAAAGGATATAACTAGAAGCACTTTTGTAGAAGAATCATATTATTTAGAGTTTATTTGGTATGATTTATATAACTATTTTTCCAGCTTTTTGGATTTAAAAGTACTTTCCTGTACTGTTTAGTTAGAAATTCAGAAGTGTTTATATGCTGAAAAAGTGCTTTCAATGAAAGCGCCTCAGTTGGTGCTTCTGCTTCTCTTCTTCTGTCAGAAGTCAAAAGCACAAACTATCCCAAATAGGCCCTTAGTTTCACCCAAAGCATTTTTCTAGCATATAAAGAGTCTGTATGGTATGAAAAGTATTTTTACAACTTTCTGGATTCAAAAGCACTATTTAATACTGTATAGTTAGAAATCCAGAAGTAGTTATAGACTGAGAAAAATGTTTTTAGTTAAAACAGTTGAGGTGGTGTTTTTGGCAAAGTGCTTCTACTTCTGCTAGAAGTTAAAAGCACAAACTATTCCAAACAGGCCCGGAGCCTATTTGATATGACTTATATAAATATTTTTAGAGCTTCCTGCACTCAAAAGTACTTTTCAATACTATTTAGTTAGAAATTCAGAACTGCTTATAAACTTGGAAAGTATTTTCAGTAAAAGCAACTAAGTGTTTCTGTTTGTCTTCGTCTATCAGAAGTCAAAAGCACAAGTTATTCCAATCAGGTCTATCTGAATTTCTATCCAAATAGTACTAAAAAGTGCATTTGAATTCAGAAAATAATAGAAGTGATTATATTAGTCATTCCAAACATGACTTAATATTTTTCTAACGAGGCCCTTTAATCATCTCACCTGTAAACGTATTGACATTTACGCTTCCCCAGTTCGAGCCAGCGAATTTATTGAAAGCAATTATGACATTTTCGGAGTAGCAATCGGTTGCGTGATTGGCACGTTTCTTTTGATGGGAAATGAAAATTGGTGTTGAGAGTGCTCTTAGTTTGATAAGGTGAAGGACGTTTACAGTTATTGGATTTTCTTTGCTTGGACAGGAAGTTTCGAGGAGGTTGAGGACGGAATTTACGTTGTCCGGGATGTGGATTACGGTTATGATTGGGAGGTCGGAGTTTGGTCGGAGGCTCATTAGGTTTCGTTTGCTGTAGCCGGAGTATTTTCTTGATGGGTCGTAGAGGGTTCGGACTAGGATTGGGACTAGGTTGGAGATTGTTAGGATGAAGAGGAAGATGAATGTGTATAGTTCTGAGGTTATAACCTGAAAGAAGAAAAATGTATTAGATTAGATAAGTTTGTGGTCACATTAACTATCAAATAATGAGTATTTTTGGGATTGTATGGACTTCTGAACATAAAGGAAGGATAGGAAAAAAAAAAGAGGATATTTTTGAGCTTTTCGACCATTATTCAAATACTTTTCGGAACAACTTTTTTTAAGTCAGAACATAGTGTTTTCGAATCTACCAAATATTGTTTAAGATGGTTTGTGCTTTTAATTTTTAATAGAAGAAGAGAACTAAAAGCACTTTTGTATAAGCACAATTCCAGCTGTTTTCACCAAAAGTACTTTCTCAATATATATATAAGCATTTTTGGATTTTTAATCGAATAATACTGGAAAATATTTTTGAATTCAGAAAACTATAAAAGTACTTTTATAAGTCATATGAAACAGACTCCCAATTGATTTGAAATAAACTAACTTTTAATTTCTGGCTTCTAGTTTATGAAAGTTATTCTGAAAAGCTATTGTATAATTGTTAAAAATAGTTTTCCACCTTTTCTAAAAAGAAATAGAAACATAAGCTTTTTGAAAGTAGTTTTTCTTCTCTTCTTCTACACGGAAAGTAAAAATAATCTTACGAGATTGTTTTTTTCCAAGACCACGAAAAGTTTAAGTATACAATTATAGGCTATTTTGAAAATTTTGGCAAAAACAAACTTTTAAAAGTTTGAATTTCACTCTATAGGTTATTGTGGGCGTAGTTCATAAATTTATAAACAATGTGATTTAGAAATATTTTGAAAATTTAGACTTATAGAGTTAAAACTAAACTTTTAAAAGTTTGTTTTTATCAAAATTTTTAAAATAAATATATACTTATATTTTGAAAATTAAAAAAACTCATTTACAAGAATTATACTCATTCCAAACTCAAATATGTATAAGGAAAGTTGTTTAAATACCCTTAAGTCGCTCAAGAAGGCGAAAACGGCCAGATCAACGACACCTTTGGAGCACATAATAAGAGCAAGAGCAAGAGAGTCTCTTTTAGGCATCTTATCACACAAAGGAGGAATTAAGCAAGCGAAAAACTTAGCCAATATCGCAACAACAGTATAACAAGCATTAACAAACACAACCCTATTATGAAAATCAATATCCAAAGCAGAAACTCTCAGCGCGCAACCGCAGATAAACAAAGACATCAAAAGATTATTGACCATACACTCAAATTTCTCAACCAAAGCAGACCCTAAAGGCGGACCATGAGGCACAATCAATCCGAGCACATAAGGTGTGATAAGCAAAAATTGATCGAACCATCTCGTTAAACTAATGCAAACCAAACACCAAAACATTATAATGTATATATACGTTTGGTTCACAGTTTTTCCTTCCGGTGTTAATTTAACCATTAATATCATTCCTGGTCGGATAACGAACACGACAAGTAAAAAAAACCCTATTAGGCACGCGATATCTATCAATGCGTCCTTATGCGTGCCATTTGTTTGAATCCAAATTCGAATTAAATTACTAATTATGGTTAAAATCAACCCTAATTGATCGCTTATTATAGCTGATAATAGGCCTATTCGGCCGAGTTCCGTATTCAGGATTTTTAGCTCGCTTAAGAGGAGGGAGACTACGGGAAATGATGTGGTTGCGAAATATGGTGAGAGGAAAAGAGATTTTAATTTATGGTCTGATGTTTGGTTTTTGTCATTTTGATTGAAGTTGTGGAATATAATTGGGAAGATTGAGAATAGAGGGACTAGGACGGATAGGGTTCCGATGAAGAAAGCTCTTTTGCTTGCTCTTGTTATTACACCGGGATCCATTTTTACTCCGGATAGGAATAGGAACATTGCGTATCCAAACATTCCTATTGTTCCGAATATTTGTACTCCATCATTTGTCCATTGTATTGTTCGAGCTAGGATCAGTCCGGCCTGCAAATATAAGATAAAGTTATAGAAATAAAATATCAAAACGGAATATATACAATAAGTTCCTTTAGATAAACTCATACGTTTCAGGTTAATTTAATAAGAAACGGTAACTAAAATGATGTAATTTTGAAAAGTGGAGGATGAAAAATGAAACCAAAACTTTTATTTATTTTTTTTTATTTTCCGTATTTTTATGGAAAAATCCTATTTTTAAAAATTATAATATTTTTTAGGTCATTCAGTCATTTATTACTTAATTTATTTCATTTCAAACTACATTGGTATGATTTGACACATAAATATGGGCGACCAAACTAATACAATTTATTAAAAATGTATTAGATGAAAAATGATGTGAAATTTCTTTAATTTCTAATCATTTTTCATTTCTACTCTTAAATTTCCAGATATATCATCATTTTGATTTTTTTAAAATTTATATGTATAAGAAGGTAAAATAGTGTCCTTCTAAAAATAAATACGATAGAAATGAAATATTACATCAAAATAATAGGAGAAAAAGAAAATTATTAATTAAAAAAAATATAGAAATATAGTATAGATAGTACATACAATGAGTTGAGAAGTGAACAAAGGAAGACCAAAGAGGTTGAGGAAGCAATGGAGAGTATGAGAGACAACAAAAGTGAGAAGTATTTGAATCTCAAATCTTGGCATTGAGTATTTTCCATAGACATCAAAAGTAGCAGACATGTTGAATTTTTCAGTGTTGTCATTGTAAACAAGTCCTCTAATGCCTGGTGAGTGAATCATTGGTGGCATTACAAGGCAAATCATTGTTTTATTTTAAGCCATTTTTGCTTCAAAAATTGATTGATGAAGTGAACAAGAAGAAGAAATGTTTTCATATATTGTAACAATTTGGGATTTAAACAGGCTTAACAGGTTTAACAGTATTTTTGCTTTTTGTGAGTAATTGTTTTAGTGAATTGGTTTTGATATTTGTTACTTGTAGGTGATTTGGTGAACCAGGATTTGTTTGGTTTGTGTTGTTTGCAACTGTAAACTGTATAGTAGGTTTTTGTTTTTGTTTTTTTTTTTTAAATTTTAAATTTTAAAAATAATAATGAATTAATTTAAAATGTAATCCATTTTAACTATGTTATAATTAGATATTTTAAAGATTTTTAATATATATATGAATGAGTAATCTATTTTGAAGACGTCCTTATATAATTAATGATAATAAATTTAAATAATAGTTATTAAATTAATATTCGTTAAAATTGGTAAGAAATATATATTAATTTAAATAAAAAATAATTTTATTTTAATTTAATAGAAAACTAATTTTAAATAATATTATTAAAAATATTTAAAAAAATATTAAGATTCTCTTTAATTATTTATATTAAATTTTCATCTAATAATAATTTTTAACATTTTTTAATGATAGTTTGATTTTAAATTTTAGTAATGTACAATATTTTTTTTTCTTAATATTATCATATATATGGTAATTAATTAATTATAATTAAAACAATTTTTAACTAATATTTTATTAAAATAAAACCCCAATTCAAATTGAAATTAAAATTTTAATTGTCATTAGCCCATTAATATAAATAGCTTACAATTAAATTTTATATAATTTTATATAATAAAATTTATTATGTAATATACACTATATATAATATGAAAAATAAGATATTAATAAATTTAATTCAATATAGATTAAACATAAATTAAGTAATAACCAAACAAATGCATAACTACATTCAGTTTTTAGTTCAACTTGAGCTCATATAACTCCCCACATAAACCAAACAAAAAACCAATTAACAATCACTAATCTCTCTTCCTAATCAATCCAATATAAACTCATCTTCAATCAATATTTTTTCACTCTATCTTTAATTCCAAATTTTGCAAAATGGAAGGTGAGAGTATCCAAACAGGTGACCCTATGCAAACAACAGAACCTGTGGAAGGATTTGTGTGCATGACAATACCTGCAAAAGTGAACTCAAATGGATTGTTTACACAATTGTATAAACAAAGACATGGAAGACAAGAAGTTGAAGAAACTTGGTTGGATTTTTCAGGTCCAAGATTTGAATTAATTGTTTTTGTTATGTTTGCTGCTACTCTCATCTCTCATTTCTTCCTTAAACGTGTCGGTGCCCCGAGGATCGTTTCGCAAATTGTTGTAAGTTATTTTATTTTATTTTTTTTCATATTTCATCATTTGAATTTTTTTTCAAGTAAAAGTTAGATTTCCCAATAATCATAATTCAGAATTAGACGTCTCAAATTGATAAATTATAAATTATAAATAGGTATACATATGAAGTTTCGGATAAAACAATCATTTCATCTCTATATTCTAGAAATTATTGTTGATTTATCTCATTTAAAATTTATTTTTTAAATGAGATAAATTAAAAATTATTTTTTAAAAAAATGAATACTTTACCAATTTTCTGATTGTCAATCAAATATTTTTAAGTTGATAAGAGTGAGATAAATTTTTTTATGATGGTAGATGAGATATTTCCAAGTTGATACAACACCCATTTATAAGACAATTCAATTGATACTTATCATAAGCAAATCTTGCTTATATGGCGAGTAACCACAGAAAACTATCTAATTTACTTACAACAATAACAAGTAGGGTGGAAAAAAGTCAAGTTGGAGTATACTCAAACTCGACATGAAAAATTATGTTCAATTCGAATTCAGAGCTTAAATTTATTAAATTATAAAAAATTGAGTTCAGATTCGAATGATAATTGACCTATTCAAACTCGACTCATTTAAATTCGTTAGTTTATTTATTAGTAACTTTTTAATTTTGTTTAATTATTCTCGACTCGACTTGGATGTACTCGAGTTCAACTCGACTCGTTTATATTTTTAAACCTTACGATAGTAAAACTTGATAAAGCTCGCGATAGTAAAGTTTGATAAGGCTCGCGAGCCTTACGAGTCGAGTTATATAGAGTTCGAGCTCAACTAGTTTTATAAAAAACTCGACTCAAGCTCATAAGTAACAAGTCGATTTTTGAATATTTTCTGAGTCAATTTCAAATAGCTCGCAAGTAACTCAATTCACTTGCACCCCTAATCACAAATAATCTTTAAATGCAGTGGAATATCTCTTTAGCAACGCCGTCTATCTGATAATTTTTATATTATTATACGAAAATGTTACTACCACATCTAAGTTTTAGAATTACATTTATACGTGACTCTTTAAATAAAATGTAGGAATGAAATGTTATTACGGAAAACAATGGTTAAAACTGTTATAAAGAGATTTAACTGTACACACGTCTTCATACGCAAATATCAATTGATATTTTATTTGTCTTTAAACAGGCAGGACTACTCCTATCACCATCAATCTCCCTCCTCCCAAAAGCCATAGAAACCTCCATCTACAACGACTCAAGCATAGAACTCCTCGGCGGATACATTTCCTTCGGTTACCTATTCTTCATTTTCCTCTCCGGAGTAAAAGTCGACATAAAAATGGCTCTAAAATCCGGCAAAAAACCAATCCTAATCGGCCTAATCTCAATCATAATCCCCCTACTCTTCGCATCACTCGCAACCTTAACCCTCTTCACCACCCCCAAAGCCCGCGGCACATTTTTCTACATCATATCCCTATTCGTCATCACACCATTCCCCGTCATAAACACCCTCATATCCGATCTGAAAATCCCAAATTCCGAACTCGGTCGCTTAACTCTCTCGACATCAATAATATCCGACCTAACAGGTTTCACCCTAAACCTAATAAAAATATTCACGGACATATCCCAAGATAACACAATAAAATCCGAAACATTTTACTACGAATTAGTATATGTCACATTATTCGTACTATTCATAGTCTTAATTTATCGACCGTTAATGAAATTAGTAGCTAAATATACACCCGAAGGCGGACAAGTTAAGAGTCTTTACGTATACCTAACGATTATTCCGATATTCTTTTGTATGAAAATACCCTATTTGTATTCGCATTTTAATTTGTTATTAGTCTATGCGCTTGGCCTTAGCGTGCCTGCTGGACCGCCCTTGGGGGCGACTTTGGTCGATAAATTTGAAGGGATGGTTTCGAGTTTTTTCGTGCCATTGTTCGTGACGAGCTGTGGAATGAGAGTTGATTATATTGTGTTGAGGGTTTTTGATGGTGAGATGCAGAAGATGTTGGGGGTGGTTTTTGGTTGTTTGGTTTTGAAATTTGGGTGTTGTGTTTTGCCTTTGTTGAGAAGTGGGATGCTAAGGAATGATGTTGTGGCGTTTGGGTTGATTTTTTGTTGTAAAGGAATTGTCGAGTTGGCTGCTGTTAGCTATGGTAGTGATGCCAAGGTATGTATGTATTTGCTTCTTCTTTTTTCATGCAATTGCAATCATCTTTTCTTTTCTATGGTTGGAAATATAAATAAAAATGGTCCAATTTTAACTAAAATGGTAATTAATATTTTAATTAGAATATTATAATGGAACTAGACACGCTTCACGATATTATCCGTCTATAAAAAGCGCTTCACTAGCTAATTTAAGGCTGGCGTTTCATAGGTTCGTGATGCCATCAAACGCGTCTATAAGGTTATGTTAGTCAATTTCTTTTATTTATTAAGTTTCAAACTTTTAAAAGTTTAAAAATTTAAAATAAAATTTGAATGATGTATTAACTTAATTTAAAATTTGAAATGACATTATTTAAAGTTAAAGTTTGAATAATTTATATTTTTTAATTTTTCCTTTATTTTTTAAAGTTTAAGTTTTAAAAATAGGTTTATTTCGAAAATCTCATTAAACTTATTATTTTGAAAGTTTATTTGCACTTCATAAGTTGTGCTGTCATTTTTATTTTTGGCGGAAAGTTATTTCAAAATCGGTCGTTTTAGAATTTGTGATCCCGATCAAAAATTTGTAATCCTGAATCTTATGCTAAAAATTATCTAAAAAATTTATTTCTCATCTGAATTAAAAAATGATTTAGAATTTATAAAAAAATTATGAAATATAATTACAGTTCTATTATCAAAATTTTAAATTCAAGAGAAAAATGTCAAACGTGCAAATAAACTTTAAGAATGATTAGGTTTAGAAAAAAAAAAATTAAAATATCCCTGACCAATTTCATATAATTTTCCCAATATATACAATTTTTTAAAACTATTTTACAAATAATTTATTTTTTACAATCTGATTGTAAAATGATTAAATCGTGTGTATATTATTGGATTTGGATATGCCATCTAGTTCATATTTAACCTAATTCAATCATTTCTCCAATGCAGCTAATAACCCAAGACCAATTCGTAATGGCCCTCCTCCTCATAACAACCTCATCAACCCTAATCCCAATCCTAATAAAAAGACTCTACGACCCGACCCGCAAATTCTCCGGCTACCAAAACCGCAAAATCTCCGATTGCCAACCAAACTCCGACCTAAAAATAATCTCATGCATCCACGTCCCCAACAACGTCTCATCAGTCATAAACCTTCTCCAAATCTCCCACCCCACAATCGAAAACCCTATCACCCTCACAGTCCTCCACCTCATCAAACTCCATGCAAGAGCAAACCCTATTTTCCTCTCCCACCAAAAACTCAACAAAAACCTAATGGGCTACAACTACTCCGAAAACGTCATCGTTTCGTTCAAAAACTTCGAAACGGCCAATTGGGGTGCGATTACTATCGATGTATTTACAGCTATGTCGAAGATGGAGTTGATGGATGAGGATATTTGCACTTTGGCTTTGGATAAACAAGCTTGTTTTGTCATCCTTCCTTTTCATAAGACTTGGTATATTGATGGGACTTTGGAGAGTGATAATCATGCTATTAGGTTGCTTAATTATAGGGTTTTGGAGAAAGCTCCTTGTTCTATTGGGATTTTGATAGATCACAATGTTGTAAAACGGTCAGGTACCAGTAATACGACTGGTATTACTGGTACCAACCATTCTGTTACTTCTGTTACAGCTATTACCGAACAGTTATTACAAATACCTGTTCATCAGTATCAGTATATCGCGGTGTGTTTTATAGGAGGGTTTGATGATCGGGAAGCATTGGCGTTAGGGAAGAGAATGGCGAGTGATGGTAGGGTTAGATTGACGGTTGCGCATTTTGTCGGGAGCGAAGAGGAAGAGAGGATGAGTTGGGAATCGATATTGGATTCGGAGGTGTTGAAGGAGGTGAAGAGTGGTGGGGTTGATGGTGTGAGGTATGAGAGATTTGAAGTGAATGATGGGCCGGAGACGGTGAGTATTTTACGTGAAATGGTGGAGGAGTATTGTTTGGTTATTGTTGGGAGGAGGTATGGTTTGGATTGTCAACAAACGTTTGGGCTTAAAGAGTGGGTTGAGTTTCCGGAGCTTGGGATATTGGGGGATACGCTTGCTTCGAAAGATATGGGTGGGAAGTGTTCGGTTTTGGTTGTGCAACAACAGTTGTCGATTAAGGGGTGATGGTTGTGGGAGGTTTGTGTTTGTGGTTTTGTTTAGGGTTTGGGTTTGGGTGGGTTGGGATTGGAGTTTATGAATTGTATGGGAGGTTGAGATTGTTTTGTCTTGAAATCTTGAAGAAATATTGGTACATTTGTTTTCAATGGGATGGGGTGTTATACTTTTCATATTCATTTGTTTTATCCATTACACCTTGTTTAAATTTTTCAAAGTATATAGTTGTTTAGAGGGGAAATGAAAAAAAAATGAAATTAAAAATAGTTAAAAATGGATGAAATTAAAAAGAGTAATGATTGATAGCCTACTCTTTGTGACAACTTTTTGTGTCTACTCTTATATGGCAAGAATTGATTGGGTAAATAAATTAATGCATTAATTGTTATAAAATTTATATCCAATGATATATTGCCACGTAAGGGTAGACAACGAAAGTAGGCACAAAGAGTAGGCTGCATAGCACTACCTAATTAAAAATGGTTGAAAATTGATTTTTCTATTTATTGTTCAACCAGCCATCAACTGTCATTGGACGACGAAGTACTCATCTCTCGAAACTCCAATGAAGTCTGAAGTGTGTTAAAAAATATTTAATTCCTGCCATTAACTATAAATATTAGTAGAACCACGGATAACGGTTTAATTGATTTAAAATTGCTATAACCTAGATAGTAAATTGGGGGGTTTTAACGTTGATTGAACGACTAAAATACTAAATATTTAAAATAGCAAATCAATAGTGGAAGACAATCCAGCAAAGTTTAATCAGTAAATTAACGTGTTGTTCATTAAAACTAAAAATAAATTATACTAATTCAGTAACCTAGTTATAGTCATTGGCATCATGCCTAAAAATCTAAAATTTTCTTTTATTTAGACTAACTGGACAAACCCTTTTAATCAGCTCATAGTTTAACAGTAAACCCAACAAGCGTCTGACAAATCCAACCGTAGATTGCAATAAAAATTAGGAAGACCTATGGTCATAGCTAACAAATCAACAAAGCTTGTTCATTAACCTATGATCATAACTTCACATAGGCATGACATATCACCCGTTTGCTCTATATGTTAAATCAATTAAATGATTATGTATTTAATTTCATTAACTAGCAAGAATTAGGAAGACTTATGGTCATAACTAATAGGCTTACTTAATCAACCAATTAATATATTCAACCTAAATCAAGTAATCACAGTGAAATCATGAATATTGCATATATATAATCAATGAAGCACAATTCCCACCACACATAAAATAAATCGCGACTTTATTGGATCAAGATAACTTAGCTAACTATAATCATAACTAACATTATCGTTATTAAACATTCAAATCTAAAATAGAGAAATTAAATAAATCTCAGAACGCAGAAATAAAACTGAACTCCCCTTACATTCAAATTCTTATTTAAACCTAAAATTAGAAAAATTAGGAAAGACCAAATCTCTTCCTACAAAATCTAACATAAACTTTAAAAAAACTTAAAGTAAATAAATTGTTAAATAAGGTAAATCAATCTTCGAATTCTTTAATTGATTTGACTTGGTGAACTTTGACGTGGTAAATATATGACATTATTCAAAAATCTTTTAAATTACAATTTAACTCCAAAGCTAAAAAAAATACCAAATAAAGCAATTTAATTCTAAATTTATTAATTTAGTCTACTAATTATAGAAAAATTAACTATAAATATGATATATTCTGTACTATGTGAAAGTCCAAAATTTCTTTTTATAAATTTTAGGCATAAGGGTCTTAGGAGTCCCCGAACTTGGTTGTATTTTTCAAGTTAGCCTCAAACTTTATGGAGGGTTAATTTAACCCCTCAACTTTCAAATGGTGGGCCAATTAAGCCCTTTTACTGATGTGGATGCTGATTTAGCAGTAAAAAAATGGTATTTTCAAAATGTCAGTTAAGCCCTCCACATCAGCAAAAAGGGCTTATTTGACACAAAATCCAAAAGTTAAGGGGTTAAATTGATTCTTCGTGAAGTAGGAGGGCTGACTTGAAAAATATAACCAAATTTAGGGGTTTGTAAGACCCTTATGCCTAAATTTTAATACTTTTCTTCTTTTCCGTAATAAATTAAGAAAAAATAAAAAATAAAAATCGAATTTTTATATCATATTATTTTAGGTTCACTTTGAAATTTGAATGAAATTGATTACCAAAAGTTTGAAAGTCAAATCATACCTTAATACAAATTTAAACTCGGATTTGGCTTATCTACACTTAATGCCCCTATAACATTAAAATTCGAACTCCACTTCATTTCAATACAAAGCCCAAACTGTTCACAGACCAGCCCATTAAGGAAGAAAAGCAAAACCAAACTCTTTCAGACCCAATCAAACTTTAAAAAGGCCCATGAGGCCCATACAGATTATTTTGGTACCTCCACGTCTCCAATTGTACGTACAACTCATAGATGCGCTGGATTGGACCAAAGACAACTCTTGACGTCATCAGACCAACCAAAACCAAAACCTTCTCAGTCTCATCTTCTCTTCTGCTTTAAACTCAAAACCAAGACGACAACATCAACACAACTACCCAGATCAACATAGCTTCTGGTTCCTCTAGTTCAGGTCTGTCTGATCTCTACCTTCTTTTCAATTTCTTCACTTAATATGCTTAGATAGGGTTTTAGATTTTATATGCCTAATTGATTTCATTTTGTTGAATATTTATTATAAAGTAAGTTAATTTGATCAATTGTATGTAGAAATCAGTATCAAAATTTATCATTTTGATATATGTTTGTGTATACGTTGATTTGGGTATAAGAAGCTTTAGCAATCAAATAACTAGGTTATGAAATTTGGTTGATTTTGTGTCTCTTGTATAGTTATAAGAAGCTTTAGTTATCAAATTTTGATCCAATTGTCAATTACTTGCACATATATGCCTGATTGGTTGATTGATTCGTTTTTCTTGATTGTTGTTTGACGAATTCAATTTGGAATAAGAGTACTTTTACATGTTTTTGGATTCAAAAGCAATTTCTGATACTGTTGGGATAGAAATCTAGAAATGCTTATAGATTTGAAAAAGTGTTTTCTGTTAAAGCAGTCGAATGGTAGCTTTTGAAGAAGTGCTTCTTCTTCCGAAGTGAAAAATATAAGTTATCCCAATCAGGCCCTTAGTTAATTCGATCGATTTTATCGTTGTGTGCTGATTTTATCATTCTTGACATGGTTTAGTGTCTTTTGTATTGTAGAGTACGATTTGACATTTGTGAAACTGTTTTGAGTGAGATAGAGAACATGTATCTTGATTCAATACGGAATAGATTTTTGTGAATGTTTGGTGATTTTAGTGCACTGTCTGTTGTATTATAGGGAATATTTGACATTTGTGTATAAAGAACATGCCTCCATTGAAGTTCGAAACAGGTCATGACGACACAGTCCATGATGTTGCCATGGATTACTACGGCAAGCGAATCGCCACTGCATCATCCGACAACTCTGTTAAGATAATAGGTGTAGCAAACAATACCCACCAGCATCTCACAACATTAACTGGTCATCAAGGACCAGTATGGCAAGTATCATGGGCTGCCCCAAAGTTCGGGTCGCTCCTCGCATCATGTTCATTCGACGGGCGGGTTATAGTCTGGAAAGAGGGCGAAAACGGGGAATGGATAGCTGAAAAAGTTTTCCAAGAACATAAAGCATCGGTCAATTCAATCTCTTGGGCTCCTCATGAGCTTGGTCTTTGTTTAGCTTGTGGTTCATCCGATGGAAGTATTTCTGTCTTCACAGCTAGAGAAGATGGAAACTGGGATACTTCCAGGATCGATCAAGCTCACCCGGTTGGTGTCACTTCAGTTTCATGGGCTCCAGCTACAGCTCCAGGCGCGCTTATAGGTTCAGGCTTGTTAGAGCCTGTTCATAAGCTATGCTCCGGCGGGTGTGATAGTACTGTTAAAGTATGGAAACTATACAATGGTGTGTGGAAAATGGACTGCTTTCCTGCTCTTCATATGCATTCGGATTGGGTTAGAGATGTGGCTTGGGCGCCTAACTTGGGGCTTCCGAAATCTACCATTGCGAGCGCGTCCGAAGATGGGAAGGTTATCATATGGACGGTTGCTAGGGAAGGTGATCAATGGGAAGGTAATGTTTTGAATGATTTCAAGACTCCCGTTTGGAGAGTCAATTGGTCGCTGACCGGAAACTTATTGGCCGTCGCTGATGGAAGCAATAATGTTACCTTGTGGCAAGAAGCTTCTGATGGAGTTTGGCAACAGGTGACAACGGTGGAGGCGTAGATGGTTTTATGTAGTTTTCATGTGCTCTTTTGTTTGGCTTCATAGTTCATCAGTTGTTTCTTGATAATTTGGTATGCTATTGTAGGATATGGTTGGATTGAATGGTTTTCTAGCTTAAATTCCTTGCATTGCTTTGCATGTAGGATCAAAATTATTGAATATGTAATTCGATATTTGGTTCAAGTGTCTTGAAATAATTTAGTTTGGCAATCATTTAACTTTTTGGTAGTGATTACTTTGGCAAATAGTAGTTTGGACAAATATTATTTTGGGAAATAATATTCAAATTATTCATTATTCTAAGTATTTCGAAAATATTTTGGCAAATATTATTTTGAGGAATATTATTTAAATTATTCATTATTCTTAGTATTTGAAAGTATTTTCGAAATATTTTTGTATTTAGTATTAATAAATAAATTAAAATGATTATAATAGTTTTTTATTTATTATTTCAATAGTTAAGTTATATTCATGAATTGTCACTTATAAATAAATAGTAAAAATAACTACAAAAGTAATACTTTTAACTATTATGTTAATCATTAAATATCCTGATATTTCCTTCAAATAATTATTTTAACCATTAAATATTTAAATTAAAATTTTATAAATTAATAAACATAAATAGACAAATATATTCCATTTGTTTGACAATATTTCCCTCAGTTCAACAATATCAATTTTGACAACTACACATTGCAACTAATGTGAATGCTTAGTTAGTAGATCCATGTATTATATACTAATTCATGTGTCAAATAGCTCAATAATTGAGCAAATTGGAGGAGGAGTCACGTGAGGTGAGGGTGCAAGGCACGTGAGAAATGAGCACGTGATAGCATGTTAGCCGGAGAAGACCAACGCACGTGCGAGGAAGCTTGTAAGGAAAGTGGTGTTGTTGAGTGGGTGAGAGTGAGTGGGTTTTTCTGCAATTTGGCAACTTAATTTGATTCCTGCCACGTGGAATTTGACCCAATTATTATTGGTTGGTTTCTTTATTTTTATTTTTTAAATAAAAATCAAAAGAAGTCACATGACTGCTGACACTATCACCTTCCTTTCTCACGTGCTCTCCGGTCCCACCACAACGGGATTCCATTTACTGTAGTATAGTTTAATCAACCACTTAATTATCGTCGTAGTACATTTATTAATTTATTTTATTATTTTAAATTCTATATTTTGTTTTTAATAGTACAAAATTATAGTAATTTTTTAAAATAAATATTTAAATATAAATATATGATTATAGAATATAAGTAAATAAGTAAAGTAACCTTATCCAATTACCTCAATGTATTATTTATAAGTACATAAGTAACTATTGGGATTAGTGTCGAATGCTGACTCTTATCTATTTTGTGTCCCTATTTTGGTTTGTTTAATCACTTATATTGATATTAAATAATTTGTAAGTATTATTATTTTTTTGAATGATTTACATAGTTTTAGCAAGCATTTTATTATGGTTGTTTACATTGTTTACTAAATAATTTATATTTAGATTTAAGTATTAATTAATAATACGTTTAAATTTTTTTATAATATTAATAATTTTTTAATTGTTAAAGCAAAATATTATTATAAAAAGTAAATGATAAATTTATAATTATAATTTCATAGATATTTTTTAAAATAAATATAATTGTTATTGTAAAATATTAGGTGAGGCAGATTGAATTACATTTGATTTACAGGAAGTGTTTGGATGGTATTAAGGTAATTCAAGAAGACCTAAAATATTAGTTTAGAGTCTGTTTAGAATGTAATAATTTTTGTAAAAAGAAAATAGCAGGTCTGCGGTTTTTAAAATGCAATAGGATGTGGAACGCCATATTCCACTACTATTATACTCAAATTCAATTATTTTAAAGGTTAAATTTAACTTTATTATTACTGTTATTGTTATTTGTATATTTTAATTTTATTTTCTTTAAAGTTTCTTTTACACTATTCAACATCATTAAGCAATAATATTTATAATATTTTTTCCAAGAGATTCGACTTTATAACCTTTAATTTAGAATTTATAACGTTCAAAACAAATAACGAAATTTAGTATTAAAAATTTATAATCGAGTTAAAATATGGTTATAAAAATTTAATTTTATATTATACTCATAGGTTAATTGATTACACCTACAAAATTAAATTTCTATAATTAACTATTAATCCAAAAGCTTTCAAGTTAGATCAAAACACAAATCTAGATAAGTTTGAGACATAATTTGGTAGCTTATGAAACCAAACCAAACCAAACCCCACTAAACCAATTAACCAAATTACAATCACCAACAAAGGTTACAAACAACCAAACCCTAACAACCATGTAAGAATAAAGCCCAAACACCACGTGGATGAGATCACAACCGTTAGATTAGCTCGAAGATGAGCTGTAACCATCGTGCTTAAACGTGGGTAGAAGTAGTAATGATAATGATAACCAAAGAGGGGGTAGAAAGTACAAAAATTAAAAACTTTAAAAAGTACTGCAATTTCAGAATGGGGTAGAAATTAAAAATAATAAAAAGCGCGAGTCCCAATAGTAAATAATTAAAGAAATATTTAATCGCAGCGGCAAACGCCTGCAACGGATCGATTCTTGCGGCGAAGGGGTTGAATTTAGTGAATATTATATTTTTAACCCAATAGTTTTTGAATTTTTTAATTGGGTTATTCTGTTAATGATGTGATTAGAGTGGATTAATGTGTCTTAATTGTGGTTTTTGCTCCCTTTAAGCTTAACTCTAATTTTTTGACAGCTAGTTGGAGACATATTGACAGTTGGTTGAAGAATATTGTATTGTGGTGTGATTAGTTTAAGTAAACTTTATTGGATTATTTAATGTACAAATGGTATAGGATAAACTAGTAAAATAATATAGTAGTTTAAGTGTAATAAGATTAAAAAGATTGTACTAGTGTTAATTTAAAAATAGTTTAAGGATAAAAATTAGAGTCGATTTATAAATGTAATTAAAAAAATAGGGTGGTTAAGATTTTTCTAATATGTTTTATTTTACGTAAATGTGTAAATTTTATTTTTATTTTTATTTAAATTATAAATTAAAAAATAGAAAGGAAAATTATGGTAAATTTTAAAAAAAATAAATAAATTATAGATAATATTTTTAGATAAACATTTTATTGGAAAATAATATTAATATTTTAATCAAATTATAGGTATAAATATTTCTTTATAAATAGATTTTAAAAATTCAAATATTAATTTAATTTTTTTTATTAATTATTTAGTATATTATATTAATTCAAATAATTAATTTATTTTTAAATCGTGTTAAAAAAAACGATAGGAATAATTTTACAAGATTACATCTTGTATTTATACATAATATATTTTTTTAATATTTATATGCTCTATTTTGAATAATAAGTTTTTTATATACATATTTTTTAAAAATTTTATATTTTTGAAAGATGGCAAGTGATGAAAAATAAATTGTTAATTAAGGAATGCTAATTAAGGATGATATGAGATATAAGACACATACTTTACTTTGGCAAATTTGTGGGTCAGGTTAACCAAGCTCACCACTTGTCGCAATACGTACCCCATCTCATGTTACTCCACAACAAAACAATTATGTCTTCTATTATTCATTTTTTTATAAAAAAATTAATCAAATATTTTTGAACAATATTACTTATCAAATATAAATAAATTAGATAATTTTAGTATTATAATTAATTGAAAAATGATTTTTTATATTAATTAAATTGATTAGTTATATTCATTTAATTAGGTTATTTACTTACTTTATGTATTATTGAATATATCAATATCTATACTTTTTCTAAGAAAAAATAACTAAAATATTCTCATAGTACGTTTACATTTCTAATACATATATTGATAAATATATATAATTAATTTAAGGGTAACTAATTTCAACTAATTGATAATATAATATTACTATCATTAATTAAAAGTATATTTTAATATAATGATATTGTAATTACATGATATTAATTTATAAATAAATATTTTAAAAATTATTTATGTTATATTAATTTATTATTTGTTAGCTCCATAATTAATACTCATCTAACAGCTTCAACTTTGACCAATTTTTTAAAATTCCATTTTATCCTTGCAATTAAAGAAAATAAACTATCAAATATATGGTATTGAATTATTCTAATTGAAACCACTTATTATATATTATTCTTTACCACTATGCAATAGGTAATAAACCAATCCATTATTATAAGCTGTAAAAAAGAATTCTTCAACTTATATATCACATTTTCCCAATAAATAAACAAATTATAAATATATCTTCCACATTTTTCTCCAAACATAAAAAATAGTGTTCAACATCACAAATATTTACCTAGCATATTTTTTTATTCTTTTTATAAAATAATAATAATATAATAATAATAAATATATAACATATTTATTTACTATTATATATTAATAAAAATAATATAACTCAATTCCAATAAATAAAATATTTAAAAATATTATAACTATATTATAATAATTACTAAAATTATGTTACAATTAGGTAAAAATATTTTAAATATACATTTACTAGTTCATTAATTAATTTTTTCATAATTTTGTATAAAAAATAATTTATATACCAATATTAACTCATAAATTTAGTAAATTAATTCTTAAACCCACTAAAAAATTGAAGTATTATA
The DNA here is from genome assembly GCA_031304145.1 of Cardiospermum halicacabum. Taxonomy (NCBI): domain Eukaryota; kingdom Viridiplantae; phylum Streptophyta; class Magnoliopsida; order Sapindales; family Sapindaceae; genus Cardiospermum; species Cardiospermum halicacabum. The sequence goes on along the minus strand of CM062391.1, from coordinate 774,283 downwards.
TAAATACATACTTTAAAATTTTGAATTTATTATTTCTTTATGTTATTTTTTAAATTACCACAAAGGAATAATATAATTATAATTAAATTAAAATTAAAACATAAAATACAAACTATACATAAGTTGCAAGTCTACTTACTAATATTTAAAAAATAATAATAAATAAATAAAAATAAATCTCCACTTCTTCTGAAAGATGCTTCAACTTCACAATATTTACAATTCTACCCTTCCTTCACTCCTCAAAACCCCCCCACCCCACCACCCACACTCTCTCACTCTCTCCTCCCATCAAAATAATTTTCCCGAGAAACAAACACCACATTTTCTCATGGAAACATCTCACTTCATCATCAACAACTACTTCAACTCCACTTCACCTGAAAGTCATGAACAAAAAATCTCCGACGATAAAAACAACACTTTCAACTTCACCGTGGATGATCTCCTAGACTTCTCTAATGAAGACGGTGCAGCCACCGTTGCGGATGTCGCCGTCTTCGACAATGCCACCACTGATTCATCGAATTCCGCCGCGGAAAATTACTTCTCCGGCCATGTCAACTGCTTCGCTGACTCGCAATTCTCCGGCGAATTATGTGTTCCGGTTAGTAGTTGTATTTATTTTTCTACATTCTATACATTTAAATATATTAAATTTACTATAATATATATATATATATATATATAAAGTTTAATAATAATTTTTTTAAAAAAATTAATTTTTAATATACTATTAATTATAGTATATAGTTTCAAAATATATTTTTATGAATTTTTATTATTTGAAAGAAATTACTAGCAAATATTGCTTGGTTAATATTTTAATAAAATCGTGAATAATTTGAGTGATTGTGATTGAATGTTAAACAATATATAAAAGTTAGAAAATTTATTTATATTAATTATCATTAGTTTGTTATTTTGGTAATTTCGATTTTATTGTTATTAATCTCCATTCCACTATTTAAATTGAAATATTAGTCATTTTAAATTATTTTATAGAGTATTCCAGTATAATTTATGAATGAATATGGATAAATAGTAAGAGAAATAAATTGTTAAAAAATATTAATAATTACCGATAAATTATTATTGACAACCATTTCAATAAAAATATGATATATTTTAAAGTATTTTTTAAAATTATATAATAAATTGACAAAATAATACAATTTTTTAAAAATTAAATTAAAAATTTAACACTGTAATATACTTTAAAATTCATTTATTTACATTGTAAAACTATTAATAATTAAATTTATTTATTTTTTAACAGTACGACGACATGGCGGAGCTAGAATGGCTATCAAACTTCGTCGAGGACTCATTTTCAATAGACCAAACCATGCAAAAGAATCACTTAACAATTTTATCCGGACTATCCAAACCCGTCACACCCGAATCCTCCTCTTCATCAACCCGACTGGAGCTATCCAACCCAGGTTTCTTATCCGACACTCCACTACCAGGCAAAGCCCGATCAAAGCGGTCACGTGCAGCACCATGTGACTGGTCCACGCGTGTACTTCACGTTTCACCAAAATCATCACCACCTGTCACTATAAAACGTGAAAATCCAGATCCGGGTATGGGTTCGGGTTCGGGTTCGGATTCAAGAACGGGTACGGTTCGAAAGTGCCTGCATTGTGCGGCAGAGAAGACTCCGCAATGGAGAACCGGACCCATGGGTCCGAAAACGTTGTGTAACGCATGTGGAGTTAGGTTCAAGTCGGGTCGGTTGGTACCCGAATACCGACCCGCGGCGAGTCCGACATTTGTGTCGACGAAGCATTCGAATTCGCATAGGAAGGTATTGGAGTTGAGGAGACAAAAGGAGGTGCAAAAATCGGGGTTTCATCATCACCGTTCGTTTATTGGTCAAAGTTCGATTTTCGGTGTATCGAACGGTGGAGATGAGTACTTGATTCATCATGGTGGTGGGGATTATAGGCATATGATGTAGGGTTGAGATTTGTTGTAGTTTTTTTTGGGTTAAATTTTTGGAATTGGAGGAATTTGAATTTTGTAGTATTGTAAAATTAATTTTTAAAGAATTTTAAGGTAATTATTTGATCAAAATTAGCACAAAAATTTTGTTTTTATTTATTTTCTTAAATCTTTATAATAGTATAATTTTTAAAATTTATCTTTCAAATATTCCATGGATAAAAATTATTTTTTTAGAAAAAATTATTTAAGATATTTGAGAAGAAGAATAAAATTATTTATTTTTTTAATTTTTAAAAAATAAGTGAAAAAATATTTATGGAATCAAGAAATTGGTGCAACATTTTGTATGGGGCCAATGTGGAAGATTGGTTGCCCATACCCATAGGCAAATGCACATGATCTAGCTGGTTTCATTATTCACAATATGCTATTTGATTTGATTTCTTTTTTTCAATTTTTTTTCTTTATAAAAATAAAGACTGAAAAATGTAACATGACTTTTTTCTTTGGCTTTAAAAATAATAATAATAAAAATCTTCCAAGAAATAATATATTGAAGAGCACATGATTTGATTAAATTATTAGGATTTCATTGTGTAATTAGTTGGAGATTTTAATGCATAATAAACAATTTGGCAAATGGGTTTTCTATGAATTTTTAAGATAGATATGCTTAATAGTCAAAGTTTTGGATACCATTTTTCCAACGGAATTTCTAATTACATTTTAGAAATATATTTAAATTAATTTTAAAAAATAATTTAAAATAATATTTGATATTTAGAAATGACGTTAAAATAACTTAATATTAAAGTAAAAACAATTTTAAACAATTTATATTTTAAGAAAAATAAAATTTTATATTATTTTATAATTATTATACCTTAATTATTATTTAAAATTATTAACCAACATTCTCTTAATTTTCATTTTTTTTTAATTTTATAGTAGTATCATTCTATCATTCTAGTATAATTTATAATAAACACTTTCAACCTTTACTATATTTGAATAATAATCATAAATTTCTTAATACTATTTTTAAATAAAATTAAAATATATAAATTTGATTTTTCTTTTACCTACATAATTTAGAATTTTAAATGTATAACTACTTAATAAATAGGTTTGATTGGATTATATATCATATAAATGAATTAGATGTTATATAAGTAACTATTATATTTTCTCTATATAAAAATAAATATATAATTATTTAAGTAACTCGAGGGCAAAAAGTTAGGAGCATAGATTTCAGTGAAGAAAAATGGTGATTTGTCAACAGAGAATTTATACCAATTTGCTTAACATCGTTCTATGCACGTACCATATTCATTGGAGATGAAACCAAGAAAATAAATAATATTTCAAATATAGTTTGAGAGAATCTATACAACCAAACTATGAAATTAATTTTATATGTATTTTATTTTTAAATTTATTTTCTTTTGAAGAAAGTTTTAGAGGGAATTTTCTCGATTGCTTAGCTAGCAAAATGGAGAACAATATCATGTGGATTGCATGTGAGTGATCATCATTAAATTATTGAAATATTACACTTCGAACTCTTAATATGAACTATATGTAAAAGTAATCATTTTGATTTTATATATTTATATAAAATTTTAATTTCGATTGGTATCTTATTTTAAATATACTTTTAATTTTCCATATCGGGTAAGACATTCAGAATATATAAAATATGTATTTTGATAAAATAACAAGAAACTTTATATATTATGAATGTATTAAATATATAAATTAAAATAATTTTATAATTTGTTTACTAAACTTCTGGATCATATATATTAGTTATTGTTACTGTAAATGTTGATTAAAATATCGAAAAAATTTATATTATCGTAATATTAATTAAAATATTAAAATGAATTTACTTTATGATTAATATATTGAAAAAAATTTTACTTTTGTAGTAAAAATATTTTAATTATAAATAGGGGTTAAATATTTACTAAACTTTATTTTAATCTTAGAAAAATTCTAATTCTGGAAAATATACTATGCTAATTAATTGCGAAAACAAACCGTAAATATAAAACCACAGTATAAATGGAATGGAAGTGTTATAATGTTTTAAAAAAAATCAATCAAATATATTATATATAAAAATAAAAATAATAAATAACTGATTTTATCATAATTTTAATTAAAATTAAATTACAAGTGAATTTTCAGAATTTAATTACTAAAAAACGAGTTCGATATTTATTGAAGTTATAATTTTTTTTCTCTTTTAATATTAAAATTTCATTTAATTCAAATTTAAAAACTAATATTAAGTATCTAAACAAATTGTACAATAAGTTATTTATAAAATAATACTAGTTTAGAAGTGTGAATATAATAATTTGGAATAAGAATAAGGTAAAAAGAAATTAAGGTTTTGATTTAGATGTTATGTGATTGTCTACCATAGTTTAGACACTTGATCTTCCATTTGATTTTGATATACATATATGTTTCTAAGTGGGTCCACTTTTGAGGTGTATGTGATTATGAGTCAAAAATCATATTATTTTCATAAATTATTCTCCTAGATTGTGATTGATTCTTAATTAAGAGTATAGTAGGCCATGGTCTACTTTATTTCAGTTTTAATTAGTTAAAAGAGTCCTAAAATTTGCAAAGGTGTAACTAATAATGTTGCAAAAGTTGTAGGCAACTTGTTTGTTTGGTTTTTCAATTTAATTATGCCTTTTTTAGTGTTACTTTTTTTTTTAATTTAATTATATCAAATAAAATATAAACAAAGATTCTTACAATATTAGATTTATTTTATGGATTTTTTCACTTATTAATATATATATATATGAATTGGAAAAGTATTACCATTCTAATCATATTTATCAGTTTTGTTATTTTGGGAAGTACTAAATAATTTTTTTATTTTTCTATTATGTGTTTGATAATAACTTTTGATATTTAAAAAAAATATATATATTTATAATTGTCCGGAACTATAAACGAGTTCAATTTAGGATTAATTGAATTCCAGTCGTTTAGATGAATAATTCTATTTAATTTAAATAAATGGTGTCGGTGTTTGCCGTAAATATTATGGAATATTATAATAAAAAATAATAATTTTTAAAATAATATATTTGAAAAATTTATACAAACCAAAATTATCGATAAAAATAAATGAATAATAAAATGAATATTAAAGTAGATTTTGATTGGAACTGTTGCCTAAATAATAATTAAAATTCTTAAAATACATTTAAAGTATTTTTACAATCTGATTTCATAAAATAAATTAAAATTTTAATGTAGACCGAGTCAAATATCTTCAAAAATAAATTAATGTGTCAAATATTTTCGAAGGGGTTGATTAATACATGAATATAAACTACTGTATTTAAAATTTACTGAATTATTGGTCTCCTTTCTCTTTGGTGTGAAACTACTCTATATATGTACATGAACATAAAATACTTTTTCCATTCAAAAAACACCACAAATCACCCTACCAAAACAGTACACAAGTACAAAGAATATGTACATACAATAACACATAATTTCAATTGTCTCATTATATATATACATGTGCAAATCCATTACATTGGACTAAAATCACAAACAATAATAATTAAATAAATCAAATAAATGTGAGACAAAGAAAGATAAATATAACACATGCATGTGACAATGAATGTAGTGCACATGTTATAGTACGTGACGTGCATGACTTTAAATAAATTTTATTTAAAAAAAAGAAAAACTGTAGTTTAAGATAATATTTTAAAAATTATATATAAAAATAAAATTGGTTTGTTGCTTGTTTGTCTAGGGATCTTTGCATGTTATTTGTTTTCATTTTATAACATGGTTGTCCCACAAGCATGTTTATAGAATTATTTTGATTTTTTAGGGTTTCATTGGTGTAATGTGATATTATGTTTTTTGTATTATTTATCATAGCTTTTTTGGAAGATTGGAATTGACTCTTTTAATGTAATAGAATTTTCGTACATTGGATATTATTATGTTTTTATTTATTTATTTTAATTTCATATGGGTAATTTTTATTTTTGAATCTATAATTTTATGTGATTTAAATTAAATGTATAGAGTATGTTAAATATAATAATAGAATGAAAAACAACCTATATATATATATATTACAAACTATCTTATTTTCATTTATTTATTTTATCAGATTTAAGTAAAAAAATTAGATAAATAGAAATATATTTTTATTTTATTTTTAAAAATTAAAAGAATCAAAATATAAATACATTAATTTTAGAATTTTGACTTAAATTTGTTGGTACTATTTAAGATTATGTTTCTGTAATTATTAGAAGGTTCATTAGAAAAAATAAGTTGGAAACAGAAAGTTTCTAACAACATTTCTATCCTTCAATTAGAAAAACGATTTTTTAAAAAATATATATATGAAAATTTATAAAAAATAAACCAAATAAAATTTAAAAATTCAAAACTAAATCAATAAAAATTTATATATATTCAATATAAAAAGTTATTTAGACCATATACCATCTACCGCACTCGTCTCCCGAAACAGAGTGTTTCCGTAGAAATTCTTCAGAGACTATTTTTAATCAGTACAGTTACTGTACTCATCTTCCGAAAGTCTCCCGAAAAAGAGTGTTACGGTGGAAACTCGATTTCTCACTTGAGAGACTCATTTTTAATCAGTACAGTTGAATACATAGGTGGGAGAAGGATTTCAACTGATCATATATTTTTTAACCAAAATTTGACTTCATTATCACAATCATCCATGGATTAGTTTACTTTCATTTCATTTTCATAACCACACCATTTCACACACACAACCCACTTTACCAGCTCATATATATTCATGCAATAATCCTCCATGAAAACGAACCAAAATCACAAACAACAATCTCCAACCACAAAACCCAATCACGAGTATTGAATGAACATCAAACTTTTCTTTATATTAATTTGTGACCTCAAATTTGTTCAACATGGTGTCACCATAGTCAATGAGCTCGTGATTTATGGATAATATAGATATTAATTAAAGCTATATATGTGAATTGAAGAAATGGGTTTGTTTTGTGGTAGATATGGGTTGTAGCCATCTTGGTTTGCTAGAGAGATTAGGGTTTTGGTGGTGTTTATTGACAATGGCTAACATTTGTTGTTCCATTGAATTGGAACCAAAGACTTTGAATCAAGGTCAACTCAATATTGCTAGGGTAAGTACCACAATCTTCTTCCTTTTATTCTCATATTTTAAATAATAATTCTATGTGTATTTGATATATTATATATATATATATATATATATATATATATATAAAAGAATATTCTTCATAGTGTTTATATTTGTGTAGGAATGATATGGATTTTTGTAGAGTTCAATTTAAAAAAATTTTGGTTTAGAGGAAAAAAAAAAGAAGAAGAAAAATCAATGAATGTGTGTATGATTTTTTTTGAAGAAAAATCTTATTTTGTCTTGAAATTTGTTTTGAAGATCTTATTTATAGTTATTTTAAAAATATTGTCCAATTGAGTTGAAAATAATTATTTAAAAAAATTATGATAACGAAATTGTAGATTGATGAATAATAATTTTAAAAAATAGAAATAAAAATGTTCTATTTAATAATTATTAAAAAGAATTTGGAGTAATATTTTATGGAACCATGGTGGAAATAGAAAATATTCATTATTATATTTAAATATATACAAATTGAATAATTTTTAAGAAATAAATAATATTTTTAAAAATAACAAATAAATTATTAATAATTTTAAAAATACTAAGATAAAAATATTTATTTTATAATTGTCGTTCAAATAAATTTATATAAATTTACGAAATTTTAACTGAAATCGAAACTATTATCTATTTATTATTTTTAAATTTATATATTTATTGCGTCACAAGATTAAACCAAATTAATTAGAATTTTTGATATAAACCATCATCATAAAAGGTTTTAAGTAGTTTAGTAAACTTTTCAATACCAGGAGGTGGCAGCAGATATAGCTCTACACAAGGACTCAAAAGAATCAACCATTATACATATTCAGGTTAGTTTTAAACTTCAAAAATATATACATATATATATATATATAACAACAACAAAAACAAAAATTAAAATCTCTTGGTCTCTATGAGACATGATTTTGCAGGGTCTAGAGCAAGTGAAAGAGGAGAAAAATGTTGTTGGACAAGTGATTGAAGGACCTTGCCAATGTTCAGTAGTCACCATTTATGCAGAATCACCTGATCAGTCCAAACTCAAAGAGCCTCTCTCTGCTCCCTTTTGAAAATGTTAAAAGTCTTTCCCTATAGTTTCACAACTTTTGTGTACTTGGTTTTTGATGATTGTGTGATTGATTGACTTGGATTTGTATAAGAAACTTAACCAATGTGTTTAGAGTTGGGAATAAATGATCAAATTTCATGTATTAAGGTGGTAAAAATAACTCTCTCAAATTAAATATAAATATAAAATAAAAATTTAATATTAGACCATAAAATTTAATATAGATATTATTGAATTCAATTAATTAAAAATCAAATTTAAATATTAATTAATTAAAAAAATACAAATATTAACCAAAAAGTAATAAAATGAACTGGACATTAAGTTAAATTTCCTATGAAATATGTTGATAAAAAGCGAAAACGCGTGAATTTTATCGTTAGTCAACACGTTATTCATCGTTAGTCAACAAACGACAAATGCAAATTTCCGTTGACTGCTTTGACACGCGTGGAAATTTACCTTGACCAACATGAGACTTAGACGGAAACGCGTGGACTGCCGGAAAAAAAAGTCAACTACGTATTGACTAACGGATGTGCAAAACCGGTCAATCGGACCTGAACCGGTCCGGTCTATTAAGCCGCGGGTTTCTATTTTTTTTTTTTTTTTCAAAACTGACTTCTCCGTCGATCGCAGCTTCTTCTTCTACCTCCGGTTCCCGATTCTCATTGCACGTAGCGTTGTTTCATTGTCTTCAACAGTTCACAGAAGATCAAGAAATCGTCCCGCTCAATTCTGACCGGGTGCCGGAGACGAAACCGTCTGTTCAAACATAACCAACAAAGAAAAGAAAGTCATGTATACGTCTCACCCAATCCAATTAACCATGATCAACTGAAATCCAACCGATCAATCCTATCTAATGAGGATTACAGTATCGATTTTGATGATTCGATTAGCCAATCTGTTAGGGCTCTGATTTTTACTTTGTTTTTGTTTTTGTTTTTGTGTTTTGATTATACGTTTTGATTCTTTAATGCATTTTATATTTGATATAGGTTCATGCTTTGAGATCCAACCAACAAGACCACGCCGATGACCTGGAAGCGGATCTAGCCTCCAGACAATCCTCCTCCACCTCCACTTTCACGGATCTTTTCAAGCAATTCGATCGTAGCATCTCCGGTCGCCGCTATAGTTTGCGTGACAGAGATAGAGATAGAGATATATCGCTTCATCACCATCATTCCTCTTCTTCTGCTGCTGCTGATGAAGTAGACGGTCGTGATGTTCTGGGCGACAGTGCGCCTCCTGAATGGGCGCTTCTTCTCATCGGTTGCCTTCTCGGTCTCGCCTCCGGTTTGTGCGTCGCTTTGTTTACTAAAGGGGTTAGTTAGTTAGTTACTAATTTTAATTAATATAGGTTTATGCTTTTCTGTTTCACGCGATTGTAAAGACTTCTTCTTTATCTGTGAATGTGTAGGTTCATTTGAATGGGCGTGGGCAGGGACGCCTAATGAAGGTGCGGCTTGGCTGAGGTTACAGAGGCTGGCAGATACTTGGCATAGGATTTTACTAATTCCTGTTACAGGAGGAGTTATTGTTGGAGTTATGCATGGTTTGATTTAGATATTGAACCAAATAAGGCAGTCCAGTGGTTCTTCTGAAAGGCAAGGTTTTGATTTTGTTGCTGGAGTTTTCCCAACTATTAAGGCCATCCAGGCTGCTGTTACTTTAGGTACTGGCTGTTCTTTGGGTCCTGAAGGTCCTAGTGTAGATATAGGAAAATCATGTGCCAATGGTATCTCTTTGATGATGGAGAACAATAGGGGGAGGAGGATAGCTCTTGTTGCAGCCGGTGCTGCTGCTGGAATTTCTTCAGGTATTCACCAAACTGTGCTTTCTTTTTTAAATTCAATATATGCTGCTTTGCTTCAAGATATAGTGTTGGCTTTTGTTATTTGTTATCTAATTTGCTGAATTCGCTCGTCAAATTCTTTTCTTTCTCTCTTTCCAGGTTTTAATGCAGCTGTAGCAGGTTGTTTCTTTGCTATTGAAACCGTGTTAAGGCCTCTACGTGCTGAAAATTCACCTCCCTTCACTACTGCAATGATAATATTGGCCTCTGTCATATCATCTACTGTGTCTACTGTTTTGCTTGGGACCCAGACGGCTTTCACTGTGCCCTCCTATGATCTGAAATCTGCTGCCGGTACATAGCCCGACTCGTGTATTTATTGCTGCTATGCATTCAATTCTCTTGGTGACATTCTTCTTAGAAAGAATTATTCTTGAATGGTTTGTTGGCATAATTTATTTTGACATTTTCCTGCAGAACTGCCATTGTACTTGATACTGGGCATGCTATATGGTGTTGTGAGTGTAGCCTTGTTGCTTGGTTCACTAAGTCATTTGAGTTCATCAAAGAAAAATTCAGCCTTCCTGCAGTTGCCTGTCCTGCATTAGGTGGTCTAGGCTGGGATTATTGCTCTTAAGTATCCTGGAATACTTTACTGGGTTTTCACAAATGTTGAAGAAATATTGCATACTGGAAAAAGTGCCTCGGCTCCTGGAATCTGGTTGTTAACTCAATTGGTTGCAGCTAAAGTTGTGGCTACAGCTTTGTGTAAAGGATCTGGGCTTGTGGGTGGTCTTTATGCTCCTAGTTTGATGATTGGTGCTGCTGTTGGTGCCGTCTTTGGAGGTTCAGCTGCAGAACTTATTAATTCAACTATTCCAGGAAATGCTGCTGTTGCACAGCCTCAAGCATATGCTTTGGTAATATATTTTCTTTTACATGTTTTTCACTTGATGGCAGCTGATTTAAATCATTTTTAGCCAAGTTATTTATTTATTTATTTATTTTATCTTAAACTTCTCCTGCAGGTTGGAATGGCTGCTACGTTAGCTTCTGTTTGCTTAGTACCCTTGATATCAGTTCTACTTCTGTTTGAGCTTACAAAAGATTATAGAATATTACTTCCTCTTATGGTAATTTTTCTATGTTCTTTCATGTTTGTCTCAAGAGATTGCTCAACCTGATAAGAATTTTTTGCAGCAGTTTTGTATTCAATCACATCTTAATGCTTGATGATTTGTCTGTTATTATCTTGCAAGTAGGGTGCTGTTGGATTGGCAATATGGGTGCCCTCTGTTACAAATCAGGCCAAGGAGACTGAAGCATCCGATACACGGAAACTGTCGAGAGGTTATTCTTCTTTGTCTCCTCATGAGGATAAAAATGAAGGAACATGGAGACAGGTTGATGGTGCTGAAGATTTGGAACTCTCTGTCATAGAAACCGATGATCATGGTGAATTCATAAATGAAGATTTGCTTTTGGAGGAGATAAAGGTTGTACACATTTTTATTCTCTTTCAAAATAGGTTGTGAACATCAGTCAATCCATTCAGTTATCTGATGATCTGGCTTTTGATTAATATGTTGCTTATTTCCAATAGTTCATGGCTCTAATCCAACTTCCCCTATTGGAAATGTATTCTCCTCAGGTTTCAAGAGCTATGACAAAGAACTTTGTGAAGGTTTCACCTACTTTAATCTTGACAGAAGCAATAAAATATGTGCACGGTAGCAAACAAAATTTTGTCGTTATAGTTGAAGGTGAAGACTTTCTGGAGGGAATACTTACAAATGGTGACATCAGACGATATTTATCCAAGCAGCCTAGCAGTGGGTCTAAGGATGATTCAGTGTCTCCAAATGTATGTTCTGCAAATTTTTTTACCCTTTGAATTTGCTTAGTGGTGCATAGCATGGTTTACCATTTTCATTTCAGTCCGTAGTAGTACTCAGTTTTGGACTTTAATTATTCATGAATTCTATTTTATTTTTGTGACAATCAATATTAATAGGAAAGACTCAATGACTTCATATGAATTCTAGAATTCTAAAATGTTAGCAAATGCATAAGACTAACTCTAATTGGTGTGTTTGGACGTAAGATCCGAAAAATTATACACCCTTTTAGCATGTGCCGAAAGTTTAATCAATATCAAGGCGCAGGGTGATTGTTGCTTCAATCGATTATGTATTTTGCTGTCATTTAAGTTTGTGAGACTTGTTTTCTATGACTTTTTCCTTTTTCTTTCAGGTGCTTGTTTCTTCTGTCTGTACTCGAAGGATAATCTACCGAGGACGAGAGCGTGGACTTCTAACGTATTATCCAGATACCAATTTAGAAATTGCCAAGGAGATCATGGAGGCCAGGGGAATCAAGCAGTTGCCTGTAGTCAAACATGATAGAAAGAACCAAAAACAGAGGAAGCAAAAAGTTATTGCTGTTCTTCATTATGATTCAATTTGGAGCTCTCTCATGTTCTTATTGGTTTCCTTGACTTTATAATATTTTGTTATTTCCCTGCTTACTATCTTTTTTTTTTTTTCCTCCATTATAGATAGACATGTAGTCTGGTTTCAATTTGGAGCAGCCACTTGCTTTAGTTGCATGTCTAGTGATTTAGCATTGATAGAGAATTATTATGGTGGAATTAACAAAATAGCTCTTTGATCATACTATCCATTTTGGACTGGATGGTAGGTTAACATTGGGTTATTTCACTCTTTCATCTTAATTTAAGAGCTATATTTAGATGGTTTTATAAATTATTTTTTAAAATTATAAAATTCAATCTGATATAAATAAAAAAAGTAAATTTTAGAGAAACGTCAGGTTCATCCGTATTTAATATATATAATTTTATTAATATAATTGTTGTTCAAATAAATATTGAGATTTCATTCAAACTCGAATAAAGTTAGAGAAACGTCAATTATACAACTTTATTAAACATAATATTATAGTTGTTCAAATTATTTTATGAGATTTCATTTGAATTCGAATATTAAAATATAATGATAACTAATTATAAATTTTTTAATCGAATTCGAATATTAAAATTTAATGATAATAGTTATGAATGACAATGGACAAATTAGTATAAAATAAAAATGGTGTATAAATTAAATTTCAAACGATTTTTGAATTCTATTGATTTTTTCGTGTGAGTATCTATTGCTACCAAACTATCATCATTAGACTATTCAAAATCAACTTAAATTTCAAAATCAAATAATACTACCATTCATTTCCATGCAAAGAGTAGAAAAATGAATTTTTTTACCTTATGTAAAAAAAGGATAATATTATCAACGTCTGTGGGGCTTTTGAAAGTAACCATAACATTGACTGACCATTGACCAAACTCCGTGTAAGGGCATTTAAGTCATAAGAAAAAATTCAAAGACTACACAACGGCTCCAAATACAAATTTCAAATGAATTGTTTCAAAAATTCGTTTTTCATTTCGAGAACTCAAACGCGGTTCAAGCGTATAAATATTAGGGGCATTTTAGGTAATTTACTATACGTATATATAAATAAATCTCATTCTAAACCTAATATAAGACTCATAAACTAAGAAATCGAGCTAGTCCCGCCGACTCGACCGCCACAACCGCCACGCCGCCGCGCCTCGACCGCCGCCGGTTGTATCAACAGCGTCGATAGTAAGACAAGCTAAGGTAGGTATTTTGAACTCGTTTGTGACTTTTTTTTTTTTTCATATATACATTTTATTTTTTGGTTTAATTAGGTTATATATGACTATCGAGTGTTACGAGAATTTTGAAATTTGTTTGATATATTGAAAATGAACTGATCGTGTTTTTGTTAGTTTTAGTCTATCCATTTGTGATCATCTGTGGATATTGTTTGTTTGTTGATTGATCAATTAGTCTAAATTGAGCTTTTTATAAGCTGTGTTGTTGTCCATTTGTTGTGTTGTTTGAGTCTGCATATTGATTAAAATTGATTATTGTAATCATCTGTGGATATTATTTGTCGGTTGATTAAGGAATCTATCTTAATTGAGCTTCTTATGAGCTGTATAGTACATTTGTTGTGTTATTTGAGTATATTTGGGATTCGATTAGTGGATGGAGACTTGTGTTTACGAGCTTAGAAGTTATTGGATTTTCTTTTTGGTGTATGCTAGAAGTGGATTAAAATTGATTATTTTGTTTTCTGATATGTAGGAGACTTCAACTTCTTATAATGAGTACTACAGTGCATAGAACTCCAAAATCTGGAAGGAGTTCTTTGTTGTTTCAAGACTTGGCCTCTCCTATTTCTGCTAGAAGAGGGAAGTTTTCAACTCCAGGTCAGGCAGCAGCTGTGTCTGCTCTATGGCGTGAGAATTTCGGGGGTTCAGATCTTCCACCTCCTCCCATGTACACTTTAGAGGACCGGTCTGATTTTTCTCCTGAGTCGGGGATTCTTGATTATCCTATTTCGCCAGAAATTAAGTCTGATGTCAGAACGCCAGCACGGAGTTCTGATAAGGACTTCATGTCTACTCCTGTGAAAGGGGTTTCTGAAGCTAGCACCCCTTTTTCCGCAATGGGTGGGCAGCAGAATCAGCAGGGGTCAGCTAGTATGAGTTGGTGGTCTGCAGGGAAGGTTAGTAGTAGTGAGCAAGAAGAGAAGGGAAAAGGTTCTCCAGTTGAGGGTGTGGTTCAGCCTGGTGCTCTTATCACACTTCCTCCGCCTAGGGAGGTTGCAAGGCCAGAGATGCAGAGAACTAGCCTACCTACTGGAAATCTCAACGAAGAAGAATGGGTTACTGTATATGGGTATCATATTGACTCAACTCTTTAGTTTACAAGTTTGGTTCATTTATAAGCCTCCATTTAGACTTACTATATGTTTATCTTGATTCTTTATTCTGCTGTCATTTTTTAAAATAAGTTACTATGAGAACCCACAACCCTAACTCTGGAATTATCCTATTAGGTGAATAGTCGATAATGTATCAATTTGGTTTTTGTGACTGCATAAATGAAATTAGATGACCTAGTATTTCTTCATAAAAAAGTGTGTTGATATATGGTGCCTTATGGTGTTAAGGGTCTTGAACCATAAAATGACTTAAAGAATAGAATGAGGGTGAATGAAGCTGGGCAGGTGGTAGATATTTTGACCTATATACGCATTACAACTTATAGTCTATTTGACAAATTTTGGGGCATTGAAATTGTTTCGTAACACCATTTTGATTAGTTGATTCGATGTTTCACAGTGTGTAATTGATAAAGGAAGGAATGTCATCCTTTGGATTGGGCATTTAAAATCCTTCATATAGCTTTTAACTTGATTTAAATGTTTGTATCAGTACTTTAACTTTGAGTTGTCTCCTTAATTATGTCTTGAATCTTCCATTCAGATTTTCCCCAGCTGATACCAATCTAGTTCTGCGAGAGTTTGAAAAATGTGGTGTAATCTTGAAACATGTTCCTGGTCCAAGAGATGCTAACTGGATGCACATTCTGTATCAGGTTCTTTCTTCTTCTCAAAGAACACTAGAATCTTATCTATTTACTTGTTTTTTATTGCAGAATTGATACTCTATCATTAATAGTCTCGATCCCAATATAAGACTTCGATATTTGGTTAATATTATTGCTTATTTACTTTGTTTACTAGTTTGAAATATGTGTAATATGCAGTAAGTTAACATAACCACAGTGCTAATTTTAGAAACAGATGTGAATGCAGTTGATTGTTATCTAGATGCTGATTTTATGAACATGTTTAGTCAGTTTCCTGAATGTTTTCAATTGAAAATTTTCCTTAAAATTCTGATTAGTTCTGCTTCCATTCTATTTCTGAAATTAGTTCAGTCTAGTTTTTTATTGTCATTAATAATTAACAGTCTGATTATGAATTGTTGGAGAATCATTAGCCATGTTACTGTGGAATTCTAGTATAGTGAATTCAGAAACTGCATATCAATTAAATTTATTGAGGCAGTTAGAAACTTGTGGAATATTCACATAATGGAGTTAGTGTGAATTGGTTTAGGTTTTATTTTGCTCTACCTTTTATTTGCTTTTGCACTTATATTATGAAAAGTTATGCTCCAAAAGTCATGTTTGATTGCCTGCTACTGTGATGTAATATTTACTCGCATGTAGAAGTACATATCTTAGGCTGACTGGCAGTGCCAGTTATTTTGCTTACTTTGTCTCCCAGTTGTTTTCAATATGTGTTTGCTATGATCATGTCAGTTGTACATGTTTGTTTTAGCAATAGCACTTGGTTTGAAACTTAGTTAACTTTTCAATGTGTAGAATCGCGCTGATGCTCAAAAGGCTCTCAGCAAAAACGGAATGCAAATAAATGGAGTGCTAATTGTTGGTGTGAAGCCGGTGGATCCAATGCAACGCCATACTTTGAACGAAAGACTCAACAATCAAGGATTTATGACTTTGCCCCCTCCATCTACCAGAAACGCGGAGCTCAATTCCTTAAGATCCTCTTCTCGGCCATACTATCTTCAAAATGGAAGTACAAGTGCTCGACAGTCTGGAGGGGCCATAGCTTCCCCAACAAAATCTCTGGTGTCAAAAGTCATGGATTTGATGTTTGGGGTCTAGGTTTAATTTTATAAGCAATTTGTTTTGGCGTTCACTCGGCAGATTCATATATATAATTGAGAGCATCGCTTGTCTTCTCTTCACCATGGTTTGTATCAACATTTCATCCCCATTATGGAAAGTGTTAAATCTCTTTTGTCAAACAAGTTCTACATGATCACAGATAACAATGTTAACATAATTCCCTTCAACAAATATAGAATAACTCTGTTTGTAGTTCCACAACCACCTGTATCTGTCTCAGGATTTGGTCCAACAGTTTGATTGAAATCAAATTTAATGTTGTTGATTGTTTTATCGTGTGAAGTGGACACCTGGACTTTGGCTTCATAGCAGCAATTAATGAGTTCAGTATATCTGTGGCTACTATGCTTTTCCAGTCTATTGGTTAACCAGGATCAGCTGACGTGCTTCCATCTAAGGTATTGTTCTTAGCTCGAATCTATTACTACTTATTGTATGGGAGTCTGAAAAGAGTCTTTATGGATTTGCATTGTAATGTCTTAATCGGTGGTTAATTGTTGAGTGTTGACCACACCATCTTCATTTATATTCTATAATATACCTTTATAGATGATGAATGAAAGTCTATAGTTTTCTGATGAACTTCCTGCCACTGAGGTTGAATTAAAAGGTCTGATGCGGTCATTATCCAATATCTTTATTGTCTGAAATGTTATAATGGTTGTCAATAACTATTTAGATCAAGAGGTGTTATTATTACCTAGAAATTAATATGGAGTTCAAAGACTAGTACGATAATGGTCAATGTTCCCTTTTGCTTCTGAAACAGGACATCTGATGACAGCTGCTTCAGGTATGTTGTTTTCGTCTATCATATGGCGTTTTATTGATCTTCTATTTCTATTTATGAAATATAAGTGAAAGAAACAATTTCTTAGTTGGTCTGATTTATGAGGAAATGGCTGATTAGAAAACATATGCTATGCAGTTACTGAGTTTTTGACATATATATATATGTTGATGTTAGTAAACATTTTAGTGTCATTAAGCAATCAGTTAACTGTCTTTTCTAGAATGGAAATGATGTAGTGCACTATACAGTGCAGTGAATTGATTATGTTTAAATACATTTAATAGGATGTCAACATAGTACACAGTTTATCTTGGTTATTAGGTAAATCAACATTGACCTCATAAATGAGTCATCTCGTCTACCTAGTTTCCTAAGTTGGAACCCTGACCACATCACCAATGGAGGACCCTCTAGGTGCATTTTGGATTTAATCACAAGTTAGCAGGAGTAGTTAATGTTGATGAATAGAATCCCAAGAAGATCAGGATTCAAGAGCATGACATAATTAATTTCTATATGCATTATCTTTCTTAATTTCATTATTTTGTTCCATCAAACTATCTAGCTGTACTTCTTAGACCTTGATCAGATAGAGTGGCTTTCGGCTTCTAAAAGTCATGTGTGCTTTTAGAGAAGGTTAGAAATACTAGCTTCGATCAATTTGGGAATGAGGTTTAGATATGTATTCCTTACCACACCAAAGTTAAGTTCATTACAAGATGACTACCCGGAACATTGTGATAGATCGGATGAGGAGAGCCTTTCAATTTCTACGTGCATAGTCCTTATTACGACCTCATTGTAAAGGTTTTTAATAGTTATTTTGGTTTCTAAATTGAAAAATTAGCATATGGTTTTAGTGTATGTATTAATTGAAATAGAAGTCAAAGTCCCCATTATTTATAATTAGCCTAACAACACCATCAATAGAGAAAATCTCAATTTCCTTTCAAAATCTTGGAGTTAACAGCCCTTCTGACCTGGTATTGCCTGCACGTCAGTCACATATTCTAAATAGTCATGGGTCGCCACCCTATATATACATATATAAAATCTTCAATACATTGGTGAAGATGTAAGTTCAATCGATTTCAGATATTATTGTTGATAAATTTGCTGTGAATTGAGTGCAAATTCATATAATTTCGCTTTGCAATATTTTGGCCTGCTTTCTTCGAAACAAAGAACATAGTGCAAGCTCCATACCATATACGTCATGCAAGCCATAATCGTCATAAATAAAATTTCGAAACCCGAAAAATAAGCTCACCAACGTGTAGTATTTAATTCAACAACACATTTCTCTTATTAATTATTCAATTTTACATCTTACCTAAGCTCAAACACACCCCTTATTAATTATTCAATTTTACATCTTACCTAAGCTCAAACACACCCCTCTCACCCCTACCTACTATGGTCCAAATTTGAGAAGTGTACATATCATTATTCTTAGATAAGGAACAATTATAAAAATAGAATAAATTTGGAGTTTTTTCCTTTTAAAAATACATAAAATTTTATTTATATTTATTTATTATAAAAATATTTATTTTTTTTAAAAAAATTGAAATTAGGAAAAATTTATTTTTGGCATTTTATAATTTTTATTTCTACTATATTATATAGTCTTCACATAAATAATCTTTCAAATTTTCACTTTAACAAATAGTCAACCGTTATTTTATAAAATCAAAATTTAAGTAATTTTTTTTTGGATTAATTTTAAAAATTTAAATTTTATTTGGACTATTTTATATAATTTTTTCTTTAAAATTTAATAAAGCTCTAAAATACAGGTGTAATGATAATGGTAATTACTAGATTAATTTTCTATAATTTTTAGTTTTATGGAATTATTTTTGTTCATTTTTATAAAGTTTGTCTCCATTTATTTTTAAAATTTTAGTTGGTGATAAAATGAAAAAAAAAAAAAAAACTGAAATCTCATGTATTACAATTTTTTTTTTATTAACCCATAAAATACTAACACCTAACAATAATAATTGTCTAAACATCAATTATTTTAATTAATAGGTAGTTAACCGAGCCATTCATGGAAATATTATATATATATAGGCATTGACATAACCAAACTTTAAGAAATGCTTGTGTTGGTGACAAAAATGTGTTGAAAACTGTGAAGAGACATCTATGTTTCTCCTATAAACATCATCATTCAATCAATTAATCAAATCTTCAATTCGTCACTGCAATATTTTCTCTCTTGAAATGATGAACGGCCAGTCTGACCCTACTACTGTCACCAATGGAACTACCAAAACCCACATGAGACCAGAAACCAGAGGAGGTTTCAGTCGGAGAAGTGAGGTGTCACAAGTGGTGTTGAGAGTGTTTAGCTTGGTGGGGTGTGTTTTTTCTTTGTCTTTCATGGTTACTGCTGCTCAAAGTGGTCAAACATCTGTTTATGGCTTCACACTTCCTGTTTCTGCTAAGTGGTCTCATTCCACTGCTTTTCAGTAAGTTTTTGTTTTGTTGTTTGGTTGGTGAGAAAGTTTGAGTCTTTAGATGCTAAAGGGTCTAATTTTACTGATTTTTCAATATGTTTCTGTTCATTTGTTGTTTGGTTGGTGAGAAAGTGATGGAATGTTATGAAGAAAGTTTGAATCTTT
Source organism: Cardiospermum halicacabum (assembly GCA_031304145.1). NCBI lineage: Eukaryota > Viridiplantae > Streptophyta > Magnoliopsida > Sapindales > Sapindaceae > Cardiospermum > Cardiospermum halicacabum. The sequence continues at coordinate 754,190 of CM062391.1, read as the reverse complement.
TAATGTTTGATGTTTGTTGAGAAAGTGATGGCAGAAGAAAGTTTGAATCTTTATTGTTTGACTGTTACTAAGAGCATAAATGGATGCTTCCCAGTTCTTTTTAGCTATGTTGTGTATTTCAACTTCAGTTGTTGTTTGGTTGCTGAGAAAGTGATGGAAAGTTAAGGAAAGAAAGTTAGAATCTTTAAGATGTTTTGCTTGTTTGTGACTAGGCGCTTGTTTGTTAGAAAGTCTAATTCCTACTTTTGGTTAAGTTCTGATCATTTGTTGTTTGGTTACTGAGAAAGTGAAGGAAAGTGAAGAAGAAAGTTTGAACTATTTGATGTTTGTCTGTTTGTATGTAAATGGGAAAATAAAGTTTGAATCTTCAAGCCTTCCTAGTTTTTTTGTTTGTTCTTTTCAGTAGATTTTCTACAGGACAACTACCACATTCATTTCACATGTGAAGACTTATTTATTGATTATTAGAACTTTTGCAGTGTATGATGAGATATTAATTTCTAGGCTTGTTGCTTTTGAGGAAAAAAAGTTAAATAAAGAATCAACTCTGTACCCCATATTCTGTCTATTTTGTGAACAGAACAAGACCCGTGAAAAAGAGCTTTTAACTTATAGTTTGTTCTTGTATGAAAAATCCTCATTTTGATGACCATAACATAACTATTATATACACATATGTTACAATAGAACAATGTTAAGAAACATTGAGACTCTAGTTTACATTGTTGAAGGTATCTGGTCGGAATCTCGGCGATCGGCGCAGCTTACTCAATGCTGCAACTACTTATTACTGGTTCAAGGCTGCTGAGGAACACTGCGGTGATTACCTCAACAACACAAGCTTGGATTGTTCTTGTTGCAGATCAGGTTGATTTCATTACTTATACATACATTACATACACTTGACTAAATACCAAATTATAGGCTTATCCAAGTCTTTAACTTTGGACTTCATAAAGCTGTTTCTGATGATGTTTGGTTATTTGTCAAAAGTGCTTCTTAACTTTCGACTTCATAAAGGTTTTTTTTATGGTATTTAGTTAATTGTCAAAAGTGTTTTTGGTCATAAGAAGCACATTTAGAGTAAGTTAGAAGCATATATCTAGGATTGCTTCTAGTTTTGATTCCTGTTCATATAGTTAGTATTTCTGTCTTTCTCTACAAGAGCTTCTGAGATATCAGAATCTTTTCTAATAGTTATCCAAACACTATTGATAACAGCTTTCAGAAAAAGTCCAAAATTAAAAAGTACGGGCTCCAAATACTAACTTTCTGAAAATTCCGAAGTCAGAAGGCAAAAGCAATAGTCCGAAACTGTCCCTTAGTGTTTGGATTCTTTCTAGTTTTGACTTCTATTCATATAGTTAGTATTTCTGTCTTCCTCTAGAAGAGTTTCTGAGAGATCAGAATCTCTTCTAATGGTTATCCAAACACTATTGATAATAGCTTCTAGAAAAAGTTCGATAGTTAAAAAGTACAGGCTCCAAATACTAACTTTCAGAAAATTCTGAAGCCAGAAGGCAAAAGCAATAGTCCAAAACTGGTGTATCTAATGTGATGTAATGTTGATTGATTGATTATATGCAGATATTTGCATACGCAATGGTGAGTGCTGGATCAACTGCATCAGGAATCACTAACTTGAACAGAACAGGCATCAAGCATACGCCTTTGCCGAATTTTTGCAAGGCGTTACCTAGATTCTGTGATCATGTAGCCGTGTCGATTGCTTTTGCATTTTTCAGCTTTGTTTCGTTTGCTGCTTCTTCTTTTCAGGCTGTTGCTTGGTTGGCTAATAAGGTCTGATGTTTGTGTTTTCAGATCTTGATCAGTTCAGGTTGTTGTGTAATGTATCTGCTAAATGTGATCTCATATGTGTATGTATATGTGTTTTCTAAGCCTATGTAGTGGCTTCTATGTGTTGTGTTTGTGTTGGTTAATGTTGTTGCTTATAGAGTTTTTTGGTCAGGTTTTGTATGTAAAATGAAAACTATGCTGAGAGTGGACACTTCCCATTCCTATCATTACATATATTTTTTTTCCTAACATGTTATTACAATTTCTATCTAAATTATATAAACACATCTAAAATTAGATAGCGACTTCATTAAATACTTATATTATTGACGTGGAGAATAAAAGATTTTTGCTTTTTTTAAAGCACTTTTTCAATATATAAGAACTTTTTAAAACTATATTTGGGATCTGATTTGGAATAACTTGTACTTTTGACAGAAGAAGAGAAGCAGAAGTATTTTGATAAAGCACCCCCTCACTGCTTTCACTGAAAACAAGTCTATAAACACTTCTAAATTTCTAACTAAACAGTACTTTTCACTGAAAACAAGTCTATAAACACTTCTAAATTTCTAACTAAACAGTACTGAGAAGTGTCCAAAAAGCTATAAAAATACTTATCTAGTCATACCAAGCAGGCTCTTATAACAATATCGAGAAGTACTTTTGTATTTAGAAAGGTGTAAAAGTGCTTATACATGAGAATACCAAACGCACACTTAATTGCATCCATGTACATATTATTGCTAAGACAGCTTAAGCCGTCTAAATACAAAAAATTGGGCCTCTAAATGCATTAACATGGGCCTAAAATCATCACCGTAAAAGCCCAAAACCACATCATAACAACAAAGCGACGACGCCGTTTTTACCTTCCTTTCAATTGAAACCATTTCTACGTCATCATCTTCCTATCGAGTTTAAACCCACCACTGCTTCGTTTACACTTCAATGGCGACTCAATCGAAGCTCAACTGTTGTCAACAGATTTCAAAATTGTCAATTCCACGATGTGTGTAGTGGTAATGTGACAATTGAAAGTAATTGAATTGAAGTTTCTCATCGCAAGCGCTGGTCATCATCCGTCTTCTGACTTATTCAATCGACGCAGTCACTGCAGCTGCTTCTCTTCATTTGTTCCGGTATTGTAATTTTATTGTAAATTGATTCTATTGATCAGCTTTTTCATGTTTTTTCAATGGCATGTAACTTCTCATCGTCGGTTAATTTTGCCGCCATTAAACCCGGGTCCAAAAACCCTAAAAAATCTAACAGTTTGAAACTTTATCCACTGTTTTTGTGTAAAAGTCGGAACTTTAGTGAGGAAAATGAAGAGGAGAGAAAAAATAAGACCCATTTGAGTGTTGTGAGTATACCTGTGACTTTGACTATATTGTCAGCTTCACTTGTTGCTACTAATCCTTGTTATGCTGCAACAAAAGTTGGGTCTGAGAGAAAGAAAAAGTCCCAGAAAAAGCCTCAAGAGGCTTGGACACCAGAACAGATCAAAAAGTGGGCTAAAGATTTGCCTGTTGTGACTAGTAGGATTGGTTATAGTGATATATTGAGTTTGAAGAGTGAGGGTAGACTTAAGCATGTGATAAAATCGCCTAGTGGTAGTTTAAGACTGACGGCAGAACCTGTTTTGGTGGTTTTAGAGGATTCTAGAGTGTTGAGAAGTGTTTTGCCATCATTAGAGAGTGATACGAGGTTTTGGGAGCGTTGGAATGAGTTGAATATTGGTTCTTTGTGTGTTAATGCGTATACACCTCCGGTTAAGAAGCCAGAAGTGCCTTCGCCGTATTTGGGGTTCTTGTCAAAATTTCCTGAGACTGTGTTGTCAATAATCAAGCCAAAGAAGCAGTCAAAAAGGTCTTCGGAGGTTAGGAAGTTGAGAGAGGAGTTTAAGAGGCAACAAAAGGAGGAAACGGAGAGGTTAAGGGAAGAGAGGGAGAGGATGGAGAAGGAGGTAAGGATGCGGAGGAGAGCAGAGGAGTTGAGAAGGAAGAGGGAAATAAGGAATAGGAAATTGCAGGAGTCAGTTGCAAATGCAAGGCAGAATTCTATAAACATGGCAAATATGTGGCGTGATATGGCGAAAGATCCGAATGTGGTAAATGCACTAGGGGTGCTGTTCTTTGTGATATTTTATCGGACAGTAGTGTTGAATTATAAGAAGCAAAAGAGAGATTATGAGGATAGATTGAAGATTGAGAAGGCAGAGGCAGAAGAGAGGAAAAAGATGAAGCAGTTGGAGAGGGAGATGGATGGGATCGCAGCTGAGGAAGATGTTGATGAGAGTGAGCAAGGAAAAGGTGAGCAGAATGAGTATTTGAAAATGGCTCAGCAGTTCATGAAATCAGGTGCACGTGTGCGAAGATCACATGGTAAGAGGCCGCCACAGTATTTGGAGCGAGGTGTTGATGTGAAATTTACTGATGTTGCTGGACTTGGAAAGATCAGACTTGAGCTTGAGGAAATTGTGAAGTTTTTCACGCATGGAGAGATGTACCGCAGAAGAGGGGTGAGAATACCAGGTCAGATTTTTGGAAACACCAATCACTGATGTTGATTCATTTTCTTGTATGTTTGGCAGAAGAAACTCCACTGCTAAAAAAAAATTATTGAAGGATTATTCAGATGATTGTGCCTGTATTACAGATCAATACTTTCACTAGCTCAAACACTTTCATCCCTTGGTAATTATCAGGTGGCATACTTCTTTGTGGTCCTCCTGGGGTTGGGAAAACATTACTAGCAAAAGCTGTGGCTGGTGAAGCTGGTGTTAATTTCTTCTCTATATCCGCCTCTCAGTTTGTTGAAATATATGTTGGGGTTGGTGCTTCTCGCGTTCGATCACTTTACCAGGAGGCCAGGGATAATGTAAGTGATATCTTTTGGCTGCTTGTTTAGTTCTCTGCACCTTTCTTATATTATAATGTTTTGACATTAGACTGTTCTTTCACACAGGCTCCATCTGTTGTGTTTATTGATGAGCTGGATGCTGTTGGAAGGGAGCGAGGTTTAATAAAGGGTTCTGGTGGGCAAGAACGCGATGCTACTCTTAATCAGGTCAGTGAGTAAAATGCTGTGTTTCTGGTATTCTGAATTGTTTATACTGATTTGATATACAACCATCTAGTGGCAATTTGACTCACTATTGATGTATATAGCTTCTTGTCTGCTTGGATGGATTTGAAGGAAGGGGGAATGTGATTACTATTGCTTCCACAAACAGGCCAGATATTCTAGATCCAGCCCTTGTGAGACCTGGACGTTTTGACCGTAAAATTTTTATCCCTAAACCTGGGCTTATTGGCCGAATGGAAATTCTGGAGGTAACAATCTTAGGTTCAATTACCTTTGCAGATTATTTTCGGTATCATTTACACTACCAACTATAGATTTTCATCTCTGGTTCTTCATCATAGGTGCATGCTCGTAAGAAACCAATGGCTGAGGATGTAGACTACATGGCTATTGCTAGTATGACGGATGGAATGGTTGGAGCAGAGCTAGCGAACATAGTTGAAATTGCTGCTATCAATATGATGCGTGATGGAAGGACAGAGGTTGTTGCTACTCCTGCAAAACCTTCCTTCTTTTTTTTTTTTCACTATTCAGTTTGACTTTATTTTGGTAACATTTTGATACAAGCCAGTTAATTTTTGACCAATTTGTTGGTTCTCCAAACTTTAGTCAATGTACATGTAGTTTGATATTACATTACTCGCTACATTTTCATTTTTGTAGATTACAACAGATGACTTATTACAAGCTGCAGAAATAGAAGAAAGAGGGATGCTAGATAGGAAGGAGAGGAGCCCTGAGACATGGAGACAAGTAGCTGTCAATGAAGCTGCAATGGCTGTTGTAGCAGTGAACTTTCCCGACCTAAAGAATATTGAGTTTGTATGGACCTTACACTTTATTTTTACTACAGTTTTTGCTTGTTCTGCTACTGCTAAAAGCAGCAACGCTAATCTTGTGTTTAGAAGTCATAATTTTCCATAAATTTGGTGTCTTTCAACATAGTTGGAAAAGCACAAGCCTTAGAGTCATAAACTTTCAGGCTTCAGCTACAAATATGAGGCAAATCATCAACTTATACATTTGTGAGTGTAGTAGTGGCATTGATATGGTGTCAAAGTTAGTGTCTGCAGGCCTGTGATTTTGGCACTTTAGATTCATCATAGTTAGCTTTTTGCACAAGACTCATACTCATAGACTTTCAGCTACAAATATGAGGTCAAATCATCAACTTACACATTTGTGAGGTTACTAGTGGCATTTTAGTTTCATCATAGTTAGATTTTTGTGGTTTGATATGATATGGATCTTTTTTCTGAAGTTTCTTTTCTTGGTGACATAAAAAATAAAGAAGCTGTTGTCAATGTGAGATGAATTCTCAGTCTTAAACAAATAATAAAAAGAAATAAATATATTGTATTAGTTGATGTACTCTAAACATCTTGTAGGAATATTTGATGCTACTTAAGGGGCAGGAGTGACTTTAGCGCCTTGTTACCCCTGTAAATTGGACTGCCTTATTTTTGAGCTTGTTCATAGAACTCTTCATATGCCAAGGAAGTTCCATGAACAAAAGTGACTTTGTCCATGGAAGCTTGATGGAATTCTATGAACAAGCCCAAAAATTGGGCACATTGGTATGTATAGGGAAAAATGGCTCATTTTGGTAAAAAAAGATCTCAAATTGGCTATAATTTATGCAAATGAATTGTTTTATTTTTCTTGTTTAGAATTAGTCATTGTTTGTTGCTGTGGAGCAGGTCACTATTGCTCCTAGAGCTGGTAGGGAGCTAGGCTATGTTCGAATGAAAATGAACCATTTGAAGTTTAAGGAAGGATTGCTAAGGTAAAAATAACTTTTTCAAAATGTCATTTCATATAATCTATCCTTATTCCTTTGCTAACACCAAAATTCCCGTATGATGCAGTCGTCAATCCTTGCTTGATCATATTACTGTTCAGCTAGCACCACGTGCAGCCGATGAGCTTTGGTATGGTGAGGATCAGGTAAGGATTACATTATTTCATGTTTCTTAAAAAGGTCAGGCAGTTGTATATACTATAAAATCCATCTTCTTCATTGGTATTTCATGTGATTTATTACATAGGCACAAGAAGTTTCAGTTGTATATCAGTTTTCCATTTTAGTATCTGTGGAAGCTGAATCGCACTAATTCCTATAATTATCCCAATATTCCAGTTGAGTACAATATGGGCAGAAACAGCTGACAATGCAAGGTCAGCTGCTCGAAGCTTTGTTCTCGGCGGCCTTTCTGAGAAGCATCATGGGCTATCAAACTTCTGGGTTCCAAATCGAATTAATGTAATAGAAACATTTGGTTTCCCTATCTACTTTAGTTTATATAGAACACTGCCAACTGCAAGAGCAGTCTATATGTCTTCTGATACTACCTTTTAAACATTCAGGACATTGACACTGAGGCGCTGCGGATCTTGAATTGGAGCTATGAGCGTGCTAAAGAGGTAATTTAAACACTGCAGCCCTTAGTTCTGTCAATTTCTACTATCTTGCTGTACCAACCCTGTTCTTTTGCCATACCAGATCCTTAGACGCAACGAGAAACTCATGGACGCAGTAGTCAGTGAACTTGTCGAGAATAAAAGCTTGACAAAACAAGAATTCTTTCATCTGGTTGAGTTGCATGGAAACCTTGAACCCCAGCCACCGAGTATCATGGACATCAGGGCAGCTAAGCGTGCCGAGTTTCAACAACTGATGCTTGATCAGAATGTCTCAGCTGTAGGCAACGCTTCATAATCAGGATCATTAACAGTTGTATAGGCCTGCCTGCAGCTAAATTTTGGTCGAACAACACCAACACATACAGTTCAAGCTCATCAGCTGTTTAAAGGCTGTTGTTGCATGGCAGAAAATATTGTTTCCAGTGTATTAGAGGGCTTATAAGTTATATGTAGGTGATAGATATACAGATAGTCCTTAAGTGATCAATTTTTGAAGCCTAAATGTCAAACCCTGCAAAACTTTTGGTTTGCTGAAGCTAATTCAATATCATTTAGTAGACTGCTTTTACTTCCATCAGAAAATTAAGCAAACGTTGATCGACTAATACAAATTTCAATGTTATCTTTACTCATATCAATTAAAGAAATAAAACTAAATTCACCCCACTTTCCCATGTCTTTTTCCATTCAAAACCTGTTGACCAATTCTCAACCATTTCAATAGAGGTTCATTGCACACGTTCATGTAAACTGTCTATAGTAACTACTAATAAACCGCTATATATACATACATACACAAACAGATTCAGATTACAGACTATTAACTGTTCTCTCTTCTTCAATCACTTCCACAATACTAGAGAAATTCACTGCTTAAAACCTCTCAAACTCTGTAGTCTGTACTACCATGGAAATGAATGAAAGCAAGAACAAAAACAACATGGTCTCTCTCATCAGCCTCTTCTGCATCACATATCTGCTACTCTTAGCCCCTATGCATCATGTTGAAGCAGTGAAAGAGATCAAAGTCGGCGACGATTTCGGCTGGCAAGAGCCAAGCAAGAACAATACTTCTGTGTACAGTCAATGGGCTGGAAAACACAGATTCCATATTGGAGACTCTCTGTGTAAGTTCTTTGACACTATCTAGTCTTTTGAGTACCCTTTTCATTGTGATTTGTTTTGTTTTGTGTAGTGTTTGAGTACAAGAATGATTCAGTGCTTCAAGTAGAGAAATGGGGGTACTACCATTGCAACGCAAGCAAAGCAATCATAGCTTATAACAATGAGAAGAGTGTAATGAAACTTGACAGATCAGGACCATTTTACTTCATAAGTGGAAGTCCAGATCATTGTAACAATGGACAGAGATTGCTTGTTGAAGTGATGGGTCAACACCAGCCTCAAATGTCTCCAACTTATTCCATTGCAGCTCCTCCTCAGGTCTATTTTGGTCCAACAACTACAGTTTCATCAGCACCAGCTCCAGAATCTCCACAATCACTTGTTTATTTACTCTCTGTGTTGTTTTCTGTTTATTATTGTTACTATTACTAGATTTCATGTCCTTTGTTGATCACAATCTTCACAATCCTTTGTTGTTGGTCTCTGTTTAACATTAATGTACTTCTTGAGATAACTTCCATGAGTGAACCGTTTCATAATTTATACATAATGGGGTTTCTTTGCTTAATTTTGAAAAAGAGTTAACTATTTTGCTAATTTGACTAACTACAGGGGTTCTTTAGAAAAATTTCTCAATTGCAGTTAATGTTTTGGCGGGTAAATTGTTCCTAATATGAAAAACCCTAAACAAAACCTTAATCGTCTCTCTCCATCTCGTCCAACATGCAATTTCCAGAAATGAAATCAATTCTCAGGTCTTTCAATAACCCAAAGCATCTCCTTTTCGCTTCTCACTCTCACAAATTCCACCGATTTACACGCCATGTATCTCAAATTTCCCAATTTTCCCGCCAATTCCACTCGACAACCCTCCGTTCGTTCTGCGCCGTGGAATCCAGCTCGGACCCACAACCCCAAACCGCTACCCCTACCCCTACCCCTACCCCTCGCGTCTGGAGTATTTACGACCGTGCCGCTACTCCCGCCGTCGTTTCAGAAACTGGAGAATCGTCGTCCGAGTCGGAAGTGGAATCGAGTCAAGATGGAAACTTGGGGGAAGAGAAGATGGAGAAGAGGAAGGTAAATAGAGGAGTAGGAGGGTATACAGTAGGGGAGTTTGTAGGAGTGAAGAGGAAAGGAGGGAAGAGTAGTAGAGTGGTTTGGGTGTGTTCTGGTTGTGGTTATGAGGATGGGCAGTGGTGGGGCTCTTGTCGCTCCTGTCGTGCTGTGGGTACGTTGAAGAAGTTTTCAGATGTAAAGAGTGGTGGTGAAAGACATGTGGAAGAGAGGACTTGGCTGCCTCAGAAGACTGAGGGAGTGAGACCTCTGCGGTTACGTGATGTTAATAGAGGGATCGATGTTATGGATTGGAGGATTCCTTTGTAAGTTTGTTTGTCATTCTTTTGATTGAGCATAGTGGTGTTTATCATTTGTTTCTAAGTTTATGTAGGTGTAGGTGAATTTGGTGGTTTGTACATAACTACTTGGTGTATAGTTGTGTGCTACATTGATTAGCAGGTTTAGCAGAATGGTTCATTGAGAATTTCAAGCTTTTGAATTCGATTTCAGTATGCATGTTTTACTGATCTTTGAATAAACTAGATTGTCTCAGCCTAGAATATCTTTATTTGGTGAAGGCCGCAGCAAGCAAGCTGCATGTAAACGCTGTTTGATATTAATCTCTTAACTTGAAGGAAAAATACTAGCAGAATTGCAATTTGTATAGCTATGATGTATGGCAATGAATGTTGGGCATCAAGAGATATTAATCTTTTGTTTGTTTGTTTTAATTATGAAATAACTTTTAGGTTAATGTATCTTTATTAGTTTGATTGTTTTCTCTTTTGTATTCATAATGGCTAATATGGCCATGTAACGATGGCTTGTGGTGGTTGTCATATATTTGTATTTAGCTGCAACTTTGTTTTGGTATTTAGGTCTGGATCCTTTGGAAGCGAAGTTGCTAGGGTGCTGGGTGGTGGTCTTGTTCCAGGTTTTCTTTGTCCATTTGTATGCTTTGTGTTTATTGATTCTTTTTTTCTCATTAGCTAGTTTTTTGAAGACATGTTTTGTATATCCAATTTACTTGCACTAACTCTGATTCCCTTATTGAAGATGCTACCATATGTTAATGCTTTTTTACTTGATCATTAGAATATTGATATTTTAACAGAGAAAGTCATGGAGTTTAGTCAACATTTTTATCCGAAAATGGAGGAAGATCAGAACTTCTATTTTTCGATTGGGTTTAATTCATTTGTTAATGTATTTTTCAAAGAGACTTTTACTGAGAGAAACATGATATAGGGGATGCGACTTACAAGGATGTACTTTTTATTTTATAATCCATCAATCTATGCTCTTAAAAATATGAAACAAAATTTTCATTTACATTGACATTCAATCTGTCCAAAACACTAGATGTTATCGAGAACTCAATAGTGAAACAGATAATTTATGGTGACTGATGTTCAAATATACGAAGTGATATGACCTTGTAACAGTTTTAGAACCATACCACTTGCCCACTCTGATAATTTGTAATCTTGTTAGAAGCCAAGCCATCTTTGGTCCCATCTTTTATGTGTTTTCCTTGTGATATACATGATTCGGATGTTATTTTTGGTGACTTTTGTTTCTTGTTTGCAGGTTCTTTGGTGTTGATTGGTGGTGATCCTGGTGTTGGCAAAAGTACTCTATTGTTGCAGGTTTGATTATTTATGAAGTGAAAGTTTGTCTTAGGAAGCTCTATTACGGGCATACTTATCAACCTGTTTCTATCAAGTTTCTAACATTTTAGTTTTCATATCTTGATCTATTTCGACATGTTTGTCTCCTTACTAGCTTTCTTCCTCATATTGATTTTACATCCGAATTTGAAGGTGGCTGCAATAATAGCTGAAGGGCATGAGCTTGGTGCATCAGCTCCAGTTGTTTATGTCTCAGGTGAAGAGGTTCGTGTTAATTGATTTATCAAGATGTCCTTTGCAAAATTTGATAACGAACAAGATTTTTAATTGCTATTTCCTTTTATTGTTTTTTTCAGAATTGTTTTTTGTGATTTTGTATTGCCTGAATTATGTAGAACTTTTGTGACGAGATTGTTTGTTATTTGGTTTTCACTGGCTCTTTTCTTACTTTGATTTTATTTTCCAGTCATCTTTTATTAAAATGAGTTTTGATTGACTTAATGAACACCTTCTATTGATATAACACACTAAAGAATATTACTTGATATGATTTTTTTGTTAGGCTCATTATATTAAGTTCTTAGGATAACATCTAGAAGCTTGCCATTATATTGGATAAACAAATCTTGCATGCTGTCTTCCTTTTTAATTGCATATGTATATGTTGTACCGCTTCCTTCGGACATGATAATTCAACTTTTTTTTTTTGGTGATTTTTTGCCATGTGCCAGAGTATTGAGCAGGTTGGAAACCGAGCTGACCGTATGAGGATTGAAACTGAGGACCTTTACTTGTATTCCAGTACGGATGTTGAGGTGCATACTTCTAGAATTTTATCCATTGGTCACTGATTTTGTCAACATTCATTCGTCACTCTCGTATTGTCTTCTCACTGTTTTGATTTTCTAGTAATGGCATCTGGTAAGCACAAGTAAATAAATTCATCATCAAATATTGTATTCTTGTGCTTATTCAGTGCCTTGTCAGCACACATCCTTGTATTGGATGAGAAGTGATTTCCTCTTTGGCTCTATTTGGAATCTCAAATGTTAAATTGATTCGATAGACAAAAGACACCGAAGGTAAACATTAAGGATATATGTTTGGGTTTGTGTTAATTCATTTTAGACACCAGCATCAATGTCTCCATGCAGAAAACAGAAATCAGAATACAAAACAAATAGTAGAGAGAAAACCATTGGTATTTTAATATAAGTGTGATCAAGATATTTGGAAGTGCTCATACCACCTAGATTGATAGTATTTGGTCTGGTGATTAGTAATGTGATCTTGTATGACAAGGTTTTAATTCTGGTTGATTATGTTTAGCATTTTAGCTTCAAAATTTTCTGCTATATTATATATCCCTCTATCACATTACATTGAATTAGCATTTGTTACAAAAGCTTATTTGAAATCTTTTTCATCTTAAAAAAACTCAACTTTACTACGTCTATGAAAGTTCTGTTGCATTTACTTCATAGAACTTTCTGTGGAATTTAACAAGGGAATTAATTCTATCTTTAGGTTTTCATTTATGTGTTTGTTTGATGGTAAAGAGAGCAACAACTTCCATTTCTATAGATTATATAGTAGCATTAATGAAGACATACACAGTGGCTGTTATTGTTGAAGGATGATGAATCCTTACTAATATTGTCATGCATGACATATCCTTTCATTAGGAATGAATTTTTTTTTTCATGGCTTTCTTGACTGGGATCTTTAGTGGATGAAGTCAAAAACGTTTGGGGCATTTTTGTTGCTGTTTCAGGATATTTTAGCTAAAATCCAGGACCTATCGCCTCGGGCTGTAATAATTGATTCTATTCAAACAGTTTATCTAAATAACGTTGCTGGAAGTGCTGGAGGGATCACTCAGGTTGGAATTTTTCTGTTGGATCTTTTAATAATGTTCAGCTGTGACTAATTGTTGAGTTGTCTAATATTGTTCATTATTGAGTGGTGTGTTTATTTTTTATGATTATCTTAAGTTGATCTAAAGAGTATTAAATAAAAGGTGCATTAGATGGCAGGGTTATTGAACATTCTTATAATTGAAGAAACCTATTTCTTTCTGGTAACTTGGATTGGATGTAAGAACAAATCTCAACTTACTAAAAATTCTGTTAAACAGCCAAGCGAGTCTGAGAAAATGTGATTTATGCTGGACCATTGTTTTACAGTAAAAAGTGTTGGGGTAATTTCACTTCTGCAAAATTGCTAAGCAACACTTTTCTTTGTATCAGGTGAAAGAATGTACGTCTGCCTTACTGCGATTTGCGAAAAAGACTCTAATCCCTGTTCTTTTGGTGAGAACTCATTGTCTGTTTCTGAGTTCGAATTAGAAATTGATTCTCATGATAAAGCTCTGGTATAACTCAAGGTTAAAGAAGGAAAACGAGGCTATTTATGGAATAGGATGAAATGTAGTTGTTCTTATTCTATCATTATTGACATTTATGATGCTGTGTGTTTCAGGCTGGACATGTGACAAAATCTGGTGAGATAGCTGGGCCTCGTATCTTGGAGCACATTGTTGACACTGTCCTATATATGGAAGTTGGTATCCTAACACATTTAATCTCTACATATGGGTTCCTTTCTTTCAATGGTCTTGGGCATTGAAACTTTTCCAGTTGAAGTAATTTATATTGTGTTAATGCCTGGCCCCATTCTTCATTATAAATACATAGTTGGAAATAACTGTCTCTGGAAATAGTTTAATGGACTTGTCTAAAAATATAAAATAAAAACAGATAGTAATCATGAGATTGCAATACGTTTTTCATTAGAGGCTCATTACAGTTATTATTATTATTTTTTCAATAAACCTCACCTTCCCTTTTATAAGAATTGTTTAAATGTTTATTAGCAACTTCTACATCAATTATGGACTGATATAAGGAAGTGCTATGTTTGTTTTCTTCAACCAACTAGTTGATCAACTATATGTTTGGTTCCAAAAAAAAAAAACCAACACTAACGTGATAGTTTTCTATTTTTATTGTAGGGAGAGAAATCCTCCTCATATCGTTTGCTTCGACCTGCAAAGAATAGATACGGATCCACTGATGAGGTATGAAAGTTACAATGTACCAGAATTTTCCTGCTGGGTGATAGTAATGAAGTTTCTTTTTACTCTTTTCTCTCTGTACTTAGTTTTTCACCACATGCCTAAGAGATTTCTATACATTTGAGTTATGTTTTTTTTTGTCAGATGCCAACAATATAAGAATTTTCACTTAAATAGGTAATAGTACTTAGTTTTAACACAGAAAATAAATTATCATTAACATGGAAAGTAAATTATCCTTCATATTAAATATACCTTCTGGTGCCATGAGATCGTAGAGTCCTCTGTAACCTTCGTCTCTCTTTTTTTGTCTGTGCTGCATTAGTGTTCTGTTAACAATACAGTTCTCTATTATCTTTTGTACTCTTGTTTCATAAATCAACTTTTATTGTGTTTTACCTTTTATGCCCTATTTGTATAGCAGTTTTCTTGTTTAAGTCATCATTTATGGCTCTGCTCCTTTGTAAAGTTAACTGTATCATTGCATTTACAAATCCTAAAATGGTATTTAACTCTGTTCTTGTATATCAGCCTTTTCATATCATGAATATTATGTAATGAAAATGATTCCGTAATCGGTTCTATCTTAAATACTAATAAATCTAGTTGTTGTTTTGTATATTCCACAGTGCTGAAAAAAGTGATTGCTTATTTTCAATTGGCAGTTAGGAGTCTTTGAGATGTCACAACTGGGACTGCGGTCTGTTTCCAATCCTAGCGAGATTTTCTTGAGTGCTGAATACTCAGAGTCAGAGTTTCTAGCTGGACTTGCAGTTGCTGTGGTATTGGATGGATCACGAACTTTCCTTCTTGAAATTCAGGTGTTTCCCCAAATATCTTGTACTTATCATTTTCTTGGCACACGCATGACATTTTTGTTTTATGTTAAGTGTATATTCAAGTTCACCGATTGCTGTCAAGGTGAATGTTTCATGTTGTACTTGATATTCCTTTACTTTTCTTCTATTTTGAGAAATTTGATTTGAATGCCGGCTGCTAAGTATTCTCTTTGGTTACAAGGATCGGTTCTGTTAGTTGAGTTATACATGGAGAAATTTCTATTACAGGATACAAAGAGAAATTTCTCCTGTTACAACACTCTTTCATGCTGCTATACTTGTTGGATGTGGAAATGCCTACTTCTCTTTATGTTTCATATTTGTTCAAGCAAGTAACTTGACAAATAACATATTTTCTTGGGCCTCTGTCATATAATTGTCCTTTATATACCTCATCATAGCTTGTTAAAGTTATTCTGATACACTTTAATAATTTCAATGCAGGCTTTATGTGTATCTGGGTCTACAGTTTCAAGACATGTAAATGGGATCCAACTGACCAGAGCTGATATGATTATTTCGGTAAGTATTTGTTAGCTGTTAAATCTTAATGTCAATTTTTACTGCTTGGATGCTGAATCTCCAGCTATCACTACTTAATTTATAGGTTCTTATGAAGCAAGCTGGTTTGAAGCTTAAAGAGAATGTAAGTTATTCTGCATATGATATATATCTATATGCATTCCGTATTATGCTTTTTACACTGTTAAGAGAGACTATAGATTGTATAATTGAGCTTCCTATATGCCAGTTTTATCTTATCTCATCACTTATTGTTTCGCTTGAGTTGCGGTTTGAGAACATACTTTTAGTAAGAAGATAAATAGATAAGATTTTTGGGAAGTTTCATGTGAGATGGCATTTGTGGGACTGAGGGTATCCTATGAAGTAGTTGGAATTATTTTAAACAGTCAATGGATTGTTAAATTGTGACATGAATAATTTATCAAATCGATGTATGAGTATCATGAAGTTGTAATTCTGCATGGTTGCATTTGATGTGAAATACAAATAACATTGCTCTATTCTTCCTTCATCATTCTTGTACAGTCCGTTTTTCTGAATGTCGTGAGCGGGATGGCACTGACAGAGACTGCTGGAGATCTTGCAATAGCAGCTGCAATCTGTAGCAGGCATGCATTCTCTCCCTTCTCTTACCATTTATCTCATAACATCTAAGCTCAAACTCATTTCTTTCTCAAAAGTTTTCACTTTCCTATTTGTTTCTCATGCCAAAACGTTTCTACCTTTACTATGATTACAAATTGCTCTTTGCTGATAAATTCACAGCTAATACATACATGTTTCCTCCTTCCCTTACTATTTTTGTCTTGTTCAGTTTCTTAGAGTTCCCTATTCCCAAAGGCATTGCATTCATAGGTGAAATAGGTCTTGCTGGTGAGCTTCACACGGTGAGTACATTGCTTCACATCTCCAAAATGGAATGATAATTGGATCACGAAATCCGAAATGTTTTTCTCAACCTCTGTATTTTATTTACTATTGTCGCATTGTAGGTAGCCGGAATGGATAAAAGAGTGAGCACAGTTGCAAAACTGGGATATAAGAAGTGTATAGTTCCGTTCTCGGCCGAGAAAACTCTAGCATCGTTAAATATTGAGAATATGAAAATCATTGGCTGTAGAAACCTAAAAGAGGTCATCAATGTAGTGTTTACAAACACCTGAAACGTAATCAGTTGGTCTCTAGTCACAATCTCACAGCCTAATGAACTTTATGTTACCATCTTCAACATCTTCTGAGACCTGAAGATGGAGATTTTGTGGCTATGTAGAAAAAGAGAATGATGATGCCTTTTTGTATCTTATACATTGCCCTTCATCAATTATAAATAGGCCATTTGTATGGTTTTCTTATCAATCCATTTGTTTTTATCCATATTTTGGAATACATTTTGCAAAAAAGTAACACAAATCACAAATAGAGGAACATGAACCGAGCTACACCATCTATTAACACCATTAGCATCTGGATTTTCACCTGTAGCAAACTGCCAAGTTACAAGACACATTCACAGCTTAATTTGCATGAAATTAATTCACTTAGGCTCAATATGATCATCAAGCACATACTCCATGGTTTCCTTCTTGAATTTATCCCAAGACTCTTCAATTTCACCATTCTCTTTCTCTGCCTTTTGCTTCTCTTCTTCTAGCCTCTTTGATCGGCGCAAACAACGAGCCAAGGCGAATATAGAACTTTGAGCTTCTTTTTCAATACCTTTAGCTTCTGCATTCATAAGCGCTATAGATTGCTTTATCCTCTCTGACTCCTCAGTCTCAGCTGCCATTTCCTTAAAAAGTTGATCAACTCGGCTTTGTGTTCTTGCCAATTCCTCCATGTGTGCTTCACTTTGACTCTTGAATTTGTCAAACCTGTTTATTCTTCTGCAACAGTTTGAGTATTCCTCCATGTCCCTCACCAAATTCTGGCGAAAGGAGTTGATTGTGTCTTGAACATGAGGAGGAAAGTGATTGCACTCTAGCAATAAGTCAAGAGAAGATTCGAGTTGGTCTCTTGCACCAGCCTCAGAGAGCTGGTTAAAATCCATGGAGAGAAATGTTTTAAGAAGATTCTTCGCTTTGTTGATTTCTTCAGGCGGGATTGATGTGGACTCTACTGATTGTATCAAGTCCAGTGGCGAATTGAGCAAAGACATTATCTTTGCGAAAACAGCTTCTTGTTCCTCCATTGTAGAACCAGTATCAGCTTGACTCAACTGCACACATGTTTGCTGTTCAACAACATTCCCAGAGTGATTAGAGGTCATGTATATACTGAAGTGTGGAATGTAAAACAAAATTGTTTAAATTGAACCCAACAAAGCAATATATGTTGAGTCTAGTGTCAAATACCATAGAAAAATTTCGGCTTGAACTCCCTAGTGATCTCTCTATATATGGTTCAACTGCAAAAAATACCTGCGTCAATGTAACAAAACCACAAAACATAACTAGTAAACTATAGAAATACGTTACCTAATTCAGTTTTAACTCGAACTTCATGCTCTTCACTTTCAAGTTTAATCTAACACAAGATTGACAGCAGAGTAACCATAAGGCATAGTCAGAAGAAATAGGAACATAAGTTCAAGTGAGAATCACTTAAAAATTTGCACAGGAAGGTGGTTAGTGTATTGAAAACAGTCTAGCAACTTGAGTAATCAATTTACCAGAGCATTTGTAGACGGTGTACCATAAGACGCAGGTCTAACGAAATGGCGCAAATAATCCTTTTCTTTCTCTCTCTCAGTGAGTTCCAAAACTATGTTCACTTGCAGCTGTAATCATATCTCCGGTAAATTGAGTAAGCGAACATGTCTAGATATGGAGGAGAACCAAAAAAAAAATTATACTTACGTTCTTCTGATCCAACAATTTCTGCACGGTATTAAACTCCGGTGTGGTAATACTCCACCAATTAACCATTCTTGGAAGAAAACAACCATGTCCATATTCATATCCAGCTATGTCAATAAGACAAGGAATTGATTCATAAGCCCAAACCTAACAAGTAAAGAGCATATAATCAGTAAAATAATCAGCAGCAAAAATTAATGAATGTCACTTGAAGCATTGTATATATAATATACCTGAAATGCATAAGGAAAGCCAGTGAGGTTGTACACAACATTCCCGTCTTCATCAGATTTCTGATCATGTATCGCCTTTTTAAGACTGTTCAAAGTCATCTGAAAGCAGAGAGTACCCCATGGATATTTGTTGAATTGATGCAAGTCTTCAACCAATGAAAGGTGCTTGCTATCTATACTAGACTTCTTCTCCCTCCCTAATAGAACCATCTCCAAAAAATACAACAACGCGAGCTTCACCATAGCTTCATCATCAAGTGCAGCTTCAAGAAAAGTTGTTTCCAGATTGGTATTATCCAATTCCATATTCCCATTGAGATCTTTGTGTAGCAATCTATTATCTTCCACCTTTGGAAAACATGGACTACATTTCAAGCCTGTGATCATACAAAATTCTTTGATAGAAAACTTAATAGTTTTCCCTCCAACCAAGAGCAGCATTTCGTTTGGATTGGGACATTCGACCTCTTTTTCCAAAAGTTTAAGGACTATACGATCTGAAAATTTTGAAGTATCGCTCGAAATGGCGAGGAAGTGTCCGAAGCAGGTTTCTTTGAACATTGATTTCTGCTTTTCTGTTAGCTTGCCGTTGATGTGATCAATAGCCTGGAGTGATGACCAATTATTGATTTTAGCATTAGAGAAACCAGATTTGTCCAGCTTGTGAACTAGTCTCGGAGCTGCAGTCATTATCTGCAAGAATAAACAAGTGAAAAGCACATGAAACATGAACATTTAGTGTTGAAAACTATAAACCACTCACATATCATCACATTGACGCAATGTTTCAGAACTACCTAAAGAGCTTAAGCGCAAATACAGACCAGAAACAAAAACAACCAAACCAACCTAATTAAACCAGCTATTAACACTCAACTCATAACATCATAATCACTAACCTTTTATATCAAACACACTTCAAAAGATTGCAAAACACAATAACACCTATAGGTATGTGAAATCAAATTTACAGCATAATAAAGAATCAAAACATTCTCATGTTTCTACAGACAACACTCAACTCCTCACATTACACTCAAGTGAACAGGAAAAACATTTTCTCAGTAACCAAACATCAGAAAGACAAGTTTTTCTCATGTACCCACATATCCTTACAAACCAATCACACCACCCCACCAAACAAACCCTAAATTAACCAAAAAAGAATCAAGCTTTTCTCATCTTCCTACATTTTCTCAGAAACCAAACACAACAACCCAGCAAACCAAACGATTCAATGACACTAAATTGAACAAAAAGACCTCCCAATTGACCAAACAAAATCAAATAAATGCCACAGAGAACTGAAAACAAATTAAACCCAGTTGAGAGCCAAACCACAACATCATAAGCATATAATATCAACCCAGAAAAGAAAATCACTGCATGGTACTGATATACTACTAACATACCTAACCCAAGAAAAAAAAGCATGAAACAAGTTATTTAACACATAATGAATTCATAATTTGAGCATTTGATGAAGCACATACATACCTGATGATTCTCAGAAGTCTCAGCCATATAGTTATCTGTGTGAGAAATGGACACCAAATCAAAGACAATATATTTTTCTTCTTCACAAGATAAACAACACAGGGCAACAATGAGAGAACTGATTTGAATTAAAGCAACTATTGAGATCAAATTTGCAGAAAAAAGTGGTCTGATACCCATTGCAAGTCAATGGAAAGTTTTTTGTTCTAGTACACATTGCATGCAGACCACATAAGTAGTAAATTATTTTTCACCTCTTTGTTGTTTTGAAAAAAATTTGTCTAAACTCAAAACCAAATCTTTCTTCTATAGAGATGCATTCTTAGAACTGATTTTACCTGTAGAATCTTCAATGTATTCAGTGACTCTTCTTGACCATCTCTTTGAAAATTTTCCAGTTTGGTTAATGTTTTTGTTTGGTATATATATATATTCTATCACATGGTACTATATAATCCTCCATAATCTATGTATATATATTGTAAGCTCCACTGAAAATTCGAATTTTTCATATTTAAATTAGGATTCGTCCTTAAATTTATATACAAATTTAAATTAATTAGTTAAAATATATTAATATTAAATAAAATATAAATTTATTCAAAATAAATTAAATATATAAATATAATAAACTTATATAAACTCGTCACACTTCGTAACTTTTAGTTTTGAAATTTGAGGTTTGTTAAAATATAATTTTAAAATTTAGGGTGTGTTAAAATATGCTGGTATTAAATAAAATATAATTTTATTTAAAATAAAATAAATATAGTAAATTTATATAACCTACCAGTTGAGCTTTAAACAGATTTTTGAATATATATTACTGATAATATTACAGTCCCTAGACGGCTCACATAAAAAATAATCTAAAAATAATCACCCTCACCGGGATTTTTAGAACACTTAACAAAACTAACCCAGAAACAAGACAGCGAAAAATGAGAATTATAATGATGCTCAAAAATGTAATGTTAAGTCCAAAAATAAATAAATACAAATAGGGATGTATCTCCCATATAATCTTTTGTTCTTCTTTCCCTAGATTATCAATTTTTCTGTGACCAAAGTATTGGACCTATTGTCCATTACTACAAGATCACCCTTTTTCAAGTTCACTTTCAGATGATCTAGAGACTTGTTAGATTCTCCTCCTAACAAGACAAGACCATCCAACATATACAGAAGGGTGAACTGAACCACAATAATATTGGAGAGTAACTGCAGATTGAATTGATAAGTACATAAACAAAAATTTGCCTAAACGCGCTGCTGGGCGATAGCGCGCTATTGCGCAACTTACTATCGCCTGCTCGCTGTCTTTCCTTTGCTAAGATCAGCAAGCTCCTCGATAAGCTTTCGCTCCTCGCTGCTCAACCGTTTTGGAATTTCGACCTGCACGCGTACTAGTTGGTCTCCTCTCATGTTGCTTTTGTTGAGTACTGGAACTCCCTTTTTGGCCATGACTAGAGTTGTGTTTGGTTGAGTACCTGCTGGGATCTTTAGATCGACCATACCATCAACTGTTGGGACTTTGATTGTTGTTCCTAGGATGGCGTCGATGTATGAAACTTTGCAGGAGTATAAGATGTTGGTGTCGTCGCGTTTTAGGACAGGGTCTGGGATGACTTCAATGACGACGAAGAGGTCACCAGGTGCGCCACCTCTTCTTCCAGCGTTGCCTTCTCCTCGGACTCTTAATCGACTGCCGGAATCTACACCAGCAGGGACTTTGAGGCTGATTCGCTTTGTTCTCCTTACACGTCCATCGCCGGAACAAGTGTTGCAAGGAGTTGATACTTCACCAGTTCCACCACAGGATGAACAGGTCATTACCTGCTGGAAAACACCTAATGGAGTTCTTGCTGATGAGACAACTTGTCCTTGTCCACCGCATGTGCTACATGTAGATGGTTTTGTCCCGGGTTTTGCCCCTGAACCATTGCAAGTCCCACAGCTTTCAAGTCGCGTTATCTCAATTTCTTTCTCGACTCCAAAAACTGCTTCCTTAAAATTTAGGACTAGACTGTAGTATTCATCCTGGCCATCAACTGCTCTACTCCTGGAAGCTCTGCCGCCCATGCCACCCATACCGCCCATTCCACCCATTCCCTCAAAAAGTGACTCAAACAAATCGAAAGGGTTGCTGAAATCCTGGAATAGTTAAGTAATTGATCCAACCATAAGACAGGTGTTAAGAATTACTAAACATAAACAATACAAGTTCATGTACATTTAGGAGATAACTTACCCCCATGCCCATGCCAGCACCTTTAAGTCCTGCCTCTCCATACTTGTCATATAAAGAGCGCTTCTCGTCATCTGATAAAACCTGCAAACTTGTACAGATTTTAATCATTCAGGATCGATTGATTCATACTAATGCTACACAAGATACGGCAGTTCTACAATTTCCAGTAACAGCTGACCTCATATGCATTACTGATTTCCTTGAATTTTGACTCTGCATTTGGTTCTCTGCAAATTACAGACTCTTAAGCAATGTACTAAGATATAATTTAATAAAGACGGCAAGTTTATTTAGTTTTTCATAGTAACAATTTAATAAAGGGGGATAGATGTATAAAATTTTATACTTATACAAACTTTGACAAATGAATGTCCGAAGAATGGCCAAGTATTTATTTTATTAAAATGAACACAAATGATGGAAGCACAAATATAGTTGAGCAATCATTGAAGCAGATGTATCATTGAAGCTACTATAACCAAATCATGCAAGGTTTAGCAAAATTCAAACAAGTTACATTATGAACATATTTCAAATAGAAAACTGAAAGATTCAAAGTAAGCTTGGAAATTAAGTAGCACAACCAATTAAAGAAAAGAGGGATGCAGAAAATATTCAGCTTAAATCATGTTTGTCATAAGTATTGACTTACTTGTTTACATCTGGATGGTAACTCCTAGCAAGCTTCCGATAAGCTGTCGGTTGGCAAGAGTATGGAAGCAATAAGATAACATATAATTTATAATTATAACCCATTGATATTAATCAACAAGTCAACGAAAAAGACGAAGGCACAGTGTAATTCATTTCTGTTCCTAATAAAACAACAGCGCAATCATTTCATCAACGAAAAAGCTTTAACAGACTCTTCTTACTGAATCTAAAAAATTTGCATGCAATCAAATAATACCTCTTTTGTCAAGAACATGATTCTTTAAAACTAAATAAATACATTAAATAGAATAAAACAATATAAAATGTGATTGTATCATCATAATTACAAATCCACTAACTTCTGAAATAATCAACTCAGAGCAGTTCGAATTGATAAAGGTGGTAATTCCATAAGAGTAAAATTAATAACTGGACGGAAACAATCTGATGCATGACCATTTTTGACTTTCCTAATGAGGGGGAAAATCAAACTAGTATTATTGTAGTGATATTTGCAAATTATAAGGCAAGGCGCTCAGTACTTAAATGTAAGCAACCTATTAAGCAAATAATAATCTAGCAAGCTTTTCTGACACCCAATGGTTTGGTTTAGTGCATAAGCATGGCAAAGCAGGTAAGTACATGACTGTTTGAGCAACACAAAGACATATAAACCATTTGGTAGTTCTTATGGTCAAGCCATATGGTCCAATATGGAAGTAGAAACACCTACTTAGACAACCACATAAATTTAAGGAAAATAATAGCAATGAAGGAAATCCATTTATTAAATGCAATGGGACATAGCATAAACAGAAGACCACATGCATACCACTCTTAATTTCTGATTTACTGGCATTTTTTGAAACCCCAAGTACAGCATAGTAATCCTGCATTAAAAATACTGGGTTTTTTAGTAGACAATACAAAAGCACAAGAGCATATCATGAAATTGCAATATAAATGAATATGAAACAACGATTAGTGACCAACAGAAGATAATAAATATCAATAAACCTAAATGGTTCTGCTGACACGAAAGGATATCTGGCTACTCACACTATCAGCTCTGACAATAAACCGAGCTCCTCGACGACGGGGAAAAGCTTCAGATGATCCCACAAAAGATAACACAGAGAAGGAGTCACGAGAAAAAAAGCTGGAATTTGCTGCAGCCAGACAGCTTAACCTGCTACTAACACTGCAGAATAAAGGAAATCAATTACACAATTTCTCATTACATACCAAAGCTGATAATGTCCACAAAATATAACGCCTAATAAAATAGGCGAACACATCAAAGAGGTCAATACAGTTCTGTTACAATATCAGAGTAAGATACACACAATGGGCTTGTCACCCTAAAATAAAAATAAAAAAGAACAATACCGACTACACGTGGATTAATTATGTATTATCACAAGTTCTTACTGCCACTGCTTCCACCCACTCTCTCAACCGCCAACACGTTTCTCACTCTCTCTCTCTCTCTCTCTCTCAGCTGTAACTTCACTATCTCTAATATAAATGAACAATCCTATGAGGGAAAATAATACAGAAAGCATACCAACCCAAAAGCCTGTGAAAATGGGACTCAAAGGCTAATTGCTTATAAGTTGTCATGCAATTTTACATTGGTCAACATGAGACTTCTTCTCCTACCAATCACCCCAATCAAAAAATTCTCAGCCCCGGACAGATTCTAGAGGGCAAGTGCTTCCGACAGTTGATAGCAGCAAGGAAAAAACTCACCCCGATACCACATATTGAAAGAAGCGGCCAACACATAGATTGATACTGATGGCATGAGTGAAGGTTTACTACTTACTACTTGCCTACAAAGCCACAACTGGCCGATGTAGGCTTAACATGAAAAGAAGCACTTCAAACTTAAAATCATATTATGAAACAATAAACGGAAAACTTAACTGAAAATAAGCATGAAAAGAAGCACTTCGAACTTAAAATCATATTATGAAACAATAAACAGAAAACTTAACTGAAAATAAGCATGACAAGAAGCACTTCCAACTTAAAATCCTATTATGAAATTGCAGGGAAAACATAAGATAAACCACAAAAGTGAAAGGTCACGAATTTTGAATAGCAACAGCAACATGTGGTTAAAATGGACTTCTGGCAGGAAAAAGATAAGCTAAGTTGAACTTAAATAAAGAAACCATCATTTCTTTCCAAACCAACACCAAATGCAAATAAGGTAGGACAGAACTGCATTGATCAAGAAGCTGCTCAAAACATAACTAAAAAAAACAAATACTCTATCGGCTGCCTAAAAGTTTGAAGTAAAATTTATAGTGAGGCCAGCCATTGACATCTATGCTAATTATTCAAATCATTTCAACTAACTGAAAATCAATAAAGAAAAATATCTCACCCTGATCGTGATGTCAATATCCTAGTTGCAACATAGGACTTGGGCATAATCTGCGGACAAACACCCCATTGAGCAACCGATGCAGTTCCACAAGGTATTATTGCCATCCAAGATATTTTTGAAGGCAAGGTAAGGGAGCTGATTTCGTGCTCAAGCGAACTTCCTACAAGCTACAAAACGTAAAAGGTAAGATTTTTAATCCAGGCACAACAATAAGATGACAAAATGCATGAAACTATGATAGAAGGTCCTATGGTTTTCTCTAGTATAAGAGTTCAACTAAAAATAAAGGTCCAAAGTTGAGCTTAATTTCAAATTATGTTTCTTGAACATTAAAAAGCTTCATTCTCATTGAATTTGTAAGATTCAGACATCTATATCTAGCTATCAGACACAGCCAAAACAAATGGATAAGAAAATCATCAATCCCACAGCCCTTTTTCATAGTTACATGACCATCCTTTGCAACCAATAAATATTACTTTTTCTTTCCTACTCATTGTTATGCACCGTAATTAACCAAAACTGACCAGTAACACTGACACTTCATATCACAGATGGGAATGAAGGAAAAGGCTGAAAAAAATACGGAAATATGGAAAGATAATTCATAATCCCGTCACCTAGCAGTAGAAAACATCAAATTGACTAAAAGATCATTAAAATAGAGATGTGTGAGAAATGGTATATGAGTTTGGCCATTCCAAAAAGGAATTAACTAATTCCCATATCCTTTGCCGTTACTGACACGTGCACAGTTCTGTATAAAGCAAGTATATGAATACGATTTTATAACTTGAATATCTCACTACTTCTAATTATATCTTGAATATCTCAATACTTCTAATTTCGCAATTCGGTAAGCCTTCTCATGATACAAGACAACTAGGCTTGGCAGACTCAAATAAATAACATGCTATATCAGTTCATCCTTCTATATGTTTTAAACCAAAAGTTGGTAATATCTCCATCTACTCCATAATGTACCCTAACCTAACCACGTATTCAGTATTTCTGTTATTTCTGTTATTTTCATCCTATCACAACAACCAAAAAAGTATTAGTTTTCAATTCTCATATCATTCCTCTGATGCATTACAAAGGTTTATTTCCCCTACACTAGTCTCACAATCATATTATCGACATCCAGCAAAATATATTCTGCAAAAGTAATACTTATTACTTTCACTAGACTAGGTGCAGCCTCTGGTCCGTACTTATATATTCTGAGTTACATCCACCAGCTATATTTCACAAACATATCAACATAGCATATCATTTCCAAGACATCCTTCCTGTTATATCTTAATATAAAAAGACAAACCCTGGCTTATAAGGTCATTGTTCCTTACCTATCACACCACAAACTACAACAACTTCATCCATAGCATATCAACCAAATACCTAATAATTCATTTCTTCTCAACACTACCATAAAATGACAACTTTCATTCACAACTATCAAACAAAAACAAATCCCTTCATTCTTAGAACACAAACTTACTTCTTCTCCACTCCACCCTATCACACAAAATAAACCAACAACCTCGCTCGCAGTACATAATTCACCATATCTCATACCAAAACCTTATCATGAACAATAATTCTCCTCCAACGTACCATACCATAAGACGATAACAATATACAATTCTCTATAACTCACAGCAACAATCCATTTCTCCTACACTACAGCATAATATATTATCCACTATCTCCAGACAAGCACTCATTTCTCCTGAAAATTCAGTTCCTATACTAAACCAATTATCCATCTAAATCTACTTCGATAATAATAAAAAACTGATCTTTCTAAATACCCATCAACCAGAACACAATCCTTACCTTAAAAAAAACCACAAAAATCAGAACCAACTCAACGGGTGAAAACAAATATCATAAAAACAGTGCAAAACAGACCTCAAAACCGGAACCCGACAGCGCCGGTACGGAGGTGGTGTCGACTGTGAACGGATGGTGGAAGAAGGAGCAAGAGACACACTCTCTCTCTCTCACTCTGGATACTTCAATTGGATTGAGTTGTTCTAAGCCTTTGGCTTTGCAGGGGTTAGAAGAACTGTGTAGGGATTTTTGATTCATGATTTTTATATGGTCTTTAATTAGGGTCTGGTTCGGGTTTCCGGGTTATGCCCGGTAACCCGATAAGAACATTAAATTCTATCTGGTCTTTTAATTATTTTTAAAAAAAAAAAAATCTTCTTTAATTAATTATTTAATATTCGATTGTTGAAAATGAAGTGATGATGATTATCTATACATGTAAATCGATATTCAATATTAATATTTTTAGTTTATAATAATAATTTATTATTTTTTATACATATTTATAATATATTAAAAATGTAAATAAACTTTTTAAAATTAAGTATTTCATTTTGAAATTAAACATATTTAAAAAGTAAGAATATATATCAAAAAGTTTTTTAAATTTTAATATGTATATCAATATAAATTTAAAAGATAAAATATAGTTAAATTATAATTTTTTTTATAATATCATCATAAATTTAAAATATAAAATATAGTAAAATTATGATTTTTTTTTTTAATCATTTGAAAATAAAAGTTAAAACTAAAAGACGATAAATAAATTTGAACATTGTTATTGGTTTGCATGGATTCATGCAGACGTCCGCAATTGGTTTTTTTATTGTTTGAGAAAACTTTTTATCTAATAAAATAAAATGGATGTTATCTATTTAAAATTAATTCATATTTATTTTTAAAAAATTATTGACGCATCACTACAAATTTATAAATCGTTGAGACATTATTTAATTTTCTTTTAAAATACAAATCGATTTTTAATTTTTTGAAAAAAAAAAACTTAAATTCACACCAAAATAACATCTAAAAAATAAAAATCAGTAGTAAATAAATATAAATTTACTTTTTATTTGGTAAAAAATAAAATAAAATGATTTCTTTATATTGTGGAAAAAGTTATAATTAGTCAATTAATGGATAATAATTTCAAAATTGGGAGAGATAAGATGTTAGTAATATGTGGGCTTTTATTAGTTATTCATGGGTCATGATATGGACCATGGGCTTATTTTGGCTTCATAATCCAGCCCACCAATCAACTCATTGTAAATACATTTTTATAGTCAGCAAATTACATTTCGCACCATTTATACTATTACAAATCTTTTTAAAAATTGAAAAAATAAACTACTAAAAAATTGTTATAATATTTTTAATCATAGTAAAATTTCATTTAACTATTTCAATTTATTTACATAAAATAAAATTTATAATCAAAAGTATCATATAAAGGAAACGTTAAGTTTGTTTGTGATCAAGTTGATCAGGTAAAAGTTAGGCGGTTGAAATATCAATATCACGAAACTCTAACTGAACAAAATAATAGGTCATGGAGTCTAAACATATTAGATGGGCTCTCAACTCCTAAGTAATAAAACCCACGATACCTCTCAAGCTCAAGCATGCATCTGCATAAACGCTCGACTCAGTCAATTGATATGGTCTTGATTGAATCCCTAATTAATCAAGGTGGAAGGATCGCGGGATCCTCTCTATAATCTTCAACGACTTCTTACAAGTAGTCTATAAGTAACCCTTCAAGACACGGAATCAAATCTTTAAATTGCCATTTGATAACTTTAATTTTTGTTCCCATTATTGCTCCGTATATATCGATAGTCATTACGTCACTCCAACCTTCTGATTTTTCTATAAAAACTTATGTGTTAAGTATTTTTTCAAATTATATATAAAATTTTGTGATTGAATATTTTACTAAAGTGTCGAAGTACATATAAAAGTACCTAAAGTAAACACTACATTTTATCTGTATTCTCTGAACTTCTAAATGTTCGATTACTATGTTAGTAGATTAACATTTAAACAACCTAATTCTCAATATGAAGCGGTTCATTATTTAAATAACTTTTTTTTAATTTTAATATAATTTTAAATTATGTTTTTTTAATTTGAATATAATTTTAAATTATGTTTGAATAATTATGAGTAGAGGAACACTTGAAAAATCGATATATATTATATATACCCTACTAGGCATAAAGAACCATATATAATTAATAGTACAACATTGTATATCTATTATCTATTTCACCATGACATCATTCTCCACACGTAGTTTTTAATATTATATGTTAGAGATGACACTATTATATCAAAAACAACAATCATGAGAAGAACCCACAAACTATCTATTTGAGAATCACAATCATATTCCAATATTTTGATTCTTTTCCTTTTATAGAAAGTGATAACAATTTTATCACCTTTTAATTTATATACCACAAATATTATAGACATTTTTTATTCTATAATACTTCAATAATATTCAATTATCAAGCCATGAATGAAAACAAATATACAATGATTTGAACTCAAATGATTGACTGAAAAAATTAAAGAAAAATTAAGCATTATATAGAGGCTTGTGGTACACAAATGGGTCTTTTTCTAGATAAAAAACAATTTAATTAATTTATCATTAAGTAATCTTATTATATACCACTCAATTATTAATCTTGATTTGGACCTCTCTTATCACAAAAAACAAACCTAAATAGAAAGCAAAATAATTAAAATATTATTTGATTTCCATTGCTTTTACAGCTGTGTTTTTTTTTAATGAATTTGATTAT
Organism: Cardiospermum halicacabum; assembly: GCA_031304145.1. Taxonomy (NCBI): domain Eukaryota; kingdom Viridiplantae; phylum Streptophyta; class Magnoliopsida; order Sapindales; family Sapindaceae; genus Cardiospermum; species Cardiospermum halicacabum. The sequence goes on along the minus strand of CM062391.1, from coordinate 724,081 downwards.
TGTATCAATTTTTATTTGAATTATAATAAGTGTTTATATGTTTTTTTTTTCTATTTTTACATTAAAGAACATATAATTGAAATTACTGAAGCAATCATCACATTTTTTGTTCTCATTAACTATTTTAGACATAGAAATATTTAAATATTTTTCAAAACCTATCTTTTGGTTTTCATGGAATAATTTATATATTCTTAATTAAAAAACTATTGCATTTCAATTAATTTAAAAATGAAAGGTAATCTAAAATTATTATTTAAATGAATATTTATTTGGCTTCCTATATATCTTAAAAATATATTCAAATAATTTTAATTTCATTTTGGTATTTTAAAAAATTATTAATTGCCATACTTTTATTTTCAAAATATATAGATTGAAAAGATGTATCTATCCAATTTAATCTCGATTTTTATCACTAAAAATAAAGAAATGTAAATAATTTAAACAATAGTATTATAAATTAATCAAACAAATTAATCAATTGTTCCCAATGATTAAAAACCTACCTAAAAATTCATACAAACAAAATTATTGGTGGACCACAATTTCCCAAAAGGATTTTGATTGTGGATTTGATTTGAGATCTATCTATCACAAAGCACTAACAATTATTTTATTTATTTATTTGCACACTTTTGTTATATATAAAATTATTTTATATATATTTTTTTCCATTTTTGGATGTAACCCATAAAATGAAAACAGCACTAGATTGAAATGATTGTAAACACACTATTATTTGTATCGTTGAAACATATTTCGATTTGTATTCTTTTTGCCATTTTGATCTAGACAAGTTAGGTTTTGCTAAATTATTTAAATAAATATATATAAATAAATAATAGCGAAAGAATTGTAATGAAAAATAAAAATAAATAAAAATTGTATCTGCATTGTTATACGTAGAAGGCAATGCCATGGAAAAGACATCATCACATGCAAAAATACTAATAGTCACAAGATAAATATATGATTTTATTCTGAAAAAATGAGATTATTATAAAATGAAAAGGTTGGTAATTATTGTACTGCAATATTTTATATTCTATTGACTTAATTATTGAATAAATAACTAATAATAATAATAATTTAAAAAAAAAAAAAAAAAAAAAAAAAAAAAAACCTTAAAATTAGAAGATAAAGGAAAAATTGAAACACGCCCAGTGGGACTCGAACCCACAATCGCCTGATTAGAAGTCAGACGCCTTATCCATTAGGCCATGGGCGCTTCGATGTCATTTAAATTATATAAAGCAAATATAAAAATATTACATACATAAGTGGAAGCATTCGATGATATTTCTATAAAAATATACTATTTTTTTTTCCACTACGAAAATTAAAAAATAAATTATCTTGCAAAAATTGTAGATGAAATAATTTTATTTTAATTCTTGAAAAATAAGATATTTTAAAATAACTTATATAAAATTAGGTGATGTTAATTTTTTTTATCATAGTTTTTTTTTATTATTATTAACAAGATTATAATAAAATATGAAAATAGATTTATAAAAATAATTTTAGATAAAATATTTCAAATTTTATAATTTTTCTTTAAAATTTTATCTCATATATATATATAATATTAGATATTTACTATAGTTGTTTTTATTTTACCATTTTTAAAATTTAATTATTTTAATTCGATTTAAATATTTTGATGTAAGTTTTCAATATATATACTATATCAAAACACAATTTATCTTCTAATCCTATATTGTTTATAAAGTAAATTAATTCTAGTATTATGCGAAAATTATTTTATAAATTTATAATTAATTTGCCAATTAAGTAAATCTAAAACATGTTATTCACAAAAAAAATAGAGAAATAACAAGTCAAGTATGCATCAAATCAAATCACAACCAAAAATAAATCAAACCGTAATAACAAAAAAATCAAAATAATCCAGCTAATAACAACTTCATTGTTTATTATAAAAACAAAATTTGATTAAACCATTTTAACCACCATATCACCTCTTAATTCTCTGATTTCATATTATACTACAAGATTTCGTGGAGTGTCCCCATTCATCAAACATATAACTATTTGACTTTATTTCATTTTTTAAATAAATTATTTTTTCTTAATACAAAACATGCACGATGAGTCATAAGTTAAAAATTAATTTCTTAATATCTTGTCAATGGTAGTATTAAAGTCTTCCCTCATTGCATGTTAAATAACATCACATAATTTTGACTTCATTGATTTTCATTTGGCAGTTGGGTGTGAGAACATAATAGTATCAAAATAATTGAGTAAAAATATAATTTTTCATGTTTTCTCAAGAAAACAAAAATAAAAAAAAAAATCAAAATTTTTAAAACCTTTTTTCTTTGATCTCTATTTACATATTATTATTCCAAAAAATTCTCTCAAAATTGTCCATAATTTTGTAAGTGTGTTTTATTAATAGCTTACCAACCTTAAAAAAACAATATATATTTTTATGGTGGGTTATGCCTAAATGTGCATTTAAAATAATAATAATAATAATAATAATAATATGAAAATATTAAATTCTTTATATCATTAATATTATAGATTAAACCAATTTAGAATTTTATTATTAAAAAATATTAACATGGTATGGTTTTATGAATTTACGCTATATATTATATTGAAAGAAAAAATATTTGATTATAATTGTTTCTATTAAACTTCAGAAAAATAAATTATTAATAGTGCTAACAATTTAATTATTTAAAAATTAATATATATATATATATATATATATATTTTATAAAAAATATTGATATGGGCTTTTTTAAATTTATGTAAACACCATCTCAAATAATTTCTAAAAATTAGGTCATTCAATCAAAATATGTTGAGTGAAGAAGTGAGTGAGTGGGTGGTTACAAAATATGTCAAAATTGTATAGACAAATGTATGTGGACATAAGCTTTATAAATATTTTTATATTATATAGTGTATGGTATATAAAAAGACACACATCAACAAATGCCACTTTGAATGGTGTCCCTTACCTACTCTTTGTTAATTCAACTACACAATCAAAGCTTATGGAATTCTTCAATTCAAATTGTATAATATTGCTATTTTGGTGTACATTTGGGTTCAACTACATTTTGTTCCATTTTTATCTAGTTTTAATTGAATTGCACCACTTTATGGGTATGTCATATTGTGATGAGAAATATGAAATGAGGGGCAACGATGGGTTGTTTTGGGTTGTAAAGTATTGGTGAGTGTTTATGTGTTTTGGATATGGTTTTGTAATGTTGGTCATAGGTTGGAATTTGATGGTATGAAATTGAGGTTTATTGTAATGGGGTGAATAAATAACCATAACATAAACATATGAAATAGTTAATCAAATATATGTTTTAAGAAATTTTTATTTATTTACTTTTTCAACGTAAAAACGTCCCTTTAAATTGCTTAAACTCTTTACGAGAATATATATTTTTATAATAACTCGAAATCTGAATATACAATTGAAAATTTAAATAAATAAAAAATCAAAAGATCGAAATATTATAAAATTACACCTAAATATTAACCATTGAATGAGTGTTGGACTCTTAATATGGTTGGATGAGTTATAATAGATAAAATTTCAAAATAAAAAAAAAAAAGTTTTAACTATTTTTTTTAGCTACCATCCTTCAATATATCATCACCATCAAACTCATTTACTCAAATTTAATTAAAATCACATTACTATTAAACTTTTTTACTCGAACGGAAATAGAATTCTAAAATTTTTTGAAATAATATTTCTATTTTTTAAAATTAATATACTTAAAAAAAAAAAAAAAAAACTCTAACCAACATATCCTCACTATTAAACTCATTTATTCGAACCATATGAAATTTATTTACTTAAACTCAACTAAAATCATAAAATTTGCTTGAATAATGGTACTATTTTATATTAAAACTTGATAATTTTTTTAAAAACAATGGGATAAAACGAATAATATCCAAAATCTTAGTGGGGTTTTCAGAATTATCCTAATTATTATTAGTATAAAGAATAGAAACTTCTTTGATCAGGCTAATTTTCTTCTAAATAAACAAAAACCAATACCTAACTACTCTCCACAATTTATTAATTAACAATGACCAAGAATAATAACATACAAATATTTTACAACACCAACTTCCCCAACTTGAATTTATGTCCAAAACAAATAGACACTTTAACTCGATACAATAATTTAACATTCATATTAATAATAAATTATTAAACAATCAAATAAGGTAAATAAATGTGTAACAATTCAAAGTCTCGTTTCCAATTGGAAATAAGTCTTTTTCACATGTCAATTTTTTATAATAATGCCTAAATGTGTGACCTTAGGATCTTGATGTTGACTATTAACATTGAATTGTTATTTTATGATTTTATTAAAAAATAAATTAAAATTTATGTGGTTGAGAGAAGAAAAAATATACTATGTATCATAAATGATTGTCTAGTACTTCAAGAACATTGTGTGTGATGGTCCAAAAACATGTGGGTTTTACTAAAATGTATACCAAGTTAATTGAATCATTTGGTGATATTGTTTTGACAAAATTGTGAAATTTTTAATTGTAATTATTCATGTCTAGTGGGGTAGTTAATTGGTATTTTTAAAAAATATATATATAATTTAAATAAAAAATAATTTATTTTAAAAATAGTAGTTATTTTTTAATTAGAATAACTAGTTTTCTCTTTCGTAAAATTTCTAATATAAAAAACTAATTTAGAGAATAATTATTTTTAATATATGATTTTATATTTATATTTGAATACCAAACTTTTATTTATATAATTTAAATTTATATTTATTTATATATTAAATATAAATATATTGTTGGGTATAGTAATATTTAGCGGGTAATATTATATTGTAGCTATTATTATAAAATTGTAATGATTATAATATTTAATTTTTTTCAATATAAATTGTAAATTTTTTTTAAAGAAATTAATTTTTTACAAAACTTTATTTATTTTGTTTGAAAGTTTAAAGATTTGGAAGAAAAAGAACTATTTTGATTATATATATATAAATATATATATATATATATAAAAGAATCGTAGGACCAAATTATGAAATGTAATTTTCGATTACAACTAGAAAATGACTTAAAGATGATAGATATATTTATATTTATTAATTAAGAATGAATCATAGACCATAATAGTAGGTTGTATGTAGTTGATACAATAAATGAATATTATTAGAATGTGACTCATATCAACTTATATTAAGTTTCATGTTGGATGACAAACCTATAAAACGTCATGTCACTAAATGTTATTTGATTTTTAAAATTAAATTTTAGTTTTTAAAACTAGGTATTAGATATAAAATATTAAAAATTTATTATAAATATGAATAAAATTGTACATTACACGTAATTTAGCGGTTAGGAATATAAGTGAGTAATATAGCGGTTAGAAATATAAGCGAGCGCGAGTTATTCGAAATCGACTCGAAAAATTATCGAAATCAATCCGCCACGAGCTCGAGTTAGAGCTTTTTTCTGAAACTTGAGTTCCAACCCTATGACTCTATCTTACTTGACTCGTAAAACTCGGAAGTTTTATCGAATTTCACGGTAAAAATGGTAAACAATACGAGTCGAGTCTAACTTAAGTATGCTATATCACGTCAAGAACAATCACATAAAGTTAAAAAGATATTAATAAAAATATTAACGAATTTTAACGAGTCAAGTTCGAATTTGATTTTTAATAACTCAATGAGTTCGAAATTGATATAATATTTTACATGTAGAGCCGAATTTGGATGTATTCTAGCTGGACTTAACTCGTTTTATCCCTACCAGCGGTAAATGGATATTTTGAAATTTTATTCCCGTCTCCGAACTTTACATTCATAATTCAATTCTATATCAGACGAGATATAAGATGATAAAATTGTAAATTATTATATAATAAATAAATAATTATTTATTATATAAATGAAAAATTATTAAATAATTTAACGTATTATTTTAAAACTAATCAATTTTCTATTTCCTGTAATTTAAAATTTAAATAGAAGCGATAATCGAAAAATTAAACTAAATATATACCTAATTAAACCCAATTTATTTAATTTAAATTTTAATACTGACTTGAAGTTATAATTAACCCTTCAACTAGTACTATTATTAAACCTTTTCGAGAAAAAATAGTACTATTATTAAACGATAACCATAATGAAAATTAATTTCTAATTAATTACAACTTGTAGTTACAATTTATACACATTACTAATTTTGAATACTTGGATTATAATGTCAATGTGTTAGATGAAAAACAACATCAACAATGTCTTGCATTATCCTAATCTTAGGTCCATAGTTAGGTTCATAGGTTTTAATTATTTACTAAAGACAAAGATCACTATATCCTACTTAAAATATTAAAAAAATAATAATAATTTATTTAAACACTAGTTTTACAATGATTTAAATGATGAAATATAATAGTTATGTTAAAATTTATAAATAATGATTTTTACAATTATTGTATATGTTATTTATAGTTTAAAATAAAACTAAAAATATAATGATAATTTATAATTTCATAAATGATTATTATGACAATTATTTTAAAATATTTATCATACTAATACCTACCAATATAATTTAGTGGTAGGTGAATACTAAAAGTTTTATTTTAATTACAAAATATGTAAAATTCAAATTATTATAAAAATATATTAAAATATATCTCCTAAATATGAATATTTATTATAAATCTATATTTATACATTTTTTTAAAATAAGGATAGAGGAGGTGACTAATTACAAACGACATATTAACTATATTTAAATATATATATTAGTTTTTTTTAATAATTACTATATATTTAATATACACATGATACGTAATATATATAAAATTTAATATTATTGAATTTAAATTAAAATAAAAATAATATCTCAAATTGAAGTGAAATAATCATTTTAAAAATTTTCTAACATACACATAATATAGATTTTAAATACAACTATATACATTTTAATTTTATATAAAAAAATTTAATTTTAATTTTATTAAAATAATCAGTTATATTTATTCATCACATTTTCTATACTATTTCAATTTAATTTTGCCAATATTTTGTAATCATTGCTTTTAAAATCGAAACATTCTACAAATAACCAAAATAATTATTGTTTCTATAAAATAGAACTCTACTTCTAAAAATGAAACACCTCCCAACATGAAAATTTGACAATTTATTTATATAATCAAATATATATTTTAATATATTATATATCTATATTAAATTGGAAGCCTTGTGGATAAAAAATTAAAAGCCTCTCAATTTGGAGAATGGAATCTTGTGTGAATAATCTGTTTGGTAGGTAAGAAAATTGAATAAAAAATTCCTTATATAAATAAAAATTCTATTAATACAAGTATATAAATAAATTAATTTAATCATGTTGTCATATTTGATGTCTATATTATCCACAAAGATTCAAAACTTCACAACGGTTCAATATTTGTACATTTTCAATGGTTCCAAAACAGTACCTATCTCATATATTTGTTATAAATTTTAATTATAATTAAAATAAAACATAAAATTAATTTTTATATTTTTGAATAATTTAATTTCACATGTGATTAAATGTACTTACATCAACATGGTCTATTTTTGTCCCTTCCAATCAAACTATCTTGTTGAAAACCATTCATTTAGGTATCATTTATCTCTATTTATTTATTTATTTATTTTTAAATTATCATATTATTTATAGATTTAATTATTAAAATTTTATTTTCAATATTTATTAATATATATTAGATAGAAGAAGTTATGGATAATATTATAATTTTGATTAGATAATTTTTGGCGTGAAAGCAGAATATTTGTAAAATTTAATTTTCAAACAATTCAACTTGATTTTATAAGAAGTTATTTTATTTTTTTTATAAAAAATAGTTAGAAACCTAAAATATTTTTTTAGTGACAATTAATTGTATTTTTCCGATTATAAATGATATATAATAATAATTTTAATTTGTTCCTTTTTTTTCAAATACACTAAAATTATATTTAAAAATATGAAGGACCAATTTTTTTCCTTTATATTATCATTAATTAGCTCCTCAAATTGACATAAAAATAATAAATATTCCAACAAATTGTAACAAGTATTTACTAACATATTTTCAGTGTATTATAAGTCATATATTACACCAATACAAGCCAACAAAGTCAGATAACATAAATTAAAAATAAAATAAAATCAAACCCACTAATTAAATTATAAAAAATCTAACAAAAAAATAATTTTAAAAAACCAAACTAATAATCCCACAACGAACCTACAAATTGCTCGGTCAAATCCTCACCGTCCATCAAATCCAAAAGAAATTCCCCAAAATACCCTCCATCATTCTCAGGAAATACCCAATTACCCCCATCGTCATCGAACAGCTCCACCGAGTCAACCAACTCACAAATATCAGGCAACTCGACAATCTCTCCCAACTCATCATTATTACTATCGTTATACGACGTCGTTGTAGCAGTAGAAGACGTAGAAGAGGAAGTGGAAGAGGAAGAGGAGGGAGATGCCACGTGGCAGTCAAAGGAGACCATGGAAGCTGCCTCGCTGGCAGCCAGCTGGATGTCACGTGGAGAGAGCGAGACGGGACGTGGTAGCAACTCAGTGAGTTGAGGAAAATTCAAGACGGCCGAGTCACCTTTGATTGTCAGTGCGGCGACGTCGTGTGCTCTCGCCGCCATTTCCGGCGTCGGAAAAGTACCGAGCCAAATGCGGGTCTTTTTTCGCGGTTGTCGGATTTCCGATACCCATTTTCCCCAGCTTCGCATTCTCACGCCTCTGTATACTGGATGCTTCGTTCCCGATGATGATGCTCTGTTTTCACTTGCTCTGTTTTCAGATGCTCTGTTTTCGGATACTCTGTTTTCACTTGCTCTGTTTTGGCTATTTTGTGGATGCTCTGTTCTGGGTATATCACATGAAGCTCTGTTTTGGGTGTTTTGTTGTTGTTGATGAAGATGCTCTGTTCTGGGTCGTTTTTTATGAGAATTGGAAACAGAGGAAACAGAGGAGGGAGCCATTGAAGGAGAAATGTAAAGCAGAGAGAAAAGAGAGAGATGTGAAGGACAAACAACTGCTCTGTTTTATATGAGAGTGAGTGGTGGTGGTGATGCTTAACCTAACAAGAAGTCCTCTGTTTTATTAATTTATTTTTTTACTTTGTTTGCAGAGTTGAAATGTTAAAATGGGGTGGAATATTAGAATATATGGTTTGTGCGTGGTCTTTTTTTATATTCACCATGTGTCTGAGAGTTGAATATGTGTATTTTGTTCATTCGTGTTGTTTTTAATTTTTGGTCCCTTTATTTCATAAATTTTATCATTTTGACACACTGAAATTCCATATCATATGAATTTTACAAAAATAAAAAATAAAATAAAAATTATGTAAATAGTTATTATTTCAATAAAATTATGTGTATATGTATATATTCAAAATTTTTAAATTTTAAAATAAATATAATTATATAAATAAAACCCAATACATAGAATTTATGGTTTGCATAATTATATAATTTAAATTTACGTATAAATATTTATTTTCAAATGTTCTTATAATAATAATTATTATTATTATTGTTATTAGAGAATAAATAAAATTGACAACTTTTATTTTGTAAAATCACTGCATTTAACTCAAATTTAAAATGAAAAACATGTTAAATTTATATATATACATACATACATATATATATAATGTATTTAAATATATAACAAATATCAATAGAATATATAAAAAAATGTAATTAATATATTTAATAAATATATGTATATATTAAAATATCGAATTTATTTTTTACCTAATTATATGAATTTAGGTATAAATATTTATGTTAAAATGTTTTTAAATATTTATTGTTATTATTATTAAATCAAAAGATAAAATAGACTTATTTTCTTTTTATAAAACCACCTCATTTTTTCAAAATAGTGTCACCAATATTTTTCACTAAAATTTAAACTATTTAGGAGCCTACATAATGTTAATCAAACAAAAGTCAATATGATATAACCACTAGTATAATCTTACGTTCACAATATTCAAATTTACTATTATTATTATTTAAAAGTCTATTTTCTCAAACATTATCTAGTGAAATGGGAAATCATGAAAAGAAATTCTAAAACGAAGAAAATAAAATAGAAAAATAGTAAAACACTTGTAGCTTAAGCTATTAACGTTAATAATTAATTTTTTCCACGAGAAGAAGATATTTTTCTCACAAGTAAATTGAAAAAATTCAAATGAAGAAAAAGACTTATTGGAGTGGTTAGTGGGACCCGAGAAAATGAAATTGAAGTGGCAATGCAACGTTTCATTTTGATTTATTGTTAATTAAAATTCAATTATTCATTTATTGGTTTCTCTTTTTCTTCGTGTTTGTCCGTTGGAGATAGCTGATTTGATTGTTTATTTTAATAGAAATAATAATTCATTAGCAGGAGTTGTAACGGTTTAAAATAATAATTATAATAATATTTTATTTATTTTTAAATATTAAATTATTGATATTTATTACTGAAATTAAGTATGTGAATATTATAAATAAAAAAAATGAAACATAAAATAGTAATTATTTTTAATTATTTATGTAGAAAATTTTGGTATACAACTATCATAACAACTTATCACCTTTCGATATTCAAGTGTTATTTAGAAGTAGTAACTCTCATTATTAATATATATTAATGCAATTGATGTGATCAATGCTATTCTCAATTTGTCAACCATTTGATCTATAAAACTTAATTAAGACAAGTTTCAAAGCAAGGTAAATGCAAAAAAAAAAATTCTACAAACTTAATGATTTGCTACCCTATTTTAATCTTTAACAACCAACAGATTTTTTTAAAAATTTTTTTTTTTTCACATAAATGATTTTCCATCAAATTTTATAAATTCAAAATAAATAAAAATATAGATCTAATTATACTGCTATAAATATAAATATAATGATTTATGTAATTATATATAAAATTATATTTATATATATAAAAAAATATTATTATTGCTGGTTCAATATGATTTTAAAATTATAATTTAATAAAATTATGTAAAATATTAAATATTACTATCAAATATATATTAAAAACATTATATAAACGGTTTAAAATTTGAGATATAATACAATTTTAAAATAAATTATCTAGATATTTATTTAAAACTAAAATATGAATATCAATAAATTACTAATATACCACCTCCGTATTTTATCGACGGACCTACTGTCTTTATTAAAAAAAAATTGTGTAACGAGGTAATGTATTTTTAAAAATTATATATATATAAGTTTATTTCTTTAATTCTTTAACTCTTTTAAAAATATTTTGTATCTTACAAATATTTTTAAATTATTATAATAAATATAAGTAAATATTAGATAAAATATATATGTAAATTATCAAAATCATCCAAACACTATTTTATAATATTGCTATTTTCTTTCTATTACATATTTGTTAACAAAATAGAGATGTCAAGTTTGGACAAATGCATATTTGATAGACTTTACATATGCATGATTCGCGAATATGCTTTTTAACATTAGAGTATAATCTCAACAAGTACACAAATATATTTTATTATACACTGATTATTGTGATAATAATTTAATATAAATTGAGAATTAAAAATTATAAATTTTAATCCAATCATTTGTATTTTACAACACCATCACACATTGGTCACATTAAGTATTTTGCTAGTAGTACATACATGTTGAAATAAAAATTCCATTCTCATTCTCAAATCAAATTCTTATCACGTGGTCATTCATTTAATTAATTAATTAATTAATTAAATCAACCACTAGAAAATTAAATAAGACTAGATCGGTAATTCAATGTAATTAATTTATTACAAGACCTTATTGTCATGATTAATTAATAAAGTTTACTAAATTTAAATTTTGACTTGTATAGTTAACTTCTAGAGGGTGATTTTAGAATAAAATTATAGAACTTCTATTATATCGTGTGTTTATCTAGAGTAAGTTGTCATCATTGACTACATGTTATGAATATGGTTTAATCAGTTGTTATTGATTGACTATATAATCATGCCTTAGTGTGTTAATTAGTCATTAGCTAACATCTATTATAATATGATATATATTTTTTATAAAGAAAAATAAGCTAACAAATGATGTATACTATATATTATTTTAAATTTTATAAGAAATGTTTAAATTGTTATATATATATATATTATAATTTTATATTGGTGTTGAAAATTTTACCTAAATTATGCGTAAAAAAATATTTTTGAAATTGAAGGTTTTTAAAAATAATAAAATTTATAAAAGTATGAGTCAACTTTTTTTCAAAAAAAATATTAAAATTATAATTAACTAAATATATATATTAAAATTTTGGTACCATTAGAAGTGATTAAGATTATATTTTAAATTTAAACATTAGGATTAAATTATAAATAGATCAAATACATCCTAACTATATAAATAATATTTATTTTATATATTATATACCTTAAAAAAAATAATTTTTTTAATTTTATTTTAAAATTATAATTTTTCCTATTTGAACATAATAAATAAATTCCATCCAATTTTTTTAAAAACATATTATTCTAATAATTTTTTTCCATTCGAAACATACGAACATAAATTATTATTATTATTATAAAAAAAACAATATTTTCTTCTAATTTTCTATCAAAATCTAGTTGCCAAATTATATATATATACACTTTATGTATACCATCTAATTTTCTGTAATATATATAGGGTGAATGTGGTATCTTATTAAGTTGAAAGTTGTGATGGTAAAAATAATTATTTCTCTATTAATAAAAATAATAATACGTTCAAATAACTCATAATTATTAATTCTTACTATTTCCACATATTTTTCCATGCAATTTACAAGAACACAAAACAAGCTATCCATTTGCACAATTTTCAAAAACTCACGGGGTATTTCATGCAATTGACTCCACAACTATTAAATGCAGTGCAGTGCAGATCTACATATAATTCAGAGCCATGGTTGGATTCTCCTACTGAGCAACTAGGTACTGTGTAAATAAATGAAATGAAATGAACCAGTTAATAATGGTGTGCATTAAAGATGTTGTCTTCATAATTCATTAGTCATGCATGTACTGTATTGATAATATGTTTAGAATAAGCACATGTTTTCAACCATGAAAATGTAATGATTATGTAGGAAACTTCACAGGTCCTATGTTTGCATTAATGGTGGATAATATGTGAGCTGGATGTGTCATTGCCATATGAATTTATGTACTTGATTTATCATATTATATATATATACACTATGATGTGTGTATGAGTGATTGATTGAAACAAGGGGAGAGTTAATTACTTCAAACTTTTGGCTTAGAAGATGAGAAAAATAAGTTGTTTTCAAAAATTATTTGGTAGTTATTATTTTTATTTTATTTTTTAAAAATTAATTTTTGGGATATTTATTTTTGAAAAACGTATTGGGTAGATGTTTAGTTTTCTATTCTTAAAAAATAAGAAATAATTTGTTGAGAACACATGATTAATTAAAAAAGAAGATTCAAATTTATTTTTTTAAAAAAAATTTGGGTCATCTTTTATTTTTATTTTTATAATTAAAAAAAAGAAAATGAAAATGTCCCACCAAACCCATCCTAAAATATTTACTTTCAAAATGTCTACGCATGATCATAGCAATTTTCAAAAATTAGTTTATTTTATAAATTTATAAAAATTAAAAACTAATTTTAAAAATAGAAATAAAATTTAAAATATTACAAATATACTGTATAATTAAATTTTTTTATATAAATTTATAAAATAATAATTATTTTAAATATTAATATAAGTCTAGTCGAGTTTGGTGAGTATGTAATTAATAATCGAATGTAATTAATAATCGAATGAGAATAATTTATTAAAAAATTATCACTAAATTTCAAATTCTATCCTTTCTAAACCCTAAAATTTCAAACTTTCATAGAAGAATTTAATATTTCCATTTAGAATAATTGATATTTTTTTGAAATATATATAATAAATTAGTATAATCTAAAATTTCATGGAGTTTTAAAATTATTTTTTGTTTTTTAATTTTTAAAAAAGGTTAATAGAAGTAAGTTTTCAAAAATCATTACTATTGGGCTCATCAGCAAACAATCGTTTCACATCAGCCCACTACACCGAGTTCTTTTGAGCCCAGCCCAAATCGCCCCACCACCACAAATCATTCACAAAGGCCTTCAAAATCAAAGCTTTACAATCCTTTCCATTAAATAAAGAGAAATTTATTCATATAGTAGTTATTAATGAATTTGTTATTATTTTTGAATTGAAGTATTAATGAACACGTGTTATATCACAGGTGGGAAAAACGGGAGATAAATAAAATGACAAAAACACCCATAGTCACGTGAAGTGTAATACAACAAACGTTTCTCTTAAAACAAACAATCAAAAAGGGCGTGACGGTAATTAGTCAACAATCAAACAGTATAATATTAAAAAAAAAACTATATATATAAAGAAGCAGAGCAGTAGAGAACGAGGAGTCCGTGACCGTGATGAAAAATTTGAGAATCGAAGAAGAAAAGAAAAGAGAGGGAAAAAAATGAGTTCAATAATGGAAGACGAACATAAACAGCTTTTGGAAGAAGGACTAGTCGAAGATTCACAGGTGAAGGTTATCTTATATCTTCAACATTGATTCAATGATCTAACGATTTACGTCTGTTTGTTTGTTTGAACGTTGAAAAGAAATTTGAGCTTTGTGATTCAGTGTTGTTAATATAGAGATTTCGGATCGCGTTTTGAAGTGTCGTGATGTGTTTTGATAGTGTGTAGGGAAGAATGAGTTTAGATTGTATGTATGTTTGTTGTTGTTGTGTGAGATTTAGAGTTTGAACTATAAATGAAGGTGTGATGTGATGATGTTTTAGATTGTGAATTGATTTGCTATTTGTTTCGCATTATAGGTTTGTATATGTTTTTTGTTGATATGTTCAGGAGTGATTTAATGATCTGACGATTTTTGTTTGTTCGTTTGAACATTGAAAGAATTTTATGTTTTTTTGGGATTTAGTGTTGTTAAGATAGGGATCTCGGATCGGCGTTTTGAAGTATTGTGATGTGTTTTGATAGTGTGTAGGGAAGAATAAGTTTGAGATTGATGGATTTGAGATAATGTGTTATTGGTGCATGTTTGATTTTGTTGTGTGATTAGATTTATTGAACTATAAATGAAGGTGTGATGCTGTTTATATTTTGTGAATTGATCTGCTCTGCGTGTTAATATGCTTTGATAGTTTAGAAATCATTGTTCTATGTATGAAATGTTTGAATGTTGCTTCATTTTTATTAGATTTTTGCTGTGACTGTAATCTTAATGATGCTTTATATTGGCTATGGTAGATTAGTTTTCTCTATGTATGTTTAGGTAGCAGCATTGAGTATGTAGACTGGGCATGCATTAACGGAATCATCATCTGAATTTGATGCGAATCTGTAGATGTGATGTGATATTATGTTGTGTTGTGTATCATTATGTGGTTTTGATATATGTATTATGAATATTCTGCTGATAAGCTGATGTGATTCTATTTCTTCATCAGATTCTCTTGCTAAGTGCATAGCCCAAAATACTGAATAGTTTTTCTCTTCAGAGAGGGTTATGCCTTATACCTTCTTTTTATTTTTCTAGTTTTCATTTGAGTCTGTATATGTCTGTTATTCTGTGATTTCTGTGAAGATTGGAGTCTAGTGTTAAGTACTCACATGTGGTGAGTTGTTGTTACATATATAGGATGGAAGCAGCGGGTTGTATGTTGGAGATGGCTCTGTGGACATGGAGGGAAGGCCTATTCTGAAGCAAAACACTGGAAAATGGAGAGCATGTCCTTTCATTTTAGGTGACGTAGTTTGTTTGTTTCTTTATTCTGCTATTGCTTATTGTACTTAATATGAAAAATTTAATTTGAAATACAGGTACTGAATGCTGTGAGCGTTTGGCCTACTATGGGATTGCTGCCAATCTTGTTTCGTATCTTACCAAGAAACTACATGAAGGGAATGTGACTGCTGCTAGACATGTTACTACCTGGCAAGGGACTTGCTATTTTACACCTCTTATTGGGGCAACCTTAGCAGATGCTTACTGGGGAAGATATTGGACGATTGCTGTTTTCTCCACAATTTATTTCATTGTAAATCCTCCTTCTGCTATCTAAATCGAGTTATTAGTATTTCTTGTTCCTTATCTTTTGCATTGTTTATTAGAATCTTGATATATGAGAGAATGATCATACGATTATAGACAAAGTTGAAGTTCCAATGAAATTTGAAGGAAGAAATGAGGAAGGGGAACTGTTAATACAAATCCTCATCAATGTCTTAAATAATAACTTTTTCGTTAGAAAATATGCTTGTTTAATCAGTAGGTGAATTACCCAAAACAAGAATCAAAACCTAATGATGTTGCTTCTTAAATCATTCTTGTGAGGAGCCTTTCTAAAGCCTAAAATTAATAGTTTTCATTCTGCATTACTATGAAATTAAATGAAAATTGTTTTTATTGAAGGGCATGTGCATATTAACTCTCTCAGCATCAGTTCCTGGTTTTAAACCTGCTGAATGTGTGGGTTCTGAATGCCCTCCAGCTACTTCATCTCAGTATACGATATTTTTCTTCGGACTATATCTGGTTGCACTTGGGGCTGGTGGGATTAAACCTTGTGTTTCAGCTTTTGGAGCAGGGCAGTTTGATGATACTGATCCCGTAGAAAGAATCGAGAAGGGATCTTTCTTCAACTGGTTTTACTTTTTTATAAACATTGGTGCTCTGATGTCAAGCAGCTTGCTGGTTTTGATTCAAGAAAATGCTGGGTGGGCGGTAGGATTTGGAATTCCCTCCTTTTTTATGGGCGTTGCTACTACATGCTTTTTTCTTGGTACTCCCCTGTATAGGTTTCAGAAACCTGGAGGCAGCCCAATTACAAGAGTGTGCCAGGTATTGATTGCTTCACTCCGGAAGTCAGACTTGGATGTACCTAAAGATGACAATCTCCTATATGAAACTGAGACATCCGCCATTGAAGGAAGTCGGAAGATTGAGCATAGTGAAGGACTTGAGTAAATATTTTCTCTCCTCTTTTATTTGCTTTTGTTTTCCTAGTAATGCTTCTTTTCATTTTGATTTGTTAGCAGCTCCATTTTCTGTGACATAATCTCTTCCTTTGTAGTAATTATAAAAGTCATGGTATGAATTTGTTGTTTGGTTTTGGACCACCAAGAAAATTAGTCAAGTCGAATTGGATTCATGGAAATGGATGACTAAAATGCATGGTTAGAGTACATGATGTAGTTTCTATAATTTCTTGGATGAACTTCTAGGACATAAGATTTGCATTCTAGATGTGGTGGTATCTCTTTTCTTTATTCATGATGGTGGATAATATTTTTCATTGCTTAACCATCATAAACTTCATGACAATATTGACATTCTATTTCTATGAAGTATTAATTATGTATTTGATCAACTTATTAATTCTCAGAAGTATTTCCTTTCTATGATGATGGATGATTGTTATTTGATTGTGTCAATATAGGACTCTGTTATCTACACCCTACACATGTTACCAACTAGAAGTCTCAGTTTGTTTTTGTTGGTTGGAGAAGAACTAAGCTCGAATATTTTGATCTACTTGATTGTGAAATTTTTTCTTGCTATCTGAACTATAAGTGCACTCTTCTTTTCTTTTTATGGATCATGGAATATATTAAGTATGATAAAGAATGACAAAATACAAATTAGCTTGTCCAATTTTGTCTCAAAATTTCTAATTATTGTATAAAATTTGAAGATACATACCTCTTGACATACTGATCAATATGTTTCAGTAGAATCTTCTATTGTATTTTCAGAGTTGACTACCATCATTATGACATCTCTTTGTCCACTTTGTTGCTGTAGGTCCCTTGATAGAGCAGCTGTACTTTCACAGCACGAACTCATCACCAGAGATTTCTCAAACCCATGGATGCTTTGCACAGTAACACAAGTCGAAGAATTAAAAATCTTGATCCGAATGTTTCCCATTTGGATCACAGGAATCTTCTTCTCTGCAGTGTACGCACAGATATCTACCACATATGTAGAACAAGGGATGATGATGGACACTTCATTTTACTCATTCACAGTCCCTCCAGCCACTCTCTCTACGTTCGACCTCATCAGTGTCATCTTCTGGGTCCTCATCTACGACACAGTCATCGTCCGCATAGCTAGAAAGTACTCAGGCAACGAAAGAGGCATATCTGAATTGCAGCGAATGGGAATCGGCCTTTTCCTCTCAATCCTCAGCGTGACAGCAGCTGCACTAGTAGAGATCAAAAGGTTGCAGCTAGCAAGAGAAAGAGGACTAGTTCACATCAATGTCCCAATGCCGATAAGTATCTTCTGGCAAATACCTCAATACTTCATCATGGGCGCTGCAGAGGTATTCATATTCATTGGACAACTGGAGTTCTTTTATGATCAATCTCCAGACGCCATGCGAAGCTTATGCACTGCGTTGGCTCTTTTAACAATCTCTGCAGGTAACTACCTCAATACATTTATTTTGACATTGGTATCTTATTTTACAACATTGGGCGGTAAGCGAGGATGGATTCCTAATAACTTGAATGAAGGTCACCTAGATTATTTTTTCTGGATGCTAGGAGGTCTTAGTTTCTTGAACATGATGGTTTACATTATCTTTGCTAAAAGGTACCAACCAAAGATTACCTCATAATTTATTTGCAAGAGGATTTTCTTGGTGATGTTGTAGTATTAGACCCTCCCCATAGTCATGGTGTTTTATTGAAATACTATTTAAGGACTCAGTTAACTTTATTTTTTATTTAAAATTGTTGATGGAGTTTGAAATATATATGAGCTCGTTTCCAACAGTTTGCGCTTTTAACTTCTGTTAAGCATTATTTTATAATTTTCTGAAAATCTGTAGAAGTACTTCTATAAGACATTCCAAACGTTAAGTTTTCGCATATATATATATATATATATATATTTATGGTTTCTGCATGGTTAAATATTGAAGATGACTATTACTATTGTATTAGTGAGTTTGTTGAGCTAATGTTGTTGATGATGACCAAAAACTTTGAAGCCTGGTCAAAGTCAGTTGCCTAAACTTTGTTTGGTAGGTGGTTCATTCTTCTCTAGTTATTGTCAAAACACATTTGATTTGCTCAAAGTATATACAATGAAAATAGTTCATGCATACAAACTAAAATATGTACGTGTGTATGGTTTCCACGTTAGAGAAATAAACTATTAGACAATCAGATTTTGAGTTTTGAATTAGAAAAATAAATTATTTTAAAAAAAAGAAAAAGAAAAATCAACAATATTTAGATGATGTGAGTGAAATCATCCAATAAGTGAGGGTGGTTTAGATTAGAAGAAGTGGTTTTGTTGTGTGATTGAATCATCAATTATGAATGCTCTTCACTTCACCCACTATTAATCCTCATCCTCTTTCCATTCTACTTCACTATATTTAGTTTATTTAACCTATCATTTTTAATCAATATTCTAATAAAATCAATCAAAAAATATATATATCCCATCTAAAAAATCTAATTACCCGTAAACTAGTGTTATTATCCCAATATTAATATTTTATATTTAAATCAAAATATTTAAAAATTAATTTTAATTTAATGAAGATTCATTTTATTTTTTTAAAATAAATGACCATGAATATAATTATATATTATTTTCTAAAAGAACAAATAATTATTACAAGTCAAGAGTGTTTTTGGTGAGAATTAATCACCAACTCTCCCTTCACTATTTGGTTACCAATTCTTCAGTCTCAAAGGCAACGGAAAAAAAAAATAAAAAAATTAAATAAAAATTAAATAAACCTTTTTAAAAATAATTGATTAAATACTACAATTATTTTAAAATATCTTAGAAAACAAAATTTAATTTTTTAATGTATTTTAAAAATATATATTATGTTCACACGTAAGAACATATAAATAACGCATAACTGAAACTGGTGAAGAAGAACACAACTCTCACTCTCTGTGTTCGTTCTCACAAATTCCGAATAATGGAGAGAGTTTCGAAGACTATAGATTCATACGCAACAGGAATCGACGAGTCATATCGTCCTCTACCTTCTCTCTACTTAGCTTTTCTCTCGATCTGGCTCTTCTCTGCTTGTTCTTGGACTATCAACACCTACAAAAACCGCCATTTTCAGGTCTTAACTAAAACCCTACTTTCTTGCTTCGTTTGTCAATTTTAGTTTTTACTTGTGATTGTAATTGTTATTGATTGTGTTTTTGTTTGTTTCTATGAATTAGATTAATAATTTGCAGTGGACACTTGCGTCTGTTCCGTTGATCAAAGCTCTCCAGCTTACTCTCTCTTTCCTTTTCTGGTAAAGTTCAGTTCTTTAAGTGTTAATTTTATAATTCCAGTTAATAAGTGTTAATTTATCATTTTTTTTGGATTTTTTTTGAATTATTTGAATTATTTGTATGAATTTTGGTTTGTTTAATTTAGTGAGGAAATGAATATTTTTTGGAAAGGGAATTTTGAATATGTTGGAGATGTTTGCATTTGTAGCTCTGACTGGACAGATCTCTCAACTATGATTGAAATTGGTTTTAGAAATTGATACTTTTTTGATTTCATTATGCATGTCACGTTCTTAGAATGTATGCTAAACCACTAGTCAACTTATGTTTGTGTTTTTTTTTTTTCTTTGGATGATTGGTTGGTTGGATTTGAGAATGGGATGCATGTAATGGTCAATTGATGTTTAATCATAAAGTCGAGAATAATTCCTACTTCAGGTGGAAGATGTATGCATATTTGTTTCTTTTTTGGAGTGTCAAACTGCTGACTTCAAGTGAATTTGAGATGAGGTGTTGTTGTATATTGGAATTTCAAAATTGTTGATGGTTATGATTTCAGGTACTCGTGTTTTCATCTTGAGATATGCTCTCTGTGGATGTCCTTTGGTGTTTATGTCACTGGAGTGCTCTTTCAAACTGCCTCTTTCATATCCTTCTTGCTAATTTCTCATGGTTATTGCATCATGTGTGAGCGTCTTTCAGTATCTGAGCGGCGTACTACTGCTGCTTTTGGCTGTATCTTTTACCTGACTCTTGTTGGGTACAGGGCTGCTGTACCTTACTTCACTGTGAGTCTCTTGATTATAAGAAGCCCCATAGTGTTGCTGTTGTAGAAAATTTTATGCTGAAGTTATTTAATTCTGTTTTTATCCTCAATGTGATGAGCTAAATCTTCTACATAACTTTGTGCAGATCCTTCTACTGCTTAATTATTTAGTTTCATTCTATATGATCTTCCACCATATTT
This sequence comes from Cardiospermum halicacabum, assembly GCA_031304145.1. Classification (NCBI taxonomy): domain Eukaryota; kingdom Viridiplantae; phylum Streptophyta; class Magnoliopsida; order Sapindales; family Sapindaceae; genus Cardiospermum; species Cardiospermum halicacabum. The sequence goes on along the minus strand of CM062391.1, from coordinate 702,622 downwards.
CTCGGAATCTATCAGTGTTACGGGAACAATTGGCTTTCATAGAGGATGAGGATATTCAAGCTATGTATGGTGCTGTATATGCGAAGTACATTATGTTCAAGTATGTTGTATTAGTTAGAATGAATCATATATATTGTTTTTGAGAATCACAGCTGAGTTTGACATGCTATATCTTCCAAATTCTCAAGGAAATTTCAGGGAGCAATGCAGATAGTAGCCATGGCAGAACTTGTGGTATGTATATGTTGACTTGTCCCTTTAAAGTATACTTGAATTCAACTCAGGATATCCATTACCATATAATTTTTATTCAGATCTACATCAACGTGGATGACTCTTCAGAAAATTACTGGCTCCGCTTGTTGGTTAGGGAGTGGGCACAGTTCTGCATCTTCCTTTACATAGGGTACATATTAATTGCCTAACTACACATATTCATCCTTTAACAGCTATTTTTCTTACTGTCTCCTTTCTGTAGATGGACTTTCAGGTCACAAGATATGGCGCCACGTTTTTCAGTGATGCCAACCACCAAGTCCAAAGGGGATAAAATGGTGCCTCCTATCTATAGTGTTGTAAGTAATCTTTTAGTTTCAAAACCAAGTTATGTGTTATCTGAGCATATTCTTTTAGCAGGCATATATAGTATCACAATCTATCTTTCCTTTGTCATAGTCCTTTATCTTTTGATAAAATGAATGAATAAACTTACAAGATTTTAGAGCCTCTATCACAGTTGATTCATGCTAGAAGATTCCATAAATTTAATTAACAGTTGACATTTTACTGCTTTTAATGATTATGATTGTTGCAATTACAGGAAATGGATGCAAGAACCTTCAAAGACTTCAGTCGTCATGAATGGCACATTGGAGTGGTAAGCAAGTTATACTCTAGATTTGCTACTATTTTCACTAGATACCTGCGAGCCTGTGGCTTTTATATCTCACTGCAAGCATGCTTGTTCAATCGTGCAATTCTTTTACTACTTATTTAACACATAAATATACCTAGTGACTACCTCTTTGGTCTTGTGTAGCCTACTTCTCATTCTCATGATAGAACTTCAAAGGATCCAGTTTTGGTAGTCATTCAACATCCAAATGCATACCGGTTGAAGTCCTCCTCTCTCAACTCGCATCTGGTGTAGCTTTTCACACCCTTGATGCCCCTTTCGGATTCGTGTTCATAGAAGAGTCATGTAAATAAAGCTATTAACACTAAGCATTTCTGCAATCAAGTCGCTGCCTGCATCCATAGCCGATGCAAGAGCATGACAGACAGACAGACATCCTGCAGCTAATTTATCCAAGTTTGAGAAAGCTACACACCCTTTCTTCTACTTACATCACTAGAGTAACAAATGGTAAATATCCATACTCACAACAGTAGGCTCTCTTTTCTCCCCCGAAAAAAGTGTTTCAGATGGCGAATAATCCATCTGCACACACCCACCTGGTTTGGAACGAGGAAATCAGTTTACATATTCATGGAAGTGTAATATTTACGTCGAAATTGATCTATCTTCTTTAGCTATTTTCTGGTTTTGTGTTTAGTTAAAGATTCTTGTCATTGAGTGATCTTGAATGTGAAAAATGATGGAATATAGAAATGAATAATGTTGGTATTTGATCCTTCTAAGCTTATAGAAGATGTTATGTGTAAAAATTTGATGTCATGATTAAGTGTGAATATGGTGGGTTTAGGACCAGGAGTTTGGTTGATTGTTGTTTAAAGTGTATTTATTCACGTGATATGGCAACATGAAATTGATTCTTCATGATGTCCATGTAGGATGGGGGCGAATTTTCGACTGATAAATAAATTATATATATATATATTATTAATTATTTAAATTCTAAATACATCAATTACCATTAATGGATGTCAAATCCTCTGTACATGCACTATCAATTCAATATTGAAGTAATGTGTATTAGATAGTAGGGAAAAAAAACTAAAAACCAATACTTATTTATTAACTTTATAATCAAATCATTTGAATGTATGTAACTTACATGAACAAATGCAAAATTGACTCGAGGTGGTTCAGAAGAGGTGAAGCTAAATTGGATTATTAGGTTAAAAAAGTAAAATTAGGTATAGTATAGGATTCAAATGGAAAATCAGAGAGAAGTGAAGCTAAAATGTAAACTTATCTAATGTGAGGGATCTTTTTGTAAATTAAAAACGCTATAAAAAGAGGCTAGCGATGAATAATCATACTTTCTTAGGAATTTGAAAGAGAGAAGAAGAAATCCGGTGAGGAATGGGGAGCACAGCAGCGCCGGCGCAAATCCCGACGAGTTTCGGTCACGAGCTGAGAGCTTGTCTCCGTTGTCGTCTTGTCAAAACCTACGATCAGGTATATCACTTCTTAAATTTGATTAGATTTTAATTTTGATTTTGTATTTGTAGTTTTGATTTGGGTTTTTATGCAATATGATTGTAAAAAAAATTTCAGTTCAGAGAATCAGGATGCGAGAACTGTCAATTCTTCAAAATGGATGAAGATAATGAGCGTGTTGTTGATTGTACTACTCCTAATTTTAATGGGTTTTTTTTTTTTTTTTTTGTATTTAAATTTTGATTTGATTAGTTTGGTCATTAGGGTTTACTTTGGAGAGATTCTTCAAGTTAAGATTTTGATGTTTTTTGCAGGATAATATCAGTTATGGACCCTTCTAGAAGCTGGGCTGCTCGTTGGTTGCGTATTTGTATGCTCTTGTTCTTTATAATATAAACAATTTATTATGCTTATACAAGAGGGACTCATGTATGTTGGTTAATTAATCACATAGATTGGATGTTATGTAGTGTTAGAGAGATTGATGGTTTTAGTCATGTTTTAGTTCCTACTGGAATGGTTGGTTTATGATGATATGCAATTGTTATAGGATAAAAAATCTCTTGCTCTTGATAGAATAGAATAAACAAGTTTTAATTCTTGCATGTACAAGTGGGACTTATTTGTTTTTTTTTTAAATTTTCGCTTGGTTATTAGTTACACATGGATAGGTTGGTTTCTAGTGTTGAGAGATTGAGGACTTTAGTTACGTTTAGTTTCCTCATAGAAGAATGTTAAATTTATGATAAACAAATGCTTATACAATAAGCAAGCTCTCAATCTTGATAGAGTACCGATTGAACTTCTTGATTAATCACATAGATATGAGGTTTTCTAGTATTGAAAGATTGATGGTTTTAGTTATGTTGACAATGCCTACTACTAGAATGTTTAATTTATGGTAAATAATTTTCTAAAATAACCAAGTTATTGATCTTGGTGGAATGAACAAGTTTTTATCCTTGCATACAAGAGGGACTTATGTTGTTGCATTTTAGGTTGATTAATCATGAAGATAGGATGGTCTTCTAGTATTGAGAGTTTGATAGTTTTAGTTATGTTTAATTTCCTATTAGAATGTTAAATTATGGCATAACCAGATGAATTAGTTTACATCGCATCTTTTATTGCTCCATTTTGTTATGCGAAACCATTTTTAAACGGTATCCATAGGTTCCTGGGTTTGGCTTCAAAATTACTGTTGGAATTGAATCTTCTTCCAATCATGCTTTCACAGAATCTGGCATTGCTTTTATTTATTATTTATGTTTCCTTGTGGTTTGATTTCGAATATATCTTTTGCAGCAAAATTTGTCCCTGGATGTTACACCCTTGCTGTCTCAGAGGCATTGCCAGAGGACTTGCAGGTAAAGTTGTATTCTATACAACAATGCTCTGTTATTGCTTCTAATCAATCCACTGTGCTTTCATGTCTCTCCCACATCTTTAACTTACTATTTTCCTCCCCCATTGGTATGTATGGATGCAGAATTTATGTGAAGATGTGCGCGCACAATACGTGCCTCCAAAACGTTAATGGTGATCAAATGCTGTGGGTGTTGATCTTCTTTTTGTGAGGTTTAGGAACTTGGGAAGTGAATATATACAATGTTCTGGCTTTGTGGCCTTCTGGGTACTACTAATGCAATCATAAAGATTTTGTATGATGGTTGTGTAGAGAGGTTGAAAATGTTATATAAGTTGATATAGTCTTAACTCTTAAATGTGCTTTTGCTGTTAAAATGTAGTTTTTATTTGTACTACATAAAGAAAAACTTGGTACAAATTTACAGATGATGTGAATTTCATTTACATTGCAATGAAATGATTATTTATATCAAAAGAGCTACTAAAATATTTGTACAAAGTATAATATAATATTTGTAATTTTGTCATGGAATTATATTAAAAATTTCATATTTTAGTAGTTTAAAATATTTTTTCTCAATATGAAAAGAATATTATTTATATCAAAAGAGCTACTAAAATATTTGTAATTTTGCCATGAAATTATGCTAAAAACTAAATAAAAATGATTTAATTTATAAAATTTGGAAAAAGAAAAAATATAATTGAAAAAAAAAAATCACAATAAAATTAATTGATGAATAGTGTAAAAATAGCTATGTTCCAATTAATTTGGGACGGAGATAATATTAAAATCAAGAATTCAATTATATCACCGTCCCAAATTATCTTTTTAAGTAATGTCCTAATTTTCTCTCACTATAATTTTACAAAAGTGATAAATACCACAAACAAATTGATTAATACCGCATTTATTTTTCAATTATACCCTCAACATAATTAAAAGTTAAAAAAAAAATAGTCTTTTATTTTGAATGAAACTCTTTATTTCATTCTCTTGATTATCATCACGTTCAATTTTTTTTATCGTCTCAGCTCAACTTATTAATACCTTTTCGTTAACTCTGTTGACATGAATATTTTTTTAAACCCTAGAGGAGAGGGAAAAGGGGAGAGAAGAGAAAAACCTTTTTTGTTTTTGAATTTCTTGAAGAAAACTGAAAATACCGTTGTGGAGAAGAAACCAAATAAAAGGATAAAATTGAAATAGTAGATGCGGTATTAATAAGTTTGTTGCGGTATTTAATAATCCCCTAATTTTATAGTACATAAAAATGCTTGAATACTTAAGGAAGGAAGGAAAAAAAAAATATATTATTATTATTATTATTGAGGTAAATAACCCGTGTACATCGTCCTTCTTCGCTTCGCACAGAGTCTGCAACTCAACCAAATAACAATTGCTCCCTCCATTGCTCTCTTATCTCATCAATCAGCTCCTCAATCCACACTTTGTAACCATTCAAATTCATGAGTGCAGGTAACTGAATAACAACACCCCACTTTTTTTTTTGTCATATTTTCTCTGACAAATTACAATCTACAAAGTTGGAACCTTTTACGAAATTGGAGTCTTTTATTGAAAAGGGTATTTTCAGTATTGAGTTTTTCATTCATATATGTATTGGTTTGATTAGATATTGTGAAAAAACAGGTGGTGCGTTTGGGGGTACTAGAGGATCCTCTCCTGTTCCACCTGAAAAAGGAGTCTTTCCTTTAGACCATAAGAAGCTATGTGATGTGGTATTGCTTGACTTTGCTTTGCTTTTAATTGTACGTTTAATAGAAAGTTTGAGACTTTTTGCTTTTAAGTTTGATTACTAATTGATTGTTGATTGTTGTTGGATGTTTCAGGAGAAGAAGGAATACCTTAAATGCCTTAAGTTATCTGGACATCAATCTAGCAAGTGTCATCACTTGTCGAAAACCTATCTTCAATGCCGAATGGCTAAGTGAGTTGATTTTTCTGTGTGTTTTTGTGTTGTTTTTGGAAGTTGGTTTATAATTGATTTAGTTGATTGATATTGAATTAGTTTAAGGGCAAGATGAGTCTTGTCTGTCTTTGTTTAGTTGGATTAGTTCTCGTAAAAATTTGCAAGAAGCTGAGATTTTTATGGTGCATAAAAGGTTGGGAGATGACTTTTAGGACAACAATTATCTCCTACTCTGTGTCTATTGGCTTTTACCTAGTTTCTTTTTGTATGGCAAAGGCAATATTTTGTGGTATGTCATTTTGTCTGTTCAAGAGTTTTAATTCTTCTTTTTTGTAGTTGGAATTGTCTTCCATGCTTGTGCAAGCTTTAGACTGTGCTCTATTCGTAACACTGAACATGTCTTGTTAGAACATTCATGATTGGAAATTGCTATTGATCTCAATCCTATGAATTGTAAAAGAAAACCCCTTGATGGTTTATAAATATTGTACTTAGGTGCTCATATTATTCTTAGATAGGTGATAACTGCGGTATTTTCTTATTTTTAAGATCCTACAACCACTAGTCCCTATTTATTGATTGTATTTTATTTCTGTTCATAGAAATTTGATGGCAAGACAAGACTTGACCGAACTTGGATTCAGGGATGGTGCTGATTCAGAAGTCTCCGAACCAGAGAACAAAAAATTGGACAACTGAGGCTGAAAACCAGACATTTCAATTTCATACAGTCTCTACGTGTTGGAAGCTTTTGCATGGCTGTTAATTGTTGGTCGATCAGTTCTTTCATGATTGGTACATTTCTTATTTCTTACAAACTTACATGTTGCATTACAGGCTTTGTACATCTTTTGTTTAATTCTTTTGTAGGAGAGTGAGATTCTTTTTACTAATTTTGAACCGATATGAGCCTTTTACAGTCTGATCGAATTTTACCTTTCTAAATTTTGTTTAGCCCTTGTAAAAGCCTCTTTAGTTGTTATGACATCAAGAGCAAAACAAATGTTATCATATAGTATAAGAAAGTTTTTCATGACTATTTGTTAATGCAAAATTTCGGATAATGGTTGCAATTTACATTAAACTTCTTCAGTCATCTCTGATATTCGCACTTTCTTATATTTCCATTCATGTCCTTTCCATTCTGGCAATTGCTGGATCATAACCTGCAACATCATATGCAAAAACAAAATTATTCATCATCATCAGTAGCATTGCTTGAACCTTCATTTCTTCCAATCTAATTTGACAAACAAAAGTGTTAAGAAAGAAAGAATACACACCAACCCAGTAGACTCGGGATCACCAACAGTAGTTTGACAAGCCAGTCTCCAGTTTTTAGGTTTCTGCATACAAACCATATTCTTCTTATTTTCAAACACCATTACTTTAAATTCTCAGAAATAGCCATGAATGAATAATATCATTATATCATTGCATACCCTTCTGAGCTTTTCCTTCTCCTTTTCCGTTCGCGGACTCAATAACTCCTTTCCTTCAATAACCTTAAAATTTAGAGACAGAACATCATACATATGTTACCTAGTGTTACTTTACATCACCAAAAATACATATTTCTGATGTATAAATTATAGTGTATATATATATATATATATATATATATATATATATATATATATGAGTCACCTCAACCATACAGGTAGCGCAAGTTCCACCTCCAGCACAATTTGACAGAACCTTAAACTGCAAGTACATGTATAACTTATAACCATAACATTGTGTTCTACTTGCAAAAACACATGAATGTGATTAGATGGTAACTCACATAAGGTCCATAGAGATCAATATTTTGATCCAACATTATATCTCTAAGTTTCTGGCCTCCTGTAGCGGTTCGATAGTGAACGTCGGGTGTGCCATCTGGTAGCAATACAGACTACAGTGACAATACAACACAGTGAGGAACACAAAAGGTAGAAAGTGAAATCATGCTGGAGTGAACAAGGTGAAGTTAAAGCTTACATGAACAAATGCAAAGTTGACTTGAGGTGGTTCAGGAGGTGTAGTGTTAGTACAGGCTCTGATTTTTGGTCTGAGATTATGATGTGTAGAGGGTTTGCTGTGAGTGAACTTTGAAGCTAATGTGCAAGAGTTGAAGTGAAGAGACCCTATCATTTTTTTGTGTTTTGATGATTAAGGTGTTGATAGTTTTGGATATTTTCATAAGGTGGTGGGAAGGGAGAGAGTGTGAGAGGACTTGGTTTTGTGTGGTTTTTGTTTTTCTTCTTATCTGAAGATGTGATGCGGGTCGGGTCAATAATGTTGATCCATGTCAAGGGAAAAGTGATTGGGCCTGTGTAAAATGTTTTGGGCTCTAATAGGCCCACTTTTGAAGAAAGATTAGGAAAATAAAATCGCTAGAAGAAGGGCTTGAACCTTCGACCTTGTGGTTAACAGCCACACGCTCTAACCAACTGAGCTATTCCAGCTTGTTGATTGAATTTCAATGTAGACAGAAATGTAACATTTGTAATGGGAACTATAAATATTGAGTTGGTTTTCCCGAAGAGCACAAAGGGATGGATTATTTGCCAAGAACAAACGTGAAGGCCAATCCATTCATTAATCAACTAGGAGACAAATTCACGGCCAAAACATATTAAAGGCCATTAGTAATTTTAATTAGCTATTAAAATAGCTATTTGTATAGCTTTGAATGAAGGGGTTAGAATGACTATTTGAACAATGGTTGGTTGTAATAACCGCGGTATGGGAAAAAGCTACTTTAAATTAGCTGTTGAGTAGCATTATTTTTAGACGCTACACGTAATCTTCTGTCTAAAAGAGTTTTGAATTATGTAGAAAAATACATATAAATTTAGCTTAACAAAGTATAATTATATGCACTATGTGATGGTGACAATAATAAAGTTTCAGTATCATAGGTGAAAATATAATGCTATACTTCCACGTTTTAGAATAATCATAATTATATAAGTAACAAACTAATCAATTTGGGTTAATCTACAAAATAATCAATTTTGAATCATTTACAATAACAGTCACCTCCCTCAAATTTGAGAACCACAAAACTGAATAAAAGCTTAATGTATCAGTCTGCAGCATCCTCCTCCACCGCTTCTGCATCTTGCCACCATGAAACAGGACCTAGCCCATCACAGTTTATTGATCCCTGCAAATTGTCTATTATCATGACACTTCCTTAATCGAACAATACACAGAGTACATTTCCGGTTTGTTTGAATGACTTCTGTCATGGTTTGGGATATATATGATTACATATGACTTCTGTCATGGTTTGGGATATATATATGATTACATAATGTTCGGTTCATGTGGTTCTATCATGGTTTCCTATGGTTACATTATGTTTATCCACTATCACATAAAATTAAGAACAATTCAAAAGAACTCGAACAGAACAGGTAACTAGTGAGAAAGAGAAGCAACACAGCTTTCTTAGATCCAGAAAACTATGTTGAGAAGATATACTTACAGTAACCACCATGGGAGCAAATGGCTTTGACCCTTCTGTTTGCTCGATTGGAATAGGAGGAAACTTAACACTGGTCACTTGAAACTTAATCTGGCATTTGAAGAATTTAAAGTCAGCAAAATGTGCACATGGAAAAAAAGATTTAAAGCACTAACGGAATGACATGGACCTCATCTGTCTCGTCGATTACAAAAGATTCACCATTGAATTCCCATATCCATGTAACCTCATACCTGCAAATAAATTTCATAGCATGTAAGTGTAGGTGCAGTTGACAACAGCAGGAAAACTAGAGGTAAGGCGCACCTTCTAGTAGGATCAGGCTCATAACGAGTTTCTTTTGGCATATGATGATTAGGAATGTATACGTCATCAAAAAATCCAAGTGATACTGCCAATTGTAAATTGAGAATTCAATGAACCTGTAAACAAATCAAAAAGAGACTGGCACTCCCTGCAACTAATTCTAGCAACCAACAAATGGTGGTATAGAAGTTTAAAACCATGCTCAACCACGTCTTGAAAAATCATTTTCAAATTAGAATTCAAAGTATGTAGTTGCAAACTGTTCCTAGTGCTATGTCCATCAATTGCAAACAAAATGACCAGACCCTTATGATTATGAAGCGAAAATTTACAACGGAATGACAATAGTTGGTCAGCAGCCCTAAGTTGAAATTTGTTTTCCTCCAATGAGATTAATTGAATTAATGTCGCCTTCAACCGAGACAAAACAAATGGAGTACAAAAATATGAATTAGGAATGCCTCATGCATGAGCAATGAAGACTCAAGAAGCTGAAAAAACTAAATTACAGACTGAGAGAACCAACAGAAAAATGCAGTGTAAGACTGAATTAAACTAACAATAATGTATATAGGACATACAGCGCAAACCATCCTTGTTAGATTCTTTAAGTTTTCCGATGATAACTTCTCCCACAAAGGGCCGAAATACAATCATTTTAAAATTCACCTGCAAGTGAACCATATTAATTGTCAAGACACATTCTGAATGATTTGCATGAACTCAGTTGTTTCTGCACAATATTAAGTATTATAAACCAAAAATATTACTCTTAAAAAAAAAATTCCATATCCAACTCCATAGGTAAAAAGAAAATAATACACAAACGGCCAACTATAAACAACAACAAAAACACAAGTGAGCTTGACCACATGAACAATCTGCTTATTTATCAGTAACTAAGAAAAATCAATGCTATACGTTCATCAACCAAAGGATGCATAACTTCTTTCTTCAGACTTCAAAGTTAATTAAAAATGCAATCAAATTCATATACAAAGCACAACAAAAAGCATAAGCATATATAACTGTATCACACAATCTAACCTCTAGCACCAACAATAATTTAAAAAAAAAAAAAAAAAAAAAAAAAAATCTAAAAGAAACCGATCACAGTTCAAAATTACCGTATAAGTGGAAGCACCTTCGCCAGGAAAGATAAAGCCGCCTTGAATTTCATTGATCTCTTTAACCGAAATACAAAGTCCTAACTTTGCAATAACCTATACAAGAAGCAACAATCACCATATAATATACTTGAATTGGAGTTCAAATAAAGGAAAGTTTAAATTTCAAAAACCTTGTCTAAGAAAGTGTTCTCGAGTTCTCCTTTTATAGCTTCGTCGAGACGAAGACTGAGAAGATGAGGCGGCAAAAGCAACTTGTGCTCGATTTGGCTGAGATAAAACATTTTCTCTTCGGTTTTGAAGAGAAACTGACTTCGCGGAGGCGCGAGAGAGGAGAGACGCCGGTGGTGGTGGTTGTGGCGGCGGCGATTGAGAGAAGTGAAGAGTAGCGCGGCAGATGATGTGTCTGTTATTTATTTATTTGTAGGGTCAATCACAAATAACCCCTCATATTTCAAGTATTAGTAAATATAATTATGTAGTTTCCATTATTACATACTTGAGATAGGTTTTGACCTTTTTTTCTAGTGTACCGTTTTACTCTTATTTTTCCCCTAAATTTTAATATTTTTCATCCTTCCTATTTATATGAATTAAAAAGAAAAATCCTCAAACCTTTTTTCTCTAAATATTTACACTTCGGAGAATCATTATAAAAGACAAAAATAACCATCTTGCACCATTTTGCATAAATAGTGAGATGGTTAAAATAGCTTCATAGCACATAAAGTGACATAGTTGTATTGATCAATAAACACTATAATACATGAGAAACAATAATAAGTTAATCAAATAAATAATCATTTATAAGTCATTATACTGCTGAACCCACAGCATCTACAACATCATCATCTAACTCATCGTCAACTGGTATATCATCTTTGAAAAGCAATTTAAGGTAAGGAAGAGCTTTAGGAATCACTGGTAAATCAGCTATGTTAACACTCATCATATCAAAAGCAATGCAAGCTTTGTGCATGTGCTTACTATCAAACACTGGTATCTTCGGGTATCTTTGGCTGAAATGGGTGAGAATGATCCGGTAAGCACCGGCCGAGGAGCCGACTTCGATCGCTTCCTTTGTCGTGCTGTGGTTTCTTGCCACAGCTTCCTCCATCATTTCGTCCTCGAATGTCGCCTGCAAAAACAGTAGAATCGAATGGTGTTAATTAGCAATCATGGATTAGTTCCTTTCTATAAGAAAATCGACCATGGGATAGTCCTATCACGACATTCATCCCATAACCATCATGAAACCTGTCAAAATAGTTGAAGTGAACAGTTGGAGATTATGATAATCAATTATATCCAATGTGAGCACAAAATGGACAAGAAGTTACCTCATGTATAAGAACTGTTGCTCCACGAGACGCTTCTACTAGTTCTTTGCAAGGCCTAGTGTCACCGGAATATACAATCTTCCACCCGGGTATAATCTTCCCAACAGCATTCATTCTGTCCGCTGCTTTCAGAACAACGCCGAATGCTTGGGGACAGTGCACAACAGGGAAGCTAATCAAGCTCTCCAATCCTGATTCATTTAGAACTTTCTTTATTCTCTTCAGTAATGGAAAAGCTGAGTTATTGTCAACTGGCTTGTTCCAGAAGCTCTGCATATGGCTTCCTTTAGTAAACAGATTTGTGTCAGAACGGGTAACATTATTCTTGTCAATGTCATCATTAGTAGTAGTAGGGGTTCCTGGACTTGTAGAACTGTTATTTGATTCATTATTGCCTTCAAAATCTGTCCAAGAAGCTTCTGTAGTAAACCTACAATTGATGAACTGCATATCTAGATCTTCAAGTCTTTGATATGCATCGAGAAATCGCTTAAGTTGTCCCGGACCTATAACAAGCAGTGGTTCATGAGGTACTCCCTTCAACAAATCGCGCCGTAGGGCAAGTACTCTTGCTATACCCGAGTGGTGATCAGCATGAATATGAGAAATCCAGACACACCTTAGGTTTCTCACAGCATCATCAGCACCCTCAACACCAAATCTAGAATTGAGTTACACCAATCAACAACCATATCTTGTTAGAAAGAATATGTAATGAATATACTATATATACAAATATGTATGTGCGTGAAAATGCATTGATACAAATCCTTTCAGAGATGTGGTTAAGGTTTCTGAGATGTTACCTTCTTTTCAATTGTCCCAAGGTTCCTTCTCCACAATCTAGGAGTAAACTGCCTTTGGCGAACAGATTGATGTAAATAGCACTGACATTTCTATATTTTGATGGCTGGGATGAACCAGTACCCAGAAGTACAATCTCCAGGTCATCTCTCCTAATATTCTCCAAACAACTTGGGAGTCTGTTATCATCCAACCATGGCTCCTCAACCATGATTTTGTTATTTTGCATAGCAGGTCCGGCTTCTTCTCTGTGTCCATGCCACAAGTGACTAACATCTCTTGCAGCATTTACAATACTTGGAATTTCTGTGAATAATTCATCCATTACTTGAGCAGGAGTTACTGTAGTAGGGATATTTGTTCTGTCGAGTCCAAGATGAGCATGAGGACGCAGTGTGAACTGCCTCAACATAGAGACGGCCAAACAAAATGGGAATATATCAGTAACATAATTGTTCATAACAAGCACATGTTTCCGAGCTATGAATTTATGCTATCTCCAATCCAGAATACCATATTCAATTTTGGTCCCAAAACCCCCTTCAATCATACGCCATAACACACATTCCAAGTTCAGAAAATGGAATTTGAAATGTGCATTTAGGACCAAATACGAAACGTGAAAAATGAAATACTCATCCTACTTGTTGTACCTTTTTATTAATTCTAAATCAGTCTCTTAAGTTTGAATTATAATGTTAGGTGTATTATAGTTTTACCAAATAGTATCCGATTCTTAATCTTTTATTAGTGAAACTGTTTGTTTAAATATAATCCTTAAGCAAAACTTTTATAAAATTTAGGAAAAGCTCAAATTCGAAGGAAAAAAAACCTCAAAAACCCACTATTTGAAATTTGGCGTTTGTGTGGTTGGAGAAGAAAAAATTGGAGTAAGAAAATTTCGATATTTTAAAATGAAATTTAGAATAAGGTGTGCTTCTGCATAATATTCTCTCCAATTTTTTCTTTCTCCAACCACACAAACACTAAATTCCAAATTTGGGCTTTTTCTATCATTTACAGAAAGTTGTTTAAAGATTAAATGCAAAAAGAAAAAGTTTAATAAACTAACTACAAATAATTGTGCGTGTTACAATGTCTTCTATCTAATTAATATAAATAATGATGTTATTAAAGTATGTGAATATTGAGTTTAAATTAAAGAGCTCGGATAAAAAAAATCAATTATACAGTACACTGATCTATAATTAAATTTATAAATATAGACTTGACCGAATGTGTATATGTATAAATACACAAACATACTCAAAATCAATAACACAAAACTTAAAGGTTTAATTTACAATTTAAAAGATAAATAAATTAAGGTGGGACACAACATTATCACATTCCATACTTCCAAATCCATATTTCAAAATGCAAAATCCATTTTCTCATTTTGGAATGTGTAAGATGGTGTATGGGATGGAAGAGTTATTGGGACCAAATTGGGATTTGGTGCTGGGTTGGATACAAGCATTAGCGTCCTATCTCCGGCTCTTACTTTTAGTGAGCCCTCTCAAAACTCGAACACCCTCCCCTAACATCTCTACATAATTTATTTACTAATTAGCCTCTCATCACAGCGGCATAAGAAACTGTCCTAAATGTCATTATACTCCTTAATTTGTCCGATCTAATCCTCCTATTATAGACTAAGTGGTTGGAGGCCTAACAGAACATCAGTTTACTTGAAACCGCTTTATATGAGGCCGAGCATTGAGAAGGAATTTTAATTAACATAAGTTCAAGTAAAGCATTTTCATACCTTGAGAAGATTTTCTGCAGAAATGAATTCAGGATCCTGTTGCATTAAAGCAAAATCAACAACTCAGTTGCCCTAAATAGCTCAAAATGTAGCAGGCAATCAACTTAACTGAAAGCCTGGCTTAGGATATTAGAACAGACCTGGCTTGTACTTGAGTGTGTTGTCAAGTTACTATTAAGGTGGCCGAGTGACCAGAATCCAGGAGCTGGAAACAGCTGCGGACACAAATAATTAAGCCGTGCAGCAATTCTTGCACTGGATTTAAGAATTGGAACCTCCACATTCTTCCTACAAATAGAACAAATACCCAAGAGGAATTAACAATATTAGAAAAGGCATCTCCATCAGTTCTCATGGAAAAAAATGAAAAAGAAATATTGCTCACGTTTGATGTCCAGCCATAATATGTTGGGCAGTACCAAATCTTTTCATCCATTTGCGGTAATTAGGAGTGCTTGTCACAGAAGTAGGACTTAAATGGATAACACAGGTCACAGTTTTGGCACACTCCGCCAGTTGACTTGAGTCGTCTGCATAGTATCTTCTGAGGGAATTGTCAGAGAACAACTGCAGCGCATGAGATTCTGTTGGGCAGTCTACAAGAAGCACAACTGGACCCGGAATAGAAGGTCCCATTACATCACTAGGATGAACCTAAATATAAAGGTTTACCTGTATTAAAACTATGTAATGGCATTGTCTCCACTAAACCATAAGTAAAGTGCATAATGTAACAATAAATTTTCCTTCATTGACTTTAAAACCCACCGTGATATCTTGGTTATCTGATTTCACAGAATTTCCAGATTGCAGTTCTCTGTATTTCGGCCCAGGTCTCAAACCAAGAGCTGCAGCTTTTTGGGGATCAAACCTCCCCATGATTTCAGACAATTCACAAACATAAATGACAGACATCTCACCAGGCTTCACCACAGCCCCTTCTGAGTTATTTGGTTTTAGGAGAATAGCTGAAATTTTGACAACCTCATTATCAATAAGAACAATGGGGTCTACTAAATCTGTTGAACTAGGCAGCGAGTTGACATTAGATCCTGTAGTTGGCCCAAAACTGTGGGTATGAACCATGGCAGCATGTGGAATAAATGACTTCATTGCATCAACTAAATACTTGAAATCTGAAGGACCCCATATATTGACCTTCAAAGCAAAAGCACCAGAATCTTAGAAACAATTCAGAAAGTAAACCGAACTATAGGAAAAGAAGAAAAGCAAGTCTACATTAAGCCAAGCTGATACTCACAGACATTCCTTCTTCTCCCATGCCGGCCAAAGTCAAAAGCAGACCTAAGAGATAAAGCACATCAGAACATACATGCAAAAATGATACTATGCAAAATCCTTCGAAGAAATGTTTTATCTTGTCAAAAGTAACTGTGTAAAAACAAAAGCACTGATAGAACGGAATTGATTCCCTATGAAGACACTAACCTGGCAGTCCACCTGCTGTCTCAGAGCAAACACGAGAAAGAAATATGTGGTCTATCTGAAAGCAAACTCCATAATATCAGTATGCTATAGCATAAGAAATTCTTAAAAAACATATGGTCAGAAATTAGAAGCATACATAGAAATTTAGGCTTTTCTTTTGCAATAATTCCTACCTTTGATAGTTTGATTTTGTGCTCTGTGCAGAATCGCTGCAAGCCCTGTGATGATATAAATACTATTTTAAACAATTGGTATAATGTGCTAAAAAATCACTTAAACAAAGAATGTTTAACAACAATAGCTTCCGAATCTCTTTGAGAAAACATATAACGCCTCGTTCATAAAGTGAGAAAGGCATTTAGAGAACCAACAAACGATCATGGGCTTGTGATTAATCAAATATCTCCTCAAAGACAAACCAGAGGCAACATTACTCAAGAAATAGAGTAAGAACCTACGTTCTCCTCGTACTCAAGAACAACTTCAAACCCTACATCAACTTTAGAAAATCCATGTAATTAATAGCGTTAGGAAGGTGCTTGAAACTCAGGCCTTCAAAATTATATCCTAAATAAGAGCTACCTGAGTCAAACAAGCATCACTTATTGATCAAGCTGAGTATTGTTTCTTACCTTCTACCATTTTATTGACTTTATATCTATGCATTTTCAACTAACAAAAACTTACAAATCAATTGAGCTCTTAGTAGCTGAAAACACTCTAACACTAGATCAAAACACAAATATACTGAGATTCATGCAAGAGAATCACGTATCAAATGCAGTAAAGATAACCCAACACATAAACCAAATCACGGACATACCTCTCCACCGTTGAAGATAAATCTCTGCTTGTCAAAAAACAGCAGCACAGAAGGCGAAGTATCTTGAGTATCCATACCTGTCCCCAAAATCTGTTCAAACCATATCAAAAAAAATTTAAAAGCAAAGACCAAAAAACATACATGCTATACAACACTTCAATTCAATCAACCCAGTAAAAGAATTAACTACAATCATTAACTATTTCATACTATAAAAACAATTCAAGAAACACAAACTATAAAAACAATTCAACAAACACAAACAACCAACTACAAAAGAAATGAATCAAACCAAAAAAAAAAAAATAAAAAAAAAAAATAAAATAAAATAATAATAATAATAATAATAATAATAATAATAATAATAATAATAATAATAATAAACTCGAAACAACACGCGTAAATTCAAATTCAAAAACCACAAACAAAAAACTCAAACAAAAAACAAAGCCAAACCCAGAAGGAAAAAATCAAATAAAAACAAACCCCACGTACCTGAACATACGAAATAGTGTTAGTAGGATTAAGCCTACGAGTTTTAAGTTGCAGATTCTTCTTCTGCTTATCAACTCCATCTCTACCCTCAGCGCGTCTTTTATTGAAACCAAAAGAGGAACCGTTGTTGTTGTTCTTCTTCTCGTCCTCCATGTTGGGGAATGTAGACTTGTTTCGTCTAGAGTGGTGGGGAGTGAGAGAGGTTCGTTTAGGTGGAGTTGGAGAGCGTCGTTTGGAGGAGCAGAGGATGGAGAAGAGAGGAGAGGTTGGTCTGAAAGAGTAGAGAGAAGAGGAGGTGGAGGGAGAAGAGAAGAGGAGGCGGAGGTTTGGTGTTATATATGGCATTGAATTTGTGTTTGTGTTTGTGTAGGTGAGGGTTTTAGCAGGGGACAACAATGTGCGAATTTTCTTTTGCGTGTTGTGTGTGTTTGAATTGTTAGCCCATTTATCTGGTTTGGTACCAACTTTTACCGCATTAACTTGCGTGGTCTGTAGAGTGGGCTCTGGTTTTGTTTGCAAATGATGTGTACGTAAACCGATTTTTACCACGTTAAATTGGCAATTGGGCTCTCACATTTCTTTCCAAATGATGTATACGTGAGTCCAGCAAGTCATGTGTATTCATTAAGGATCTGTTTAAGGAGTCATAGAAGTCAATTGCTTTTTAGAAATTAGAGATTATTCTAACAGTTACCGAAAAATCATTTAAAATAATATTATGAAATTAAAAACCGAAAATAATAAACTGACTTTTAAAGTTGGTTGACTTTTAAAAGTTCACTTTTAAAACCTATTTCGATAGACCGACTTGATAAAACGACTTTTAAAACCTATTTACTAGCTTAACAAAATGACTTTAGATATTCTTAAAAGAGAGGCCAAAAATATAAATAATTCCAAATAGGTCATAAATCAGCTGCTATTTTTGGCTTCTAATTCTAGAAAGAAGCCAAAATCATTTTAAAAAATATAAATCAGATTCTAGAAGTCGGAAGCATCTGCCAAAACAGCTTCTAAAAGCCGAAACAAATCCACAATAGCAGAAATTTTATGCAACAATAAAGCCTCAACACTAAAATAATAAAACACTATTCAACTACATAAGAGAAAAAAGTGAAGCACCACCTATTGCTATAGAATTTCAAATCCAGAAAAAGGAAGACGTATACACTGTTCTTTATTCACTAGTGTGTTTCCTAGTGCATTTACCACAAGGCAAAGCATGGGATTGTGAAGGAAAAAAAGAACAAAACACTCTACAAATTCCTTACAAAGCAAAATAAATAGTGATGAGTGTACACATTTATAAGAAATAAAAACCTAACTGCACAATGATTTCTCATTTTTAAAGCATAACCAAATACAAACAATGCAAACACTGTATTCTACTCTCTGTTGTTTCAGTTCCCACTATCCTTGTGATTATTGTAAGAAAATCTGCGCCACGACTCAGTTGAAAGACGAAACAACTTACTGCTGTTCCATTTTGCCTTTGAATAAATAGAGGCATCCTAGCTGGGATCAGCACGAATACTTACACAACCCTTTTTGGATCGCGAGCTGCAGCAACATGTTCCTGAGGATATGACAGATCGAGAACAATATAAGGTTTCAAGTTACATCAGAAAATGAACTCTCTACAATGTTGACGTCAACGTTAAGTATATATTTACACATATACATATACTGGCTTCATATCATCAATCAATATGTTTCAGCATAAAATATCCATCCGTCCTAATAATGCGAAAGGCTTAATCAAGCTTCTTGTATACATTGTTGTTCTTATATCATAATAAGGATGCCAAGAAATGATCTAAGGCCATCTTCTTAACAGGCTAGTATAGTTGCATTGTAAACATTAATATCAGTTTAAGTTGTATTTTACTAAGGTATTCTGTATTAACTGCCAAAAGCATACTAAGATTCGACCAGATCAAGAGATCAAGTTTTGTCAACCTAAGTCAGTTCCTAGAGTTAGCGACAATATACAAAGGAATCAAAGAAAAGCACCTATATATAAGGGGATAAAAGAAAAGCAAAATTACTACAATATAAAGTAAATATGAAATAACTCTAAAATTTCTGCAATCAAAACTTGACATCTGTAAAATTAATAATATACATAGTTAGCCAGGAGGTATGGAACTTACAGAAATAAAATCGAATGCACGGGTGTCCTCTTTCTTTGGATTGCTCATAATTGAGGTAGGAGTTTGATTAGGGAAATTTGATTGGAATATATCTGGAAGTGCTGAAGAATAACCAGTATTAGCTCCCCCAACTTGACTAATACTAGCATTTTGCGCATTCATGTTGCCAAGCTGTTGGAAGTTTGACATTGCCGCAAGGAATTGCTGTTGGGCAAAGATGGCACCATAGTTTAATTGCTGGGAAGCAAAAGCTGGATTTAGCATTATGCCAGGAGGAATATTAGCTGGCATAGTACCATAAGGGAACGCCGGGTTTGAACTCATCCCTACTGCTTGACCACCCAATAGATTGCTCAAAGCATCACCTGAAACTGGCTGGCTTGGTTTACCAGAATCTGAAAACAAGTTTTCAGCTAGCGACATAGAAGAGCTTCCTTCCTGAGTTAGCTTTGATGTGTTCTCATTGACAGATAAGCCAGCCATCAAATCATTAACCTCTTTTCTTCCATTTGCCATCTCCAGTGGGATCTCAGAGTTGGGTCCAAAAATATCAAATGGTTGGGAATTGGTCTTCTCAGCTGCCCTATGATCTTCACTAGCACTTCTATCACCAAGATTCATTCCAGAAAAGATATCATCAACTTGTTCTCTACTTCCTCCATTGTTGTGAAACGAGACATCTGCAAAGGGGTCATCATCATTTTTTTGTTCACTGGTGCTTGCACCAGTACTCAAACCATCTCCAAACAAATCGTCAATAAGAGGGGAGGCCTGTGCCGTTGGATTAGCTATGTTGTGATCACTTGGATTGTCTGTGAAATCACTGGTTCCATTGTTGTCGTCGAAATCACCAGTGTCTATTAAATCCGGCATCTGTACAGGAGGAGCAGTCTCAGTCTTCACTGCTCCCCGTGAACCACTCACCAATCCACCCTCCTGCTCTCCACCAAGAAGGCCCAGGACCTGATTACAAGAAAAGCAATTTAAGGGATCTGAAAATTATAACACCATGGGCCTAAAACATACTAAAAAATAAGAAACTAGTCCGGCAGTAAGTATAGGTAAATATAGCTACTTAATTATAATATATATATATATAATTATATATACTGTTTTCAAATTTCTACAACTGTGCCCATTATGATAGAGTTGCTATTATGCCTTCATAAGTGATACAGCTACCTTCTTGCAGAATCATTGCCAAAGCCCAACATTTTAACACATCCTTATTTCTGAAGTTGTGCTTACCTTGTTAGCTTTTTCCCTCAAAGAAGTTTGAGGAGACTCCGAACACCCTACCACAGCATCTTTGTTCTCACTAAAGTAAGAAGAAACAACTAAGAATTTTTCAACATCATTCCGCCTCAATATTGACTCAAGGACACAAACTGCTTTCATGCGAACCTGTAATGTATATACAAGTTTAGTAGAAACAAAAGAAGCTTTTAGAATTAAAATACTTGCAAGAAACTTAGGAACAAGTGATTGCAATAATCAAATGTGAACAACATAGGATGCTGATTTAGCAAAGAGAATAGACTGTGTTTATATCAAAACAATAAATATATGAAAAGAGCATACCTGCCACATGGGAGACAGAAGCTTTCTTTCAAGGGCCTCACTCAATGTCCATGCATCCAACTTGGCAGCCTCCACAAGAAAAACCTGAATGGCATCCCGAGTAGGTTGAAGACGTACACCACCAGATGTGACAATTGTCTCTAGCAACCTCTCTTCACGACTTTTACCCTCAGTACGACTGTTATGAGAATCCCCGTTTGATGCTTCAGGCTTCATTACTCTGGATTCCTGACCCCAAGGTCCCTCAGCTGCATTTTTTGAAACTCCATAACTACCCAAAGTTTCATTGCGTAGTTCAACTGGTTCATATCTGTCTGTATAGTCGTCCTCTATAGTCAACGACCTCCGAAGAGTAGGACTTTTGTATGTCCCATTGTCATTCTTTTTCATTGAATGACCTTGAGTAAAACTGCTCAGCCCCTGCTTGATAGATGCACTTCCAATACCTACAACCTCACTGAGAAATGATTTCTTATCTTCAGATGGCATATCAAAGTTCGTATTACCAAATCCTTGTATTCTTTTATTAAGATCCTGTGCAGGTGCTGGTTTGTTTTCCTCAGAAAATATAGCAGACATAGCTTCCTGAGCCATCTCACGCACAGCCTTATTTGGGGCATCTCCCTTCAAAGGATCCAACTGACCCTTATAATGAAGTAACTGACGCACAGCCACTGAATGTCTTTGCATTTCCCGTCTGAACTCTGCGCCAGACTTCCCAACACAATATTTGATCAACCTCAACGCCTGCAAGAAAATTTAACTTTGTTGGTAAATGCTACACTTTACACTGATTCTACAATAAACAGACAGAAACCTCCACGTACTCCTATCTCCCCTAACCTTCAAGCAAACAATGCACGCATCTCAACATAAAAACACTAGAAAAACACCTCACATAATTTTCCATACATCTTGATAGAATGCTTATAGAAACCATCAATCAAACCCTATCCACTTCTATAAATCTACTACACTTCCGAAAACCAAACAAAGAATACTGAAACACCCACTTCAACATTGAAAGCACAACATACCACCACTCCCTTCTGCAAACACCTAAACTAAGGTAAAAAGAACAACCATAGCAATGCGCCAATGTATCATTGAACTAGGCAATAACTTCAATCACACACTCTCCAATCATTCAACACTTCCCTAATTGTAATTCATCTCCAAAATACAATTTATTTAAATTATAAACTAATACTCAAAAGCTAGCAAACCGGTCCATGGATTCTACACAACAAACACAGCATCAAACAAGAGCTAATCAATAAAAAAGCAACACAAAATCAATAAAAAGGCCTCAATCGGCAAAAAAACAAAGACTACCTTCTGCTTAACAACAGGAGACTTATGTTCAAGCCTCTTCAAAACAAACTCAGACATCTCCTTAACAATACTAGCATGAGAAGATCTCAAAAGCTCACAAATCTCTTCCAATTTGTAAACAGGAGCAACCTTGTCTTCATCAGAAGTAGCAGCATCAATCATCCTCGATCTCCAATACGACTCCACCGCTCTCCTACTCGAATCCATCTCTCTCCAAATCAAAACAAAAGGCTTCAATTTAATTAACCTTAAACCCAACTAAAAACACGCGAGGATCTAAAAAAACCTCTTGCGACACACAAATCGATCTATCGATCGATTGAAGATGCGGAATTTGAAGCGAGCGTCTGAGTCTGGTTGGAGAGAATTGAAGCGAGAAAAACGTGAGAAATGGAGATGAATAGAGAGAGAGAAGAAGAGAAATGTGAGTATGAATGAGTTGGTCGTCGTGACTCACCGGTGTGGGGCTCATATGTGGCTTCGCTTCGTTGCTTTGCTTTGAGTCTTCTTTGTCATCTTAGCGCACGTTAGCATGTTGCCTTTTTTTAAAATAAATAAATAAAAATAAATGAATTAACGACATTCATGAATTATGATAATGCTTCTTTTTAACCAACATGAAACTGTTGAAACCCGGATCGGATTCTCGGGTCGGGAAGATTGGAGACCTCAGTGGGTAATTATAATAGCATGATGCATGGATTAAATTAGTAATATTAATGATTAATTTTTAAAAAGAAATATTCGGTTGTGTTATAAATTTTGGCGTTACTAGTTAAAATGAGCAGTTGAAAGAGTGAAATATTAGCGGTTTAAACTGTTATTAAAATGTTAAATACTAATTAAATCAATATTCATACGGTTAAATATTAGTCAAATCGATATTTAACCATTAAATATCATTTCAACCACTATTTAACCTATTCAAACCGCTAACACGAAAATGCAAAAATACCAGCAATAGTTGCTGCAAAATCTATCAGAACCAACAAAAACCAGAATACTTGCAAAGCAATTTGAATCATCTTCATCAAACCATATACAGAAGTCATGAATTTGAGAATCTGTGTATGTGAGCATGATCAAGTCAAATTACAGTTTCTGAGCGTATGTGAATTGAATTGACTATTTACAACCTCTTGAAAGCAAAACCAGGTGAGCTATAATGAATGATTTGCAGCTTGCATTGATCAACAAGCTATACCATACATGATTTATTAACAAAAAATCTGAATTGCATGGTCATGATGTTCTTGAAGAATCTTCAAGGTTTCCCCAAGACTCAATTTCCATCTTCTTTGTTCTTTCCAACTGTTTCGCTACATTCAACCGCTGGGAAGAATACGGTGAAGGAATCTGATTTTGAGAACATAAAAGCAGTATAAGCAGAAGAGCAAGAATGTGAGACCAGGAGTTAAAATACCCGAGATTTACCAGGGACGGCGTGTACTTCTTGATTGCTGCTAGCATTGCCGCATGGCCTACAGCCGAAACCTGAATACAGCAAGAGAAGAAAAATCTATCAGTGGTCGCGCTAATTGCTCTTGTAGTTCTACCTGGTGTCACAAGTGACTATAAACCTGTCTGGAAAATGAAGTGAATGCTTACCGGAAGTAGCATAAGAATTGTAATGGGAACAAGTGTAGCTAAGTCATTAAGTGTTCTTTTCAACTTCTTCATTTCCCTTGCTGTAATCTTCTGACCATGCAACTGCTTCCGCAGTAGCTGTACCGATACCATTATATCTATAAAAAGCAACTGAGTTCCCATCCATACATCCTAATGCACAATTCATTTAGCAGTACTGTTAATATATACATGCATAAAGTTTTGTATCAGTTTGTTGAGTAGAAATCAGGTAGTTATCAAGCTTACTGTGCTAGCTCGTATCATTTTGTCGCTATACTTCCTAATTAAGCTCTCTTCGAGAGGGGCTCGCTTCTCTGTGTTGGTCTCCTTGGTTGCAGCTATTGTATCTACTGCAGCTGAGCTGCTAACCTGCAGTTACAAGTATGGATGTGAAATAAACACTCAAATAATGAAGCTAAAGAATGTCACACTCACAAGTCAAATGCATCATAAACAATTGAGAGCACTTCCCGCAACAATTCTCTTATCAGAATCGGTACTCATACCTTTGTCAAAGTCAATGTATGCTGAGATTTATTCTGCTTATGAAACATAGAGTCTTGTTTTTCTTCTGGAACTATAGAGAATCTAGCTGAACTTTGGATTCCTAGAGATGGGGTGTGATCTGAGATACCTGATTCTGTGATCCTTAGCAGTATATTACTGACGAACAGTAAAATAGGCGAAATATTAGAAAATTTGATTAAGTAAGTTCACTGAATGCAGAAAGCAATATATATCTAGACAAAGCATCAACTATATAAACTAACTAACCTTGATCTATCATAAGCAGCCCAGTAGTCTTCTAGACAAATAGTCAACAATTTTTGGCTGAAAAATTCATGGCATCACCTCTTAGAAGCAAATTTACACTTCTAAACACACACACCCTCCAAACAAATAAAGCTCAGCTGGTCATGAATAAAAATCTAAGTGCTTATGGCTACCTCCGGATCAAGAAGGACAACAAATTTGCGTCTATGGGCTGTTGAGAAGAACGGCAGAAGTAAGCGAACCCAGAAAACACATCATAGCAAACACCAAAAACATTTGATAGGATGATCTCTTTCTCTGCTTGAATAGCACGTTGCTTGCTACGCTTTCTCTCTTGATTTCCAACAGTAGGAAAAGAAGCATAGAAGTCAAGCCATCCAATTTCATCAGTCACAATCTGTAAGAATGAATATGCATATTAGAATAACCAGAAACACGTTGGAATCCCCAGAAAACTGATACTTACATCCATGAAGTGTTGATACACTGATATGGAAGAAAACTCGGGGTAAATGAAAAGACTGCCACACTCCAAGTAACTGCACAAAGTAAATTAAAAACCTCCATCATCTTTGCCAAGGGGTAGGCAGAAAAGTTAAGAATCCACTCAAAATATCAATCCAGCACCTGAGGAAGTCCTTAACCAGCTCATCAAGATCTTTAATGCCATTGCTTGACAAGAATATTCTAGTCATTCTTCCCAGGTATGCAAAAAGTCCTAGAGTAGCCAGGCAATCAGCTTGATCCTGTTGAAACTTCAGCTGCATAAATAAGGCACATATTCAACAACCTCCACAGTTGGTTTGCTTAAGTAACCACAAGTGAGATGGGGGAATATAGTAGACTGCAAAAGGATAATCAGGATTTAGAGGGTGAAAATAGGAGTGCGAATACTGCTCGTCGCACTATATTTGATAAATGTCTAGCATTGTTGAAAAGTTAACCAACCTTTTCAGGCAGATCTTGGGTGTGGGAAAGCACAGTTTCTTTATGGAATGCTATGGCCAGTTTTTTCTGAGCCAAGCCAATCCAAAATTCTAGATCCTCGGTGTTCTTGTTGGGTAGAAGTCTTTTACCAAAGTGGAAGAGGAACTCAAGTTCAAATCCTGCCTCAGTAGCTAAGTGATGCAACTTGTCCATGGATACAAATCCACAACAAACATTCATTAGCTCTATTGAAACATCTTCCATAGACGTTGCTAGCAAGGGACAGGAGATGTGTCCAGGACCCAATTTCCTAACAGCAGAACAGCAGCTTATTGCGACAATGATTCCTGCAACACCACTGAATACTCTTTGTTAAGCTTGGAGGGACGATAACCAAACTGCAGTTGGGTTACATCAGAATAACATGAACCACATCCACAGGAAAAAGTTACAGACTGATAAGCAGTTATCATGTCTGATACATTAACTTTATGCTAAAAGCCTGGGTTTTGGAACAAACCTTCCGGCATATTCAGTCGACCACTTCTTTAGTAAGGAACTGAAAAATCCAGTAATTCGTGGTAGCTCCACAATTCTAAACCATTCTACCAATTCAGGATGCCTAATTTTCAGTTGATTTTCAATATACTCCAACATCGGACTTAGCTTAGGCGTCAAACTGAAGCAAATGAATGATTCAAATAAGTGAAGTAACTAATCAGCATTGTAGTACAACAACAGCAGCCAGCTTTATAAACAGACACATCCAGTCAATCTTAATAAAACTTTAATCCATCTCCAGTGGTTAAGAACTTACACTTCTTTAACTGGGGAAGGATTGTTGTGGCGTTCATGAGAAAGCAAAACCTCCACTTCAATGGCCATTTTCAACAAAGCATAAATTGCTACCTGTGAAGCCATACAAGTTAATGATCTAGTGCCGATTTGTAATGTGTTGGATAAATTCGTTAACCATGCTCTAAGATGACTTAATTTAGATGTCATCCTAATGATTATTCAACGAAGCAAATATCAAATAGGCACGGTATTGTTGATCCAAATGTGTGGACGTTAAACTCAATATATCAAGACTTCAGAATTTTCTACCAATAAATAAAATAAGTTTGCTGACACTGAGATGGATTGTGAAATATTCATACTCTATGAGCAATCCGTTTATGCCATCCATGAACGTCCTTTCCGTTCCAAGCCATTGCAAGTCCTGCATGACTTCCAGTCAATTTAAGCGACTCCACTGCAAGCGAAAAGCTCCTTGCAGATTCATGTAACACCCAAACTAGACAGTTAACCCTATTGAACTCCATTTCTTCCCCATCATATACAGCTACCCAGTTCTCACTCTCACTCTCTGATTCATCCGATTCAGAAGCTACTGCTGATGACAACAATGCCTTGACAGACACAAGCCGCCTGGAAGAAGAACAACAATTGAACAAATGACCGACAGAAAAGCTTCTCTTAGAAAAAATAGAGCCTGCTTTAATATTTCCATTGATCTTTGATGAGTAGAGTGCTTTCTTGCTAATCTTTTCATTTGAATCTAATCCAATACGCTGACTGACAACAAAAGGACCACCAATTAACAATTAAACTTCACAAAATGCAAAATCTCTAGTTTGCAAAACAAAAGTTCAACTTCCATATACTCAAAAAATAATAATAAATTAAAATAAAAATTCTTATCCATCATCAAATAGCCTCACAACCCAAACATAGATTTAATAAGCTTTACACAGTGCTGAATTAGATACTCCACACTAACATCTAATCATTCAATATCACTAACAAAATATACAATTTCACATGTGAGTAATCATACACAATCAATTGACAATTTCATCAAATAATCTCACATACAAAATGACAAAATTATAGAAAACACCAACAACAATACTTATAGTTTCCTAAACCATCCTTAATATTAGAATTTCACATGTGAGTAATCATACAACAATCAATTGACAATTTCATCAAATAATCTCACATACAAAATGACAAAATTATAGAAAACACCAACAACAATACTTATAGTTTCCTAAACCATCCTTAATATTAGAATTTCACATGTGAGTAATCATACAACAATCAATTGACAATTTCATCAAATAATCTCACATACAAAATGACAAAATTATAGAAAACACCAACAACAATACTTATAGTTTCCTAAACCATCCTTAATATTAGAATTTCACATGTGAGTAATCATACAACAACCAATTGACAATTTCATCAAATAATCTCACATACAAAACAAAAAGAAATTATAGAAAACACCAACAACAATGCTTATAGTTTCCTAAACCATCCTTAATATCACAATCTATGTAACATTTACACAACATTTTAAGACCCCAAATGCCAAATGGGCCAAACATCCCCAAATCACCTAACCGAGTAATATCCATACTAAAATCAATTGGCAAGCAAATCCACAAGCTTTAGGAAGTACTGAATTAGATACTCTACTCTGCGCTAAACTAACATTGAATCATTTGATATCACTAAACACTATATATACAATTTCACCAATTAACTAGTCAGTCAATCATATACAGCGACTGAAGTCATGAAAACAAAACTGACATTCTCATCCAATAATATCACCTACCATTTCAAACCAATCCAAAACCATCCTTAATCTCACTATCTATGTAACATTTACACATTTTAAGACTCCAAAAGAGCCAAATATCCCCAAATCACCAAACCAAACCATGTAAATCTAAACTAAAATCAATTAAGCGAATCCACAAGCTTTAGGCAGTGCTGAATTAGATACTCTACCCTACACTAAACTAAAATTGAATCATTTTATATCACTGGACTATATATATATATATATATATATATATAGACACAATTTCACTAATTATGTAGCCAGTCAATCACATACAGCAATTGAAGTCATGAAAAGAAAACTAACATTCTAATCCAATAATCTCACCTACCATTTCAAATCAATCCAAAACCATCCTTAATCTCACAATCTATGTAACATTGACACAACATTTACAGAGCCCAAATGAGCCAAACATCCTCAAATCAAATCTAGACTAAAATCAACTAACAAGCAAATTTCACAGGCTTTATACTCTACTCTTCACTATACTAACATTGAATCATTAGATATCACTAAACTATATATATATATATACAATTTCATTAATTAAGTATACAATTTCCCTAATTAAGTAGTCAGTCAGCAATTGAAGTCATGAAAACAAAACTGACATTCTCATCCAATAATCTCACCTACCATTCCAAAACCATCCTTAATCTCACAATCTATTATAACATATACACAACATTTCCAGACCCCAAATGAGTAAAAATCCCCAAATCACAAAACAAAGCAAATCTAGACTAAAATCAATTAACAACCAACATAACCTACAAAAACCAACATCGTAGACCAAAATACAAACACCCCACATAAAGAAATCAGATAAAGAGAGCAAAGATAGAAGTTTTACAGGTGGGTGAGGTTGCGGTGGGGGAGAGACAAGAAGGAGGAAACCATGGAAGATAAAAGAAGTGAGGTAGGTGTGAAAAAAGAGGGTATATGTAAATGGAGTTAAAAGCGAAAACATCGAGGTATAGGGATAGATTAAATTAGTTCGATTAAATTAATGACGATGGGGTTGCAGTTGCGGTTGGTGGTTCTGGTCGAGACATTGTCTCCCGCCAGCAGTTTTGGTTTCGATTTTATTTTGAAGTTATTACGAAGTTTTGATCTTTTGAACACAGCGTTAACAATCGTTTTGTAATTGTTGAAATGTAAATTATGGATTTTGCTACGTTTTAGGAGTGAAAAAAACATGAAAATGCTTTGAAGTTTAATGGAGATAAGTTTGGTTGCCTACCACACTAGTGAAAGTATTTCAAGATTAGGAAGATGATTTCATGATTTGTCACGGGTAAAATTAATTTTCACGTCATAATTCGCGGTTAAAATAATAATTTTGACATATTTATTAGAATAGCAGTTAAAATAACGGTAATTTCAAATATCGGTTAAACATAAAATTACAGTTTAATGATTTATATTTATTAATATTTAATATTAAGATATTTTAATAGTTTTATTGTGTATTCGGCGTCAGGGTTTAATTAACATTTAAAGGTTTAAACAATAGTATAATTAGCGGTTTGTAAAAACAGATGTTAACCTAAAGATTATTACAATTACAACCGCTATTTTGATAGTTACTTTAACTATTATTTCAAACTACTGCAATTGTTTTAACCACGGATTTTAATTGTAAACGTTGAATACTACCTACTAATTGCTACTTCTAATCACCGCCGAATATTTAATTTTATTTTTTAATCACTGTCCTACCTGTTAAATGGTACTTCAACCTCTAATACTAATATAAATTTAATTCTTTAAGTTAAGGTGTTTTGTGTGTCAGTTTTTATACTATGCTTTGAATTGGTATAATAATAATAATAATAATAATAATAATAATAATAATAATAATAATAATAATAATAATAATAATAATAATAATAATAATAATAATAATAATAATAAACACTTAGTAGTTGGTGGTGATTGTTATTATTTTCCAAGTAAGAGCTATAAGTGTATATTTATCATAATTGAGGGATGTAGGTGAAATATTAATAAATAAATAAATAATAACCAAGCAACTAAAAATGACAGCTAAAATTCAAATCAATTCTCATTAACCAACAATGAACCACCACCATAACAACAAGAAACCAAATCAAACCAAACCATACCATACAAATCAAAACCCAAAAAACACAAAACAACACCGAACCAAACCATGAACCCAAACTAAAAATCACTAGCCAAAGGCACATGCTCAGAAGGCATAAACACATTACCATAAACAAGCCCAGCAAGCCCACCACCAACAAGAGGCCCAACCCAATAAATCCAGTTACCACTAAAATCACCACTAGCGACAGCAGGCCCAAATGAACGGGCCGGGTTCATCGACCCACCGGAAAATGGGCCCGCAGCCAGTATATTTGCCCCGACGATGAACCCGATCGCAATCGGTGCAATTGTGCCTAATGAGCCTTTTTTAGGATCAGCGGCTGTGGCGTAAACTGTGTAGACCAATGCGAATGTGATTATGATTTCCATTACCACTCCTTCGATTGCTCCTACTCCTGATGCTACGCTGTGGATTGGAATTGCCTGTGAGGGAAATAGTTGAATTAGTGATTTTACTTTATTAGCCTTGGGTTGGATGAGAGTTATGGGGTTGGAGGTGGGACCGGTTGGGGGTATTTGTGTAAAAAGATTGGCATTTGGTGTTTGGGTGCAGTGATAAAGAGAATGGGGTTGGGAAGTGATTGGAATGAGAATGTAATAAGTTCTTTGCTAAAAGCCAAAATGATGTCTATAGCTTTTTAAAAGATTTATCTTAGCCATTTTTAATATATATATATATATATATATAAATTTTATAAATTTGATTCAAAATTAAAAAATATGGTAATTAGATTTCAATTAAAAATATTTTTCATTTGATTTATATTTATAAAATATTTTAAAATTATTATATTTTAAATTTATAACAATAAAATTGTAATTTTAAAATAATACCATTTTGTTTATATTTATAAAGTTATCCTAAAATCATTCTTAAATTAAAGAAATATTAATTTTAAATCCAAGTGAAAACTAATTATTTTTATAATATATTTAAATTTATGAACAAATAATTTTTTAAAAAAATTATGTAATGAAATTTTCATATAATTAATATATTTTAAAAATAAGTATAAAAAATAAAATTTATAAAATTGTTCTAAATTTAGTTACTTTTATTTCAATTAATATATATATATATAACAAATTCATAACTAAATAATTATTTTTTAAAAAAATTCAAGATAAGTTTAAAAATATATTTTAAAAATAAAAATATACATCAATTTGCTAAAATAACAACACTAAAGAATTTTATTTTACTTTTCTTTTTTTTTTTATAAATAATCAAATGTTATAAAATATATGAAATAAATAAAAAAAATTAAATATATATATATTATAGTTGAGAGTGTATGTAATGTATTACCAAACCACCGGTGACGACTTTGAGGAGGTAAGAGGCGACAATGGAGCCAAGAAGCTGAGCAATCCAGTAGAAAATTCCGGTGAGGATGGTGATCTGGCCGCCGAGAGCCAATCCGAAGGTGACAGCTGGATTGACATGTCCACCGGAGATATTGGCTCCGACTGCTACTGCGACGAATAAAGCAAATCCATGACACACTGCTACTGCTACAAGTCCTGCTGGGTCTAGTGCTGCATTTGATGTCAACTTATCTGCAAAAACACAACAATAATAATACATTTTAATTTTCATACATTTATTAGTATTTATTAATTAATTATCAATTAATATAAAAGATGACTTTTTATGAAGTGATGGAACTTTATTTTATTTATTATTGCACTTCTCCATTTTTAACTATTTTTTTAGATAATTAAAGGTTTTATTTTTTAAAAATTTTATTGTTTCTTTACGAAATTTAAATTAAAGATTTGTAGTAAATATTATAAATAATGCTAAAAAAAATGATATTATATATTTCATTGTAGATTATTTCTTGAGATTATTGATTAGATATTTTGAAATATAATAATTTGCATTATTTCATAGTTTTATAAAATTTTATTATTTTAAAAAAATGAAAAATATATTTTTCATAAAAATTATAATATTATTTTTTTAAAAAAATTAGACATCTAAATATATTTATAATAAAATATTATATTTTATTATTCATCTCCGGTTTATATTAATTCAAAATATATTAATTATTTAAATCTTAAAATAATATTAACTACTACCATTAGAAAAAAAATTACTAGATCTATCCTTCTATATAATTTTTATTTTAAAAAAAATTGTAAAGAAAAAAATTCTAAAAAAAAAAAAAAGAAACAACAACAAACATTTACTTATTTAATTAGATTGAAATAATACTACTACTACTATTTTTTCCCCAATAATGCTGATAATATTGCTATTTCATTAGAAAAATAAAAACTAAGAATAACAGATCTATCCTTTTCTACAGTTATTATTATTATTTAAAAAATTAATAGGAAAAAAATAGAAAACAACACATAATAAACTAATAAGTTAAGCTAATTAGTGTTTTATATGTATATCATCAATGAAGCAAATAGAGAAAGAAGTGAAAAGTTACTATAAGCAATAGCAGAGCCAACTCCAGCAAACACAAAGAGAAGAGTGGAGATAAACTCTGCAAGATAGGCTTTGAAAGAGCCTAGACTAAATGAGTCATCAAATCTTCCAAAAGCAATAGCCATTGATGACCAGTAAGAAGAAGATAAGACTATATGTATATGTGACTGGTTGTTGGTGCTTTTAGATGGTTATGTGAGTTTATATATATATATATATATAATATATATATATATATATATATATATATATATATTGATGAGTTATGATATTATTATATTATGAATAAATGGTGTCATGGGGATGTTGGTGTTTAGTTGGTGAGTTCATGCATGAGTATGGTGGTGGAGAGGATAAGGTTTGGGGTTTATCTTTATAGAAATTTATTTATTATTTATTTTGTTTTTTTCTTTCTATATATATAATAATATAACGGATAATAGTAGTAATAAGATATGTTTCTATTTTCATATGATTTTAATGCTTGAAATTAATATTACTAATGAGTTGTAAAATTTTTATGAAGTATATATACTACTAATATCAAATATATTTAAAAGAAATTAAATAGTATGAATTATTTTTTAGATTGGTTTTAAAGATTTAAAATACATAATTTTCATTTTAAAAAAATTACATTTATATTTGACAGAATTTTATTTTTGATATTTTATAATTTTTACTTATACTATATAATTCAGTTTTAAAACCTTCACCAATTCAAATTTTCACCTTTTGAAAAATTGAAAATTTAAATTTTATTTAGGTTATTTTCTGTAATTTTTCCTTTTTTAAACCATTTTTTTAAAAAAAATTGAATAATAAAATTTAAAAATTCAATTGTAAAAAGTAAATCAAAATGTTTTTTTTTTTTAAATTTACACCAAAATTTGATTATTTTTTTTAATTACAAAATTAATATTTAATTTTTTTACTTGCATT
Source organism: Cardiospermum halicacabum (assembly GCA_031304145.1). NCBI lineage: Eukaryota > Viridiplantae > Streptophyta > Magnoliopsida > Sapindales > Sapindaceae > Cardiospermum > Cardiospermum halicacabum. The sequence goes on along the minus strand of CM062391.1, from coordinate 668,816 downwards.
TTAATTTAAATTTTGAAAATTCAATTTACATAAATTTCTTAAAAAAAACTATACTGAAATGAAAAAAACAGCAAATATTTTATTTATTATTTGTATAATTTATATAATATTTTTAAAATACAAAATATTGAAAATAAGAATCATTTAAAAAATATAATGAAAATAAAATTTTGTCCTTATCAAATAGATTGAACCTTAATTGTAACCGATCATAATAATTGCGAAAATCATTTTATTTTTGTATTTATATTTTTCTATTTATACGTATTTATTATTATGCATGAATAACTATATAAAATTATAGAAGTAATATAAATCAAAACATACCACAATAAATATAAATCGAAACACATGAGATAAACATATGAATTTTACATATTTAGAAACCAAACATTTTACACAAAACCTCACAATAATTAACATCAAATTCAATAGTGAGTAAAGTAATAAAAAAGAATATTGAAAATAGGTGAAAAGCAAAAGCAAAAATCCAATGAAAATTCAAACAAAAATCCTAGCTGTCAATAACATGCTTTTAATAATAGAATTGTCTAGATGTTCATCAATAATGATAATTCCATGTGACAAAAACAAAGTGATGGGGTCATGTGAAAATTATAAAACAACAAAATCATATCATATCATATATTTATCTATTATCATTAATTTTGGTCCACAAAATTCCACCGACCATAATTGGAATTTTTTACATAAATTTAAATGTGTGGATGTGAATTAATGGTTTTTTCTTAATTAATTTTGGGTTTATAAAGGATATTATAGAATATTTGATTAATTAAATGGTGATTTGGTGTGATTAATTAAATGGAGATAATTAGAGAGGAATCTTGTGGACTTTTTTTTTTGTTAATTTTGTTTGATTAATTTTGTCATTATTGTTTGTTTAATTATATTTTAAAAGTGGGTTTTGATTTGAATATCTTGTATGATTATTGACTATGTGGTTTTGTTGTCCTTTGAAATAGTTCAAGGGTTGGCTTCATCTTAATGTCATTTTGTTAATATTTGTATAAGAAATCTTATTATTATTTAAAAAAAATATATGTATTGTTTGCTAAATTTATAGGGTTAAAAAAATATAAATTTAAATTATTCTTCATTTTACTTTTTTTTTTTTTTTGAAAATAATATATTACTCAAGTGAATTTTAAAATGTAACCAACTTGAAAAAAAAAATAAAATTAAGAGTTGATATTATTACGAAAAATAATAGGGAGATGGAAAAAAAAATCGATGATAAAATTAAATTTAGACCACTTAACTAATTTGAATAGTATAATTTTTGTATTTAATTTAAAAACTCAGGGTTTTTTTAGAATATATATATATATACAAAAATAAAAATTATTAAAACTGTGATTGCTTTTAAAAATTATTCATATTTATACTATAAAATTGAATTAGTATTTAGTTCGAATTATTTTTTTTTATAAATTAAAAAATATGTATTTAATCAAGGAGTATGGACAAAATTATAATGGTACTTATTCAAGAAGCTTCTCAAACCTAAAAAATTATTTAGATAAATAGTATTATACATATAATGAATGATTGAATTGAACAACATTATTAAACATTATGTCACATTATCCTTAATCATTTGGGGACCAAATTAAAATAATCATATAATTGAGAGTGATTGATAGTAACTTTTCCTAAGTTGTGGGGATCACAAAAATAAACCCATATGACTTCATTAGATATTTGTTTAATTTTGTGTTTTTACCTTTTTAATTTTTTAATATGTGAACTGAAATCAGATTAGCTTAATTAAGTAAATTGAAAAGTTAAAAACAACTTTTTCAAAAAGTTAAAAACAACTTTTTCAAAAAGTTAAATAAAAATGTCAAAAGAAGTATGGAGAGATCATCATGATCTGACAAAAGTGAGTTTTCTTCTTTTTTAATTTTATTTTTGGATTTCAATATTGTGGGCCAGGATTTGTAATTTGTTTTCCTTCAATTATATTTAAGAAATAGTTTTTTAAATAATTCATATACTCAGTAATTAAAATTCTGTCTGTAAAAATAAGTAAATAAATAATTCACATAGTTCATATTTTTTCCTTTATGAAAGAGCTTCTAAAAAGTTAACCTAAACATCATATAAAATAGTTTTTAAAAAGTTAGAAGCGAAAAAGAAGTCTATCCAAAGTTGGTTTTCTTGGTTGATACAAGAAGTAAAATTTGTATACAAGTTGATGGGTTGTTTTTCTTTCGATGAAACAACACAAGCTTGCTTTTAAACTTGGGACCATACATTAATGTTTACACATAATATCAGAGAAAGTCCACACCTGTTGTTCTAGACTGAATATTTACAGAACATATAGCTTCTTGAAAAGCTCAAGAGCTTCTTTACCTTGTTGAATCAGACTACTTGCATGTTTTCTGGAAACGGTATCGATGCGCAGCAGTGATAGTATCCATTTTCGTCGTAAACGAATCTCTGTGAAAGATGAGCTTCGCGAATATGATACTCTCCCCATGCTTTTGATCCATATATCTGGAAAATGTTTCGAGCATCGAAGGGTTCGACCTTTCTTGATCTGTTTCTGAACTTGCTGTAGAATTCAATTATAAGTTGAACATTAGAAATGTAAAGCTACTTATACAATGGAAGAAGTGTAACAAGTCACCTTTTTCTATATCTCGCGTTCATCACCGTGGCGTGTAACTGAAAATTTGATGAAATAAAGCATTGTAAGGTAATACAAGATGTTACAGAGATGAAAAAGTACTTCAAGAGTTGTAGATGGGGTACCTTTAGCTTGTGATTAAGGTCATTGTCAAGTACAAGTCCAGCTTTGATAAATGCATCAGTGATGATTTCTATGGAAGGTCAAGAAATTCTAAAAAATCTCATTGAGTTAATGAAAAATGGTAAGATAGCTAGGATACGGCATGCATTGATAAGTCGATCACCATCGCCAATTTCTTCCACAGGAACATAGACAACGCGAGCCTTTTCCAATGAACCTTTCATGCAATCCTGTTCAGATATAAAGGTTACAAATTATTTATGCTGTAAATCTGTAGAATCAAACCGTGCCTGGTTTACAATTTGTTTTCAAGCCTCAAGAACTCGTCGGCGTAAAGGGTCATAGAGAAACATGGTTATTATAAGGTAGTGTGAAACTTCAATTGTATGAAGATCTTACCAGGCCCTTCAGTCTCACAAAGATTGGCCGGTTATCCAGCGCATCCATCACTTTGGAGGAGACGCTCTGGAAAGAAACATGGAATATATAAACAGAACAGGCACCAACAACCACAGCAATGACAGCAAACAGAAACTCACATTCAAAACTTCGGTAGCTGTATTAACTCGTTCCTTGTTCCACAACTTCAACATCAATACAGTTAGGTGAAACGTTTTAGGATTACAAACAATCGACTTCTCAATTCTCAAGGCTGTTGACCAACATAAATCAGAAAACAATTAGGTTAACAGAAACATAACATATTCATATGCACATTCATATCAAAAGCAAAGAGCCTAGTTTGTTAGTAAATATTTCCTCTATAGCATAGAAGCACCACCAAAGTGAAAATGGAGACAAATCTATGCAGGTTATGTTGATATGCTCATATTCATATCAACATGCTATTTTGGAAATCAACTAGAGATTAACTTGTTATATCTTGTCTAGGGACAATTATGTTAAAGTGTAATAGATTCACATACCAGATAAATTAGAGGACTTAGAGGACTTCGAGGACTTCGATGCTTTAGACTTGGGGGGATAGGAAACAAGAGGAATGTCGGTGATATCCACTTCAACATGTTCCTTATTGTCTTCAATTTTAAGATCAACAGCAACCTTAGCTACTTTTTCTGTTTGTTGGCTCTTATCTTCATTCTCGGAAGTAGCGCTATTTGAATCACTACCCACACCTTCATTTAAGGATGAATCACCAACACCAAGAATGGAGTTTTGAAAATTATTTAGCTTATCGACCAATTCTGGATGTATGGCCAATGGAAGAGACACAAAGTGAGAGTAATCAAGGGAAGGAGTTTGAACTGCCTGTGATATAAACAACATAGAACACACCCAAAAAGATTGTTCACGGTATAGTATAAAATAATAGCAAATTTCAAGCCATACAAAACTCTGTAACTGACCTCATCGATTATAGTCTGTATCATCTCTGAGGCTCTGGTTATACTGTCTAGTGAACTACCTTCAATGGCTGCAACAATTTCAAAAAGTTTGAACATGAATGATAAAATTGATTACATTGTCATCCATAAAATAGTTGAATGGAGGACACTGCTATGATCAGCAATATAAACTGTACAAAATTGAAAGTTTAAGAAGTTAATCGTAACTGTATACTTGTATTATTGAACAAATAACTTACTGATAGAATCCTCCTTTCTAGACCATGGAAAGATAAGTTTAACTCCCGTCTCCTCTTCAATTTTCTTCTGGGTAGATCCTCTGAATAGGGAAAATAAAAGGAGTAAGGGAAGTAACTATTATTCAAGACTTGAAAAGTTTTACAAGCAAAACTGCGTACTCTTTTCCTCTGACAAATCGAATCACAGAGGCACCAATCTGCATATCAAAGATAAGACAAACTTTAAAATAATGCTAACAGATACAGGCTTTTATACTGCACTGATTTCTAAAGACAGGAAAAGAAACGATCTAAAATGATCATTGTGTATCTAAAGCCAGGTAAAACTACTATACAACAGTGCAATTACGGCAAAGCTTGTGCTAAGATAAACAGTTACAAATAATTGAATTATTGATATCAACTCACACAATTAACTCATGATGAATTTATAAGTTCAAACCAAGACTAATAGACTCAAATCATTAACATTACTGAAGACTGTTGACTCAAATTAACCATCATACATGCTGATGGGACAATTTCTAAATAAAAGGGTTCATACTTCACCTCCATTGAAATGGAATGCTTCTCAGCTGAAAGCTCAGACTCTGCTACAAAAACTCTATCCTTAAAGTCCTTGTTCAAGGTACTGGACACAAGATCGGAGGCCTCGCTAGCATGTTGAGCATCTGAAACATTACTTGATGCGCTATAGTGCACATCTTGACTTTGACTTCTGTCTTCTGACTCTTCTATTATAGAGCTTTCTGCAAATCATCGATGTATAATTAATCAATATCGAATTTTAGTTGAACCGGAAATATGCCATTTCAAACTAGCTATCTGCAACACACCAGTCATAGAGCTGTAAAGGGTATATATATATAGAATATCATCCCCAGATTTTGTTCATATCGAACCCATACACAGCTATTATGGTGTAGGGGCTGAATGTTAGAATAAAATTTTTTGCAGAAGAATTAAATGTTAAATAAGGAGCGTTGTGTGATTTTAATATCCTGATTATGATTGAGTTCTTTAAATAGCTTATTAATGAGTTAATTGGATTCAAACTGAACATTTCTTTGAAGCATTTCTAACAGTGTTTGTGTCATTACCTTAATATATACAGGTGACACTGCTACTGGACCAATGGCAGAAAGTTATTACTTAGTATGTGATGTGATCAATACCCTAAAAAATGCATATTTCTTTCATCCAAAGGAATTTTTAAATGAGACCTAGAAAGAGTTTATCATTTAAACACTACAATTCATTAGTATTGCAAATATGTCTCAATTTTCTATAAAAAGAAGAAAAGGTCAAGAGAGAGACCTTAGCTTGAGAATCATTATTCAATCTATTCTAGGAAATGACTATAACTACATGAGAATTAATGTGTCCACTAACAATGTGTGACACAGAGTAGTTCTGACTAGGAAATGTGGAAGATGATGATAAGAACAAAAGAAATTAGACTATCAAGCAAGTGGAAGAAGAAGCAGCATCTACTGAATGAAAGTCCAAGGCAAATATTAAGAATATAACCTTTACTTGCGGTGGCCTGAGTAGACACTGGTCTCCACACACGACCCATAGTTTTTTGCTTCTTGCCCCCATCAAATGCATTAGCCTTATCTTTTGCCCCACTCATCATCAAACTTAGATAAGAATGATTTCCCTGTCATTGAGAAAAATACATATCAATAAATAAGCAAATGCAGACTAAGATCAATCAACTGACTCTAAAATTACTCAGAAACTATACTGTGTACTTCAATGCAAGTCAGGTTCTTAGAATACGAAAACAACTTGAATAATATGTTTTTATATAGAGCACACACACATGATTTAAGCTAGTGTGCCAAGAATTCAAATGCTTAACATGAACACATTTCGACATGATTTCATCATTTTGGTGTCACAAATTCCTTCTTCCATAGTATTCTAATGATTCAATGGATCTCATCTCATCTCAAATTGTACCCCAAATATAAAAATGAATCCCTATTCCTCAACTAACTGTAGCATTGAATAAACATCTTCAAGCAACAGAGCCACTTAACTTTTCACTCGCTTTATCTCATTCAAATGAGTCTATGATAAAGAAAAAATAAAAACAAATTCAACAAAAAGCAAACAAATTGAACTATCACTAAACACAAGTCAGCACAACTTCCAGTTTAGTTACTTCAACAACTTCAACAATCAACAAGCAACCAAGCAATTAAAAAAAAAAAAAATAGAACACAACAGCCCAAAAACCCACAGAAAAGGGTACCTGAAAACAGTGAACAGGCCTCGAATTCACACCAGCAGTAGAAAATCTCAATACACGATCAACTCTTACAGAACAGAACAAAACAAAATAAAGATTAGAACTTTGATATGAAACAAAGTCGGAAAACAGATTTTAGCAACGAAAAATGTAACTAAGGAAACAAAGAGTGTCCCGTACCTGAAGAAGAGAGACCACCTGCTGCGGCAAGCTATCATGTTCATTGGTCAGCAGGGTCAATGAAAGTTTTGTTGGGGTTCTGCAGTCCAGTTCTTCTCATCTCTACACGCGTGTCGCACGTGAGAAAAAATTATTTTATTTCTATTTTTCTTAAATATGGAAATATTGTAGAGTGAAATTGAGAGAAAAGGGTTGACAGAATCCCACATCGGCGAATCAGAAGCAGAGAGTGAGAAAGAGAGACTATAAAACCTTGGTGAAAATCAAATGTCAAACTATCTTTGCGCTTGGGGCAATGACGCAGCTAGTGAGGTTCTAACCGAGGCGCGTCTATTGCTGGTTGAAAACTATTTCCAAACCCCCTCTTAGGCCTGGGTTCCGCCTTGGCCTTCGAGAATTTCTGGAAGGGCTCCCTTTTGGGTAAAGCCCTGCAATTCAGTGTAGTAACTATTAGCTGACATAGTCTTCCAGAGTAGTATGTGATCTGACATCGACAAACCCGGAAGGAAATGTAAGCAAAATGCCTTATCCATTAAACGTAATCCCACATCGGTCGATTAAACCAAAATCAAGTTTCTAGTGTGTTCTCAACTGTGGGTTCAAAACCAATGTATAACACCACAAAATCATCATTCTTTAAAGTCGAAACATAATAGCCGCATAACTAATATAAGCTGTTTGTTTGATCTCAATTCAACCATCGATTAGCATTTTTTAAGCTTCATTTTTAGTCACATTATTAGCACTAAATTATGTAGTTGTTTACACCCAGAGAACTACACAACAGATCCAAACAGAACAGAAATCAGCTCCTATCTATCCATAGCATGCATACATAGCGTGGAAAATTGCTTCTGCGTTGACTATTGCTTGGGCCTGGCATAATGATAATCCCATCAATTCAGAGTTCAATCTTTCTATATCGAGACTTATATATAAGGCTTTAGCACTCATGTACATTTGGTTGATGGTTAATTATATATATATATATTTGCAGGCTTCTCTATTGAATTTCAGGAGTTTATCAACAATGGAACATGCACTCTGGCTAAATATTCATTTCACAACATAATAAAACTCATCTTATTTTTGGCAGCAAATCTCAAGATGAACCCAAGTTAAAAATGTTTCCATGTCCACTATTGTATCCCACATCGGCTAACCAGAAAATCTCTCCAGAAGAATGTGATATAAAAATGGAGCAGTGTCTAAGATGTCTTTCATGGAGCCGTGTGGTAAGCACAAAGCGAACTATTCTTTCGCCTTTTACTAAAGAATACCGTGAGCTTGCCACTTTCAAACGGCATACATCTATTTTTGGAGGAGTTGCACCTCTTTGTGTGGCTCCAGCAATCTTTAGTTCAAAATTTTCAATTTATCAACTAGAATTCTTAAGTTATATATATACATACTTTGGCCATCTAAGTTATATGCTATTGTGCGAGTGAAGACAAACAACATATGATTACTTCAACAATTCAAAGTCTTAATAGCTTTGAAACTATGTTGATAAGGATCAAGATATGGTGTGATGCATTATCAAAATATCAATAGAAATTGGATCAAACTGAGGGCGTGTGTTCTTGAGAGAGCAAGAGGTTCTACAGTAGCTGTTGATTCTTCCTGCTTCTCGGCCTAATAATCTTGTTACCTATTTTGCGCAATAAAAGAAAATTAGAGTAAAGACATGAAAAGCAAAAAGAAGATGAAGCCAAGAGTGATGATACTACAGACTAGCAGGGTACATAATTTGGATCAATCTGTCTGAAAAACGTTTTAGTCTAATTGTCATTTAACCATAGTGCACTGTTATAATACTATTTAACTAATGTTAGACTTTAACTCATTTAAGCTGACAATGGTCATGCTATGCTATGCTATCCCTATATATGGTGTATTGAGCTTTACATTTATTCGCCTAATGTTGCAAAGTAAATTTGCTAATCGGTCGAGTATAAGACATGAATGAATGTCGATGAGGTTGTGCCTTGGTCAACTAATATCGATTAAGATAATAAGTTCAAGTTACATATCGCTTTTGTTTACTAATTTGGGGAAGTTTTAAATTGGATTTATATGGCTATTTACATGAATGAACTTTTTCAATCCAACACATATCACTATCAAATAATAATATCTCAACACCACATTTACCATATCTTGAATAGTGTTCATCATGAATCAATATATGAATTTGTATGAACCCATATTCTGATGACCATATTTATGACCATAGGAGCAAGAAATCACATATATGTCTTCAAAATCATAAATAATAAGAAGAACAAGGGTAAAATCGAAAAATGACCATTTTCAATCCAAAACCCTCATTTTAAAACCCTATCGCTTCACTCACTCAAAATCAGACCTACTCCTACACTCACAAATCCAACGATGGCTCAAACCCTAACACGCGCCATGACCAGTCTTCCGACGCGCCACTCAACTCTCGCTCTCCTCTTCACGAAACGCTTCCTTTCATCTCCGTCGACGACTTCCATCGTCACATCTCCACCTCCTCTCTCTTCTCTCCTCTTCAGCCGCCGAGCCATCGCGCCTCTCTCTCACGCCGTCGCTTTACGGTTCGCTTCCGTCAGATGCAAAGCCACACGCGCTGGACCAGCTGGTGGTGGTTCCTCATCCTCCTACTCGCCTCTCAACTCCGGTTCCAACTACAGCGACCGGCCGCCGACCGAAATGGCGCCGCTCTTCCCTGGATGTGACTACGAGCACTGGCTCATCGTTATGGACAAGCCTGGCGGTGAGAATGCTACTAAAGAGCAAATGATTGAGTGCTATGTCAACACTTTGGCTCAAGTTGTTGGAAGGTAGCGAATTTTGTGTTCATTTAACTGTTAGGTTTCCAAGAATGTGATTTTATTTTGTGTTGTTTAAATTTTGTGATGTTTTTGTCAGTGTGGAGGAAGCGAAAAAGAAAATCTATAATGTGTCGTGTGAGAGGTACTTTGGATTTGGGTGTGAGATCGATGAAGAGACCTCCAACAAGCTAGAAAGTGTGTTTTTCTGCTACTCGAATTGTTGAAGTTTAAGTTTTTAACCGTTTATGTTTGCTGATAAGTTGAGTTTGTTTTGTGAACAGATATACCTGGTGTGTTATTTGTGCTTCCGGATTCTTATGTAGATCCTGAAAACAAGGACTATGGAGGTAAGACATTTCTGTCATTTGAAATAGTTTTTTGTTGATTGTTGAGTGATGTTTGTTATATTGGTGATTTATTATTAGTATTACTAGTGTTGAATAGAAGTCCATCTTGGCAAAGCTAAGTAGTCATTCGACAATGTTTAGTTTTGAATGCTAATGGACTTGAATTAAATTGCTTCTCATTCATGGATGTTCTGCACCTTATGTTACTTGAGGCTGTGGGTCGACTGAGAAGCGACATTACCAAAGAGTGTATTTTTGTTGAGTTATGTTTTGTTTGCATTTGATGTGTGGTTGTTCTGTCTATCTTTCTATTGTGAATATCTACTGGGTGTAGTGTTAATGTTGTAGTACTAGTTGCACAGATAATATGATTTAATATGGATGTGTGTGTTATGGGAAGTATGTTTTGCAGTCCATCTTGGCAAAGCTAAGTAGTCTCTTTCGACAATGTTTAGTTTTGAATGCTAATGGACTTAAAGTAACTTGCTTCTCATTTGAAACTGTTCTGTACTTATATTACATGAGTCTGCAGATCAATTGAGAAGTGACATAACCCAAGAGTGATTTTTGTTAAGTTTTGTATGCATTTGATATGTGATTGTCCTGCCTATCTTTCTATTATGAATAGCTATAGAATGTAGTGTTAATGTAGTATTAGTTGCACAGATAATATGATTTTAAGATGGATGAATGTGTTATTGGAAGTTATGTTTTGGAGTCCATCTTGGCAAAGCTAAGTAGTCTTTTTTGACAATGTTTAGTTTTGAATGCTAATGGACTTAAAGTAACTTGCTTCTCATTCATGGCTTCTTTGCATGCATATTACACGTGGCTGCAGAGCGATTGAGAAGTGACATTACTAAGAGTGTTCTGTTTAGGTTACATTTTGTTTGCATTTGATATGTGGTTGCCCTGTCCTTATTTCTGTATGAATTACCAGAAAATGTAGAATTAGTCGCATGGTAAGATAATATAAGATGGATGTATGTATTATGGAAAGTTATATTGGAGTCCATCTTGGAAAAGCTAAGTAGTTGTATTGGCAATGTGTAGTTTTAAATGCTAGTGAACATATAATACCTTCTTTTGTATTGCTGTTCTGTGCTTGTATGTCATGAGGTTGCTGATCAGTGGAGAAGAAACATCACACTAGAGTTGATTATTTCTCTTGTTTGTGCCTAATTTGTGGTTCTCTCCCACTTTCATCTACATAATAATATGGAGTATAGTTTTAGCTGCTCAGTTCTGATGATTAAAATGGATGTATATCTACTTCTATTTCTGATTGACAGTAATTATCACAATCTTTGTTAACCTGTTTTTGTGCTTCTGTTCTGTATTAGTGTTGCATTGTGTATTTGGGAACAAAAATTATAGTTCTGAGAGTTTTCTGGTTTTTGACTTGGGCATAATACAGTGGCTATATGCTATTCATCTTCCTTCTTCAGTCCATCTTGGCAAAGCTAATAGCCTCTAATCCGGCAGTGCCTAGCTTTGAATGCTAATGGACTTATATCAAAATTTTCTTATCTGTTCTCGGCTTCTATTCTATATAATAGTGTCAGAATCATGGGAGAATAACACTAGTCTTTTGCATATTCTAATTTATAATTGAGTCCTTTCTTATAGTATTCTTCTTGCTATAATTTTAAATTTCAATAAATTTTTTTGTGTACGTTACATATATACATCTCAGTTAAGAAACCTAAGTTATTATATATGATAACATCTTCCTAAACTTATGATTCTTTTCAGCTGAACTGTATGTGAATGGAGAGATAGTTCAAAGATCGCCGGAAAGACAGAAGAGGGTAGAACCACAGCCCCAGAGAGCTCAAGACAGACCAAGATACAACGACAGAACCCGTTATGTCCGCCGCAAGGAAAACACTAGATAAAACATTCTAGAACGAGGACTGTATAGTTTGATCCTGAAAACTGGGAATGGGAGTGTCACTTGAAGAATTTGTTGTTCCTGAAAAGAGAAAAATGTGTGATTGAAGTTGATTAAACTCTAAACTATTGACAAAATGCAAATAATTTGTCACTTTGAACCTCATTTCCTTAGCTTTACTGGATCAAGGAATGGCTGTAGAACAACCCCTTTTGATTTTGTTGTGGTTTGGAACACTATTTAGATAAATACTAGTACTAGACTTTAGCTTACATAAGTATTTTCTATGTTTCTTTTCAAATTTACACGTCTATGTCTTTTCTCAGTATAATGAATATTAGAAATTTTCAATTAAAGTTTAAATCAATTTAAATTTTGTAGTGTATTTGATAATGATGTGTAGAATAATTAACTTTAGTATTTCAATTAACTTAAACATTTGTAAAATGGGCTTCATCTGTGCGTCGACTTATTATATACTTCCTCGTGAATATTTGTAAAATGGGCTTCATCTGCGTGTCAATATATGTATTACTATTAAATTGTTTTAAATAAAAATTAATAAATAATATAAATGAACTGCCAAACAATCCCTTAAACTAATTGATTTCGTTTGAGAATAAATATATATAAAGCTCGTCGACCTCGAAAAATAAACCGAATACAAACACTTCAAATATTCCGTCTGTAATCTGTATTCGAAATACTAATTTAACATTAATTAAAAATATTTATAAAAATAATAATAAATTAAAATATTATACCTAAGTATTATTTTTTTAATCATTTTATGAAAAATAAAGTCGGTGTCTTGAAATATGAAGTGTGGATAAGGTTGACTCCAAATCCTCCAAATAATAATTAGTGTTTTATGTTTAATAATAAAGCAATTCTAGTCATGGATGAGATATTTCATCCGTTTAAACATATTTAATTGAATAACTTTAGTGTGTATATACACTCTTTATGTTTTTTAATTATATGATTTGTATAGTAATTTGTAAGTTTAGTTAATATTAAATATTAATAATAAAATAGAGACATGTCCATTTTCATTCTATTCATCAATTGTACTAGATCTGAGAAAGTATCATTAGTTTTCATATAAAGGATCTTATTTATAAAGTAGTGTTGACTTTGACTGATATTGTCGATAGGAGATTGGAGTGGTTTTAGGTAGTCTTGGTCATGGTCTTGGAGAAAGATGTTGGAGTTTCTATCTCTATAAGAGATTCTATAAGAGATTTTAAAGGAGGTTTGAATGGTTTCTGTTGGCTACTGACAGCGTTCGTTCAGACGATAGGATTCGGAGGTGACTTCGGCGGCATGGACATCGGCTCCAAGAGAGATCTCGGAGGCTTAGGTGGTTTTTGCTGGCCACTCACGGCATTCGTTGCGACAATAGGACTCGGAGGTGACTTCGGCGGCATGGACATCGGCTCCACGAGAGGTCTACGGGGAGGCTTAGGTGGTTTCTGCTGGCCGCTGACAGCATTCGTTGCGACGATAGGACTCGAAGGTGACTTCGGCGGTATGGACATCAGCTCCACGAGAGGTCTACGGGGAGGTTTAGGTAGTTTCTGCTGGCCGTTGACGGCATTCATTACGACGATAGGACTCGGAGGTGACTTCGGCGGCATGGACATCGGCTCCAAGAAAGACCTCGGAGGAGGTTTAGGTGATTTCTGCTGGCCGCTGACTGAAAGAAGGTGTATTAAGATTTTGCTGAAAACCCATTTTCTCATTCGACTCTAGGAAACCATCTAAAGATCCACAACTACATTGTTGAAACAAGTAAGACGAAAGTAAAACTATTATAAAAAGACACCTATTTAGAACATCCATGAGTATTATATGTATATACAAACCTCAACAAAATGCTTCTATATATAATGACATAGATTGCATGAAACCAACTTTGTGGACATTTGTTATCAACTCAAGTGTAACATCTATTAAGAATATAAACCTAACGTGTATTAAAATTCTTTGAGTATAGTTGCATGAACTATCGTGGCTCTTAACATGGTGATTTGTTTTACCAACTTTGTTACACCACATTATGATTAAAAATATTAAATTAAATAAAAGCATTGTAAAGAGAGCTATTGTCGTATACTAATTCAATTCATTGTTTGTCCACTTTGCAATTTCGAAGTTTAAGATAGGAAATTGACAAATTGATATTAATACATACATGTGATGGAAATAAATTAGTGTGAAAGGTCAATGCAGTTGTTAAATTAATTTGTGCAATATTCCTTAAGAACAAATAAATAAAAGGAAAAAAAAATAATTATAAATTTTTATCGAAAATTATTTTTTTAATTTTAATTAGAAATTATTTTTTATGAATTCTCAATTTCAAAATTCTTATAATTTTTTTATTATTAACTTTATATTATTAACATATGTTTTATTGCACAACCATCTTATTGTTAAAAAAAAAATGGTATAAATAAAAATATTATTTAAAAATTATAATTACATTTCATTCATCGACATGTTCATTATGTACATGTGCCCACCATTTCACAGAACAGTTATTAATAATATTAATTATCGTGAAACTATGTATATTTATACGATTATTACACTGACAACCATAAAATTACGAATTTTCATATCACTATAAACAAAATAATTTTAAAATATAAAATTATTATCATAATTATCAAAATCATACAACCATCAACATACTAATGGTAAGTTATTAATTTTTTAAAATTCATCATCTTACTGGCCGTGATGGTACAGTCAGGACTGGACGGTTTCACCGTCTATTCTTTTTTTTCATCTATTTTCTATATTCTATTATACATGTTTTATTTTAGTTCTATAAATATATTATGTATTTTATTATGTATAGTTTAAAATGTAGTATTTTTCAATAAAATATGTTATATTTTCAATAAATAGACAAGTCAAATATCAATATATTTTCGGTAAATATAAAAAAATATATAATTTTTTAAATATAACTACAATTGTGATTTTTAATGTGGTGATTTATTTTATTGCCTTAAATAAAAATTATTGCGAAGAAAATGATTATCGTATAATAGTTTATTATTAATCGAGTTGTTTTCTTGAATAATGTATTTTCAATGTTGAAGATGGAAAACTGACATGTGATAATAAATTCGTGTCAAATGTCATATACATACAATTGTGAAATTTATTGGTGCAGTATTCAACTGTGAAATTTTAAAGAATTTTTACTATTATTTTTTATATTCATCTTTTACCGTTTATATAGAGAGGTGGGCATCGACCGGTTTGATCCAGTTTTATAGTTTGGTTTAATTTTACCTAAAACTGTTCCAAGCCGCCCGATTGCACTGTTTATAATTTTCAAAAAGTAAACTTATATTTAACACTATTTGGTCAACAAAGTTGACTTCAAATTACTTATTTGAAAGGAAAAAAATCATAAAAAACACAAATGGAGTTTATTGGAAGTGCATTTCCCGAAAAAATGCGGGTACAAATAAGTAGCAACTTGGCTGGTTATAAAGGTTCTTGGTTTGAAGGCACAATCTTGAAAGCACTATCGACAAGGAGGAGAAGTTAGAAAAATAATAATAAAGTCAAGTGTAATATTTATTAAGAATGTCACCATTGTTAAACCATTGGCAATATCGTGACCATAATTTTTTTAAACAATACATCTTTATATTTTCAATAAATAAATAAGTTGCTGTCATTTTGACGCATTATTATATTTTCAATACATAGACTGATGTAGATAAAAAGTTGGGCTTGAGATGCTTGACCGGAGGGAGAGGATGATTATTATTATTATTATTTTATGTTAAATAAAAATCATGGTGAAGAGAGTTATTATCGTACAGTAATTGAGCTGTTTTCTGGAATAGTATCATTTCGAATTTTAAAATAGGAAAGTGACAATAAATATTATTACATACAGGGGATAATAAATTCGTATAAAATGTTAAATATATAATTGGTGTAGTATTGTAAGAAGAAAAACAAAAAGAATGTGAAAAATGGTAAACTCAAATATTACCGTATTAAAAATTTTATCATTCTTAAACTATTGTAAATATTATAACTTCCACTTATTAGAATTGGGTAATGATAAGTTGTGTGAACAATTACCGAACACTTTTCTTTTCCATTATTACAGTCAAATCCATTTGAAAGGTTTTCCATTATTATAGTCAAATCCATCGGAAAGATTACGAATCGTATGACTCTGATGTTTCTTAAACGATACATCATTATACTTCCTATAAATAGATAAGTCACTATCATTTTAACACATTTCTTTTCCATTATTACAGTCAAATTCATTGGCAAGATTGAAAATCAGTATGACTCTAATGTTTCTTAAACAATATATCATTATATTTCTAGAAACGTTTATTTAAGTTTAGTTCCATATATATTTTTGTAGTATAGTTGCATGATTTAAAAATGTTAAATAAAAACTATTGTCAAGAAAACCATTATTTTGTCGTAATTTATTATTTATCCAATTGTTTATTTGAATAGTATAATTTCCGAGTTTAAGATAGAAAAGTAACCATACAATATTAATATTATTAGAAACATGTCATAATAAATACAGTATGTGTCAAAGGTCAAATACATACATTGATTGGTGCAGAATTTAACTAGTAAGAAAAAATAAAAGAAAGATTATTCTCTTATGTTTAGTTTAAAAACAAATATTTTAAAAGTTATTATTACGATATATTATTTATAATATTTTATAAATAACATTATATTATCAACATATATTTTGGTTGAACAATCATTATATATTATATATGGTTTATGTATGTATAATCAGAATTCTCTTAATTTTTATAAATAAATAATTTTATTTGGATAGTGTTATATTTATTTATTACTTCTATCTACTTATAATATATTATATTATATTTGTTTTTTCTCATGAAAATAAATAAATATATTTTTGTTTATTTGTGTTAACAAAATATACATAATTAGTTCATATTTTTTATAGTTAAATCATTGCACAAGTTTTAAGTAAACCCATAGATAAATTATTAAAAAAATAATTTCTCAATATGTAAACTATATAACATTGCATTTAGTCATTTCATATAACTTGTAAAAAGAAAAATAAGACTAGAGTATATGTTCTTCTTGTAAAATTTTGCATACATTTGATTTAAATAGTGGAAAATATTAATTTTCATTCATTTGTCAAAATATGTTTATATATACATATTCAAATTTTCTTGAAAAATATTTTAAAATAAATTATTACTTAATTTGCTTATCTTCATTAACCTCTTAAATATATTTACTATGAAAAATATATTTTTCCTTTTTAAAATAAATTTAGTGTTACGATAGTTCATGACCATTCATAACTGTATAAGCACCACTATTTATAAAATTCAAAAAAAAAAAAAAAACAATAACAGTTTAAAATGTAATTTTATTATAAAGTTATCGATTGAATAAAAATCACGAAAATTTTTAAACTCGTAGCTAAAACAGTCAAAGGATAGTCATTTGAGAATATTAGTGTCTTCATTTCACTATTTTGTATATTCTTTATTCTCTATCATGCATGTTTCAATGCAGTTCATCTTATTCGTAGGGCAGAGTATTCAATTAATGGAAATTTAAACCGAATCGCAATTTCGGTTTTTGGTTCACCGAACTTTAAAATAAGTAAATCGATAAACGAATCTAATTTAAATCGATTAACCTAAAATCGAAACAAAAATTTTGTGTTAACCGAAATAGTAACCAAAAATCGAATAATTAACCTAAAATTTGTATATGTTTTTCAAATTAACTATTTTTTTTAATATATCGTAAGCTAAAACTCCAAAATTTTCAATAAATTAACCGAAGTCCAAATAAATTAACAAAATATCTATATATTTATTAAAAATAATTAATTTTTTCTAATAAATTTTAAGATAAAATCCTAAAAACTACACCCCTTGGTTAAAATTCCGTTTTCAATTATTCGAAAATTTTCAATATTAAAGTAATAAATAGAACTGCAATTTTTGGTTAACTGATTCGAATTGACCGAATTCATATTTTGGTTAACCGATCCGATTTTGTTTTTCAATTTTCGGTTTGGTTTCGATAAAAACCGAAAATTGTTCTCCTTACTTATTTGTATCAACACAATATGACATTTAATGCAAACCAAATATATAAATTCCTTATAATTCTTATGTTTTATATATATATATATATAATTTAAGACATTTGACGCTAAAAAGGTAAAGCATGTGAAAAAATTAAATTATCCATGCACATGGTTGCGGATGAGAATTGATCGTGATTCTTATTCTGATGCACCATGACATTCTTTTAGCTATTAAATATTTACTTCAATTCATTAATAATAGATTCAACTCTTTTTTATTATCTGTAAATACTCTAACAAAGAGACATATTTTCTTCAAACATTTGGGGAAAAAAAACACAACAAAAATATTATAATCAAATGAATTCTGATGAAATAGCAATATATACTATATTCGTCCCATAATAATAGTCACAATTTGAAAAAAAAAAAAAATCCAATACTATTTGTCCTATTAGTATTTCAAGACACTTTAGTTTATGTTTTTCATTTTATACCCTTCTACATATGTCTACCGGTTCAATATAATAAAAATATTTAATATTGTTTTTTAGACTAAAATAAGTAAAAAGACAAGGACTTTTCTTAAATTTTGTAATTTTATAAATATTTTATTTTCTCCCATTGTGAGTATTATTATGGGACGAATATAGTAAATATTTGTGCATTTTGACAATACAATTTCAAAAATAGCTACATATTTAACACTACAAAGTTGACTTCTAATTACTTATTTGAAAAAAAAAATCAACAAAATATCATAATTACGGAAATAATTATGATAGAAACTAATAGCAACTTAGATGGTTACAAAGGTTCATGGTTTGAAGGCACAGTCTCGAAAACACCATCAACAAAAATAATATCGTGATTATAATATTTTTTAAACAATATATAATTATATTTCCAATAATTAAACAAGCCACCGTCATTCTAATACATTATTATATTTTCGATAAATAGAAAACGATGCATATAAGAAGATAGGTTTGAATA
This sequence comes from Cardiospermum halicacabum, assembly GCA_031304145.1. Classification (NCBI taxonomy): domain Eukaryota; kingdom Viridiplantae; phylum Streptophyta; class Magnoliopsida; order Sapindales; family Sapindaceae; genus Cardiospermum; species Cardiospermum halicacabum. The sequence goes on along the minus strand of CM062391.1, from coordinate 649,820 downwards.
CGCTTAACGGAAAGAGATGATGTTTTTTTTTTCAAGAAGTAAATCCTTATATTTCTTTGAATATAGTTGTATGAACTATTGCGACTTTTAAAATTGTTAAATGAAAACCATGGTGAAAAAAATTATTGTTGTGTAGCAATTTATTATTGAGTTATTTTCTTCGAACAATAAAATTTTAAATTTTAAGATATGAAAGTGATAATACAATATTATTATATACATGTGATAATAAATTTGTGTCAAGAAATAGTTTAACATATTCCGGACCTACCAAGTGATCATCGCTCTAACCAATCACATTACTTTATTTTAATTGAATTAAATATTTATGTAGTGATAGAAGAGATAAGCAATTAAATACAAATAAAAATAGAGTAATACAATTAAATATAGATGACGTGGTATATATATGCATTATTAAATTGATTGGTCACTAATGTAAGAAAAAAATTATTCTTTTATGTTTATTTTAAAAATTTTAATAAAAAATTATTATTTTGATATATATTATTTATAATATTTTATAATTAACATTACATTATCAACATATATTTATGTTGTACAATTATTATATTATATTTTATTTATTGGTTCGGTCTATTTATAATATATTCTATATATTTTTGTTATGTTGTACAATCATTATATTATATTTTATTTATTGGTTCGGTTTATTTATAATATATTCTACTATCATATATATTTTTGTCATAAATAAATAAATATTTATTTATTTATTTGTGCTTACAAAACATACGTAATTAATTCATGTTCTATATAGTTAAAAGTTGCACAATCCTTAAGTACAAATATAAGTAAAGTATGTTCATAGAAGATTGTTCGGAAAAAAATAGATTTGAATTTGTATGGAAAAAAAACTAAAAAAATTGTAATTACAACTTAATTTGATTATGTTTATTAATCTTATAACTAATTTGTTATTTCTTTTGAACTACCGAAAATTATATGTATACAATCATAAAATTGTGTACTTTTATACGGTGATAGACAATTATGATTTTAAATACCAATTTGTATTTATTTTAATTATACGAATACAGTCAATATGATAACAATAAAATTAAAAAGTTTTCTAAACTCATGAGGAGTGGTCACATGAAATATTTAAGAGCAATATTTTTTACACTTTATAACCGTGTCTTTTATTTATTTTGCATGTTTTAATCTTATTTGCGTAAATGATAAGATAACATCCGTAAAATGCGAAAATCAAACATATAAATTTATTACACTTCTTATGTATATATATATATATACATATATAATTTTAAAAATCTGATACTAACACAGTAAAGCAAATGAAAAAAAAATTAACATTAAATGCAAATAAATTTAAAAACACTTGTATGGATATAGATGATAACTGACTCATCTTTATTTATTGTTATGACACATCATTTATTTTTACTCAACTCATTGCCATTAAATTGGCTTATTTTTATTACCAATTGACACTTTCAGATGACTTTTTTTTTTTTTTTTTTTTTTTTATTTTACAAAAAAAAACATTTGGATATATATATATATATATATCATAAGAAATATAAATGAGTTCTCTTGGAAGTACATTTACGGAATGAATGATAGTAGAAACAAGTAGCACCTAACCGAGGTACATAGTTAAAAGTCAAAATCTTGATAGCACCATCAACAAATAAGAGGAGAAGTTCAAGAAAAATGGTAAACTCAAGTTTAACATCTACTACTAAAAATGCCATCATCTTTAAACCATTCGGAATATCGTGACTATGATTTTGAATAGATAGACAAGTCACCATTATTCTGTCACATCATTATATTTTCAATAAATAGATAAAAACGTTTTATTTGAGTAGGATGTGTTTAAAAAATGTTAAATAAAAACTGTTGTGAAGAGAATTATTGTCGTGTAGTAATTTTTTTATTTATCTTGTTTTCATGGATAGTTTAATTTGTAAGTTTGAGATTAGAAAGTGACAATATGATATATGTGATAATCAATTTGCATCAAATGTCAAATATATGCATTGTTAAATTGATTGGTGCAATATTGAACAGGTAAGAAAAAAAAAAAACCATTCTTTTATATTTATGTTTTCAATTTTTTATTTTTTTTATTGTGATATGTATTATTTATAATATTTTATAATTAATATTATATTATCCGCATGCACAATCATATATATATAATATATATATATAACTAGAATTTCTTTATTTTTATAAATAAATAATTTTATATTTTATTTGGATCGTATTATATTTATGTGTTCAATATGGTGAAAAAAAAATGAACTCATGATGGTATAGGTCTATAACAATAGTTTCTCTAATTTGCATGTTTTAATGTTTTCTTTTATTTATTTTTTATATAGTATCAACAATATGACGTTTGTAAAATGTGAAAACCAAAATATATAAATTCATTATACTTCTTATTTTATAGTATGTATAATTAAGAAATCTGACAATAAAAAAAGTAAAGCTTGTGAAAAATTAAATTAACGATGAAATACACATGAATGTAGATGAGAAATTATAGTAGGACGACTTATCTTTTTCAAATATTTTAAAAAAACATAGAAGAAGAAAAAACAAACAAAACATCATAAAAAAACATAAATGGGTCTCTCGGAAGTATATTGCAAAAAGAAATAATAGTGGAAGCAAGTAGCAATTTAGATGGTTATTGAGTTGTATGGTTTAAAGTTAAATCTTGATAGCATTATCAACCGGAAGAGAAATACAAGAAAAATGATGAAATCTTGAACCATCGTGACTCTAATATTTTTTAGAAATGAGATCATTATATTTCCAATAGATAAACTAAAACATTCTTTTGAATATAATTCTATGAACATTTTTTTTAAGTATAGTTGCATGATTTAAAAATATTAAATAAAAGCTATGGTGAAGAGAACTATTATTTTGATGAATAAGTTCACAAAGTGTAGCAATATTTTTTTTCTTATTTGTTCAGTTTTTTTAATAGTATAATTTTAAAAATCACAAAATTTGTGTCAAATGTCAAATACATGCATGATTAAGATAAGAATTTTTTTTTTTCAAAAAAAATAATAATACTCTAATGTCTATTTAAAAATATTTTTAATTTTAAAACTATTATTGTAATATACATTATTTATAATATTTTATAATTAATATTATATTATCAACATATATTTTTATTGTACAATTATCATTCTATATTATGCATCAACCACACATATGTATATAATAATAATAATAATAATAATAGAATTCTCTTATTTTTATAAATAAATAATTTTATATATTCAAATAGTATTATATTCCAATAAAATTATATATATATATATATATATATAAACGAACGTTAATACACTATTCAGAATGGAATTATTGTCGTAATAATTTATTACTTGTTCATTTGTTTTGTTGAATAATGTAATTTCAAAGATAGAAGAGTCACCATATAATATTATTACTAACGTGACATACTTAACAATTGATTGGTGCAGTATTGAACAAATGAAAAAACACTATTAACTTATATTTATTTTTTAAAATTATAATACTATATTATCAATATATTTTGGTTGTACAATCATCATATATTATACATCATCCATATATATATATTGTTATATATTTTATTTGAATAGTATTATATATATTTATTGGTTCTATATACTTATAACATATTTTATTATACTTTATTTTTCTCCCCTCATCAAAATAAATAAATAAATATATATATATTTAGTTGTTTATACTTGCAAAATATAAATAATTAATTCATATTCATATAATTAAATCATTAATTGCACAAACTTAAGTAAATATACAAATAAAATATATAAAAATAATTTCTCTGCAGTTATCATATTAGAAAAAATACAATTAGAGAATATACCTTTTTAAATAAAGTTTTGCATATATTTAATTTCAGGATGGGAAATATATTCATAAAAACATTCATATATATATATATATATACTCAATTTTATGTGAAAAATAAATATAATTTAATAAATATAATTATAACTTAATTTGTTTATATCCATTTACTTTTTAAATATATTTGTTACTTATTTTTTTTTATTAGTGCTTATCCCAATTCGTAAATGCTGCAAATTATATGGACAACATTATTTATAAAATTACCAACACTTTTATAAGTGATTGGATTATAATATATTTTTATACCTTCTTAATTCATATATAATTATACGAACATGATCCATGTTTAACATGAAAACCAAAGTATTTTTCAAAACTCGTAATCATATAGATAATTGTGTATGGTTTATGATCTCTGATCAATAGCGTTATAGTTCATGGCTACATATTACCGATTGAGAATACTATTTTTGTATTTTATCAACTTGTCTATTTTTTATTTGCTATCATACATGTTTTAATGTAATTTTTTTATTTGCATCACAATATGAAAATTAAATATATAAATTTATTATACTTTATATATATATATAATAAGAATCTGGCAATAAAAAATAAAATTAACGAGTGACTACATGAATGCATATAAGAACTGCCCATCTCCTATTCTTACTCTAACATATCATTATAATTTTTTTAGCTACAAAATATCCACACCTTAATTGGAAACTTATTTTCTTGGAGAATTTGAAAAAAATAACTAAACAAAGAAAACACCAAAACATCATAAGAAACACGAGCGAATTACTTCTAATCCAAATGAGTTTTGGTGAAATGAAAAATATATAGATATTTGATCATATATGCGTCATGGTTTTCAAAAAGTAATTGTCAATAAAGTTACTTCATTAAGTTTTATTAAATTATTTCAAATTACTTATTTTCCTTTTTAACACCCTACTTTTGTTGTAAATAATTATTTTTTTAATTACTAAATAAAAAATAGATAATTTGTACATAAAATTTTAAATAAAAACTACATTATTTATTTTTTTAAAATTATTAAATAAATAACATCATTTATATTTAAAATAATTATTGAATAAAAATAATATCATTTAGAAAAAATAAAAACCAATATAATTTATATGCATATATGTATATTAAATGAGATGCACATGTATACAGATGAGAACGGTCCCATCTCTAATCCTTAGTCTGACACATAATTATATTTTCAGATAAAAATTAATTATTGAATTCATTACTCTTTTCTATTATCAATAGATACTCCAGTGAGATTTATTTTCTTCAACATATATATATATATATATATACATACATACATATACATATATTTTTTTAAAAAAAGAAAAACATCATAAGAACACATAAATAAGATTTCTGGAAATTATGATGAGAAAAAAAAAAGAACATTTAAAAAATACAAATAGAATCTTTTAGAAATACATTTAAAGAATGAATGATACTAATAACAAGTAAAAACTCAAAGGGTTACCAATATGCAAAGTAAAATCTTTCGCACCATCAATCAATCAGGAGGAGAAGTTGAAGAAAATTGGTGAACTCAAATATAACATCTATTAATATTGTTATCATTCTTAAACCATTGTGAATATTTTGACTCTAATGTTTTTTAATATAATATTACATCATTATATTTTCAATGTCACCATCAGTTTGACATAGGATTATATTTCCAATAGATATGCAGAAATATTTATTTGAATATGATGGCATGAAGTATCGTAAATTGTTTTATCAATTTTGTTTCACACATTCATGTTTTGAAAGTGACATGAAGTATCGTGACTTGTTTCATCAACTTTGTTATTCATATTTTAAAATTATTAAATAAAAACTATTGCGAAGACAACCGTTGTAGCAATAGTTTATTATTTGTTAAGTTATTTTATTGAATAGTGTAATTTGAAAGTTTATAGTAGGAATATTTATTTTCATTAACCTCTTAAATATGTTTGTTATGTATATACCCATAACTGTGTGGATATTATTATTTGAAAAATTATAATAAAAAAAATTGTGAACTATTACAATCCTAAATATAATTTTATTATAAAATGATTCATTCACGATGAATTATTAATTAAAATATAATTATCCGAACATATGTCACAATTTTTTTTTTAACTCTCGTAATGATACAGGTCATTAATAGTAATGCTATGGTCTGTGGCCACCGTGTTTATTCTCGAACCAAACATAACATATTTTTATGTAGTTCTCTTCTTTGTATGGATAATATGATATTTGTAAAATGGAAACCAAATATATTTTATATATAATTTAAGACATATGACTGTAAGAAGTGAAACATGTGAAAAAATTAAATTAAAGTTGATGTGCACATGGCTGGAAACTCGTTTCAGGTTCTTATCCTGATGTATTATTATATTTTTTTAACTATAAAATAATTAATAAATTAAAATTATTTTATTTTTATTTTTTTAAAAAATTATTAAACAAAAACTAATATCGTTATATGCATATGAGATATATTTTAAAATTTTAAATAAACAATTATTAAATGAAAAAAAACTATATTTGTATTTTAAAGAAAATTTAAATAATTAAATAAAAAATTATATCATTAAAATTAATTATATATATAATTTAAGACATCGACAGTAAAAAAGTGAAACATGTGAAAAAATTAAATTAAATCTGATATGCACATGGCTGTAGACTGACTCGTCTCAGTTTTTTATCCAGACGCATTATTATATTTTTTAACTATAAAATAATTATTAAATAAAAATAATATTATTTTTTATTTTTAAAAATTACTATTAAATAAAAGTCAATATCATTATATGCATATGGATATATTTTAAAATTTTAAATAAAATAATTATTAAATTAAAAGAACTATATTTATAGTTTTAATAAAAATTAGCATCATTAAACTTAATTAAAAAAATAATTACTAAATACACTAGTGTCTATTTTCTACGCATGTTTTTACCCAATTCTCTTCTTTATATCAAAATATTTGTAAAATGAAAATCAAACATATTTTATATATAATTTAAGACATCAGACGTTAAATGAACAAAATATATAAAAAAATTAAATTAAAATTGATATGTACATGATTGTAGACCCACTCACCTTAAATTCTTATTTTATATTTTTAATTATAAAATAACTATTCAATTTGAATAAAATTTTATTTTTTAAAAATTATTAAATAAAAACCAATATCATTATATGAATATATTTTAAATTTTAAATAAAATATTATTAAATAAAAAATTATATTTATATTTTAAAGAAAATTTAAGTTATTCTATTAAAAGAAAAATGAAAAGGTTAAGTTATTAAATAAAAAATTACGTCACTAAAATTAATTAAAAACAATAATTACTAAATACACTAGAGCACCACCTATCGAACTCCACCACTTGAAAACTAACGGTGGTCAAATTTGACTTAACGGTGTTAACTTCACAACTGACTTTTGTGAAAACTCACTGAACATCAAAACTCATTTGTGATTTGTAGTGGAAGTAACTGGAGACATTTTCAGACAAGAACCAAACCAGAGAAGAAAAAAAAAACAACAACAAAGCATTCGTAAGAAAACACAAATGGGGTCTCTCCGAGCATTTACAGAGGGAATGTTAGTGGAAATAAGTAGCAACGTAGAGGGTTACCGAGGTGCATGGTATGAAGGTAGAATCGTGAGAGCACCATTAATGAACAGGAGAAGAAGCTCAAGAAAAATGTTGTATTTAGTGGAGTTTCAGAACTTGCTAGCTAATGAAGGTGGTGAGTTTTTGAGAGAATGGGTTGGTTTATCATTTTTAAGACCATTACCTCCTGCTCCATCTCCTCAACAGATTGAAGAGGGTTTTCAAGTTGGTGAGGTTGTGGATGCTAATTACAGAGACGGTTGGTGGGTTGGTGTTGTGTGTAAGGTTTGTGATGAAGTTGAAAATCAACCTAAGAGTTACAATGTGACTTTTGATACACCTCCTGATCTTCAAAACTTTCCCTCTTCTGCTTTGAGGGTTCATTTTGACTGGGTTGATGGAGGTTGGGTCAAACCTCCGATAAAGGTAGTGGCTTTTTGTGTTTTTGTGTTTGAAAGTTGTGATTTTTGGTGGTGTTTGTGTTGTTGGTTTCAATTCTATAGCTGTGGTGAGATGTGCATGTTCTGTGTTTTATAGTGAACTTATATATGGTGTGATGTTTGGTTAGTTAGGTTAATAGAGATTTAGGCAAATGGTTGTTGTTGATGATATATGATATGTACATTAGACTCTGTTTGGGTCAATCCATTTGTTTAGTTATGATGATTTTGTTTTGTTTTGTTAAGCAGAAGCAGCGGCTGAAGGTGATAGGATGTAGCAGCAGCTCCAAGCGAAAGCGAGAAGATCATCAAGAAGAAGAACACCACTCGTCGTCAACATTGAAAGGTCTAATTGTTATTGTAGTGAAACTATGTTGTGTGGTTATAACATTTTTCTAATTTGATGACATGCATTGTGTTTGACAGATGAGAAATCGGATGATCAAAATGACACTGTGGAGAGAACAGTTGTAGAGGAAGGTACATCTGGAGGGCTTACATCATCTGAGAAATCGGATGACCGAAATGCTGTTGATGAGAGAATAGTTGTTGGGGAAGATAGACCAAGAAGTCTTACATTGTCTGATTTTAGAGCTCTTCTTCTAGGTACAAGAAACTCTTCTTTACTTTTGTATTAATGAGTTTTAGTTGGTAGCAATAGATTGTGTTTAATCGTGTTGAAAATGAAGAGATAAAAGAATTTTCGGCATGAAAAAAAGCTCATAAGCTCTGCACATGCTTTGGACTTTCGCTGTTTAAAGTAATTAATTTGTCCATTGTAAAAATATAAATAAACATTTGATTTGCGGATTATATTGTGTATATTATTTCTTTATGGTTCAACAGGAAACGCAGGAAAGACCGAAGAAAAGAGTGTTTCGAGTTCCAAGCTTAGATGGGTGAAGCCTCCTGTGAAGGTACTGGCTTTAATTGAGCTGTTTTGTTTCAACTGCATGTGTTTGCTTTTGTTGGTTCAGGTTACATATGTTAGTCTTGATGTTGTTAATTTTGTTGTTCTGTGTATTTCTTTGTTTGGAGTGTTATTTTGTTGTCTTTCATTATGCCACTATCACGTTCAGCTTTGAATTTTTCATTCCATCTTGTCATATACTATTGAAATTCATTTTTTTTTTTGGGTTGTGTTCTGTTGTTAATTGATGCTATATATGAAACGATGAAGCAGTTTTTATATGATTCTAATGGCTTATCTACTGACAATAATGACATTTAATATTGATTTCTAATCAGAGACCACGGCTAAAGTTTGTTAGAAGTGGCAGCTCAAGCCCAAAGAGACAAGACCACCCATCATCCATATTGGAAGGTCTGATGGTTATACCAAGCAACAGTAACTTGAAGCTATACTGTTCACTTATGAATATATTTCTTGTTTTCCGTCATGGTTTTTTGCTTGACAGGTGAGAAATTAGATAATAATGGAAATGTCTCAAGACCAGTCGCAGGGGACAGTACACCTAAAGATCCTCCACTAGTTGTTTTCAAAAATCCACCAAGTGCAAAGATCTCTCAGTCTAATAATTTGTAGTGTTGTATTTACTTAAAGAACATACTTTTAATTTTACGTCGTGTATTTTGTTTGTCAGTAGAGCAATTGGATGAAAGTGAAGTCGTCGTGGGGACTATTGTTGAAGAAAATACACCTAGAGATGCATCAGCTATTGTCAATAATCCATTGGATGTTGAAGAAAATACTCCTAGAGATGCATCAGATATTTTCAGTAATCCATTGGATGAAAATGATCATGTTGCAAGAACAGTTGTAGAGGAAAGTACTCCTAGAGATCCTACAATTGCCATTTTCTTGAATTGGTCAGGTACAGGGGCCTCTTGACCTAATAACTTTTACTGTTCTATTTACTTAAGAAAATTTTAGTTATCTGCATTATGTTTGAAAGGTGAGAACTTAGCTGAAAATGAAGATGCAACAACAGTGGTAGAGGAAAATACTCCTATGGATCCTGCATTAGCTGTTGTCACAAATTTGTCAGGTACATCAATCTCTCAGCTTAATAATAATGTTCTATTTACTTAAGAATAGTTTAGTTATCCGCATTATGTTTTGGCAGGTGAGAACTTAGCTGAAAATGAAGACCTGACAACAGTTGTAGAGGAAAATACTCCTATGGATCCTGCATTAGCTGTGTTCACAAATCCATCAGGTACATCAATCTCTCAGCCTCGTAACTTTTACGGATGTATATACTAAAGGACATACTACTTATCTTATGAAGTGTTATGGTGTGACTTATGTTCAACAGATGCGAATTTGAATAGAAATGAGGACGTTGCCTGGACAACTGTGGTGGAAAATACACCAACCACACCTACTGATCATACACCAGCTCTTTCCAGTATTCCATCAGGTGCAAGGCCCTCTTAGCCTAATAATTTTTACTGCTCTATTTACTTAAGAACATTTTAGTTATCCGCATTATGTTTTCACAGGTAAGAACTTGGCTGAAAATGAAGACATGACTACACTTGTAGAGGAAAATACTCCTATGGATCCTGCAGTAGCTGTTTTTGCGAATCCATCAGGTACATCGATCTCTCAGCCTATAATTTTTACTGATGTATGTACTAAAGGACATACGATGAAGTGTTATGACGTGAATTATGTTCGCCAGATGCGAATTTGAAAGACAATGAGGATGTTGTCAGGACAACTGTGGTGGAAAATACACCAAACACACCCGCTGATAATACACCAGCTGTTTCCAGTATTCCATCAGGTACAAGGATCTCTTACGTTAATAATCTTTACCACTATTGTTATAACTTATAAGTTTCAATTGCTACCAATCGGATTTTTGTACTTCACCTTATCTTTGTATTAAAATTATTTTAGTTCATTGAAATAAAGCGAAAATAGATTGTAAACGACAAAATGATAATCTTGTTTTTGTCTATCCTGGGTGCAGTTGTCTTTATAAGAAAATAAATGAAATGATTTATAGTTTTTTGGTTCCTTTCTGTGATTCAATAGAAACTGATGAAGAACAAACTGTGTCAAGTTCCAAGACCGAACCAGTAGACATGGAAGATGATATTGTTACCAACATAGCTGATGTTGATGAACCAATATCATCACCAACAGTTACTGCTGATCCAAGTAAGTAGTAGGGAATTTTATGTTGTTGGTGCTATGTTTGATTCTGCTACATGGTAATACAATGACATATTGACTTGGATTTTGTTGCTCAGTTATTCATGATGATACTCCCATTAATGAGACAAGTGAGGACAAGGAACTGCATGACAACAGTGTGCACTGTGGTGCTGCAGCAGCTATGGTTGATGATGCCATGTCATGCGAGCGTCCAAGCTTGCAAGTCTGTGAAGTATTTCAATCCTTATTGAGCAGCATTCAGTCAATTGAGGTGTTTCAACAGATGCCACAGAAACCACACTTCCGTCCTTTGGAGAATCTTAATGAGAAGTCTCGTAAAGGCTTAGTTGTAGCACAATGGTTTACCTTTGCTAATTTGGCAGAAGATATATTACAACTCGACATGGACACTTTCGATAGTATCACCTTCGACAATATCTTGGAGTGTCTTCTTGATTTAGAGTCTAGCGGCTTTGATGTTATACAAATGCAAACTCGTGTTCAGGAGCTAAAATCAATCAAAGATAGGGTAGAAGAGCGTCAAGCAAGATGTGATCAACTGCAGTGTGAAATTCGTGAACTGAAGCTTAAAATGAATGAGAACAAGGCAATGTTGGATGCCGCAACTCAGGAGCTGGAAGATATTGAAAAGCAGCTAAAAGCAGCAGAAGGAAAGAGGAAACTGCTCACAAACAGGATGGAAGAAGTGAGTGCCAACATTACCAAGTTACTGTTGGACCAACGTTCACTCGCACAAGAAATGCGAAAAGCTAAATCAAAATATAATGCTCTAGCCACTTCTGGTTGGTGACTACCTGGTATTCTCGAAAGGTTCTTATTTCTAATCCTCCATGGTCTTTGTTGTTAATGAATGTGGTTAAGCAAGTATCTATCTAGATAGAACTCTAGTGTACTTCTTTTTGCAAACCATCGCAATTAGTACTAAGCTATTGAGAAAACTCTAGCTGGATGTCACAAATTGCATTGCCATTCAAGCTGTAGATGTCTTTATTTTGTTCCCAACTACATCTTTGCATTTGAAGTGCCAAATTTCAAATATGTGAATGGTGAGATCCATAGAACAGATCTCAAACCTCACAACATGTTTATTTAGACTGGTCAGTTAACTTGTATATAAGGTTATGAACCATGTGTGTCTTGCTTGTTAGAGTTTGACTGTTTCTGATTCTGGTACAGTTTCTTCAAATCTGGATATTAATATTGTTGCTGTGTAGTCATAACTGGTAGAACTGTGTCATCAAGCGAGCATCCTCTTGACTTTTAGAACTGTTTAGGCTCCTCTGCGTCATGTGAAGAAGCATCTTAACAAGCAGTAGCTCAGATAAGATGCTTGCTATAATATTGCTGTATGTTACTATAAAACAGAGTCCCATATCGATCACCAAAATCATAGAGTGAGATGGGGAGGGACTACAAAATGCTTATGAAATGAAGAGTCAAAGTGTTATTGCACGTACTGACCAAGATATTAACAAAATTTAATTAAACAACCTGCAAATTACAAAACCTCTGCGATTTTTTTTTTTAATAGAAAAAAACATTTGAGATTTCATAATGATGCATTTCAGATTTTAAAATGATTCAGTATTTACTGTAATCTTTAGAAAATGCCACGTGGCTCTAATCCCTGCTTTGTCAAATCACACGTATCACACATAATTTGATGAATGACGGGAAAATGCTAAAACTCGGCCTACCTGCTCTATTAGTAAATGACATTATTTGCTCAATCCATAAATTAGTAAAATAAACGGAAAGGATGAAGTAATTATTAAAATATATAATTAATATTTTAATAATATTAATGTTTGTGGTATAATTGGATAGTGTAAAATAGGAACCATAAATTAGAATTGATTTAGGAACCTACAAAAATTGTCGAAAGAAATTCGGATATAACATAAAATAGAAAAATCTTAAAATGTCACTATTATTTAAAGAAGATGTTATTAGATGTTTTTTAGTCCATTTAGTGTTTTCTTATTTTTTAAAAATATTTTTTATTATTATATGTTAAATAATATTATGAATTGATATGATTTTGTTTGGATAAGAAATTATTAATTTTTTAAAAATTAATTAATAGAATCATCTAATTTTTTTTAATTAAAATTACATAAATAAACCAATGGATTCGATTTTTTATAAAAAATAATTTTTAGTATTATATACGAAACAATATTATAAGATGAGACAATTTTGTTGGATAATAATTAGATTTTTTTTTTTTTAACTCTATCTCTCATAATTAAAATTTTTTTATTCTTTAATTATTTTTAATTTATTAATTTAATAATAAACTAATTTAACTATATTAATTAAGTGTTTTTGATATTATTTAAATTAATTTTTTTATTTTATTATATTAATATTAATAAAATAAATTAAAAAATATTTAAGAAAATTATTAAAATATAAGTATAAAGGATGTTTTAGTAATATTAATGTTGGACGGGTGAATTCTAAGAATCATGTTACTTTAATCTAATGCCATTTTAACTTCTACAAATTCGAAAAAGCATCGGTGGTCAAACACCGTCCACTTAACGGTGTTAAATGCTAACTGCTTTCATAAAAACTCACTCACTGTCACTGCCACTGCCACTGCCACTGAACGTCAAAAGTCATTTGTGATTTGTGGTGCAAGTAACTGGGGTCTACAGTGTAGTAGTGAGACATTTTCAGACAAGAACCAAACCAGAAAACAAACCCAACCAAACATTCATAAGAAACACAAATGGTGTCTCCAGAAACATTTACAGTGGGAATGTTAGTGGAAGCTACTATCAACGTAGAGGGTTACAGAGGTGCATGGTTTGAAGGCAGAATCTTGAGAACACCATCAACAGAGAGGCGGAGAAGCTCAAGAAACATGTCGTATTTAGTGGAATTTCAGAGCTTGCTGGCTAATGACGGTGGTGAGCTTTTGAAAGAATTTGTTGGTTTTTCATTTCTAAGACCATTGCCTCCTCCTCCATCTCCTGAACAGATTGAAGAGGGTTTTCGAGTTGGTGAGGTCGTGGATGCTTATTACAATGACGGTTGGTGGATTGGTGTTGTGTGTAAGGTTTTTGATGAAGTTCAGAATCGACCTAAGAGTTACAATGTGACTTTTGATAACCCTCCTGATCTTCAAAACTTTCCCTCTTCTGCTTTGAGGGTTCATCTTGACTGGGTTGATGGAGATTGGTTCAAACCTCCGATAAAGGTAGTGGCTTCTTGTGTTTTTATGGCTTTTTGTGTTTGAAATTTGTGATTTTTGGTGGTGTTCTGTGTTTTATTGTGAACTTATATGTGTATGATGTCTGGTTAGGTTTGTAGTGATGATTTAGGAAAGTGGTTGTTGATGATAATTGATTTGTACATAAGTGACTGTTTAGGTCAATCTATTTGTTTAGCTATCAAAAGTTCCTGAGTTTTATTATATATATGGACTCTTTATGATGATTAGTGTTGTTTTCTTTTAAGCAGAAGCAGCGGCTGAAGGTGGTAGGATGTAGCAGCTCGAAGCGAAAGCGAGAAGAACACTTTTCGCAGTCGTTGGAAGGTCTAGGTGTTGTTATATTGAAACTATATTGTTTAGTTTGAACCGTTTTTCTACTTTTGATGATATGCATTGTGTTGACAGGTGAGAAATTGGATGATCAAAATGACATTGTGGAGAGAACAGTTGTAGAGGAAGGTACAGCTAGAGTTGTAACAGTATCTGAGAAATCGGATGATCGAAATGCTGTTGATGAGAGAATAGTTGTGGGGGAAAATACACCAAAAAGTCATACATTGTCTAATTTTAGAGATCTTCTTCTAGGTACAAGAAACTCTTCTCTTTACTTTTGTATTTACGAGTTTTAGTTGATAGAAATGGATTGTGTTTAATTGGGTTGAAAATGAAGAGATAATCGAATTTTAAACGTGAAAAACTGCTCATAAGCTCTGCCTATGCTAAGGACTTTCACTGTTTAAAGTACTTATTTGTCTATTGTGAAATAAATAAACATTTAATTTGTGGATTATATTGTGTATGGTTTCTTTATGATTCAACAGGAAAGGTAGGAAGGATCGAAGAAAAGAGTGTTTCGAGTTCCAAGCTTAGATGGGTGAAGCCTCCTGTGAAGGTACTGGCTTAATTGAGCTGTTTTGTTTCAACTGCATGTGTGTGTTTTTTTTGTTGGTTTAGGTTACATATGTTAGTCTTGATGTTGTTAATTTGTTGTTCTGTGTACTTCCCACTATCAAGTTTAGTTTGGAATTTTCCATCTCATCTCCTCATATACTATTGAAATTCATTTTTGTTGTTGTTGTGTTTTGCATTACTTCATTTTCCATTGGCCCCAATCTGGTCAACTCTGTTGATTACCTGATGCTATATATAAAGTGATAAAGCAGTGTTTATATGATTCTAATGGCTTATCTACTGACCATAGTGGCATCTAATGGCTTATCTACTGACAATAGTGACATTTAATATTGATTTCTAATCAGAGACCACGGCTAAAGTTGGTTAGAAGTGGCAGCTCAAGCCGAAAGAGACAAGACCATTCGTCTTCCATATTGGAAGGTTTGATGGTTATACCGAGCAACAGTAACTTGAAGCATTACTGTTTAATTATGAACATATTTATTGTTTTCCGTCATGTTTTTTTGTATGACAGGCGAGAAATTAGATGATACTGAAAATGGCTCGAGAGCAGTCGCAGGGGACAGTACACCTAAAGATCCTCCACTAGTTTTTTTCAGAAGTCCACCAAGTGCAAAGATCTCTCAGTCTAATAATTTCTACTGTTGTATTTACTTAAAGAACATTTTTAAATTCACGTCATGTATTTTGTTTGTCAGGAGAGCAATTGAATAAAAGTGAAGATGTTGTGGGAACTATTGTTGAAGAAAATACACCTAGTGATGCGTCAGCTATTGTCAATAATCCATTGGATGTCGAAGAAAATACACCTAGAGATGCATTAGCTATTTTCAATAATCCATTGGATGAAAATGATGATGTTGCAAGAACAGTTGTAGAGGAAAGTACTGCTAGAGATCCTACTATAGCCACTTTCAAGAATTGGTCAGGTATAGGGGCCTCTTGCCTAATAACTTTTACTGCTCTATTTACTTGAGAACATTTTAGTTATCCGCATTATGTTTTGGCAGGTGAGAACTTAGCTGAGAATGAAGACATGGCAACAGTTGTTGAGGAAAATACTCCAACGGATCCTGCATTGGCTGTTTTCACAAATCCATCAGGTACATCAATCTCTCAGCCTAATAACTTTTACTGATGTATATACTAAAGGACATACTACTTATCTTATGAAGTGTTATGACTAATGTTCGCCAGATGCGAATTTGAATGAAAATGAAGATGTTGTCAGGACAACTGTGGTGGAAAATACACTGACCACACCTACTGATCATACACTAGCTGTTTCCAATATTCCATCAGGTACAAGGTCCTATTAGCCTAATAATTTTTACTGTTCTATTTACTTAAGAACATTTTAGTTCCGCACTATGTTTTTACAGGTGAGAACTTGGCTGAAAATGAAGACATGACTACAGCTGTAGAGGAAAATACTCCTACGGATCCTGCATTAGCTGTTTTCACGAATCCGTCAGGTACATCAATCTCTCAGCCTATAATTTTTACTGATGTATATACTAAATGACATACTACTTATCTTATGAAGTGTTATGACGTGGATTATGTTCTCCAGATGAGAATTTAAATGAAAATGAGGATGTTGTCAGGACAACTGTGGTGGAAAATACACCAACCACACCTACTGATCATACACTAACTGTTTCCAATATTCCATCAGGTACAAGGCCCTCTTAGCCTAATAATTTTTATTGCACTATTTACTTAAGAACATTTTAGTTATCCGCTTTATGTTTTGACAGGAGAGAACTTGGCTGAAAATGAAGATGTGACAACAGTTGTAGAGGAAAATACTTCTATGGGTCCTGCATTAGCTGTTTTCACGAATCCATCAGGTACATCAATCTCTCAGCCTAATAATTTTTACTGATGTATATACTAAAGGACATACTATTTATCTTACGAAGTGTTATGACATGGATAATGTTTGACAGATGAGAATTTGAATGAAAGTGAGGATGTTATTAGGACAACTGTGGTGGAAAATACACCAAACACACCTACTGATAATACACCGTCTGTTTCCAGTATTTCATCAGGTAGAAGGACCTCTTATGTTAATAGTCTTTACCATTATTGTTAAAAGTTTCAGTTGATACCATTGAATTTTTATACTTCACCTTATTTTTGTATCTAAATTATTTAAGTTCGTTGAAATAAAGTGAAAGTAGACTTTAAGACAGTGAAAGGATAATCTTGTTTTTGTCTATCCTGGGAGAAATTATGATTTATAGTTTTTTGGTTGCTTTCTGTGATTCAATAGAAACTGGTGAAGAACAACTGTCAAGTTCCAAGACCGTACCAGTTAACATGGAAGATGATATTGTTCCCAATATAGCTGATGTTGATGAACTAATATCATCACCAACAGTTACTGCTGATCCAAGTAAGTAGTAGTGAATTTTATGTTGTTGGTGCTATGTTTGTTTCTGTCTACAATATTAATACAATGGCATATTGACTTGGATTTTGTTGCTCAGTTATTCATGATGAGACTCCCATTAATGGGACGAGCGAGGACAATGAACTGCATGACAATAGTGTGCCCTGTGGTGCTGCAGTAGCTATGGTTGATGATGCCATGTCATGCGAGCGTCCAAGCTTGCAAGTCTGTGAAGTATTTCAATCCTTATTGAGCAGCATTCAGTCAATTGAGGTGTTTCAACAGATGCCACAGAAACCACACTTCCGTCCTTTGGAGAATCTTAATGAGAAGTCTCGTAAAGGCTTAGTTGTAGCACAATGGTTTACCTTTGCTAATTTGGCAGAAGATATATTACAACTCGACATCGACACTTTCGATAGTATCACCTTCGACAATATCTTGGAGTGTCTTCTTGATTTAGAGTCTAGCGGCTTTGATGTTATACAAATGCAAACTCGTGTTCAGGAGCTAAAATCAATCAAAGATAGGGTAGAAGAGCGTCAAGCAAGATGTGATCAACTGCAGTGTGAAATTCGTGAACTGAAGCTTAAAATGAATGAGAACAAGGCAATGTTGGATGCCGCAACTCAGGAGCTGGAAGATATTGAAAAGCAGCTAAAAGCAGCACAAGGAAAGAGGAAACTGCTCTCAACCAGGATGGAAGAAGTGAATGCCAACATTACTAAGTTACAGTTGGACCAACATTCACTAGCAGAAGAAATGCTAAAAGCTCAAACAGAATTTAAAGCTCTAGCCACTTCTGGTTGGTGACTACTTGGTATCCTCTACTACTCTAAAGCTTTATATTTCTAATCCTCCAAGTCTTGGTTTTTGATGAATGTGGTTAAGCAAGTATCTATCTAGATAGCACTCTAGTGTAGTTAAGTAAGTTATGATGATGATACATTAGCAAATTAACAACTTCATTTTGCAAAACATCGTATTAGTACTAAGCTATTGAGAAAACTCTAGCTGGATGTCTTTAATCTGTCAAATGAATGGATACACTTTATTTTGTTCCCAACTATATCTTTATCTATCTTCCTGAGGTAGTATAATAGTGCGTGTATCAAATGCCAAATTCCAGATACACGAACGGTAAGGTCAATAGAACAGATCTGAAACCTGAAAAACACGTTTATATAGACTGGTCAGATAACTGGTGTAAGGTTATGAACCTTGTGTGTCTTGCTTTCTCTTTGCTTGTTAGAGTTTGTGACCGTTTCTGATTATGGTAATGTTTATTCAAATCTGGATACTAATAGTCATAACTTGTAGAACTGTGTAACCCAGCCAACATGCTTTTGACTTGTAGAACTGTTCATAGTGCATGTCTCAAATTTATCAATGATGTTTAATAGTTTAGGCTCAGCGTTAATTACATGTAGTCTTGTATGTTGCTAAAATCACAGTACCACATCGATTGGTCAGAATGACAGACTGAGTGAGATGGAGAAGGAGTATAATTAAAATGAAATGGAAAGTCACAACATCATCTTTGCAGATGGGGCAATTGATTCAGATGCTCTGTCCAACTTTCTCCCTGCTAATGTGTGTTAATCTGTCTAACTTTATTTTTAAATCTAATGTAGAATAAACGTTCACGTCACTTGTTTCTCTTCCGTTTATTAAATGCTTAGTGCCTGTTTGGTTGGGCTTGTCTACTGACTGAAAGTGCTTTTTTAAACCTAAAAGCACTTCTTCTTTTATTTTTGGTTGTTTGGCAGTAGATGTTTTGAGGGTTTAAAAAAGTAAAAAATCATCAATCGAGAGAAGCACAAATTTGATGCTTCTTTGAGTAGAACTTTTTGAACTTTTTTTTTAAAAGATACAAAATATCTTTTATACCCTTATAACATATAATATATAACTCATGAATCTATATTTTATTTTACTTACTTTACATATAAATACTATTATTTTGAGATATACAAAATTACGATAATTTAAAATTTTAAATTAACATTTTAAATCAACGATCAAAATTTTTACATAAATTTTGGAAATCTTTATATAAAACAAATTTGTAAGATTTTATAAAAGCTTTATGTTTAGTAGAGTACCACATCGATTCACCAGAATCATAGAGAGAAGGGTATAAAATGAACCATGAAATGAAATGGAAGGTTAAAACCATCTTTACGCTTGGGGCAATGACGCAGCTAGTGAGGTTCTAACCGAGGCGCGTCTATTGCTGGTTGAAAACTATTTCCAAACCCCCTCTTAGGCCTGGGTTCTGCCTTGGCCTTCGAGAATTTCTGGAAGGGCTCCATTTTGGGTAAAGCCCTGCAATTTTCAAGTCGTCAAATTATATTGAAATATGTTTTTATAGTGTCCGTTAGCTTCTCCAGTATTCAAATTCTACATGTTTCAGAGCTTAATTCCTAATCACTGGATGAACAGAAGCAAAGCATTATTCATTTTGCCATTAAATATGATTCCACATTTTGCCATTAAATATGATTCGACGACTAACGCAAAAGCAAGGCAATGGCTATGTCCATTAAACATGAACCCACATCGAGAAGCAATTCTTCACATGCATGTTGATATAAAACATTGAGCAGTGTCTAATTACTTCTTCTTGAAACAGTGTAGTAAGCACATAGCGAACTATTCTTTCGCCTTTTACTAAAGAATACTGTGCGCTTCCCATTTAACAGCAGCATGCATCTAATTTTGGAGCCGTTGCACTCTTCAGTCAGGCTCTATCAATCTTTAAGTTCTAAGTTTCACGGGCCTATAATTTAGGCCCATATAAACTATTGAGTATACCGCTAATTACCACCAGTAAATGTCACCAGGCCAATCTATCTAAGGCCCATATAACCTCCTCTTTAGTCTCTGATAGCCTACTGCGATTGAGATTCGTCTCTATACATTTTCCTTCTATATCATAAATTATATGATAACTTGTCCTCCCATGCTCGAATGAAATCAGTTATACTTGTGAAATAAAAATTTAACATATCATTATCAACCATCGTAAACATACATAACACAGAATAGAAAGTGCTGACACATAAAAAAAACAAGGCGCCACAGAATTCCCACATGAATTAAGCATAAGAATTGGCGGGTCACGTCATCCCATATCGACTAACCAAACCAAATCTTCACGTGAATGTAGATATAAAACCCGGAGCATCTTAAGATTGTACTTCCATGCAGCCGTGTGGTAAGCACAAAGCGAACTATTCTTTCGCCTTTTACTAAAGAATACCGTGTGCTTGCCACTTTAAAACGGCATACATCAATTTTTGGAGGAGCAGCATTTCTGTGCAGCTCTGTCAATCTCAAGTTTGAAAGTTCATGTGATGTTCCTTGTTTAATACGAAATCTCCTGTTGTTCCATGCCTATTTTGAAAACCTGTCTCAGACTGGTCTTAGTTGGAGTGACTAGTATATGTTCATATGCTTGTTTTATTATACTTCAGACTGATTATCTTTTTGGAAAACATGTCTCAGACTTTCTAACTTAGTATGGCATGTTTACACAGGCTTTGAACAATTGCAGCAGTGTTCTAATTTTGGGCAAATTAGCTCCCAATCTAATGAATGTTGAACTTATTCATGAATATATCACTAGTATATTATGTGGACTCTTATCCATCTATTCCCTTGGCAAATGTAGAGTATATTGTTCATTGAACATATAAGCATATCTCTCATCATTAGGACAGATTACAGTATAATATATCTTCATGCATTCAACAAAACTGATCTATGATAACAATATGCATTCAACAAAACTGATCAACGGAAACAACATGCATTTGACAAAAAATGATCCAGGGAAACAAAGTGATGAAGGTGAAGTTTTCTTGTATCAAATTTGAAGTCACCTCATTGATTCATTTTAACAAGTCCCCAGCAACGTAACTGTCGACCAACAAGATTCAACTCCTACATCCTCGCATCAGTGATCACGTAAATGACAAAATGCTATTGTGCCAAGCGCACAAGACTGAACAATTAATTCTGACATCTGAACCACATCGGCCATGTATGAGACGAGACGAGCAAGAGAATGGATATATAAACATGACCACCATACATTACAACTCATACCTTTCTCGGCCTTTTGGCTAAGATCAAGTGTAGTATCTGTTCTTATCAGTTTAATATCTGATATGTGGATCATTGATCCACACGATATTAAATTTATTTTTTGAGGGTGAGGATTCATCACAGTAGCTTGCTGCTGGAGTCTTCAAGTGTCGCCTATGCGTTGCACTATTGCTTGGGCCCGGCACAACCCCACCAATTCCCAGTTCAATCTCTATATTTATTATATGAGCACATGTTCATAGTGTAAGGGTTTATCAGTCAGTGTAAAAAAATTGGAAATCGAGGCGCAAAAACTGCCAAGGCGGCC
This sequence comes from Cardiospermum halicacabum, assembly GCA_031304145.1. Classification (NCBI taxonomy): domain Eukaryota; kingdom Viridiplantae; phylum Streptophyta; class Magnoliopsida; order Sapindales; family Sapindaceae; genus Cardiospermum; species Cardiospermum halicacabum. Next base: position 627,711 of record CM062391.1, on the reverse strand, counting down.
TTATATGTTGATGGCATGTAATATTCTGTACAGAGCCCCCATCAATCATTACCCTAAACAATGAATGATAACTGGTCCTATCTAACTGGCCTTAAAACCTCTATAGCCCAATACATACATTTCAAACAGAACTATATTCAAGGAGATATCAATATATTCTAGTGATATAACTCACATCTCCCATATTTCTATTTCGTTTAACAAATGTTAAGTATAATTCATTGAAAATGTTAATACATCTTACAGGAATTTGTATTCAATGCATTTTCCTTCTCCATAACATTATATAATGTGTCAACTAACTTTTCCTAAAAGATTAGTGGAGTCCTCTTTTAAAAATAAATGGTTCAACTTTTTAGCATTCTATACGATAACTGGGACAACAAGAACCTGTACCCAACAAAAATCTAATGAAGCACATCGACTAACAAACATCTAAGCTTCTCCACTGATGACTGGGAGTACTACAGGATTGCACATCAACTAACAATAAATATTTTCGGTCCATGCTTGCTCTCTCATCTACTGAAGTATTAATTTCATAAGACCCGATCCGAATACAACAATATTGATCAATCAGCTGTAGATGGGTTCAAGCATGCATCAAAGCCCAAAGGTTTATTGTCATGGAAAACAAAAGCCCAACCTCACATATACATTCCAGAATACTCTTCTCCAGCTTACAATCTGCTGTATAGATAAGATCAAATTTGTACTATGTACTATTACAACTGGATAACAATTCTCTGTCACAATTGTATCCTTTTGATCAAAACAGAATTGATCAAAAGGTGATAAATCAATCTGTAAATCTGTATAAAATATACATCACCATCAATACAGTAATATGTAGAAAATTCATTATACAGCTTTTCTATAAAATTCTCATAGTATCAGAGCTTTACTAGACAAACGTCAAATATATTAATGACGAGTAGTACTACTTCATCACCTACCTTATCACCTTCCTCTACAACCTCTGATACTACAACTATCACAATATTTTCACTAGCTAAAGCACTAAATTTTAACCTTCCTCTTAAGCTTGATAGCCAAAATTTCATCAACTGGCGAGCACAGGTCATGGCAGCAATCAGGGCTCTAGATCTTGAATCATACATTCTTCCAACAGCAGATCCACCAGCAAGGTTTACTCCTGCAACTGTTTCAGACTCTGGAGAAATCAATCCACCCAAAGAGAATCCTGCATACAAACTTTGGGTGAGAACTGATCAATTATTATTATGTTGGTTGCTTACAACAATTAGTGATCAGATTATAAGTCAAGTTAACCATGCTACATCTTCAAAACAAGTATGGTCTATCTTAACAAATCTCTATGCTCAAATTTCGATGGTTAGAGTTCTACATCTCAAACAACAACTTTCTACACTGCAGAAAGGAGCCTCATCTATATCTGACTATTTCTTAAGAATCAAGCAAATTGGGAATTCTCTAAATGTAGTAGGACATACAGTCACAGATCAAGAACTCATTCTATGTGGCCTGAATTGTTTAGGTTCTGAATATGAATCAGTGGTTGTACACCTAACACACTTTATGAAGGTTTCATCTCTGCAGGAGGTTCAATATGCACTTATGATGCATGAAACTAGATTGGAACAACAAAACATCATCTCACAGATTTCTATCCCAAACTCTTCAGCCAATATTGCTTACAACAACAACAATCATGGTAATAGATCCAATCCTACTGGAAGGGGAACTTACAGAGGCAGAGGAGGCAGGAATAATCGACTTTATTGTCAACTATGTCAACACCAAGGACATGATGCCTTGAGATGTCACAAAAGATTTGACATCTACTTTCAAGGGAACACAAACACCAACTCAAATCATCAAGGATATTCAAATCATCCAGGATCAAGAACCAACTCTGCTCAAAATTTGCACAACAGTTCAAATGCAAACAATCAAAATCACTATTCTACTCCTCCACCCAGATATCAGTGTTATGTCTCACAAGGTCCCACCAACAACTCAGCTCCTGAAACTACAAATGACTCAGCCTGGTGCATTGACAGTGGAGCAACTAATCATGTAACTCCAGATCTGAACAACTTATCCATCAGCAATGACTATCACGGAACTGATCAACTCACTGTTGGGAATGGTAATTCTCTTCCTATTTCTCACATTGGCTCTACTGTTTTACATTCTACAGACACTAAACACACACCATTGACTCTAAAAAACATCCTTCATGTTCCTCTTATCACCAAAAACCTGTTAAGTATTTCACAAATAACTAAAGACAACAACATTAGTGTTGAATTTACTGACTCGGTTTGTGTGTTTAAGGACAAATTTTCAGGGAAACCTCTTCTCAAGGGAGCACTTCAGGGTGGCCTGTACAGTCTTTCTATCCAAACTAAACAGTCACAAGCCATTCTGCCTACACCTACCAAAGGTTCCTACTATACAGCATCTAAATCAAGTCATAATGATGTCACTCTTGATGTCAATTTATGGCATAGACGTCTTGGTCACCTAAATGATCATGTACTTCAGTCTATTTTAAAATCAATGAAAATTCCTGTTTCCAAAATCAATGTCCATTTCTGTGATGCTTGCAAAATGGGAAAAATGCACAAACTCCCATTTCAGTCTCACCCAATTTCAGCTACACAACCATTGGAAATCATTTATTCTGACCTATGGGGTCCTTCACCTCTTTTATCAACTGAAGGACATCGTTATTATGTCATATTCATTGATGCTTATACTAGGTACACTTGGTTCTACCCCTTAAAACAAAAATCTGAAACAAAATCTGTGTTTGTAAAGTTCAAAACCCACATCGAGCTGCAGCTAAACCACAAAATCAAAGCTCTTCATAGTGATATGAGAGGGGAATATAAAGCTTTAATGCCCTTTTTCTCTGACCAAGGAATCCAAACAAGGTTTAGCTATCCCTATACACACCAACAAAATGATGTGTCTGAGCGAAAACACAGACACATTACTGAACTTGGCCTTACACTGTTATCTCAAGCTAAAATGCCTCTTCAATTTTGGCTAGAAGCCTTTCTTACTGCAACACACCTGATTAACAATCTACCTACTCCCATTCTTGATAACATATCACCATTCCAGAAATTATATCATAAACCTCCTAATTATTCAGACCTAAAATCATTTGGCTGCAGTTGCTTTCCTTATCTCAGATTTTACAACAAACACAAGTTCGATTACCATACATCTAAATGTTTATTCTTAGGGTACAGTCCTATTCACAAGGGGTACAAGTGTCTTACATCTACTGGTAAAATATATGTGTCAATACATGTGATATTCAATGAGCATGAATTTCCATATCCTATTTTGTTTCCTTCTACATCTCCTAAACAACCCACACAATCATCTAGTATGCCTGTATCTTCCATATCATCTGCCCTAGACTATCAACAGGCCACACCAAATGCACCTTTGATAAGTGGAGTCCATGAATCTGCTACCTCAACACCTCACAGACAGGTAAACTCTCCTACTCATATTTTATCTTTGCCTATTGTGAATAATGAACAGGAAACCTCAAACACAGACAGCACATACAACATTTTTATACTTCTCAAACATTAATCCTACACCCATAGTTTCCTCACCACACCATCCCATTTTTATACAGCCCACGAACACACACTCAACCTCCTCAAACATTAATCCTACACCCATAGTTTCCTCACCACACCATCCTACTAAAATAAATACACATCCAATGCAAACAAGAGCTAAAAATGGAATTCATAAACCAAAAATCTACAGCATACACGCTCATAGCTTTCCTATGGAACCAACTACAAATGATCAGGCCTTACAAGATCCAAGTTGGAGACAGGCAATGTTATAAGAATATAGAGCCTTAATGGCTAATAAGACATGGCATCTAGTCCTCTACAAGCCTAGTATGAATTTGTTGAGCACCAAATGGATATTTAGGAACAAATTTGACACTGTTGGCAAGCTCACTAGGCATAAAGCTCGTTTTGTTGCTAAGGGATTCAATCAAATGCCTGGGAGGGATTTTACAGAGACTTTTAGTCCCGTTGTCAAATCATCTACCATAAAGGTTATCCTATCTCTAGCTGTCTCATACAATTGGGATATTCAACAATTGGATATCAACAATGCTTTCCTACATGGGCATCTATCAGAAACAGTCTACATCAGTCAACCTAAGGGATTTGAAAATCCTAAATTTCCTACTCATGTTTGCAAATTGGATAAGGCTCTCTATGGCCTTAAACAAGCTCCAAGGGCATGGTACTCAACACTGAAGAAATCTCTTATCAATTGGGGGTTCAACTATGCAGTCTCAGACACTTCCCTTTTCTACAAGGTAGATCACCACTCAATCACTATAATACTAGTGTACGTTGATGACATTTTGATAACAGGAAACTCAACAAACAACATACAAACAATCATTCAGCAATTACAAAAGGAATTCTCTCTTAAAACACTTGGAGCGGTTCATCAATTTTTAGGATTCGAGGTTTACCGAAATAAAGATGGACTTCATCTCTCTCAAGGACACTATGCCATTGATCTGCTTGATCGAGCAAATATGCTTCATTGCAAGCCTTGCTCATCTCCACTTTCGATAAACAACAAGCTCTCCATGAATGATAGCGATCCCTATGAGCATCCCTCAATCTACCACAGTATCGTTGGTGCTCTCCAATATCTATGTCACTCACGTCCAGACATAAATTTTGCAGTCAATAAACTAAGTCAATATCTATCAAATCCTAGCAAAAATCATTGGGTGGCTTGTAAACGAGTATTACGTTACCTGCGTGGAACAGTTGATGTTGGTCTCTTCTTTCGTCTGTCTTCAACTCCTCTTGATCTTCAAGCCTATAGTGACTCTGACTGGGCTAGATCGATAGATGATAGGAAGTCCACCACCGGTGGTGTCGTCTTTCTTGGGGGTAATCTCATCTTCTGGACGTCAAAGAAGCAAAATACCGTTGCCAGATCCAGCACCGAGGCGGAATATCGTGCCCTAGTGCATGTATCTACAGAGCTATTATGGTTAAAGTCTCTTCTGATCGAAATTGGATTTAAACCTCTTCATTCGCCGATAATATGGTGCGACAATAATGGTGCTCATCTCTTAGCACAGAACCCAGTGTTTCACTCCCGAACGAAGCATATTGAAGTGGATGTTCACTTCATTCGAGATAAGGTTGCTGCTGGTGAACTTGATGTTAGATATGTAAGCACAGAAGAGCAACTCGCCGATTTGCTCACTAAGCCGTTGACGGCGACTAGATCATCGTGTCTCCTAAACAAGCTTAACCTAATTCCTAAAACCCGGTTCAGCTTGATTGGGGGTATTGGTGAGACCCGATCCGAATACAACAATATTGATCAATCAGCTGTAGATGGGTTCAAGCCTGCATCAAAGCCCAAAGGTCTATTATCATGGAAAACAAAAGCCCAACCTCACATATACATTCCATAATACTCTTCTCCAGCTTACAATCTGCTGTATAGATAAGATCAAAATTGTACTATATACTATTACAGCTGGATAACAATTCTCTGTCACAATTGTATCCCTTTGATCAAAACAGAATTGATCAAAATGTGATAAATCAATTTGTAAATCTGTATAAAAGATACATCACCGTCAATACAGTAATATGTAGAAAATTCATTATACAGCTTTTCTATAAAATTCTCAACATCGATTAACCAACACAAGTCTCGATATGAATGTGTATATAAGAGATGGAGCAGCATTTCGAAACATACATTTATTTTTGGAGGAGTTGCACTCTTTAGTGTACCTCCATCAATCTTCAGTTTTTTCAGTTTTAAGTTTCAATGCTCATGTGGTGTCTTGGAGTTAGCAATGGCCTTAATCATGAAAAGTTCAAATTACAAATTTTAGAAATCTTAATGTAATGATTCATAGGCCAGATCTCAAACCTGAAAAACATGATTAACAAAGTTATGAACCATTTGTGTTGCTTATATTCTGTTACAGTGTGGATGCAATTTTAAGTTTTTGACCTGTAGAACTGTTCATAGTTTGAGTTATGACTAGAGTCTATCAAATAGTTTACGCTCAGCAGCGCTATGGGAAGTGAAGCATCTTAAAAAGCGTTAGATCCAGATAAACTGCTTGTTTTGATACTGCTGTATGTTACTATAAACAGAGTCCCACATCGATTCACCAGAATCATAGAGTGAGATAGGGAGGGACTATAAAATGATCATGAAATGGAGAGTTAAAACTATCTTTGCGCTTGGGGCAATGACCCAGCTAGTGAGGTTCTAACCGAGTCGCGTCTATTGCTGGTTGAAAACTATTTCCAGACCCCCTCTTGGGCCTGGGTTCTGCCTTGGCCTTCGAGAATTTCTATAAGGGCTGCCCTGCAATTCTTAAGTCTGTAAATAATTAATGTTGATATAATACATTGAGCGGTATCTTATTTACTCTTGCCGCGTTTTACTAAAGAATACCGCAATTCTATTGTTTTTGGAGGGGTTGACGTGCATGATTTTCGTTTGTTCGTCACAAATACAAAGTTACCTAAAATAGGAGTAGCCTATTGTCTATATCTAGGCCCATATAACCACTATATAGTAGGCCCATATAACCTCTATACAGTCTTCTGTTGTTATTGTTAGTAGTCAGATATTTCTTTTAACCCTCTATTGGTTTACAAGTAATATGAATGTTTTCTTGTTGGCATATATGTATAAGCATGGATAAATTATTACTCTCAAACTCCTTGAGATTTGTCCCCAATACATTTTCCTTTTCCTTCTCTATCATAAATGATATGATAATGTGGGAGTGTGCCACTATGCTCGGATCAAATTAATTCTTATACATCGTTATAAACCATCGTAAACATACATAACAGAGAATAGAAGGTGCAGACACATGTAAAAAGACAAGGTGCAACAAACAGGAATCCCCTATCGACGAAGCAGAAGAATACCATGTATGTAAAATTCACATGATCCCACATCGACTAACCAAAACAAGTCTCCACATGAATGTAGATATAAAATGCAGAGCAACATCTCGTAAACTTTTATGCAGCCGTGCAGTAAGCACAAAGCGAACTATTCTTTCGCCTTTTACTAAAGAATACCGTGTGCTTGCTACTTTTAAACGGCATACATTAATTTTTGGAGGAGTTGTACTTCTGTGCACCTCTGTCAATCCAAGTCATGAAATTTATTCTAGTTCCTTGTTTAATACGGACTGTCATGTCCATTACCTACGTTAAAACGTGCCTCTCAAACTGTGTCTGTGTCTTACTTGGGTGACTGGTATATGTTCATTTCCATGTTAATGTTATTATACGACTTTTTCATTTTTCAAAACATATCTGACTTTCTTCTTGGTATGCTTACACACGCTTATAACTTCCATTTTGGGCAAATTAACTCCCAACCTGTTGACTTATGAACTTATTCATGAATGTATCGCGAATATATTATGTGGTCTATTCCCTATACAGAGTATATAGTTCATTGAACATGTCTCTCTTCTCAATTATAAGGACAGATAGCCTTCTAATATATCCTCATGCTTTCAACAAAACTGATCCATGGCTCTTCATGCACTCAACGAAATTGATCAATGGAAACAGAGCGGTGAGAGTGAAGTTTTCTTGTATCAAATTTGATGTCACCATCATTGATTCATTTTAGCACGTCTCCAGCAAAATTACTGTGGACCCGCAAGATTCACTGCTACCTCCTCGCATCAGTGATCAGGTATGATTTGCATGTAAATAACAAAATGCTACTGTGCCAAGCGCACAAGACTGAACAATAACTTCTGACATCTTGTACCATATCGATAATGTATCAGACGGATCGAGCAAGAGAATGTATATATAACCATGACCATCCCATGAAGCAACTCATACCTTTCTCGGCCTTTTGGCTAAGATCAAGTGTAGTATCTGTTCTTATCAGTTTAATATCTGATATGTGGATCATTGATCCACACGATATTAAATTTATTTTTCGAGGGTGAGGATTCATCACAGTAGCTTGCTGCTGGAGTCCTCAAGTGTCGCCTATGCGTTGCACTATTGCTTGGGCCTGGCATAACCCCACCAATTCACAGTTCAATCTTTATGTGCATCTCCAGCCCCACAAATTCACAGAACGGTCTTTGTATCTATTATACAGACGTATTTTTCTTTTTTCTAATGTAAGTTTTAAATACTCATCTTGAGTTGATGGGTTAATTTTATATATATATATATAGATAGATAGATAGATAAATGTGTTTGAAGGCTTCTCTAATTTTATCACGTGTACTCTGGCTAAGTTGAATGATACTAAATCTCGGCTTATTCACTTGGCCACAAATCTCCAAATGAACCCAAGCCTGAAAATGTGTGCAACTCATCTTATTCACTTGGCCGCAAATCTCCATATGAACCCAAGCCTGAAAAAGTTTGCATGTCCCTTACAGGATCCAATATCGACCAACTAGAAGATCTCTCAACTTGAATGTGGATATAAAAAGTGGTGCTGCATGCTTAGCTGTGTTCATGGAGCCGTGTGGTAAGCACAAAGCGAACTATTCTTTCGCCTTTTACTAAAGAATACCGTGTGCTTGCCACTTTAAACGGCATACATCATTTTTTGGAGGAGTTGCACTCTATAGTGCAGCTCTATCAACTTTCAGTTTAAAATTTTATGCCACTTGTGATTTTGCCATTGTTTATATAGTTAAGAGCATTTATAATCTTGACTGCTGTTGTGAAGAACTGTTATGATTCATTTATGTATATACTGGTGCATGCAGTAACCTGTTCGTATCAGTTTAATATTTTAACGCCACCAATTTATATAGTTCCATCTCTCTAATGTAACTAATCGCAGGTGCATTGCATGTAGTAACCTGTTCATATATAATAGGGTTCTAACTCATATACGCTACTTGCAGATGAACTCATCTTATTCACTTGGCCCGGATATCCAGATGAACTTATTTGAGCTCTGTGACAATAGTTTAGGGTCTTTCATGTCCATTATTGCATCCCTCATCGACTAAACAAAACCTTCTACTCATGAATGTAGATATTAAAAATGAGCAGCGTTTGCATATCTCCATGGAGCCCATGATCTGCACTATGTCTGTAGTGCCACTCTTATCTATCTTGAGTTTTCAATGTTAAATACTCAATGTTTAGATGCTGAATATTGTAGGGACCTTTTAACATTGACTTAAACCACTTTGTTAGAAATCCTCAACTCTGGTTACTGACATAGGTCATATGATTACGCTCTCATTCTTTTGTTGACCAAATTCATTGGTTTAGGGTGCTGTTAAAATAGCTTATAGTCGATATAATACAATAGCCGTTAATATAATTATTATTGCATATAATAGCCGTTAATAATTATTACAATGAATCTCAAACTTAACTATTTAAAATTCTTCAATAACATCACCACAAAAATTAAACCCTATTTAAAACATTATTGAAAAGACTACCAAGATATCACTTACTAAACCTAAATTAGAGTATTAGACCATGGTCCTAAGGGCTCCAACCTAAAAAACACCAATATTCCTCCAATCAACCATCTTGGATATCAAATTACTCACACCCACTTTGCCCCAAACATCCACTACAATCCCTCCCTCTCACAACCCTCCACATTTTCATCACACCATCAAGACTCCCACTACAAACATTACAACACTCCTCTTCAAATTCATCTCCAAACCTTCCCAAACCCACACTAACACATCCCACAGGCCCTCTATGTCCAACCAAAACACTCAAAACACAATGTCTCCCGTCACTCTCTCTAACCCAAACCCTACAACTCCCATCGGCTGAACCACTCACTACATAAAACCCTACACTCGCCATGCACATCACTGCATGTGTATGACCCTTTAGTGCTCCTCCATATTGCAATTGCCCTGAAAACACAAACCAATAGATATTTATTTAAAAAGAAGTTTTACAAATGAATAATGATGATATTCAATTAAAAAGGAACAATCATGCCAATTTTTTCTGCCTAATTTGGGGAATAAAAATTGATTGGGCTGTAAAATTAATAAATTAATAATTATAAAATCTATGTTTTGTCTTGGAAGGTAGGGTTTAGTATTGTTGGTAATTTCAAAATATTATAATAATTTTGGAATATTAGAAAAAACATATTAAAATATTAAAATTTGAAATATTATCATATTAAAAATATTTTTTAAAAAATTTAAAAAAATTATTTAAATATAACTTCACAGTATTTAAGAAGAGAATTTTTATTTTAGTAGAGCTTTCGAAAAACAATCTAATAATAATAATAATGAACGAAAGAGATTCGGTCAAATTATAAATCGTCACAAATTGATTTTTCTATTATTTTCTTTTTCCCTTTCCAATCTCCTAGACCACCATTAAACCTGTTTCTTCGAGCTCCTCCAAAATCAATTAGTAAAAAGTTTAATATTTTCCATCCTTATTATAGAGAAAAACCGAAACTAGCAAAATTCCAAGTTATTTTTTTTTTATTTTAAATTACCTCATTTTATTTAAAGAAAAAAAAATTAATCATCTAACCTGAAAACCAACCCTTATGCCAATAATGAATGTACCCATCACTGCAACCTCCATACAACACGTTGTCATCTTGCGTTAGGGTTAGGGTTTTGACGGGCGAGTTTTTGGCGGATAGGGTTGTGATAAGTCTATGAGGTTGGTTTTCAGTGAAGAAGTTTCTACGCCATACTCGGATTGTGGAGTCATCGGAGGCAGTGTAGAGGATTCCGTCGTCGGAGAGGACTATTGAGTTGATGGCATGTGCATGTGCTTGGATTGTTTCAATGCATTTGAAGTCTGTTGTTGTCCATACTTTTACTGTTTTGTCTTGTGACGAAGAGTAGAGTATGTCGTCGGAAATGTTGATTGCTAAGGATGTTATTGGTGCCGAGTGCTTTGTCTGTGTCATGAAGAGATTGGAAATTGGTTAGTGTAGAGATTGTAGATGTTGTTATACCATGAAATGATGATCAAACATGTTCGTATCAACTTTTTGATCAATGAAGGTTTAACATAAATATGAAGAGATTGAAAATTATTTAGCATAGAAGAAATTTGATGTTCAAATTTTGGATTTTATTTTAAAATTATTTTAATTAAAAAAATTAAAAATATATTGTCCAATCCAATATCTTTCATTTTTTAAAATTATATTCTAATTGAATAAAAATATTTTTAAAAATATATTATTCTTTAAAAATACATATAATTTTTTAAATATTTCATCAAAACTTCTCAAATCCGTTATAAAAACTCAAAACATTAAATTTATTTTTTTATTTCAATTTTAAATAAAATATATAAAATTAAAAATAATAATAATAATAATAAAACGTCATTAATAATTTATTATCATCATAATTTATTTTAAATTTAGATTAAATTTATCATAAATCATTCATCTAAAATTAAATAGAAAATATTATAATAATATTAAATATTAACAATAATATTTCTCATTATAAATTTGGAAAAATTTTAATTGTGACTAAAAAAATATTAATAATATTATTATCGATCAATTTAAATTTTAAAAATTAAAATTTATATTAGTAACGGTGGACACATTTTCTAAAAATACAATGAAACTATACTACATTTTCTAAAAGCTAAGATAATGGGAATTCTACTCATTTAATGTAGACTTCAAATCAAAAGAGTAAGTGGGTGTGCATTCTTTACTAGAAAGATGGTTCTAGATATTGAATCATTAATTGATCAAAAAGATGGAGCAAGAAATACTATGGAATTTAAACCAAGTTTGATGATTCCATATTTAATTTCACCTAATATTTTGTATTCTTCGAAGAAGTTAGGTCACAAAGAACATCAACATTTTTTATTTTTTTTTTAACATTTGTATGGATGATATTCATAAATAATTCCTTTCTGATTGGATGATATATATATATATAATATTATAATAAATAAATAATAAAATTGTTTATAAATATCATTTTTAACATAAACAATTTTATTTTTTTATTATAATTATTTCACCTAATAAATTATAAGTTAACAATTAAAATAAAATAATAATTTTAATTTTATATTATAAATGTATATTTTTTATTTCATAGTTTATAATAAAAATATTCTACTAAGAAAAAAAACTCAAGCAATTAATTACAGCAAAAAAATAATAATAATTAAAACATTCTCACAAATTAACTTTATTTTTATCACAATTTCTTTTTATATTTCTATTTTATAATAAAAATAATACATCACAGAAATCAACCACTAAAAATCATATTTTTTATTTAATTTAAAATTAAATACATTTACCACCATTATTTATGTTCTATTTAAAATTTAAATTTAATAAAATTAAAACTCTAAATAGATTAAATATATATAATATTTTTTATATTAAATTAATCTAAACTAAATATGAGTACTATCTCATAAAGTATATTAACTAATAAAAAATAAATTAAAAAAAAAATCTTAACACAATAAACATTCGAACCGCCATTTGTTAATTCTGATATATAATTGCATGAGTGAAAAAACAATGGAACTGACCGTCTTATCTTTCCCGACGAGAAAACTCCTGACATAACCAGCAGAAGCAGGCAAAGTCCCCAAGCGAACATGTCTAAGCACGTGACTATGATTATCCCACGTGCGTTTCCAAACCCTAATCTTAAAATCCCCATAAGCAGCATAAACCCTATCATGAGACACTTCCAATGCCACCACCATCCCTACCTTCGTCCTCAGCCCTCTACACTCCCTCAGCTCCGGCAGCTTCCATATTCGGATCTTGTTGGAGTCCGACCCGGTGTAGATGAACCCGTTTGAGGCTGCAATGGAGAGGATTTGGCCGTCTTTTTTGAGGATGGAGGAGATGCATTTGGAGGTGAAGGAGTGGCGGGGAGGGGAGGAGGGTGGGGAGGTGAAGGAGGAGAAACGTGGTGGGGAGTGGAGGAAGAATGGGGTGGTGGAGGGTGGTCGGATTGTGAAGGATGGGGAGGTGGGTGGGGAGGTTGGAGAGTCTAGTGAGGCCATGAATGGTGGTGAGGGGGTGTGGGGTGGGGTTTTGGTTTGGGTTTGGTGGGTGGTTTTATGGGAGGTGTAATTTGGGTGGGTGGATATTACATCTCTTGCGAGAAGTTGTTTTAGAGAATTTATCATTATCCGTGGAGAGAAATGAAGGTCCAAAATTCAAGGTGGAAGAATGTATTGAGTGGGAAATTAAACGCTTTATAGAGAAATAATACATGGGAATTTGTCAATTCCGGCCGGAAAAAAAACGAGATCAAAATGGGTCTTCACTCTTAAATATAAGGTAAATGGAAGCGTCAATTCTTTAGGCTAAAGACTCCACCCAATTTTATAGTAGTGATTATTAAGAGACTTTTATTCCGGTAGAAAAATTAAATACTATTCGAGATCTTTCATTTTTGGCAACAAATTAAGGTCAAAGCTTAGATCAAATGGACGTGAAAATGAATTTTTGAATGGAGAGTTAGAAGAGCAAGTTTTCAGAGATTCCTACAAAACTAGACAGAGATATGGTTTACATACTCAGAAAAGCTCTTTATGAAGGTAAGATGTCCCCACTAGCCTAGTTTAGTCATTTGTCTGAAGCTGTAATTAGGACATGACATAGATAGTGTGATGCAAACCATACATTGTTTGTAAAATACTCCCATATAGGGAAAATAACATAATCATTAGTTGGGATAATGAAGATGAAATCAAATGAATGAATGGCTATTTTAGTTAAAGAGTTTGAAATAAAGGACCTTAGATGTAAAGTATTTTTCAGGGATGGAACTTTGTAAGATCAAGTAAGGGAATTTTTATTTTGTAAAGAAAATATACATTTGATTTTTAAATGCTGGGATACCAACCACGTGAAATTCCTCTTCAAATATATACAAAATTCATGGTGAATGAGAACAATACACCAGTTTTTAAGAAAGATTTTAAAGACTAATTGGAATGTTACTGTATTTATCCCACACCAAATCTGATATAAATCATTTCAATAGCGTTGAGTCAATTTATGAATATTTCAAGAGAGGAATGTATTTTTGAAATATCATACTTAGAATAGATTTATTCTTCAAGAAAATAGACAGAAGATTAATAATATTCCGATATTACAATAATTTTTCGCCGGGAAATTTAGTAAATTGGAGAATAAAATATAAGTCTTTAGTAGTCAGAAGAGATTTTTGTTTGAGTTTGGTAGGTCTTTTTGTAGGATGTTTGACTTCCAAATTAGCTCTTTGATTTTTAAATTTATTATGAAAAACATTCTTTAAATATAAAAATATTTTTTAAAAATTATTTAGAATTGTTGTAGTGATTTTTGGTCGTATAAATTAAAAATGAACCGAGATAAATAATAGTATTGATCCATGTATTATTAATATTAATATTATTAGTGGTGTATTTATTTTAATAGAAATAACTTTCTTAAATTATATTTAATTTATATAATTAAATAAAATAATTTAATTCTAATAAAAACTAAAATATATTAATTTTATTGATCTAACCTTTTTTAATATTAAGTTGATACATTTTTTAATATATATATATATAAACAAACTTCTATCTTTACTTTTATATAAAAATTAGAATTGTCAATAAAATTTATAAATAATTCATCTCTCGATTTCGATTATACTAAATAATTAAATTTTATCAAAATTTATAAAAAGAAATAAAAAATGATATAATTGAAAGATAAGATCAAAAATATTTGTAAAAAAAGATTAAATTGGAATCGATGGAGTATAATGAAAAAAACCTCTTTTATCTCTATGACTATAGTAGTTGTCCTAGATCCAGATCAAATGATATAAAAATCATTATCCTCATTGAAGGATAATTGAGAAATATATAGACTAAACAAAAGGTTTAATCTATATGGCTATAAAAAAATAAAATAAAATAAATGCCAAAATGTTGTACATCTGTGATTGTCTCAATGAAATCCATAACTATTAATGTGGTAAAAGTATCCAAATGTAAATTACTATTTATGTAATTATAATATAATTATAAATTTAATAATAATAATATTATTATTAATTTTAAAAAATGAAGAAAATAAATACAGTGTCTCCATGTCACTCAGTAAACATGAACAACACGACCACCACTCTCCGTCATCCACACTCTCCAAAATCCACCACCGCCACTCCTCCTCCTTCAATCATGGACCGCTCATTCTCCTCCCGCCGCTCCGCTCCTCACTCAACCTCCGACGCCGATCCCCTCCTCCTCTCCCCTACTCAAATCTCCTCCTCTGCTGTCGACGGAGTCTCCACTGCTGTCGACGAATCCAAAACCAAACGCCACCACCGCTCTCTCCTCTTCTCCAACTTCATCTCTCGAATCTCCACCTCTCCTTGTCTCATCATCTCCATTCTCGCCCTCCTTATCCTCCTCTCCCTTGCTTTTCACTCGCGCTCTCTCGTTTGTGTTTCCCCTTATGATCCCGTCTCTCGCATCGGTCCTGCTTTGCTTCGACCTGATGCTCTTGAGTCGGATTTTGGATTTTTGGGAGTTCCCTGGTGTAAGTCTCTCTTTTTGCTGATCTGGGTTTGTTTGCATTTTGTTGTTTTATTGGTTCGTGAGATTTTAGGTTTTGGTTTGATTGGTGGATTAAAAGTTGGATCTTTGAAGGTTTTGTTCTAGTGGGTTGTGGGGATTTGTTTTGTTTTATTTTGAGTGTAAATATTGTAATTTGTAATGTTTGATTGATGTGTCATAGATGCAATTGTGAGATCTTGTGAGTGTAGCCTAGCTAATTCATGATTTGTAGGTATGCTTATGGTTTAGTATCTGCATTGTCTACTTTCATTATGAATTCACTTTGGTGGATTAAAATTGGTGTTTAGGTTGTAGAGTTGTTTCATGGTTTTATCCTGTGATGTACTTACGTTGGATGTGTGTCATTTTCAGAAATTCTATTTTCCTGTGTAGAAAGAGTAGTTTTCATAGAGATCCAATAGGTGGAACTTATATAGATGTTTGTCTTGTTTACAAATCTGTTATTATCTAAGTTCCAGTTGTAAGTTTGTAGCAAATGAAATAATTTCGTTTTGAGTAATGAACTCAGGTGCAATCGTTGCTTGTTACAATTGATGTGATGTTCTATGCGTTGTCTTTTGGTTTGAATGGCTTTTCTGAAAATTGATTGTGCAGGCATTTTTATTTATTGTGTTCGAGTTTTCATTTTTGTTCTTTGTTTGCTTGCCTAGTTTAATGATTCAATTGCGGTGATGTAAATAGAGCCTAAATAGTTTATCAGGTTTAGTTGAATGACCTTTATTTTAGTCAGTTATGCTTAGTTGCTTATGGTCTACCATCCTTGTCAAAAGGCAGATCGAAACATGGAAAAACTGTGGAATGGACAACCAAGGACTTGCTCAAGGCACTGGAAGAATTTGTTCCAATATACGAAACCCGTCCAATTAAAAACAATATGTATGGAATGGGGTTTGATCACAGCTTTGGGCTTTGGTTCATTACTCGATGGCTGAAGCCTGATCTAATGATTGAGAGTGGTGCTTTCAAGGGACACTCAACTTGGGTTTTGAGGCAAGCAATGCCAGATAAACGAATCATTTCGCTTTCACCCCGTCATCCTTCGAAGTACCTTAGCAAGGGCCCTGCTTATGTTGATGAAAATTGCACATACTACGCTGGAAAAGACTTTGTTGATTTTGGCAGTACGGATTGGGCTGGGGTGATGAGGCAACATGGGATATCTGATCTGAGCCGTGTCCTAATATTCTTTGATGATCATCAGAATGAATTAAAAAGGTACCAGTCACTGCTTTAATTGCAAGAAAACTTAGTACTTCATGCATTTTATAGTCCACGCTTGGTCATGTTTCCGCTATGCTGATTTCTCTGATTTATCTCTTAATGGAAGACTGAAGCAGGCTCTGAACGCTGGCTTCCGGCATGTTATATTCGAGGATAACTATGACACTGGTACTGGCGATCATTATTCTTTAAGGCAGATATGTGATCAATTTTACATAAGAGGTGTGCTCTTTTCTCTTCTTGTTTCTATTGTATGGAGCTATATGTGATCAGAATTGTTAAGTGATGTGGGTAATACACTCAATTACAAAGATCTAACAATCCCTATTTTACCTTAGAGGTGTTACATAGAAAAACTTTGCTTTCATTTTCACATTCTTACGCATGAATGTCTCAGAAAATTATTTGAATGAGAAAGCTTTAACTATGAAACAAATCAATTATCATGACTCTAAAATAAAAACTGTTAGCACAGGATTATTCACTATCTGCAGGCAACATGTAAAAAGCCTACGGGCATAGGAGAGATTTTGTTGCATCTGTTTACTCTGTGGGTGGAAAATTGGTAGGTTGGCAGACTTAAGCTCTCATTTTGGTTACGTTGAGCTAGCTGTTCTGTTAGTTCGTTGGCCTTTTAGTCAGTTTGTACCATAGATTGCAATTTTCCTTTTTACACAATGTTTAAAGAGCGAGCTGTCAGAGAATTATAAAAGGATTTGGCACTTGAAATATTGAATCATTCAAGCCGACCAAGGCGAAGCCTTGGAATTGAGACGATTTGGGTTTGTTAACTAAAATTAACCTCTTATGTCAATACAGATACACTAAATGGTTTGTTGGGTGCATTTTCTCAAACTGCATCCTAATAATGCAAACATATATAAACAAGTGTTGGGCGTATGTTCATTATTATTGATCATTATTTGGAAATAATTTAGATCAAGTATCTTAATTGATTTGTTCTTCAAAGAAATAACTTTATTTTAATAAACTCTCCTTGAACCTAATCAAGTCTTGTTAGTTATGAGATCGGTTGAACAAATGTTTGTGTATATGTGTGTGTAGTGTACATAACGCATATCAACTAGTATTGTCCATCTGCTGAAATTAATGTGTCGACACTAGTAATTGACACAGACTCGTGTTTATATTTCAGGAGGTGGCCATAGCTGCTTTATTGATAGCGACGAAGCAAGAGTTAGAGCAAGAAGGAAGAAATTCTGGGAGAAGGCAGTGGACATAGACGAGTTATGTGGACCAAGCGAAACCTGGTGGGGCGTTAGAGGAGAAATGCGAGACAATTTCAACCACAGTAATCAACCAATCACCTATGCTGAACATTTTCAGAACAGCCGGTATGTTGAATCAATTCTAGATGTCTACTGGGAAGTTCCTCCAGTGGCCGGTCCTTCTCTCACCCATCAAACAAGATACGACCCTGCTCGTGCGCCTAGTCCTATCGTTGAAGATGGCCGCCATGGCTTGTTCAAACGCCTTGGTTTAGGTAAGCTTGAGACCTCTGTATTTAACGGATATACCCAGATGGTATATCTGCAGATATCTGAACAAGAATCTTAAAAACCAGGAAGAAAATAGGTCAGAATGCTCCTACTTTTTTTAGCTTTCCACAAAAAATTTTCCAGCTGAGATGTGTCAATATAGTTAGTGTATTTGCTTAATAGTTTCCAAGTATGTTGTTCAGAATCTTCATTTTTTTTTTCTTTACTAATGTTTAACTCAATCTATTACCTTCATTGTCAGCCTTTACATCTTTCGACACATTTTAGCACTGTTGTATAGTTGTCATAAAGTTCTGTCAAATTGGACTTGAAAGTAGTTGCATTTTACAACTGTTGTATAGTTGTCATAAGATCTGTCAAATTGGACTTGAATTGAAAGCAGTTGTATGGCTGTTAACATAAGCTTCAAATTGTCTACTGTGTTTTGACACTAACATTATCAATGGAGCACAATTTCTATAAATAAGGGTGGTCCATGGATTCTATGTAGAGATGAGTGGCTATCATGTCATATTCTGCTCTATTATGAACTATTTTTAATATATATGAATAAACTAGATATTTTAGTAGAGATCTCTCATATGTTAAACAAGCTTTACTATAAAATCAAAAACAAAAATTCCAAACTGCAGTGTGTATAGTGTTGCATCTACTCTATACATATGCTAGCATATACTGAGAAGTGTAAAATTTCTCACACAGAGAGATGTCAACCATATTTATACACATTGGTTGATACAGAACACAAATTGAACTTATAAAAACAAACTTAACTACTTTTCTTCTTCTTCAATCTTATACAACTTTCTTTTTCAAAATTCACTATAGATCATATATAGATACATCAAACTTCAAAAACATTATAATGCTTCTTCTTCAAACTATGTTTCTTTACTGCTTTTTTTCTTTCAATCCTAAAGAGATATTAGTAGTTTCTTTTACCAAGTAGATTTGCTTCGCTTCTAAGCTCGGCTCTTGCATTTCTCCATAGCTCTTGGAGCTGCAAACAATGGATGAAAACATGTCAATTGCTATGTATGAAGTCGCATAATCGAAAAGGCGAAGATATATGATTATGAATCATACATACCAAGTCCTATTGCATCAGAGCCTTTCATGATCCTGAGCCTTTTGCAAGATGCAGTGAACATACTGTAACAAGATAGTAAAACACTTTTAACACAGTAGATCACATTAGATCATGTAAGACTACATAACTCTTGATTCGAAATCGCAAACAGTCTCAAATACATACATAAGCTTGTTTCTCTTGATTCGAAATCGCAAACAGTCTCAAACATATACAAAAGCTTGTTTCGCTAAGCGAAATGGTTGGAACTATAGATAGTAGTTTTAAGTTACCTCCAAGGGACATCTCCAACAAGCATCCAGTCACCATCCTTATCTTCATATGTAAGCACATATTCAGAACCATGGAGGAGATCCTTCAAACGAGTCACGTTCAAACCATCTCGCGCAGGTAGTCCATTGGATTTACACTGCCCTGAAACCAAACCAAACCACAACAAATCACAATCAGATAGCTGCATCAGAACAACAAACCTTCAAAGATCTGTTAAGCTTCACATAACATGACACGACCACACATGTATTTACCAATAGTGAAGCAGCTAAACATCTTCTCAAGAGCTGAAGACAGTTCCATGTAGTTAACATAGGTTTTGAGATCAACTTTTCGCAAATAAGGTGCACCATCCATGCTAACTTTCACATAGAGACAACCCGGTCCGGATTTGCCTTCAATATCATCTTCACCACCCTTTGTAGAATTCGAAGCCATTGAGTTCTTCCTATAAGATCTTATTGGTGGCCATCCAACCACCTGTGCCCTGATTCAAAGAAACTTGACTCAACAACACAAGAAAAGCTAATAAACAAGAACAGAACATAGCAGAATTAGCTTACTTAGCAGCAGGAGCATCATTGGAAGAACAAAATTGGTTCTTTTTATCATCTTCATCAGAGCTGTGACACTTGGCTTGAGCTTTAATCAAATCATGTTGAGATTTGGAGGTGATAGAGAAACCCCAGTTGGGAGAAGAACAGTCAATAGCATCAGAAAAACCCCTTTTAGCACCAGAGACAATGGTGGTAGTGGTGGTCTTCAACTTGGAGATACTCTTTTCAATGTCTGAACCAAACAATGAAACTGGTTTCTTCTCTAACACTGATAATATGTTGTTGTTTGAACCAGGTAAACCAAGTCTGAGTTCTGTCTCATTCAAGTCAAGAGAACAACTCTTGTTCTTCTTCTTCTCCTCTTTGTCAGTTGAAGAAGTTGTTTTGTCTGATAAGGATATGAACTCATGCTCTTGTGGTGGAGACATTGAAGCTTTTGGTGTGTTGGTTACACTGAAATGAATGTAAAGATTGGAACTTTGTTGAATTCAAAGAAGAAGAGAACACAAAGGAGAGAAAAGAGAAGCTTCTTTGGTCTTTCTCTCTTTCTTTATTTTTTATTTATTTTTTTTATTAACTAATTTACTCGTAGGAGAAAAAGTGTATATATACTATTTTTTTTAATAAATTAGTCTGAGTAGATATAATTTACATCGTTGAAAAAATAATAGTAATATACAGTATAAATGTTTTTTTTAATATTAAATAATTAATTTGATGAATTATGTATTATGTAATGAATATTTTTATAATAAAGTAGTCATTATTCTTTTCATATTCTGTTGCTAGCATTTTAGCATAAAATTCTATAATAGAGAACTAAATTTTTTTTTTTTTAGAAGAATCAAAATAAGAATATTTTGGTGTGATTATTTTTTAAAAAATTGGATTATTAAGTTCTAAAAATTGGTTTTTAAATTAGAGATTACTTTATATTAATATGTAGGTTTTAATATTTAAATTATGTGTCAAAACTTATTTTTATTTTATTTTATTTTAAAAGAGAAAGTTTCAAAAATTTAAACAAAATTAGGTTCCTTTATAATTAGTAAGAGTTGGTATTATTTCGTTTTATTCTATAAAAGAAGGAACATCTCCCACTAATTAAAGCTTTTATTAGAATTGCACTGTAATAATAAAATATTTTCAAAATATTTTATCAATTACCATCATTATTTATACTATAGGAATTTTTGTTTTATGACTATATTATTTTAATTGGGTTTAACATTTTAATAAAATATTATAATCAAACTCAAATTTAGTATATTTTTTAATTAACCTCAAATTTAATAATCTATTTTTAATTAAATTTGATTTATTTTTTAAATTTAAATATTTAAAAAAATTAAAATCGATTCAGCATATTTTTGACCCTAATTTTATTCATTGTTTCAAAAGTATTATATAATTTTAAAAAATAAATTGACCTTGATTAAAATATTATAATTTTAATTAATGTTAAAAATTTTAATTAAAAATAGCATAATAAAATCTATCAAAATTTAATCTTACATTTAAAAAAATAATTTTAAAAAATATATCTTAATTAATACTATTGATATTCTAATTTAGGTTAAATGACCAAAAAGGAGAAAAAACCCAAAAATAGAAAAACCATCATCATAACCACAATATGTCGAACATTTGGGGCACAATTTCAAATAAGAAAAAGATTTACTGTCAGTGAAATGTCGGGTTTCTTTAACCCACGCCTATATCTAACCGCAATAATTACGTAATCCCCAAAAAGCCTTGGTGGCGTGCATCATCCGACGGTCTAAAATTCCCCGCCATAACTGACCGCCTAGATCCATCCACGTCAGCGCATTGTACCGGTAGTTGGGGGACATAACGACGTCTTGTTTCCGTTTGTATTGACGGAATTAAACGGGTGAAATCATTGGGTTTTTGACCCGTTGACTCGCCGTGTGTGACCCGTTATTTTCATTGACCAATGGTATTTCTTTTTATTTTGTTGATTTTTTTATTGACTTGGAAAATATTTTGTGTCCTACTTGGTTACATGGGTTTGAAAAATGGGTGCTTTGTTGAAAAAAAATAATAACAATCGAATTTTAAAATGATGGTAATGTCTAATTATAATTCATTTAAATTTATCTCATATTATATAATATTGTTATATAAAAAATGACCATTTAGAAAAATTGTGTGAATTTATTTAGTAGAATGTTTAAATTGGAACATTTATAAAAATATAAATTGATATTATTAAATAAAAAAATATAGAGAATGACCATTTAAAATGGAGTGATTTTTTATTTTTATTTTTTTTGAAATTGGAGTGATTTTTATTTAGTAAAATATTTTAAATTAGAAAATTTTATAAAAATCTAACTCAATATTTTGAAGTAAAAATATAAGAAAAAATAACCATTTGAAAAATAAAGTGAATTTTTTTAGTTAAATATTTAAATTAGACAAATTTATAAATATAAATATTACAAATTAATGTTAAGTTTTTGTCTTTTTTTTCTATTTTTTTTATTATAATATACTTTCATTGAACTTTAACATTATATAATATATAATTATATATTTTATTCATAGTATAAAACTTATAATAATATTTTAAATTGATTAATTTTATTTACATGGTATTCCTTTAAATTATTTAACATGTGGTATTATTATTATTATTATTATTATTATATTATTATTATTATTATTATTATTATTATTATTATTATTATTATTATTATTATTATTATTATTATTATTATTATTTGCAAATACATTGCATTTCTAACAAGCAGCCATAGAAGAAGAAGAAATGTGTAATAATGGTAGGTATAAAATCATCATTATTTATTGATTTTGTTCTAAATTCCAATTGGCTGTTTCTTCCCTATCATTATAACACATTTGAATTTTTGATCCCCAAATTGAATTATATATATATATATATATATATATATATGTGTATGTGTGTTTTGAAAACTAATTTTAAATTAAAAATTAATTAATTGCAATAGAAATTAAGATGTAATAATTAAATAATAATAATAATAATAACAGTTTGAGATTGTGGTATTATATTATTTTTGGGTTCATATTAGAATATTTTAATAATTAGTATACATGTATTGATTTAGTGTATATTTTTATAGGAGTAATTTGTTTAGTCTAGCAAATTCAATTTTTATGTCGAATAATTAATTTGTTAAAGTTTGAATTGAAGCTCAAACACATTTTTTAGCAAAATTATTTAATACTTTTTTTTTTTCAATTTTTAGATATTAAAATTTTCTACTCATATGGTAAATTACCAAATAATCGTTTATAATTCATTAGCATTATGATAAATATCCATTTATTATTAACTTTTTGAATATTTCATCAATATGTCAATATTATTTTTTAAATTTTTTTATTAATAAATAAATTGATTTAAGTAACTTCTAAATTGTTTTACTTATCCCACAACTAATAATATACACATGTTTTATATATATATATATATATATATATATATATATATTATAGTAGTGTGTTATAGTTTATAATTTATTAATTTAATATTTTGTCAAAATGTCTCTAGAAAAAACTGAATGGTCAAATTCCATAGGCAAGTATCAAGGTATCTTACTTTTCTAATTTATTATTTTTATTATTTTTATTTTGTGCCCTTGTTTCTTTGCTTCTTTTTATTTTATTTTATTTTTTATTTTTATTTTATTTTTTGTGTTTTGGTACCACTCTATCTTTCCTTATCTAGGTGACAATAATTCTAAATACAAGAATCATCTCATATTCATTATAGAATAAAATAAAATTAATAGACATTTATCCAACCGATTAGAATTTTTTTTTTTAAAAAAAAAAAAACAAAAAGAGATTACTTTCGAATTTTCAGTAAATGAATCATAATATCCATAGTTATCATTTTAATAAAAGCTATATAAATTAGTCTATTCAAATTCATACACATTTTTGCAAGCATGTCCCATATTTAGCTCACAACTATATAAGATTATATTTAGAGGGGTGATTAGAGAGAATTAAAAACAAATTTTGTTTAAAATGAATTATATAATAATATAGTTCTAAATATAAATAAAATTTAATAAATAAATCTACACAGATATATACTATATCATTTATAATAAAATAAATTATATATATATATATATATATGTATATGTATATATTCATGTTTCTAAAGCATATAGAGATAAAACTATCTCCAACATTCTAAATTGTTTGTGCATATTTGGTTATGTTTTCATTTCATTTATTCCTTTCAAAAAAAAAAGAAAAAAAAAAAAGAAGGGTGTTGAAAAACAATAGAACAAAAATGGACAAAAAGAATATATGAATACGAGAGGAAGATGAATCAGCATTCAATTACTTAAACATCACTTCATCTTCTCTTCTTCTTCTTTTTTTTCCTTTTTTTTTTTTTTTTTAGAAAATTTAATAAAAGATAATATTTAAATAGCATGACTTATTTGACTATTATATTCATCAAATGCAAACAAGTGCTATGAAATATATATATATATATATATATATATATTTATCTGCATCACAAAAATAATAATATTTTGAAAATAAAAATTCATTTTATTTTTGAAATTTTAAAATTAACAATTCTATAAATTGAGATTATAAATTCGTTTGTGTATAACTAAACATAACAAATTAATCTTTTCTAATTTATTTTCGATTATGAAGTATGGATTAAAATTTAAGAATGTGGTAAGATTTTTAATATACATATATATAATTAAAATAAATAAATAAATAAAGAAAAATGCAAAAAAAAAAAAAATTTAATTATAAAAATAATAAATTATTTAAAAATATTTTTTTAATAAAATTAAAAGGTAAAACAAAATTTTAATTTAATCCCGATAATTTTTAAAAATACAATTTATTAGTCAATTTAACATAAATTTTTAATTGGATATATATTAAATAAATAAATAAGAGGATAAAATTGACTTCAGTCTTGTTTATTCTCATTCATTTAAATAAATTATATTATCCAAAATATAATGGCTTGGTGGTGTTTGTGAAATTGACAATTGATTTAGATTTATCATAATTTTCAACATGTATACTATTTTTGTTTTGAACGTGAAAAGTGTTTTGGTTATATCAAGCTTATAGGCTACAAGATAGATCATGCAACAATTGATTTAGATTTGTCATAATTTATGCTTTTATAAACTATAGAAAGAATCTTTTCTACTCATATGAAAAAGAAAAAAAAAAGTTTTTTTTAAAATAAAAATATTTAAATCATTATAGAATGAGATTAAAAGGTCATTGTATTGCACATTTAAATCACACTTTATAAATTTTGTTAGTACTTGCTAGACATTAGAAAGGTATGGCCATGGAAGTTGCATGTCATTTTCTTGAAAAGGTGATTTTCATTGAAGCACTATCATCCATTACGAACAAATAACTATTAACTATAGTGAATGATAAATGGAGTTAATTTTAAAATTAAAGGAAAATGGGAGGTGTTATTAATTTTATCACAATATGTTTAAATTTTAATTATTTTTTACATAAAAGTTTTTAAAAAAATATTATTATTGGAGTGAATTTACCATTCTAGTCGAATTTGAAAATACGAATTTAGTAATATCCATCAGAAAAATTCGATTGTTGGACCAAAATTTATTTTTAACAAATTTATTTTAATTAGTTATTGAGTTATATTAATTTCATTTTATCCCACCATCAAATATCGATAAATCACATCAAATAAAATTATATTTTAGATTTCGATTGGAATTTTAAATTTTAATTTAATTTATTTTTCTAATTTGGCACAAGTCTAGCTGATTAGAGTACAATCTGATTGATCATCCTACTTTTAACGAAAATTCTAAAATATAGAGATTTTGAATTTATTTTATAGTTTACGAGGTTATCTGGTCGAATAATAATCTCTTTAAAAAATATCAGGATATAAAATAAATTATTTTAAAAAATAAATACTCTATAATTCTTTTAATTTAACATAAATTTATATTGTAATTCAATTTACAATATTATTAATTACATTAGGATTCTATTCCATTGTCATTCCATTATGGTGTGATTCCATTTCATTTGTATGACTTACACATGCATGTCTATATATAAATAGAAATCGGCTTATTTTTTTTAAATGGGTGAAGCAAACTAAGACATATGAGATGTTGAATCAATAAATATATGAAAAAAAAAAAATTGAATTGATTGAAGAATTTAAAAATCAAGCATACATTCAATCACTTTAAAATATTCAAATTTCAATTTACGAACACCTCTATATATATATAGTGCTTATTGAATCATCACACGTCACCAACTTTTCAAAACCATAATGTGCTTTTAGAACTAAAATTTGCTGATTAACAGTTATCATTAGACACAAATATTGGGTTCGCATCAAAATTTTCTATTTCAAATAAGGTTTACATTTCGATATTAGCTTTTATTAAATTTAAAAAAAAAAAAAAACTTGTTTTGTAATTGTATTTATTTATAAGAGTCAATAGTGATAATTTTGAATACATTTGATTTATTTTAGTAAATTTTTATTTATTATTAATTCATTATTATGTTTTTAATTTTATTTATAATTATAATAAAATTTCAATAAATTTATAAGTAAGTACTAATTTAAAAATTAATATTAAATACTTAATTTAATAATTAATATAATAGTTAATTTAGCATTTTTGGAACGCGAATATAATACTTAATTCAAATTATATTTGAAAATATTTTAATGAAATTTTAAAATATTAAGATTTTTAATAACTGTTTCAAATAATTATTAAATATTAAATTAATTATTAAAAAATGAGTGTTTAATAATCTCATTTAAAATAGTTTTTCAGTTAGTATAGACTCTGCTTGTGAAAATTATAAGAGAAAAATTATAAAAGTATTTTACGTTAATAGTGACTTATTTTATTAATATTTTTATAATTAATTATATTATTTTTAAAATTATATATTTATAACAAAATTTTAGTAATTTTATATATAATAATTAATTTAAAAATTAAAATTAATACAAAATATTTAATTCAACCACTAATTTAATAATTAATTATAAACTCTATTTAAAATACTAATTTAACAGTTAAATAAAAAATAATGTCAAAAAATACTTTTCGAAAGCATGATTTTGAAACTACATCGTTACATTCCATGCCACTTACATTGATAACAATATAACCAACACTATAAATCATGTCTATCACGAAAACCCATATACACTACAAGTCCTTATACCATTAATTTCGTGAGAGAATGTTCTTGATAAACAAAAAAGAAACAACCAATCAAATACCTACACATGGCTCAATTATTAATGAGAATCTCTCAATCACATTAATTTTATACCTTTGGAAAAGAATATACATAGTGATTGAAAACTAATCATAACCAAATAGATATTAGAAGTTAATGCACACTTTATTCTAAAGAAAATAAGGCAAATTATGTCAATATCATGAAATAGCTAATGAGGATAATGTGATGATAGGTATAGCATATGAAACCTTGATCATTGATTTAATTTATGATTAAGTGGATTTGTGTGATTGCGGTCCTAGTTAATTTAACCAATAATGTCATGTAATAAATATGGTGGTTGTATATGTAGTTAGTTGCATTTGCTTTATGGATTGAATTTATAAGCCATGTTTTATAATATATACCTCATTTGCATCACAAGAGAGGATAAAGTATAACTATATATATTTATGATAGTTTTAAAAGAATAAAATATAAATTTATAACTATATATTAAGGGATAGTTGTGAAAGAATATGGCTATTATAGTAAAATATTATTATAGAAAAATAATAATTAAAAGTCCAGTTAAGGGTGAAGTGGTATTTAATGATTTTAATCGTAATTGGAGCAGCGTTTTGAAAAATTGGCATTCAATTATGGTGGTTGAAAATTGCTGTTAGCGAATCATGGGGGCTGATAAATACTACTTAAAAAAATTATTTCAACCGTAGCTCTCACCACTATTACACTACAAACTGTGACAGTTATCTAAACCTATATTAACCACTATCTATTACCTCTAAAGTTATATTGCAATTTTTTTTTTATCATGCAAGTAGATTAAAATCAATCCAAATACAATTTGTGGCAAGTGCACAATATAAAACTCAGCAATCAAAGAGACAAGTAATGTACTTAATTGGAGAATTTTGAAAATCAATGTGTCGATATGTCCGAGTGGTTAAGGAGACAGACTCGAAATCTGTTGGGCTTTGCCTGCGCAGGTTCGAATCCTGCTGTCGACGCATTCTTTTTATATTACCTTTTTCTATAAAGCCCATATATTAGGCCGACTCAAGTCTAGCCCATTACATAATTTGTATTCTTTACACAAAGTCCAACCCATTAAGAATTAAACCCCCTCCAAGCCCAGCATATCCAGCCCATTAGGCCCACTCACACACATGGTCTGTTGCTCTGTCTCTGCTAAGACAAATTAGATTCTACTACCTCTTTGTCTTGCCTGTAAAAAAGACACATCACCATTTCCATTTCCACGTCTCTCTGCACACAAAAAAACCAGAAATTCACCTCCCAAAATCCCTCTTTTTAACACCTAAAACCCTCAGAATTCTATCTTCAAACCCTCACTTCAAGAAAATAAAAATGACATCATCATCATCAATCGCCAATCAGGTACACTCAACACCACCACCACCGCTACCACCAGACGCATGGATTGATACTTATAGCAATCTCTTGCCTCGCTGGCTCTCTCTTTCACTCTCTCGCCAGGTAGTACCCACACTTCAATTCCATCGATTTCGGTGCTCGTTTTGGTTTTAAGACTTGTTTGTTTGTGTAAACAGTCTATGATTCCGATTTCGGTATCGCGAGTTAATCAATTTGATGCGGCGAGGCTGGATATTGAAATGTCGGCTATGCTTAAGGAGCAGTTGGTTAAGGTTTTCTCTTTGATGAAGGTAGGTTTTTTGTGGTGGTGTTGTAGATAATTGAAAGTGAAGTTTTTTGGTTTTGATTTTGTGTCTTTTGTTTTGTTTTGTTTGCTGGGATTAGCCAGGAATGTTGTTTCAATATGAGCCGGAGCTTGATGCTTTTCTTGAGTTTCTTATTTGGCGATTTTCGATTTGGGTGGATAAGCCTACACCTGGGATTGCTTTGATGAATTTGAGGTATAGAGATGAGCGTGCCAGGGAAACTAGAGCAAAAGGTGAGAGCTCTGTGATCTTATAGTATTTAATTGATTGGTTATTTACTTATTAGTGTCATGTGTTAGTATTTGTGTATGGTATGAACTTATTTATGTTGTGCTTACTGTATAATGCAATGAGTCTGTCATGTAATTGCTCTAGTGTAGCTTGGTCATTTACTGCGATGGTAGACGTGGATTTAGCTCTTAGTATCATGTGTAGTTCTTGTGTTTTAGCATGAATTCATTTAGATTGTTCATAATGGGTGCTTAAAAGTATATGATCTCTTAAGAAATTGGTATATGTAGTGGTACTTGTTTTTCCCTTTCTCAAGTTCCTAGCAGTGACAAATGAAATGATATTATTAAGGTTTTCCTCTCTATAATATTGTTATGATATTTTGTTATTTCAGGTAGATTGAAATATAGATACAAAGATGTGTCTTTGAATCTATTTAACAAGACTACACTTTTTATGTGTCATTTGTTATATTGTATTGTAGTATATTGAGCCATCTGTTCTCCATTTTTTATTTAGGAACCAGTAGTTGTAGATAAGAAGATTTATCATTTATGTCCAATTGCTGGACAGGTAGGACGAGTATAGTCATAACTGTGGAAGAGAAGTCTAAAGGGGTGTTACTTGATGTTTAGGGTTAATTGGTTTCTTCTGATCACCAGTAACTAATATCAATATCCAAAGCAGAAGCTGAATGAATATTTTCTCCCTAAGGAAACTCTTATCTGTTTCCTTCTTCCAACAAGTACTTTTTTCTTTTTGTTAATTAGGAGAGTGCATTAGATTCTAAGAATGCTGCTACTGTTAGTGAAGTATGAGACTTGTTGTTAAATCAATATGAAAAACTGTAAATTTACCTAGGAAAGAACAGTAGAGTACTAGGATTTTATCGTGCTGACACTTGGATCCTACTTTTTGTTTTGATGCAAAATTCGGGACTTCTCTGCCTTCTATAATTGCTGTAATCAATTTAACCCTTTTTTCCTCATTCTTATAGTTTTTTATATCTATACTCACCTGAATCTGTGTTTATTATGCACCACCATATGTTACCTACAACTTTAATTTTTGCTTCATTGATCTCAGGATTGAACTTGAATGATATAGGATTGTGTTGGTAGAGGCACCATTAATATATTAATAAAGAAACTGACTTTTGCAAGATTGAAGCCTTATGACAATCAATGTTGATATCAAACCCTAATGACAATCGATTGCACCTTAAAAGTTATGCTTAGAGGATTGTAGTTAAGTTAGAGGGGAGGCAGAATGTGTGCTGGAGAACTAGTCAATTGGTTAGATGGGATGTGCCCCTGAAATTAATTGAAATGAAATTAGTTATGGTCAAAGGTTGGTGCTCAACTATAGCACGGCATATGTATAAAGTGAATGAGCCAAAGTGTTGGGAATGAAGAGGGTTTAATATTTCCTCAGTATCATAACTTCAGATGTTTGAATTTAACTTCTTGTAGGACTTTTTTCTTTTGGCTGCAGTTAGAACTGGTTTGGAAGGACCTGGACTTACAGTTGCTCAGAAGTTATGGTACTGCATTGCTACTGTTGGTGGTCAGTATATCTGGGCTCGTTTACAATCATTCTCTGCTTTTCGAAGATGGGGCGACTCCGAGCAGGTAGTATTTCCATAAAATTGCTGCTTCTTATTCTATCTTTTTTTTTCTGAGGATGAAGGCTGAATAGGTCCTGGTTTTTGAATCCAGAGGCCACTAGCCCGGCGAGCATGGATTTTAATTCAACGTATTGAAGGACTTTACAAGGCTGCTTCATTTGGCAATCTACTCCTATTTCTTTACACTGGAAGGTACATATTTAGCCAAGATTCTTTTATCCAAAGAATTTATAACAATTAACTTTAGTATTCAGAACAAAAGAAAAAAAGTGGAGGAAAATGCTGGAATGTTTTAGTTTAAGATGGTTATATACAAAGTTGTGTAATCTGTTGATTACCTTTACCTTGATTAATTTTGATGACAATCTTATGTTATTAATTGTAATGGATGGATATTGCACAAGCACCTAATCGAAAATGAAGGGCAGTTAATCAGGACATCAGATATAATTCAAATAATGAATCTGAGCTTGCTGGTAGAATAAGTTAATGCAATAACTGTGCTTCATTATAAATTTAAATTATGTATTACCTAGTTAAAAGTGAAATGGAATTAGCTGAGCTTAGAATTGTGAAGTTATTAGATGATCATATTCTAGTTTTTGAACATCTTTTGACAGGTATAGGAATCTCATTGAAAGAGCTTTGAGAGCCAGGCTTGTCTATGGTAGCCCTAATATGAATAGAGCCGTTAGCTTTGAGTACATGAATCGCCAGTTAGTATGGAATGAATTTTCGGTAAGTGTTATGTTTTATTTTCATATTATCTGATGATGGTTACATTTTGTTACTTGATAGTGCTTTCACCTGAATGTCTTCAGAGTTATGCTGTATCAATCAATCTCTTCAGTTAGTAAATTATATAAAATGATCCTGCTCACAATTAGTAAATTATATGTATCCCGTGGAAGAAAATTAATAGTCTCAAAAGTCGATATAGCGTTAAATACTTCATCATCAGCCATAAAGCCAGAATTCTTGTTCTTCTGCATCTTGAAATTAGTTTAAATGCTTTGAAGATTAGTCAACCAACTTGCATTGTTTGCATACAGTCTTGACATTATCAATCTTTCTCACGCTTTTTTCCCTAATTTCTGCAGGAAATGTTGTTGTTACTTCTTCCTCTTCTCAACTCCTCAACATTTAAAAATCTTTTTCGTCCATTTTCAAAAGATAAATCGAGTTCCTTGGGAGACGACAATACATGCCCCATTTGCCAAACTACACCAACCATTCCATTTCTTGCCCTCCCTTGTCAACACAGGTGCATTTCAAGATGAAAAATATTGCCAATTTAACATATAACAAGTATGCCTCATTTACAAGTCCTGCTTCATAAATGTTGGTCTTTCCATTGGCAGGTACTGTTACTATTGTCTCAGGACGCGTTGCTCGGCCTCTGGATCATTCCGGTGCTCCAGATGCAGCGAGCCAGTAGTAGCCATGCAACGGCATGGTACCATAGTTGGTCCACAAACTTCATAGTCGGTAACATCTCTTTTAAGTAGATTAGATAAAAAGAAAAAGAAAAATGCAATATCAACTCATATTCTTATATAAAGAAATATGCATCCCAAAATAGTATGGCATGCAAATTAATAGAGGAATCACAATTTTATAGCTCATTCTTTATGGTGTAATCATTATGTCATTATAGAACTTTGTTCTTCTCTTAATAATTTTTTCATAGTAATGTGCCTTATATTATTGGGGGGTGTAGATGAAAAAAATGGTGAAAATGAGGGTCTATTCTGAAATAAGAAAAGGATTTGGGAAGGCATGTAGGGATTAATATAAGAGGCAGGGATATTGTTGAAATTTGATTGGGTAATGGGCCTTTGTTGGTCTGTGTTTGAGTGTTGATGGGCCGTAGAGCCTTTTTCCTTATCAATTTTTTCTCGATTTTTTTTTTTTCCATTCCCGCTGGCTTATTCTTACCAAATATATTGATGACCAACCTCCCGTCAAATGCTGAAAATTCACACACGATTACGAATGCTGAAAATTCTCACACCATCATGCTAAAACAATTTATTATACTTTTAAGTTAAAATATACAATTGAATATTTATAAATTTATAAATAATATCTAATTGTCAATATTTAATATGTTAGAGTTTTAATTGAATGATAAGTTGCAACTTTTTGAGGAGATTATATTCTGCTTGTTTGAAGATGTTTTATTAAAGCTTGAAGTGGTAATATGAGGACATACTTTGACTGCTTGTTGTCTAAAGCTGAGTTATAGTGATTAGTATTTGCTACTTCGTGTGATGATTTGGTTTTGTCTATGCAGTATTCTATGGTCCCAACTTCCAGACTTAGATCTAGTTATTATTTGGATAAGGTACATTTCCATATACACTACAATGTAAGGTAAACATGTAGAATGTTATTGATTAATTGTCGTAAATTAAAATTTAAAAATAAAAAATAAAAAATCTCAATAAACTATCAACGGCTGTGATGATGTTATCAAACGCACGTGAGAGTTTATCGGCGGAAAAAAAGAGAAAAATCTCGACTGCCCGCCAGATCTTGCCACGTGGAACATCTTGTATGATCGGATTCAAACCCATGTATATTTCTTAATTCATCTTTCTCGTCCGTCTCTCTCTCATCGAGTATCTCTCATTCTCTCTCTACAAGCAGAAGAAAAACCACAAAACCCTACGAGATCAAAATCGAAAAACCAGGCAATAAGTTGAATGACGACATCGGTGGAGTGTGCTACGAGTTTCGTCTATATTCATTTCATCGAGGACGTTATCAGTGAGATCGATGCTCGCGAGACTGTTCTCACCGAGGTAATTGATTTGTATCTTTGAATAATTTCGATTTTAGATATCTATGTGTGTGTTGAAGTTGATTGTTATGAATTGTTTTTAGTTTTGAAAATTATTTGAGATTGATTGAGCTTTTAAGAGAGAGATTGGTTGTTTGGTTGAATTTGATTGTGTTTAGGGTTTTGTTTTGGAGATTGTTTGGTTTGTTTGTTTTATGCTGTATTTTTTCTTATTCGGTTTGTTCGCTTGGTATAGATTTGAGAAATGAAGAAGATGCAAGCAAGCTGTACCTGGAAGTGCCATAACTCCTCCGATCCATGATCTTATGAAGAGACGGAGGAGTGTTAAACCCCTGCTGCTAAGATACCCTTCCCTCCGGTAAGTCTTTCTCGTAGTATGTGATTGAATTTCGGAATTAATGTCGGTGTAAATTTTCTTAAGAGATGTTTCATTTTCGATATAGGTGATTTTAAGACTGTATAATGTGAACTGGTTTCCTTAGAAACATTGATTAGCTGGTGCTGGTTTCGAGTAACTGGGAGCTTTTATTGTGCTAATTCAAGTAGGCATTTCTATTAGCATGGTATTTGATTGTATAAGAGCTACTTTCTCATTGTTGGCTCAAGATGTTGAATCTTGGCATAAAGTTGAAGAACTTGAAAGAGTATATTTGCCTTTTTAACTTTTAAAGCACTCAAAATTTCTGCCGGATCATCTAACTTGTATGAAGTTCTTCAGATTCCCTGATTATGCCTTGTCTTGTTTACGTTTTTTATTATTATAATTTTACATTTACCTAATATGTTACTTTTGATAGGTTTAATTAAATGGATCGGTGATGACTATTGGATAGTTTGAAAATCTCTTAGTAGGATTATTTTATTGAATTTAGGTGCAAGGAAATAATTTAATTTTGCTGGTGTTCACATCAACAAATAATTTTTGGTAGGACATTCTTCATATATATATAAAGCTGATGGGACATTGAGATTTTAAATTATGGTTTCTTTAGCTTTATTGTCTACATGTTGGTAAAATGAGTTTATGTTTAATAGAGCCATCTGAAACAGTCTATTAGATGAGAGATTTGATCTGTTTCTTCTTGGTGTTTTACTGGCATTCATCTTGTGTCCAACACAATTTTAATCCATTGCTACTGTTTAAATTTTCTACAAAGACAGGGGTAGGGGGCGCTAACGAGCAAGAAAAGGCCCCTTACTATAGATAATAGATAGGCTAACTTCCCTTTACTAATTAATATTCTTGTTTAAAGTCAAGTTTCTCGCTTTAGAAAGATTGCATTCAGCTAGCTCTGCCCTTATCTCTCTTTTTTCAAATGGATATTTAGGAATCTCTCTTGTTAAGGTTGGCTCTACTCTGTACGTTTCTGCATGTGCACATGCCACAAACACTTGATGTTCATATGCAAAATATTTTCTCTGGATTAGGGTGTTGTCCCTTGATATTTATTTATTCTTACTTTTGGCATGTGGTTGCTTATTATTAGAATTGGTTTTACTATTTTGATGATGATATTTAGTGCTTATTAGGTATGTGGTTTCTTTGTTTTCCAGTCAGTTTGTTTGATTCATGGAAGCTTCAAAATTGTTCACTTCAGTATCCTGTGCCTTGCTTACATTTTAGGGACATCTTCAGTACTTCGTCGATGTTGACTTGATGGTAGTGATCATGTGGAACCTTGTGGAATTGCCTGTCAGAGTCAACATCCAAAGTATAAAATTGGTATGCTATGGCTGTTTATTATGATTTTACCTCATGAGCAAATTAATTCGCAGATAGTGGTAAACTGAATAACTTCTGGCTTTATTCTACACCTTAAATCTTTTCGCTAGAATTCACTTATGTAGTTTACCAT
Organism: Cardiospermum halicacabum; assembly: GCA_031304145.1. Classification (NCBI taxonomy): domain Eukaryota; kingdom Viridiplantae; phylum Streptophyta; class Magnoliopsida; order Sapindales; family Sapindaceae; genus Cardiospermum; species Cardiospermum halicacabum. The sequence continues at coordinate 591,884 of CM062391.1, read as the reverse complement.
TTATATAGGCTAGAATTACTTGCATAGATTATCATTTATATAGATCAAATAGGTGTAATCAGCTTCTTTTTAATTGAAATTTCACTGAATAACTTCTTGCCTTTCATAGAGCTCTTGCTGGTAACACTCCAACTTATGAAATCTCTGGACTAAATAACCAAAACCAATAGAGTTCTTATTTTCTTCCATCAATATGACGGGTATTATAATGTTATAAGTTGGTTTATCTGGACTTGGTACATTCCCTAGCAATTTAAAATAGCAAGGTTTATCTGAAACGTATATCTCAGCCTGAAAATTTGGTTCCGTTAAGATGTTAACATTCCTCCAACCTTATCATGTACTCTGAAGTCTCCATCTCTGGAAAATGGTATTACACGAGACTATTTATGCTAAATTCATTCTAAACAAAATGATATATTAGTCTTCAGGATAGATTTTGATTGAATTTATAGTATTTTATTGATTACTAAAATAGTTTATCTGATAAAGTTTGTTTACGTGATTCGTTCAAGTTTTGCAGGAGACCTGGTGAATATAGTATGGGATCTAATTCAATAGCTGCAGTTTCCTTATATTCGATTCTTCGGTAAAAATTTAGCTAGAATTTTTTGGTTTTTTAATTATTTAAATTTAAATGCTAATATGTATAACATAATTAGGATTAGTTTACTTTTTTTCTTTTTAAATATTACTGCAAGTATTATTACTACGGCGGCTGGGTGCCATGATCTGCGGTTGGAAGACATGGAGCTGTTGAGGTAAACCACGGAGGGAGCTCATTGCTTTAGGTATGGGCTGCAGGTACAGTATTTGGGTTAAGCGGCCCATTTAGTATTAGTTTTTCAACGCATTGGGTTATGCCTAAAGAAATGCATGGACAATACACGATAACTTAACCGGGTATCTCGGCCCATGGGCGTTAGGGGTAAAATATTGATGAACTGTTTGTGGAAATGCCCAGAAAGTTAAAATTGAGTGGGTTACAACGAGTCCAGCACAATCTGGGCCTCAAGGTCCGTACAGCAAGTCTGCGTGCATTTTACGACCTTTGTACGGAAATATATTCCAAAAATAATAAATAAATGGAAAACTCCACTTAAAGTAAAGTATACAATTTTAATTAGACGGAAATAAATATTCAATGAAACTCGGGCCCATGAAAAGATTTATTGTAATGAGCTTGATGAGAGGAATCCAAGTAAAATTCTGCTATAACGAGATTTATAATGCTAATATATTTTGAGGTTGAAATGGAATATTCTGATAATATTCTATTGGTGCTTCGAATATTACCCTTTTTTTATTTTATATTTTTAAATTTTTTATTTTTGGTTCCGTCATTTTATGGTTTTCACACAATTAAAACTTTTCATTTTATATTTTCAAACTATCTATATTTGGTGCCGGCAAAATTAAAACTAAGACAAAATTAAAACTTTCCATTTTTAGGTGTCACCTTCTCATTTTATATTTTTGAAACTTTCCATTTTTGGGTGTCGTCATTTTACAACACCAAATTAAAATTTTATATTTTTGGGTGCCGCTTTTTCATTTTATATTTTTGAAATATTCCATTTTTGGGTGTGCGCTTTTCATTTTATATTTGTGAAACTTTCTATTTTTGGGTGCCGTCATTCTAAAATTAAAACTTTCCATTTTTGGGTGCCGCTTTTCATTTTATATTTTTGAAATTTTCTATTTTTGGATGCCGTCATTTTAAAATAAAAACTTTCCATTTTTGGGTGCGGTCTCTTCATTTTTTATTTTTGAAACTTTTCATTTTTGGGTGTCTTCATTTTATAACGCCAAATTAAAACTTTCCATTTTTAGGTGCGCCAATTTAAAATTTTCCATTTTTGGGTGCCGCTTTTTCATTTTATATATATTTTTTGAAACTTTCCATTTTTAGGTGCCGTCATTTTACAATGCCAATTAAAACTTTCCAATTTTGGTGCCGTCTTTTTATTTTATATTTTTAAAACTTTCCATTTTTGGGTGCCGTTATTTTACAACGCCAAATTAAAACTTTCCACTTTTGGGTGGCGCCTTCTCATTTTATACTTTTTCCATTTTTGGGTGCTCATTTTACAATGCCAAATTAAAACTTTCCATTTTTGGGTGCCTCGCCTTTTCATTTTATATTTTTAAAACTTTCCGCCAAATTAAAACTTTCCACTTTTGGGTGCCGTCTTTTTATTTTATATTTTTGAAACTTTCCATTTTTGGGTGCCACCTTTCCACAACGCCAAATTAAAACTTCCAATTTTCGGGTGCGGCCTTTTCATTTTATATTTTTGAAACTTTCCATTTTTGGGGGCCGCCTTTTCATAACGCCAAATTAAAACTTTTCCATTTTTGGGTGCCGCCTTTTCATTTTATATTTTTGAAACTTTCCATTTTTGGGGGCCCGCCTTTTCACAACGCCAAATTAAAACTTTCCACTTTTGGGTGCCGCCTTTTCATTTTATATTTTTTGAAACTTTCCATTTTTGGGGCCGCCTTTTCACAATGCCAAATTAAAACTTTCCATTTTTGGGGCCGCCTTTTCATTTTATAAAACTTTTCATTTTTGGGTGCCGCCCAAAGCCAAATTAAAACTTTCCACTTTTGGGTGCCGCCTTTTCATTTTATAAAACTTTCCATTTTTGGGTGCCGCCTTTTCACAACACCAAATTAAAACTTTCCACTTTTGGGTGTCGCCTTTTCATTTTATATTTTTTAAACTTCCCACTTTTGGGGGCCGCCTTTTTACAACGACAAATTAGAACTTTCCACTTTTGGGTGCGGCCTTTTTATTTTATATTTTTTAAACTTTTCATTTTTGGGTGCCCCTTTTTACAATGCCAAATTAAAACTTTCCATTTTTTGGGTGTCGCCTTTTCATTTTATATTTTTGAAACTTGCCATTTTTGGTGCCGTCATTTTAAATTTTCTATTTTTGGTGCCGCCTTTTCATATTTAAACTTTCCATTTTTTGGTGCCGTCATTTTACAACCCAAAATTAAACATTCCTTTTTTGGTGCCGTCTTTTCCTTTTATATTTTTTAACTTTTCATTTTTGGGTGCCGTCCTTTTACATTCTATTTTCGGGTTTTCACGGTAAATTAAAACTTTTCTTTTTAGGTGTATATTCATTTTATATATTTGAAATTTCTATTTTTTGGGTGCTTCCGTCATTTTACATTCCAGTTTTTCCAATTTTGGATTTACACGCTCAATCAAAACTTTCTTTTTTGGGTGATGACTTTTCATTTTATATTTTTGAAGTCTCCATTTTTTTTTGCCGTCATTTTACATTCAAATTGTGGATTTTCAGCTCTATCTTTTTTTCAATTTATATTTTTAAAATTACCAACCTTCGGCTGCTGCATTTCAATATAGATTTACCATTTGGAATCTCACATTTAGCAACATCGAAGTCATAAAGGGATTTTCATCCTATTTTTCTTGGGCCGGGTCACCGTTTATCGGGCCATGTTTTAATTGGACCTTCGCATTCCAATTCCCGTCTTCTAACCTAAACGGGTTTCTTCGTATTCTTATGTCGGGCTTGGTGGCCGTCCTATGTCGGGCTTCTATAGTTTGGGCCCTTGCGGGCTTCTATAGTTTGGGCCTATGTCGGGCTTCTATAGTTTGGGCTCTCAAATCGGCCCCGCTTATCATGTAAAAGGAAAGTAAATCTTGCAGACGGGATCGAGATTTTCACTATGATATTACATACAATGATAATAACAAACACCATAAATAAAAACAATTAATGACGACTGATATCCAAATATTTTCCTCAGAAGCCAGAGATGAGCATTGCTTTTTCTGTCCCTACAATCATTTTGAAACAAACAGAACAGTCAGTCTAAAGATTTAGCATAAACAAAAACCAAGGGTTCTGAGCAGAATAACTGACTGACCGTTTCAGGCAGGCTATAGATGAGTACAGTACTCATGAAGGTTGCTAGACCAAAAATCCTGCAGCAAGAGCAAACGATACTGTATTATCAACCACCACCACAGGCAACTTTTAAAACAGTATATTGATACTAAGGATGCTATAACTTCCTGATAAGTCCATCAAAATCAAATAAACTTAATTAGGAACAACAGAAGATGTCTCTTGCTTTTGATAACTTAAAAATGTGGTTTCACTTACTGTTAAACTTTAACCGATCCACCCTGCCAGCCCCTATACCAGTCCTGAAAGCTTTCATTAGAAGATGTTTACTGCTGAAAAATATTTGATCTACAGAGGGGGGATTGATTCATTTCTCTGTATGTTTGACCTTCAAGGATCAACGAATAGATATGAGTATTTAAATTTTGCCGCTGACTTACAACTGTTAGTATTATATGAGTATTTAAATGTGCAATTGCAGGCAGCACCCAGAAGAAATTCTTGTTCTTCTTCCCCTGTTGAGTAAAACATGTCGAGATTAGGAGACTATCTTCTTGAATCCGGGTTATTATGTTGAGTAAATAGAGATAAGGATGATAGGATCTTACTGTGAACTTAGCAAAAGAAGGGAACTCAGAAAACTAGCCCCACCCAATATAGTCTGCCAGCTCCACTGCAAAATTAGTATTGCTTGTAAGTAACTAGCAGAGAGAGAAACAGAAGATCTGGGACTTCAGAAAAGTTAAAATAGACCGAAAGTGAATTTTTTGTTGTGGTAGAGAAAGAATAGTGCTCACCCCATGATGATTAGAACCGAGAACTGAGTGCATGACTGAGACAATATTAGATTGCAATTGTGATGGCAGCTCCACCCATAAAACCCACAATTGCAGCATGGTATAGGAAATCAATTAATAACCCAACCTAGATATACATAAACAAAATGTTAGATCGCCATATCATCTGATTCAGACTAGTGTTTGTCGTGTTGAAGTATTACCTGAAGAAGCCAAGGGTGGCCTGTGTGGCCCAATGAAAAATGTAGCAACAAAAGCAAGGCGCCTATATTATCCTTTATTTTTGAGCGGTGAATCTCATTTTCAAGCAGTGTTCCCAACAACAGAGACAACAGCGCAACAGGCCTTTTGCTATATCTCTTGGACTACCCATGAATGCATAGATCAATGGTGGAACAAAGCTGGAATCTGGGTAAGATCCAAACTACTTGTTCACAAATCCATTGATGCAGGACAACATACCCAACCCTTAGCAACCTTTGCATATCCAATATCCTGTTTAACATAAAATAAAATAAAAAATAAATAACTCGTTTCAATGTCTCAAACTACAATGCCTTATTTCTTCAAGAAGTTGCAGTTTATGTAGATTTACCTGAGAAATGCATAGACTAGCAATGGTGAGACCAGCAATGATATCCCCTATAGTTTCTTAAGATTATACTTTCTTGACCATTCAACAACAGGGAAATTTGACTTGATTCCTAGAACAAGCTTGCGAATTTTGGATTTGAACCTTAAATGGTCATAGAGGATCGTCATGAAAGAATGTCTCTTTCACAGTTGATTTGATCTCCTGAAAAGTTTTGCTTAGCAGGAAGTGCAACTTTATGAACATAAAAGCTCGTTCTGCAAATGGCGCTGAGATGATGACAAGCTTCTACCATCAATCTCTTTTGATTGTGTCCATCAACAACACGGAACTAGTACTTGTATTATGTTAATATCCACCTGCAAATACAAATGTACAGTTGTGTTATTTAGAATCTATGTATATTGAAATAAGCGCAAAAATCAAGTAACCATTGACCTGGTATAAGAAAATTACCACAACAAAGTGAATGAAAACTAAAGCAGGGTTGAACTGTGTGTTTTAGCTAGTTTGAATTGAACATATAAGCAGGGGCAGAGATTACCCGCTTATATAGTTTCTAAGAGCAAAAGGTCAAACATGCCTAGCAACCAAATAGAGTATTAAAATAGCTGTAAAGTATCAATCTAGATCTTATCATTGTCACATACATAGTATTCAAGGAAGGCTGAAAGAAGCAAAATTAAATAATCCAACAAACTGACTTAACCATTATTTAGTGATAGATGTAAGCACTTAGGTCGGTAAACTCTTGCATATAATGACACTATGTAAGATGAGCACTTGTAGGAGGGGATAACCGACTTTTGGTTTCAATCGAAACCAAAAATTCATCTAAAATCAACAATAACATACTAAAAAATTAAAAGTTTAACATAGAACTTCAAAACTTACAACTAAAATCAGTTTCGTTGAAATGAATAATAAACTGCCTATTTCATGACATAGTCAACATTTAAAGTTCAAATATGAAGAGGTATGCTGACAAAAAATTTGCACACTCCAGCAGTTATGAAGATTATCAGTTACCACAAAGTATCAGTAAATAATAACTCAAAAAACCTTTACATCAAAAACCTATACAAAGATGTATTCCATAAAAGCAACAAACACAAACAAGAATAATCTTCACATAATCTCATTCCATCACTGCCTACCATCACAAACCATAATATTCACTCAACATCACCATAAACCATGCACTCACTATAGCTTGGCTATATAAAATTCATAAGACAAGCATTACCATTGTACATCAATCAAACAGCTCTCACTACATTACACAAGTCATCTGATAAAGCAAATACTTGCACAATGTCATTACAACACAACCACACGCAAAGTAAATTCACAACACAACCATCAAAACACCAAAAATTCAACCAAACAGCTACATAACACTATAATTCTCCTACTAAGCAAATGTTCAAGCAAACAATCTTCCACTCAAAACTTCTGAATTACAAATTAGAGTTAGATTTAGCTCAAACCAACAAATATACGTCGCGAACTAAGGTAAAGAAAAAACAAAAACCTAGACTGATCTCAATTCGACGAAACTTATCTCAATAAACAAATAAATGGTCGTATTAAACAATAAATCGCCAGAATTCAATGAAATTGGCAAAATAAGTTAAACAATTGTGAGAGAATGAAGAAACTCACCGGAGAATCGACGGTGGCGGTCGGGTTCTGCGTATGCGCGCGCGAGCGATGAGTTTGACTTTTGGCTTTCTTCAATTTACATTTTACAAATGATTGTAATAAGGCTCAAAGGCCCATTATCACGAAGGCCCATCACCACTCAAATGTCTTAAATATCCCTAACATAACTTTGAACTATAGTAGTCAAATTCATATATATATATATATATATATATATATATTCTTCACTTATAAAGTCTTTAGGTTTGGTTGAACCTTTAATTTTCTTTTTTATTATTATTAAAACATAATATATTATATATGAAAAAATTATGAAAAAATTGTATTATATATTGTTGTTATAAAAAAATTAAAATAATATTAAAAAAATCGATATACAGATAATAGAATTATAGTTATCGGGACATTTCTAACATTTTTACAGGAAGGTGATGATTATCAAAAGAAATGTTTAAAAGTTTGGACATGCTAATTCAGCATCAAATAAATACTTAAGAGTATGAACATGTTAAATTAACATAAGAAAAAATATTAATAAGGCAAAAAAAAAAAATTATAAACCAATAATTAGGAAACTCTAATTTGAAGCATTTGAATATTATATATCTCCGACAATTTTTTATTTATATAAATAACATAATTGATGGATTTTCTTTACCTTAATATTTCTTTATTTTTCTTTATTCATGGCATGATATGAATGGATAATTGAAGAAGTCAAGGAGGTCCAATTATTTTCAACAAAATGCATAAGTACGTAACCAACTTGACCTTATGAAAATTCCTAAATTTAAAAAAATTATATCTTTATTTGTCATTAAACAGTTATCAAGTCACATCTAGTCAACCCAATCATGTTTTATGTGGTTCCACTTTCATAGCTTTTTATTTTATGATCATTTTGGTTGCTTGTGTAAACTAGCTTGAGTGTCTTTCTCATGATTTCAATAATTAAATTTATTTTTATGTATAATTTGGTCTTTTATAAAGATGTAGAAATGATTAAAATTTCACCATAAAATAAAGGAATAATATATTGAAATAAAATTGTTTAATTAATATACTATTATATAAATATTTACATGAAATATATTGTAGGAATACTATTACATACTAAAACTAATTCAACTTTGTGATTTATAATTTTTTTTTTAAAAAACCATATTTAAAATTTGCTTAATTTTAAATTCAATCTATGGGGTATTAGAGAAAAAAATAATTATAATATCCTTCAATAATAAAATTAGTAAATAATTTGGATAAAAATTTTCTATTAACCTTTCAAAATTTCCAAATTATTATTATTTTTTTAAAAAAATACGTATTTGGTTGTAGTGTTAAATATTTCCATTAATATTTAAAAATATTTTAAAAAATTATTAAATATAATTTTCAATTCAAACGTTAAAATAATTTAATCAATTTATGATTTATAATTAACTAAATTATTATTTTTCACTTATATTTATATAGTAAATTTTTAAATATTATATATAATAGATAATTTAAAAAATAAAATTAAAATTAAACATTCATTGCAAACATTAATTTACGGTTAATTCAAAATATAATATTAAATATATTTTTTATTTAAATAAATAACTATAATAAACTTTTCTTTAATATCCAATTATTACACCAACAAAATTGACAAATCCCACTTTAATTAAATTAGAAAACCAATTATTGAATCTCACCTAAAAGATAATAACTCTCCAAATAAAAATCAAGATAAAACAAAACAATAACAAAAGTTGAGTGTTATATATAAAGCAAGGTTAGAAAACAATAATAGAGTAGTAGTAGATAAGGATAAATTAATAAGTAGAGTTAATTTTGACTAACACATTGATTATGAAAGATGTACTACCACCTATACTTGGTGTTTATTAGATATTTGAGAGGTCACTTAAATAAATTATTTAAAAAGAAAAAAAGTTGTGGAGTCTACAAAAATCAAAACTTGTTAAAAAATAATGAAACAAGATTTTCATATGGGTCCATGTGGTTGTTAAATTGAATGATAAATTGTCTTTTTCATTTCTTTTGAAAAAGAGCACATGAATTGAAAATATGGTGTTTTTTGTTTTTGAAATAGAATCTCCTTTTTAAGGTTATGGTACCATATGTGTTTTCTTTCTTCATGTGTTAAATATGCAACTGTTCACGGTTCAGAACGAACGAATATTAAAATTTTAGTATTTTTTTAATCGAAGTTTTATAAACCGAATAAATATGATTAAAATGGAAATTTTGATTCTTGATATAGATCTGAACTATATTGTAATTTTCGGTATCATTTAAAATATCGAATTCGACATGTTGTATATAACATGATTTATTTTTTAAAATTTGTTAATCATATAAATACAACAAGAATTTATTATATTTTAGTAAGTTAATTCGAATATAAACTCAATCAATACATTTAAGTAAAAATTAAAATTTAAAAAATAATTTGATATTCAAATTTTATCTTATGTCATATTAAAAAAAAAAAATCAAACTTAATATTCACAATTATAAAATCAATATCAAATATCTCTATATCTGGAGTACATTCTATATTATCTCTATATATATTAGAGTACATTCTACATTCATACAGAATTCAACATGTTATATACAACATAATTTCTACCTTTTCAAACATATTAAACCATATAAATACAATTAACAATCCATAAGAATTTAATATACTTAGTAAGTTATTCAAAAATATAAATTCAATCAATAAATTTAAATTGAAAAAATAAAATAATATTTTATTATTTCGCAATTCGAATTTTATTTCATATTACAGTAAAATATTACGTTAATCAGAATCAAACTTTTAATTTCAATCTGATATAAAATTTTATACAATATTGAATGTCCCGAAAATATAACCGTATGGACTCAACTTTAAATTATATAAAGAATAAGAATAAATATTAATTAACATTTAAGCTATTATAAAAACTATTCAAATATTATAAAAACAAACTATCATACAAAACCATAATGATTAAATACTTAACCGTAACATCATTATTAAGCTTTCAATAATTGTACTAAATTCAAAGGACTACAAATTGTTAAATCTTTTAAACAACGTTTTGCCCACAAGAAATGAACTCTTTCAGAGACATGAAATGGATCAAAGAATGCATGTTGATTTGCATTTGCACATGCTGTTTTCTCAGCTCTACTGCATGGCAAATCTTGCACAAATCCATCTCTCATTATTGTGTCAAATTTGCAACATGGATTTCTCAAGTCTTTTATTCCTGTAAAATAGAAAACATGTGTTTAATTAGCTGCCACAAACTACCATCACCATAGAAAGAAAATACTGGAAAACTAGGGTTAGTACTTAAAACAGTATAAGATTTTCAGGAATTTAATTGTATTTTTTAAATTAACCCTCTAATCTTATCAGAGATCCATTTAACCTTTAATTTTTGGGTTAAATAAGTCCTTTGGATGGGTGTGGAGGTGAGTTGGCAGAAAAAATAAATAATTAACTTAAAAAGATCAATTAAACCCCTCACATCAAGCAAAAGATATAATTAGAGAAACTAAATTAACTTTTCATAAAATTAGAAGTCTAGCTTGAAAATAATATTGAAGTTCAGGAGCTCTTCAAACCATTATGACTTATTAAAATATCGTATGTGTTTCCATAATTCTTCATTTTACTTATATCTACTAGAAATTTTCATTTTCATAATTTGTTTGTAACTACTTATACTTTTGACTTCTACTATTAGTAGAAGAGAAGTAAAAACTATTTTTAAGAACTAGTATTTCTAACTTCTTTTGTAAGTGATTTTAGAATGTCATAAATTCTCCTAATAGTTATTCAAACACTGTCCAACAAGCTTTCATAATCGAAAGTCAAAAGTTAATCTATTCAAATAGGCACGAACACTCTTCAAATAGAAAATATTATACTATTCAAATGGATTTTAAAACTTCGTTCAAGTTTCGTCAAGTTTGAATAGAGGGTGGTGGTTTGTGGAGAATTGATTGTTAGACAGAAAAAAAGGATAAGAAAATTATTTTCAGTATTTATAAATTTTATCGATTCTCTCCCATTTATAAGTAAACCTCAGCTCTTCAAATTTAACCAAATTTGAAAATCCATTCGCATAATATTAATATTTTCCTTTCAAAAAGTAAAAACCAAAAATTTCTATCAAATATAAAATAAAATAAAAAAATAATGAAAACTTTTCAAAAAATTTTCAGGATTTCTAACCCTAATTGATACGTACCATGTAAATTGGGTGACTTGATAACATCTTTTAAGACCTTGTTAGTGTTTGCATAGACGAATTTGGATCCAGGCAAGGTAGATTGAAGTTGTGGCAATGATTCAAAGACGATTGTATTGTATTCGGATACTCTTCTGTTTTGATCGTTATCTTCCAAACATTGTGCGGTGTTTGTTACACTGTATTTGTTTAATACTGCAGGTATACATGATAGTGCACCAATACTATTCACTACAAACTTTCGTGCACCCAGCTCATACAATCTCTGTAAAAGAAAACCAAAATGTAAGATAACAAACCATATTATATTCAATGCAAACTTAGGGATGTAAACCACCACGAGCGCTTGATTATAGTTCAACCGAGTTTGAACAGACTCTTATTCAACTCGTTTACATTTATATATGAGTTCGTTTATAATTCATTTAGGTACGATTATAAATTTGTTTATATCTACGAATATATTCGTTAATAATTTGTTTATATGATAAATATTAATATTTTATTATATTGTTATAATTATAATTTTTTTAATTTAAATTTAATTTAAGTTTAATTTATTTTGAATTCAACAAATTGCTCTTTTAAGTTAAACGTACTGTACCTAAATAAGTAAAAAATCATAAACCGAACCGGCCCATCCAACTCGGAGCTCGATGTTTAACAAATAAACCTAATAAAAATAGGAAGCTGGGCTCAGCTCGGCTTCAACGAATTTGAAAATACACTAGTTTAGTGATTGCAATTGATTTATAACTATCAAATAAAAATAAATGGATCGAATTCTTGAATTTAAAGAGACTAATTTATTGATTGTAGTCAATTAATAATTAACGAATAAAAATAGATCAATCGAATTTAAAATGATAATTTCCATTAGTTACTAGTAAATTATTACCATAAAATTTATCTCATACAATCTCTGTAAAAGAAAACCAAAATGTAAGATAACAAACAATGTTATATTCAATGCAAACTTAGGGACGTAAACCACCACGAGCGCTTGTGATCGAAATTTGATCATAGTTCAACATACTCTTATTCAATTCGTTTATATTTATATATGAGCTTGTTTATAACTCATTTAGGTACGATTATAAATTTGTTTATATCTACGAATATATTCGTTAATAATTTGTTTGTATGATAAATATTAATATTTTATTATATTGTTATAATTATAATTTTTTAATTTAAATTTAATTTAAGTTTAATTTATTTTGAATTCAACAAATTAAACAAGCTGCTCTTTTAAGTTAAACGTACTATACCTAAATAAGTAAGAAATCATAAACCGGCCCATCGAACTCGGAGCTCGATGTGTAACAAATAAACCTAATAAAAATACGAAGCTAGGCTCAGCTCGGCTTCGACGAATTTGAAAATACACTAGTTTAGTGATTGTAATTGATTTATAACTATAAATAAAAATACGAATTTGAAAATACACTAGTTTAGTGATTGTAATTGATTTATAACTATAAATAAAAATAAATGGATGGAATTCTTAAATTTGAAGAGACTAGTTTATTGATTGTAGTCAATTAATAATTAACGAATAAAAATAGATCAATCGAATTTAAAATGATAATTTCCATTAGTTAATAGTAAATTATTACCATAAAATTTATCTCTTCAAACTCAATCACAATTTCAAAATATATTTAAACATTATTAATATTTTCACTTAAAAAGTGGAAAAATAAAAATTTTTAATACATACTTAAAGACTCTTATATCCGTCTAGGTTGGTAACTCACCTGCAATGATATTTGAAACTCAACATAGACATGATGTGCATACTTTGTGAAATTTAATTTCCCTTGTTTGATGTCGGATTCTTTGTAGCTTATTCCTTCCGACAAATCAATATTTCCAATGCTTATCAAAAATAATGATTTGGATAGGTGTGACTCCAGACTTTGTGCTGTGTTGAATCGAAACTTCAATTTCATTAAGGCGTCTTCGAAATTGTCGATTTGTGTATTGAAGTCTGCACATTCTCCCTATAACGAAAAACATCAACATTGTTAGGTCACTAATCAATTAGCAAAGTTGACATTGAGTATGTGATTAATTTTCATCTTAAACCTACAACTTGACGAGGTTTTATTTGAATCCTCATGTCCAAATTCAGTCCACTTACGTTAAACTTCAACGTTTATAAATAAAATCATGCATAGCAAGCGGTAAACTTTTTAATAATTAGATTTTTAGAACTTTTAAAAATATATATAAAATTTCTTAAAATTTGAGAATTTCGAATAAAAATAGTATAATAACCGTCGAAATTTCTAAATTTAACTAATAAATTTAATTTGACACTTTAAATATACAATATTTCAATTTAACCTATCAATAGTTCAATATCCGATTAATCTGACCCTTTTTACATATATAGTAGATGATGGAGCAAAAACGTAGTACATATTTAGTTTTGAATCACATATCATATCATTTACTATATAGATGAAAATAATCCAATATACTCGATACTAAATAATTGTTGGACTAAATTGAAATCTCGTTTAATTGAACGAAAATATTAGCCGAATTTAGGAGTTCGATGATCATTATATGAATAAAAATATGTAAAACATGAAGGGTCTAAAAACACATTCTCTCAACTTAGTTTGAATAATCATGGATTAGTTTGTTTTACCATGAAAGGTACTGGAATGATACCACATGATGCAGATCCAAAATTGATTCCAGTTGTTGTTGTATCATTTGGAGGCAATCCTTTGTATGGAGAAGGAAATGGTAACCCTAGTAATTGTGCTAGTATTTTCATCATATAAAAAAAAAAAAAAAAAAAAATTAATAATCTATACTCATTTAAATTAACTGATAAATTAGCATTTAGAAAAATCGAATACCTATAAAATCGGGCTCAACACGACCATTGGTGAACCGACCAGTAGCTAAACCGCCATCAAAATCCACACCATAAGGTAAATAATCTGCAACACTTGAATTACCAGAGAGGCCATTATTGTTTCCATTATCAACTGTAGAATCTCCAAACACATAAACAGCAGGAACATCAAATGCAACATTGCTTTCCAATTTAAGCAATTGAATCAATTCCTTTTGGCTCACATTAAATGGTGGTAAATCATCCATACCATGAGAAGGCACACTATGTTGCATGTGAATTATAAGGAAAATTATGGTGAAAATCATAAGAAAAACTATTATGAGAATTATGAGAAAAACTATTAGGAGGAATTTGGGTTCAAGTGACTTTATTGTCTTCATTGTTTTGAATGTTTTGTGAAAAATTGTGAGTTTTTTTTTTTTTTTTGGGTTAATTTTGAGGGTTTATAAGTGGAATTTGGTTAAGATGTTAAGGTTGGTTGAGTTGGGTATATTTGGTTTTTATTTATTGTTGTGAAATTAAAACTAGTAACTAATTGGAACTACTTAAACAAACTATAGTGTAAACAAACAATTAAAAGAAGCAAGCATTCATATGTATTAGGTTTGTGATAGTGTAACAAGTTAAGTATGTTTTTAGGTTGTGAGAAGGGTTAATAATATCTAGTTAAACCAAATTAATTATATATTAGATCTCTTATACAAATTAGATTTAAAATATAATTAAAGTAATTTATTATTTTTTTTAAATGGCTTAAAATTTCAAGGTATTTGAATTCTGAATACAGTCTGAAAATGAAAAAAAAAATACATAAAATTTACCTGCTACTAAGTTATATGCATTTTTTTAAAATAAATGTTTAGATATAAATTTTATTTAAAATTTTAAGCTGTTTAAAAAATTAAAAATATTGATTTTAATAAAAAATGACAGTCTTAATAATTGTGGTTGTAATTATTTTTTTAAAAAAATTAAAAACCATTTTTTAAAAAAATAAATAAAAATTGTATGATCAAAATTATATTTTTAGATATAAAGTGAAAACTTTAAGATCGAAGACTTAATAATCTTTGAGATGGAATAATTAACTTAATTATTATCAAATTTCAGTTTATCCAAATAATAAATCTAAAAGTGGCCTCCAATTGAATTATACACCACCTAATCATCCCTTTTTCTTCTTTTATTATTTAAAAAAATAAAATAAAATTGATGGCACCACTACATCATGCATATGCTAATTAATTGAAATAAATAAAATTTATCTCAACTAACTAATCATCCACATTTTTTAATAATTATTTTTCATTTCTACTCATTTTGTTGCTTATTCATAATTAGAAAATTTTAAATAATAATAATTATTAGTATTATTTAACAAAGAAGACAAATGGGCAAATAGGTGGGCAAAATAGAAGGATAAAAATGGTCACTTGTTTGGCTAAACAATGGTTGATATTCTAGTCAATTTATGTCCAACCTAGATTCTATTTTTTTGTTTGCAAGTTGCATTATTGCACATGAATAGAGAAAGCAAACATGATAATGCCAAATACATTGTTTACCCAAACCCTAAACTAATTATATATAATAACAACAATTAATCAATCCTTATTAGTACTTATCTACCACCCTAAATCAAGGAATTCACCTCCAACACATTTATATAAAATAACATTTTATTATCATGGCCTGAAAACACAGCCCACCAGCTTTCCTGCCCCACTTTTTATTAAAGCAAAAAAGCAAAAGAATATAAAAATATTTATTTAAAAGAAAAAAAGACAATACACATATGCAAAGCTTCCTCTATAAAAGATGATAGAGGACAAATAGGCTCAAAGTTTCTTTTCTTCATCATATACTCTTCTTCTTCAAAAATTGATGTTGTGTTGCTTTTGCAATTTATTAAAGCTTTGTTGCTTGCTTGTGTAAACAAGAAAAGTTTAGAGAAGATAAAAGTGTTTTTATAGTGAAGAGAGATAGAGAAGAAGAAGAAAATAAGCAGATGATGGCTGGAAACCCTAATTGGTGGAGTATGCATCCACCTTCTCACCATCAACAACCTCCTCCTCCTCCAAATCTCCCTCTCAACTCATTTTCTTCAGACTTTCATCACCATGAACTCCATCCTCACTCTTGGAGCCACCTACTCATGTAATTATAATAATAATTTTTTTATTTATATGAATTCTCAGCTTCCATTCTGTTACAGGTTATATAAATTTTCGCTTTATATAAATTTTCTGTTTAGGTATCTGTATATCTGATTATATGAATTCTCTACTTTCATTCTATTCTGAATTACTAATCAGAAATACAATTTATACAAATACTTTACTTTCTACCCTAATTACTAATCAGTTTATACAAATACTTTACTTTCATTTTATTCTTTTTAAAAGTAAAGTTTATATAAATTCTATAATTTCTCTCTATTTTTAAAATATAATTTATCTAGTTGATATAAATTCTGTGATTTCACTCTCTAGTTTGATTGTGTTGTAGGGGTGGATTGCCTATGGGAGAGGAGGAGAAGTACTTTTCAAATCAACAATTTGAGGAGAAAAAGGTGGGGAATTGGGAAGAGTTACAAAGGATGACAATAAATCAAGAGAGTAATAATAATTTTGTTGAAGTGAAACAAGAAGAGATTCAAAGAGGAGGAGGAGGTTGGTCATCACCTAGGTCATGTGTTACAAGTTTAAGTAGCTCTAATATGTTAGACTTCTCTTATAATACAGAACCAGATCACCATCATTATAGAACTAATAACAATCATTTTCAACATCCTGATCATCATTCTTCATCTGAGGTAAAGTATAATCTTCAATTAAAAAATAATAATTTTATATTTTTTAATATAATAATTAATTAAGAAATGTTGTTTTTTGTTTATGAATTAGTGTAACAGCACTGCAGCAACAGGTGGGGTGTGTAAAAAAGCTAGGGTTCAGGCCACCTCAAGCCAACCACCTCTGAAAGTAATTCCACCATTTTCTCTATGTCTTTCTTGATTGTCCATTTCTATGATTCTTTATTTTTATATTTTTGATTTAATTATGTGGACTTGGTGTCAACCAGGTGAGGAAGGAGAAGCTAGGAGACAGAATAACAGCACTCCACCAGCTAGTTTCTCCATTTGGCAAGGTAAATTTATATTTTATTGATATTTATTTATTTATCAACCACAGAGAATATTTACAGCAGTAGAAGTTTTTCTAATATAGACCCCATAATCATCTAGATTTTTGTTTTTAATTTTCAAAAATTAAGTGTCATCCTCCCCTATTTTTTCACTCCATTTTATAAATCATTATTAAAATCCATTAAATCTACACACTATGTTTTTACTTTTGAATTCAAAGAATAAAATTATAAAATTATTTTTTAAAATTTTTATTTAATAGAAATAGTGAATAAGTATTTTATTTAAATTTTAATTTTTAAAATTTAAATTTTAGCTTTTTACTTTTAAAATTTAATTTGAAACTTCCACTTAAATAAAATATCAACTTTAAATTTGAACTTTTTAAAATAATCCAATCATTCAAATTATAAATATTCAAATACCTTCCATAATTTATTCTCATAAAACAAAAACTAAAATCAATATTTTTAAACAACCCTAAATTATAAATCATATCTGGCTATGAATGCTAACTTATTTTTACTTTTAATTCTGGCATAATAGGGATAGTAAATAACTATATTTATTTAGATTCCAGCTTTAATTTAATTTTTTATTTCCAAAAGTTAGTTTGGTGCTTCAAACCTCTAAAAATTGTATAATGTGAATTATAGATATCCAAACACCTCCCACTTATTAGCTCTTATAAAGCCAAACCCAAAATTTAATATTTCCAAACAAACCCTAATCTTGAAATATATATATATATATATATATGAATAGTGACAATGTACATTATGAATTTGATTTAAAGATAAGAAAAAAGGAGGGAGATATAGAGATATGGGTAATGTGATGAATAGTTTGGTTGTTGCTTCTCCTTTTGCAGACTGACACAGCTTCTGTCTTGTTAGAAGCTATTGGGTATATCAGATTCCTTCAGGGTCAAATTGAGGTGATTTTTATTTTAATTTTTTATCAGCTTTTTTATTATATGCTTTTTATACACACAACACAATCACTACTACTGACTTGGAGGAAGCATGCACTTAAAGTTGATTCAATTATATAAATGTACACACACTTATTTTGCTTTTTTATTTTTTTCTCTCTTTTGTCAATTGTACTCTCTCACAATTAAAGAAATTTGTATTGTATTTTATTTGCAGGCCCTTAGCTCTCCTTATTTTGGTACCTCTTCTTCTTCTCCTCCAAACATGAGGAATAATCAACAGTCTGTAAGTACCTATGTTTACCTACCTTTCACATTTTACTACAATTATAATAATTAATTATTAAATAATAATAATAATAATTTAACACTCATATATATATATATATATATAATAAATAGAAAATCATGAAATATTTTCACCATATTTATAAATTTTTAAAATAAATTCATATTTTTAATGATTTAAAATCTTCCAATATAATATTTATTAACAGTATTCAAACGAGAAGGGAAAAGATGCGTTTGTCAATAAATTACATTTAGATATATCTAATAGTCATAATTATATTTATTTTTTAATATTTATTATTATTATTTTTAATATTTTAATAAATAAAAATTTTCATTATATTTTATTTATAATTGTTTTTTTTCTTTCAAAATGATAGAAAATAGATATTAATTTTTAAATTTAAATAATAATTTTTAAGAAATGGGAATGAGAGAAAATTTTATATTTTAAATAAAATGGATTATTTTTAATGTTTGATTAGATGGGGGATGTTTATTTGATTAAATGATATATGGTTAGAAGACCTAGGTGAATTTAGCTTTATTGGATCCATAACTTCTCAAAAGCAAAATGTAGGGCTATACATACCTTTATTTTTTATATTTTTAAAAAAGTGATGACTATTTAAATTTATAAAATAAAATAAAATAAGAAAAGCATTTTGAAAGAGAACAAGGTTCTTAGCTTTACACATCTACTTTTGAGTAATTAAAAGTTAATCAAAAAGCATACATAAATAATTAAAAACTATTTTCAATACTTAGCTTAGAATCAAAACAAAGTTTGATAATGATATATATATATATATATATATATATATATATATATATATATAATTTTATAACATTATTGTTATTATTGATGAGGCTCTTCTTTTTGCAGATGTTGAATGACAATGGCCTCAAAAGAAAAGGAGGTCCTAGTAACCAGGTATATATATTGCTTTAGGGTTCTTTTTCATTGACTAATTAACCATCACATATTTATTTAATTATTTATAATCTTCATCATTATTATCATTTAATCAAAACTTTGCTTTAACATTACTTGTTAATGTACTCCTCTATCATCTTTACAAAAAGCTTAAGTCTCTATTACTATTGTCAAGAACATTGTGCTTTTTCAAACAACTTTTTTAGATTAAAAGCATTTGAAACACTTCTTTTATATCTCCATTTTTATAATTAAAGTAAAGTTTTTTATTTTATTTTATTTTATTTTAAATTATTAGTTAAATTATTTTTTTAATGAATACTAATACATACCAATAATTTTTACAAAAAGTTGGTGAGATAATATTTTTATGAATATAGGAATTAATTAATTATCATTTAGTGTTATATATATATATATTAAGATAAAATATTTCTTTTGGATTCCAATTTTTAAAATTATTTTCAATATTCCTTTTATTTTAAATTTTATCCAAATTATTTTTAATAAATGAAAAATTAATTTATTAATTTTAAAGAACAAACGAAATAATTTAGTCAGTTTAACTATACTTTTAACTTCAGAAACTAACCTAAAATTAGTTTTTTTTTTCTTTTTATTTTTTATTTAAGTCACTCAAACTCATGTCTCCACAAAATTTAAAAATAAAATATTTTTCAAAAAATTAAATATCAATTTTTTTTATAAAAAATCAATTCAATTTTATAAAATTAAAGAGAAAATAAAAAAAATTAAAAAAAAAAATCAATCTAACTCTAAGAAATAAGAGCCAAAACATGAAAAAATTTTAAATATCAAGTTTTCAATATTTATTAATAATAAAAATACAATTTCATATTTATTAAATTATTTATTATCTTTAAATGTTGTGTAAATAGGATGTTATTGAAGAGAACACAAAGGACTTAAAGAGTAGAGGATTATGTTTGGTACCAATAGCATGTACTCAACAAGTTGGCAGTGACATCAATGGAGCTGATTACTGGGCTCCGGCCGCCCTAGGCGGTGGTTTCTGATGATTTTCCAGTGAAGATTAAATTGATGATGAGAATGGTATAACATCATTAGCAGTCAATCTGCTTCATTAATCCAATCAAGGTTGATTGCTCATGATGCTATATATATTCGAAATTCACATATGTAACTCTTTTAATAGTTATAGCTAATTAAGCAAGCAAGGTTTATGTGATTATTGTTTATTAGGGTAAGGTTTATTTTCTATTGAAAAAAAAAAAGAGTTGTATTTCATGATATTTTCAACTTTTTAGGGTTATCATCATTAATGGAGAAGTCTAGATGAGTTTCTTCATCATTTTCTTTTTTGTTTTAATATTGTTATAATGATTAAGTTTTTGCTTTTTAATTTATGTAATTTTTTTATTTTTAATTTTTTTTCAATTTTTTTTTTAAAAGTTAATTACTTTAGTCACTATTTTGAAAAATATCACTCACTTACCACACTTTCCATTTTGAAAATATAACTTAAAATATATTCACATTTATTATTTTTATTAGATGAAAAATAATTATTAAAAATATATTAATAATTTTAAATAATGTGAGTTAATGGTAGATATAACTTAAAGAAAATTTAAAGGGGAAAAAAAGAAAATTATTGATATAAGTGAAAATATTTGGTGGTTTCAATTATAGTAATTTTTTAAAATAAAATAAATGGTGATAATTTAAAACTAGACATAATTTTAAGAGCAATGAATTGGTAGAACAATTCATTATGATATAGCAAATATATATTAATTCTAAATTTATTTTTTATCTATTTTATTAAATATTTCAAATATTATTATCAACAACATTTTAAATAAGATTCATTAAATATTTGTAAGGTTGTTATATTAAGTAAATTAATGTAATATATGAGTAAAAATGTAGTTATGGGACAGAATTTAATTTTAATAAAATATTATAAATTTAAGAATTAGGCTCTCTCTAAATTATTAAGATTTTTTTTATATATATATACAAACGAACAAAATAATATTACGAAACCATAAAAAATACAAATGAAATAATTCATGTGTAACTCCATTAATAGTTATAGCTAATTAAGCAAGCAAGGTTTATGTGATTAGGGTAAGGTTTATTTTCTGTTGGGAAAAAATGAGTTGTATTTCATGATATTTTCAACTTTTTAGGGTTATCATCATTAATGGAGAAGTCTAGATGAGTTTCTTCGTCATCTTCTTTTTTGTTTTAATATTGTTATGCTGATTGAGTTTTTATTTTTTAATTTATGCAATTTTTAATTTTTAATTTTATTTATCAATGTTTTTTAAATAATTATTTTTATTAACTATTTTAAAAAATATCATCCATTTACCACTTTGAAAATATAAGTTAAAATATATTCACATTTTATTATATAAAAATTAATTATAAAAAATATTTAATAATTTTAAATAATGTGGATTAATGGGTAGATATGACTTTTAAAAAAAATTGAGGTGTAAAAAAAAAAAGGAAATTATTTATATAAGTGAAAATATTTGGCTGTTTCCAATATAATAACTGCTTTTAAAATAAGATAAATAGTGATAATTTGAAAATAAATGTATTTTTTTCATATTTTAAGAGGAATAAATTGTTAGAACAATTCATTATACTATAGCAAATGATATATTGATCCTATTTTTATTTTTTTATCAGTTTTATTAAATATCTCAAATATTATATCAACAACATTTTAAATAAAATTCATTAAGTATTTATAAGGTTATTACATTTAGTAAATTAATTCAATATATGAGTAAAAATATAGCTTCATTTGATATGATGTACAATTTAATTTTAATAAAATACTATAAATTTAAGAATTAGACTCATTCTAAAATATTATTAGGAATTATTTTATATACAAACGAACAAAATAATTTTAGGAAAGTATGAAAAATACAAATGAAATATTTTTAATTTAATTATTTTCTTTCCACCTGCATTTATGACCACAAGTCATATGTACAAAGATAATCTAATTTATAAAATGAACCTAGTCTTTAATTTAATTGACTATATACATCCACTTATTCTTCACTACATAGTCGCCACATAATGAAAATTCTTTCGTTTTATTATTTATTTTAAATTGGTGGGAGAGTTTTTAAATTCTTAAATAATTTTATAATGAGTAGTCCTCTAATGTCCACTAAATATTTTAATACAAGTGCTTTGTTATTTAATTAATTAAAATGGGAGCGTACAAGTTCTTAGCATATGCTTAAAAAGAATTTGAAATAAAATAATCATGATGATGATGAAAAATATTTATTATTAGTGAAAGAATCTTCCACACAACCCCACTACAATTCTAATAATCATCTATCAGAATTTAAAGTTCTATATTCATAATTCTATGATGGTTAGAATATAATGTCTACGGGATATGCACTTATTAATATTTTTTGTTTTGATTAATTACTTCTGTATTTTTTTTAATTTAAAAATAAAAATTTACATGCAGAAGAATTATAGGATACAAGAAAGACAAACATGTATTCTCAATCTATAAAAGAACAAAAAATCTACTCATGAACTCCCCACGATACAAATAATCATTCAATTGCTAAAAAGCCTGCTTCAATAGAAACAAACACAATATGTACAAACATATATGTACATAATAAACATAATAATAATAAATAAATAAATAAATAATCACATTCACCACCTCCCTATTGAATTTACACTTTTTTAAGAATATATATATATATATATATTTATATTTATATTTATATATATGAAAAGAAAGCTAAATATAATTTATAGTTATCCATTATTATGTAAACTTGAGTTTTAAAAACATTATGTTATTTTTGTTTAAAAATATATAAAAATCCTAAAAATATTATTCTAAATATTTCAATTTATTAAAAAATAAAAACTATTAATTTTTTAAAAAGTATATTTTAAAAGTTTCTAAAGGTTAAAATTCACACTTTTAAATAATTATTATTTAAATTTTTATTGATAATTTTTTTTTTAAAAAAAATCAACAATTATTTATTTTAATTTTAAAATATATTTAAAATAACTTTCATCTCAAATTTTCTTTAGCATTTTATACTTATTAAAAATATCAAAATTATTTTAATGTATTTATTTTTATCTCATATATAACCTAATGAAAAATATATTAGAAAAAAAAAGTTGGATTATAAAATTTTTAAAATTATGAATTGAGAATATAATTTTTCTACCATTATAATGAACTTATAATATATTAGTATTTTTATTTGATAATTTATTTCCTCATTATTTTTGTATCATCAATTATCCATAATTTCAAAAAATAAAATAAATAAAAGCTGGCATACGGTGAAAACTCAAATAATGTGGGGCCAATTTAAAAATAAATAAATAAGACTGACCCGAATATGTTATTATGGACCCAATTTCGGGTCTTTCTAGAAAACCCACTCATTATATGCAATCAATTTACAATTGGTGGACCCCTACCATCTCTATGTTGTAAGCATGACGTCATACATTGCATCACACACAGCCATCATCTTCATGGTTGGATTATTCACTGATCTAAAGTATTATTATTATTATTCATTAATTTAAAATATTATTATTATTATTTAATTAGGATAAATTATTTTAATGCCTGTATTTGTTGTAAAATCATCATTTAATTATATTTTTATTGAAATGTTATTTTAAACGTTTTGTGACTTAATAAAAAATAAAGAAAGAGTATAAATAATATATTAGTTTTTATTAAGTTATTTTAATTTTATAGTTATTGTAAAATTATCAATTTTAATTATATTAAAATATTATTTTGAAAATTTATATTTTATTAAAATTTGTTATGATGGTTAATAAAAATAAAAATTATATTAATAGCACTTTAGTGAATTATTTTAGTTTTTATATTTGTTGTACGAATTATTGCATCAACTTATTTAATTTTAAAATTTTCATGATAGTATAATTTATTATAAAATTAAAATTTGTACTAATTGTCACTATTTTTATTAAAATTAATCAAGAAAACCATTTTTAATAATATTTTAGTAAAAATAATATGAAATAGATCAAAACAACACTCATCTATATAAATGTAATTAATAATTATACAAATATATTTAAATAGTTATGGTCAATTTAGGGTCCATAAAGGAGGACCACGTTCGATACACATATTTTAAAATGATTGAATTTCGCTTTCGTTATTTGGTGAATTATTTTAGAGAAAAAGCAATTGTGTGTATAAATAAAATACTAATAGTAATGTTTGGTGTGTATTAAAACGATGAACCGACAATTGAATTTGATTTTCATGTTTTATTTGAGAGTTTTGGTATTGTTGTTGTCTCAATTATTTGGAAAAAGAAAGATAAGATAAAAGAGTCTTGGTCAATGGTGTATGTTTGGTGGCAACTTTTGCTATCACTACCATGTGAAGTGTTCACCAACACACTTCCATTATTTTCTCTCTTAATAAATTTGTGTAAAAATTGTTTTTTTAATTTCAAAATTCTAAAAAGAAAATCGAAATCTCTAACGTTAAAAATATTATCCTAATCATTTTAAGGAATATTAATTATTTTGTTAAATTTAATTATTAAAAAATATAATTAATTTTAATTAATGTGAAATAATAGCTTTTTAAATTAATATTTTATGATATTAAAGATATTATAATAAAATAGTTATACAATATATTATTTTTAAATGTTGAATTGAATTTATTTATTATTTAATTTTAATTTTAAAAATAAAAACCTTACAATTAAATAATTTATGAATCTAATTAATTTATTTATAGAATAATTATTATTTTAAAATTTTATTTTACGAAAATTGCAATATAAATTTATTTTTATTCATATAAATTTGATGTATATTTTATTTATCTCACTTAAATGATTTTAAAAATTATTTCGTTCTATTTCTATATTTATTTAAAATATATTGAATACATTATAAAAAAAAATATTCACAAATGTAAAAAAAAATAAAAATCTTTTTCACTAAATAATTTATGAATATCATGAGTTCATTTATAAAATTATCCAGATTATTTTAAAAATATTAAATATATTTTTTTAAAACTATTTATTTAAATTTATTTTTCGACTAAACTACATTTCGACTACTCCATTCAATTTTCATTTTTAAAATATTGGATTGGATACAAGTGAAGCACCATGCATGGATAAAGAAAATTTGGAATTAAAGCATATTGGATAGTTTGGTCTGCTGCATAAAAGTTTGGGCCTACTGGACCATTTATTGGGCTTTTAGTCGAATAACTGGCCCATATTAATCGGCCTTATCAAATTTATCAACTAATTTTAACCGTTTTAACAGTAAACTCAGTCATCGATAAACATCAACCGACCTTGTTCCACAGTCTCTGGTCTCAAATTCTCAGTATGTCTGAAGCTAAACGGAACCAAACAGCTCTTTTAGTCATCGACATGCAGGTACTTCTCTTCAATTCAACTGGGTTTGTTTCAATTTATGTGAATATTTATTGGTTTTTGTTGTTTTGTAGAATGATTTCATTCTTGATGATGGATTGATGAGAGTAGATGGAGGCAAAGATGTAGTCTCTAATGTTATCAAAGCTGTTGATGTCGCTAGACGCTATGGGTTTCTTGTGGTTTGGGTAAATTTTTGTGCTTTTTTAGTGTTTGTTTGGTTAAATGCATCAATTGAATTTGTGTTTGGTTAGTGTTTTGTGGATTTTGATTTGTGGTTTGAATATATGATGATGTTCTTGAATGGATAATTTGATGGTTGTGGAGATGAGTGAGAAGAAGTGTTGATTGTTGTTGTTTGTAGTGGAGTTATATTGACACTAGGGAGGGATGAATTTGAACATATTTGAATGGACTGACTCCTGAGTTTCCGGCTTCTAGAAACTATGGTGTTTGTCCTAGAAGCACTTCTAGTTTCATATGTGGTGTTAGGATAACTGTAAGTAGGCCTTCCAGAAGTACTTCTAGAGAAAGTTAGATATACTAGCTTCTTGAAAATGACTTATGTTTATTTTCTTCTTTTGCGGTCAGAAGTCAAAAGAAGTAGAAGTAATCCCATATAGATTCTTTATATATCTAATATTTTGAGTAGGATTTGATTAGTCCAATTAGCTGTATTTATATAAAAAAAAGTTCATCCATATGTAATTTGATGTCATTCTGGAGTGACTGTATTTTTTCTCATCTATTATCCCATTAGTGATTGAAAAATCCTTATAATCCTAAATGGCCGCAGTAATATCAAAATGACGTGCATTTGTACCAAAAAGTTCATTTGTTTGTAATTTGATGTTGCTGTGAAGTGACAATGTAATTCGCACTCATCTATTGTGCATTTATGATGATGATCATGAAATAGTATTGGTTTCAAGGTTGTTCGTGAGCATGATCCTTTAGGAAGAGATGTTGAGCTCTTTCGAAGGCATTTGTACTCGCCTGGAAAAGTAGGACCTACATCTAAGGGAAGTCATGGAGCTGAGCTTGTAGATGGTCTAGTGATCAAAGAAGGTGATTATAAGGTTGTCAAGACACGCTTCAGCGCATTCTTTAATACCAATCTTCACTCCTTCCTTCAAACCGAAGGAATCGAAGAATTAGTAGTTGTTGGTAAGTGAATCAAAACGAACTTGTGTTTCCAGTTTTTGTGACGTGTGATTTGCTGCATTGTATGTTGTCTCTAGGTGTTCAAACTCCAAATTGTATAAGGCAAACAGTATTCGATGCAGTAGCACTGGATTACAAATCTGTGAGTGTTATTGTTGATGCCACTTCCGCTGCCACACCTGATATTCATGCAGGTATGAGTTAACTTACCAAAAAAATCAATACTTACACAAGCTAAAAGTGGCTTAGATTCATACCTTACAGTTAATAAGATAGGTGTAACGCCAATAAAGTACAAACATAGAGCTTTAGAGGCTTCATGTCCATGCTGATAAGGATATTCAGGTACCTAACTCTAGGAGAAGTAGAAATAAACTGCGATCTTTAGATAGTCAGACTTCTCTGTATCAGTTTGTAATAATATTTCACATAAAAGTCATGTTTACCATTTCTGGACATGATAATAGTATAAAAAGGGTAAGACAAACGATATTGTTATAGAGATGAGGTTTAACTAGTTAGAAATGATTTTCGGGATTTAAGATATATGAATCCTCTTCGGTTCATGTTAATCCATTCCTTATTCACCAGCTGAAATGAATCGAGTAGAAATTTATTGGTGTTTTGTTTGGTTTTCTGGAGCAGCCAATATCTTGGACATGAAAAACATTGGAGTGGCAATTCGAACACTACAAGAATGGACTGAGGATGAAGTTTAACTCATTCTTGTGTAAACTCTGCTGATGTAATCTGTTTATGTAAATGTATGTACTTTTGGTTGCTTTGATTAATTAGTTTAATGTATATTAGTTAATAACTCATTGTATAGAGTATTAGTGACTGAAACAAACCACATTTGTAAGGTTTTAATCTATCTAGAAGAGCGTTGTGTGGTTGCTTAAAATGTTCACTCTTTTCAATCAATCTATCCTCACAAAATCTTAATGTCAAAACAAAACATCATATTTTTCTCTTTGGCATAAAAGGCATTTTGGTCCCGATTCTTGATAAAAAATTATCGATTTGATCTTTATTTTCTTTAAGTTATCATTTTAATCCTCCATCTTTCCAAAATATATTATAGACGATTCTTCTTACGTAGCTTGTATGATTTGGTGCTCTAATGTCACCTACTCTTCCAAAGATAAAAGTTTAAAATGGTATTTTGAAAACAATTTGGGTTAGAAATTAGGGGTGATTAACAAATTTAATCGATGTAAATAAAAATTTATCTGTAAGTATTTTTTGGTTCGGTTTAAGACTAAATTTAAATAGCAATTAGATTTTCTATTAGCAATTTGTCAATTTAACCGTTTGGAAATTTTTTATTAACGATTAGATTTTTAATTAACGATTTTCAAATCACTGCTCCGAGTAGCTGTTCACGAATCTCTAATCAAAAAGCTCCGATTTTACTTTTATCAATTTATAAACATCACTAAAATACTCTTAATAATAATAAAAGTTTTATACTAAATTAGGTTAATTTTAATAATAAAACATTTTAATTATTAAATATAATATAAAAAATTTAAATAACTTTTTTTAGTTAATCTATATTTTATTTATTTATTTTTAGTTTATAACTAGTTTTAAATTAAAAATCTTAAAAGAAAAAATTATTTTAAAAAATAATTAGCACTAAAAAATAAATAAATTATAGTATAAGGTATAAAATATAATCTATTATATTGTGTACGTCATTTAACAACAATTTCAACATTTAATTGTTATTATTAATAGTGATCTTAATCACTAATTCAACATTTAATTTATCAGCGGTGGTTCAACCATTAAAAGGAAATCAAACTAACTTTCATTTTTTTTTTTTTCAAACACCTAATAGAAACCATACCCCCTCCAATCCTATCCAAAACACTTTACACTCCACATTAGTTCATCATCTCCACTTTACTTCCACAAAAAGCTCAATCAAAAACACAACTTTTTATTTCTATCATCACAAAACCATTGAATGTTAACAATTGTGAAGAAACATCTTTATTAGAAGGATGAAGGTGGGCTTCTAGTGGGCCCAAATAAGGTCCAAATTTCAGGTGGGCTATAGGGCCCATTCTTTGAATCTTAAAATGATTAGATTCCTTGTGAGAAGGACAACTCATCATCATATTGTAAAAAAATATTTATTTATTTTTCTTCAGAAGAAACAGCTTTTTGTGAATCTAATGTATCTTCTCTGCAATTCTATGTTTCTTCTTTAAATGAATTTAATGCATCTATAGCCTACATCTCTTGTCCTCATTCACTATTTCAATATATATATATATATATATATATATATATTTATTTATTTTGTATTATCCTGCTCATTTTAAAAGTTGGTGGTTGGGTTTTTATACTTTTTTTGAAGTTTATGTTTTGTAAATAATAATAATAATAATAATAATAATAATAATAATAATAAGATTTGTTTGCATGTATTTTGTTTGAATTATGCTATATTTTGGAGTGCTAATGAGTCAATGACATTTTTTGTTTGGCTAGGATTAGATTAATTGTATACATTTATTTAATTATAACTATTTTATTTCTTATATCACTTTCAATATTATTATTATTATCTTTAACCTAAAGTTGACCCTAATATTAGGGCAATGACCAACTTCATTAAATATTAAATTACTAGTAGTATTAATTTATTAGTATATTAGGAACATTCTTTGTCTTGCATATCTCTTTGATACATAATTAAATCAACAATATATAACAAGCTCATAATATATACATATACTTTTTCAAGTTTCCTTCATTCCACCATAATATTTTTTGAATTAATTAATTTACTGTAATATTTTTTTGAATTAATATAAAACTTACATCAGTAACTCCCCATCTTGACTAATAGTTAGTATATAATTATTTCATAAATTTAAAAAATAACTAAAAAATATAAAATAATATTTTTATAATAATTTTCATGGTGGTTGCTCTTTATATTTTTTGTTTACCTAATAATCATAGTGATTTATTTATTTTTTCTTTAATTTCTAATTTGATTTATTTTAAAATTAAATTAATTCTCCATCTCATTAATAAATTCAAAACTCAAATTTAAACCGAACTAAAATAAATTTTCATTTTTTTTCTTAACCTAATATCTTAATAATATTTCTCCTCAATCAATACCAAACTATATATTTAGGCACAAAGCAAATCTTCAATAGTTGTGACTCAACTAAAAAGTCATAAAATCTTACGACACCTAAATTTTGATATCGTCATCCAAAATTCCTATTATTTCAACATCGATTCATAATAATTCATGAATAGTATATAGTATATGATCATATGAAAAAAACCCCATACACAGTTAAATTGACAAATGCAAAGATAGATTTATTATAAAATTGAAAGTGACAAGAACGTTAGTGTCAAGTCATGAATAAATTGCTTTTAAAATTAATTAATATATAGTCAAAGAAAAAGATAAAATAAGATTCAAACATTTCGGTTGCTATCACATTCACATCAACAATTAATTTCTAACTCTTCTATTCCCCACATCAACATTTCTCATTCAATTTAAAATATATTATTTAGCCACCTTTCATGGGGTTTGGATTTATGAGATTCATATTTAGAGAATGTTTTCGAATATATATTTTTTTTAATAGCCTGTATGGAGTGGTTTGTTGAACAGTCTGTTCTGGATAGACTAATTTATTTATTATTATTATTATTTTTAAAGTTTTGATTTTTGATAAGTGTGATTATAGATGTTGGAACAATGGTTAAAATGATATTTTTCTTCATAGAAATTCTTCTTAAAAGAACTTAAAAATATAGATAATAGTGAATATGTAATAAATAGTTATTTTATTTTATTTTTTATTCGATTTTTTAAATTTAAACGAAATCTAAACGGAATATTTTAAATTTAAGAAATTACTTCTAATAAAAGTAATTTATACATATTTATATAGAAATACTTGTGAATTTGTTTTAGATGAATCTTATAACCATTTCTTTTAACTTTTTATGTTAAAAGTTATTTTAAATGTTGTTTGTGATAAAAATTCAAAAATATTTTTAAACAGTAAAAGTATTTTTATAAAAAATTAAAGAAATACAAACTTTTCTAAATATATTCTCTATTTTATATAACCTAATTAGTAAATTAGTTAATGTCGTTGGATCGATTCAATCTAGACATATATTATTCCAAATATATTCAAATTATATATATATATATATATATATATATATATATATATATATATATATATAACACAACTTCAATTATTTCCATCAAATTATTTTGCTCTCAACTATATATTTCTAGGATATGTTTGAGATTATTTTTGCCTATAAAATATATAAATGAAATTCATTTCTAGTAAACTAATATAATTAATATTTCTATTAAAAGATAAAAATAAATAAATAAATAAATTCTCTACCAATTATACTAATACCATCTAAAATAATTTTTAAAAATTAAAAGCAAAAAATTTAGCCTACCCAAATATATCATCAAATTCTAAATTTAAAAATTATAAATAGAACTTATCCTTAATATAAGTAGAAAGTCAATAACTTACCCAGAAAGTACTAAAAAAAAATGATTTAGATATAAAGTGTACTTTATCTAGATTATAAGATTGTTAGTAATTGTCCTTCTCTAATATGGTCATATTTGATTCATCAAAAGGTAATCTTCGATTCATAATAATTTCCCAAAATAATATCGAATTTATCTCAACAATCATTTATAGAAATAACGTGTAACATAATTGTTACAAATATGTGTAAAGGACAACTTGATTCAAATGCAAATAATTTATCTCAACAACAATCTTTTTCAATTTCACAACCAAACATTTTATAGGTCTATGTTTAACCAAGTTGGTTAAAAAGTAACTAAAACTTGAAGTATAAGGAATATATATATATATATATATATATATATATATATGAATTAATTAAGTATAAAATATGATTATAATGACTCATTACTGGCTTCTCATGTCACTAATGACATCATTTGTACGGTATATGTGTGATAATATACTAATCATAAATTCATAATCAACTTTTATGACTCACAACATATCAATAAATTTTTAGTTATATTTATAGTTACATTTATGTATAAATAAATTTAAGTATTAATAAATTTAAGTAATTTTTATTTATGTATAAATAATAAAATTTGATTCTATTTATCTAAATAGTTAAAATATTATTTAACGGTTTTAATCACGATCGAGAGTAATATTATAAAAATAGATATTTGGCAGTAGTTTTTAAGATAATACATATATTTAAACATAATTTTTAAAATAATGTTTGATATTTTAAAATAATTTATTTAAAATGCTATTTAAATTATTATTTTAAAATCCTAAAAATACCATTACTTGTAATATTAATAAATATAATAGAGTTTTTGGACAAAAATATATCTAACTATTATATAAATTATTATATATATTAATAAACCGTCTTTTCAATAAATATTCACAAATTTTTTAATTTATTATTATAAATATTCAAATCATATTTCAACGATTAATTTTTACAGTTTATACTAAACATATAAAAAATTTCCTTTTCTAAATTATACATACCACACTTATAATTTATCAAAATTTCAAAAAGTGATACTACGTTATTTATTATTTTAATTATCTAAGATAATTTATAATTAAATGGTAAATAAATAAAAATAAATACACAATTAATGCAAACTAAAACCATCCAAACATAAGTCAGACATATATGAATAAACACTAGTGAATTACAAAGGCTATATTAACTTTACCCCATTTCAAATGTCTTCCATACAATAAATTTAATAAATGAATTCATATGTTAATGTCAAATAATAATTGCTCCACATTTAATTAGTTATTTGACTTATAAGTTTTTTTTAAAAAAAAAAAAAAAAACATTATCAAAGTTGAAATTTAAGTCATATTGACTTCTTATGTCACTGATGAAATTATATGTACGATACATGTACTATATAAATCACTTGTATAAAATACAAACACATATAAAAATAACAAAAAATTAATTCACAACATTTAAAAATTCAAAATCTATTTTCATTAATAATAATTTTTAAAATTTAATTATTATCAAGAGTAACATAAATATATTAATTAAACTGAAATGTATAATGTACACATTTTGGACATGTCTTTCAATTAGACCTTACTTGTTGAATAGGACATAAAATTTGATGATCGACCTATCAATCAATCAAATTTTAAATATCAATAATATTGTACTTTTTATAAATAAAATAAATTGACAAATTCTTCTTTTCCTATCAAATCAATTCCATTCATTATATTGCTATCTTTAGCAATAAATTCATTAACACATCTATCTTAACCATATTTTATATTTTATGTTAGGTACATGTCATATCTATTCTATATATATATATATATATATACTCATTTTATCAATTTTCATTTAATTAAGTTAAATTAAAAAAAAATCTAATTTCCATTTTATATTATATAAAATGAGAAGTCAATTTATATTTATTTTTTTTATCAAATAAGTGAATGATATTTTACTTTAATTTAAAGTAATATATATTGCTTTCGGTGTATAAAATAAATATTATTTTTTTACCAAATCTTTGAATTCAGAATTTCAATTTCCAAGAATGAGAGGCTATAAAATATTCTTTTGTTGTGTAGTAGTTTCCTTTGACAACAAAAACCAGAAGTTTCATTCAATATAATAATATAATATAATAATAAAAACTAAAAAATAAATTATTTTATTATTATTATTATTATTATCATTATTATGATTATTAATATTAATAATGGAAGCCCACGTGCATGTAAACACAAAGATTTTAGTGAAAAATAAATAAATAAATGATTCATGTGAAGGCCATTTAGTAATGATGTTGACTTGTGAAAATTATATGATTGAATTTTATGGACAAAGTGAATAATTTTTATTTTTATTTTTAAAAAAGTGAATGAGAAAGTGGGACCATTTGGTCACTGTGAAACCTGCTACACCATATCCCTAAAAAGGGCAATATCATTGCTCTCTTACATTTATTTATTAATATTAAAAATAATAATTTAAAAGTTGAATAGAATTTTAATTGAAAAAAAAAGAAATAAAGATATAGATAAATAAAATAAAAACATTTGATGTAGACAAGAAAAAAAGCTGGTAAAATCATGGTATGTTTCCTACTTTATTTTTCATACTCAATTATTTATCACATGTTTTCATGTCTTTATTTGATTATAAATTATTTTATATTTGAATACTTGATTATTATAATTACAATCTCATTCACATAATCAATTTTCTATGGGAGATTAGGTGGAATCTCAATTTATTTATGTGTTATTTAAATTTAAACCATATATTTATCATTAAATATTTCTTAACTGTAATAATTGAAATATTGTAATAGGGAATGAGTGACTGTTAATAACTGTTGTAGAGAAGTTTAACCGAATGAAAATTATTTTTAAAAAATTAGTATTTTAAATTTCGATTTTTGAAAATTTTTCAATAGTTTACGAGTTTTTAATAATATTTTTAAATAAAATTAAAATTTCAACTTAAAAATGATATGTATAAATAATTTCAACAAAATTACAATTTTAGAATTCAAATGTAATTTGAAAGTTCCAAAATTAATTACAAATTAAATTATAATTATAATTTGAATTTAATTTAAATAATTGAACCAAAATTGAAATGAACAATCTACTGTTACTGGACAAAAGGAGGATGAATTTTGATGTAAGAAAAGTAAAAGATAGAAAGCTACAGATGCATAAAAAAAATGTTTGAAATGTAGGTAAAAATATAGGATAGGAGAGTACCGAAGAGAAGTTGAAACAGTAGAAAGTGAAAATATAATAAATAATAATAATAATAATGTTGAAGTTGAGAAGAGAAATGACTTATAAGTATGGTGTTTGCCTGTAACAAGAAATAAAGTTGTGTGTGTGTATTTCTCTTATATCACTTCCAACACGCAACACTACACAACATTCACTCTCTCTAACTCACTCACAACACAACACAACACAACACCACTTTCAAATATCACTTCTGTAAGAGAAAGAGCTGAATCTAGATACAATGGATGCAAAATCTGATGACCCCATTTTAGATCAAAGACACAACTTGTTCAACAACAACAATACCCACATGGAAGAACAAGACTCTTCTTCTATTACTACAAGTAGAAGAAGAAGAAGAAAGGGTGGTTTAATTACCATGCCTTTTATCATAGGTACATATATATGTATATATACATATACTTATACATACTCTTGTATGGTTTATAAAGTTTGGATTTTGAGCATCTGGGGTTGTTTAATTTTGGTGATTTTGATGAAATTTATTGTCTTTTTATTTTGTTTGTTGCAGCAAATGAGTCATTTGAGAAAGTGGCAAGCTATGGGTTGACACCATATATGATACTTTATTTGATGGGAGATTATCATTTGGATATTGTTAAAGGGTCTAATATTATCTTCTTTTGGAATGCTGGTATTAACTTCATGCCTACTTTGGGTGCTTTTGTTAGTGATTCTGTTCTTGGTAAATTTCTTGCTATTGGATTGGGCTCCATCTTCAGTTTCCTGGTACTTACACTTCACCACCATCTTCTTCTTCTACTTCAATTTCTCAGTTTCATTATCTGTTAATGATGTCAATGGCAAGTTGTTTTGGTGGCTGATGTTAAGTGGGGTTTCCACTTAGTTTGTATAGAGTTTAATTGGTTGCTTAATTAATATTGGACACTGTAATAATTGCATTTTTGTGTAAGTGATTTTGTCTAAGTTTTTCCACAATGACTGTTGAAGAATATGTTTAATGTGAACTTTGTTTCTAATTAGTCCAGTCTACATGTTCATAGATTACTGAAACAGGAAACTTGGATTGGTCTGGTTTATAGTACATGTTTGTGAGCTGAGATGTTAATGTATATGAGGTTTGTTTTTGACTTTTTGTTCTCTAATTGGTTTCACCTTGTGAGTGAAAGTTGAAGTTTGGAAACTTTCAATGGTCAAGTCTGACATTTATGTGGTCCTGGTCTTGGTCTGGTAGGGATTGTGTTTGTATTTGTTGTGTGTAGTGTATTCAAGCTGTATAGTGAAATCAACTAGTTGCATTGCAGTCTATTGTGGTCGAACAATATTGCTTAGTGACATGATTTTGAATTGTGATAGGGGATGTTATTGCTATGGCTAACAACAATGATTCCACAATTTAGACCACCTCCATGTGAACAACCTCAGAGTTGCAAACCTGCATCAGCATCACAGCTTGGTATTCTGATAACATCATTCGCTCTCATGGCGATAGGAGCCGGTGGTATTAGGCCTTGTTCCTTAGCCTTTGGAGCTGATCAGTTCAGTAGACGGCGAAATAATAATAATAACAGGATCTTAGAGAGTTACTTTGGTTGGTATTATGCTTCTGCGTCGCTTTCTGTGCTAATTGCTTTCACAGGTATCGTTTATCTTCAAGACCGTTTTGGCTGGAAAGTTGGTTTCGGAGTTCCAGCTATCCTTATGTTGCTTTCTGCAATATTGTTTTTCATTGCCTCTCCGTTTTATATCAAAGTGAAAGCAAGTCTTAGTTTGTTTACTGGTTTGGTTCAAGTGGTTGTTGTTGCTGTTAAGAATAGAAAACTGTCTTTGCCTCCTCGTGACTCCAGCGGATGGTACCATCATCGAAAAGGGTCTGATGTTCTTGTTCCATCCGACTATTTAAGGTGAATAGGTTCTATAACTATTACAACTTAACGGTTGTGCTTTTATGGTTAAACTAATTGTAGTTCGATTGTGGTTTTCTTATAGGTTCTTGAACAAAGCTTGCATTATCCGGAATCCTGAACAAGACATTTCGCCAGATGGGACAGCTATTAATCCATGGAAGCTTTGCACAGCAGACCAAGTAGAAGAGCTCAAAGCATTGATAAGGGTCTTGCCGTTATGGTCTACTGGGATTATGATTTCAGTCACCATAAGCCAAAACGCCTTCCCATTACTCCAAGCGAAATCAATGAACAGACATATCGGAAAGTTTGAATACCCTGCAGGCTCTTTCCCATTGTTCACAATCGTTACACTTTTCCTTTGGGTAGCTCTCTATGAACGTGTGATCCTTCCCTCAGCGTCGAAGATCATGCGCAGACCAGTGAGGCTAAGTCCGAAGCTGAGAATGGGAATAGGCCTATTTTTCTCATGCTTAAGCATGGCAGTTTCAGGTATAGTTGAGAATGTTCGACGAAGAAGAGCTATTGAAGAAGGCTTTGCCAACAACCCATCTGCCGTGCTAAACATGTCTGCATTTTGGTTAGTACCGCAGCACTGCCTGGTTGGATTGGCCGAAGCATTCAACGCTATAGGCCAGACTGAGTTTTTCTACAGCGAGTTACCTAAAACCATGTCATCTATCGCTTCATCTATGTTCGGTCTAGCAATGGCTGTTGCTAGTTTGCTAGCAAGTGTTGTCCTTAGTGTCACTGATGACATTACTTCCAAAGGAGGCAAAACCAGTTGGGTCACACAGAATTTAAACCAGTCACATTATGACTACTATTACTGGGTTCTCTGCGCAATGTGTGTGATCAATCTGCTGTACTTTGTCATATGCAGCAAGGCTTATGGTTCTGGCAGGGAACTTGTATCTAACACTACAAGCGACGAAAACGGAGTAGAAAATGCACAAGAGTTGCCTTGCCTTGGAAGTAAGGTAGGTGATGAAGAGAATGGTTTGAAGGAAAATGGATTCAAGGATAAAGAAGGTGAATCCAAGTCAAAAGAATTGCAGGTTTGATTTGTCTTTGAGTGTCTACTTTTACATATATATATATATTTTGCTTTATATCTATATAGTGAATGTGTTGTATATCAATCAAAAACTGTACTAATATTCATATCATCTACATCATATATATGTAATGTTCGCCTGTGTTTCCATATCCATTCTACAGAAGTAAACATAGTCTGCAAAAAAAGTCATTTTCATGCTTACACTTAACATTTGACTTTAAGTGTGATTTTGACTCAGAAGGAACCGTTTTGATAAGATAGAGGATTAAAATGACACTTCGAAAACTTCTGGAGCCGAAATGGCGCCAAACATAAAAAATCTAGAGTATTGTTTATTCAAACATTAGTTAGCAATAATCCCAAGTATTAAGAACAAGAACAATAATGACTACATTGTGTTTTTTGGCAAAGGGACAGATCAATCAAAGGAAAACCATGGCCCTTTGAGAAATTTTTTCTCTCTTAGACAACTTTCCCATGAACCAAACACATGGCTTAGTCCACACTCTAGTGTCCTTTACTTAATAGAACCCCACCAATCTGTGATTCTTTTGACACCTTTAAATAAACCCCACTTGACCAAACAACTAGCAGTACTATCACTACTCAATTATTGTTGAAGTGTAAAGTTTTGATCAATCATGGTCTCAAAAACATAAAAAAGCAAGTATTGGGAGAGAAACTAATGGTTGAAGAAGATGAACACTTTGGAATAATGTGTCTGCACATTCTCTGATATTGCTGGTGATTTTATCTACAGTTGCTGGTTAGTTTTTTTTCATGTCTCTTTGTAGGTAAATGAAAACAAAAAGACTATGTGACAGTGTTTATTGTAGGTGTGGTTTTGGTATGGGTAAAATGAAAGTCTTTTTGTGATGGGTTTTCAGTTTTTGTTTGTTCCTTCTATTTGTTTTCTTGTTGGATGGTATTTTTAGCATTATTGTACCTAAAACCCTATTGGTTTTGATAAAATAATCTGTTCTCAGATACACAAAGTTATAGATAGGGAACTGTAGTTAATGTACAACAAAATTATTATATGATGACAGTGATAAGAAAATCAATGGCGTTCTAATACAAAGATGTTTTGACAGACTAAAAATCAAATTGTTTTGACAGACTAATATGAACAACAAACTTGCTTTGACAGGCTAACCAGATGGAAAGACAAATCAAATTGTTTGTTTTTGCTTAATACAAAGATTTGAAAATTTGAACAGCTTCTACAATAAATTTTCACCAGATTTCCTTGTCTTCTAAAAGATATTCAAATAGGGGACCCTCAAGTTTTGTTTCTACTTTTAATTTGTTTTTAACTTATTGTATTGTACCTCCATTAATTATAACTTGAAGCCTTTGTGCCTGGCTTCATTCAGCAAGTAGAGAACCTCAAAAGTCAAAAGGGAATCAATTTGACAATCTTTTTATTATCTAACCGTAATTCATATATAAAATCGAATTTCATGTGACATTAATGTAAATACCAAAGTTAACTACTATATCTAAATGTATATATATATATATATTATATAAAAGGAGTGATTTACAGTTGAAAGAAACATACAGGCCATCAGTGTTCTGCAATAAGCTGTTTCTTCAACTCTTTCTTGTTAACCTGCACATGAGCGAGAATGCAGAATGAAATTTGATTGGATTTAATCATTGTATTGCAGAAGAAGAGAAGATGGGTTGGAATTATTTACCTTTCCCATGGCGTTTCGAGGCAGTGAATCCCAGATGAACAACCGGGTTGGTAGCTGGAAAGGTAAGTGATATATCAGTGTATGTATGGAGTGAGTGACATTGATGAAGAGAATAGTGTCCTTTTGGACACAACAAAGAAAAGCATGAGGTTGAACTCTTGACCACAGATTAATGTCAGCTATATGGATCTTTCGCTATATTTTAATGATAATTTGAATCTATTGAAGCCCCTACATTTAAATAACATACTAAGCTCTTGGAGCCAAGCCATTGACACCTTTAATAATATGAGCTCTACTAGCCAGAAATCAAGGGTATATAAGGAGGCAACGGAGGAACAGTAGGATAATGATCATGGGACATTGAGCAAACTTTGGACATCTATTTTCAAGCTCAAAAACAATGTCAAATTCAGCCTTGCTGGTTAACATTTGGTAGAAACATAACAAAAAGCCAATATCTAGATTGTTCGTTTTGTATATGTATGTTGTGTATGTCAGTGTTGTGATACATGAAAGCAATAATGAACCAGACACAAAACAATGCAGCAAACACATTTGGCACATCTACAATACTTTAAAATGTAGAAGATAAAAGAAGATGGTTGTGCAGCAATACCTTGTATGGTGCGAGTTTATCTTTGGCCCAAGCACAGAGTTCTTCCAAGCTCATAACAGGCTTTGATTCTTCTGCTTGCTTTTTCTTTGCTTCTTCCTCAGGCACAATTATAGCACTTACAGCATCTCCATAATCTTTGTCTGGTAAGCCCAACACACAACATTCTGCCACAACTGGATGCTGAAAAAACCACATTTTTCTTCTCACAGTTAAAATTATTTTGTTTTGCAGCACATTTTTCTTTTCCCCATGAGGAAAATGGTTTTCAAACATAGTAAATCGGCTAATGTGTAAAATCAGAGAGGATAGGAAACAGACCTCTAAAAGAATTGATTCGATTTCTAATGCAGATAATTTGTATCCTCCAACCTTCATAATATCAGCACTAGTACCTGGCAACACAAAGAAATTGTGCAATGAAGAGTGTTCAGGTAAATCAACACAGAGGTAATATTTATATCAATAGTACATTCTACTTACGTCCCAAAATGATGTAGTATCCATCCTCATCAATTTTACCAGTGTCTCCGGTCTTGAAGAACCCATCATCAGTAAAAGAGCTCTTGGTAACCTGCATTATAATCAAATAGCAAGAAATTCAAGTTTTTAAACATTTCTACCTCACTCTCAACATTTTTTTTGTCCTCTATAGAACTTAAAAACTCGATATCGTGTCATGCAAAGCAGAAAACCATATATACCATAGTGATTGCTTCTTATGTAAAGTAAATTCAGTCCATTCCCCAATTACTATATGAAGTCAATTGCCCATAAGCTAGTGTCAAGCAGTATAAGATCTAAAACCGTTTGAGCTAACAAACACGCGGTTTATATTGTCTACAAGCCAAGATTGGTTTCCATCAACACATGATATCA
The DNA here is from genome assembly GCA_031304145.1 of Cardiospermum halicacabum. Classification (NCBI taxonomy): domain Eukaryota; kingdom Viridiplantae; phylum Streptophyta; class Magnoliopsida; order Sapindales; family Sapindaceae; genus Cardiospermum; species Cardiospermum halicacabum. The sequence continues at coordinate 550,839 of CM062391.1, read as the reverse complement.
TTGACAACTAGACAGGATCAAGAGAGATACTCTTAAATAAACTTTTAAAGCAGATGCCCTATTAGAAGATTAAAAATAAAATTGGGGCCTACAAAGGGCAGTTTTTGATGTTTGCATGCCTACACAGAAGGCAAACAAAAACTTGCTAGAACAAATACCTCTGGCAGTTTCCAGTATTCCTTGAATAATGAAGGACTCTTAACACAAAGCTCTCCTACTCCTACTGCTTCAGTTCCGCTCTCGTCTTCAACAATCTTGACCTACAACAATTGCAAAAATGAATCCAATAGCAGCTAGATGGACCCTTGTAATTGAAAAGGCTTGCAAATGAAACAGCAAACATTCATGTGCTGCATATTACTGGTGATATGTTGCTTGCAATAACTTTCATGTACCACTAATACTAAATTCTTATTAATCAGCTTCAGCAAGAAATGCAATTGTTATAGAGTTGCACATGCATGAAATTTGATGACAAGGAGCATTATATTGAACAAATTATGAAGCACTAAATTTGCAAAGGAAGGAATGAGCTAACCTCCACGCCAGGAAATGGTTTGCCAACCGTGCCTGCTTTACGTGCACCTCTTAAAGGGTTAGATATTGCCATCACAAACTAAAAAAAAAGAAAAAAAAAAAAAAAAAGAAGAGAGTAAATAATCACACTGAAATTTCTAGAAGAATATAAAGCTTCAAAGACTTCTCTATGAGCAACGAGGCATGTTACACCTGAATTTGAATTTGAATTACTTACTTCAGTCATACCATATCGTTCTAGAAGGCGATGATCAGTGATGGCTTCCCATTCTTGCATGACAGGAAGAGGGAGAGCAGAGGAGCCACACATCTGGGGAACAGAAAAAATGCATCACATTAGTAACTATTCATCAATTGGCCAGAAGAAAATAACCACCACCAATTAGGAATTAATTTGAAAACAATTGACATAATGTTATCAACTTCAAAATAATTGCCAGGAAAGACGGGTACGAAATTCCCAAATGCAAAATGGAAAGTAGTTTCAGATTACAAACCATAAGGCGCAACTGTCTGGCAGCAGAGGCAGAAGCGACTTTAAGCTCTGGATCCATAGCTTCATAACCTTGTATCAATCTAGTATACATTGTTGGAACCTGAGTAATGCAGCAGAAAACATTATATTAGGTTCAAACTTTCTTAATTTTCTTATTTATTTCAGATTGTTATATACAATCCACAAGTAACTTTCCTATAATAAGCCTAGATAAAAAAGATCACAAGTTGTACATCATAAACAGTATAAGGTAAGTTGATACGTTAAGAAACTTATATTATTCCTGAGGTGAAATTTCTAACTATTTGGCATTCTAAGGTAATATAGAATCAAATTATCAACTATCATGACAAACTCATGCGCTGGTTATGTTCCACTACAATGCACAACACTCAATCCATGGATGATAGTTACGAGAAGTACTGAAGATTATTGGACATGAAAAAACAGTTCATTTGGAGAAAATTGACAATTGTATAAATCCACAAACTTTGAAAGACCCCAACTTACTCCTGTAAAAACAGTTATTGCATCTGCAGTCTTATTCCCATTCACTTGACATTCACGCCATCTCTGCCAGATTCCTCTAACACTGAACTTCGGCATAAACTCAACCTTCAATAACATAACCAAATAAATGACAACTTAATATGAAAATAAGTAATCCATAATTAACTTGTAGAGTATAACATTAACCAGAGTAAAGAGGCACACACATACTCAAACAAAAAAAATAAGCATTAACACCAACTTAATTGAAACACGAATTTATTACACCAACAACAACAAAGACCCATATGCATACCTACAAAGACATAAAGAACACCAACTTAATAAAAGAAGATATAGCACTGAATGAATTACCGTTGCACCGGCGTATAAAGGAGCAAGTAAAGCGTTAAAAAGTCCATGAACATGTATGGCAGAAGTTAAGGATAAATTTGAAAAATAACATTCTTGTGTGTGCTTCTGAGGCAATCTAATTTATCTATTTAAAAAAAGGTTAATGGATATGGTGTAGTGGCAGACAGTGTAAGAATTGATCAGCTGATGTGTACTCCCAAGCCTTTGCCAAGGTTTGAACCTGAAATGATAAAATGGTACCAATGTTAGTACTCAATTTGATCTTTAGGTAAAAAAGGTCGAGAAGGCAAATACCACATAACAGAAAATAAAGTCTTCATCGGAGGATGGCCATATATATGCAAAACGGTAATTTATATCATTATCATGTAAGGTTATATGGGCAGATGCCAATGGTTACATAGAATACATCGGCATTAAAAATACATCTATGTGGAACTGAAGTTTGTAGATATTTACAAACGATAGCTTCAGGAAATGAAATACAGTTGGGATTTCGGCTAAGAATTTGACAGCTTGGAAGACTCTCTAGCCACAGACTCTAGAAAATTCAACAAGCATTCTGCTTTTGCAAGCTAGTAATAGTTGATATACTCAAAACTGATAGATAGATGTTCACGAACTTGACATAGGATTCCTAGAATGTCTGCAGCAGCCCTATATTCCCAAACTGTGCCTCTTAACTTCTTCCTTATGTAAATATGCTTGACTGCAGTCGATTGGCAGCCTATTCACTGTTTCAAACTATGCTACTCTTGGTTAGCTGCCCCTCTCCTAATGTTCCTATTTTAACTTTAATTCTGTAACTCCATTCTCTATAACCTCTATCCCCTATTGGCTGATCCAACCTTTACCCTCCTTGTTGCAGTAATCTTCCTAACTCCTTTTAGCAAGGATATGACTACAGGATTAACTCAACTGTAGGGCTAAAGTGGTGGCTGTGGTTCTGTTTAAAATGCTGCCAAGAAATTGATCCATTGTGCTTGAGTGGCTGAGCATTTTATGTTAAAAGGACTGATGATGTCCGTTAGCTAGTAACTTTTGAAGCAGCAAGTAGTTGGTTCAGTTTAGGTCTGATTAAGCCATGTTGAACAAAATGGTAAGGCCTAAACTATCTTTGGCTTGATAGGCTGCCTGCCAACCGTAATTTTAGAATTTTGCAATATATAGTAAAATCATAATGTTATAGGCTTGGGGCATAAAATAAAAATTCCAAAACTGGGGTGTTTAACTTGCCAATCATGCATAAAATAGCTTAATGTTTAGATAACCTTTAACGTAAACCGGATGCTAAGACTAAAGCATATATCAAATTCAGTCACATACCTGAGCAGCTATACTTTTATGGGTATGAACAACTCCTTTAGGTTTACCCGTTGTGCCACTAGTGTACACAACGAGAGCTGGATCCTCACCTGTGATAAAGGAAATAACATTGTCCATGATTTCAGTTTATGCCACTAAAAACACATTACATAAGGAAGCAGAAGCAAACCATTTATCTTATTCGCGTCCTCAAGATCTCCAATTTGTGAATGATCATGTGCACTTGATTCTGATGAAGCACCAGTGACAGGCGGAATCAGAGAATATCGAGCAGCACATTTAGCAGCAATGTTTTCCATGGTTTCATGATAATCTTCAGTACTTAGTACAGCTGTTATATCCTAAAAAAAATATACAAGACATTAATAATATGACATGCGAAAGAATACATGAAATTGCCAATCCGAACTAATGGACATGTAATGATGCATGAACTCCTAGTAATCTTTGACAATGATTGGCAAATCATAAATTGAATGAGAGAAAAGGAAATTGCACCAGGGCATACCGAATCATTCATCACATGAAAAAGTTCAGACTCGGGGTAGCTAAGAGCAAGTGGAACTGCAACGCCTCCACTAAACCAAGTCCCCAGCACTCCGGCAACAAACTCAGCTGACGGTTTAGCCACAATTCCTATCCGTGCACCACGAAGACTTCCATGTCCACTAATCGGCAGACCCGAAGTTTCATTATCACTCAACAAAGCAGATATTCTCAATGCAGCTGAAACAAGTCCCCCATAACTGTAACTCTTCTGATCAGCTCTAATTGCAATACTATCACGAGCAGCCAACCCCTGCTTAGAAGCTGCTTTGAAAACCTCCATGAATGTACTATTACACTGCAATGCTAAAAGAAGAAAAAACAAATTTCAAAAACCAGGGCATCAGCAAAATTTAGTCCAAAACACCATGCAGCTCCACAAAATCATCCATCCATGGATCACAAGCTATGTTCAAACCAAAAAGAATTCACAAACGATCCAAAAACAGCTGAAACAGACTAACAACACAACATCTTAAACACCACCAAGAGAATCCATCTAACCAAGTGATAATTCAACAACAATTACCTCAAAATAGCAACACTCTCCAACCATCCAAAAACTAAAATTCAATCCTTGAAACACAACAACAAGCTCTCAAACCATCACAAAACATTTCATTTCCACAAAAAGATAAAAACTTGACAAACTAAGCTGAGTGAGACATTTCATCAAACACATATCACAATTCAACAATCCCCCCCCACATAAGAGAAAAACCACTACTTACAACACAAAAAGCGATCTTGAGAGACACAAAACCGTGCACGTCTGTGTCTCTTGAAACTGGTTTTGAAGAAAAAGATGGTTGTGGGTTTTAAAGAGGTCCTCATTGAGGTGGGTAGTTATATATTTACACAGTATAATAAATTGGGGCTGAAAATTTAGGTAGTTTAATTGGGTCTATCAATGGACGGTTTTGTTGTTTCGTGGTAGTTTTTTTTTTTCTAAACTGTGAAAAATAACTAAGTACTGCTGACTGAGTTTATTATAGTTTTCCAGGTAAGGGAAGTTGTTGGAAGAGTTGAAGATGATCATCAATGTTATGTGGGCCCCTTCACGCATCGATATTTCATACCATATTCACATTTTTGCCTTAAATTTATTTTTTTTAATTTAAAAAATGCATGTAATTCTTTAATTTTCAATAAATCAATACTATATGCAATATCTCTAATGTGAAAACAATGTGAAAATGAAAAGTAGTTGTCTTTTTGGTGTTGAAGTGTCTTGATGTGTAATGATTATCACATGCAGAATAGCAGAAGCAAACGAATAAAGTAGATAGATATAACACAAACGTGGACAAAGGACAGATGAGGTTATTCTACATTTGCTTGCACCTTATTTTTTGTAAAAAGCTTTTAAATTTTAAATTAATTTCAAAATATATTTAAATAATTAGCTAAATAATAGGTACCGAAATAGTATACCTGTAAACAGAGAGGTCCATTACTTTGCCCTGCAAAAGACAATACAATGGATGTTGAATAGCACTAGACTAATGTATCAAAGGAATTTTGTAGCTTCATCTCACAAATTTGTGTCCCATATAGCTTCTTCATTAACATCTAAGTCCTTGAACACAGACTGCAAAATCTTCACCAGACCATTGAGTAGCTTTGAGAGTCATCTGGGGTCTCTCTTGGAGGCCTGTTACAATGGAGCTTTGCTTCATCAAGGTAGACAAGTTCATGCTCAGTTCCTTATAAATGGACTAAAAAATCCCACTTTTAAAGTAAGGATTTTGGGAATGTATGTACATTGTAGGAGCTTCAAAGATGTCAAGAAAATGTTTTTCAGCTTTGATTTGAACTTAACCATGCCTTGGAATAGGATGATTAGAGTGTTTGCTAAAATGGGTTGGTTTGAATATGCTTTGTTGTTCTTTTTCAAGATGTTGAGTTTTGGTACCTTGCCTGATAGGTATAGTTTCCCTTCTGTGGTTAAATCTTGTGGGGGTTTGAATAATTTAGGGTTAGGAAGGATGGTGCATGGTATGATTAAGGTTTTAGGATTGGAATGTGATGTGTTTGTTGGGAGTTCTTTGGTTAAGTTTTATGCAGAGAGTGGTTGTATCAGTGATGCTTGTTATCTGTTTGACAAATTGCCTGAGAGGGATAGTGTTTTGTGGAATGTGATGATAAATGGTTACTGTGGATGTGGAGATTTGGAGAATGCTATAAGGGTGCTCAAGGAGATGAGAGCTAGTGAAAAGAAGGCGGATTCTGTGACATTTTCTAGTGTCATTTCTGCGAGCTCTGTGGAAGGTTTTCTGGGTTTAGGTCTGCAACTTCATGGCTCTGTTGTGTGTTTTGGGTTGGAGTATGAGGGTTCTGTGGCTAACACATTGCTGGCAATGTATTCTAAATTCGAGCAGGTGGATGATGCGGTTAAGTTGTTCGAATTGATGCCTTGTGTTGATTTGGTGGCCTGGAATGGCATCATTGCTGGACATGTACAGAATGGTTTGATGTTTGTTGAGGTTGGGGAATGGCATATTGCTGTTGGGGTATGAAAATATGATGATTCTGGTGTTAAACCTAATGCGATAACTTTTTCGAGTTTTCTTCCTTTGGTTACTAGATCAATGAGTTGTCGACAAGGTCAGGAAATTCATGGTTATATAGTAAGAAATGGTGTGTCTTTGGATGTGTACCTGAAGAGCGCGCTTATTGATTTATACTTCAAGTGTAGGAATGTGAAAATGGCTTGTAAAGTCTTTAACCAAAGCATGATAATCGATCTTGTAATGTGCACGGCAATGATTTCAGGATACGCGGTTAATGCAATGAGCTATGATGCTTTAGAAATGTTTAGGCGATTACTTCATGAGAAAATCACTCCAAATGTTGTCACTTTGGCAAGTGTCCTACCGGCTTTTTCTAGTTTGGCTGCTCTTAAATTGGGGAAGGAATTGCATGGTTACATCCTCAAGAATGGGCTAGATAAAAGATGTCAAACAGGAAGTGGAATCATTGACATGTATTCGAAGTGTGGAAGATCAGATCTTGCTCGTAACACGTTTTTAAGAGTGTGTGATAAGGATATTATCTGTTGGAACTCCATGTTAATAAGCTATTCCCAGAATGGTGAACCTGCAGAAGCGTTTACTCTTTTTCGGCAAATGGCTGATGAAGGAATAAGACATGATGTTGTGAGTGTATCAGGAGCTCTTTCTGCTTGTGCTAACTTACCTGCACTTCAACATGGAAAAGAGATCCATTGTTACATGATCAAAGGTTGCTGCACCACGGATAGTTTCGCAGAGAGTTCTCTAATTGACATGTATGGCAAATGTGGAAGCTTGGAATATGCTCATGTTGTGTTTAACATGATGCAGGGGAAGAATGAGGTTGCATGGTACAATATCATTGCAGCTTATTCAAGCCACGGCCGCCTTACCGACTGTCTTAATCTTTTCCATAAAATGTTGGATAGCGGAATCCACCCAGATCATGTCACCTTTCTTGCTATAATCTCTGCCTGTGGCCGTGCTGGTCATGTAGAAGATGGGATTTACTATTTCCAATCCATGACCGAGAAATACGGAATCCCAGCTCGTTTAGAGCATTATGCATGCATGGTAGATTTGTATGGTCGAGCTGGTCGTTTGAAAGAAGCATATGAAACCATAAACAGTATGCCTTTTCCTCCTGACGCCGGTGTCTGGGGAACACTGTTGGGAGCATGTAGGATCCATGGTGACGTTGAGCTAGCCAAAGTAGCTTCCAGTCATCTATTTGAGCTGGAGCCACAGAATTCTGGCTATTATGTGCTGCTCTCAAACATACATGCTGATGCAGGAGAGCGGAAAAACGCACTTAAGATCCGTAAAATGATGAAAGAGAGAGGAGTTCAGAAAGTACCTGGATATAGTTGGATTCAGATTTGTAACTCTACCCATATGTTTGTTGCTGCTGATGAAAGTCACCCGGATTCTATTCGTATCTATACATTATTGAGAACTCTACTCTCAGAGATGAGAAAGGAGGGTTACAGAAGCCCTGACCAGCTCCAATGCAGCCACTGACCCTGCAAATGTGATCAAAGAGTGTATCTACACACACAAATACACGTATCCATGTATACATTGCAAAGATTATTGAAGAATAATTCTATACTGTTCATAGCTCGGCATAATTCAGACGTTTATTAACAAATCATATCTCTAAACGATTCACTTCGAACATATCATGGTAAATCTGATCAGGGTTTTTTTAGCATATATATCAGTAGATACAAACTACATTAACCATTTCAATAGAAAGTAACAAATCAACACCACTTTGCTCACAAGAATGTCATTGAGAAAAGGACGCTCTAAAACTTATATATACATAGGCCTTCCAGGGTGAGCACCTGATGTATATGTATACTTCAAATTCTTCACAAACTAATAAGCAAATCTTCTATCACCTTCAACCTCTTCAATGTCTGGTTTCAATCTGTACCTTCAAACAATCGAACTGGGGATTGGTACCAGAAACTATAGAATTGTGATGAGCTACAAGCATTCATACAAGAACAATATGAACAAAATAAGTTGACGTTACCTCAAAATTAGGTGATAAAGACATGGTTTCACATATAAAACTGTGGTTTATGGCTCAAGTCTAATCTTCAGGAAGAAGGGACATCTCAATTTCTTGTAGTGTCTTCCCTTTAGTTTCCATTACGTTCCTCTTGACGAATAATGTCCCCACTAAACAAAAGCTACCAAAAATTGAATAGAGGAGTAGTGGCCCAAGTTGCTCAAGTAAATGCAGAAACAACAGACCAACTAAGAAATTTATCACCTGCAAAAATGACTCAAATCTGTGAACACCATGACTACTATGTGACTATGTTTATGTTATTAATTGAACAAATGATGCAACAACCTCAAAGGAGAATAAGCCGTAAGGTTTAAGCATCTGAGTAAATGAAAGCTTTTTTCAGTTTATTATCCACCATCAATGGCCTAGAATTTTAAAATTCACCTACCTTGTGAAACTAGTTGGAGAACCAACCAGATTAAGTAGAATGGTAAAGATGCTAACTGAAGTAAAGAAAACGAATAGACATGTAACCGATATGAAGAGTTATCAATAATTACCCAATGCACATCCATGCAAACTGCCATTGCCTTTGCTCTTATTCGACTCGGAAATATTTCTGACAGGAGAAGACTAGGAACTGGACCAGCACCTAGAGAAAATGTCAACACAAACCTGTAGGTATGAAATTCACCATTAGAAAAAGAACAAGTAACTGCATCACAGATCATACTGATTCAATCTTAATAATTATCCTAAATTCTTGTTCCAATCGGAACATGCCTTCTTGTCATAGTAATTATCTTTTTTTATTGGTAGGGCTGAATATCAATAATTAGACATGATGAATTCTGAAAATAGTACACGAATGATTAAATGATGTTATAAGAGTAACAACTATTCTAGGTTTTGATTTATCACTTCATCTTCTTATTTCTGAATTTTCTCTCAAGTCCAAAGATAGCTGGAAAAAACAACTTACAGGAGCACCCCACCAAGAGATAGGTACAATGCCCCAGAGCTAGACACAAAAGAAGTTGCGGCAATTGCTTGAATACCCATGGAGACTGCCTAAAACAAAGGGAAAAAAAATAAATTAAAAGAATTGCTGTATTCAAGAATATGTCTAGTTCCACTAAATGGCCATTGTATATATTGCAAAACAAGCAAGACAATGCAAGTGCAGACAGGAGAACCATGCAATCAAGTACTATATTAGTGAGTGCTTTACCCACAGAAAATGAAATCATTGCAGTTAGGTGTCAACCCAGATAGCAAGAAGTCTAAATTGGATTACTAGAAGGGATATTAGTTAAGATTTCTGAGTAAGTACCCACCTAAAATTAGTTAAAAATAGTAAGATGACTATTAACTCAAAAGCTAATTACTTTTACACAAAAAAAAAAAAAAAATTCATTTACTTCAGCATATTCTAATCCTGTAAATTTGGTCAAAATCACCAACATGGAACATTGAAAGTGAATCCTTACAACTTATGTTTGTTCATTTGTACAGTTTTTGTGGCTGAAATTACTAGATAAATAATTTCCTGGAAGTTCTTTTTATTAATTATCTTACCATGCCTGAAAAACTTCCAAGAAGCAGAACCCTTCTTCCTAGTTTGTCCATCAAGAATGTCGCCAAAACTGACCCTAAAACGGTATTAAAGAGCATGATTAGAAGAAATGTCAAAAGCTTTCATAAGTTCAAAGTCGTACAGTTGAGTAATCTTAACCTGATAAATTTGCAAATCCCATACATATATTTGCAGAGTCTGGAGGTACACCAGCACTTTTAAAGACAGTTGATGAGAAATAGAACACAGCATTTATGCCAGACAGCTGTTGTAAAGCAAAAAGCATAGATCCTATGAATACCACTGCAGATGGAGAAGTTAAAAAGGAGATTTTTAGAAGGAAATAGACATATGACCAGGCTTGAACTGTAATTTGGAAAAAAAAATCATATGCTCACCACGAGCATGGCGACCACGGAACAGTTCTGAGAGCCTCACTGTATCTACCTCATCCCCTCTATCTCCCCCCTTTGACAGTTCAGCAACTGAGCTCTTTACATGTAAGGCTCCTAAAAGTTTCTCAAATTCCAGTTCAGCTTCAGCCAATCTTCCTCTCTGAATAAAGTCCAAGAAGAATAAATTATAAATGTTAACTAGACAAACGCCTCCAGTAAAACACAAGAAGAAGAAGAAATGAGAAATCCAAATTGCAAGAAGAAGAGTTCTAGTCAGAATGTTAAAAGATGTAAGAGGGAATCAAGGACCTTAAAAAGCCAATGAGGACTTTCTGCACAGAACTCCATTAAGAATGCAAGTAGCACAGCAGGAATAGTAGATGCCCAGAAACAGATGCGCCACCTGGGCAAAAATCATAAACAATTCAGAAGGCCACCACATCTTCACTTGATTGCGTATATGACTATGTATTGGATCACAACCTCCCAGACTACTAAAGAGGATCTTAAATTTTTTTTTCTCTGTAAAAACATTGCCATGGTTTCATTTAAAATTAAATTTCTTACCAACCGTCAACTTCCTTGGCTGGAAGTCCAACAAATAATGCAACCAATATTCCAAAACATGTGGCAATTTGAGTGGAGCTCCCATACGCACCCCTCACATAAGCTGGTGAAACCTAACAAGGGTGAGGCCAGATCAAGTTTTCATGAATGTAAAGTGACCGATAGAAGGGAAAACAATGTGAGCATAATGAGAAAGTAAACTAACATTGTAACATAACAATTACCTCTGCTACATATAGAGCTGCCACAGGTGGGCCAATACCCATTCCAATTCCAACAAAGCACCTCCCCAATAGCATACCCCAGAGGTTTTTTGTTATAGCACTGCAAGATTATAGATATAACTAATTTAGCTATGTGAGTGTATTAAGCATGAAATATAGCGCACCATCCTCTTGTATTATTGCAAGAGAAAGGGTACCATCATAGACCCTCCCTCCTGACCTCTGCAGAGCAGGAGAGTAAGTTTTCTGTGTTTAATCTATGCATCACCCTCTGCATTTTGATTGTCAATAAAATATAAAACTAAAAGGAGTCGCTAACAAAGTATTCAGATCCAAAAACCAGAAGATGGCATACTGGGAGCATTAATTTCATCAAAAAGAAACAGACCAAATGCATTGAGAATTGAGAAAAGTGCAACAAAAATCACTACAGTAACTCCATATTCTTGGGACAATAGACATGATTTTTTTATCATCTCATCTTGATCAAAAGAAAACAGTAGGTGGAGACCGATCATCTTTAGTGGCACTCTTTTGATATCATAAAAATTATAAATAATAATAATAATAATAATTGATGGTTTTTAAGAAGAAGCTAAATTATTTCATACATGCTGTATTTACCTCATCGAAGCCCCTATTATCATTGGCAAAGCACATAACTGAAATGCCCTGCGTCGTCCAACTCCATCAGCTACCCAGCCACTGAACATTGATCCAAAGAAAGCACCTCCCAAACAAGTGCTCACCACCAAACCTTTCAAGTGTTGCACGTAGAATTAGTTTCCTACCAGAAAGCATATCAACATAAAGCTCGAGAATAGCAGAGTACCTTCAGCCATGGTATTCCCACTAAAGCCAAGCTCCGAAGACATGATTTCCAGTGTCTCATTCACTACTCTGCCAAAAACAAAAGAAGCAAGATTTCATTTCCAACCCTTCTCATACCAGAAAACTTTCCAACAATGAACGAGTACAAGTCTCGACAAGAACATACCCGAGATGGTAACCAAATAAGAAGGAAGAAATGGTAGCCACTGCTACATGTGGCAAGGATCGCTTCCATGGTGGGTTTCCAATATCTAGCCCCAATGTTCCATTTGAGATCCTAACTACAGTCCCATTTCAAACTATCAGTATCCAGTTTCATAAAACACATAACAATACGAATAACTATTAAATAGATATCAACAATGCAATATATCTTCCAAATGAGGGGAAAAAAAAGTCTGTAAAAGGTCATCATACAATACACAGTCAACAAACACAATTTTAAAAAAATAGAAAATGAATGAAGGCAGAACAAAATTCCAGATGATGCAACTTGCACATATGTTATTATTCTAAATAAATATTAAAACAAACATGCGTTGACACATCACTCAAAACAAATTAAAAACACAAATAGTGGAAGAATCACAGTAAAAAGTAGTATATTACTAGAAGTAGAATCATCTTTTTCGTCTCTATCATAGTCAAGAGTAGCAGTTCCTAGGTAGTAATCTCTAGATGAGACACGCTTATAGGTTGAATATGGATCCACGTGACGCTCACGCATCCCTCCTGCTCTTGATTGTCTCCACTTAACTAATATTCAACTGCTAACTGCAATTAGATCATCCTCCATTGTTAGATCTCACAAAAACAACACCAAATCTTCCTTTGTAACATTCTTTATCTTATCGAATACATTTCAAACCGCATGAAGAATTAAACATTTCTTGAAATCAACTACATTTACAGAGTAACCAAAGAGACCTCAAACTTTTCAGCAACGTGAAAGGAAAAATAAAACACTAATCAGTCCACAAACAAACTGAATTACAGAGCTCAATATTAGATCTACGATTTATATATTTTTGCACAAAAAACAGAGGAACTCACTAGGTCGATCAAGAACAACAAAAGGAAACGTAGAGACTAAAAAACCATACCAATACATCCAATGGAACAGCATTTTATATAGAATGACGAAAGCGATAGATAGAGATACCTGCAATGGCGTGTTACAGGTGAGTGAAGATGTAGAAGCAGAAAGTGATCTGATGTTGATTTCCGATAAGAGAGAATGAGATGCGAAGAAAAGCTAAAATGCGCCGGTGGAGGTGGTGGTGGATTGGAAACGTAGCGTAGGATAATGAAATCTGTGCGTTTATTTCGATAACCGTTTATTTAAATGAAAACGTGAGAGGCTAACGTGCGCGGGAAGTGCTTGTGGCGCGTAGAGAGAGAGAGGGTGATGAGACGGTTTACTACAGTGGTGTAGTGAGGAGAGATGTTGGAGGTTAGAGATGGACACGTGGAGAGCGGTGAGAGATGGATCTTGTGGTTTGTCGTTATGTGATTTTGTACGTCCTGTGTTGTTGTGACACGTGCGTTGAGATTTATGCCTTTGATTATGGGTATTTGCTTCCGATCAAAGGTGACGTATTTAATATTTGGTACCCTGGTTTACGTTTATTTTTAATACCAAATTACATTCACACCCTGAGGCAAATCTAAATTATAGATAATATACACTTTTTATATACATATGCAATCATACTCCTTTTCCAAATAAAATTAGTTAAAATATGTAAACTTCAATTTTAAAAGAATATCATAGTAGCTCTTAAGAACTTCCGCATGAGTTCGGATTAAAGTCAACGAATCACATCACTGATAAATAAGGTGGAGTTCACCAAGCAAATTTTAATAAAGTAATAACATGCCATATATTTTGATTCAAATCAACAAGCAGTATACTAAAATGACTAATTATAAAATAAATAATATACTTATTTATAAGTTAATGCATAATCATAATTGGCCAAATCTAGTGAATGAGAAGATCAAGCAACTAGAGATGGTTAAGTGAAAACAAGTTTAACGTAATTAGGGAAGTATATTCGCTAACATTTTTTTTTTAGCCTCAAGCCAAACTACAACAAATGATTTGGTCATTTATATATATATATATATATATATATATAACTATGCGTTTGGAGTTATAAGTAGTGAAAAAGAATCTCATGATCCATACAGAATGTCTTCATTATAGTCTGGAATTCATCGAAATGGGTTAAATGACACTTATGGCTGTTGACACATCAGACAATTGGGTCTGGACTTATAGAGCTATTATCTTTAAAGTCCTACGTCAATAAGATAGTTTTTCAAGGTATATAAGAAAGAAAAAAAATTATAGCCAAGAAAATCAGATAGCAAATTTTAGTTGCATTATAACATCTCGGATTCATAAAATTTAAAAGGTTTGAAGTTATGATAATGCGAATATTGCTTTTCAGAGTTTAAAATTTCAAAATTCCAATATAAACATGTTTGACCAGAACACAATTAAGAATAAATACCTTTTAAAAACTCCTCTAATAAGTTTTTTAAGAAGTATGCGAGTGGGGATAAATCATACTCAGATGAATAACGATCCTTAGTGATCCCATCTACAAGTATATGATTATCATTGTAACTTTTAAGTTTTGATGCATATAGACATAGTTAAAATACTAAATCTATATATATCTAGAATTTTAAGTAATTCAATAAAATGATTCAAATTATGGCATAAATTGATTCTAAATCTAATATTGATGTAGACTGAAATTCGGACTCTATTTCAACTTGTGTTCTCCTACAATAAACCCAAATCATTATTCACAAATTCAATTACAATGCTTAAATTTACTAATCCTTCTTTCAAATTAATCTATAATAGATTAGATTTAATTTAGTTTCCCAAATCAACTCCAAATTTAACTTACAAAGTACAAAGGCAGCTTAGCAATCATTATAAAAAAAATTATTTCTAAATATTCATCGAAAAGTCTAGCTTAGATGATCATACATCATATTTCATCATTTAATATAAATATAAAGTCTATCAATAAATACTAAGAAATTCCTAAATTAAATGAAAGCAAATAATGAATATTAAACCATCATTCGATTCTCCATTAACAAAGAGTTCAAAAAATAATATCATCCTAACTTAATATTACAAATTATTACAAATTCATAGAGTTTACAATCAGAGTATAAATCATATTAAGTAAAAACAAAATTTAGAAAAGGAAATGAAAGAAAGAACAATGCTGAAGAAGTTGAAGAGGATTTCTCATACTTCGTGATAATGAAAGTTCCCTATTTTCTCATTTTTATTCCTCAAATTCTCTATGGATTGTCTCTCCCTCTTTCGCCTTCCAAAATTTGTCTGATCCCTACACTGCTTCCTTTTCCGAATAAAACTGCTTTTCTGAATTCAAAAACTTATTTCACCTAATTCACACGGTCTTACCGTGTGACGTGCCGGTTAAAAACTCATTTTTCGAATGATCCACATGGTCCATGTAGGAAAACATGATCAAACCGTGTACTAGTCTATTTGAAAATGACTTATTCGTCCTAAAACTGTGTAGAATCACATAGTTAGCCTATGCGCTCGTCTATCAATGAAACATATTTCCTTTAGTTTTACATATAGTCCGTATAAATTTACAAAGCTCGACCATGGAAGATTGTTGATAGTGACGGTTGTTTAGTAAAGGAAGAACGTTACAAGGTGGTACTAGAGCATACAATATGAATGTGAATTGCACTTATAGCTAGAGTCTCCAGCATCTCTGAATCTAGGATGTTACAATCCACCGCCATCTTAGGATACAAAAAGAGCTTTGAAACTATGAGTTAAGGGATATATGACTTTTTGGAAAGCTCCTCTCAATATTTGTCCTAAAAAGTATGATAGTAAGGACAACGTATGTTGGAATGTTAAATGGTAGTTTATGGGATGAAAAATTGGCTTGGAAATTGTTCAGGAGGATGCAAAGCTTCCAAAAAAAAAGAGCCCTTGTATATTTGACAACCGTCTAGATAGATGTCGATCCTTAGTAAATGAATGTTCGTACAGCGTTTCACAAAGAATATTGCACGGTATAAACATTCATATAATAATATATGATCACTATTTTAAACCAATTTCAAATAATTTACTGGATATTATTTGATATATGAAGTTGGATGTTTACTCTTTCTTATTCAAAATGATTTTGTTATCGATTAAATGAGGATAGAATATGGAGATTTTTTTTTTCAAATTCGAAATTTCTTAAACATTTATTAGAACTCTCTCTTTTTTTCTTTTCTTTTTTTTAAATAATATTAGTATTACATAGTCACCACAAATATATTCCCTTAAAATTAATAAGTAAATTTATTTTTTATTCAAAGAAAAACATTAAGACTAAAAACCAAACACATAACCAAATATTATAAACACGGACTTGAACATTTGGACACATAATCTCTTACAATAAATCTCGTCAGCCCAAAATTCTAGCACAAAAGGGCTATGTTTGCCATAAGCTTTTTTCTTAGAGTTTAGTGTTTTGACATCAACAGCTTATAATCTAATATGAGTGTTTTTTAGAGAGTTTTTAAAACGTTCCTGGAAACAACGTTTAGTGTTTGAGTGAGAGAGTTTCCAAAATTCTTCCCAAATTATCCTCAACAATATTAGTTTTAAATTACTTTCTTTCCATTATTTTATTTCATAATATTTTTTATTATTTATCTTAATTTTATTTACAAGAAATTAAATATTTATTTTTATGAAAATATAAAAAAAAGTTGATTTTATAAATTTATTATTTAATTTTGTTACTTACTAAGAAAAAAATTATAATAAAATTTTATTTTAAACATAAAAATAATTATTTTTTAATATTATGTCTGTTTACGTCATTTGAACTTTATTAGATAAATAAAACGCTAATTTACAAAACAATATTTATTAAAAACACTGATTAAAACGCTAAACACTAACCACTATTAAAAAAACACTAAACGCTTTAAAAAACTCTAAACGCTTTAAAAACGTTAAACGCTATTAAAAACACTATTCGTACCAAACACAACCAAGATAGATCATCGCCTATATTTAGGGATAACTCGCCCAAAATTAAATAGCCTAAAAAAAATTATTTTCAACCATTTTTACAACACATTATTAATTTTTAATTAATTTTTTTGGAACCTTCATATTGATTATTTGAATAAAATTTGGTTAAATTAATTAATTAGTTAATTTTATAATATTATTATTCTTATTAAAAAAATTAAACATTAACATGCTTGTGAATTAGGTAAATTTGTTTAATCTTGTGTCTTGCACATGACCAAACTTTTTCAATTTTAATCTCTAATTATGCTTTTGTCTGGCATGAATCCATCACAAGAAGTTGAAACTTAATCTTTGCTTTTGTAAGAAAATCCAAACGTTGAATCCATCACAAGACTTCGAAACTTAAATTTTTAGAGCGGCTTGCATATCTAATTGATATTTGAAGTATAGTTAGTTTTATCATTAAGTATATGCAATCGATTGTGTTTTATGGAAAAGAAAAGAGTTCGATTTTCAAGTTTGTGTTTGGTTCAAGTTTTTGACAAAGAGCATGCAGAGTCAAAACTGAATTTGTATCCTACATGTCAAGAGAAATATATTGTATAGCACAAAATGTTAGCATTATATTTTTCTATAGTCTTTTGATTGGTTTCATTTTTATGAATAAAGAGATCTATCAATTCTTTTAAAAGTAAAACGTGTATTTTGTTCTTGACCGAGTATTATGATTACCTTTTGGTTTTTGATTTCCCTTTAAAAGCATTAATATTCAATTTAACTGATAAATGAATCCCAAGTTCAAAACATAATGTAGTTTCATCTTCATAAAACATTTGAACATCATTTAAACAGTAATTTGGAGAAATAAAGAGGCACATTGTGTAACTTAATGATATCTCTATTATTAATAGTATTGCCGCTGCTTAACCAAATGACTGCCAACACGTGTGGCAAAATTTGGTAAATTATAATTAAAACAATGTGATGATGTTTATTCAGGTCGCTGGGCGATATTCAGGGCATATTCAGGTTCGCGACTCATATCCTTTGTTCGATTGTATCTTATACTCTTGTTCGATTTACGATTTATGGATGATGTTTATTTGACTACTGTGATGAGAAAAACTGTTGGACCTTGTTCGATCTCTTGATTAATTATTTATTATGTTCACGATTTTTTAATGATGTGAAAAACTTTGTGTGATTGATTTTTTCATTATTTTGCTCAAAAACTGTTCGATTGTGTCTCATATCTCTTGTTCCATTGCGTCTTATTCGATTCATGATTTCTTGATGATGTGAAAATCTTTGTGTGTTTGATTTTTGGGTGATTTCCAAAAAACCATTGCGGATTTGGCCTGTTGGCAAAAAAACTCATCTTTTTCATTTTTTTTTTTCCAAAAGCCCACTTTTTGACATTTTTCGTCAATGTTACTGTTCATCCATGGTATTTTTGTAATTTCTTTTTTTTAATAATAAAAAAAATTAAAAAATTTCTCTCCATTTCTTCTTTAAAAAAATTATTAAATTTTTTTTTTAAAAAAAACACACACACAGATCATCTTCATCCTCCCACCTATCTCTTTATCTTGTTTTTCTGCTCTTATTCTTCTCATCTCTTTTCTTATTCTCTTCTCTCTCTTTTTTTCTCATCTCTTCTCCTCACCTTCTTTCCTCCACTATTCTTTTCCTCCTCCTCTATTTTCTCTTCTCCTCCTCCTCCTCTCTTTTCTTTTATTCTCCTCTCGTCCATAAGCTTGTTGTTCTTGCTGGATGCCATATTTTTTATTTTTTATTTTTTTTAATTTGGTGTGCTTGGATTTTAATTTCTAGGGTAAAGAAGAGAATAAGGAAATTTTTAAAGAAAAAAAGATCTTTTTTTTTTTAAAATTTATTTAACAGTGAAGAAGAAGAGGAAAAAAAGAAAGAAAAAAGGAAAAAAAGAAAAAGATTTTTTTTTTAAATTTTTAATTAAAAATTAAAAATTAAATTTTTTTAAGATTAAGTAAAGAGAGTTGTGTAAATAAATATTAGGAACTTTGTCCTCTTTGGGTTACGCATATGTAATAACCCATTTACAGACTTTTGGAGGTATTCTTTCAAATACCAATGTTTCTTATGCATGCAAATTACCTGGCAAATTATCAATGTTTCTTATGCAGGCAAATTACCTGGCAAATTACCATTGTTTCTTATGCAGGCAAATTACTAATGTTTTTATAACCAGACTGGCCGGTCAAGTTTTTTTTTAAAAAAATATTTTTTTAAACAAATAAAATCTTAATTTATTTTAGATTTTTAATTGCTAACATAACTAACTAGTAAAATCTATTTTAAGTTTAGAAAAAATTACAAAAATAATGGACCAATCAAATTTCACTTTAAAAGTATGGACCTTTTCCGTTTAATTTAAAATTTTAAACTTTTTAAAAGCGTAACATTAGAACGTTAAAATTGTCCTCAACTTTCAATTTTATTTACAAGTTGGTAATTTAAAATTAAAAAGTAAAATTTCAAATAAAGACAAAAATACTTATCACTATAATCAACGGTAAATCATCGATCTCACCTTCATACATTCACAGTTTGTCATACCCCCACCTCACAATTCAGAACTAATCAACTTCATTTTTTTTTTTCACAATTTCATTCCCAACCAACTGCTAACCGTTGTCTATACGCAAGTCGAAGTAAGTTTATATAAAATATACTATTAATATTTATTTTTATTTATAAAATATACTTTCTCGATTTTTTTTACTCAGTTAAAATATTCATAATATTTATTGTTATATATTTTTAAAATGCAATTTTGACATATTTGTCTTTTTTATTCCTATTTTAATTAAAAAATTATGTATTAAGAATATTAAATAAACGGAAAAAAATATTAATTATGAACTTTTAAATTATTTTATAAATTTATCTAATATTTTTTTAATATTTGTGAAAAATATTAAAGGACATAAAAAGAGCTGGAGAAAATAATTTCTCACGACCACATTTAAGACTATTAATTTAACTTAATTTTATATTTTTGTATGAAAAAAAAAACACATTAATATTCTAATAAATAATCAATATATTCTTATACTACATAGACTAAATTTTATTAACTAATAAGCGAATCAAATGAAGTTTAAATATAATTAGAAAGCTATATAAAAGAATCCAATACCAAAAATTTAAATATAAAGTCGTCTCAAATAATTTATTCTATCCAATTTCGGGTGCTTCAATATTTTCTCCCAGATTGTAGCACCAACGTGGATGGATATTCGCTTAGGTTTACAGGGCACTTATCACCGGATTTTCTCGAAAATAAAAATACCCCACTAGAATTCCCGACTAGAAAACCCAAAAACAAACTCACCTCGGTTTCGAAAGAGGTTTCAACAACCCCATAACGCATGAGATTGACCTTCTTTCGACACCAGAAGTTGATTCACCAATACCACCACGCTATTGGGATGTTCCACTTCCACCAGACGCTTCTCCTGATGACCCATTGAATCCGCCTGATGATCTGCCCCCACCGCTTTATACACTTTTGCCTGAAACCTTTTCTAGATTGTTGGGATTTTTCATAGCCCTATTTGTTAGGAAGTAGGAAGGTAGAAGTTGTTTGAATTGATCTAGATTTCCTATGTAACTGATCCTACACTTTGGTGTGGTTGTTATCTGTATCTTTTAAAGGCTATAAAAGCCTATGTCATTGATAAATTATCAATTTAGAGAATTATTTTCACATAATTATTTACGTGGTGTGACTAACAATTTGACAATCTGGTATCAGAGCTTGAAAGAAGTCACAGTGAGTTAATTGAGAGTGTGAAACACTGTGAGCTAATTGATAGATTGAAACACTGTGAGTGTGTGTGAAGATGACTGAATCGAATAGTTTTGCTCAAGCATGCATTTCTAAATTTGATGGGAGTTATGATCATTGGATTTTACTCATGGAAAATCTCCTTAGATCAAATGAGTATTGGAGTGTTGTTGAAGAAGGTTGTATAGAGTCAGAAAATGAAGCGACGTTAATTGCAGCTTAGAGAAAGACAATAGACGAAACAAGACTAAAGGATTTGAAAGCTAAGAACTATCTCTTCAGTTCTATTGACAAGACTATATTGGAGACAATTGCTCAAAAGCAAACCGCTATGCAATTATGGGATTCTATGAATGTGAAATATCAAGGGAATGCTCGGGTACAACTTCAAATTGTTCGCAGGGATTTTGAGCTACTGGAAATGAGATCGGGAGAAACAGTTAATGAATATATTGGGAGAGTGATGGTGGTGTCAAATGACATGAGGAATTGTGGTGAAGACATGCCAGACGTTAAAATTGTTGAGAAGATCCTGCGTACACTCACTGATAAGTTCAATTACATCGTGTGTTTGATAGAGAAATCCAAAGACATTGACAGTCTCTCTATTGATGCTTTACAGAGCTCATTACTGATCCATGAGCAAAAATTCAAAAGGAGTGGTGGAGATGAGCATAAAAAGAATGGTGAAGAAGAGCAAGCACTAAAGGTTAGTTTTGAGGAAAGAGGAAGGGGAACTGCAACTAGAGGCCGAGGAAGAGACAGAGGAAGAAAAATTAACAAGGAGACTGTGGAGTGATACAGATGCCACCAGTTAGGACATTATTCATATGAATTTCCTAGTAGCGAGAAGAAAGCCAATTATGCTGAGGTTAATGAAGAGGAAGATATGCTTTTAATGGTTGTTATGGAAATCAGTAATGCGAAAGCAGAAGACTTGTGGTACCTAGACTCTGGATGCAGCAACCACATGTGTGGAAAACGATAATGCTTCACAGCTTTTGGCAGCACGTACAGACACTCAGTGAAACTTGGTAATAATACCAGAATGGAGGTCATGGGGAAAGAAAATGTACGATTAGAAATCAATGGCACTACTCAAGTAATTACGGATGTTTATTATGTGCTTGATTTGAAGAATAACTTACTCAGCATAGCACAACTGCAAGAAAGAGGATTGGTCATTCTAATAAAGGAGGGAGTATGTAAGCTTTATCACCCACTTAGAGGTTTGATCATGCAAACAAAAATGAATTTAAATAGAATGTTTGTGTTGATGGCTAATGTGGTACCTGGGAGCTCTATTTGTTTGCAAACAATAACAACAGATGAAGCACAACTATGGCATCGAAGATATGGGCATTTGAGTTAAAAAAGTGCTGCAAACATTAAAATACACAGATATGATCAAAGGTATTCCACCTCCGAAAGCTGTAACAGAGTCATGTACTGTTTGTTTAGTAGGTAAACAACATAGAGAGGCTAGTCCAAAGACGAGTCAATGACGTGCTTCAAAGAAATTGCAGCTTGTACACACTGATATCTGCGACCCAATCATACCATCTTCAAATAATGATAAAAGGTACATTCTTACCTTTATTGATGATTATAGTAGAAAGTTGTGGATATATTTTCTTATCAAAAAGTCTGAAGCATTCACAACATTCAAACATTATAAGAATCTTGTCGAAAAAGAGTCTAGAGTACCTACATGTTGTTTACGCACTGACAGAGGAGGAGAATTCACTTCATTTGAATTCAATACATTCTGTAATAATAATGGTATAAGTAGGCAACTCACAGCAGCTTACACCCTGCAATAAAACGTAGTAGCGGAGCGGAAAAACATGACCATTATGAATATGGTTCAGTGTATGTTAGTTGACAAAGAGGTACCAAAACGATTTTGGCTAGAAGCAGCAAGATGGACAGTACATGTTCTCAATCGAAGTTCGACATCTGCTGAGATAGAGAAAACACCGGAGGAGTTATAGAGTGGAATCAAACCTAATGTGAATTACTTTAGAGTGTTTGGATGCTTGACTCATGTTCACGTGCCAGACCAGAAAATAAAAAAATTGGATGATAAAAGCTTTCCTTGTGTGCTATTAAGGGTCAGCAGTGAATCAAAAGCATATCGCTTATTTGATCCAACATCTAAGAAAATAGTGACAAGTCGAGATGTACGCTTTGAAGAAGATAAAGGCTATCATTGGGGAAGAACTATAGATGAAGTTAAACAAGACATATTGATATGGGAAGGCTCTGATGAAGATGAAGCAGTTGATTTAAGAAATGAAGAACTTACTAGAGAAACTGATAATGACAACAAAGAAGCTGAAGCTGTGCCAAATACCATTCAACTGCCAAATAGATCTCGAATACCTCCTTCATACATGCAAGATTACATATCAAGAGAAGGTCTCTAAGAAGAAGAAGAGTCTAATAATCTTGTTATGTTTGCTTCCTACGAAGATCCATGTACTTTTGAAGAAGCCGTAACATAAGAGAAATGGAGAAAAGTTATGGATTCTGAGATAGAGTCTATTGAAAGGAATAAAACTTGGCAACTTACATCCTTACCAATTGGAGCAACGAAAATTGGTGTCAAGTGGGTGTTCAATACCAAACTGAATGAAAATGGTGATGTGGACAAACATAAGACTCGTTTGGTAGCTAAAGGCTACACTCAACAACATAGGATCGATTACAATGAAGTCTTTGCTCCGGTTGCAATATGGGATACTATTCGAATGGTGTTAGCATTGGCTGCACAAAAGGATTGGTCTGCGTATCAAGTTAACGTTAAAAGTGTGTTCCTTCATGGTGAATTAAGTGAGGATGTGTATGTGGAGCAGCCAATTGGGTATCTTCGTAAGGGTGAAGAAAATAAGGTCTACAAACTTAGAAATACGCTCTACGGATTAAAACAGGCACCACGTGCTTGGTACAGTAGAATTGAACCTTACTTTCTCAAAGAAGGCTTTATCCGATGCGATTATGAACATACTTTGTTTATTAAGTTAGCATAAGGAGGTAAGATTTTAATTATAAGTCTGTATGTTGATGACTTGATTTTTACTGGTAGTGACAATAGTATGTTTGAGAATTTTAAGAGCGCTATGAAAAACGAATTTGAGATGACAGATTTAAGGATGATGAAGTACTTCCTCGGGGTTGAATTTATGCAGAAACCATACGGTATTTATTTAAGTCAGAAAAAGTATGCTGGTGAGTTGTTAAAAAGGTTTCACTTGGATAATGGAAATCCAGTGAAGAATCCAATCGTACCAAGTATTGAACTCTCAAAAGAAGGAGGAGGAGCCAAGGTAGATGTAACTGTATTTAAGCAGCCGATAAGGAGTCTTATGTATATCACTGCTACAAAGCCGGATTTAATGTATGTTGCAGGTTTGCTAAGCAGATTTATGTCTAGTCTTACAGAGGTGCATATGCAAGCAGCAAAATGTGTACTACGTTATTTGAAAGGCACAGTATCCTTGAGTTTGTTTTACAAGAGAGGTGGTACACCATAACTTATTGCGTACACAGATAGTGATTATGCTGGAGCCTGGATACATTGATAATAAAAAGGGAGTACGAGCGGGTATATGCTTGTTGAATGGAGGGGCAGTCTCTTGGACTTCAAATAAACAACCATTAGTAACTCTATCAACCACAGAGGCTGAATTCGTTGCTGTAGCATCTTGTGCATGTACGAGCATGTCAATGCATCTTGTGCATGTCAATGCATCTTAATACACCGGATTTCACCATTACAAAATTTTATATAACAAATTACATTTGGTTATACTTTCTCGGTTTTTAATCGTCTCTCAATGACTTTTACAACAATTATCTTTCTTCTTATCATATTTTTTCTACATAAACAAAATAACTTCTTCGAATTCTCACGTTCTTTAAGTTTTACTGATGGAAAACATATTATAAAATACTTCAACACCTCTAATAAGTTTTATATTTCATAAAATTGGTTATAATAATTTCATTATATATATATATATATATGATATCATTGTAAATTTTATTTTGTTTGTGATAAGAGAGTGAGAAAAGAGTCTCGACACTGATTAACTATTTTCGGAATAATAACTAGATTCAACTATAACATAAATGAAAAATTGCTTCATTCTTCTTCTTTTTCTTCCTTTTTCCATATAAATTTTATAAAATAAAATTTGATTATTATATATATTTAATATAAAATTGATAAGACTTATTGAAACAAGAATTGTTTAAAGTTTTGATTTATTGAGACATATTTTTATTAAAATAAATAGATATTATCATTTAAATAATTTTAAACTTTCATATTTGACGTAATTTTTAAATTATATATATTTTAAAATTTATTTTATTAATTTATAATAAAATAAATATTATATTTATTATATCGATGATATTAAAAAATTATTTTAATATATATAATAATTATAAATTTTTTAAAATTTTATTTTATTTAAAACTAATTTTTTAATTAACATATTATATTCTATTTTAATTATCAAATATCGCGCAAGCAAATTTATTTTCTAGTTAATAAGTAAATTTGTTCTTTATCGAAGGAAAAACATTAATTAAGACTAAGAACCCAAATATTATAAACATGAACTTGAACATTTGGAACCTAATCTCTGAAGCCCAATGCAACCGATCTGGTCAGCCCAAAATCCTAACATACAAAATATTTACGTGATAGCCCATATTTATTTATTTATTTTATTTTATTTTATTTTTTTAATTTTCAACCATTTTTACAACACATTATTAATTATTAATTTATTTTTTTAGAAACCTTCATATTTATTCTTTGAATAAAAATTTATTAAATTAGTTATTAATATATTGTTTAATTTTTTTTAATAATAATAATAATATATCGAAATGGAAGCAATGAGAAAGTGAGATCCAACGCAAAAAAGGACACAATAACACCGGTGCTCAATTCCCATCAAAGCGCTTCACAGCCAAAATCAGATCCTCATCTGTATTGTTGTATATAAAACCTTCTTCAAATCCTAAGCTAACCAATCAACATCTCTCTCTCTACTGTAAGTATATACATCGATGATCATTGCAGCGATTCTGATTCCATATCTAATTGTTCATTTTGTTGTTCGATTGACAGAGTGTGTGTTTTACGATCAAAGATGCGTTAGAAACCAGTGAAGTGTCTAACGAATGGCGTGGTTTAGCGGGAAGTTATCATTGGGAGACTTCCCGGATCTAGCTGGTGCTGTTAATAAGCTCAGCGAAAGTGTAAAGAACATCGAGAAGAATTTTGATACTGCTCTTGGTTTTGAGGATAAGCCTGAATCCAGCTCTACTTCTGATGGTATGCATTGTTTTTTGTATTCGTTTAATGTATGCATTGGATTTGAATTTGTTAGAAGTGATGTTGAGGTGTGAGTTTTGCTGTTTGTTAGGAAATTGTGTTGCAATTTGTTTTAATTTGAAAATTTGAATATGGTGTTTATAGTTGATTTTTTTTGGGCTTCATTTTTTGAATTGTTCTACTAAGAGGCAATAGATGGAGTATTTGTTGAAATAATGGTGGTGTTGTAGTTGGATTTTGTTCTTAATGGAGTTAGTTTAGCGTTTGCTGAGTTTTAGGTACTGGTTATGGATCTTATATTGATAATACATGCGTTGAAGCTTTGGTAATTTGGCTCTAGATGCAGAATTTGTTGAGATATAGGTGGTGGTGTTGTCGAATTTTGTTCTTAATTGAGTTAGTGTAGTGTTTTTCAGTAGTTTAGGTGCAGGTTTTGCACTGGTTATGTTACTGGTGTTCTTAATATTTGAGTGGTAGTTTTGTTAATTTGGTATTCTTCTACAGAAAGGAAGTCTACAGATAGGAAATCTACAGACAATAATGCATTGTTTAATCCTGTTATGGCCTTTATGGGGCAAAAAAGTGAGGAAGGTGGGACTGAATCATTGGAAAAATCTGAATCAGTACCAGATGCTGTGAAAAGTGAGGGAAAAAGAGAGGTTGAAACTAATAGTTTGGTGCAGTTGTCTACTGAACCAACTGCTGTTAACGAAGAAAAGGGAACGCCCAAAAATGAAGAAGAAGAGGATGAGAAGCATCCTGAGACGGTTGAGATAGTGCAAGATGTAGATGTTGGTAAACCTGAATCTGAGTCAGAAACAGTGTTCACCCAGGTAACTGATTCTATGGACTATGTGCAACAGAGAGATGTCATAAACGTGAGACCTTCTGATGAAGAGTCGGTGAAAGAGAAATCGGAACCTGATGGAGTAGAGGAATCTGAGACTGTAGGCCCAGCGTTTTCACATAATGTTGTTGATGCACATGAAATCAGCAATCAAAACAAGACAGTAGAAGCCAAGGACGATGAGAATGCAGAAGCAGAAGAGATGGCAGAGAAAGTTCAGGCTGAGATAATTAGAATTATCCAAGCGGAAGTTGGGATTGAGCCTGCTGATGCAAATCCTGTCCGTGCTGTGGAGAGTGCTCGTGAAATGAATTCAAATGAAGTTTCTGTGCCAGCTGCTTCGGAAAATGAATCAAAAACTAAAACAGTTGAAGTGGATCAACAAGCCAATGATACTGTGACTAACAACAAAGAACCACAGCTGAGATCAGAAGCTAATGTATTGCACTCATCTGATTCTGCACGTGAATTGGAGAAGCTGAAAATGGAGATGAAAATGATGGAAACTGCATTGCAAGGTGCTGCCAGGCAAGCCCAGGTACTTCGTGCTGCCTCTATTCATTTCATCTTATCTTTTTATTTTAAGGCAAGCTTTAATCTAGCTTCTAGAGGGGTAGGACTGGGGTTCTATACTTGGATAACTGAAGAGTTTGTGTGACTCAAATCCTGAATATTTAGACAGAAAAATACAAATTATTTGACCATTTTATTTATAGATTGTCGTTCTATGCCTTGGCCCCTTCTTATTTTTGTGTGTGTTTAGATTTGTGTTTTTGTTCCCTGATTCGGATGCCATCTTTTTAACTTTTAGATGGTCATGTGAATTTGCTTTTCATGCTGCACTTCAGAAAGTTTTCTCTTTTGATGTTCTTGAATTGCAGAATTGTCTCAGCTTGCAAGATTAACTCTTCCAATAGTACATAGAACTCTTTGTTATGTTTTTGGAAAAATGATCCCACTACACAACTTTACTCCTTTGCCTGCTCGTACTCCATGATCCTGTTATGTTTCCTGTTTCTCTTCAAAAAACTTGTTTCAGTGACTCATACATGTCCCATCTCAGGCTATCAGAGCTACAGAGTTATTTTGTCATGCATCCTGTAGAAATTATTTAGATTGCATTGTCCTTTTATTTTCATTTACTTTCATCAGCTCACATAAAGCTGATTGTATGTTTTCTCTTCCAGGCGAAAGCGGATGAGATAGCTAAGATGATGAATGAAAATGAGCACCTAAAAGGAGTTATTGAGGATTTGAAGGTATGGAAGTTAATATTGTTTTCAGAATTCATTTTGGTCCATAGCCTGTTGTGCTGCTGTTGCTCTTGTATTCGATTTGATCAATGGATTCAATTCTGCTATTTGTATAGCTGCTCATGGAACTTGTGCATAGCCCTCCAATACCATAATCTGCTAATAAACTTTGTCAAAGAATAGCTTTCCTTTTCATCTCTTTTGAGCTTATACTTTTTATCTTATTTTCAGTTATTTCAGTAAAATTAGTTAACATTTAAGCTCCCTCTAAAGGGAAGACTTTTAGGGTAGAAGAGAAGCAATATCAAGTGGGGCCTCTATGGAGCTTCTGGTGGCATCTAACATTTAATGTAGCCACAAAATTGATTGTGCATTATTATCTATTTACATGCTGTTATGTACGGTTGTTAATATTCTTTGTTGAATATGAAAAATGATTGAACAATTTGTCTCCACATGAGCTACGGTGGGATGTCTAATGATATAATAATATTGAGTGCCCTTCTTTTCCCCTTTGCTTTTATGAGAAATCCAGTCATGTATATGAAAGATACTATCTTTCTTATCTTTCTCAAACAATAAAGGAAGCGAAACAGACTATAACTGCTTGATGTTTTGGAACAGAGAAAATCATCCAATGATGCTGAAATTGAGACTCTGCGAGAGGAATACCATCAAAGGCTTTCACAACTCGAAAGAAAGGTGTTCCTTCTGATCCTTAGTGATTTCATTCCTGTGTTTCAGCTAATAATTAAATTTGATTTTAGTCTTAAGCAAGTACAAAATTAAAGATTGAAAATCGTCCTTATGTTCAAGTCTTAGCCTGTGTAATAGTGGATTGAGTTCCAATTTTCCTTTATTATTTACCATGATATTATAGACACAGAGAGAGTGGCTGAAAATATGTGTAATTCTCCTCTTACTGCAAAGATGATGTTATTTTACGCGTGCATGCTTTTTGAAAACATGAGAATAAATATTGCGTAAATTAATGACTATGTAAGATCAAAGAAGCTTGTTTTGTCTCTAATGAAACACTTATAATTGCAATTCAATATCCTAAATACACGGTCAATAGTTTATCATTTTGGCCAAAAGATTATTTGTAAAGTAGAATCTGTCTGCCTCCTGAATGGTGTTAAGATTTTTACCAATCTCTATGATACACGAACAACATAAAGGAATAACATTGAAAGTGGTATTAAACTCATAATATTAATAAATATGTAGCTCAGATGGTATAATGGAAAACATGTACTCCTATCAGATAAAAAGACCAGATGAACATGCTATATTACTTGTCTCGTAAATTCTGTAGAATCATATGTTATACCTTAAGCTGTAAAGTGTGTGTGAGGGGTGTGAATATATTTATTTCCAGAGAAAATGGATTGATTAGTGTATTTGGTTATGCGGTTGGATCAATGTTTCTTGAGTGTTTTAGGGTTAATGTATTTAAGTTGGTTGACCATTTGAGAATTGTTAATAATTGAAGTTGTTATTGCAAATTTTAACTACTAATTCAAATATCTCGGTAATTACAGGTTTATGCACTTACGAAGGAAAGGGATACACTTCGGAGAGAGCAGAACAGAAAAAGCGATGCAGCTGCTCTTTTAAAGGAAAAAGATGAAATAATCAATCAAGTTATGGCTGAAGGTAGAGTACTCTACTGCCGTTTACAAAACCTTTCTGTGTAATTGTGGAAAGTTATTATGAAGTTGCTGTTTTGTGGTATGATTTTGGGAATATTATTGTTTGATGTTGAGAATTATTGATAGCTTGGCTGGAGCCTAGCTGCAGAAAAAGGGTTAGTTTGGGAAGGGAAAGTCTTGAAATCGTCATTGGTTCAAATATGAACCTGTGGCTAATACTGTGTAGTAGTTTTCAGACATAAGTTTTGCTTGAAATGTTATATGATTCGAAGAAACTTATGGTATGATCAGAACGCTGGAGGATTAACATTTTTTTTGCCTGAGAAACTTATATTGACTGGCCAAGGCTTGCAGCACATAGGATTCTCTTGATTGTTGGCATAAACTCCATCATGCGTACTTACTTCACTTGCCTTAATAATAGGTGGAATTGTTATGGTCCTAAATGCATGATCTTGCTGCATCAATATTTAGTACATTTTAAGGGCTGTTTTGTAATATTATCAACCATATCAGGTGAAGAGCTGTCAAAAAAGCAGGCTGCTCAAGAAGCTACTATGAGAAAATTAAGGGCTCAGGTATGCAATTAGTTATACTGGTTGTAGCTCCACCTACATTACATGTCCAGCATCTCAACTGCACATTCTAATGATTTTTTGTTGTCGATTCTCCTTTCTGTTGGAGCTAGATAAGAGAGCTTGAAGAAGAGAAGAAAGGTTTAGCAACCAAACTTCAGGTGATTACTCTAATTGCATGGGAAAGTTTTAAACAATCCTTCCAATCGGCAGTTAGATTGTTATTCTATCAGGATGTACATTAATTGTATAATCATTGACATTAAGTGCACCTTGGCATGGGAGAGGTCAACATACTCTATTTGTCTGTACCAAAATTTAGTTTGACTTTTCAATTATGTCTGTATCTTTAGTTTTACAAATATGCAATGAACCTATTATGGCACCTTTTTCTGGTATTGGACTCTTGACTGCTAGTTTGAAGAATTTGTATGCCAAAAATAGTTCACATTTGATGTATAGATGTGGTTCTCTTAATATATTTTTTGACAGCCTTGTTTTTAAGTCAACACTGTAAACTTGTTCTATCTTTCTCATGCTCCAGGTCGAAGAGAATAAAGTGGAGAGCATTAAGAAGGATAAGGCAGCAACAGAAAAGTTGCTACAGGAAACAATAGAGAACCACCAAGTAGAACTTGTGGCACAAAAAGAATACTACACAAATGCTTTGGCTGCAGCAAAAGAAGCTGAAGCATTAGCAGAGTCACGTGCAAATACTGAAGCACGAACTGAGTTAGAAAGTCGTCTAAGAGAGGCTGAGGAACGTGAAGCCATGCTGGTTCAAACACTGGAAGAATTGAGGCGAACTTTAAGTAGAACGGAGCAACAGGTTTTCCTTCATATATTTCTGTTGAGGGTTTGATATAATGATCTTTGAAATGATGACTTTGACAGGATGTGTTGTTTGATTTATTATTTGCAGGCAGTTTTCAAGGAAGATATGCTTCGCAGGGACATTGAAGATCTTCAGAAACGTTATCAAGTGCGTTGAACTCTCTATTGTGCCCTTGATATAATTAGTATGCATGTAGGCATATGGTTTTAATTATCAACAATTTTTAATTATTTATCTTGCTGCTCTTTGCCTAGGCAAGTGAGCGTCGGTGTGAGGAGTTGATTACACAAGTTCCTGAATCAACTAGGCCTCTTCTAAGGCAGATTGAAGCCATACAGGTGAGGTTGTGTTACAGATATGAGTATTTTGTACATCTGATCTCAATCTTTATATCAGTTGGAGGGATTCTACTTGAGACTCTGTCTATTGGCTATAGGAAACAACTGCCAGAAAAGCAGAGGCTTGGGCTGCTGTTGAAAGATCTCTGAACTTGCGGCTACAGGTGTCTTTAATGTCCTGGCCTTACAAAATATAGCTAATCAGATTTATTGGGGTGCTCTAATATGTATTATTGATTTAAAACCAAACCACAGGAAGCAGAAGCAAAAGCTGCAGCTGCAGAAGAAAGAGAGCGTTCTGTGAATGAACGCTTATCACAAACCTTGTCTAGAATTAATGTTCTTGAAGCTCAGGTATTAACCCATCTATAGACTGCATGCTTGGTAAAGGTTCTATTTTTCTACTGTTGCTTACATATATATATATATGTATCAGATAACATGCCTCAGATCAGAGCAGACACAGCTAACCAGGTCTCTTGAAAAGGAAAGACACAGAGCTGCTGAGAGTAGGCAAGAATACTTAGCAGCAAAGGAAGAAGCAGACACACTGGAAGTTCGTGCAAACCAGCTCGAGGAAGAAGTTAGGGAACTCAGGCGGAAACATAAGCAAGAGTTGCAGGAAGCATTGATGCATAGAGAATTGTTACAGCAGGTCTTACTTCTGATTATTTTTAGTCATTTATAGCAGATTTATTTACGCAGCATGTGATAATATAGAATAGTTTCACTCAGACGGAAACATGGTTCAAGCTTTAAGCTGAACTAATTTAGTGTTCATGTTATTATGCAATATGTTCAGCTCTATATAACTGATACCAGCTGTTTAGTTGGGGGCTCATTGCATGTCATTTTCTATTTTCTAGGTTCTATCTCTTTTATTAACTAATTTATTTATTTATTTTATAATTCTGTGTTGGACATGATTGTTTGAGATTCAGTGTAGAAAATTTTCTTTGATTATGAGGTGACTTACTGTATTGCTGATTAAACTATTGCCCTGTAATGTTTTACAGGATTTGGAGAGGGAGAAGGCTGCTCGCTCAGAATTGGAAAAAACAGCTTATATTCATTCTTCTGCAGCATCCGATCAAACTCCCATAACAAAACACAACTCCGGTTTCGAGAATGGTATTATGCCCTTTCTTGTAAAATCACTAGTTCTATTTTTGGTATCTTTATTTATATGTTTAACAAATAACTTTTCAGGAAGTCTATCTCGGAAGCTATCGACTGCCAGCAGTCAAAGCAGCATGGAAGAAAGCCAATTTCTGCAAGCATCTTTAGACTCATCTGAAATTTTATCTGAGAGGAGAAGCATTGCTGATGCTCCTATGGGCCCATATATTATGAAAAGCATGAATCCTAGTGCTTATGAAGTGACCCTTAGGCAGAAAGAGGGGGAACTCGCATCATATATGTCTCGATTGGTATGTATTATGTTTTATGCTTCTAATGAGCATCACGCTGTTCATGTTTCCACACTGCATATGCTAGAACTTTGACATTGTGGGTATGCCCCTTATATACACTGATTGATCTTTCTTTTAGGCATCAATGGAGTCTATTCGGGATTCTCTCTTTCTTTTAGGCATCAATGGAGTCTATTCATTCTTATGACAGCTCAGGTAGTTTCAGTTTTTTGGCTTTAGAGAAATGTACTTAATACTTAAAAGTGTGTGCATTTCCTGCTGCAGTGTGAAAAACTGCAAACTGAAGCTGCCATGTTACCTGGTATACGAGCAGAGTTAGATGCACTAAGGCGGCGTCACTCTGCTGCGCTGGAGCTCATGGGTGAACGTGACGAGGAGGTAAACACAGATCTTCAATGTTAAGCAATCCCCAATTTATTCCATATACTTGGAATGCAGCGAGTAATATATTTGTTTATGTTCCAGTTGGAGGAACTCCGTGCTGATCTTATAGACGTGAAGGAAATGTATAGAGAACAAATTAACATGCTTGTGAATCAGGTAAATTTGTTTAATCTTTTGCTGTCTTGCACATGACCAAACTTTTTCCCAATTTTAAGTTCTTATCATGCTTTTGTTTGCAGATCCAAACGATGAATCCATTACAAGAAGTTGAAACTTAATCTTTGCTTTTGTAACAAAATCCAAATGTTGAAATCCATCACAAGACTTTGAAACTTAAATCTTTACAGTAACGGCTCGCATAGATATGTGATTGATATTCAAAGTATAGTTAGTTTCATCAATTATGTGCAATTGGTTGTGTTTTATGGAAAAGAAAAGAGTTCGATTTTCAAGTCTGTATTTGGTCCAAGCTTTTGACAAAGAGTGACAAGGAGCATGCACTGTCAAAACTAAATTTGTATCCCACATGTCAAGAGAAATATATTGTATAGCATAAAATGTTAGCATTATATTTTTCTCCAGTCTTTTGATTGGTTTTATTTTTATAAATAAAGATATCTATTAATTCTTGTATTTAGTTGTTGACTGAATATCATGATTACCTTTTGGTCTCTGATTACATTAATCTTCATTTTAACTTTCAATTTAACTGATAAATGAATTCCAAGTTCAAAACATAACACAGTTTCATCTTCATAGAACAATTGGACATAATTTATTTAGTGAACTGGAGAATCAAAGAAGCAAACTTGTGTAACTTAATGATACCTCTATTACTAATAGTATTACCGCTACTTAACCAAATGACTGCCAAGACGTGTGGCAAAAGTTAGTTTAGTTGAGCTTTGAAGTAATTGTCAGTTGATCCACATATAGCTCAGAAATAAATACAGTTCCAATATGAAGTATGCTCCAGAATATAAAAATTTCAGGAGGCCAATCCAATTGTCCATTGACAATGACATTCTATAGAACTACCTGACTGCCGGCGTCGTCCGTTGACAGCTTTCCCTTGACGTACAATTCAGGGAGAGCTGCGCTTTTTCATGTAGGCTGGACATTCTTCAGAGCGTTTTGATGTTAAGTTTGTCTAGAGAGGTTAAAGCTCATCGTGGCGCTGAGGTTGTTCTTTTATCAAGGAGTTCAGTTTTTGTTGTAATTCCTATCATGTTTCATCATTTAGTTGCATTAGTGATTAAGGAAGGATGGGGTTAGTAATGGTGAAGAGTTTAGAGTAGGTAATAGAAAGAATTACCTGAAGTCTTTGTTCATGGCAGAGAGCCGGGGTAGACAATACAGCCACGTATCTGCAGTGAACCAGAAGTTAGTGAGGATGATATTGAACACAAGAAAGACCGATAGAGAAGGGTAATTCTTACTCGCAGCGACTTGGTTCATCAACATCAGCAACCTCATTTTTCAAACCACATCTTAGCCTCACCTGTAAAACCATTATAGAAAGAAAGAAACCACTCTCATTCTACTAGATATAAGCCTTTGGAATTCATTTCAAATGCAAAATCAAGAATGTCACATGGACAAGTATATATTTACATTTCTGAACATATTTCCAATTGAAATCTCAATGGAAATGGAAAAAGAAAGGGAAAAAATGTATATGATTATGTAAGTTCAATCCAAATCATCATCATACATATTAATAACAACATGACAATATTTACCTTTAAACTTCTATCAGGCCCATTCCAACACTTGTCTCCATTTGAAAACAACATGATGCGATATGAGTCCTCAAATTTGTCCCAACTCCTATTAATTTACAAAAATAAAAACAAGAAAAAGTAGTGCATTAGCCAAAACCATAGGATATGCTGAGAAAAGAGTCATTATGATAGAAAAGGGATATGAATGCTTGTGTTTGTAGTTGAACATCATGGAAAGAATAGGAGTTTCTGTAAATGAAATCTGTTTACATACTATAAGAGTAGCAGGTACCCAACAATATGATCTTATTCCTTCTAGTCTATCCAGATGATAAGTTCATTGCAGCAATATATATAAAATCTAGATACTAAGTCACAAGAAGGAAAAACACTTGTGAGCAATATACTTACCCCAAACGTGTTGATGAGTGGCCCTCTTCTTGGGTAGCTTGCTTGTAAGGACATATCTTGTAAACATACCTAAGAATAAATAAGATTGATGGTGAATATGATTGATACAAGACTCAGAAATTCTACTGGTCAAGAAAAATGAATAAAGACAGATCCTAACTTGTTCTCCTTTGCCTCAAAGCAACGACCATAGAATGAGTAGAACTCCTTTTCCGGTCCTGTCATATTAAACGTTATGATCAGATAAGGGATGCCAATCAAATAGTAAGACAAAATGCCGTAAATTTAGTTCCAACATTATCTAGGTAAGAACAACTTATAGTTAAGTACAGAGTTCAGTTATACTAACCAAAATCTTGCTTTAGTTTTTTGGTCAAACTGGATATCCTTGACTGTATTTTAGACAATTTGGAACTAGATTCTTCATACTCCTTGCGGACCCGAGAAGCCTCTACACAAGTGAAAAGAATAGATGAAATAGAGCAAAAGATATTACTTTCATAATTCAATGACATTCAAGTTCACTATGTACCAGATATGTCCACTGGAGATTGAAACAAATTAACAGCCTGTAGAATATTTCGTACTGTTTTTTGTATCTTCTCCAGCCATGATGGCGTACTCGAGGTTGTTGTCTCTAACATTTATATTAAATGGATAAGAAAAAAGGAGAATAAATCTGCCAAACAAAACTGCTACATACTATAAATCAGCAATAATTGGGGAAAGAAATGAAAACCTGATGGATCAAAATCATCATCTATGTCAGATTTGTAAGAGGAAGTAGTGTCATCATGATCATCCACTTTATAATCGTTTGCTTTATAACCGTCATCCACATCATCTTCTATGTCATGGTCATCATATTTTCCATTTTCATCATCATACTTTTCAGTGTCTTCATACTTGTCATCTTCTTCTTCAGTGTCTGAATTATATTTATCATCCTCATAATGAGTATTGTCTGGAATCTCATCATGAGTTTCATAAGTATCTCTCGTATCAGCAGTCTCTTCCTTCTCAGTTTTCTCTCTTGTCCAACGTGATGCAACAAGGCGTCCTAATTCATCCTTTGACAACTCCTTGTCACTTTCAGATGCATCGCTGTCCTGCAGATACCATACAGTGTAATTACCAAAGACAACCATAACTGGAAATATAAGCACTTAGGCTAGCATCCGAAATAAGGTTATGCCCATCAATGAACTATCAAGAAGTCAGCTCTAATAGTAAGCCATTTCTTATGGAAACATTTGCAAGTTTCCAAAATGATAGTCATTGATGATACTACCAAGAACGTTTTCCATTGGTCAAGACTTCATCTCATGATACCTTGCTTGAGGAGAAAAATTAAAAGCTAATGATTGCTAAGTTGTTATGCGATATAGCAACCTGCTCTACTCAGTGAGGTGCCGGTTGGAAAATCTAACGTCAGTGAGCAGTTTGTTTTGGAACTTTAATCACAACGTTCAAAATAAGTTATATACAGATTTTCATCTTTGAAATAATAGTGACACTAGAATTTCAAATAAAAGGTTCTACCTTTCCAAGGTTCTAGCATTTCCTTATCAATACATGTACACTATACAGAGAATGTACATGCGACACCCCCTTTTCTTCAGCAATCAACTAGGATTTTTACGTTGATGCCAAACTTCAGCAATCTAATGCTAAATACACTTCCTTTTCCTAAATTCATATGAACTAGACACAAGTAGATGTCCAAAAAGTTTATGGTAGTAAGACACAAGAAATGAATGATTAGTACAAATGAGAAATTTCCCAAAGATCGCAAAACTTTTCATGGAAAAAAACTTGAAACTGCAGATAGTATTACCACATTTTTCACTTCATCCAAAGAAGCCTTAGTTTCATGGTTCATTTCTGATGCAACAGCAGAATTATCCTCAGTTTTTGGTGAGACAGATTTATCCACTGTTTCTGCTACATGCTGTAAAATCATGATTTTGTAACCATCCAGTGATAACTTCATCATTGGGAATAGGATTCACAATGTAGCAAAAGTTTTAGTTTACTTGTTCTACCTCAATGGTTGGTGTTTGCACATTGTCAGAAGAGTGACTGTGTTCAGCTGTATTTGCCGGGTCATCATCATTCTTAGCCTTATCCTAAAACAAAGTTAAATGTGAGAATTCAAATAACTGAAACTATTTGCAAGCTAGAAAATGATGCCACATAAGCATTTCATAAGCTCACAAACTTACTTCTACCATGGGTTAGAGCATAACGATGACAACAGTGACGCAATTATACAAACTAAATATGTTTGTCTAGCTATTCTATGACTACAAGGCACAAGTACGGAGCAACGACCGTTAAAGTAGCTGGAATGCTAAATACAGCATGAAAGGTACTTTCAGACATTTTCAGACAAAAATACAGCTTTCAATGTACAATAAATGCACAATAATCTGTCCCTTGTAGAGATAAGATAGCAAATCCAAATATATTTAAATTTAACAGTATGAATATACAATTTGTAATATCAAATTATCACTACAAACAAATATGCAGCAAAAAACTTAACAGATTAAATAGAATTTTTTTTTTTTATTTAAAAAAAGGTTATGCATTCTATTCAATTATACTGAAAAATAGTTGAGGATGGAAACCTGATTTGATGATACATCCTGTGTAACTTCAATCTTATTGTCAATATCGGTGGATTTTTCTTCACTTTCACTTTTCTTTGCTTCGTCGGTTTCAGGCTTCACCTCTGCTGCAGATTTGTTTTTCTCCTTTTGAGCTTTTTCCTCAGCTTCTTTCTTTTCCTTCTCTTCCTTTTCTCTCTGCAGTCGCTCTTTCTCCTCAGCCTTTTCTATTCGTTCTTTATGTTCTGCAAAGGAATTGAAAATTACACAAATATGATTAGGAAAAAGAAAGATAAATCTGTTTCTTACTGTGACAAAGCATAAGAACAAAATAAAAATAAAAATACAGCAAAGATGTTCAGGATTATTAAAAAGGAGGAAACCCGAAGACCAACATCAACATGAGTAGGAGATTATGATGTAATTCAGATTATCCCACTAGTCCTAGGATTCAGCAAAGATGTACAGTAATCTAGAAAAGAGGAGACAGAAAATGCAGGGAAAAAAGATGAGAAATCAGACAGCAGCAGCATACTTATGAACACATAAATCTAAAGAAAACATACATCAGTAAGATCAAACTAACCTTTAAGCTGATCAACAAGCCCTTTTAGTATTTTCTCCTCATCTTTCAACTTCGCTAGCTCTGCCTCTTCCTTGGCCAAACTTAATTTTGCTTCTTCCGCTTGTTGCTTGCGTATGAGAACGCCCTCTTTAAATGTAGCAATTTTTTTGGTCAATTTTTCTCTAGCTACTTTCCCAGCCTCCCAGCAAGAGTCATTACACTTGACTTTACCATCATATTCGTCACTTCCATCACAGCAATCTGCAGGTTGCAGCTATTAAAACAGATCTCTAATCTAATGAACAAGTGTCCACTCCTAATGAAAAGCAAAATCCAAGGACCTCAATAACACACTTCCTAATAAACCATCTACTCTAGCTCCAAGAGATTCATGATGACAAACATAAAACAAGATGTCGAAAGGAACCACTGCACTTGCCTACCATGTATTATGTATAACACAAAACTCAAAGTGATTGCTTTAAAGCTCTCTACAAAATATACTCACCACAAATTCCATCATTCACTCTGGAAGAGAAAATCACAAGAGGAGTATGTCCAGCATTCCGGCAATAGAATTTCGCAGTGGGGCAAGCAGATGTACCTTCACACAACACAAAGCATTCATTTTTAACATAAGCAAAAAAAACTACCCTTAACTACAAACAAACACACACTGCCTAAAACCAAATACAAAACTCATCATTCAATTAAGCAATCAAAACAAACACCAATTCACCTAAATCAATCCAAAACCACATATCCAGCAAATGAAAATCCAAATGCAAGAACCAATCATCAAATTAAACAGAGACAAAACATTTGAAACACAAAGGGTAAAAATTCAAGCAAACCAGGTTCATCAGTGCCATCAGCGCAATCACAGAAGTCGTCATTGAGCTGAGCTTTAGTGAATTTATTGGATCCATCCTTACAATGAATTACATCAGAACTCTTGTAATAATTCTCATCTGGGTACAACACAAAACACAAAAATGTCAAAAACCCAATTCACCGAATCATCAAAAGTACCAAAAAGGACTGACCTTGAGGAGAGATTCCATAAAAAGGGTGTTTGACAAGGTGAGATGAGGCCTCTGATCTGCTAAAAATTGAAGAAGAAATGCATAGTGACAGGAATATAACTGAAAAAATGAATGTTGCGTCGTCGATTACTCTCATCTTAAAGATAGATGAGAAGAGAGTGTATATGTATATGTGTCGAGAGTTAGTTCGATAGAAATGGTTTAGTTGCAGAGACAGTCGTCGACGATACTGAAAATTTTAGCTCTGCAAATATTGATTGAATTATTTATTTATTTTATTATTTTAATAAAGATTGAATTACTATCACACCCCTCATCTATACGTAATTACAAAAAGAACTAATTTTATTGGGCTTATTCAATCTCGGCCCATTTTTCTCTTATCGTAGTTAAATCCAATGGGCCTGTATTTGACCCGTTTGGTTCCTCTTTACCCGAAAACCAATCAATTCTAGGGTTTCTACCTCTTCGTCCTCTATATAAACCCTCTTTACACAGTCTCTTGTTCAGTACCATTTTTTTCTCTGCAAAACCTGTCAATCGTCCAAATCCATCTCTCAATTTTTCGATAAATCGAAGTCCGCTATCGCCTAATATTGCAAATTGTTTGATTGAATCAAGAATCAAAGAATCTATCGTTAGGCTAAATCGAAGTTAAGTGTATACGTACCTTAACTCGTGTACGTATACTCTACCTTTAGCTCCGTTTCTTTCTCTTTTATATATATTTCTCGGTGACAAGGTAGATACACCACAACATCATCTTATTTTCTTCTGTTTTTCGAATTTTAGGGTTAGGGTTTTGTTTTGTTTTTATTGGGTCATGGAATATATGGTGAATGATGAAATAAATCAGACGGATTCCCATTGATTTTAATGTGAGATCAAACAACCCCTATTTTCTGACACTGATTCTATTCATGCCCTTTGTTCAAGCTTTGGCTTTTACGATTTTGAAAATTTGTTTTTGATTTTTTTATTTTTAATTTTCGGCCGGTGATGTTAGGTTATATTTGCTACTCTTGATTGGGGTTTAAACTCCAACTGATGAATGTTTAACCACCAAGATCTCTGAGGCCATCATTTTTCTTTTCAATAATCGTTTTCATTAATTTGCATTGAACACAAAAAAGATTGGAACAAAGAAACCTCTAGTGGATCGATTTAGTCGTGGTAGACCTCGGAATAACTCTAATCCGAACAAAGTAATACTCGAATTCGGAATAAGTAGACATGCGAACGGAATTAATAAGTAAACATGCGAACGGAATTAATAAGTATACATTAGAAAGAGGTAAAGCTTGATCGGACTAAATGGTTTGCACCGGGACTAGTGTAATCGGATATTTTTGTAGAGGCCTGAATAAGCAATACTATAAAGGGATGAAATAGGAATAATTAAATTAAGGATCAAAAATGCATTTTGCACGGGAATTACAGAACCCTCGATCTAGTTTGGATCAGAATATTCAAATCTGAGTTACTGAAATTTAGGAATTATTGAACTTGGAATATAGAAACCTTTGGATTGGAATTGTCAAATCTGAATTACTGAAACCTAGGAATTACTGAACTTGGAATACAGAAACCTTGGAATTACGGAACTTAGAATACAGAAACCTCGATCTTGTCTACTGGAATTAGCGGACCCCGAATACAGAAACCTCGATCTGGATTGGAATAAGTTAGACCGAGACACGTAAATTAAAATTGGGTCCGCACTAAAAACCCGGCCCATGTGATTATTTATAATTTCTTTTTTCTCTTCGTTCCACACATTTCCAATCGGCAAAAACATTTCAATCGAATCGAAGCTTGTGTAAGTATCGCAATTGTTTGATTATCCACAGTCTCTGAACCGAATCGAAGAATCTCTCGTCGTTACGCAATTAGGTGACCAGTACACTCGAGTAAGTATGTATATACTATTAACCTTTTTTAGCTCAATTTCATTCTCTTCTCGGATTTTACGGTGATAACGTAGATACATTTTTGTTTAATTCTGTGTTTGTGTATGTGGATTGCTTGTGTGTTTATATTTGTAGGGTTTTTAGTGTTTATTTTTGGTGGGCATGAGACATGGTGGTGGATGATGAGACGATACTGTTGATTTTATGTATTTTGAAATGTGATACTTGCAACCCTTTTGTTTCTGACACTCTATCTGTTCTTGCCCTTTGTTAAAGTTTTGGTTTTTACGTCTGATTTTGTTGTTGTTTTATGTTAGGAAGTCTCTGAAGAAGCCTAATCTTTTCCTTGTCAATCTTCGTTTTGATTTTGGTTTGATTGTTCTATGGATTTTTGCAAAGGCCCATCTTTTATTCTAGAATTGTAAACACATTGTGAGAATTTGGTATTGTTGTTTGACACATTGATATGTATAGTGATTACTTTTTCAAAAGTTGAACAGCGCTAGAAATCTACGTAGTTTTTTACATGAATATGGTTGTTTGATAAGTTCAATTGAATTCAGTTATTGTATTGGTTCATTACTTTGCTGTAAGTATGCTGGATGTTAATTGTCACCTTTTGATAATTGTAGGAATTAGATAAATCGCTGTTATGGCTGCAAGGATTGTTATGCGAAGTGTTTCTCGAAGGTTCTCTAGTGGTGGTAAAATCCTTAGTGAGGAGGAAAAGGCAGCAGAAAATGTTTATATCAAAGTAAGCTTTATATCAACCCCTTTATCAATGTCAATCTGCTTTGGTTGTTTTCTGTTGTGTGTATGTGGATATGGATAATGTAAAGCTTCGGAATGGTGGGGTTTATATTTTCACCATTTGTTTTGCTCCTTTGCTTCTTTTTGATCATTTTGACCTTGTTTCTTCTTTCTCAAATTTCCAGCTTTTAAGGATTGTCTTTCTCTAAGTGTCTCTTTCTATCTCATATCAATTTTCTAGATTGTTAGTTCTTTGGCTGGATGTTTCCCATTTTCATAGTCTAGTAGGCACTTCAATTGGGTAGAAGCTTTCCTTCCGAACCAGTTTTTACCTTTTGCTTT
Source organism: Cardiospermum halicacabum (assembly GCA_031304145.1). Taxonomy (NCBI): domain Eukaryota; kingdom Viridiplantae; phylum Streptophyta; class Magnoliopsida; order Sapindales; family Sapindaceae; genus Cardiospermum; species Cardiospermum halicacabum. The sequence goes on along the minus strand of CM062391.1, from coordinate 508,008 downwards.
TGTCAAAGCTGTGGTTAGAGATAAGATTGGTTATGACCTATTCATTTTTTAAATCTCTCCTGATTTGTTATCCTTGAAATCATATCAATTTTATCACTAGACTTGTTAGGGATTTGCTTGAGATGAAATTCCCTGCAAAACTTCATTGGAGTGTGAAATATGTTTCTTAATTATACTGTAGCTGAATTGTATAATTCCTTCTTTTCTTTTGGGTTTGCAACTCAATTCACTTTCTGTACTTGTATTGTTGCAGAAAACAGAACAAGAGAAATTGGAAAAGCTGGCACGAAAGGTACATACTGTAGCTGAATTGTATAATTCCTTCTTTTGGTTTAGATCATTATGGTCACAAAAACTGCATGGCTTAAAAAACTAAGTGAAAGATTGATGAGGTTATTCCTCCCATTTTTTTCGCGTCTAGTTGAGATTCAATACTAACTAAATGACCTTGTGCTTTTATGGTGCTAGTTTTCTTATATATATATATATATATATATATATATATATATATATTATGTACATCAAATAGAGTAGGTGTGAACAAAATGAATATTGATGTGATGTCGATGTGCTTAAGGAGAGATGTGCTTAAGGAGAGACTGGAGTCTGAGACATCTACTATGTAAAGGTTTATGTTCCATCTGATACAATTAATAGAAATATTAGGTTGTAATCAGCAGTTAGCTAGCCATTTTTGAACCTGCTTGTAGGCATAGGGTACTAGTCCTAGATTGCAGTCTTCCATTCCTGATAACCAATTACTTGTGCATATTGGAAATTGTGCTGTTCCAAAAATCCATGCCAATTGCTTAATCAATCCAGTTTTGCATTTGCAGGGGCCTAAGCCAGAAGAGAAACCAGTTGATTCCAAGCCAAGTGGTTCAGCCTCCTCTGCTGGTGCATCATCAGCTGGCGCATCAACAGAGAAAGTGTCGACTGACAAATACCGAAACTATGCAGTTGTAGCTGGTGTTGTGACCGCTTTTGGTGCTCTGGGTTGGTATCTCAAATCAAGTGAGAAGAAACCAGAGCAACAGGACTGAGATTGGTATTTGGTATGATATGGTAATGAGAATGACAACGATAATGATGAAATTCATTTTGTTAGAATAAGATATCAAAACGGAACGACTCCGAAACCTAATCGGCATCTTTGTATTTTTGTTTGGCTTTGTTTTGGATATTCAGTAAATGATACATCATCTATTGCAAACTATTGTTCTTGGTTTTACATTAGCCTCAGTGACATTGACACAGTTCATCATCAAATCTAATTTGATCAAATATGTACAATTTTGAAAATAATTGACATGATCGAATGCTGATAGAATCCTGAGTGTATTCTCTTGCCTTTTGCCTTATCTCTATCAACGTATTGAGACAGGAAAAGTGTCTATCACTACAACCTTCCATCAAAATATAAATATGTACCATATCAAGTCAAGCAATCAAACGTACAGAGAAGAAGAGTATGACTTTGCAAACTTGAAATGAAGTTGCATATTTTTCAACTACAGTAGCTAATTTACATGGCTTTTGATTCACTGGCCAAAGACACTAGATAGTGATTTGTTGATGATTTGAAATAGCTCCTCCCTGCAAGCAAAGAATATGGAAAATACAACAAAGCTAAGCTAATGAAGGACAAATCGTGAATATAGTATCAAACTATTGATCAACTCTTACCTGTCGGGTTTGAATAGCAGATAACGGTAGACAAACCACTGCAAAATCACATTCATAGCAAAGCAAAGCAGGAAAAAGAAGATGAATCAATGGTTTAGGTATGCAACAACTATGTTATAAAAGGTAGCAGAAGATTCTTACTGTTGAATATAATATCCCAATCAATTCCAGTGCATTTGGGATAAGTGGCCATTTATCAATTGCCTAGTTAAGATCAAAACAAAAACAATTTTCAGTAAAAGAACTACCAATTACCGCGACAAGTAGTCATAACTCAGGAGGATCTACGAGCAGGTGAGTTTTCAAAATAACGTTTCTTCATAAGATTGTAAACATGGTAAACCAATTCATGCACATCCCTTGATATTTCAGACCTCTCAAGATAAAACAACAAAAGGCAAAACAAGCTTCTTAAGTTTTTAATCGACATAGATGGCACCACTAATCCAATACTTATTAACATATTGACACACATCAACAGAACAGATATATTTCGATATAGTTTCAATCAACCTATCTATTTCACTGATATGTTACCGTAATCAGGTTTGCTGAAGCCCAAACAGCAACTATAGCTGCAAAACCTAAACCAACAAGTCCCAGCCGATCTTCAGAATCATCCCACTGCATAAACCAAAAATACAACAACAAATAATCAAAACAAAGCAACAATAACCTGGTGATATAGCAAATGAAGGCAAAGAAACAAACTCACAATGTTTTGAACAGACTTCACAACACTAAGAGATGTTGAAGACTCTGAACTTTCTGTAGCCTTCACAATGAGAGCAACACTAGTCGTTTGCCTATCTGAAATTCGAAAAAGATCACACAAAACCAAACATTAAACTATTCCTTACATTGTGAACAAAATCGACCACAGGGAATCCAATCTATGTCAAGCGTCCATAAAGTAAAAACATTGTGAACAAATGAAAAAAAAGAAGGATCAATGTCTAATCAATACCAGTTTACACATTCTTGATTTGTGCATTTAAACTCCAAAATCACTTCAAGAACTTCAATTTATCACTCAACAAAAACTATCAACAACTATATTAACTTCAAAACCTAGTCCATACACAACACATTTAACCATTTCAATCCTAAATTTCTTGACTTCATTAACAAATAGATCAACAAGAAAAACAAGACAGCAGCTTTGTAATATCAAAGATAACCTCTAATTGGAGAAACAGAAACCCTTTGAAGAGCATTGAAAAGGGTTTTCCTCCCTTGAACCAACAATGGTGAACCCAAATTCGCAGTAATAGAAGCCATCAATATCTACACCAAAACCACACAAATTCAAAATTTTGATACAAGGGTATTACTCACCAACATCCAAAAAATCAAAAACAAGAAACAAAATTTCATAGTTTGGTTCACTCACTAGTTAACTTTCCAGTAGAGAGTTTTTGCAATGTGGGAGAGAAACAGATAATAATACAGACCACATAAATGTATTTATATTTTAATTTTTATTTTAATTTACGTTTTTGAATTTGGATATTGTTTTTTACAACAGTGACATGACATCGAACTGGTCTTTAGCTTCATTGGTGTTTGTCTTTGGAGTCTATAAGAAGACTGGTTCGATGCTTGGTCATGTCCTCTTCTCTTCTTCACAAATCCATAACATAAACCATATACATGATTGATTCAATGAGAGGTATTTCAAAATACCTTTTATTAAACATTTTAATTTAATTTTTGAATATAGAAAAATAATTGTGGTATTTAAATCGAACCGTTCCTTGGGCTCAGTGGTGTACGTTTTGATCATGATGCTTGAGGTAACGGGTTCGATCTATGGAGGTGGTGTTGAGGTAACGGGTTCGATCTATGGAGGTGGTGGTGATTGTATGTGATTATTCCCCTAAACCAAACCAAAACCCTAAATTCTCAATAGAGGTATTCTAAAATACCTTTTTTTTTTTCCTCTAAAATACCTTTTTTTTTTCCTCTAAATAATAATAATTAACACCTTTATTAATCATAATAAATTTATTATTAAATTGGCTATCTTTTTCTTATTTATCATAATAAATTTATTATTAAATTGGCTATCTTTTTCTTATTTATTTTAATAAAATAAAAATACCTAATAATAATAAATTAATTAATTAAATAGCTATTATCATCCCATCATATTGCGATGGGTCCAATGCATCACAAAAGGGAAATCTAACCACACCCACAACTGATTCTTTACACACCCCATTTTATAATCCAATTAAATGGATTGGACCCAGCCCAATGATTTTAAATTTCAATCATTATTTATTTTATAAATTATATTTAGTATCTTTATTTTCGATTTATTTAGACTAAATTTCGTTTAAATTTTTTATTAATTTTTTATATAAAATGGGGTGTGTAAAGAATCAGTTGTGGGTGTGGTTAGATTTTCCTTTTGTGATGCATTGGACCCATCGCAATATGATGGGATGATAATAGCTATTTAATTAATTAATTTTTATTTAGACTAAATTTCGTTTAAATTTTTTATTAATTTTTTATATAAATAATTTTTAGAGTTACCATTTTTTTAATTAATTTGACTTCTTTAAAATAAAATAAATAAACAAATAAATAAATAAGTAGTAGAAATCCAAGAGGCATTATTGAATAAACATGAGGTCCAATTAATTTATAAATTACATTCAAATGGACATAATCATTATTAAAATAACAAAAATCCACGATCTTCATGACTCTTTACTTTTGCATTTATTATGACCACTTCATTATAGAAAAATATAATAATAATTTAATTATTTTTATATTTATTTTAATTCCATGCATAGGATGTGCTTTAATTATAAAATTGTACTTCACCTATCTTCCAAAACTACCATTTTTTTTTTATAATTTTTATTTCTTTTTTCATCTACTCTTCAATATCTACAAGTCTCGTTATGGGGCTTATTGTTTTGATACATTCAAATCCTTAGAATATAATCAATTTTGGTGTCTATACTATAATACCATAATGGTAGATTTTTATTTATTTATTTATTTTTTTACAAATTTCCAACATCAATTTCACGTGTTTAATTAGAAAATATAAGAGTTTTTACTATCTCACTTATTTTGTTAAGGTACAACTATCATTTAATGTTTATATGATTTTAGAATAAATTTATTAGGTTAATTATTTGACTATTTATGTTACAAGTTATTTTACTATTATTATTTATTTGTTTTATTTAAAAATTTATATTTACCATTATTTTTTAAAAATATTTATAAATTGTGATATAATTTACGATTTGTTTAGTAGTTCTTACATTATTATTTTAAATCGTATCTCAATTATTTAATCTTCTTATTTTTAAGTATATATTTTTAAAAAAAATTAAAACACAATTAATATATTTTAAGAAAAGTAATTTAAACATACCAATTATATTTTTAAAAATATATTTGATCATATTTTCAAAAGTATATTTTAAAAATAATTATTAAATTACAATCATTTATATTTTATGATTTCTATTCAATGAAAAATGAAAATTAATACGATGAAAAATTATATATTTATAATTATTTAATATTTTAAAAATATAATTAAACTATCATTATTACTATAAATTTAAAATAGTAATTTTTTTATAATAATAATTATCTTTTCATTTATCGCGAAATATACAAACTCATTTTATTCATTAATTTTATTGTAATATAATTATATTATACCTTTTTTCTAATATTAATTTCTTTTCTTTGATTAAATAATTGAATCCAAATTTAATTAAATATGGTTGGTAAAAGTTTTTGATAAAATCTCACTAATTATCTTATATAGTGTCCATATTTTTAATCTTACATAAAAACTTAGATGATAAGAAATCCAAGTTGGCAATTGCTTGCAAGGTTTCTTCATTTCTTATTTTGGTTTATATAAATAGATACCAAACTTGATGTGGATAAGATAAGTACCATCATGAAGTAGATAGATATAATTTGTCTTACAAAATTTAATTTGTTCAACACGTGATTCTTCTATAGAATCTACCATTCTCAACTACCATTTATCAAAACAAATATGTTTATGATTTATAATAATTAGGAAAATAAAAAATAAAAATACACACACCAAAACACAAATAACATCAATCATATTAATGTCCCAATATGTTACTAGATTTTAAACCACTTTTTTGTCGAGTTAATTACGATTTATAGGTTTTATAATGTGTACTTTTTTTTTTTCAAAAAAAAAAATAGTAATTTATAAAATTTAGGTATTTAGATAATAAATACTTTTATGTTAAATATAATTTCATACAAATAATATTATAAATTATTAATTAAATTTAAAGAATTACTTGATATTTTATTTTATTTATTTTGAAAATCATCGTACTATATATATTTTAAATATCTAATTATATATATATATATATCAAAACATAGCAATTTATTTATTTATATACGTGTTTAATATATTCATATTACAATAATGCAAATTCAATAATGTATCGGTTCAACTATTTAATTGTTATTAATTTTTATTTTAAATTGCATCAACTTATACCAAATTCACAAATTTTGTAAATATTTTGAGTGGAAAAAATATGTAGGTGTATAATATTTACATAAATTGTATAAAATTATTTAAATAAATGGTCTTTATAAATTTATTATTTATATATAATCTAAACAAATTAACAACACCAGGCTGAATAGATTTATCAAATATCTTAAACGAGATTGTTTAATAGATATTTTAAAATTCATAGCCTTAATTTATTTATTTAAAAAGTTGTACTAGACTCACATAAGGTTATTTTTATTATTATATTTCTGAAAATAAGTCAAAATTGAAAGAATTGGAGAATTGACTTAAACCAACCTGTCAAAGGAATTGACTATCAAATGGAACCAAAGCAATTAATTGCATTCACTGCTTTCAACTATATAAATGATATAAAGACACACAACTTAACTTATTATATTATCATCTTTTAATTTACTATAATTATTAATCAAATACCATCCATTACTCACTAACAAACAAATCATATCCCTACACCTGTCCACCACTATTTTTTATTAGTCAACCATTTTAAAAAAGAAAATTCTTTATACAATGAAATTCAGTTTTATTCTATATGGAAGAAAAAAAAGAAAAGAAAAAGTATTGGAATATAAATACTTTAAAGAAATTTAATTTGAATTAATAATTAATGTAAAAATTATTTTAAATTGACCTTTTAAATTTCAAAATACGATTAAAGTGTTTTTTCAGAAAAAATACAAAAATATTTTTTTAAAGTTTGGTTTTTATTCCATAAAACGAATTTTCCAAAATATTTCTGTACTTTTATAATTTACAAATTCGATAAACTACAGTCACTGGCTTATAATTATATAGTAATTTTTTTTATGGTCTACACATTTTTTTTTCCATAATTAATAGATCAATTGTTTTTGTAAAAATAACTATTATTCTCTATGTATTTGTAAATATTTACTATATGTTAATGTTATATCCTGTAATAATTAGAAACATAAGCAACCAACAACGAAGTGTTTAGTAAAAGCCAAGCATTTTTCTTATTACTAGATCCAATTCCTTGGTCCCCTATATTTTCGATAATTATAGAAGTCTCAATTAGTATTAGGATAACAATCGCTATATCAATTTGAACTAGTAATTAAATATAAAATTATAAATAAAATAATTATTTGATTTATATTTATTAATATTTAATATAAAAATATTTTAATAGTTTTAAAATAATAATTTGAATACCTTAAATAATATTTTTCAAATTAAAATTATTTTCAATCGATGTACTTCAACATTTGTCAAAACCGTTAAATTCTACATTATACAAAGGCACCTGAAACCTAAATTCGATGACCATTAGGTGAAGTGAGGAATAGCAGTTTTGATTATCTTTATTGTTTTGATTCAACAATTACTATTTTGAAGTTAGGTTTTAATTCAAAGAGAATTTGAGTTATTATGTCTGCTAGACAAACATTGCACTTTATGACAATTAATTGAAAATAAAATTTTACAATGTCTGCTAATAACGATAATGATGTAGAGGATTAAGTATTAAAAATTAAAAATAATTTTAAAATAAAATCAACCATAGACATTAGTAGTTTTGAAGGAGTTAATTACGTAGCGGTTTTTTCTTATGCATGATAATATTTTAGAATTATAGAACATTGAATTAGCTTCGCCGCTAAGTTATTTTATAATTAATTTAATTATGTATGTTAAATAATGATCATTTAAAATTATATTAGGTAGAGTAATTATAAAGTCAGTTTAAAATAATTTTATTTTTTATTTTTGATGGTGGGAAAATTCATTTTTAAGAAGGATATTTATGTATAGATTGAATTTTGTTTTATATTTTTTAAAACTAGTTATTAGTGGTCTTGGAATAGATAACCTCCCATAAGTACTTTCAGAGAAAATAAAAATTATTAATTTCATAAAATAATTTATATTTATATTTTTCTACTATTAAAAGTCAAAAATAAAAATAATTTAAATATATTTTAAAACTATAACTTGTTAAGAGCTCGTGAGATGTTGTAAGACTGTAACTTCTTTTAAAAGAACTCGTGAGATGTCAGAAGCTCTTTTAACTGTCATTTAATATGGGACAGACTTTTGAACATATGTCATGTGTAGTTATTTTTTATTTTTAAAGATAAGTTACTAAAATAATGAATTAACTTTAAAAAAAACATAACTCAGTAACTATTTCAGTCTCTCTTCAAAAATTTATTTCTACATATCAATAATTTTTGTCTATAATCTTCTTAACTTAACCAGAACCATTGAGAGATAGTTATAATGGTATTCAAATAATTTTAAAAAAGTTTTTATCATTTTAAAATGATTTATATTTATATTTTATAATTAAAAATTAAAAATAAAGATAATTCTACACACTATTTAAAATATTTTAAAAGTCGAAAATAAAAAATTATATTTACGTATTAGAAGATTCAATAATAAATCATATAATTTATAAGGAAAAAATCTAATTAATTTAAAAATAAAATTATTATATATATTAAAAATACAAAAAACAAATTTATTATTTTAAAATTAAATAATTATGAAACATTATAATAAATAATATATTATAAAAATTTTCTTAATTCCATAAATTGAATTTAGCCATAATTTATAATTGAAGGGAAGGAGAGAAGTATTAGTAGGTGGAAACAGAAAAAACCGTTGGAAATGAAACAAAGTGAAGGAAGGAAGAGAAAAGTTAGTTGAGAGTCTCTCTCTTATATAAATATCTAACAGTCAACTCCTAACAAAATAAACATAAATAGTTTTTTGGTTTTATATCCTTAAATCTCCTCTCTTCTCTACCCCACACCACAATAAAAACCCAAAACCAGAAAAAACAACAATTACATACACTCACTCACTCTTCCTTTGCCTTGCCATGGGCGTCGACATGTCTAACAACCCTCCCACCAAAGACTTCTTCGCCTCTCCTGCTCTCTCACTCTCTCTCGTACTCTCTCTCTCTCTCACTGTTTTCTTATCTCACGCGCTTTGTCTGTGTGTGTTGATTGTGATTCTGTTTTGGTTTGGTTGTTACAGGCTGGGATTTTTAGAGATGCAGGTAGACAGACGGTTGCGGCGGCGGTTTCGGTTGAGGAAGGTGATGAAGGTAGTGGAGGAGGGAGGAGAGAAGAGACGGTGGAGATTAGTAGCGAAAACTCTGGACCGGCTGGAACTAGATCGGAAGATGAGTTTGATGATGAGGATGATGATGTTGTTGGAGATAAAAGTAAGAAGAAGAAACGGAAAAAGTATCATCGGCATACGGCGGAGCAGATTCGTGAAATGGAAGCGTATGTTTTCTTTTTTCTTTTTATTTTAAAATTTTATTTATAAATATTTATATATAGATATTATAATGTGTGAATCGCTGATCAAATTAGAGAAATGGAACCTTCTTTTTTTTTTTTTTTTTTAATTTGTTTATTTGAATCGAATTTGTTAGTATATTGTAATGCGTGAACGACCGCGTGAGTCAGTGAGGCAGTGAAGGAGAGAGAAAGTTTGTTAGAGAAGAAAAGTGAGATGAGAATTTTTTACGACGCGCGTATACTTTAATACGTGATATAAAGTTTTGCTTTTTAACTTTTGTTTTTATATAATCATGATGAAGAGTATCAACTAAAAGGTCGTACATAAATATACGTAGCTATTGAGAAATGATTATTGTACGGTTCTTGTGTTTGTTTAGGTTGTTTAAGGAGTCACCGCATCCGGATGAGAAGCAGAGGCAGCAGCTGAGTAAACAATTAGGTTTGGCTCCGAGACAGGTCAAGTTTTGGTTTCAGAATCGACGGACGCAGATCAAGGTGTGTGTGTTTGTTAGTGTGTTGATTGATGGTGTATTTGTTTGAGTGGTGTTGATTTTGTTGTGTGTGATGAATGTGTAGGCTATACAAGAGAGACATGAGAATTCGTTGTTGAAAAGTGAGATGGAGAAGCTGAGAGAAGAGAATAAAGCGATGAGGGAGACTATAAATAAAGGTTGTTGTCCTAATTGTGGGACGGCCACGACGAGTAGAGAGAATTCTATAACTACTGAGGAACAACAGCTGAGGATAGAAAATGCCAAACTCAAAGCTGAGGTAATATTTTCTTTAGACAAATTATTGAATGAATGATGTAACGTAATATCGTGTTCATGTTCTTTGCTTTTAGGTGGTGTTGCTTTTTGTTTGATAAAAAATTTCCAATTTGATAATAGGGTGGATTTGGTTTAATTATATGAAGACATATAGTCATAAAATATTTTATTAGAATATTGTGGAGGATAGATTTGATTTTTTCTTTTCTTGTTTTGGATAAGGAGAAAAAGCTATGGCTTGCACCATCCCTTAGTGTCTTATACTATTTCATGGAAGAAAAAAAAGGCTATGTGATCAAAATAATAGTATAATAAATGTGTAGCAAAAATAGCAAGTAGATATTAGAAATGGAATTGAGATTATTATATTACTTATAGTTTTAATTATATATATATATATATATATAAACGATTATATAATATTTATTATTTTTTATTTATATAATATTTATTATTTTTTATAAAATATATGTTTATTTATGGGTGAGGTGGTAATTATTTATTATTATTTTTATGTATTTTTAAATAATATAGAATTAGCTCTTATAATTATTAATTCCACATTAATAAATAATAATATTATTATTGATTTTGGAATATTACATATGATTATCAAGTTATTTGATAAATCTCATGCAAGTTGAAAAAATAAAATAAAATAAAATTGGTGTCATACAGAATGTCTTCTCTGTGTTGGGACTGATTGACATTGCGATTCCAAATCTCTTCACAACAGGCTAATTGATAGAAACATGCATAACAGGTTGAAAAGCTTAGGGCAGCAAGTGGAAAGGGCACAGGAGGCTCAACATCAGCAAACTCATGCTCAACTGGAAGTGAACAAGAGAACAGAAGCTCATTGGATTTCTACACAGGAATATTTGGTCTGGAGAAGTCAAGAATCATGGAGCTTGTCAATCAAGGAATGGAGGAACTCAAGAAGATGGCAACTGCTTCTGAACCACTGTGGCTTAAAAGTGTTGAAACCGGAAGAGAAATACTCAACTATGATGAGTACATCAAACAGTTTTCTCCTGATATTCCCACAAATGTCAACCCTAAAAGATCCATTGAAGCGTCTAGAGACAATGGAGTTGTCTTTCTTGATCTTCCCAAACTTGTCCAAACTTTCATGGATGTGGTAAGTTATGTAAACCCTTCAAAGTTACCCTTCAAAGTTACCTAACATAAATTTAAAAGTACATGAATGTGTGGAAGTCATTCTTAAAATTACTTGCAAATTTTGAATGTAGAATCAATGGAAGGCAATGTTTCCATGCTTGATTGCAAAAGCAGCTACAGTTGATGTAATTTGCAATGGAGAAGGTCCAGCAAGAGATGGAGCAGTACAATTGGTGAGTTGAAGTTTATTTTGCTGCTATTATTACTTTATATTATTTTTATTTATTTTTTCTTGTTTCACTTTCACATCAAATTTCAGAAAGCCTTATTTAGAATCTCACAAAAAGATAGAACAATCATTTTATCTTCAATGTGAAGAAGTTATGAAAGTAAAGCTTATCATCATTATATCTCTTTTTTGGTAGTGGCCCAACTCCAACTCCAACTCCATAAACATAAAGCAAAGCATGACATTTTTTAATTTTTATTTCCTAACCAAAACCTCATTCTATTTTCCACCGATGAGTGATCTCTCTCAATGTTAAAGTACATAACTAACTTTTTGGAATTATTTGTGGGTTCAAAAATTGCTCATTAAGAATACAATGGTAATAAATCCAAATCATTTCAGGAAAGAATAGAATATTATGCCTTGATGTGAGTTTTGATTTAGTTTTGTTTATTATTTCAACACTTTCTAACCTATAGACTTTAGAATAGTGCTTTTTATGAGAAAAATCCTTGAAGCTTTGATTTTAGGCTAAAGAAAGCCATTACCTTTAAAAAGTCAGCATCTAATCTAAAGTGGAGAAAACCATATAAGAAAAGCAGGAGTTGGGAAAAGAAAAATAAAGATAAAGCAAGGAATAAAAGAGAAATGTTTGTGTTTGTAAATTTTGGCAGTAACACTGTAAAAACGTTTTCGCTAAAATTTTTGAATTCTAGCATTGGCAAATACTAGTGTACAATGCAGCAGATTCACATTTATTGATTTGTTAATGCTGCAGATGTTTGCAGAGCTCCAGATGCTGACTCCGCTGGTGCCAACTAGAGAAGTTTATTTTGTGAGATACTGCAAGCAATTGAGTGCTGAACAGTGGGCAATTGTTGATGTCTCCATTGACAAAGTTGAAGAAAACATTGATGCATCTTTAATGAAATGCAGAAAGAGACCATCTGGTTGCATCATTGAGGACAAGTCAAATGGTCACTGCAAGGTAAGTAATGCTAATCAACACAATTCACATATTTACTCATTCAACTAATGCAAAATAACTAGGGAAATAGCGGATTAGAGTAAGTGGTGAGGATTAACACTCTTATAGATGATTGATACGATATCTATAGGAAGAAACTTTTCTGTGAGTAATGCTTATAGATGATTGATTTTGGTCAGGCAATCCGAAAACAACACGAAAATGAACCCATAAAATTTTTAGCAGAGAGGTGAATCAATAGCATCATGCATTATATTGGTATCCTATAACCAAAGTTATGATATTCATCAACTGATCTTCAGGTGACGTGGGTAGAACACCTAGAATGCCAGAAAGCTACAGTTCATACAATGTACCGTACCATTGTTAGCAGTGGTCTAGCATTTGGTGCAAGGCATTGGATGGCAACACTGCAGCTTCAATGTGAACGGCTTGTTTTCTTAATGGCTACAAATGTTCCTACAAAAGATTCAACAGGTAAAGAGTTAAGAAACTGTTCAGCAAATTGTAAATTTATATATTGTATTAGATAATAAAGTTTCTGAATAAAATACCTTCTGTTGAGCAACAGGTGTTGCTACACTAGCTGGGAGGAAAAGCATCTTGAAGTTAGCACAGAGAATGACATGGAGTTTCTGTAAAGCTCTTGGTGCATCAAGTTATCATACATGGACCAAGGTCTCAAGCAAGACAGGCGAGGACATAAGGGTTTCTTCCAGGAAGAATCTAAACGATCCTGGAGAACCACTAGGAGTGATCTTATGCGCAGTTTCATCTGTCTGGTTGCCAGTATCTCCACAGCTCCTTTTCGATTTCTTGAGAGATGAAACTCGCCGAAACGAGGTAATATAATTGACAAAAGTAGAACAGAATACATCTAAGAATAGTGTAAAGTATTGTAGAATTGGCTTTGACAATGATTTTGCTACATCTCAGTGGGATATCATGTGCAATGGAGGACCGGTGCAGTCTATTGCAAACTTGGCTAAAGGCCAAGATCGCGGCAATGCAGTAACTATTCAGGTGAGCTCTTTCATTTACAGACCAAAAAACTCAAACATAAAACCAACTCCTAATTTCAAAACTAACATCAAGTTTCCATACCAGACAGTGAAATCAAAAGAAAACGGAATGTGGATACTCCAAGATAGCTGCACAAACTCATACGAATCAATGGTAGTCTACGCACCTGTGGACATCACAGGCATGCAATCAGTGATCACCGGATGCGACTCTAGCAACATCGCTCTATTACCTTCTGGATTCTCAATTCTACCCGACGGAGTTGAGTCAAGACCTCTAGTGATCACTTCTAGACAAGAGAAAAGCACAGAAGGAGGATCTCTACTCACAATAGCATTTCAAATCACAAACAACTCTCCTACTTCCAGGCTAACAATCGAATCAGTGGAATCAGTAAACACACTCATATCATGCACATTGCGAAGTATAAAGTCTAGCTTGAAATGCGAAGATGTTTGATCACTAGCAACACAGTATATTACTAGGAAGAATTAATTGTAAAACTCATAGGTTCTAAAGTCAGTTTTAGCATAGTTTATGTAAGCTTGGTTTCATTTATTTATTTATTTGAAGGAATGTAGTCGCCGATTAGAAGGTGACATGGTTTTTACAATATAAATCTAGCAAAGTGAAAGGAATCTACTTGTATAAAAATTCTATTCATTATATCCTTTAAGCTTTCTTTACCATTTTGCTTACCATCAATATGCCCTATAAAAACCTAATCAGAGTCAGAATTCAATCAAAACCAAAACAAGCAAATAAGAAGGAACTGAAGTTCAATAACAATGTATCAAAAGCATTACAACAACTAGAAACCAAAATGCAACAGAACCAAACAAAGAAACAAACACACTCAAGCCTCCTGTTGTTGCTGTTCACTCTCTAAAGGAATCCCAAGCTCATTATCACCACCAGTAGCAGAGTCAGAGGACTTCTTCTTTGAGGACCTAGGAGGGACAGCAACAGCAATAAAGCTTTTAGTTTTGCTGATGGGTCTAGACCTAAGAAGCTGAACAATATCCCCAACTTTGAAAACATTTTCAGGGTCATGAGCCTGGAACTTCTTCTTCTTCCTGACTCTTCTCTTGTATTTGGGATGTGGGTCCAATCGAACGACCTCCACAGAGACGGTCTTGTCGTTGGTGGCGCAGACGACTTTGCCTTGCATAGTTTTCATGGCTCTGATGGGTGGGAGATATGAAAAGGAAGGGTTTTTAGGTGGGGAATTGGGTTTGGTGAAGAGAGTGAGAGGTGTTGTTCCATTGAGGAATTGAGATTTGGATGAGGAGGGAGATGAGAGTTTCAGAGATTGAAGTGATGATGTTAGTGACATTGTTGGTGAATTGTGATAAGGCTGTGAAACAGAGGATTGGTTTTGTTTTCATATTTTGGGTTGGGCTGGGTTTTATAAATAGTCAATATCCGACCCGGCCCAATAGGCATGGATAAGGTTATCCACCACTGATCCACATGTCACAACACAAATGGTCACAAACAAAACCCAATTCGCCACGTGTCCATACAACATCCATAGCAAAACAATCAAAAATCTCCAAATATACACAAAACTGATCCTGAAAATCAAACTGTGTGAGAGCAGAGCCAATCACCACCACCACCAACAACAATCAATCAATGGCGTCTCTAGCGACAGTAGCTTCTCTGCAACCAGCAACAGTCAAAGGTCTAAGCGGCAGCTCACTTGCCGGAACCAAACTGTCTGTCAAACCCTCTCGTCTACCCATCAGACAAAGAAACATCAGGTAATGAATTTACTACAAAAGAGTTCGATCAAATTGAAAAAAGTTGTGATAAGTTGTGTAATAATTAATACAGGAGTGGAGCTGTTGTGGCCAAATATGGAGACAAGAGTGTTTACTTCGATTTGGAGGATTTGGGTAACACAACCGGTCAATGGGACTTGTACGGCTCTGATGCTCCTTCACCTTACAACTCTCTTCAGGTTTGATTTGATTTTTGTGCTTTAAAAGCAAAAATAATAATTGCTTTCATTGAGAGTCGAACTCAAGACCTCCCGCTTACTAAACGGGTGCTCTAACCAACTGAGCTATGAAAGCTGGTGACACTGTGAACCGGATTTCACTATTTGATTGTTGTTTTGCAGAGCAAGTTCTTTGAGACATTTGCAGCTCCATTTACAAAGAGAGGTCTACTGCTAAAGTTTCTGATATTGGGAGGTGGTTCAACTCTTGCTTACTTCAGTGCCACTGCTACCGGTGACATTTTACCTATCAAGAAAGGTCCACAATTGCCACCTAAGCTTGGTCCACGTGGCAAGATCTAAACATAGTTTGATCAATGATCTCATCACTTCATGTATCTTGTTTCAATTCTGAACTAATGTTGTGATTTGTAAGTTTGTTCAATCATCCTACTCATTTCCACATCTTCAATGTTGTATCATTCATGACATAAAATTTGAAGCCTTACACAACAATTCCAATACAAATCAAAACATGAAGTCAAACTTAGATCAACATCATCAAAGTACTTGCAGGATTGAACAGTAAGTTTGAATCAAAGTGAGAATCAACAGCAAAACAGCAGCAGTGGTCCCCATACCAATCCAAAAATCATTAAAATACACATGCTTCAGAGTCGCCTTGGTGTGATTCCATGATTTTCCATAATGTGCTTTCAATCTTTCACCAATATCATAATAACACGAATAACTCGGTGTGCCTTGCGACCCAAGCTTGTTGAATATATTGGCAACGGTAGCATTATCTCCGACAAGATTCACCAAGATTCCTTTCTCAACGAGAAAATCCACGTCATTCTCCGAATCGATGAGAAAATCCAATAGAAGAATGAAATTGCATACATGTGTTTCCCATGGATAGTATAATTGCTCGAAAGCAATCACGTTTCGGACCAAACACTCCATCTTATGGTCCACTTCGATGGAAGGTATTTCTACTTCAAGTCGTTTGAATTTTAGGAGAGGGAAGAATTTCCATGGACGCTTTATATACTTACAACCAACTTGCATTAAGCTTTTATCTTTATCGAAACACTTCTTGAACTCCACTCCTGAGGCTTGCAATTTACCAATTCAAGCTGTGAATAGATTGCTGCGTAACAAGCATGTATTCTTTCCTGTTCACTTTCTATATATATTCGGAAAATCCCTACCACTTTAGGATGTGTTCTTTTCACGAGATGCTTGATGTATGTCTTTTTGATCTTATTCATCTGGTATGCACCATTATGAAGAGGACCTATCGAAACCATTTGAGAGTATAGGCTTCTTCGTTTAGATTTCGAAGGTCTCTAGGAACTTTATAAATACAACATCCCCTTGGTTCCAATATATTATCATCTAGCTCGATAGGAGGTTCAACCTGATTCATTGTATTTAAATGTAAATAAAATAAAAATTAATCAAGTAATCGAAGCCATAATTTTAAAACCTTTAAGTTGAATTCTATCGAGAAAATAATATATTTTTTTTATAAATAAATAATAATAAAAATCAGTAATTTATAAATCAGTCGAGAAAATGATATATTCTTTTTACAAATAAATAATAATAAAAATCAGCCATTTACAAATCCTAATAAATCTGATTGGAATATTTACCTGTTGTTCTCCATCTATCTGTCATAATTTTAGAAGTAAAGTTGAGAACTTTTTGGAATTGCTCTAAATCCACCATGAATAGTTTGGGGCCTGTTGAAAATCAATTTTGTTTAATACAAAAGTGAAAATACACTCTACAAAACACAAATCAATTCTCATCTTTAGGAATACAGTTGAATTATTCTAATTTTTAAAATAAATTTAGTTCATTAGTATAGTTTTTACTAACAGTATTGATAAAAAATAAAATAATTTATCAAATAATTTGAATAATAATTTTTAAAATGAGGTTGATAATTTTTATTTAAGAAATAATTTGAATAAAAAATATTTTACCATTATAAAAATATCGACGGTTAATTTCAAAAAGCCGGATGATGTGTGAGTGGTTTTTGATAATTATGTAATTTTAATAATTTTTAAAATTTTTGTTTAATAATTTTATTAAAAAACTTTAGTTAATTATAATTTTTAGTAATAGTATTAGTAAAAATAAAATAACTTATTAAATAATTTGAATAATATTTTTCAAAAATGAAAGCTAATAAATTTTGTTTTTTAAAAATATAAAATATATATATATATATATATATAAAGAATTATAACATTACTATTACTTGAAAAAGTCATTATTTCAAATACTGAGATTAGATTATCTAGTTGAAGTTTTACAACATATTATTAATTGTATTATTATAACTTTCCTTCATTTTTTATTTTTAATTTATTAATGTCTAGTTAGATATTAATTTTAGATATAGTTCAATAATATCTAAAAAAATTGATAAGTGATTTATTTATTTATTTATTTTTAAATGATATTTTTATTTATAAATGTAGTTGAATATTTTAATTAGTATTTGAGTTAATAAATATTTACAGTTATTTTATATTTTTTTTAAAAAGAAACAATAAATATAAATTATACTACATTATTCAATTTTTTTTGAGTGGAGTATATATATATTTTAGTTAAACTATTGCATTTTAATTCATTTTATAATTTTTTAAATCTAATTGTATAACTAAATTATTCAATTTTATTTAAATAAACATTTAAAAGATGTGTGAGAAATTCCATTAGATTTTTTTTAAAAAAATTAGTATTATTTTTGTTTAAATTAACCAATATTTTTAATAAAAATCATATGCCAAACAGAATACATAGCTTAAATTAACAAATAAATAATAATAATAATAAATAGGCGAGTTTTAAAAAAAGAAAACACTAAAAATTTAAAATATAGCTAAAAGTATTATTTATACCCATTTTGACTTTGGATCTCATTATTTCAATAAAAATATTATAACCTTTTGATAAAATTTAGAATCCACGTGGAAGTATATGTACGTGACTTGACGTTTTGAAATATATAAAGGGTTAATTTAAAATATAGGGTTAATTTAAAATATCATCCAAATTTTGAAATATTTTATTTCCGGTATCTGATTTTACAAACTTCTAACGAACTGTGGTGGGAGAACAACTTACAGTCTCAGAAAGCTGCGGACCCTCAACGAATTGAAAAATAAACCCAAGTCAAACTCAACCAAAGCCTTCAGTCGAAATAGAGCAACACCCCTTCGGCCGAAGTGGGCATACTAACCTGCGGCCGAAAGCACCCCAGCGGCCGAAGGGACCGAAACACCAAGGAAGCACCATCAAGCCCAAAGAGGAAATCAAGTCCGGGAAGGAATCCAAGTCCAAATGAGAATCCGAGCCCTAGAAGGAGATCCTTCTCCAAATAAAATAAAAGGGCCCAAGCCCAGTTCGCTTCACATATAATTTCCTAAATCAATTCCGGTTGAGAGATCCTTCTCCAAATACAATAAGAATGAGACCAAGCCCAAAAAGAAGACCGAATTCAAGAAAGATAGAGAGTTCCAATCCAAATAAAAATAGGACCCAAATACCTCCTATAAATAAGGGGTAGGGATAATTGTAAAGGATCCGATTTTTCATACATTAGAGCTAAACTCTGTGAGTTTATCTCTGTAAACTTTTTAGCTATTTTCTCAAGCAATCTTAGCCTAATATTTGGCTGTGGTTTATTTGGCACCACAGTTTGGCGTCCACCGTGGGGCTACGAAACCTCACACAAGGCTGAGATCTGAGGAAAATAACCCCAAATCCCGATTACCCCGATTCTGTTCCCGTCATACATGGCACCAGCAAATCCCAACACCGTCGTCATAGAAGACCAGACTCCAAAGACGCCAGAGGAGCAACTCGCCATAATGACGGAGATGCTCAAGAAAATAGAGGAAGAAAAAGAACTATGGAAAAAAGAAGCAGAATCCAGAAAAGCCTCCTCTAAGGCGAGAACAAAGCGATCAAACCGGAAATATTCGCCCCTTCGTAAGAAGAGACTCAATTTTGAGGAAGGCTCCGACGAAGGATCTGAAGAAAGCAACGGGTCGACGGAGAGTCGCAAAACTCTAGATCTGAACAGCTCAAGCAGTTCCGATGATGAACAGACAAAGCCGACATCGTCTAAAAGAAGTCGTGAAAAGCGCCGTGATCGTGAAATCAGGGAACTCAAGGACCTGGTACAACGAACCTCAGGAAAAAGAATAACGATGCGCTCTTCAACAACGCGCTACTCCAACACACCATTCGCGTCCTGGATCCTAGACACCAGAATGCCCAAGAGGTTCTCCACTCCCAGCATGAAGCCCTACGAGGGAACCACGGATCCAGAGGACCACATCGCAGAATACAAGACTCGCATGGGAACGTGCAACATCCCAGAAGAAGATATGGAGGCCATAATGTGTAAAGCCTTTGGTTCCACTTTAACCGGAACCGCCCAGAGATGGTATTCCTCCCTCCCTGCAAAAAGTATCAGATCCTTCTCTTCGCTAGCAACGAAGTTCGTCAACCACTTCTCCGATAGCCGAAAAAAAGAAAAGGATGTGGACGATCTGTACGACCTAAGACAAGAGGTCAATGAAAGTCTTAGGTAATATGTGAAAAAGTTCAAAGAAACTAAGATGGTCATCCCAGGGTGCAGGGACAAAAGCGCCATCAAGGCCTTCATAAAGGGGCTCGTAAAAACGTCAAAATTTTATGAAAGCCTCAAACTGATAAAACCAATGACCTTTGAAGACGTCTTGGAGAGAGCAGAAGATGCAATGGAATACGAAGAAGAATTCCAGCCTCGGAATGCTAGGGGGCCGCAAAACACCTCCAGTCAACGAGGACGAAACGACCGCAGTAATAGTGGACGGAGCGAGGATCATAAAAAAAACCAGAGAGACTACGATCGCAGCGGACCCTCCAGGCCAAGTTACACCGGCCCCGATCCTATACGTAGGGAGAAGGAACTACTTCCGTACCCCCTCACCATACCCACGAGGGAAGCTCTGACAGTGCTCAAGACCCTAGGAGACAGGGTCAGGTGGCCCGAGAAATCCAAAAACCCCTCTGCAAGGAAAGATATGTCCCGATACTGTCAATTCCACGGAGACCATGGCCACAACACTGATGAATGCTGGACCCTGAAAAGAGAGGTGGCAGAACTTATCAAAACGGGACACCTACGAGAATACTTAACCGAGAAAGGGAGAGAAATTGCGGCCGAAGCCGACAAAAACCGACAACGGGTACACCCAACTCCAGTAGCAAACACAGAAGAAAGGGTGATTAACATGATAGCTGGGGGATCCGACGTATGCGGACTAACAAGCTCGGCCGCAAAAAGAAAGCTCAGAGAAACTCTGAGCATACAGCATAAGGAGTGAAAGCACGAACAACCTTTACTCCATCACTTTCACCGAAGAAGAGGCCGGAAAGATAAACGCCCCTCACCACGATGCCTTGGTAATCAAAATCTCCATAGCAAACCTAACGGTAAAGAGGGTACTAGTCGACAATGGCAGCTCAGCCAATATCCTATTCCTGGAGGCGTTCAGAAACATGCAGCTGGACGAAAGAGCGATGCGCAGGAAGGCTATCTCCCTTATAGGCTTCGACGGAAAAGCTACCTCAACCATCGGAGAAATCGAATTACCGGTGTACAGAAGGAATAAATCTCCACACCACCTTCCAGATAATAAATTCCAATTCTGCTTATAATGTGATTTTGGGAAGACCCTGGATTCACGGGATGAAAGCCATACCCTCAACATACCATCAACTAATTAAGTTCCCGACCCCACACGGGATCAAGCAGATAAGAGGGGAACAAAGTGCATCCAAAGAATGCTATGCCAATTGCCTAAAGCAAAAAACGGCAGAAGTATAGCAATCACAGACGCGGCCGGAAACACCCCATGAGCCGGCCGAGCATGAAGTGGACGAAATATCACTGGACAGGGGAAAAACAGTGAAGATAGGGGCCATGCTGGAGAGAGGAGAAAGGGAAGAGTTAATAAACTTCCTTAAGGACCACCAGGATTGCTTCGCCTGGTCACACACCGATATGACTGGAATCGACGCAGCAGTCATTACCCACAAACTGAATGTGAAGGAAGGAGCGAAACCGGTGAGACAGAAGCGTAGAAGGTTTGCCCGAGAACGGAATAAGGTCATCAACGAAGAAGTGGAGAAACTCCTTGCAAATGGGTCAATCAGGGAGGTCCAATACCCCGAATGGCTCGCGAACGTGGTGGTCGTAAGAAAAAAGAATGGGAAATGGAGGGTGTGCATCGACTTCACCGACTTAAATAAAGCGTGCCCGAAAGATCCGTTCCCGCTGCCGCACATAGACCTTACCATTGATGCGACCGCAGGATATGAGATGCTAAGCTTCATGGACGCATACTCCGGCTATAATCAGATACTAATGCACCCCGGCGACCAAGAAAAAACCGCTTTCATCACGGAACGGGGCATCTACTGCTACAAAGTGATGCCCTTCGGGCTAAAAAATGCAGGCTCCACCTATCAAAGACTGATGAACCAAATGTTCGCTGATAAATTGGGGAAGACCATGGAGGTGTACATAGACGACATGTTAGTGAAGTCGGAACAAGCGAACCAGCACGTTCACCATCTAAGTCAAGCATTCGAGACCCTTCGAGCGTACAACATGAAGCTGAACCCCACCAAATGCCAATTCGGAGTCAAGGCAGGAAAATTCTTGGGGTACTTAGTTACGAAGAAAGGGATCGAAGCCAACCCGGATCAAATCAAGCCGATCCTAAACATAGCAGAGCCTCAAAACAAGAAAGACGTTCAAAAGCTCACTGGAAGATTGGCGGCCCTGACCAGGTTCATCCCAAAGGCATCAGAAAAGTTTCAGCCATTCTTTGAAGCACTTAAAAAATCCCAAGAATTCGAATGGACCGAAAACTGCAGAAAAGCACTAACGGACATCAAAGACTTCTTGACCAGCCCTCCACTGTTAGCTAAACCAGAAGCTAATGAAAAATTGTATCTGTATCTTTCACATTCACAGATTGCGGTAAGTACAGTCCTGGTCAAAGAAGTCGGGGGGAAACAACAACCGGTATACTTCGCCAGCAAAACTCTAACCTCGGCAGAAACAAGATATCCAGTCTTAGAAAAAACGATTCTAAGCCTAGTATTCGCTGCAAGGAAACTTTGGGCATATTTCCAGGGGCACCCGATCGTGGTAATAACTTCGTTGCCTTTGCGAAGTGTGCTGCACTCGCCAGAGAAATCCGGAAGACTGATGAAGTGGGCCCTAGAACTCAGCGAACACGATATCTCGTTCGAAGGAAAAAAGGCCATCAAATCCCAGGCCCTCGTAGATTTCTTAGCGGACTTCGAAGAAAACCCGTCCGCGGAGATAACGGACCTTGAAGTAAATCAGCTGGTAACTTCTACAACCGAAGAATGGATATTAGAAGTAGATGGAGCCAGCAGACAGAGTGGCAGTGGTCAGGGCGTGTGTCTCCGGCCCCCAAAACTACCCCCGATACTCCAAGCAATCCGATGCGAATTTCCAGCCACCAATAATGAGGCCGAGTACGAAGCCCTGATCGCAGGGTTAAGGGTGGCAAAAGAAAGTGGAGCGCACAATTTAATGATCAAATGCGACTCCCAATTGGTGGTGAATCAAATAAACGGCGCATACCAGGCCCGAAACGAAAAAATGACCAAATACTTGAAGATAGCCAAAGACCTCATGAAGCGCTTCCAAAGGGTCACAATAAAGCAGATCCCGAGGGAAGAAAATGAAAGAGCCGATGCTATGGCAAACCTCGGGGCCTCGATGCAGAAAGACGATCCAACAGGGCCAATTGTATACGCTTTCCTTCCCAAAGCAGCCATTGAATATGAAGAAACCCTGGCCATAGAACAGGGCGACTGGAGAACCCCCATCATCGAATACATCAATCATGGCCAAGTGCCGGAAGGCAAGGCAGAGGCAAAAAAACTACGAGCCCAGGCCGCCAGGTTCTGCATCATCGGAGGGATACTTTTTAAAAGATCCATAGGCGGCCCATTCCTAAACTGCATCTCCCTCTCCGAGGCCGATCTAGTATTAAAAGAACTCCATGAAGGATCAGCCGGAAACCATTCCGGAGGAAGAAGCCTGGCGTTCAGAGCGCATAGAGCCTGATACTACTGGCCAACCATGAAGACAGATGCAGCCGAACTTGTAAAGAAATGTGATAAATGCCAAAGGCACGCCAACTACTCCAACCTCCCCGCCGGAAACCTAAACAGCATCACATCCCCGTGGCCATTTGACAAATGGGGGATGGACATAATCGGGCCTTTCCCAATATCCGCGCAGGGTCGGAAGAGGTATATACTAATGGTTACCGACTACTTCACGAAATGGATCGAAGCTGAAGCGTTAGAAAGAGTCAGGGAACATGAAGTTCAGAAATTTATCTGGAAATACATCATCTGTAGATTCGGCATATCACGAGAAATAATTACTGACAACGGCCCTCAATTCATAGCGCAAACTCTAAAAGACTTATGCAACCAGTTAAACATAAAACTCACATACTCAACCCCGAGATACCCCCAAGCCAATGGCCAAGCCGAAGCATCCAACAAGGCGGTGGTGGACTCCCTCAAGAAAAAATTGGAAGGGGCCAAAGGATTGTGGCCCGAAGCCCTTCCCGAAGTCCTTTGGGCATTCAGAACGACCCCCAGAACGTCAACTCTACAAACCCCATTCTCGATGGTCTACGGGACGGAAGCAGTACTCCCAACAGAAATCCTATCGCCTCAAGAAAGGCTAAATGGAAGAGCAAATAAACATGTCCTGGCCTTCGAGAGGGATACTTCAGACGAGAAAAGGGAGAACGCACAACGGAGAATAGCCGAATACCAAATGGGGATAGCAAGACAATACAACAAAAAAGTCAAGGCCCGAACCTTCCAGCCCGGAGATTGGGTACTCAGGAGGGTGTTCCAAAGCACGAGAAACCAAGCCCATGGAAAACTGGCCGAGAATTGGGAAGGACCGTATCAAGTGGAACGAGCATTCGGAAAAGGGTCCTACAAGCTGCTCACGAAAGAAGGAAAGGAGATAGAGCATAGCTGGAACATACATCACCTCAAAAGGTACCAATTTTAAATATAGCACTGATTGTAATAACGGGCACTCTCCTCCCCAAAAAGGGTTTCTAACGAGGCCCCACCTTAAAGCAATAAAACGAACTTTTTATCTCATCCCTTACTCTCCTTTGTATCCTGTACATTGCCAAAGGGCAACCCGAATAAATTGCCAAAGGGCAAGCCTCTGGTAAACCCGGAAGGTCTTGGGCAAAGATAAATTACCAAAGGGCAACCCGAATAAATTGCCAAAGGGCAAGCCTCTGGAAAATCCAGAAGGTCTCGGGCAAAGATAAATTGCCAAAGGGCAACCCGAATAAATTTCCAAAGGGCAAGCCTCTGGTAAATCCAGAAGGTCTCGGGCGAAGACAAATTGCCAAAGGGCAACCCGAATAAATTGCCAAAGGGCAAGCCTCTGGTAAATCCAGAAGGTCTCGGGCGAAGACAAATTGCCAAAGGGCAACCCGAATAAATTGCCAAAGGGCAAGCCTCTGGTAAATCCAGAAGGTCTCGGGCGAAGACAAATTGCCAAAGGGCAACCCGAATAAATTGCCAAAGGGCAAGCCTCTGGTAAATCCAGAAGGTCTCGGGCGAAGACAAATTGCCAAAGGGCAACCCGAATAAATTGCCAAAGGGCAAGCCTCTGGTAAATCCAGAAAGTCTCGGGCGAAGACAAATTGCCAAAGGGCAACCCGAATAAATTGCCAAAGGGCAAGCCTCTGGTAAACCCGGAAAGTCTCGGGCGAAGACAAATTGCCAAAGGGCAACCCGAATAAATTGCCAAAGGGCAAGCCTCTGGTAAATCCAGAAGGTCTCGGGCGAAGACAAATTGCCAAAGGGCAACCCGAATAAATTGCCAAAGGGCAAGCCTCTGGTAAATCCAGAAGGTCTCGGGCGAAGACAAATTGCCAAAGGGCAACCCGAATAAATTGCCAAAGGGCAAGCCTCTGGTAAATCCGGAAGGTCTCGGGCGAAGACAAATTGCCAAAGGGCAACCCGAATAAATTGCCAAAGGGCAAGCCTCTGGTAAACCCGGAAGGTCTCGGGCAAAGACAAATTGCCAAAGGGCAACCCGAATAAATTGCCAAAGGGCAAGCCTCTGGTAAATCCAGAAGGTCTCGGGCGAAGACAAATTGCCAAAGGGCAACCCGAATAAATTGCCAAAGGGCAAGCCTCTGGTAAATCCGGAAGGTCTCGGGCGAAGACAAATTGCCAAAGGGCAACCCGAATAAATTGCCAAAGGGCAAGCCTCTGGTAAATCCAGAAGGTCTCGGGCGAAGACAAATTGCCAAAGGGCAACCCGAATAAATTGCCAAAGGGCAAGCCTCTGGTAAATCCAGAAGGTCTCGGGCGAAGACAAATTGCCAAAGGGCAACCCGAATAAATTGCCAAAGGGCAAGCCTCTGGTAAATCCAGAAGGTCTCGGGCGAAGACAAATTGCCAAAGGGCAACCCGAATAAATTGCCAAAGGGCAAGCCTCTGGTAAATCCAGAAGGTCTCGGGCGAAAATAAATTGCCAAAGAGCAACCCGAAAAAATTGCCGAAGGGCAAGCCTCTGGTAAATCCAGAAGGTCTCGGGCGAAGATAAATTGCCAAAGGGCAAGCCTCTGGAAAATCCAGAGGGCCTCGGGCGACAACACGGCATCCAAGAACGAAAAAAGAATTGGGGAATTGGACCCTCGAGCGAAAAGCAGATAAAGAAAACAAGGAAAAATTGCAACAAAATATATTTTCATTAATTGATAAAGATTACATTCGGGAGCGTTACAAGAAACGAAAAGTTACAAACCGGCACCCTCTCGCAAAGCGGCCGTAGCATCGAGCTCCATCTTCGCCGACTCTGGAGTCAATGACCCCCTGATGACCTGCTCAAGAGCATAAGTTCTAGTGGTGACCTCGGCCTGAGCAGCATCTTCAGACAAAACTTCCACTTGACCCTCTAAATCTCTTATCTTCCCTTCGGCCGCAGACTTGAAAGCCTTCAGCTCCTCTATCTCCTTGGCCTGCCTGTTGAGCTCGGCATCCTTCACCTTACAAGAGGACTCAAGACCTAAATTGTGAGCCTGCAACGCCTCAGCACGTCTAACGGCCTCAACACACTGAGCCGTTACCTTCCCCAAGTCATCTTGGGCAGCTTTGAGTTCGGCTGAAGCCTGACTGGCACTCGCCTCCATCTCTCCACGGTCACGCATGACGGCCGAAAAGTGTCGACGCATCCCCACCGCCCCTTGAAGCGCCTGAAAGAACCAAAAGATCAAAAACAAGTTGAAAAAAGAAATCGACACGAAGTAAAGCCTAAAAAACTTACCCTAAACAAACCTCCAACGGCCATTTCGTTGAACTGAGTGAATGACAGGGAATTCAACCATTCCTCATCTTGAGGAAAAAAGAAACCGTCAGCGGCTTTCACCATCCCAGTCGTAATCCTTCTAGTGGAAGAATCGCCGGGAAACTCGAGGAAGAGACCACTTCCACCGGAAGAGGGCTTCCTGCCCGTGTGCTTAGTCCGCATCCGCGGGCGCACAAACCCTTCCTCCTCTTCCTCCTCTTCTCCCTCCTCTTCCTCCCTCGGTCTCTTCTCTCTATCATTAGGAGCAACAGGACTCCTTTCTTCTTCGACCGTAGGCCGCTGCTCTGTCGTCCCCTCAGCCTCATGAGGACCCTCGCCATCAGACGGCGCCCGACTCAAACGAGCATTGTCGGCCGAAGATCCCTGCCTCTCCTCGGTCGAGACGCTCTCTCGACCCGCAAAGGCCTTTTCTTGTTCCGCCTGGATTTGACGCATGATGGCACGCATGGCGAGCGCCCGCTGACCCGACGGCTTCGACATCACGTAGTCGGCGATTTCTGCAAATCCAAAGCATGTTAATTTGACCGCATAAAAATACTTTGGAAAACTAGAATCAGAATCCACCTACTTGTCCTGGTGAAAGCCCAAAAACGGCTCATGCGTAGCTCGTGCAGCAACCTCTTGTGACCGCGTTTCTTGTCAGGAAGCGCGAGAATAGCCTCGCTCCTTGCGCGCGCCCGAGGAGTCGACTTACAATTCTTAGCACCGTGTTTAGCTACAACCACAACAAAAACCATTCAATACCAACGACCGAAAAAGAGCCAACAAAAAGTAAGACATGTTACGAGAAAACTACATGAATCCATCCAACACGAAGGATAGCTCGGGCCCTTGCCCAAGCGAGTAGTGCCCCTGACAAAGAAATACTTGTCTTTCCACCGACGCTCGTTAGACGTGAAACCCAGAACCAATAGCTTTCCATGAGGTCGAGCGTTTAAAACATATCTACCAGTATCCGGTTTCTCGCGTTTAACAAAGTAAGAGTAAAAGAAGTCTTCGGCCGAAAACGGTAAATTGTACTTCTCTTTCAAACGGTCCACACTTAGCAGTATGCGGATAGCAAGTGGAGTCAACTGGCTAGGGTGGATCTGGCACCAAGTACATAGCTCCTCGACTAGGCCCATAATGGGAAACCTGAGGCCAATCTCAAAACGCCTAAGATAATAAGGCTCCCATCCCTCGGCCAAAACATCGTCGACCTTCTCATTATCATTAGGAAGCCTAGTCTCGACCCAATCAGGAAACTTGCAACTAAAACGCATGGCCTCCAACTCCCCCTCGTCATAGTACTTCGAACGTTAAGCCAAGGAGGAAGAATACCCTGCGGCCTAGATTCGGCCGGAGGATTACGAGCAGACGAACATTCGGCATTATCCTCTTCGGCCGAAAAGTCATAGGTGAGACCAGCAAAAGTAGACGTATCCAAGGAGTTAGAAGATGACATCTACACTCGACCGAAAAAAGCAGGTTAATGGTCTTCGACCGAAGTTAGGGCAACACTGATAAAGGCAGCACTATAAAGTCGCGGGCACGTGTACACGTGGAAAATTAAATAAAATAAAAAGAAAAGCGGCAAAAACACGAAAAGACAATCAAAACCCAGTCAGCAGAAGAGAAATCGATTGGAAACCTAACCGACAAACAAACGAGATCGGCAAATTGCCGGAAAACCGCAAAACCAACAGCAAAATAAAAAAAGACACACAGAACAGGCAGCAACAAAGACCAAATCGGCAAGACCAAAACTGAAAGCAACCAGAAAACTAGAAAAAAGGAGCGACAGGAGCTAACCTTGAGAATGCGGGAAGGAAGAACCGAAAGCTGGAGCCAAAAGCTTCACCGGAAGAGGCAATGGCGGTTGAGCTTCGTCTTAGAGAGAGAAACTGAAAAACAAATTTGAAAAGATACAAGAGAGAGAAGCAAACCAGCACTTAAATAGAGAGGAAATAATTTCACTTTTAGGGCACAGCAGCCGAGGAGCCGTCAAATTTAAAAAATTTGATACGCAAACGCTGACGTGGAAGGCAAAAGGTGAAAATTGGCTGAACTAGTGGAATCCTAGCTGGCGACACATCCAGCGCAAAGGAGGAATACTCGGTCGAAAGGACACTAATAAAAGGAGACATCTTCGACCGAAATAGGCCACCAATTTATTGCCATACTCGAAAGTCAAGTAATGGCAATAGGGAGATTACTGTGGTGGGAGAACAACTTACAGTCTCAGAAAGCTGCGGACCCTCAACGAATTGAAAAATAAACCCAAGTCAAACTCAACCAAAGCCTTCAGTCGAAATAGAGCAACACCCCTTCGGCCGAAGTGGGCACACTAACCTGCGGCCGAAAGCACCCCAGCGGCCGAAGGGACCGAAACACCAAGGAAGCACCATCAAGCCCAAAGAGGAAATCAAGTCCGGGAAGGAATCCAAGTCCAAATGAGAATCCGAGCCCTAGAAGGAGATCCTTCTCCAAATAAAATAAAAGGGCCCAAGCCCAGTCCGCTTCACATATAATTTCCTAAATCAATTCCGGTTGAGAGATCCTTCTCCAAATACAATAAGAATGAGACCAAGCCCAAAAAGGAGACCGAATTCAAGAAAGATAGAGAGTTCCAATCCAAATAAAAATAGGACCCAAATACCTCCTATAAATAAGGGGTAGGGATAATTGTAAAGGATCCGATTTTTCATTCATTAGAGCTAAACTCTGTGAGTTTATCTCTGTAAACTTTTTAGCTATTTTCTCAAGCAATCTTAGCCTAATATTTGGCTGTGGTTTATTTGGCACCACACGAACCATTCCTAAAACCACTCCGAACCAAAACTACGGGTGGTTTTGATTTTGTTAATTGTTTTATTTTAATAATTTGTAATTTTTTGGTTTAATCATTTTAGTAAATTTTAAATATTTTATTAAATAATTTTAAAAAATTATTTAAAAAATTTTAAAATTTTATTCAACTAAAATAAATTAAATTTAGTTTAGTAATTTTTAAATATTTGGTTTAATAATTTTTAATAACTTTTAGTTTTAATTTTTATTTTTAAAATTTATTGAATAAAACAATTATTGTGTACTTCAATCATTTTTAAATATTTGGTTAAATAATTTTTAATAATTTTTTGTTTTAATTTTTATTTTATAAAATTTAAAATAATAGGTAAACAGTTTTATTTATTATTTATTTTTTTTATATAAATAGAGACCTAAATTTTTCTTTTTAAATTATAAATTATTTTAATTGACCGTTGAATCACAAAACTATTTAACATGATTCAAATACATTATTCTTTAATAAAAGAATGTTTAACTATTATTATTATTATTATTATTATTTCTATTTGATTGTAAAAGATTATAGATATAATACTTATTCATAGATAAAAAGCAGAATAATAGATTTGATTGCATGAATGATAAGCTTGAAACATTTACCAGAGTCTCTTCAAGATTCAGTTTCTTTAAATCCATTTATTGATTTTCAAAATGATTTTTGTTTATAAAAAAAGATAATGCAGTAACCAAATGAAAAATACCTCTTCTGCTGCTTTTGCTCTCTGCTTTAAATCTGAATCCATTGATGATATAGTCAAACCACCTCCTCCATTTAATATACAGAGCTTCTATTTATATTATAACAACATGAATTTTAAATTACCAACTGGGAAAATTTTATTAAAATTTGTCGGTGGGTTGTTTATTTATTGATAGTGTATGAGTAATATTTTAAATAAATATATCGTCTGAACACATGCAATTTGGTCATGTGTCTGGTCAACTACTTAGAGTCATAGTTTAGTCCTCTTCGGAAACAATAAGGAAACTTAGATCTCACATGCATGCAAACCTATCACATCAACTTGCACTAAACATTTACTTACGATAATCATTTCCACCACGAAGACCAGACCAGACCAGGACCCATAATAATAGGAAACAGTAAAATTGTTGACTAAAACTATAGTGCACTAAAATTCTGAGCCCGTTCAGAATTAAGCCTAAGTCCTCCAGACTTTCCACCGGTAGATACATCATTCAAAGGACCCAAATTCTGCGGAGATTCTTTCATAAGAATCTTCGGCTGGTGGATATCTCAAATTTTCAGTGGCGGAGTCGAA
Organism: Cardiospermum halicacabum; assembly: GCA_031304145.1. Lineage (NCBI taxonomy): Eukaryota > Viridiplantae > Streptophyta > Magnoliopsida > Sapindales > Sapindaceae > Cardiospermum > Cardiospermum halicacabum. Next base: position 476,755 of record CM062391.1, on the reverse strand, counting down.
CTTAATAATATGTGGTGTCATAGTTTTAAATTATGTGATTTCATAGTTTTTTTAATTATATATATATATTTTTATTAATAATTTATTTTTATTTATAAATTTTATTTTTATTTTTATTTTTTTCAAAAATCTATGGTGTCCATAGACACCACAAGATTCAATCAGATTCTTACAAATATGTTTCCTGAACCTCATCAAAGGGGACGATTCTTTGCTTACCAAAATGATGTCAAAATCGTTTTTTATCACGTTTATATCTTCGACCATACTTAGGTGCTCCAAGTGTCTTACATCTTACTTGTTACTTCATTCCGACAGAAACTACCTAGACGAAGTCATTACTTTCCTTATTTTTTTTATTTAATTTCATTACTAAAGTTCAAATCTGACTTGAGCTTGAAATGTTTATGACAAACACCACACCGGTATCTCTAAGGTCCTCACAAACATTCTGTGTTCGTTTTTTCAGGTTTTCTTTACGTAAGAAATCGATTACATGTCATCCCGTCAAATTTGGTTCCATCAGGTCTGATTTGATTGTAGTGCTTGAACCACTGTAATAGGCAACAATTTTAAATTGTAACATGCAACTGCACTTTTACATGTATTAAAACCATTGAATTTTTTAAATAGAAAATTGTTTTCAAATTTAATTATGAATTATAATATTATATATACACTATTCAAGTTATATTTTTATCAAGTTACTTATAATTTTAATATTTAAAGTTAATGAATCTAATCAAAATAGCAAAATTCATCAAGAAAATAATCTCTAATATTTTTAAAAGTTTAAAATCCTATAAACTCATCAAAGTATACTTCTTCATTTTCCTGTGTGGTCATCAAATGATCATTTTTATTCTACAACCATTGAAATGAAACAATTAAATTTATTATGTTAATAATAATAATACCAACAAACTATAACTATCACTATTGAAATTCCTTTAGTTTTGCCAGTTTATTTCTTCAAAGCACATAATAAGGTAGATATAGCAATATCAAAAGCCTAATAAGAAACATTTTCTTAGATAAAACTTACGTAAAATTAACATAACACTTTTCTCTATATTTTCACTGTCATAAATATGTTCATTGAGCTTATTTTCTAAACTTACTTCAGTTCAGTACATAAAAATCAATTTCAGCATCAAAATATTAAAATATACAAATATTTAATAGTCATAAAAAGTTATATTATTATACCTCACATAAATGTCGGGTTATGTAATGATGTAAAAGAGAGAGGAACACTATTAGCATCTCTTGAAATATTTAGTGTTCCCAATAACTTCTCCAATATTTATGTATTTATAGCTAAAATTCCTTGGATAAGTAATACCTTCAAAAATTGTTTCATGGATTTTCATTTGAACTTTCATTCCATCGTACTTTTCACTAACCATATTAAGTTGATTACCATTTTAGAGCTAAAACCTCTTGATTAGGTCTTTGTTTAATTTTTGTCATCTCTCGAGCCTTATTCTATTTTTTTTAGCATTCACGGAATCATCGAAACAACAACGAAATCTTCTTAAATTTTTATCACCAAATACAAACTTAAAGCCTCCTCTTTTGTCATTCAATCCTTATCAATCTTGTATTCAAGCTTTTACTAACATGTGCAAAAGGTAATGTAAAGTTAATTCACTATCACATCAAAGACTCTCCTTATCTCAAGTTTGTCTCTCTCTCTCACTTTTTTTTTTTTTCTTTCTTTTTTCCAATTGAAGTTATTAGATGTATTGATTAATAGTATTTTTTTATGGTCCATAGGGTAGTACAAGTGTAGTAGCTCGAAAGGGTGTCCTCATGCCACACGTCTATTTTTAATTGATTTTGATTTTTTTGTTAAATTAAAATTTTTAAAAACAGCCTCCATCTTTTAGGGTTAAATTAATATCCAACGTACAATTATATTTAAGTCCCCTGACAAAGGTCTTCTGTCAATTGTACAATTTCAAAATCATTGACAATTTCAAAATCAGAAGTTGACTTTTAAGGAAGATTTGATCCAACGTTCCAAAATCAAAGAGTTACATTAAACGTTTCAAATTTTGGAGGAGTTGGGCGATTATTGTTGTTAGTCTATATATATTTATTAATAAAGTTTACAAATAAGCATGCCCAAGACGATTGATTAATACGTGCCTATCCCTTGGTGGACTGACATGCTAAACACTCACGACAATTCAAATATTCATATAATTTTTTTAAGAAGATATGTTAAAATGACTCGAATCACAAGAAATTCCTAATTACTTAAATACAATGATTTCTATTTTCGAAGAATTCGCTTTTGGAAAGATTTTCTATTTTGAGTTTAGATTTATTTCCTTATTGTTGGAATTCTTATTAAGGATTTAGTTTTCCTACTTATGACAATTTGGGATTCCTTAGTTGGAAAGTAAATCAATTAGAAAAGTATATTCGATGAACACTGTAAATAGGATGTCTCATAAAGTAGTACCATCTCATCCCTTTAGATAGTGATTAGGTACCCCAATCATTAAGAGTTGGAGCTTCTACTACTTTCTAGGTATTCAAAAATTTTCTAGCACAGATAACATCATTGTTGGTATAATGGGTAGTTTGGAGAACATGTTCCATCTCTGACAGTTTAAGGCATCTCTGACAGTTTGTTAATTAGACTATTGATAGTTTAGGTAGAGTGCATGATTGTATTGGAGAGAGTGTGTTGTGTAAAATACTTGTAATCCTTATTTCTCAATAGTTAAGTTGTTATGTTGGTAGAGAGGCATATTTGCCAAACCATGTTAAATATCTTAGGTTGCTTTTTCATTATGTTGTTGTTTGTTTCAATTTTAGTTGCTGCTATTTTGTTTCCACTATTCCTAACAAACTAATATAACATCCTTCAACAAAGCTGGTTCATCAAATTATTAATTTGATCAAGAGGAATATATATATATATATATATATATATAATGCCTGGAATGTAAAGCCTCGCACACAAAAATTCCAACACAAATCAAAACAAATACATCAAATAGTAGTAAAACATGAACTCTAACTCGAGAGAAACTGTCACAACCCTTTTATAGGGCTGTAACTTTTTGAAAAGTCAAAGAAAATAAAATAATAAAATATAAATAAGAACCAATCAAATACGTTCAAATGCCCCCGGGGACTATAAAATTTCAGTCAAAAAGTCAACAAAATCCAACCTGGCAGTCAAATCCAGATAATCCATAATATATATTACATCACCACTAATTCAACTTTCAGCTTACATAAACAGAACATAACTTAACAAATTCCTGAAGATACAACTGTACAGACCTATACAACCCAAAAAGAACCAAAGATCCTTCAGGAAGTAACACCTATCAAGCTTGACGTCCAGGAACGTCCCGAGTATCACCTGAAATATGTTAATTGAGTAGATGTGAGCTACTCGCCCGTAGGTTCCAATCCCCTATTCATAACTTAACCAGATATTCAAAAACAAATCTGCAGAATTCAGTTTATTCAAATAGTTTCATGAACAGAGTAATCATGTCCAAAACCATTCCATATTTATCGGACATCAGAATAACCTGTATCAAATCCGATCTCTCAAAATCGATAAAAATAATAACAGCAAATTGAGTTACCATATCAAAATCATAAATTTCCATGCTATCAATACTGATACAATAATATATAATATCACCGGTGCCCGTGAACCATACATGACACAACCCTGCGCAGGTTTAGGGACTCGCACCCAAGGAGGCAGTGTCCACCCTCCCACTCTCGTGTCACGCGCTCACCCCCACCAACATATCCACATAGGGATATCTCACCATAACCACTTTCCATAACAATAATATAAATCCCAGGTTGATAGCAATTCTCACAATAAACATTATATCACAATTTCATAAATATAAATCCTGCAGATTCTTAATTAATAACCAAAATCGACTTTTCAATAACAAAATCATTTATTCAATAACCATTTGATATCAGCAGCAGATATTAATATTCAAAACTATTTCTTAAGAACGTTATTTAAATCACAGTTTCGAAAACCAATCCAATTAAAATAGGAGAACCTACCTGACCTCCGAAGAATTCCTTAGCCCAATATACCCGAAAACCGATAAAGATCAATCCAGAAGAGTTTGGAAATTCTGGAAATCGAAACACAGCGAGAAATGGTACCCGAAAACGGAGAACAGCGATGAAATAACCTGACAGCAGGTTTAAGGAGTTCTCGATCTCCTGATTCTAATGGTGGTGTCCGTTCCTCAAACCGAAATCAAAATCGTCCAGAAATCGCTTCGGAAGTCGCAGGGACGCATTATCAGCGGCGTCGTCGGTGACATTTCTTATAGGCGTTATGAAGTACTCTCCGCGAGGAATCCAGAAATACGAAAATCACTAGAATCGGATGAGCGGATTGAAAGTTATGGCGAAGTGAAAACAGAGGAGATTGTCGAACGCAGAGAAAACAGAATGTTCTGGTGAACGAGTGAAGAGGATGACCAGGAAGAAAGAAATAAAAATCCTTATATAATAAGGCAACTTGCTAAAACACCCCTTGAACTTTTTAAAATTACACTTTGACCACAAAAGTTTTGGTCTCCCACAACCAGGCCCAAGGTCAAAAGTCAACATAATATTATTATATTACAAAAAGTTGCAAGCATTACAACTCTCCTCCCCTAAAAGAATTTCGACCCCGAAATTCTTATCTCACTGAAGAAGATAAGGAAAACGCTTAACCATCTCAGATTCTAGCTCCCAAGTGGTTTCCTCTAAACCATGATATTGCCATAGAATCTTAACCAGTGGAACCTCACGATGCCGAAGTATCTTTATCTGTCGATCTACAATCTGCACCGGAGCTTCTTCATACGTCGCATTCTCTTGAATAGAAAGGTCCATCCAAGGAATAACGTGTGAAGGATCCGGTTCATATTTCCTCAACATGGACACGTGAAACACGTTATGCACGTGAGATAATTCCTGAGGTAAAGCTAAACGATAGGCCAAAAGTCCAATTCTTCCAATAATCTCAAAAGGACCTGTATATCTTGGAGCAAGCTTACTTTTGGTGCCGAATCTTACTATCCCGCGCCTTGGACTCACTTTAAGAAACACAAAGTCTCCAACATCAAATTCCAAAGGTCTTCTTCTTCTATCAGCATAACTTTTCTGTCGACTTTGAGCCGTCTTTAGTCTCTCACGAATGATTCTAACCTTTTCGGTAGTCTCTTGAATCAAATCTGGCCCGAGAGTAACGTGGTCCTCAGTTTCAGCCCAACAGAGTGGAGATCTACACGGTCTCCCATATAAAGCTTCATAAGGAGCCATACCAATACTAGACTGATAACTATTATTATATGCAAACTCTACTAGAGATAGATGATCACTCCAGCTTCCAGCAAAATCTAAAGCACAAGCTCTAAGCATATCCTCGAGAACCTGGATAACTCTTTCAGATTGTCCATCAGTCTGAGGATGGAAAGCTGTACTAAAATCCAACCTAGTCCCCAATTCCTTTTGTAAAGCTTTCCAAAACTTAGATGTGAATCTGGGGTCCCTATCCGATACAATACTTGTAGGCACACCGTGCAATCGAATGATATTATTTATATACAAAGTGCTAAGTTGCGTTGGAGAATAAGTGGCTTTAATCGGAATGAAATGAGCTGACTTTGTCAATCGATCCATGATTACCCAAATTTTATCAAATCCTTGTTGTGTTTTAGGTAACCCGGAAACAAAATCCATGGTAACATAATCCCATTTCCATTCCGGTATAGGTAAAGGTTGAAGCATCCCAGCGGGCTTGAGATGTTCTGCTTTAACCTGCTGACAATTCATACATTTAGCCACATATTGCGCAACTTCCCTTTTCATTCCTCGCCACCAGTATTGCTTCCTTAAATTTTGATACATCTTGGTACTACCAGGATGTACAGCAAACTTAGAATGATGTGCTTCATATAATATCGCTCCCTTGAGATCAGGATCATTCGGAACCACCAATTTCCGTTTATATCTAAGGGATCCATCGGATTCCAATTTCCAACCTTCTATCGTTATACCATCCTCCAAATGAGTGCGCACTTGACACAGGAAGTCATCATACCATTGACCATGCTTCACCTGTTGAACCAAGGATGGGGTAGCTACAACGTTGCATACCCAAACTTGATCACCCAACTCATAAGGGTATAGATTATATTCACCCATAATCATTGATCTATCCCAATCCTCCAATGCCAGACTAGATAACGTACCATGCTTTTTGCGGCTCAAAGCATCTGCTACCACATTAGCCTTACCCGGATGGTAATTGAAACTGAAATCATAATCTTCCATATATTCAATCCATCTCCGTTGTCTCAAGTTCAAATCTCTCTGCGTAAAGAGATACTGGAGACTCTTATGGTCAGAATATATTTCAAACCTTGCTCCATAAAGATAACATCTCCAAATCTTCAATGCAAAAATGATAGGGTTTACTTTTTCCATAATGCTCTTTCAATTTTTCACCAATGTCATAATAACACGAATAGCTCGGCTTACTTTTTGACCCAAGCTTATTGAATAGATTCGCTATGGTGGTAGGATTATCTCCGACAAGATTAACCAAGATTCCTTGCTCAACAAGTAACTCCACGTCATTCTCCGTATCGATCAGAAAATCCATCAGAAGAATGAAATTGCATACATGTGTTTTCCATGGATAGTGTAATTGCTCAAAAGCCATCACGTTTCGGACCAAACACTTAGTCATATCATCTATTTCCATGCTTGGTATTTCCAGTTCGAGTACTTTGGTTTTTATTAAAGGAAATGATTCCAACGGACGATTTTTGTACTCACATCTTACTTGAATTGAGCTTCCATATATTTTCGAACTATTCTTGAGCACCACTCCTGAGTTTTGCAATTTAGTCGCGCAATGTAGGCCTCTTATATGCTTTACAGGTTTTTCATTCGGTGGTTGAAAATCCTTCAACATAAAGCGTAGCCTCATATCTGTAAAATGTAGAATATTTTGCTCGGAGAAAATACTCTCATCAATGTAAGGATCATCATAAAAGAAACTCAAGGCAAGAGTCAATAATGGATCATGGTCCCTGCCATATCTACTCAGGCTAAAGAAGTCTCCTAATTGCATAAACAATTCTTGAAAAACGAAGTATGGTATTTGATTTTCTAGTAGTTGTAGATCTTGTTTCACAGCGGCTTTTAATTTGGGCGTGTCCAGCAAAAAATCGAATACATGCCGGAAATCGGTCTCAAAATTCCTGATAAAAAGCTCGAAAATGAAAACAACATCAATGAAAATGATATTCACCAAGTCAAGCTCTGAATAGGTGGCCGCATAACAAGCATGGATTCTTCTCTGTTGAGATTTTATATATGTTGTGAAATTATCTACCACTTCAGAGCTTGTTCTTTTTATGAAATGCCTCAGGTATGTAACTTTGGTCCGATTCATCTCAGACAAATGATCTGCATTGATATGAAAAGGACCTATGGAAACAATCTGAGGAGTATAGGCCTCTTCGTTTTGATTTCGGAGGTCTCTGGGAATTTTATAAATACAACAATCACTCGTTGGTACAAATATATATTCATCTCCGCCCGAAGCTCCATTAGTAACCTAATGTATTATATTATATATACAATTAAAATATTATAAATAAAATTTAACATAAAAAAATAAATAATAATTGAAAATATTAAAATTATTAATTTATAAATGCTACTAAAGATAATAATCTTTTTATAAACGTTTTACAAATTTTACCTCATTTGAATCTACCACTTCATAATTTTTATGATTAAATTCTCGAATCCATTGGAGTTGCTCTGTACCATTCTCGTATTCTTCCTGTTAAAATATTAATTTATAAATAAAAAATAACAACAAATTTTATTATTGGAATAGTAAATCTAAGAACATTTACTGAAGATTCCACGTCTATCTCATCAAGATTAAGGTTTTGAACTGGACTCAATTCCTCCGGATCCATCAGTTGGTATGCTGCTCCGGATTCCTGTTGAAAAATTGTTTTCCGAATTATTTTTCTCAATAATAATAATAATAATAATAATAATAATAATAATAATAATAATAATAATAATAATAATAATAATAATAATACACTATCAAAATGAAAAATGTGCTCAACAGAGTACTCTCGCCACGCTACCTCATCTGCTGCTGCTGCTTTTTCCTGCTGCAAATCAGAATCCATATTTTGTTTCTTGAAGATCTAATCAAGAGATTGTGTTATTTTCTCTATTTGACGAGCTTCTATTTATAACAAGAAGAATATTCAATTAAGACCAACTATAAGGCTTGTCGGTGGCTTGTTTATTTATTTATAATCCCATTCACACTTAAAATTTACTCATTTGTCAGGTCAACTGCTTGTTGAGTCATAGTTTAGATCTCACATGTTTGATTATACAAAAAGTCAAATTCAACACCATCCTACAGAAGACTTATTACAAAGAGCCTCACACAAGTAAACCCTCCTCGCATTGACCAAGACCGAACACTCCCAATACAAAAACAAAACACAACAAGAGCACACTTTTTACAAAACCTGAAGAATCGAACACACAGTTTGAACAACAGTTAACACCAACAACAAAACAGCAGCAATAGTTCCCAAACCTTTCCAATAATCATTGAAGTACACATCCTTCAAACTCGCCTTTGCATGGTTCCAAGAATCTTCATAATGTGCATTCAATTTTTCACTTATATTATAATAACACGAATAGCCCGGCGTGCCTTGCAACCCAAGTCTGTTAAACAGATTTGCCACCGTGCCACTCTCCCCTATCAGATTAACCAAGATACCTTTCTCCGCAAGCAAATCCACGTCATCTTCCGTATCGATAAGGAAATCCAACAGAAGAATGAAATTGCACACGTGCGTTTTCCATGGATAGTGTAATTGCTCGAAAACCATCACGTTTCGGACCAAACACTCCATGACATCATCTACTTCGATCGAAGGTATTTCTAGCTCGAGTTGGTTTAATTTTATGAAAGGAAAAGAATTCAATGGACGTTTTCTATACTCACAAGTTACTTCGATTGAGCTTCGATTTTTGTCGGAAGGGTTCTTGAACTTGACTCCTGAAGCTCTCAATTTCGTCGCCGAACGTAGACCTCTTATATGCTTATTTGGTGTTTCTTTCGGATCAAAATTTTTCAACATAAAACTTCTTCTCAAATCCGTAAAATGTCGAATATTTGAGTATATCTTTCCATCATAATTACTATCCTCATCGAAGAAAAACTTCAAAGCTAGAATCAAGAACGGATCAGGATATCCACCATCTCCCATCGGACCAATAGAATTTTTTAATTTAAGAAAAAACTCTTGAAAAACGAAATATGGTATCTGATTCTCGAGTAATTGTAGATCTTGTTTCACGGTAGCTTTGAATTTCGGTGTATGCAACAGAAAATCAAACTTAGGCTGAGGGTTTGTCTCGTAATTTCTGAGGAAGAGCTCGAAAATAAAAATAACATCATTAGAAATTATTTTCACCATGTCAAGCTTTGGAAAAGTTTGTGCATAAGAAGCATTGATTCTCCTTCGTTGGCTTATTATGTATTCCTCGAAATCTTTTAGCACATTGACGTGAGTCCTTTTCAGAAATTCCTTCACATATATTCTTTTTGTTTTATCCATTTCGGGATAATGTGGATAATGAAGAGGACCTATCGAAACCATTTGAGGATTATAAGCTTCATGGTTGAGTCTCCGAAGGTCTCCAGGAACTTTATAAATACACCATTCCGTGGTTGGTTCAAATATATCGTCGTCATCCTCCTCATCATATGTTTTCTTCTGCAAATTTGATTTCAAAAGTTGTTTATATGTTAAAAGTACAGTAAACAGAAAATGGAAATTTTCGTTTTTTCATCTGGTTTTTAAAAATAATTTGAATTTTTTTTAAAAATAATTTTAAATAACTCCCACTTGTAAGTGAAGAGTGGTTTTGGATAATCGTTTCGTGATTTTACTCTATTTCTACATTGTTTTTATTAATTTTATTAAATATTTACTTTTATACCGTTATTATTAACCGCTCATTAAATTACGTTTATAGAAATTAAAATAAAAATAAATTTATTTTATTTTAATTTTTAATTAAATAATACATTTAAATTTTGTTATTTCAACAAAAAAAAATAAATAATAGATATGAATTTATTTTATTTTATTTTTTAAAGTAAAAAATATATTATTTAATTTAAAAGGTAAAATGAAATAAATTCATATTATTTTGGATTTTTTTATTAAAACAAAAAAATTAAAATATGTTATTTAATTAAAAATTAAATAAAAAATAAATTTATTTTAATTTTAATTTTTATAAACGTAATTTAATGACGGTATAAAAATAAATATTTAATGAAATTAATGAAAATAATGTAGAATTAGAGTAAAATCATGAAACCTCATTTTCCAAAATCACTATTCACTTATAAATAGAGTTATTTAAAATTATTTTTAAAAATGAAAAATTTTTCGAATTATTTTTAAAAATTGGATAATAAAAAAATACTTTAAAAAATTCTTATTAAATAATTTAGATATATAGAAGATACCTTCAGATCCTTATCTCTGATAAATGGTAGTTGAGTGTGAATTTGTTCTAATTGTTTTGGGTCAACATTTTCATGATGTTCTTGTGTCTGCAAGATTGATTTCAAAAGTTTTTAATGCATTGTGCATCATATTTCATGCAAGAATACTCTTATTGAATCTACTATATTAATATAAAATTAAAAATGTAAATATATCTATTTATTTTTAATAACAATATATTATTTATAAAATCTTCAACATCAAACCATTTATATTAATATAAAAATTTATTTTAAAATTTTATATGTATTCAAATATATTTTATATAAAAATCCTATTAAATAACTAATATTTATTATAATAAATATAATTATTATACCTGAGGCATTTTAGGAGGATCTTTACGTTCTTTCCGTCCTAGTTGTTGTTCCAACTGTAAATTTAATTTCAAAAATATTAATATACAAGTAAGAATAATATATATTATAATAAATATATATATACAAATTTAATTTAATTTAGATGTCTAAATAATAATTGATGCAAATTTTATAATTGTATAATATTATAATTTTTCACCTCAATATTTTCAGCAAATGACTCCTGCTTTAGATTCAACCCTCTCTTCATTTCTTCATCTTTTCTATTTTGTTCCAGCTGCCCTACATCTACCTCTACATATTGCTGTTTATACTGCAAATTTGATTTTATAAATTTTTTATACTATAATAAAAATAAAATCAACAGAATATTTACACAAAAATATTTATAAAAAACCTCCTAAATTAATATAAAATTAAAAACACACTTACATTTTTTTTAAAAAAATAATTACATGTTAGTAATAAAATTTTCAACTTCAAACTACTTATATTAGTCCAAAAAAATATTTTAATATTTATAAAATACTTTTTTACACAAAAATTCTATTAAATAATTAATATTTATTATAAATTATATAATAATTTGGATATAAAGATAATACCTGAGTCTGATCCATTCCAGGTTTCGGAATTTCTTTCCATTCCCGATATATTTCCCATTTAATTGGATTGTCTACTAGTTGTTGTCGTGCCTGCAAATTTGATTTAAAATTTTTTTTCTCATACAAAAATATTCATTTTAAATTTCTTATTTAAAAAAAAAACACCTATTATATCCTTTTATTTTTGGTAGTTATATTTATTTATAAAATTTTCAACTTCTAACCATTTATATTAATTAATTTTTTTAAATATTTATTAAAAAAAACTCTAATAAATAATTAATATTTTATTATAAATTTTATAATAATTTGAATAAAAATATAAAACCTGCACTGGATGCTCTTCCCTTTCATTCGGTTTAAAATTTGGATCTTTATGTCCAGTGAAAGATGAAATTCCTTGTTCTCTAACTCTGACAATTGGTTTTTGGGGTTTGTGAACTTCTTCCAATTGCTGTGAATTTTGCTCCAGGAGTTGCTGTCTTGGCCGTAAATTTAATTATTATTTTTTTTAATACACAAGAGAATATATATATATATATATATATATATATATATATATATATATATATATATAGTGATTGACTATATTTCACACCAAATTTTTTTTTTCAAAAAACTTACACTTTTTTATTTTTGATAATTATATTTTATTTATATAATATTTATTCTCAAATTATTTATATTAATTTAAAATTTTAGAATGTTACTAAATACTAACCATCCTCTATTATATTCTTATATTTATTTAATATATATATTTTAATCTCTAAGCGTTTTTTAATTGAAAAATAATTGATGATTAAATTTTTAAATTTATAAATTCAACTATGTTTTATATCATTTAAAATTAATTTAAAATTATACTCTAATGTAATTTAAAATTATTTTAAATTCAAAAATATAAATAAATTATTATTTTTATCTTCTTCATTTATTATAATTTTAGGGGAAAATCACAAATAAATAATAGAATAAATTAGGGATAAATTTTAATTAGACTAATAGATATTTTAAACATGTTTTTTTTAAAACAATTAATTATTTTGATATTATATTGATTAATTAAAAAAGTAAATATATATCTATTTTATGAATTATATACATTTTTTTTAGTTATATGATCTAAAATTCTTACATTTTCAATAGAAAAACTAATAATCTTTCAATGTAATTAGAATTAAATTGAAATATATTATAAATACAGAAAAGTTAAAATTAATTTTTAAAAAAAAAATTTGTTTAATTAATAATAGTATTTATATTTTAAATTTTATTTTTATATTTATAAAATTATAAAATAATTCTTTCATTAAAAAAATCCATTGAATAATTATAAATTATATAATCATTTAAATAGATATATAAAACCTGCACTGGACGCTCTTCGCTTTGTTTTTCCACTTCCGGATCTTTATATCCTATAAATGCTGGAATTTCTTTGCTTTTCTCAATTTTTGTCAATTGTTGTAACAGTGCTTGGCGTGCCTGCAAATTTTATTTATTTATTAATTGTAATATTAAAAGTGAAGTAATCACCATATATCATACCAAAATATTTCATATTAAACCTTTTATATTAATATTATATTAAAATTTTAATTATTTATTTTTAATAATTATATTTTTATTCAAAAAATCTTCAACATCAAACCATTTACATGTTAAAAAATTATTAAAATTATTCAAATAATTTTTTCATAAAAATAAATATAATAAACAATTAATATTTTAAATAAATGGTATAATAAATTGGATATAGAGATGATACCTCTTCCTCATTCTTATGTTCTGTAACTATAACATTTGGTTTTTTGGGTTTGTGACTTTGTTCCAATTGCTGCGAATTTTGCTGCAGGAGTTGCTGTTTTGGCTGCAAATTTGATTTAAATATTTTTTTAAATATAAAAATTATATATACATTTTATTAAAAGATATTTCTCACATTTGTATTAATATAAAAGTAAAAATATACTTACACTTATTTATTTTAATAATTATATTTTATTTATAAAATATTTAATTTCAAATTAATATAATTCATAAATTTTATTTTAATATTTATAAAATTATTCAAATAATTTTTTAATATAAAAATTTTATTAAACAATTAATATTTATTATAAATTGTATAATAAGTAATCTATATAGATATATTAAACCTTATAACTTCTATCCTCTTGATTTAAAGGATTTTTCCACAAAACCGGATGTATAGTCTCCACATAATGTTGTGAAGAACTTGGGCCCTGAAAATAAAAATTGGTTTAACTTACATTTCTAATAAATAATAATATATAATGTATATAAAAACCTGATTTTGATGTTCTGTATCATTTTCTTTCAGCCAGGGTAGCAGATCCATCTTTATATGATGTTCCCTAATAGTTGGAAACTGTAAATAAAAAAATAAAAAAAAATTATAAAAAAAGTTAATATTGGAAAATAATTCCATTCACTTAAAATAATAATAATAATAATAATAATAATATGAATTTACATTATTACCTTTTGTTCAGTTTCATTTTCTTCGGATTTTAGATTTCGAACATTTTGCGATTGTTTTTTATCCATCTTCCTATTATATTCAAGTACACTAAATCACATTAAAAAAAAATTTTTAAAATATATTTAATAAAATGATTTACTCTTGTAAATTCATACTTGCTTATAGTAGTTATAAAATATTATACCAAAACTATAAACAATTTATATATTTATAAAATATGCATAGTAATATACAGTAATAAAATTATTTCTTCAAAAACCTGTGACACCATTTGATAGACTGAACATATTGTAAAAAAATAATAATAATGTAGAAATGTTATAAGAAAATAAATAAATAAAATAAAATGATTACAGCAGCTTTCTCCTCCGTTCGCCACCGTCTGCGGCGGCGGTGTTGGATGAAACTTTGATTTTCAGTTTGTTTCTGCTTCCATTTGATGAACAACGAACTTGTTGTATTTATAGTATAAGAAGAAGAATATTGTTTTACCAACTTGAGAAGGAAAGTACATAAAACGATTTTTGTGATAATGAAATTAGCGTAAAGCGCAAAGACTATTGAAACAGATAAAATTATTAAAAGAAAAAATATCCATTTCTCTATCTAACTATTCAGATGATGACTGTGACGATACAATAATTAGCGGTTTGAATAGCGTTTTACAAAAATAACTATATATGGGTTGGAAATGAGTTGAGTTTGCTTGCGAACGGTTCGGATTCAATTCGAACTCAATTTGAGTTCGGATTCAACAAGTTTTTAAATTGTGGAGTCCGAACTCAATTTGAGTTCGGATTCAATAAGTTTTTAAATTGTGGAGTCCGAACTCAAGTTTAAAGGAATCGAATTTCGAATTTAAAAAATTACAAACTCACGAACTTGATTAGGCTAAACGAGTCTAGTATGTTATAATTTTTTATATTTTTAAATAAAATTATATAAAAATAAACCTTTTAAATATATTTAAACGAGTCAAATTGGAGCCGTTTTCGAGCTGAGTCTGAATTTGTATATAAATTTATAAGCCCGAACCTAAATTTGAATAACAAAAGCTTGTTGAGTTTCAAATCGAACTCGAGCCGAGTTTTTAGTAAACGAGTCGAGTCCGAATCTATATGACCTCGTACCAGACTCGACTCAAATACACCCCACTAAACGTGATTCAAATGACGGTTTAAAACTATTATTATGACTAATTTTCTCCCAACTGCTACTTAAAACTATCAACATATTTTTATATTAATAAATAAGTTAAATAGCTACACTATTCTTTTTATAATATTTTATTTAACATCTATTTGAACTATTATGACTATTATTGCGGTCACTATTCGAATAGTTACTTTATCTGCTATTTCAAAATTTTAAGGATTATAATTATTTAGACGGTAATTTTAATGTTAATTTTAACCGTGAATACCGAATATAGTTATATTTTCACATTGGAAATTTTATGAAAATATGATTTAATTATTTTTAAATTTTAATTTATTTTTTTTATTTAAGGTATATATTTATTGATGATTGTTATTGAGGTCATTAAAAGTCATATTAATTAGAGGGAGCTTGTGAAAGGTTATACTTGTGTGACAATTTCCATTGATGAAGTTGTGTTTATGGTGTAACAAGAAGAGAATATTGTGTTACCAACTAGAAAAGAAAAGTAGAGAACATTAACTTAAGAAGGAATTGTGAAAGGTTAGTGAAAACAGTGTAAAGACTACTGAAAATAGATAAAGCTATTTAAAGGAGGGTGGTTCTTTTGTTAATGAGAAATTTAATTCGAAATAGTTTAAAAATAAGATTTAAATTTATAAATTTATTTTTTAAAAAATAATAAAATTATATTTGTTAAAATTAAAATTTTATTTATTTTATCAAAAATTTTAATAATATTCTTAAATATGTATGAATTAGTATGAACTACGTGTTTATATATAAAAATAAGTATAGTTTATATTTTTTATAAATATTTTTTTAATTTAATTTATAAAATAAAAGTAAAATTTTTAAAAATTTGCATACATGTGCATGAATGGTGTCATCACGTTTCGAATAAAAAACTCTATCTTATCATCTACTTCAATTCAATGAAAGATATTTATACTACTTCTTGTTGCTTCAATTTCATTGAAGGGTGTTTAAGAAATTTAGCACTTATATTGTAATTAAACGCAATTTTCCACTTACTAAGGGACTAAAATGATACTGTGAAAAGGGTCGGGTCGGGTTGACTTTATGGTCCAAAACTGAACTTAACTACCCGTTTCAGTGACCAATGAATTCTCTTGAACCAGAAACAGAGACAGAGACAGAACAACCATGGAGAAAACAATCGTCTTGATGACAAACCCCATGTCAGACTACCTCCAAAGCCAGCTCTCAACCCGCTTCACTCTCCTCAAACTCTGGACTCACTCCTCCGGCTCCGACCTCATTTCCCAGAACGCGAATTCGATAAAAGCAGTAGTGGGCGACACCAGCATTGGCGCCGATGCAGAGATGATAAACTCGCTTCCAGGTTTGGAGATTGTGGCGACTTATAGCGTCGGATTGGATAAAATCGATTTGGAAATGTGTAGACAGAAGGGTATTAGAGTCACAAACACTCCTGATGTTTTGACTGATGACGTTGCTGATCTCGCTATTGGTCTCGCCATTGCTGTTTTGAGAAGGGTTTGTGTTGCTGATGGGTTTGTCAGGGCTGGGAACTGGAAAGGGTCTGACTTTGGTTTGGCTACTAAGGTTTTCTCTTCTGGGTTGTTTTTATTTTGTTGTTTGTTTGCACAATTTTGTTGCTTTTTGATGCTTTGTTGTGATTTGTGTTGTTTGTTGTGTATTGTGACTCAAAAGTATGTATCTTTAGGGATTTTGAAGCTCTTGAGAGATGTTGTTATAGATTCAGAATGGTCTATGGATGACAATAGTGATGCATTTTAGTGGTTTGGGTGATGAATGGTGAATTTTCTGATATGATAAAGACATTTTCGAGTGGAATTACTTGGTGAAATGTAAATATCATAGTTGATTTTGTGGATATGTCAATGTTGACATGTGGGCATAATTGTAGTATTGATTCTATGAACTACTTCTGTTGTTACAATCAAATGGATAAGATGTGGACTATTTAGATAGGCTAAAGAGCTACTACTTCAAATTACATTTAGAGTTTATAGAAAAAGACTAGACCATATGGATTAGACGAAAATGTGAGTTGATATTGTAGATAGATCAGTCTGTTTTGTTTTTCAAGCTTGAATTTACACATTTGTTAGTAGTGTTGAATTCATGTGAAAACAATGGAGGAATTGGAAGAACATGTCAAGTATTTTAGTTATGAACTAACATCTACTACTTCCTGTTTCAGTTCAGTGGAAAATCCATCGGAATAGTAGGACTGGGACGGATCGGATCGGCCATAGCAAAGAGAGCTGAAGCTTTTGGTTGCTCAATCAGCTACCACTCAAGATCCCAGAAGCCACACACCAATTACAGATACTACTCGAACATAATAGACTTAGCCGCCAATTGCCAGATTCTGATAGTATCATGTTCCTTAACAGAAGAGACTCACCACATAGTCAATCGAAGTGTCATTGATGCGTTAGGTCCAAATGGCATACTGATCAATATTGGACGAGGAGCTCATGTAGATGAACCTGAGCTTGTCTCGGCATTGGTGGAAAAACGTTTGGCTGGTGCTGGTCTTGATGTGTATGAGCATGAGCCTGATGTCCCTGAACAACTTTTGACAATGGACAATGTGGTTCTTGTGCCTCATGTGGGAAGTGACACTGTTGAAACCAGTATTGCCATGGCTGATCTTGTGGTTGGGAACTTGGAAGCACATTTTAGTAAGAAGCCATTACTTACTCCTGTTTTGTAATATAGTCAGACCTCATCATTTTTATTATCTGGAGCTACTGGATTAGGTCATTTGTAGTAGATATTTGATCTAATAAGACAATGTTATTAGACAATGACAATTGGTTAAAGCGCTTCATTCATTGGATACTTTGATGATATATTCTACATTATCTTCTCATTTCCAAATCTAAATCATATAAAACCAATAAAGATAATGCAAATGAGAATCTTAACAACCAGCCCATCACTTTCACTTTTAACATATTTACAGAAACCAACAAAATCACTACTTTTCCACCATTTTTGCGTCCTCTCTTCTACCCATCACTCCATTATCAACAAAGAACACAAAGATACCAATACAACAACAACCCTTTGAATCTGGAGATGATAAGATCAGACACTTGTAGGTGAAGAAGAAGAAGAAGAACCTTTGAAGATGAGAAACTGAAGAGTCTCCAATGTAAAGTATATGAAAGTACCCTTTGAATGTGTGAAAAAGCAACCAAATTGTGAGCCAACCACACATTGCCATCCACCTCCATATCTCTTATCAAACTCCTGAAACAATCAAAACATTTTAACAAACAAAAAACACATCTCATATGTGAAAGTGATTACATAAATAGACACATAAAAATCTAACCTTTTTGATATGGGCAGCAATGGATCTACAATCAACAACATCATAAAGATCCAAAGCTTGAGAAGCAGAAGCCATAGCTTGTACCTGCATCTTCACTGGCATGTCTGTGTCTTCTATCAATGCTTTGCCTTCCAACATTTTTTTTCTCACTTTAGATATGTTTATGTGTAATAATATGTATCTCTCTCTATATATAGAAGTGAAATGATGAACACTGTTGCTCTTATCTTTATCAAACCAAGAAAAAAAGACTAATATCTTGTTTCTGACATACATATATATATATATATATATGTATATATACAGTTGAAACAGAACAGACAAAGACAGAGAAACAAAACCAATTGTATCTATCTCCTAAAGGTGAGGAGTGAGTGACTCAAATGTCATATATTTTTAGATGTAATATTGTTTTATGTTATGGTTGTGTTGTGCATCATCATGTCACTAGAAGGTTGGAGATAAAGCTGAATTGTAATAAAGTTTTGATGAGTCATAAGTTAAAAGTTAGTTTAGATGGATATGTAATGATATCACTTTAGTCCACCACATCGTGCCTCGTGTCCCAATCTAACTATATGAGTATTCACAGCCCTTGAAGTTGTAGGAATTTGTGTTTTTACCCCATCAATTATGTAAATTCACACTAAAGTTATCGATATTGGAACTTCCTTACTAGTATGACCAATACATTTAGTCAAGGTGGTTATACTTATATAAGGCAAGGTTTCAAACTATATAATAAAAATATGCTTGTTAATCATTTGCATGGCTTTATATGCATTTGAAGCAAAAGATAAAATAAAATAAAATCATATAGTGATGTCACGAGGACAATTAAATAATTTAGTGGTTGAAGATGCTTGAGATAAATAATAATAAATTAACAAATAAATAAATAAGGACATTTTGATGATGATGACTATACCTTCAACAAATAACAATAATAGTAGTAAAGAAGATATTAAATAAAATTGTAAAGTCTAGAAGCATGAACATGAACAAGAAAACAAAAACATAGCCTATTTGTGTTAGGTACACATATTAAAATAAAATTTGTTAATTAAAAGAATTAACTTTTAATATTTTTATATAATTATCCAATCTCAAAAGTTTGTTCTTAAATATTTATTATTATCTTTCTTTAAACCACCACCAATTGAAAATTCACTTATATTATATTAAACTATATATTTATTTAATTAATTGTAGCTCAATTTTTATTTTTAAATAAAGTAAAATATTTTGTGTTATTTTTTTATTAAAATAAATAATAAAATTATATAAATCATACAAAACACGAAATATGCTGCCGACACTTATTCCCACACCTGAGGTTCGGAAACACCGAGCCTACATGCATTATCTCTTAAACTCTTCTGCAACTAGCTTGACAGCTGCGAAAAGCCACTCTGTTTTCATGCAACACCACACAACAACAACAAAGCACATACCCAATTCAATTCACAGTCTTCTCTTTCGATTCCAACTTCTGGGTATTTTTTTCTTTTCACAAAAATCACATCAAAAATGAATCTTTAAACCTCTCAATTCAACACCAAACAATCTTCAAAGCACTTGTTAAAGCTGATTTTTTGTGGTACTAAAGATGATGGTATCAACGAAATCAGAGTCCGATGTGACAAGTTTAGCACCATCGTCACCATCAAGGTCACCAAAGAGACCAGTGTATTATGTTCAAAGTCCATCAAGAGACTCGCATGATGGTGACAAATCCTCTTCAATGCAACCGAGTCCAATGGAGTCACCTTCACATCCATCTTTTGGTAGACATTCAAGAAACTCATCTGCGAGTAGATTTTCCGGGATATTCCGGTCATCTTCCGGCAGAAAAGGTTCAAGAGCTAAGAGGAATGATAAAGGTTGGCCTGAATGTAATGTTATACTTGAAGAAGGGAATTATGATGAGTTTGCAGATAAGGCGTTCACCAAAAGGTTTCAAGCTTTGATTGGTGTTTTGAGCTTTGTGGTTTTGTTTACTGTTTTTTGCTTGATTATTTGGGGTGCTAGTAGGCCTTTTAAAGCTCAGATTGCTGTGAAGGTAAAGTCAGAATTTCAATTCTTTGATTGAGAAAGATTCAAGTGATTTGTGTTGTGTGTGAAATTTGTGTTTTTGTGTGTGTTTGTTTGTTTCAGAGCTTGTCCGTGCATAGTTTTTACATTGGTGAAGGCTCAGACTCAACTGGTGTACCAACAAAGATGTTGACAGTGAATGGCTCTTTGAGGATTAGTGTTTACAATCCAGCTACTATATTTGGCATCCATGTGACTTCTTCACCTGTTAATCTTATCTATTCACAGATTGTTGTTGCTAATGGACAGGTAGGTATTGATTACTTGACTAGACAACATTTTCTCTTATGTTAGGAGTATATATAGTTCCTCATCCGATAGTTATTTGAGATGGTTTGAGATGGTTTTCGAGTAACTGACACAGGTGCTTCCAGCAAAACTATTAGTTTTCTGAAAATAGCTTCTAGCTTTCTGAAATGGCTTCTAATTTTCTTTTCTGCCATCCCAAGGTGAAAATTGTTATGATTTTGCAGCTGAAGAAGTACTATCAACCAAGGAAGAGTCACAGAACAGTGATAGTGAACTTACAAGGTAACAAAGTACCACTATATGGAGCAGGATCAAGTCTATCAGTGAATTCACAAACAGGAGGAGAAGTGCCATTGATGTTGAAGTTTATGGTGAAGTCAAAAGGAGAAGTAGTGGGTAAATTAGTGAAGACAACACATAAGAAGCAAATAACTTGCCCTTTGAATGTTGACATTCTCAGTAGCAAGCCCATCAAGTTCAAGAAACATGCCTGCACATATGAGTAGAGTTGTAGTTGCTGTGGTTGTTTATGGTTTTGTTGTATATTTTCGCTATGGTTTTGAATAAAATTTCAACAGAAGTGAAGTGAAATTGAGCAGAAGAGATGTTGTTGTTGTTGTTGGGGTGGGGGTATGGGACAAAATGAAAATGTTAGGGAAGTGTTGGTGAATGTAGAGCATATGGCATGTGTTTGTGTTGAAGGTACAGGAGATTTGTTCAATCATTAGTGAACTTTAATGACATGGGGTATCTTATGTTTAGTAGCTTTGCTTCATATCACAAGTTTGTACATTTCAACCCATAACAATTGAAACTTTCAGAACCATTGGATTTAGATGAATAAATTTGAACCATGAATATATTTTCAATCAAGTATTTATCCATATAGCCACCAAATGTTCATATATATTATAAAGTAAATTATAAAAATATATTTAAATTAAAATTCGAATAAAATATATTTCAATTTAAACTTAATATTAATATTCATAATTTTTCAAAATTAGAAAATTTAACATAAAGCTATTCATTAAAAAAAAAAAATCAATTTTTACATGTAAATTATAAATTAATGTTCTTTAAAAATAAATTTTTTTACATGAAAAATATTCAATAAATACTCCATTGAAATCTTAAACATTACCATTTATGAAATTAATCTGCAAAACCCATGTCTGTCAAAAAAAGTTCTGCATTTTGTGTTTTTGACAGCTGAGATTTCACAATGACTGTAAACATAAATTACATTTAACAGCACAAAACCCAGATCTCAG
Source organism: Cardiospermum halicacabum (assembly GCA_031304145.1). NCBI lineage: Eukaryota > Viridiplantae > Streptophyta > Magnoliopsida > Sapindales > Sapindaceae > Cardiospermum > Cardiospermum halicacabum. The sequence continues at coordinate 454,533 of CM062391.1, read as the reverse complement.
TCTCCAAAACCTCAACTTGAAAACAACCCAGAAATCAAAATCTCAAATTTCTCAAAATGCTTCCATCAAGATTCCTTCTTTTCACATTCTCTCTCCTTATCTTGTTCTCTTTCTTCACATCCAGCACCATCTGTGCTTCTCATCTGGATGAGGAAGAAGATGACAAAGAATTTGAAAGAGTTACTTGCTTTGGATGAGCAGGAAGAACAAGGAGAGACTGCCACTGCTGAGTTGCTGTCAAAGGCACAGAGAATTGTTTTGGAGGTGTATGTTTTGGTTTTTGGTACTTGGTTTGATGCTAAATTATTGCTTTTGGAGTATAATTTGGTTAGAATTGTTTGTAGTTATTGCTGTTATGGGTTTGGTTTAACTTGTTTAATGGGTTTGGTTTTGCTATTATAAGACTGGTGTACCTTTTGAAGCTCAGATTACTTTCAAGGTACTCTCAGTATTTCAATTGTTTGATTGACAAAGATTCAGAGCCCATTTGGAATAACTTATACAACCACTTTGATTTGTATTGTATATGAATTTGTGTGTGTTGGTTTGTTTTAGAGCTTGTCAATGCATAGTTTTTACATTGGAGAAGGCACAGACTCAGTTGGTGTACCAACAAAGATGTTGACAGTGAATGGTTCTTTGGAGATTAGTGTTTACAATCCAGCTTCTATATTTGGCATCCATGTGACTTCCTCACCTGTCAATCTAATCTTTTCACAGATTGTTGTTGCTACTGGACAGGTATTGATTGATTACTTGACTAGATAACATTTTCTCATAAGTAAGGAGTATATAGTATGTGACATATTGAATAATGTTATGATTTTGCCAGCTGAAGAAGTACTATCAACCAAGGAAGAGTCACAGGACAGTGACAGTGAACTTAGAAGGGAACAAAGTACCATTATATGGAGCAGGATCAAGTTTACCAGTGAATCCACAAAAAGGTGGAGAAGTGCCATTGATGTTGAAGTTTGTGGTGAAGTCAAAAGAAGTTATGGGTAAATTAGTGAAGACAACACATAAGAAGCAAATAACTTGCCCTTTGATTGTTGACATTCTCAGTAAGAAGCCTATCAAGTTCAAGAAACATGCATGCACATATGAATAGCAGTAGTTTCTGTAGCTGTTGTTATTGTTAGGGTTTTGTTGTATATTTCTTTTGCTGTGGTTTGGAATCAAGTTTCAGCAGAAGTGAAATGAAACTGAAGTTGAAAGTGAGCAGAAGTGATGTGGACAAATGAAAATGTTAGAGAAGTGTCGGTGAATGTAGAGCACATAACATGTGTTAGTGTTGCAGATACAGGACATTTATTTATTAGTAAATCATTAGTGTACTCTAATGACATGTGTTATGTTATGTTTAGTAGCAGTGCTTAGTATTATAAGTATGTATGTTTTCAATCAGTCTTTCACATAGCAACCAAATATTCAATTAATCATTATATTGTAAAATAATTATCAATTAAAATATTTTTAATTTAAACTTGATACTAAAAATATACAAAATTTTTCATGATTATTCATTAAAAAAAAGAATATGAAAATATTTGTAAATATTCCATTGAAATCTTAAAACATTTCCACTTATGAAATTAATCTCCAGACCCCATCTTTGTCAAAAAGTTCTGCAATTTGTGTTTTTGACAGATGATTTCACATTGACTGTAAAAACAAACATCAATCATATCAGATGTAACAACACAAAACCCAGATCTCACTCTCCAAAACCCACAAATCAATATCTCAAATTTCTCAAAATGCTTCCATCAAGACTCCTCCTTTTCACAGTCTCTCTCCTTCTCCTATTCTCCTTATTCACATCCAACACCATCTATGCCTCTGATCTGGATGAGGAAGAAGATGACAAAGAATTTGAAGAGTTGCTTGCTTTGGATGAGCAGGAGGAACAAGAAGGAGAGGCTGCCACAACCAGTGGGAAGTCAGAGGCTGAGGTGCTGTCAAAGGCACAGAGAATTGTGTTGGAGTTGAACATTGATAATGTCAAGAGGGTGATTGATGGAACTGAATATGTTTTGGTTCTTGGTTATGCTCCTTGGTGTGAAAGGAGTGCTGAATTGATGCCTAAGTTTGCTGAGGCTGCAACACTTTTGAAGGAGTTGAATTCTCCACTTTTGATGGCTAAGCTTGATGCTGATAGACATACAAAAGCTGCTTCTTTGCTTCAGATTAAAGGGTTCCCTACTCTACTTCTTTTTGTCAATGGAACCTCTCATGCTTACAGTGGTGGATTCTCTGTGTATGTTTTTGGTTTTTGGCACTTGGTTATATGCTTAATTATTGCTTTTGGAATATAATTTTGTTTGAATTGTTTGTAGTTGTTGCTGTTATGTTTTTTTTTATGTATTGCAAATGTGTGGCTTAACTTGTTTAATGGATTTGGTTTTGGTATTAGGAATGATATTGTGGTTTGGGCAAGGAAGAAGACTGGTGTGCCTGTTGTAAGAGTTATCTCAGTGAAAGAGGCTGAAGAGTTTCTCAACAAATATCCCACTTTTGTTCTTGGTGTGTTTGATAAGTTTGAGGTACACTTTTGCTTTGGTTTATTTTGTGCATTTGCTTATTGCATTAAAGTCTAAAAGCCTTAATTTCATGGACAAGTTCGTTTATTTTGTTTGTGGGACTGATATATTATGGTGTGAATTCTTTGATGTGTTGTCTAACTTGTGATCTGTGTTGGGATTGATTTATGTGGCCTTAAAATCCTGTGTTGAATTTGTATTTGGCTATGGTTTGATTATTGTAGTAAACCCAACAGATGGTGTTATAAGTAATGAGCAGGAGTTCTATATTCATGCTTGGTTTTATATTTAGTGCCTATTGGCTATTAGTCGCGCACCTATTAGGAATTCTTCAAGTGGTGCAGTAGAGATAAGCTTGTTGTAAATGAAAATTCACATTGCTTTTGATCACGAACAAAATGAAAACTCAACCATTACTTCCATTCCATCCACAATTTTATATAAAGGACATGAGTGGACTGGCTTTATAACTCATCACTCGTCCTACTAAAGACTTGTCTTTTATTACTTGTTTGTTTCCTCATTTTATCCATTGTTGATAAACTATTCCTTGTCCAATAACTTTGTTTATTTTTGGGAGGCATTCAGTCACATTGTTATATGAGAGTGTTATACTATTAGTTGTGCTGTTGTCTGATTGCTTAAGCTTTTAAGGTTAGTAGTAACTGATAACCTAGAAAGGAGCTGTTGATTCACGCTGCTTTCGCTGGATTCGCCTTTATTCTAGGAGTTGTAGGTTACATGATTGTTGTGTTTTTGTGTTTATTTGAATTCAATCCAACTTCTAGTTGAATTGCATATCATCTGAATTTTTGTTCACTAAGAATGACATTTGTTCACATGCATTTTCTTAGGGTCCTGAATATGAAGAATTTCTGAAATCAGCAGCTGCTGATAATGAAATTCAGTTTGTTGAAACAAGTTCCACCGAGGTGGCCAAGGTTCTGTACCCAACTTTCAAAAGTGCCAAGCAATTCCTAGGAATAGTTAAGAGTGAGCCTGAACGATACACTGAATATGGTGAGTTGGTGTTTCAATTTCTTTTTTCTTCTTATATAATGAGAAAGTTGTTGATATAGTTTCTTACAGGCTATGCAATTCTCTAGATTTTTTCCCTTCCTTTTAACATCAACCAGAATTCAGTTCACTGATTAAGGAAAAACAATTTTGTTTGTTTTTGCAGAAGGGACATTTGAAATGAACAAGATTTTGCAGTTTTTGGATTACAACAAGTTTCCACTTGTTACCAAACTGACTGATATAAACTCTGTCAGTGTTTACTCGAGTCCTATTAAACTTCAGGTTGTTCATACTTTATAAACTCTGTCAGTGTTTACTGATTCCATGCTTACAACATAAGTAGTGGATTTCTCTTGTAACACTTATTTTGTGTTATGTATAATTTTATGTGTGGGTGAGTTTATGTCACTTTGTTAAGAATTTCTTTGTGCTGAATATATGTTGCTGACTATCACTTCTAGGGGGAGGCTAAAATAGATCTTTTTTCTGTTACCAATGTTATAAAAGCAATTATTCGAGTATAGAATTGGATTCCATTGACTGGTAATAGCTGTTTGGACCTCGTACACAATGCAAACAAAGTTTTTCCGTTTATTTCTTAAGTCTTTCTTATCAAATAAAAATTAGCCGTAGGAGGATTTTGTTTACACTAGGCATTTCCTTATGGTGAACACAGTGTTAGCATCACTTTGATCACAATGTCACCATTGAAAAAAAAAACTGCAATATCTTATGTAGAATAGATATTTTCTTCAATGAAGCTGTACTTCAATCACCAATTTTCTCATTTTCTTGTGTTTTATCTTACAATGACATACTCCATTTTCCAGGTTATGGTTTTCGCTAAGGATGCCGAATTTGAAAATCTTCTAGGACCTCTTGAAAGTGTTGCCAGAAAATTCAAAGAAAAGGTACTTTCCAAATTTTTAAGGCATTGAAACACCAATTTATGCTACTATGAGCGTTCTAACATCTTTACTGTGGTGCAGTTGATGTTTATATATGTAGACATTACGGATGAAAACAATGCAAAACCTTTCTTAACTCTATTTGGACTTGAAAACTCAGAGAACACGGTGGTTAGTGCTCTATATTCATTATTTCTATGAAGATCCTTTTAGTGAAGCTCAATATTTATTGATGCATATTTGTCTGCCTCATAGGTGACTGCCTTTGATAATAGAATCAGCGCAAAATTTTTGTTAGAGGATGATCCAACTCAAAGCAACATAGAAGTAACATTTCTCTTCTGTTTGATTTCTGTTGTTTCAAGCTATCATGCCGTGATTAATGTTATCTGAATGTTCTGGCAGGAGTTCTGCTCCAAATTTTTGTCTGGTACTTTATCACCTCACTTCAAGTCCCAGCCAATACCCGATAATGTGAGTACAACTTTCTTTTTTTTCTCCCTAATTCCTGTTATTCTTTGCTTTTTCTAATTATATATATATATATATATAAAATAAGGTATTACTTGTCCCTTTTGTTTCTTCTTTACAACTTTATGGGTTATGCATTTTAGGTGCATGTTGATGGTGGGTTTTCAGCTGCAGCGACAGTTGAATTAATTTCAGTTCTCTAAGTTCTTTTTGAGAGGAAGTGGAATTATTAGGACATCACCCCTTATCTTTTTCTGTTTGCATTTGCTAGGTTGAAAACTAGAGTGAAAATGCTTGTTAAAGCTGTCACACCATCGGAAGCTTATAACTGTATGATTTAATGTGTAGACTAGTGCTTTCATACATCCTATAAAAAGGAACAATAGGAGAAAATGAAAAGAGCAGTGGCCTAAATGATGCTGAACTTCTTGTACTTACTCACTGTATCTCAGAAGCAATTGGTTAGTGTGGTATTAGGGTTTTAGTTCTTCCTATAGGTGGTGGAACAAGGTTTGAACATACATTGTTTCCAATTTTTTCACTACATTTTCCTTGGAGTTAATGATTATAATAAATGAATATGTGAATTCAGATTCAACTCCTGCATATAATTAGATAAGCAGGTGTGGCTACATGAAATAAACTAATTTAAACAATAACAAGAACAATTTCTAGACGTGATAAAATGCACCTTACATTTATCAGTTATGGAATTCTGGTAACATTGGTGTCCTTTGTCTTGTTGTTTTATAGATATGACTTTAAATTGTGTATTTTATCATTGTTATGGGCAGACGAACGCTAGAGTGCAGATTGTTGTTGGAAAGACATTTGATGATTTGGTCTTAAACAATCCCAAGAACGTTTTTCTAGAGGTTTGTCTCTCTTTGTTTTGAATCTCTTGCATGATCTCATTGCTTGCATAGCTTTACTATAGTCAATTGAAGATGGAA